>OV884051.1:8162500-10562500 GCA_930367265.1 Catocala fraxini
TTCTAATTGTATTTTCTTCGTCATCTTTTATATTTACCTACGTATTTAAATTTATTTAATACCTATTGAATTAAATAAAATGGAATCCTTAATATTCTGAATGCGTGTATTTATAATTGGCATGGCTAATTTGTTTAACAGTGTTATATACCTATGTATGCTCTTGGGACGTCTAATAAAAATATACTTTTTTTTATCGGCAGTATGGAGCCTAGACTATGTATCAACTACCAAAATACTAGGCCCTTTAGACCTTAAATAGCTGAAGAAACATAGGTGTTTCACACCTCTTTTTAAGTAGTAGGTACCTAGAGCCTCGCTGATTTCAGCATGAATGGGCCTGCTCGACCGGGAAAGGACTACCCTCTCACAGAATATCGACGTCAAATAGCAGTATTCCTACTGTTCTGTTGCGTTCGGGGAGTGAGAGTGCCGGAGGCCCAATCACCCTCTTTACCCCTTTCCGTTCCTTCTCCTTCCTACTTCCTCTTTCTCTTCTTCCTTTCCTAAAGGGTCGGCAACGCGCAAGTGATGCCTCTGGTGTTGCAGGCGTCCATAGGCGACGGTGACCACTTACCAATACTTGTATGCCACCTTAGTTGTATAAAAAACACTCTTTGTAGATAAACAGTAGTATCATGTTTAAAGAAGAAAACTGTACCAGCCGTATATGGTATATGTCCATTTTGAATTTAAATCTGACTTAATTATTGCAATCCTTTTTATGTTTAATTGAATAATTTATTTCGAGCTTTTTGTTTATCCGACGGGGAGTTGTGTTTAAGTAATTAAGATCTATTTTCTTCCACTTTTCCTTCGAATAAATTATGTTTATAAGCATTCCGCAGTCCTCATTCCTCCTTAAAAAGGAAACTGAGACTGGCCGGAGTAATTAAAACAGTAATTAACTTAACTGGTAGAGCATTTGATCTGTTGTATAATATTGCCCCTTTGGTCTGTTGGTATAAGTTGCCGTTTGAGTGCGATCTTGAGGTGTGGGTTTTCACACGGGTCGGACAAACATGTATTAGGCTTTTATAATTGGTAACACTATGGGCGATAATGGATTTTTTAATTGATAGCTCTGGCAATAATTTACTAATTATGGTACTTAGGTAAATATAGCAAGACATAACGATCCTTTGAGGTCGAAATGTAGTAAAATCTAAAATCCTACTTTTCAGGAGTGTCAGAAAAAACAATTCTGCTTCTCTCTTTACTTTTAGAGTTCGAAAAAACTCTTACACAACAGCTTTGTCGGTCCGTCTGTTATACAACTTTCAACTCAAGAACCGTAAGAGCTAGAGACTCGTGTTCGACGCCATTCGACTCAGCATAGTCGATATATCCCCGAAATTACTATGACCTTTGACCTTTGACCTCTGACCTCTGACCTCACGTGGTATCACGTGACCTTTGCATATTACTTGAACCATTTTCGAATTCTAAGATTTACGGCAATTCATTGCCGATTGTCACTTGTTTTGTTGTGTTTTGTTTTGAGTGTTATAATGAAACAACTAACATTATAGGTGAGCATAGTTCTTTACTTTTTTATTTTCTCCTAGCTTTTGCACGCGGTTTCAATCTCGTAAAAGTAGGTTATGTCGTCAACAATACTTTTTTTAAATACAATTGGTATAGCTTTTGTTACTCGCTATAATATAGCTTTCTACTGGAGAACGAATTGTTAAAATCGGTTGAGGAAAGAATAACAAACACCCATCCACCCAGTCATCCATCCTCACAAACTTTCACATTTATAATATTAGTAGGATGTGGCACTTTATGAAGATGTTTATATGTTTGTTACTCAATTACGCATAAACCGCTGAACGTATTTAGATGAAATTTAACACAAAACCGTATCCTGGATTTACATATAAAATACTTTTTATCCCGGTATTATAATAATAAATTGTCTTGGTCTGGGTGTTTCTATGATATGTATGTATTTACAAAAAAAAAGTATATATGTATGTTTATCCATTGTCTAGAACCCATAGTACAAGCTCTGCTTAGTTTGGGCTAGATGGTGTTATGTGTATTAATAATAATATATAATATTCTACCACATACACACAACACCGTCTAGCCCAAACTAAGCAAAGCTTGTACTATGGGTACTAGACAATGGATAAACATACTTATATACTTTTTTTTTGTAAATACATACATATCATAGAAACACCCAGACCAAGACAAACATCCATGTTCATGCACACAAATGTTTGAATTGTGCGGAAATCGAACCCGCGACCTCAGGCGTGGCAGTCAGTTACACTAACCACTACGCCATCGAGGCCGACATATGTTCATACGATTCATGTGGGCAAAACCACGCGCAGATACTAGTTTATTTTCTATGTGAACCTACGCTGTAATAATCCATACTTATTAATATTATAAATGCGAGTGTGTTTGTTTCTTGTTTGTTTATTTATTACGCTTTTTCGCCTTAACTAAGTACTCGACCGATCATAATGAAATTTCATACACATTGCAAGGGGAACAGAAACGGATGTCCGTTTCTGTAAGTAGTTATTGCTGGATGAAAGGTACCCTGTGTAGGGTACCTACTTTTCATTAGGATAGGTTAGGATACATTAGTGTATTCTAACCTACATTTAAGCGAACGAAGCCGCGGGCAGAATTTAGTATATAATAATTATATGATTATAGCAATAAATATTGAAGAAATAGGCGTACAAATTGGCCAAGCGCAATTCCATATTAAATATTAAGTTTTTTAATTACTTGTGTAAATTAGTTTACTTTATTAATCAATAAAATTACTTATAATTACAAAAACTAGTATGTGTATTAAATTAATGAAATATTAATTAATTATACAGGAAATGATGGATTTTTATTGCGCGATTATTAAAATATAATTACTTTACAATAATATGCCTGCACGGATGGCGTTGTGGTTGCCTCGACACTGCCGCCGCGCCGACTGTTGCGGGTTCGATCCCCACACGGGTCAAATATTTCTGTGATCCACAAATGGTTGTACTGAGTGTAGATGTTCTTTGTGTCCGTTGTTTGGATGTTTGTAAAGTCCCCCGCGACACAGGAGTTAAAACAAAGGCGGAACTTAAAAAAAAATGCGATGCCTCGGTAACGCAGTAGTAATGAATGCGACTGCCAGGCATGTGGCTTCTAGTCCCGGGTCAGACAAAGTGTTATTGAGATTTTCTGTCAAGAAAATAAATAGAGAATAGCACGGAGTCTGAAACCGTAATGGCAATATTCGCTATTTTGTTAAATCAATGCTTTGATTGCCTCGTTCAGGCAGCGGTAGTAAATAAGACTGCTGTGCACGTGGTATCGGATTTGATATTCCGGCCAGTTAAAGTGTGATTGTGTTCTCTATAAAATAGTCCTAGCACGGCAGCTGAAACCTTAATGGTCATAAGTACCCGTTTTCTTTTTAAGTCAATTATTATTAGACTGCATCGATGACGCAGCGGTAGTAAATACGACTGCTAAGCATGAGGTCTCGGGTTTGAATTTTGGGTCAGTTAAAGTGTAACTGCGATCTTTATAAAATAATCCTTTGTAGCAGAAGGGGGTCCGGTGTTCCCGGTGTCTACGACAGATGGCTCCTATCCGGCCAGCCATCTGCACCTATTACGTAGCAATTAGCTTGGTTCCTATTATTTGGGACCTTAAACTATAGCTCACGGGCCCTCTGCTTACCCCTTCGGGATATAGGCGTGAGTGTATGTACGTTTCATTAGTGTATTGTCGATCATTGGACCGTGTGACTGCTCAATGGACTGAGCACTATTGTGTAATATATGTAATATGTTGTACATTCAAGCACATAAACTGATGACTATTTGAAAGAGTTCTAAAATATACTTGGAATAATTTTTTTTTAATAATTCAACACTAGGTTTTGACCATGGCTTGGCTCGTGTAAATGTAGTAGGCTTTTCCCTGGATATAAAGTACCCTATGTTCTTATATGTATCTCTGTCAGCGTGCGAAATTTAATGATGATCGGCCGAGTAGTAAAAGCGTAAAAGCGTAACAAACAAACTCACATTCGCATTTATAATATTAGTTAGGCTTGTATAGTTTTGTGTTTTGATTAAGTAAACAATCCTTTTAGAGCGTCAATGAGTAGTAAAACTGCCGGGTATTAGATTTTTGGACTATCACGAGCCCCGGGTCGGGTACATTTTATTGGGATTTTGTGTCAAAGAAATATCTATAGCCGATACTTAATACCTATGTATGTATGTATCTTATGTGGGGGCCAGTCAGTGCAGACCGGCGACACTTCGATCCAGTGGGATCTTTTGTGTCGACACTCTCCCAATAACGACTGCCATAGATGTTCATGGCAGCCGGGCCCGACGGCTTAACGTGCTCTCCGAGGCACGGAGCAGGCGATAATTGTCAAACAATACGCACATAATTTCGAAATGTCATATAACTCGGTCAGTAGTCAGAGGTGCGCGACGTGGGTTCAAACCCGAGACCCTCTGCATTGCAGTCTGTTGGTCTCCCCACTGAGCTATCGCTGCTCTTAATACCTATACTCTCACATGCCTATATTAAGGGGTGGACAGAGGTTTATTATATGCACATTTCGCCAACAAGCTTACCTATTAGACCCCATGATATAAGGTATCACCTCGTACTGTCTACCCAGCACATTTCTAGACACCGTGAAGCTACTGAGGATTTCTCTACAGAAAAACCTTATAACAACTTTCTCAATCAAACTAACTAAAAAAAGCAGCTCTATGAAAGTTCTTCAGCGTGTAGTGACATACACATTCTAAAGAAAAAGAGTTCCTGGTTTCACGATTTAATACTAAAAACTCTATTTTCCTTCAACTCTTTTTTTTTAGTAAACCTATCTATTCCTATCCACGCTCAAGAAACCGAGGGAATGGCTAATAAGTTAGATAAGTATCTAACTTTCTGCCTGTCCCTCCGGTATCACCCACGTTTATAATTACTGCTCCGCTACCGTGGCTCACAGCGTGATATTATATTAGCCTATAACCAAACTCAAGCCTTAGACTATCAAATACAAAAAAATATCTTCAAAACCGACTGGTAGTACCAAAGATCAGCACGCTCAAACAAAGTTAAACAGCCTATATAATTTGGCATTCGGTTTATGTCGCGCCGACTGTACATTATTATGTCAAATAGCCATTGAAAGGGTTAACTATTATGCTAATAACATGGAACACATAGTATACAGAATGACAGATCATTTCAATAGAACAAAATAGATTAACTTCTAGTTGACGAAGAACAGAATGCACATCGCACGCAATACTGCGCGACACCCTTAATACAAGAGGCATAGACTCACGTCTATAACATCCCCGAAGGGGTAGGCAAGAAAGAAAGAAAATGTTTATTTGACACATACTTAACAAAACTCATAATAACAAGTATAAAGTATAAAGAAATATATATATATACTAACTAATATTATTAATGCGAAAATGAGTTTGTATGTTTGTTTGTTTGGTACGCTTTCACGCCTTAACTACGCGTCCGATCATCATATAATTTCGCATACATGTTGTCGGGGTTACAGAATAGGACATAGGATACCTTTTATCCAGAAAAAAACTACTGTAACCTAACCTAACATAACCTTCATTTATACAGTCGAAGCCGCTGGCAAAATCTATACAATATAAACGCAACGAACCAAAATCAAAAATCTTGTAAAGTGAGTGTACCTTGTTCAGCATGAGTGAGACGAATGCTTGACGCTGGTCTTTAACTAGGCAGAAGTATGTTACAAGCTCTGTATTTAAGCTCACCCAATGCTGGGCACGGGCCTCTTCTCAGTATAAGAAGGGCTCGGCCACAGTCCACCACGCTGGCCCAGTGCATGTTAGCAAACTTCAAAAGGTCTTCGAGAACATAATGTAGAACTCTCAGACATGTGGGTATCCCCGCAAAGTTTTCCTTCACCGTTAAAGCAAGCGATAATTAACTATTAATACGCACATAAATTTGAAAAGTCAGAGATGCGTACCTTGATGTCAAACTATAGACCTCTGCGTGCCAATCCAACGGTTTCCCACTAGGCTATCACTGTTATTCTTATAGGTCCTGCTTCGTCAAAAGGTCCCATGTAATGGACGAGCCTATTGCCAGCCACAAAGCACAGTTTCAGACTCATAAGATTATAAAATGGCCTGTCCAGGGAATCAACCTTGTACAACGCAGTCGCATTCACTACCGCTGCGTCACTCGGTCCGTAGAGCCAAAATTCTATGTCCCCTTCTGTTTTCTTAAGCTTGTAATTTCGTGTCGGTGAGCTCGTTAGATCCCTTCACTTGACATTTGCACTCAAACTGACCCCTATTGTTTCCAAACATAGAGTTCTTACAAACAACAACCGTGTTAATTCAAACGGAGTGTATATTTTTCAGTCAGCGAAATTGTATTCATAGTGTCCTCATATTACTTTGATTATTGCCTTTCAGAATATCTACACTCCACCAGATGGTAAGCAGTCACGTGGTCCACGAACCCTTCACACCACGTCCTCACGTGAAGTGGTGCCGAGGTCTCTATGATGGCCTAGGAAGATGCATTTTCACGGCCCGCTTAAAGGATCCAGGATCAAACGAAGAAGAAAATCTATGTGTTATTATTATTTACTTAAACCTTTAACTGTCATCTTATTACTGTGGCCGAAGTCTAGTTATGTCCTCGAATTAAGCAGTGTTATAGGGATTTTCATCAAGAATTTTTAGAATGAGGGTATTTGTACGAGCAGTTTACCCGTACACTGAGATGTGTTGTGTTGTAGATGTTATGTCTATGAACAGGATGTACACAGAAAAGAAACTTCAGTGATTTTAGTGTCCGTAAATAACCAGAGTCTTTATTGAACTAAAAATATGTTGTAAAGATAAATGCAAGTATTATGCAATAATTGACGCATTCGTTTGTGCAGACATGACGTATCGTCAGCAATACGTGCGACATAGTTGTTATTGCTTATACAATCAAAAAGTGAAACAAGTAGAGTTATGTGACCATGCTCGTACAGTATTAATTAAACTATAGGGTCGTTCCTGTACGTCCTTGGTATCAAACAATAGACCCCACTAACAGCAATCGCATTCACTACCACGACGACACCGAAACAGATAAGATATTAAAACAACTTCCAACACAAACATATCTGCAAGCTTATTTAAAATATAAATAACTAATATTTACAGAGTAGACAATAAAAAAACCACTTCAAACAGCGATTAGTAATCAAAACATTAAAATTAACACTAGCCTGTAAGCGCCTCCTAGACAATATGTAAACGAAAACAAAACAAAAAATCAAGATGGCGTCGCTAACGAGCCGAGCTGTCGCAACCCGCCTAAATACCTGTCAAATGTCAAAAGGACGCGGTCTTACCGTCGGTGGATATTTTAATTTTATTTTATTTAGTTTGGTTTGTTAATATGATTTGTCGTTCGTGTGAACATGTGCAACAGGGGACCAACCACTACCTGAGATTTGACAAACCACAGATTCTCGCTAAAGAACACCGATTCCTACGTAGGATGCTTCGCGAGGCTATTGAAATCAAAAAACATCCTAATTTTAATAGAGAAGATGGTTGGAATGTACCACCAGCTTGGGATCCAGTAATAAAATTAGTCAAACCCAAGAAAAAGCAAACCACAGCTAGACTTCATGATACTTTGAGCTCATTCTGCGTAAATAGAAACACCAATGATTAAATTATTTTCGGGTACTTTGAAATAACTACACTGGAACATTGAGACAACTACCATCTTAGTCTCCCCGTGACCATGGCTGCTGAAAAGCAACCAAAACGTCGGGGAAAGTGTAAAATTAAATTAAATCTAAATTGTTTTAATAGTTTTAATAATAATTCAATTAGCTTAAAAATTAGTAAAGTTTAATAGTAATAGTAGTGTAACAGTTTTTCAAAATTATGTAATAAAGTGTCAAATAAACAACGCGATAAAATCCGTATATAGTAGTTTAATTTCAATGAATAATATTCGCGTAAACAGAAGACAATATTATGATTCGTTAATTAAATATTTATCACATACATTCCTAACCATATAGTCTATTAAAAAAATGTACCACCAGCTTGGGATCCAGTAATACAAATAGTCAAACCCAAGAAGAAGCAAACCACAGCTAGACTTCATGATACTTTGAGCTCATTCTGCGTAAATAGAAACATCAATGATTAAATTATGTTCGGGTACTTTGAAATAACTACACTGGAACATTGAGACATCTACCATCTTAGTCTCCCCGTGACCTGGCTGTGGTGGCTGCTGAAAAGCAACCGAAACGTCGGGGAAAGTGTAAAATTAAATTAAATCTAAATAGTTTTAATAATAATTTAATTAGATTAAAAATTAGTAAAGTTTAATAGTAGTAGTAGTGTAACAGTTTTCAAAATTATGTAATAAAGTGTCAAATAAATAACGCGATAAAATCCGTATAGAGTAGTTTAATTTCAATGAATAATATTCGCGTAAACAGAAGACAATATTATTACTTAGGTATACTTTTTGTATTCGTCTGACTTTCCTCATACTGTAAATTATTTTACTGTACAATGTTCTATTGCGAGGTAGCTCTATATTAATTGTTAGTTGTGTGATTAATGATTGAATATAATATCTGTATGAATCTTTACATCAATACCCCAATGACACACTTGAGTATATTAATTTTACAGATTACAAGCTGTCCCCTCAGTTTCACCCACTTTTGTGATTATTGCTCCGCTCCTTTGGCCCATAGCTTAGTCGTAACTTCTTAATAAAGTAGCTTTCTAATGGTAAAAAAATAATTAAAATCACTTCAATAATATTAGAGTTTATTGATTACAAACAAATCTTTCCTCCATATCATATGATGACTACTCGTGTCCGCTTCTGCTGGTCCGCTTGCAATGCGACTGGTCCTTATATTGTCAAAGCGTCTGACAACAAACGTCGTCGACACTCTATTGTCTATTGTTACCGATTTGTTTATTCGTTGCTGGGGATTATCGATTTCAGAACGATTATTAGCTTATATTCTTGGTTTGAGTGATCTTGATTACCTTGTTGGTTATGTAGAATTAACGTACTTAAGACCGGAAGTAAAGTCTCATGTTCCTGGGTCAAGCAATTATTATTAGAGGTTTTGATAAGTTTTTATTCAGTAGCAGCACGCTGCCTGGCTGTGTGCTGAGACAATCATAGGCTGACATAAGTAAACTAAAAAAGAAAGCACACTGAGTGCGCTTTGTATAAATATAATCGGTAACGTTGTGGTTTTTATACTAACTATTTAATCAATATTTTTTAATGGCCAATTCGAATACTCTGTTTTTTTTATTTTTTTCTTGTGTATTTGTTTGTATTTAGACTACTATGGTTAGTCTTAAATCAACAAAAACGAGAATCATGTAATTATGGCGAATTAAAACAACGAATACAGATACTCAGCGATATAACTTTAAATTAAAATCCTACGTATAGTAATAATGATTTGCATAATACTAATCAAAGTAGATAATTCATAGATTTATATTTAGAATATTGGCTTCCTACAGATAAATATTTGATATAATTCTGCTTCTGATAATTACCCAATATAACCATAACCAACCACAATGCAAAAACCATTTTGTCTAAGCGCCGGCATCCTGAGATCGACTTGAGAAATAATCAAACCTTCTACAGACAAGGTTATTTACATATATTAGTCTTAAATCAAACTTCTTCAGTTCAAAAAGAGCTATTTTGTTCAGCTTCTCATGAAATCTAACCTATCATCCCAACTAATATTATAATAAATGCGAATGTGAGTTTGTTTGTTTGTTACGCTTTCACGCCTTAATTACTCGAACGATCATCATGCAATTTTGCATACACGTTGACAGAAATCCAAAAAAGGACACAAGGCATCTTTCACCCAGAAAAAAGACGAATAGAAAATTGACATTTACGCGAGTGGACAAAGTCTAGGAACTAATACCTAAGAAACTTTGTCATGCAAAATAAACTTCATTAACATAACCCGTTGCCCTTTCACAAATTTATCCCTTGCGGCGATCGCACCCGCAATATAAAACTCAAAAGTGACCACTAAAACCGCAGAGCTATCGGCGCGTCGAACAAAACACATATTCTGCTAACAACCTGTATGAAAAAGGTAAAAAGGCGTGTGTGTATCGCTGGGTATAGCGCGGCGTATCACATCTATTTGTGTGGCGATGTGTGTGGTCCGCGCCGCCCGTTTTATGCGCCGGCGCAGTTAAGGCTAAGTTGCTATGGAAATTAGTTTATTGTTTAGCTAGCTTTTGCGTGTGAGTTTGCTTGGAGTATGCGTAATTTTGAATATTGCTGATTGTTGTTTCTATACGTTATATTTTAGCAAGCAACGCGTTGTTAATTTTGACAGAGAGAAAGTAGACAAAACATAGAAGTGCCCGATAGTAAATGTTCACTGTAAGTTATTGACATTTACAACCATATATGTAATATTGTTTTACGTTTTACGAGAATGTTGTACATTGAAATTAAACTGCTTTGTACGGATTTTATCGCGTTGGTTGAATCTCTTAATTAGATTTAGGTTGATACTTGCCCTGACGTTTCGGTTGCTGTTCAGCAGCCTGAAAACTGAAAAAGACTGAATTCTCTTCGTGACCATGGCTAATATAACTTGAACAGTAGTATAATTAATTAGTAGACGTTTAATAGTTACAAAATTATGTTTGTTTGGGATCCTTGGTGTTGCGGAATATATAAAACTCAGAAGTGGACTGTATAACTAGTTATTTAATACTAATGGTATTTATACAAGATTGTCGTTGCCGGGAATAGAATATAAACTATAGGAGCGCGAGTTCGGGTGTCCGCTGTAGCATCGGTCCGTTGACTAGCCGGTCGGAGCCGGCGCGCGCGCCACCAGCTGATCGCGATGCCCCTCTCGCCCCGCTCCGTCCCCGCCGCCGATGTCCGGTGCGCGGTGCGCGGTGCGCGGTGAGCGCGTGTTGAATCAACGGTTCAACATACTCCCCCGGTTGAAGTGTCTTCAACAGAAGAGACAGGAAGAGGGCATATGGTGTTGAAGGCCCGCCGAATGACACCCTTACGTGTGTGGATGTCGGCGACCCTTGCGATGCCGTCTCTGCCGGGTAGCACACGAACGATGCGTCCTAAAAGCCACATCAAAGGGGGTGAGCCTTTATCTTTAATGACCACAAGAGTTCCTTCTGAAAGCTCGCCAGAAGAACGACGCCATTTTGTTCTCTCCTGCAGCCAAAGGATGTACTCGTTTGAGAAACGAGCCCAGAAATGTTGTTTTAAGTATTCGATCCGACGAAACCGTTGTAGGCTGTTGACGTTGGTGCTCTGGATCTGTGGATGTGGCAGCATGATTAGAGACCGCCCAATAAGGAAGTGAGCAGGGGTCAAAGGAGTTATGTCTAAAGGGTCATTGGATAAGGGAGTTAGCGGCCTTGAGTTCAAAATTGCTTCAACCTGTGTCAAGCATGTAGCCATCTCTTCAAACGTTAAGTTAACAGCAGTGAAGTCGACAAAGCTTAACTTAACGTTAAGTTAAGTTAAGCTTTGTCGACTTCACTGCTGACTCCCATAATCCGCCGAAATGTGGAGTGTAGGCTGGTATAAAAGAAAAGTTAATAGCTGGGTCAATATTGTTTAAGTTTAAGTCCTGTGATAAAATATTAGCCAATTCATTGAAGGCGCCTACAAAAGTTGTGCCGTTATCAGAATAAACGTTACGTGGCTTCCCTCTGCGAGCAATAAAGCGGTTCATACATGCTAGGAAAGCTTCTTTTGTAAGATCGGATACAAGTTCGAGATGGACTGCTCTGGTCGCTAAACACACAAATACACAAATGAAACATTTGATGAGCCTGCAACCTCTGCCCTTGCGGTCTGCTATCATGATAGATCCAGCGTAATCCACCCCTGTGTCTAAAAAGGGAAACTCCAAATGTAATCGCTGCTCTGGAAGGTCACCCATGATAGGTTGAACAGTACTAGCTTTTATCCTGCAACATTTTACACATTGATGTGTGACCTTCTTAGCCAAATTTCAACCACCAATAGGGTAATAGTGATGTCGAACTGTAGCAAGTAAGAGTTGAGGTCCTGCATGTAAAAGACGAAGATGGTACATGTTAAATAATAAAATGCAAATAATATGAGAACTAGATAAAAGAATTGGATGTTTTACGTTAAAGTCGTAAAATGAATTATTTAGTCTGCCACCTACACGAATAAGCTTAGACGATTTATCTAGGAAAGGTGACAGAGATAAAAGTTTATTTTTTACTGGTAGTTGTTTACCTGCCAACAATATATTGTACTCTTCACGAAAAGATTCTTGTTGACTTAATCTGAGTAAAAAATTTAGTGAAGTAGTCAACTCTGTGTTAGTTAGTGGACCACTGACACTTGACATTTTTCTACATTTGTTTATAAATCGACATACGAATGCTATCACACGTTGTAAGGTATTAAAGTTAGAGTATTTTTGTGACATTAATGAAAAATAATTATTATTGTTATTATTTGTGTCAACATGGTGAGACGCTGCTATTTCCATACAGTCAGATGCATTACTCTGAGGAAATGTCGGCCATGAAGATGACTCTTTTAGTAAGAATTGTGGGCCTGACCACCATAATGTAGATGACAGAAGTTTGTCAGCCTTAAGTCCGCGCGAAGCGAGATCTGCGGGGTTTTCGAATGACGGGACGTAGCGCCAAGAACACCCTCCGACAGTATCCTGAATCTCAGAAACGCGATGACGAACGAAGGCCTGTAATTGTGTTGGTGGTGCAGATAGCCAACCCAAAACAATGGTGGAGTCACACCAAAATACTGATTCATGTACATGTACAGTAAGTGACTGACGAACCTTATGATAAAGCCGAGTACCTAACAATGCTCCTGAAAGTTCCAATCTTGGAATGGTAGTTGACTTGATCGGAGCTACCTTGCTTTTAGCGGTGAGCAGTTGAACGCAAACTTCGCCATTCTCCGAAACGCTGCGAACATAAATACATGCACCGTAAGCCTTTTCAGAAGCGTCAGAAAAAACATGCAGTTGCAATGAAGACACTGAGTCGCATGATACCCAACGTGGTATCTCAAAGTTGTTCAGAAGAGATAAAGTGTTTTGAAAAGCACTCCAAGCATGCTGAATATCTTCAGGAATAGGTTCGTCCCAAGAGCATTTATTTAGCCAAAGCTGTTGCATAATGATTTTAGCACCGACGATACAAGGGACGACTAACCCAAGGGGATCAAAAATCTGTGCTATCGTTGACAAAATCTGTCGTTTTGTGGTCTTCTCAGTAACAGTTAAATTTATGCGAAATGTAAATGTGTCTGTCGAACAGCTCCAATGAAGTCCTAGGGTTTTTGACATATGAATACCATCGCTCAAATCCAAAAAATCTGAGCCAATCAGACCATTGCATAGTGATTGTAAGACATCATGTGAATTTGACCGCCACTTGCGAAGATTGAACTTTGCAGACTGTAGAGCAGCAACGACTTGGCGACACCTGTTTATTGTCTCTGACACAGATGAACCACCAGATAAGTAATCATCGACGTAAAAGTCATGTGCCAAAGTAAATCGTACGTCTGGATCAAAGGACTCCTTCGACAACTGAATCAAGCATCTAGTTGCCAAAAAGGGAGCTGATGCCGTACCGTACGTTACGGTGTTTAAAGTGTACGTATTTAGTTTATGCTTGGGATCTGCTCTCCATAGGATCTGTTGTAGAGGTCTATGAACCTCACTAACTAGTGTTTGTCGGTACATTTTTTCGATGTCCGCACTAACTACAATTTTATGTTGACGAAAACGCAGCAATATTGACAACAAATCATCTTGTAAAGTTGGCCCGACCATTTGGATGTCGTTAAATGATTTGCCTGATGTTGTAACTGCTGAAGCATCGAATACAACACGAAGTTTTGTTGTTGTGCTTGACTCTTTTAAAACACCATGATGTGGAAGAAAATATACATGATTAGAAGTAGGTATTTCTTTATTGACAACAGACATATGCCCTAACTGTATGTAGTCTCTCATGAAGTCTACATACATACCCTTAAAATGAGAATCTCTGGCTAGACGACACTCGAGAGATAAAAATCTACGTTTAGCCATCATGTATGAATCGCCAAGTACATCAGGAGACTCTTTTAAAGGAATGTCTACAACGAAGCGACCATCTGAATCACGAACAGTAGTGTCAATAAAGAGTTGTTCGCAAGCTCGTTCCTCCGAAGTAAACTTATGTTTCGATTCTATAGAGTCTAGCGTCCAAAAACGAGTTAAGTCTGATTGCAAGTTATCAATATGCATGCATTGATGAGAAGATGAGTCAGATTGCTGATAGACACCAGAGATGATCCAGCCTAACTTTGACTCGAACAAAGAAGGCTTGTTTTTACCTAATGCGATACGATTCGCGCCTATGATACCCCAAAACACTTCCGCGCCGACTAAGATGTCGATCGAAGACGGAGTGTAGTACTCGGGGTCGGCAAGACGAATATTCGAAGGTAAACAAATATTGCTAGTATCAATGAATGTGTTCGGTATCGATGACGATACTTTTGGTAAGACAAAGCACTCAATATTGATTTCATAATCACTATCAAATGAATTGAAAGAAACCGAGCAACCTTTGTAACAATAAGAAGATTGATGATTTATACCTATTACCTTTGACTTGGCATTGTAGGTAGAAAGGTGAAGCTTACGGACAAATTCTTCAGATATGAAGTTCGCCGTACTCCCATTGTCCAGCAAGACTCGCGCCGTGTGGGGTTTGCCCTTGGGATCCATCACTTGTACGAGCGCTGTGGATAGTAAGATAAAACGAGATGTAGCGCGATGATTGGCTGATAAAGAAACATTTTGTGAGTTAGAGTGGTTACTATCGGTATTGTCTGCATGTAATAAAGTATTGTGTTTTTTCCTGCAATACTTGCAACATCCTAACTTGCATTTACCAACTTCATGTCCTGGTCTAAGACAATTAAGACAGACATTGAACGAATTAACCTTCTTAAGGCGATCCTGGACTGAAAGAGACCTGAACTCCTCACATGAAAATAGAAAATGATCCTGCTTACACATTGGACAGGATTTAGGTTTGTCAGTGCATGAATGAAAACTTTTGTTTGATTTATTATTGTTATTCTGACCTTCACTCTTTGATTTAATGGATTTTGATTCCTCAAGTGTCTCCAGTAAATCAGCCCTATTACTGAGAAAGTTAATAAATATATTTAATGTTGGAGGGTCAGACAAAGTGTTCCTGTGCTCCTCCCACTCACGGTTTGTAATAGGATCCAACTTGCTAGCCATTATATAAATGATTAAAGTGTCCCAATACTGAACAGGCTGATCAAGTGTTGCCAGAGCTCTAAGATTTTTATTTGTAGTGTCAATTATATAACGTAAGCACTTACTTGACTCCCTACTAACAGGATTAACGTTAAAAAGAGCCTGTACATGATTGTTAATAAGCAATCTTTTGTTGTCATACCTATCACAAAGTAACTTCCAGGCAGCGTCATAGTTTTCTGATTTAAAGTCGAGATTGTCTACGACAAGAGAGGCACTACCTTTTAAAGAAGCGCGTAGATAGTGCAACTTATTAATTTGATCTATACTGTCGTTATTGTGAATGATAGAACAAAATGTATCCCTGAACTCTAACCAATCATGATAGCTACCTGAAAACTTGGGTAAATCAATTTTGGGTAAGCGAATGGAATTATGTTTGTGTGTGTGATTAGTACCGGATACAACCTCGGACACTGAATCTCCCAGGTGGTGCTTGCGAGCACTACTGATCAGCTGGCGTGCAGAGGCTACCAAACCGTAAAACTGCTTCTCAAACGCCTCACGTTCCGCATATTGCTCACTGGGATCGTCCAACGCCGCTTCCAAATCACTCTGCAAAGTATCATATTTCTCATATAAACCTTCAAATAAATTAAGGCGATATTCAATTTCGATGATCTGCACATCACTCAACTTCTCACAGGACTTCGAAACGTTTAAATAACTTAAAAATTGCGTAAGCTTAGCTTTAATAGAAGCCCGTTTCTTAATTAGGCTTTTAGTATCAGACATTATAATATAAGCAAATAAGAAAGAATAAAGGAAAAATTTGCAGGTAAACAAAGCAATTAGTTGATTACTAAAACAATAAAAAGGTATTATATCGCGCTGATGATAATTATAAACAGCTTAGGCGTAGCACTAGCGATATTGCGAGAAGTTGGATAACGTTATTTAAAATAACAAGTAAAAGGAATGTAATTAGTTCTTAAATTTATATAAATTACGGTTACTAATTATTGTTAAAATGGCTGACAACTAACTGAATGAACGAATGAAGAGATGAACACAAGACAACACAAAATGACTTGCAAAATTACAACAATGATTTGCAAATTTTACAATTGTTAATAAAGCCAATGGAATGATTCTAATGTATGATTATGAATCTAAAGGTGAGTTATATAATAGGATGGAAAGAAAAACACAAAGAAAGGAATTGGAACGATCTCACGGTTTTTAGTAGCAAACCACTGCTGAATCCTGTGACGTGGAGATTCCTTCTGGATGATCTCAAGGCACGATGACACACTTCATATGCGGATTTGCCTGTAGCGAAGATGTTCCTGTCCCGTAGCCTCGAATCTTCTTTATTCTTGACCGTTGGGTTCGAATCCACAAGACGACAAATGGACACCGTGTGGAATTCGTCGACGTCCAAACGGTGAATATTTTGAAAAAGACAGTCGAAGCAGCAATTGACTTGAATCCAGTACAGCACACTAGTATTTCTTTCTTCGGTCCAAAGTTGACGGGCGAAGGACCAATGTTTGTTTGGGATCCTTGGTGTTGCGGAATATATAAAACTCAGAAGTGGACTGTATAACTAGTTATTTAATACTAATGGTATTTATACAAGATTGTCGTTGCCGGGAATAGAATATAAACTATAGGAGCGCGAGTTCGGGTGTCCGCTGTAGCATCGGTCCGTTGACTAGCCGGTCGGAGCCGGCGCGCGCGCCACCAGCTGATCGCGATGCCCCTCTCGCCCCGCTCCGTCCCCGCCGCCGATGTCCGGTGCGCGGTGCGCGGTGAGCGCGTGTTGAATCAACGGTTCAACAATTATGTAATAATAGAAAAAGCCGTATAAAGTAGTTTAATATCAGACCATAGATGTAATGAATATACATATAGATAATGGCTCATTTATGTCGTCTGCCGACTTTAGAAGATGACTTCGTGTCATTAGCGGCGCCTGATCTCTCTCCGCTTGTATCTGTCCCATAAGACTATGAGAGTGAGAGATTGAGAGTGCATCGGTTTGTGTATTAACGTATAAACACTTGCTAGTTTCAGCATGAATACAGCAAAACATCGCACAGTATATCCAGGTAAAGCAGCAGTTTATGTACTGGTTGTTTCGTTTGGTGAGTTAAATCGCTGGAAGCCCAATCACCGTCGGTCCCTTCCTTCCCTTTCTTCTCCTGCTAATCTCTTTTATACAGGCTGCCGTAACATCTTACAAAGGTGTGTTTATTTTCCACGTATGTGGTTTACTATGCTGCAGTTGTCGCTTTTTATCAGGTGGGCCGACGGATTGTCTATCACCAACAGGGTGCCGATTTAATCATCTGCAATATACAAAGAATCAGACCACGATGTAAAACCAATATCAGCAAAAGAGATACTTCATTTTTATCAAAATGTTCTTTAATGTGCCAAGTCTTAATATACCAGACGTAATTAAAAATGTATTGTGTGCCGTTGCGACTCAATAGGTTAATTTTCTTAAACGCAGTCAAGCCTGATAATGGTTCGCGCTGATCATACGGTAGCTCGCGTGCGGTGAACCCTTTCACCGCACCCTTTCACAAGTATGATGCATCTGGTCTATGTGCACATCCTATCTGTGTCCTTTTGGGGTTAATAGTGGATAATATTATTACCTCGTGTTTTTTAGCTATAGAGTAATAAAATAAATCTACATTTATTATTTTACATTATCTCGTGTTTCTGGCCACAAAATTATGAATATAACTTAATATTTGCTATCTAAAATGTTGTATAATATTTGCTGCGAAGATGGCTAGTCAACGTTAAGATGGACTACATACTTTCAGACAAATCATGTTTAATGATTCGTCTTCTTCATCTCATTCTATTCAATACTGGATCCTTCGAACGCGGCTTAAAAATCACTTCCTTAAGCCGTCATGTAGAGACCTTGGCACTACTTCACGTGAGGACGTGGTGTGGAGGAATCTGCTCGTGGAGTACACGACTGCTTACCAGCAGGCTAAATTTAGTCAGTTTACCTAGTTATAGAAAAAGGATCTAGCTGATCGCCGCGGTTTCACCAACGTTTGTAATTACTGCTCCGCTCTCGTGGCTTGTAACGTAATGTTATATAGCCTATATTACTTCTGGACACATGTAACGGTAAAGGAATTTTAGAATCGGTCCAGTTGTTTTTGAATTTATTCATAACTAACTATTGCCCGTGGATTCGCTCGCTTAAAAGTACGTTAGGTTATGCTATTAACAGTACTTTTTTTAAAGTAAAATTTAGTATATTTTATTTGGTGATAATATCAATTTCAAATGGTGAAAGAGTTTTTAAAATCGGCTGTGTAGTTTTGGAGGTAAAGTCATACAAACAAACAAAAAAATCAAATCTTTCTTCTTTATAATATTAGTATAGACAAACAAAAACAGGAATCTTTTATTTTTATAATCCTAACCAATATTTAATTACGAACAAAAGCGTTTTGTTTGTATGTTTGTAACGCTTTTACGCCTTAACAACTAGACCAACCATCATAATCTTTTTAATCTGAATTTTATGAGAACTCGTTGACGTACAGGAAACGATATTTCATCCAGAAAAAAGTACTGTTCCCGATCAGGGAAAAACTGGTATAAGTATAGATTTATAAATTAAGCGTAACATCTACTGCGAAAATGGCTAACCTCTGTTTATACGGACTGCGCACATTCAGACAAATCTTAATTAATATTATTTAAATATACAACAAGTTATTCCCCTTAACCGAGTAGGCGTGCGCGTCGCTGGAACATTTTGCTCGTGTGTTCACAGCTACTAACAAGTCGGCCGGTGTCGCGGGGCAGCGCTAGTGGCACGAGATACTGGGCCCACGTCATGGGACGATTAGATATAACGTAGACGACTTCCTTTAAGGTCTTCTTAGGCTCGGTTAAGCTACATTGCCGCGGTTAAATGCCGAATAGGTGATCACTTCTAAAAGTTAGGTTAGGGAAAGATTGTCAGACTGGGGGGGCCCGCTATGGATGAATCCCTTAAGAGCTCCCAACTGCCCTCCCCCTCCCCTCCATTGGATGAGAGAGGGAACACCTCAGGTTTTTTAGTGGGGATACCAGCACTTCATGCTGGGAGTCCCACACACCCCCGTCGGTGCCGTCCCCTAGCCGGCGGGCAGTGCATAAAGCATTTTTCCTGGGAACAAAAAAAAAGGGCAAGATTGTCAAAGAAAGTTAAAAATTAGTCAAAGATACTGGATAGGTGAGCAGTTATAAAAGTTAGGTTAAGCAACATTGTCGCGATCGCATGCCGGATGGGTGACCACTTATAAAAGTTAGGTTAGGTAATATTACCGAGATCGAACGCCGGATGACCTTCAAAAAGTGAGATCTAGTGTTTCATAAAGTTCAGTAAGCTTCACGCGGTCAGGTTTTGGATGGGTGACCACTTATTAAAGTAAGATCTACTGATTGATTAGGTTAAGTAAGATTACACGCGATCGGGTTTTGGATGGGTGACATTATATATTATCAAAGTTGGTCGTATACAGTTAGCTCGAATTATCTGTCTTTTCATGCCCGGTGTCGCAGGGCATGACCAGATACTGGGCTCACGTCATGGGACGATAACCTAAATATAACGTAGACGACATCCTTTAAGGCCTTGCTAGGTTCGGTTAAGCTACATTGCCACGGTCAAATAATAATATTAATAATATTACTACCACCACATACACACAACACCATCTAGCCCAAACTAAGCAGAGCTTGTACTAGACAAAGGGTTAAATTTACATATTATATACCTTTTCTTTTTTGTAATACATACTTACATATTATAAACAGAAACACCCAGACCAAGACAAACATCCAATTATTTGACTTGTGCGGGAATCGAACCCGCGACCTCAGGCGTGGCAGTCGGTTACACTAACCACTACGCCATCGAGACCGACTATACGGGATGGGTTATCACTTCTAAAAGTTAGATAAGACAAGATTGTCAAGGTTGGATGCCAGATAGTTGATCAGGTAATCACTTATAAAAGTTACGTAAAGCAACATTGCTGAGGTCTAATACCGGATGGGTGATGTTTTATATAAGTTATATCTAGTATTTGGGTTAGGTTATACAAAATTGCCAAGATCGGATGACAGATAGGTGGCATTTTATAAGTCAGATCTAATGTTTGATTAGGTCAAGTAAGTTTTACGCGGTCGGGTATTGGATGGGTGACTATTTATAAAAGTCAAATCTAGTGTTTGGATTAGGTTAAGCAGCTTTACACCGGTCGAATGCCGGATTGATAAACTTTTAAAAAACACGATACGATTAGATTATGCAATATTGCCACTGCCGGGTGCAGAATGAGTGATTAACAGACAGATGTAGTGTTCGATTAGGTTAAGCAACATTGACGCTGTCGGGTTGTAGATGGGTGCTCATTTTTGAACGTCGCACCTTGTGTCACGAAGTATAAGTTATAGAAGTCAGATATTTAGTCACAGAATGCAACGTTCTCTCGGTCGGACATTGGATGGGTGATCGTTTATAAAAATTATGGTGTGCCATGCAGCCACGGTCTGGTTTTGGACGGATGACGTAATGGTTGAAGTGGTTGTCTCACCACTGCGCCGAGTGTTGCGGGTTCGATCCCCACACAGGAATAAATCCACAAATAATTGGTCCTTTTCTGATTATTCTTTGTGTCTGTTGTTTGAATGTTTGTAAAATCCTCCGCATACAGGATGCATTCCTAGTGCGAGATTTGTGTTTTCAAATATAAATAAATAATAAATACTTATTATCAAGGTTCGGCGAATAGCAGCGATAGCTCAGTGGGGCGACCAACAGACTGCAATGCAGAGGGTCTCGGGTTCCCACGTCGCGCACCTCTGACTTTCGGAAGTTATATGACTTTTCGAAATTATGTGCGTATTGATTGACAATTATCGCCTGCTCCGTGCCTCGGAGAGCACGTTAAGCCGTTGGGCCCGGCTGCCATGAACATCTATGGCAGTCGTTATTGGGAAAGTCAGTACCCTCTAATATCCTGACACTGGTCTAGCCTTAGGGTATCGTTGTTAGCCTTCGGGTTGCGGAGGTTAGGTGGCAGCCGCTCCGTGTAAAAACTGATATCCAGTCAAATCCGGTTAGACTAGAAAAGCCGACCCCAAGTGACTTGGGAATAATAAAGGCTAAGAGAGAAGAAGATCAAGGTTCGGCGAATACTGTTAGCTCGCCTCGGTGGCATAATGGTTAGTGTAACCGACTGCCACGTCTGAAGTCGCGGGTTCGATTCCCGCACAAGTCAATACGTGCATGAACATGGATGTTTGTCTTGGTCTGGGTGTTTCTATTTATAATATTTATGTATTTACAAAAAAAAGTTTATTGTATGTTTATCCATTGTCTAGTACCCATAGTACAAGCTCTGCTTAGTTTGAGCTAGATGGTGTTGTGTGTGTGTGATAGAATATATTATATATATTAATCATTTAAATAGTTTAATAGCAGTAGTTTGAAAGTTTACCGCCAAGCGGATAGATAGGTCGACAATAGACCCAGACCGTATTACGAGTACCAACAAAACATAATTCATATTTTTTTAAATGACGACACCTTCTCTAGGAGTCCTTCACTTAGAGTAGTAGAGCCTCGCTGATTTCAGCATGAATGGGCCGGCTCGACCAGGGAGGGACTACCCTCTCACAGAATATCGACGTGAAATAGTCGTATTCCTACTGTTCTGTTTCGTTCGGTGAGTGAGTTGAGAGGCCCAATCACCCTCTTTACCCCTTCCCGCTCCTTCTCCTTCCCACTTCCTTTCCTAAAGGGTCGGCAACGCTCAAGTGATGCCTCTGGTGTTGCAGGCGTCCATAAGCTACGGTGACCACTTACCATCAGGTGGGGCGTGTGCATGTTTGCCACCAGAGAAGTATAAAAAAAAATTATGTCGCGGGGGACTTTACAAACATCCAAACAACGGACACAAAGAACAAATCGGACCAACCATTTATGTCACACACAAATTTTTGTCCTGGGATACAAACCCAAAAGACTTGGCGTAATGGCAGACTTAATTGCGGAACACACAAATTTTTGTCCCGCCTAGGTCTCAAACCTACAGCACTTGACGTAATTGTATTAACGATGCAACTACTTAAACCACTACGCCATCTGAGCCGTGATAGAAAACTTAACACATGCTTAGTACCTACACCATGAACAATACAAATAGAGACAATAATAGAATGATATTTATTGATTATAAGCACCTTCCTAGTAAGGCCTCATTTAGTATTCATACATTGATGTTGTGAAAACGCAACTCAGACATCGAACGTGCACCATGAATAATTGAGACGTATTCACGTAACTACATCGCCAACAAGCACAGGTGTCCACGATGACATAAAAACTAGATTCTGTATTGAAATTAAACTGGTTTATAGGATTTTTTTTTAAATACACAATATGCACACACAGCTTTTGTCATTGCAACTGCTATTTTATTCCTCATCTTTTACCTTTTTCTACATACAACACAAGTGTAAGAAACGGCAGCTTAAATACAAAGTAACATAATATGTCAAATATTTAAAAAGTAGATGTGTCCACACTCTCTCTCTTCCTTGCTATTTATCCCACATGTTGGTGGGATCAGCGTTCTTTATTTTCTTCTTCCACTTCACCCTATTTTCGGAAACATTGCATGCCTTCATGTCTTTGCGTAACACCTCTATCCACGTAGTCTTGGGTCGTCCTAGTGTTCACACTAACAACAATTAACTCACACATTAGATAGACAAAGAGTGTTTAATTTTTATTATTAATGAGCGTGATAATACTGTTTCTATAAATCAGATGTCATGTTAACATTCTGTGTTGATGACAACTTAGTACCCAGAAAGGTCTTGATATTTAAACCAAACTAATTACACAAAGAAAATTGTTAACAATTATAATAATAAAATAATTATAAAAAGGTAATATTTACATAATTGTTTTAGGCGTTGTACAAATCGTAAGCATCGATGTCAACTGGTAACGTGCCCAGAAAGCTGACAGCATTGCCACGTGGGAAGGTAATGCTGATTCTTCAAGCCAAGGGAAAACCAGCTTTCTGATATGTAAAACATTCTGTTAATATGTACCACGACTGTTACATTCGTATTCTCCTTAATAAAATGCTGAATCGCAGTTTTCGCCAATTGACGTCAATACAATATCGGACATCAGCAATACTTGTATTAAAAATACTCGTATTTGATCTATACCAGTTCAGTGGGTTATTGTCTAGCAAAACTACTGCCCAGCTACAGACCTAGTTCTTGTTTGAAGGCTGGTCTTCAGCAGAACTAGAAATAACAATAACTCCGGGTCCATTTTGCCCTTAACTATATCGCGCTATACAAGTGCTATAATCCAAGTAAAGTCGCGTGTAGTGTTTGTTAAGTGCAAACTCTGTATGTTTTGTGTGTAAGTAAATATTCCGATAATAAAAAGTTAGGAATTTTCAGTACCTACTGTATTTTTTTTTATGAATGCTGAGTAACACAATTTAGCAGTTCGCACCTAAGAACTCAATGGTTTAAAAGCAGTACGGGTATCTAAGTCTAAAGTTATAACTCATGGTTACACCAACTGAAATGACACGTTAGAATATACCACATAATTTGCGCTGCACCGCCAATTACGGTAAATAGCATCGTTTTGTGTAAACGCAGGTTACCCTGCAAGCACTGCTACTCGGCAAATACGGGCAAATTATCGACAGGTACTGGGAATATGTGTAGTGTTTGCTATGGACGCTATGATTACTTGAGCTATAAGTGTCATAACTTATATACGCTTATGAAGTTTATTTATAACTTATGCTTTTTAAGACTGCTTATTTGGAAGTTAGTGTTTGTCTAGCGTTTGTGCAGGGGTAGTATATGCGAGAGCTGTGCTGGGATCGTGAGTTCAAATCCCGGATCGGGCCAAAAGATATTGGGCTTTTCAACCAAGAAATCTCAAGAGCAGCCCGTTATGAAGTTTGCAGTGCTAGACATCCCCATGCCTCGGGAAGAACGTAAAGCCGTTGGTCCTGCGCCTGATTTCTCTCCAGTCGAGTAGGATTACCGTCCATCGGATAAGAGTTAGGGAACAGAGAGTGCACTTGTGTTCGCGCACAAGCTTGTGCTCCAGTCGCCGCTAAGATTGAAATTCGGTCTGGGAGATTTTATTATTATTTACAAATTATTGTCTACCTTAGCGTCAGTTGCATAGAGGTAGTGTATGCAAGTGTTGTTCTTAAGGTCTCGGGGACTAAAACTGTGTAAAGTGTTTTGGGTTGTATTGGCAAGACATTCTCAGCTGCAGCACAGAGTCTGATATTGTGCGTGGTGAACGGCAATAAGCGCGCCCCGTATTATGTAAGACCAAAACTGGCGAAATGTGGGTATAATACATCTCTATGGTATAGACCCTACCCAATACTGCAATTGTCAGGTGATATTGTCAGGTGAAAAGCCTCTTTATTCTGACGTTTTTAAATAGAGTTTTCCAAAACGTTTTGGAAACAAATCCAATTTAAATCAATTACATTCAAAAACCTTAAAATATGACATTTATTTGCGATGTTGCCATTCTTAACAGGTTACAAGGCGGTAACTCTCTCAGTTCCCTTTACCCAATAAACAAATAAAGTAGGTATGTCAGATATACCATGTCTCTACTGCATGTGTCAAAAGAGAGAGTGAACAGGCACACCCATTTCTGTTACATGACACCTTGCTGACAGAATAATTACTTCAAAGTACACATACCATTTAAAACGTCACTTATCTGTCAAAGCTGACATTACTAGAAAAAGATAGCGATATACAAGTGGAGTTTTATCTCAGTCACACTTATACAAAGATGAATAGAAATCCAAACGTCAAACATGTGTCAAAGATGTAATTATTAGAAAAAGATGGCTATACACACAGCGGTTCTATCTCGTTCTATCTTATCTGAAAATGGTGTTTAAAGTTTCAAACTTGCCTATGACGTGAGATTTTGAGCTTATAATAATTGACTTTAAACTTTTTTTTTTGTGTTATGGCAAACTAGCATACGGCCCACCTGATGGTAAGTGGTCACCGTAGCCTATGGACGCCTGCAACACCAATGGCATCACTTGCGCGTTGCCGACCCTTTAGGAGAAAAAATTAATGGGAAGTAGAAGGAGCGGGACGGGGGTCATAGGGTGATTGGGCCTCCGGCACTCTAACTTACCGAACGAAACACAACAGTAGGAATACTGCTATCTCACGTCGATACTCTGTGAGAGGGTTCTCCTTCTCCAGTCGAGCCGTCAGCCCATTCATGCTGAAATCAGCGAGGCTCTGAATCTTATAGAATATCTAAATATTATTAAGTAGCAGTAGAGTTCATCTCAGACTGCAATATGGTTTCGCGTGGTTTATATTATGTATACACGTAAGTGGATGCTTTTATTATACCATAACCTAATATTAAAGACTCACTTTAAAATATATTCAAAGTTATCCTATATATAGGGTCCTATATATATAGGATATATGTTATTTAATGGTTGCTCCTTACAGAAAACACTTGTAAAACATATAATACTGTAATCTTGGCGATTGAAAAGAGTGGCCGTGAGTTTTTTGTTCTGCTCATTGGTCCCCCCCCCCCCCCTTACTTTGCTGAACATGGCAACAGGTAAATGTAAATTCACATGATAAGTGTAACTTTGACGGTCATAAGTGTTACTTTGTGACGTGAATAATCATATTTTGATTGTTAGGCAACGTATAATTAGTTTTATTTAGTATTATAATAATACTATTCTGTTAAATATGAATACTCTTCACTACAGATTATCTACATAGATGCTAGTTTTCTGCCCGCGAGTACGGACTACGGGAACGATTGCTCGGATAAAAGTATGTGTTAATTAAGAAAATGGCCGATCTTTGTACCATGTTTTATCCAAATCTGTTCAATGGCTTACGAGTGATTCCACCATGCAATATTTAAGTTCTATGCCCTTGTCGGTTTAGTAATTTCGATCTTTCTCGGTTCGATGCATAATCCTTCAGTTCTCGATAAATCTCTACATTTACTTTTTCTTTCAGTTGATCCGTGACTTTCTTTCTCGGTCTTCCTCTCTTTTCCTTTGCCTCTATTTTTCCTTCCATAATATTGGTAATAAATTTGTCTATTTAAGTAAGACTAATTATGTTTCCTCTTCTATTCTCTATAAGCGCCAGGACTTGTCTGATCTTAATATTTCTTCATTAGTCACTTTTTCTGTCCATGAAGCTGTTTTCATTCAGCGCTAAAACCATATTTCAATATTTCCCAAACTCTTTTGGGTCGGATCCAGGTTTCACAAGCGTATAAGGCAATGCTCCGTATATATATATCCAAACATGTACACAAACTTTCACATTTATTAATACTCTTTCAGTATTAATAAATGTGAAATCGTCCATCGTTCCAGAATGGTGTCTTAATTCCCTACTAAACAACAATTCCACTAAATATAGTAGATATCTACTATATTTAGTGGATATCTACTAATAAATATGAATCTAGTGGAATTTGCAGAATGCAAAATCACAAGAAAATTCAAATATTTCTCGTAAATAACCTATAATTGATAGTCCGCAAGAAAATTTTATGAAAGTGGATATATCCTCCAATTTGTACACTAGCTATGTAATAATAATAATGTCCTCCAGACCGAATTTCGGTCACGGCGGCATGTCTTAAGGGAGAATGGCCATCTGCGCGGGAGATATTATAGTGCACAAGTGTATGCACAAACACAAGTGCACTCTCTGTTCCGTAACTCTCATGATACAATGGGACGGTAATCAAACACGACCGGAGAGAGATCAGGCGCAGAGCCAACGGCTTTACATGCTTTCCGAGGCACGGAGGTGTCTAACACCGCCAACTTCCTAACTCCGGGCTGCTATTGAGATTTCTTAACAGAAAACCCCAATAACTTTTTTGGCCTGACCCACCATTCGAACCCGAGACCTCATGCACAGCAGTCGCATTGACTACCACTGCGCCACGGAGGTAGTTGAAACTACTATGTAGGCTGTATGTGAAAACACCCATATGATTAATCAAAGTCTTAGCGGTTAACGAAGTTTAAAGATGCTTGCCAAACCAGGGGCATCAATCTTGCAAAGACAGACCTTGAAGTCGTTGGTACTGCCAACACAAGAGATTAAGATTCAAGGGCCTTCTGCTGATATGAAATCTCTGGGGCCCTAACCACTGGCAGCTTGGACCCTGTTCCCGATGTCGGTGGGTCATTTCAGTTTTTTATATTTTTAAATATGTATAGTTTTTATATTTATATTTAAAAATGTAATTATTAGAAAAAAAAAGAGTAATAAAGAGAATAATAATAATAATAGTTTATTAGCAAAAAAATGGTTCAGAGCCTATATACATCATATTTAAATAAATGAAATAAGTCGGGTACATCTGAGGTATACAATATGAGCAATGTCCCCCGAGCTAGGAAATTCCTGTGTTATGGGGAACATCCCTCCATCCTGCGGGTCTACCGTGAAAATGTTTTTACGCAATGACGTGCCGAAACGAATTACGAAAGAAATAATAAGCATATACCTACCATGAAAACACTTCGGATTTTTTAGGACGTACAAATGTCATACGACGATATTCATGACGAATGCCGGCGCGAATGATATTTTGTGGTAAGAATAAGCACGAACGAACGTACGCAATTGCGTATAACGCGTTTCACGGTAGACCCCCTGTGTAATGTCATGGAAGTACAAAAATAATTTTGATTATATACAGATTTGTTGATGCAGAATGCGAGTACGATGCTGTGCTTAGTAAACTAATTTCGAAACAATTTTCAAGTAGACTAATTTAGGGAAATTGAAAGAAGAAACACAACAAATATTAAGAAACCTGTAAACCGTATTCGCCGCAGAAATACAACTCAATGTTATTTAAGAATTGGTTTTCAGTATCCATTGTCTCGATAGGGCAGAGCCAATGAGTGCAGATGCTTTGCATGAGGTCTTGGGTTTGATTTACAAGTCGGGCAGAGTATTATTGGGTTTAAGAGCAGCGATAGCTCAGTAGGGAGATCAACAGACTGCAATGCAGAGGGTCTCGGGTTTGAACCCACGTCGCGCACCTCTGACTTTCGGCAGTTATATGACTTTTCGAAATTATGTGCGTATAGATTGACAATTATCGCCGGCTCCGTGCCTCGGAGAGCACGCTAAGCCGTCGGTCCCGGCTGCCATGAACATCTATGGCAGTCGTTATTGGGAGAGAGTCGACACAAAAGATCCCACTGGGTCGAAGTGTCGCCTGTCTGCACTGACTGGCCCCCACATAAGATAAGATTATTGGGTTTTCCTGTCAAGCAATTCTTACTAGCAGGTCGTAGTTAGAAATAGCTTGGCAGATGGCAATAGGCTCGATTCCAATTACGTTGGACCTAAAATGATTGTTTGTCAAATGTGGGTACATATAATACATAGTGGGTAGGTAGGCAGAGGTAGAGTTTTGCGAATTGATCTGGAAACAATTAGAAGCTGGTCTGACAGATTTGGATTATCTGTTAACCCGACTAAGTGTCAGTCAATCATAGTTGGAAGTCAACGATTGATGAGCGGGCTGGACTCCAGTACTTTACCGCCTGTGGTACATGATGGGACTCCTATTTCGTTCAGTCCTACTGTAAAGGAACTGGGGTTGCTCATTGACTCCAATTTAAATTGACAAGCTCAGGTTACTAGTGTCAGTCAGAGAGTAACCGGAACGCTACGCGTCTTGTATCGCCTGAAAATTTTTCTCTCATCTCAGATGAAAATAATGCTTGTGCAGACTTTGATATTTCCCTTAATCGACTATGGTGATGTGTGTTACTATGACCTGAATGCAGATCTACTCAATAAATATGACCGACTTTTAAATAACTGCATTCGATTTATTTATAATCTTCGTAAATATGATCATATTTCATCTAATAGATCCACTTTAAAATGGTCACCCATTCGTCAACGCCGTAGGTTGCGTGCCTTTACAACATTATTTTCTGTCCTAAGCTCACTAAATGCTCTATATATACTTATTTAACCTGCGTTTTCCAATACCTATGTGCCAATCACGATAGAAAGCTTCGTTCTTCCAATAACCACCATTTACTTTGTCCCACCCATACATCTGGTTTCCTACTTTCGTCGTTCCTCGTCCAGTCCGTTTTACTATGGAATGCGCTCCCTCATGAAGTCAGGATGTCCACAAATCGTAACACTTTTAAGGTGAGTAAGTAAGTGTACTCCTTGACAGTTTATTAAATTCCTCTCAACTATAATATAATACGTAGATATATATGTATGCATGCATGTATCTATATATATTTGTATATATTATGTATATATCGTTTTTATTATGATATATGATATTGCACTCACTGATCGGTAAACGATTAGCGAGGTTAAGCATCGTTGGGTGCGGTCAGTCTATAGAGGGGTGACCGCCTAGTAATATTTCATCTAAGCGTCTCCATGCTGCAGAGGCACGTAAAATGTCGGTCCCGGTTGTTATCAAATTGACAGCAGTCGTTAAGCCATGTCAGAGGCCTACGGGCGGCTTGAACAACTCTTGACAACAGGTTGGCCACTAACCACACGAAAAGAAGAAGAGATTATGATATTCTTTAGTATAATAATATTATGCTTAGTATAATATGTAAATGTATATTTCATCCTAATGGTGCATGTACTACTTTTTATCTCTGCATCACCCAATGGTCGACTGGTAGACAAAGCCCGTGGCATTAAGTCCGCCGATGTACTATTTTGTGCATAAAGTTTTAAATAAATAAATAACGGCGTGAGTCTACGTTCGTATTCAGTTGGCAGCGCCAAGTCTAATTATTCATAATTATTACACAGCCTCATAATACGTGTAGTTAACTAGAAACAGTCTTATTATTCAATTTATAAGGCAGAATAATTAATATTAGCATTTAATTCTCCAAATAAACCATAAAGCAATACCCTTTATTTTACATAATGGCCGTCCGCGACAACTGTCAGACTTCCCGCGCGAACCGCCATTTTCAATTTTCGGCGCGCCGGATTTTCTGTGTGTAAATATTACTAAGTGGATACCGGTGTAAACGTGCGATTGTTTTCTAATTAAATAGGATCGCAATTACTTTTTTTAACATTACATCTATAATTGCAAGTACATCCAATTTCATAGACCGCTACATTCTTCATCCCTTCATCTAAAATACAACATAAAAACCACTCATACAAAATACATAACTATTACTACTATTTACATATGAAATCTACTATTACATCCTAACTAATATTAAAAATACAAATGTGAGTTTATTTGTTTGTTACGCTTTTTCACGTTTTAACTACTCGACCGATCATCATGTAATTTCACATACACATTGTCAGGGGTAGAAAAGGACACAGGGTACCTTTCATCTAGAAAATATGTACTTACCGAAGGATAGCAATATATAAAATATTCTAGTAAAACATTAAAAACAAAACTTACGACGATATAGATTTTAACTTCTATAACCTGAAAAATTCAGGTTTGCTTTCTTTGTCCTCCAATTTGGGACTTCAAATATAACAGTCCAATGGTCTCCACATACCAGATCACATAAAGACCGTCCGACCTTAGGGTCAGCTTATTAAATGAAACTAGTTAACCTATTGCTACTGTTTAATAGATTTTCATTGACCTAATTACCTAGTTATCGAGCACTTCTGGATGTAGATAGACCAAACTTATAAGGTTTGATTGCAATGACATCCTAACCATAGGCATGATGACTAATGATGTATATATAGTGATGGATATGAGGGTAGAGGGACGAAAATGGAGAGGAAGGCCAAGAAAAAGATGGATGGACTGTTTGAGGATGGATATGAAAGGGAAAGGGGTAAATGAACTGATGACGGGTGACAGAGAAGTATGGAAGTGAAGGACATACTGCGCCGACCCCAAATAAATTGGGACCAGGGCAAGAGGATGAGGCATGATGACTAAAAAAGGTTTCACGTCCCTTCTATGTACAAATTTTACAAAAGTGTGACGTTTCAAGCCCACGCTCCCGAAGTTTAATGCGTTATATCATAGTTATTTTTAATTGTTTTGTTAAAACCTCAGATAATATAATATTATACCAATAGTTAAAACAAATAATTGTTGTCCAATCTTTTTGGCTAATTCTCTAAGATGGATTAATTAGAATGACTTATTTTTAACCCTGTCATCATGCCTATAGTGAACAAACTTACATTGAGTTTGCTAAGCTTTCAAGCCTTAACTACACGACCGATCATCATGAAATTTCGCATACACGTTGTCAGGGAAACAAAACAGGACATGGGGTACCTTCCACCCAAAAAAAAGTACTGTTCCTGAGGGATAGCTAGTATAATATATATATCTTTAATTGCTGCTCTTAGTATAGAAGTGCACATTACTAATGGAAAGGGATAACCACCACTCGCAAAAATGGCTGTTTTCTTGGTATCACAGAAGCAATTTCAAAGTAACAGAACAAAGCCCTGACTACCACAACGAAAACCAAATTAATTGGGAATAGAAAACCTAGATGCTATGCGTATGGTTTAATCGACAGCATCGCCACTAGCTACGCGCCGAGCTTTATGAGCTAGAACCCCACGCGGGATAACAAATTTGACTACTCATAACAAAACTTACGCCAAACTTGTAATTGTGCGACTAATAATCGCAAGTCTATTCACCCTACGCCTTCTAAATCCAAATCATCGTCGTACCTACTACGGAACCGTTTCATTATCAACATGCCTCTTTTGTGTCATTTTCAAATGTCATTCCAAATTCAAAACTCTGCGGTACTACGTCGCACGTAACTTCCACTTCCCTATATTCTAAAAACAACTCTATGTTTCAGATTATAGCGCTTATATTAGCTAGCTGCAAGTTCTTCAAGGAACGTTGTTCATGTGTGCAAAGGTTTCCATATCAATAAGTCATAACAACAATTCAATTTGATCTAAAACAAATCTAAAGTAGCCTTGTATAAAGTTGAATTTAGCTTAATCAATACTTGTTGATAAGACAGTATATTTTGAATGTACGTGTAAAATCGGAGAAATCCTTTGACTGTGTGCTTACTTAGCTTAAATAATTTTAAGAAACGTACTTCATGTGTGCATACTCTTTGCGAAACAAAATGTTATACCACATCCGTCGAAAGCATTTAAAATGAACTCTACAACATACAAATAGGTTTAAATTTTGGTGTTTAGTCGTATTGGTTGTTATGTGTGTATGTTACGTATGTGTGTATGAAATTCGCGTGATGCTTTGATTGTGTGCTTACTTTGTAACACAGATCAACAAGCTGCATAGATATGACATAAAAAGGAAGTTTTTTTTAACTAAGAGATTCGCAATCCATATCTCACTAAGCCTACTAATATTATAAATGTGAAAGTTTGTAAGGATGGATAGATGTTTGTTACTTTATCGCGTAAAACTACTGAACAGATTTTGATGAAACTTTACAGTATTATTGTTTATACATCAGAATAACATAAAATAGGCTACTAAAAAATAAATCTACATTAACGCTAGCAAAGCCGCAGACAAAATCTAGTCACATCTAATATTATAAATGCGAATGTCTGTTTATTTGTTTTTAACGCTTGCATGCTCCACTGACCATCATGAAATTTTACACACATTTTGTCAGTGGTATAGAAAAGGACAAAAGGAAAAAGAGTACTTTTCCCGAGGGATAGAAATGTATTGACTAAATCTACATTTCATATTATTACTCGTAAACGTTGTTATTTTGTTATTTGTCAAAGTCTCACATGCATTGGATAATATATTTTATCTTCTTTGGTCGCAATAAGACGAAAGAGAGACAAATTGAAAGATTGATTTAAAGCAATGTTTAAGTACATCACTATTACTACAATTGCCTGATGCCAACGCAAGAAAAAAAACAGTCGTCTCTAATTACAAATATCCGCCGTACTTGTAATTAGAGAACACTGATTTTTTCTTCTTATGTCTGGAAATCCCAAACCTAAACTGAAATTATTTTCTTTTGTATGTATAATTGAGCTACTTCTGTCGAACGAAAGACTTTTTGTAAGTCTTCTCTCCTGTTGATAAACATAAAATTTAGTTAATTTACAAATAATCTGCAATGATTTGCAGTCCTTATACCATACACAATGGAACACACAACTCTACCTGAGACTCTACCAAAAAGCAAACATATTTTTAGTATTGTAAAGTTGTGTTTAAAACACAGTGATGCTCTTTGAAGAGCATCCCAGTATTTAAAACAATATTTTTTAAAGAACTTATCTCATTTAACCCAACTGTAACAAAAAGAGTATACGGTTTTACATGTGTATGTATGATTATTTCTTTGACACACAGGCAACTCTGTAGCCTAAAGGACCTGAAGTATTTAATAAATAAAGTGGCCTTAAATTTCTCTTAACTAATATGAACTAAGAGGACTTTTTTAGAACCTTATGTATATAGGACGCTCGAGCAGCGATAGCTCAGTGGGGAGACCAACAGACTGCAACGCAGAGGGTCTCAGGTTCGAACCCACGTCGCGCACCTAGGACTTTCGGAAGTTATATGACTTTTCGAAATTATGTGCCTTTTGATTGACAATTATCGCCTGCTCCGTGCTTCGGAGAGCACGTTAAGCCGTCGGTCCCGGCTGCCGTGAACATCTATGGTAGTTCGTTATTGGGAGAGTGTCGACACAAAAGATCCCACTGGGTCGAAGTGTCGCCGGTCTGCACTGACTGGCCCCCACATAAGATAAGATATAGGACTCTCTGTTAGATTTTTTCGGACCAACAGCTAGCTTTCCTTTTAAAGTTTTGGACGTCGCATTTTTATGGTTTCAAGAAATAAAACTGCTACATTAACTCCTATTAACTGCAGGTCTGTTAGATTGTATAGTCTGTTTAAAGGTCGGCTTGTTAGACCAGGCACGGACTGGGGCAATATTAATTGTTTTATTTAATGGGGTGCCGGTTTTATTATGGGAATTGTGCGTCGGTATTAGGTTATTAATTAACTCTGAGTTTTTATTTAGAGAGTGCTACGGTGTCTGCTGGGGCGAAATATGATTTATGGGGGAACCCAATCACCAATCTGTCTGTGGTTTTCCTTATAAGAATATCATCCCTGTATATAGACTGTACCACTGCTGGGTACGAGTCTCTTTTCAGTGTGAGAATGTAGGTCATAGTCTACCACGCTGAACCAGTGCGAATTGTAGAACTTTCAGATGTGTGTTTCCTCGCGATGTTTTCCATCACCGCTTAAATGAGCGATAATAAACTATCTAATATCCATAAAACTTCGAAAAGTCAGAGCCTTAGGTCGAAATCGAGAACTCTGCTTGGCAGCCTCCATCTTATATTCCACTTGTATAATAAGATTTTAGATAAGCTGGTAAGAAGTTTAGCCTGGTAAGACAGAGTTACGAAATTCCCATTACTACTTCTACCATTCCTTTCTTTTCATTTTATCTTTAATTTCTATTCCTTGTGTCGATGCGCAAAAGATATCTTCGGTATTGCAAGCGATCTTTACAACAGCTTACCATCTCGCGGACCGAATGCCTGTTGTTGTATAAGCGTGATTGCTATTTACACCGTTAATAGCAAATATTGAATATATATTTATGTAGTATATAAATATGTGTAGTCTATAAATCGCAGCACAATGGCGGGGAACGCCGGGAGGCGGTGCATTAGGGCTATTGTGGACGCACCTGGCGACTCCCATCAGTGATAGGGTGTGTATGAGGCTTGGATACCAATGGGATATAAAGAGACGATATTTGGATTGTTTTTTGTATGTGATACAATATTAGACAACGGATCTTAACCAGCTTGGTAAATATTTAAAAGTATAAATACCTACTGCTTTACTTGGAGCAGCGATAGCTCAGTGGGGAGACCAACAGACTGCAATGCAGAGGGTCTCGGGTTCGAACCCACGTCACGCAACTCAGACTTTCGGAAGTTATATGACTTTTCGAAATTATGTGCGTATTGATTGACAATTATCGCCTGCTCCGTGCCTCGGAGAGCACGTTAAGCCGTCGGTCCCGGCTACCATGAACGTCTATGGCAGTCGTTATTAGGAGAGTGTCGACACATAAGATCCCACTGAGTCGAAGTGTCGGCGGTCTGCACTGACTGGCCCCCACATAAGATAAGATACTGTTTTGCTTCCCGACGTTTCGACTGACTTCCAAATAGATAAGTTTGGACTATATTCTATATTTAATACATAATAGACAACGAATCTTAATCGCGTTGGTTATCTTATCTTATCTTATCTTGTTACGGGTCCAATCAGTGTAGACCGGCGACACTTCGACCCAGTGGGATCTTTTGTGTCGGCCCCGAGATCTATCCCTGAGCTATCTCCCTATGAATGTACTGCATCAGTCGCAGCGTACACTTCACAGGGGAAAGCCTGAAATCTTCATGGTTCGGATATGCCAAACCCATCAGACCCATCCTTAGTACAGCCAACGCGTCACATTCACACAGTAGGTGTAATATGGACTCGTCCCGTTCACCACAGGCTCTGCAGATCAAATTGTTTGCCAAACTCAATCTGCACAGGAAGTCGTTGGTGCCAAAGTGACCAGTGAACGCTCCTGTGAGCAGGCGTATTTGACCCTTGTTGTACCCGCAGAACTTCCGGGTGAAGCCCGTGGCTCTGTTTGCAATGAATTTCTTGGAGTGTTTCAGACCCCTACGGCCATCCACCCCAGCCTGTGTTTATCATTGCCATGTGCATTTATAGCTGCCTTGACGGTACTCTCAGAGAGTCCTACTAATGGCTCGGGGCCAACAAATAGTAGCACCGAGCCCTTCCTGGCTAATTCATCAGCCCAATCGCGTTGGTTATAAGACGTAGGTAGAGCACCCACATCTCACCGGTCATATTATTAAGAACGCTTAAAAAAAAAGGACGATCTTTACTGTCTATTAGGCATCTATAGGTCATCAGAAATCTAGATTTAGGGACAAGACCTGTCTATAACTGGTCCCGGAAGATGCTCCCAGGCACTGAAAGGTACAGCGGCTCCCCCTATTATAACCATGAGGTAGGTATAGGGGAACGCTATATCATAAGCTGGATTAGTCGTAGAGAGAGGGATTGTCTATTAGGCACAGCTTTAGGCTCCGTGCTGCTATTAAGAATCTCTTAGGAAAAAGCCACACTTTCCCCATTTCGGAAATGGGACTTAGTGGTCGTTTCCCACGAATCTGTTCGCACGAATAATGCGATTCGACACTATTCAGAAATATTATTTCACAAGGTGTCCCTGTTTCCGAGGGATAGAAATTTATTGACAAAATTAACTATAACGCAAACCAAACCGCTGGCAAAAGCTAGTATAATTTATATCCTCTATAAATAATTTTCTATTAAGAAACTATTTGACGGCAATAGTTTATCCTGTTATTACGTGGTACCTGAAACATAGTTGTAGAAATGTGAACATAAAACTTCTGCCTACCTACCTAATCTCTTACTGTCATAACTATAGTTTCAATCTTCTTAAAGATGTTGTGCTGCTAATAGCACAATATGCTATGCTATGCATGCTGCTAACAGTACCAGAGCAATTTTAGTCTCTTGCCTCGGCAACCATAGCAACATCTTGAAAGGTCAACAGAAATCCTGATATCCCATGCATCCATAGACCACAGTCAGAGCTTACCATCAGATGCTTGTCTGCTTTCATCGTAATTCAAAATATACACGTATAATAAGACCAATATGCTCGCAACAAATAACGAAAACTACGCAATTTCAGGTCAACTTTTAAGAATTATTGTTCAGATTAGATTCTACTTTAGATACTATTTATATTCCCGAAAGGTTAGGCATCCATTTTATTTATCTTATCACACAATTACCCGACAATAAAACCTTCATGGTCACCGCATACTACCCCAAATGGTTGGGCTTACATTTCGTAATCTGTAGAACATTTTTCTTAATCTATTTCGTCGGGTTTCGGGGCGCGTTCGTAATAACTATCATTATGATACTATGCCTGTGTTTCCTGACATTATAACGCTATGAAAGTAAGGGGTGAGCAGATATGTAGTAGCTAGTTACAGTTGGTGTGTTTGTTACGTATTTTATGTTTGGTGAAGGAATTATGAGTTAAGGACTTGTAAAATTATATTTGACGTATTGTTTGGTTTTACTTTAAGTTGAATAAAATATAACGCATGTATAGACTCAAAGCTCTGCATATAGTTAAGTGGATAGGCAGAGGTGTATTATTCACATATTTCTTTTTTATCGCATAGCTTAGAATGACAGAGGTATCAATTTTATGAAAGTTATCGACTAGTAAATTTAGAAACGCTTAGATAATAATTAATGATATTATTAGATCGTAATTGTAAATATATTACTCATGTTTCCAGTGATTTTTACCAATTTTAGTTTGTTTCTGTTTTCGTAAATAGGTATTTGCTGGTTGTTTTTCTCGCGCTAAATTAATACTTGGTTGTATGGTTTTAATGGTAATCTTGTAAATAAATATAGATGGTTTAAATAACATATATATATATAAATATTTTAGCAGCAAAATGATGGTAAATAAGGACATAATACATGTGGTTGGAAATAAAGATCTCATGTTTTTTGGTTTAAAATTATATTCATAGTTAATTTTTCAATGTTTCCATTTCAATTACTACAAAACGATTACATACTTATTATAATTATTTTTATAATTCATTAATGTCCTTAATATATAATTTAATCTGCGACAAATATCTATGCATTTAACATTAAAAAAGAAACGATTTTATAGGAACCCAAAAACTATAATTGTAAAATCGATATTTTATCACGCAGTCACATCTCTAGAAGACACTTCTAATGGCGGCAACTAGTCTGAAGCTGAGTTCGATAGATAAACGATTAGACCTCGTTTTTTAAGTCGCATCTTAGAATACCTCTACCTTGTTGAACCCGCGGCAGTTTACGTACGAGTGTGACCACGAAGTTCTTAATTCGATGCCCGGGTGTTGTATGCTGTTAATATTAGAAATATTTCAGCAGCACCACGAAGTCTAGAAGTCATCTTTTAGGCTAACATCTGCCTACGTGACAACAAAAGACATATCTAAAATGTTGACTAATATACCTCAACCTACCCGTTTACGGATATTCAGGCGTGGATCTTTAAAAATACATATCAGCCCTGTATGAAACTGTCCCATCGCTGTATGTCTTCTTAGTGTAAGTAGGGATCTTTATCCAAACTTAATATTATAAATTTGAACGTGAGTTTGTTTGTTTGTTACGCTTTCACGCATTAACTACTCCACCGATCATCACGAAATTTTGCATACTCGTTATCTGGGGTACATATAAGGACATAGGGTACCTTTTATCCAGTACCTACTATTTATAGAAATTTATTGAAAATCTACATGAATGCGAACGAAGGCGTAGGCAAAAGCTAGCCTTTGATAACGAAATCGTTCCCTTTGATTTTTTAAACACCATAGCTATAAAAAGTCACCAATCCAAAATCTGAACGCTAGCGTATCACTTACCAATCGATGTCTGTTCCTCGAAACTCCTCCAGTACATTGCTACCGAGAACTCGGTGAAAGTTTATTGCATATCCACATAAAATGATACCGTACAATTTGTAAGTAGTAATCTGATTTGCCGCCAAAATTAGTGCACCGCCATTTTGGCATTTACCGTTACAATGTCAAATGAAGCAAAGTAAATTAGCGTGCAGCGGTAACCCATTACCTAAAGTTACTTTTAAATGGAAAATATGAAGAAGCAATTTCTTATTTCCTTTTTTAAAGACAACTCCCACACTAGGAATAGTTGTTGTATCGCGGGGGACTTTCAAATAACATCCAGACTCGGAACAACCATTTGAGGATCACACGAATTGTTGTCCCGTGTGGGATTGGAACCCATAGCACTTGGCGCAATGGCAGTGGCGAGGCGATAACTGAAACCACTACGCCATCCGGGCATTTTGTGCATGCGTGCGTGTATTTTCATAACACAAGTTTTATGAAATTCAGCTACTTTATACGGCTTTTGCCAAAATATTGATATTAAAACACTTATTACATAATGTTGAAATTATACTACTCATCATTGAAATTAAACTGCTATATACGGATTTTATCGCTTTGTTTATTTGACACGTTATTACAAAATTTTGAAAATTGTTACACTTCTACTACTATTAAACTTTACTAATTTTTAAGCTAATTAAATTATTATTAAACTATTTAGATTTAATTTATTTTTACACTTTCCATTTCGGTTGCTCTTCAGCAGCCATGGTCACGAGGAGACTAAGATGGTAGTTGTCTCAATGTTCCAGTGTAGTTATTTCAAAGTACCCGAACATAATTTAATCATTTGTGTTTCTATTTACGCAGTATGAGCTCAAAGTATCATGAAGTCTAGCTGTGGTTTGCTTCTTCTTGGGTTTGACTATTTGTATTACTGGATCCCAAGCTGGTGGTACATCCGTATATAGCAGTTTAATTTCAATGAACAATATTCGCGTAAATAGAAGACAATATTATACCACTCTTCTTAACTTTATTACTATTTAAGCTATTTCGATAAACTATTTATATTTAACATACTGACTGACGTTTCGGTTGCTTTTCAGCAACCATGTTCAAGGGGTGACTGAAATATACAGGCCGCCAATAACAGCCACATCCTAACTAATATTATAAATGCGAATGTGAGTTTGTTTGTTTGTTACACTTTCACGTCTTAACTACTTGACCGATCATCATGAAATTTCGTATTCACGTTGTGAGGGGTACAGAAAAGGACATAGTGCCTCACCTAGTTACCTTTCTAGAAAAAGTACCGCTCTCTAGAATAGAAAACTTTTATTTTATACTACTAGGGTTGCAAACAAGCATACGACTCACCTGATGGTAAGTGGTCACCGTAGCCTGTAACACTAGGGGTATAACTTGCGCGTAGCTGACCCTTTAGGAAAGGAAGTGGAAAGAAGAAGGAGCGGGAAGGGGGAAGAGGGTGATTGGGTTTCCGGCACTCTCACTCACCGAACGAAACACAACAGTAGGAATACTGCTATTTCACGTCAATATTCTGTGAGAGCGTAGTCCTTCCCTAGTCGAACCGGGGCCATTCATGCAGAAATCAACGAGGCTCTACTACTCATAACCAGATTAACGAAAGCCCAACCGTGGGCAAAATCTAGTAGACAGAAAATAAAAATAATAGACATGTCTTAATCATGATTTAACTCGTTTTCTTATATAATATTAGGTATGTGTAAGTAGGTATGTGTATAAATAGCGAAAGTCTAAAGACATCTTCATTTCATTTCTGAGAACTCTAAGAAGGTTTTGAAAAACATCGCAAGAAAACCATGATCACAGTTTCTTGTGAAGGTTTCCATCGTCGCTTAAATAAACGATAACAATAGGAAATGTGTGCAGCATTTAGTCCGTACAAACGCTTTTCTCTGTTTTCTACTTGAAGAATACCACTACAGCAATAAGAAATTTGGTTATTCTAAAAAATATTATAAATACGAATATGACTTAACTGCTCGACCGATCATCATGAAACTTCGTATACCCGTTGTCAGGACCACAGAAAAGAACATAGGGTACCTTTCAGCCAGGAAGAAGTTTGGCTTTTGAGGAATAGTTAGCATTTTATTTTTAAATTGCTGCTGTTGGTATAGGAACGCCAGGCGATGAAATTTTGCATACACGTTGTTAGAGAAACAGGAAGACACATAAGTAGGTACTTGTCACCTAGAAAAAATCTCTTGTTCTTGAGGTATACATTTTATTAACGAAATCTATATTAAAAATATTTAGCAAAATATTGTAGGTAATCTATTTCTACCACTGCTATGCCCTATGATTTTACTATTTTTAATATATTATTATAAGCACTAAATAGATTACAAGATGAAGATTTCGGAGGTAAAATCAGTCCAATCTATACTTATCTCTTTCGCACATTGATATTTCGTTCGGGCCTAGCGCGACAGCAATAGATTTGTTCAAACACTTTTCTTTACATGTTTTCCTCTTAAAAGTCAGTCAGTCCTAGCATAGCAGTCCAGCTTTCTCCACCAAACAATTACAACATTTTTATTAATATGAATAAAACTATACAAATAGTTTCTAATACACTTAGAAACGATTTGTATAGTTTTATTATTGTATTATCATCAAACTCACTTGTCGCCAAAATTACTACTCCAAAGGCCAAATTTCCCCGTTACAATTTTACCGATGTTACAGCTTACGTGAAAACATTATATTTATCTTTAAAGCCTTTTACTCCCAAATCGGCGTGAATAAAATTATAACAACAAGAATACATTGTAAATATATTACAATAAACGAAAATATTATAATTTCCAACTTCGAAACGCATAAAAAATGTACTCGAGCCACGGGCATAAACAACAAATCGGACCAAAATATGAGGCGATTAATACATTATTAATATCGTTGTCCCTATCTTTCACATGCACTTGTCCTTTTCTAAGGTCGTTTTCGAAATTCGAACACACCACGAGTGCATGAAATTAGCCCCGCTCTTTCTTTGATTTGAATTTATATATTTTCTTTTTTTATAAAGGACGACGCCATATTGGGAGCGTTTTTTTTTTAATTATCTACGTTCTGAAACATACGTTTTATATTTTATCGTTTAGCCGGTAGTGTCATTTGGGCTGATTACTTTGTGTAGCTACAGGAGGCTCATAAAAATGGAAAATTGAAATTTATTTCTTATGCTGTGTAATATATCAATTTATTTTATTATTACCATTGTCTGCATGCCTGATTTTAATATTAAATATTCAGTTTTATGACATATTAAAATAATGTCTGTTTAGAACTGTATTTTTACATATTTGTCCATTTGTCGCAGGATGAATGTTTATGGTATTTACCTAATAAAGATGTAAAACCACTTCAGATATCTTAAGCTTTTTTAAATAATAATGATTACGCTTTGTCATAATTAAAAATACCTATTCATAATTACAGGTCACGAAGAAATTAACTAAAACACAATCGAAATGTGGAAAAATAAACTTTCTGTCGCTTTCAGACATAAACTATGCTTATAAAATGTCAAATACTACTTAAATGCACTGCCAACATCCTAATTACATCCAAAATATAAACGAAAGATTTTTGAAGATTGATTACTCAATCTCGCGTAAACTCTTAAACGAATATGAATGAACAGAGATCGACAGAAGGTAATTTTTTTACTAGCGCATGTTAATGTTTTATTCTATGCTGAGGCAGGAGGAGACAGGTAAAGCTGCGGCTAAAAACTTGTAGCAGTATAAATTGTATACGATGGCTTTACTTTACAAAAGACCAGCTTGCTTGCTTATTTCATTGTATTCGCAATAATTCCCGCACTAGCATGTTTTCAGCGTGTTTTGGTGAGTTCATCTACGTTTTCACTTCATTTATTGTTTAAGAACTTATCATACTAGCCTTATTCAGAAAGTCTAGGCACGCAATTGGTTATAGGTACACTGCTTAAGTAGCAAGTAGATTAAGTTAATAAATAATGACTGACACGGTAGCTGATGCTGTGCATGAGGTCTCGAGTTGGATTCTGGGTTCAGGAGCTGATAGTAGGTTCTTCTGTCAATATGTTTTCAGTATCAGTATCTGGTAGACGGTAATAAACTCGCTTTGCGACCTAAAATTATACTTAAAATGTGGGTATAATACACCTTGGCTTACCCTATCGGGGATATAAGCGTAAGACTTTGTATTTAGGTATATAAATAATGAATATATTATATTCTAATATAAGAACACGCTGTATCCCCTACCTCACGACGATTTTAAAAATCCTTATTTCCTAAAATTTTGTTATTAAGTTTTTGTGTTACCGACAGACGGCAGATGCGTTTCGGTATTTTTTTCTTGTTTCGGTATCCACACGATACCATATATTAATTGCCTTTAAGATGAACGCCCTATACATAGGTAGATTGAAATCTTTATTTTTATATATTTTAATAAGTTTTCTAAGTTTGTTTAGAACTTTAATGATATTTGTTTATTTTAATTAAAAAAGCTGCTGACCGGTCATTATTTTAAAGATTTCTAGATATTTATCTTTTATTGCTGTTTAAAAAAGATAATTCTCTCATTAACAATAATTCCTGTGTCACGGGCGACTTTACAAACTTTCAATCAATGGACACAAATAACACCTCGGAGCAACTATTTGTGGTACACTCAAATTTTCACAATTTTCAAGGATCATAACCACAATAATCTGCGCAGTAAGAAGCCTGAAGCACTTATTCACCAAACTATTTTCTAAACTTTTTATCTTATGCACAGCAGCGGCTGTAAATGCCTCTGCTGTGCATAAGATCTCGGATTCGATTTTCTAGTCAGGTAAAAGTGCTACTGGGTTTTCCTGTCCAGAAATTTTCTGTAGCAGCACGGCGCGGCGTCTGAAACTGTGCCAGACAGGCGGCAGTAGCATCACCTCCAACTCCGTGGGACCTAAATCGAAAGCTAATCACGATGGAAGCACCACCTTTCATTAGCTTGTAACTATTTGAATTGTATATAAACTCAAAAAAGTCGGTCTAAATTGAGAGTATATTTCTTGCCTATCACCAATCAATAATGCAGCCAATGCATATTGTATGTGGGGGGCAGAACGAGCGACAATTATAAGGTGGGTGGACCACGGAAGGCCATGCTCCTTCGAAGGCCAATTATTAAAAGTCGTAGTTATTGCCATGTGATGACAGATGCCTTCTACTCACACTTACACCCATCAAACTAATCTATACTAATATTATAAAGATGAAGAGTTTGTTTGTTTGTTTAGTTGAACGCGCTAATCTCAGGAACTACTGGTTCGAATTGAAAACTTATTTTAGTGTTGGATAGCCCATTTATCGAGGAAGGCTATAGGCTATATAATATCACAGAGCATAAATGAGAAATGTTGCAAACACGTAGGTACGTGGTAGTGTAGAATAATTGGTGTTTGAAGGAGCATGGCCTTCCATGGTCCACCCATCTTATCTACGGTTATCTGCAGTATATAGGCGCTTTTATCGCCTGGTCAGTGTAGACTGACCTGAAGTAAATACTTAACTAGCTTATGCCTGCGACTGCGTAAGTACACATGGAAATTTAAAGAAGGTACATATTATTATTATATTTTATTTATATTTTGTGAAACTTATATTTTTTTATCACATACACACAACACCATCTAGCCCAAACTAAGCAGAGCTTGTAGTATGGGTACTAGTCAATGGACAAACATACATATTTTGTTTTTTTTGTTTGTTTATATAATAAACATACATATATCTATATTACTAACTTTCTGTACTTTCTGACTTCTATGTGGCATCAAGATTTATTTATTTATTTACATTACATACTCCTATTATTACCTACTGGTGTATTACCTAGTACAATAGTGTGTAACCAAACAACAATAAAAATAAATGCTTGTTTATGCCTCGCCAATAGACAATAAGATGCCCTAGTGAATTCATTCAAAGTACAGTTTAATAAATATATGTTGCGAGAGTTGCGACATGGTGTTGAGCACCCGCAACATGCACCAGAGACACGCAAACATTCTAAAATAATTGTTTTAGCTATATAATTCATATGAGTTCCTTTTCATATGATTTGTCTTATATATCTTCCATGTACAGACTTCGACTAGACACTATTTTATTACCTATGGATAGATATGAATATATAATAAGAAACCCAGCCCGAAGAAGTGATGCAGTTATAGATAATTGGCTCCTAAAGTGCATTATAAAGTTAGTAGTAAGTACATAATATGTATGTAGGTACCTACTTTATATAAACTGCCAGTCATTAACCCGCAAGCGCTTTACTTGCAATAAATTTAATTCCATTTCATGCACATTTTTCAAGTGAAAAAATAAACTTCGTAATGCGAAAGCTGCTAATAATTACAGTGTTTGTGGAAAACGCCATTGTAAGTACATACAATGAACCCAGTAATAAATTACAAAAAGCCTATTAACGAAACGGTTTTGCCACCTAAATGCACAAATGTAAATAAAGCTAGGCTGTAGACTGAATTCCTGAGCCATTTGCCACTTAGTACCGAAACATGGCTAACGACGAACGAAATTAAGTTTTTAACTCGGTTCCCGAACGGAACAAGATGGCCGCGCCGAATATTATTGTTTTTTTCGTTCCCGCCATAATTATAGTGAGGCTTGTAACGAAACAGGGCTACGAAAGTGTGAAATGTTTAAATTATTTAATAACTATGACTAGACAGAAAGATTTTAAATTAACTTTTTATGTCAGTCAATCTATGAACTGGTAATGATATTTTTACTCAACAGCCGCGCAGTCAAAGAATGTTTAAGAATTTAAACAATCTATGCATATTTTATACATATATGTATAAGAACTACGTACATGAAACAAGTGTAACTCTAGGGTAAGGTCTCGTCGAAAGAACTGTCTTCAAATTAGAGAAGTTCTACAGAGCGGCCATGTTAATGGGACCTTAAACCACCAAGCTTACATGAAGAAAGCGATAAAGGTGTACTGAAAATATTATATCTTGCTTACCAAGTAGCAATTCTTAGTAAGACTAATGATTGATAAATCTACGCCTCTCAACGAGGTATAAATTTAGTACAGGGTACAATTACGGTCACATAGAAACTATAAAACGTAAAAGTTCTACACCTCAGTCACGTATTCAGACACGATACTCGCTCTTGCAACTTGCATTGACATACGCAAGAATATGTCAAAGCTAAAAAAAACTAAGATAACACGGGAATCGCCAACTATTAGACCTCGTGAGGGGTAAGAGTTATTATCTAGACTTGACTGCCAATTTAAGGTTTTATGAAAAGGTTTGCTGATAATGAATTCCATAATATAAAAAATATACGCTCAATACATATAAGAAATTGTAACTGATAGATGCCTGTAAAAAAGATATTTAAAAAAAAATGTGACGTGTCTTTATGAGAGCTTAAGAAAAAGTATTTTAGAATGTATGTCTATCTGTATGTTTGTACGCGCTTCAAACAAAAACGACTGCATTGATTTGAATGAGTCTTACACAGGCAAATTGCTGTAGGTCTAACATAAAATCTGATGAATGATTCATCTTGATACGGCGCCTAGAAGTCGAGTATTATACGTGTAAAGAAAAAAATATATGGAAAGAAATACTTAATTTTAAATTCCACGCGTACGAAATCACGTGCAAAAAGTAAGTTGATATATAATTATGTTACTATTAGCTTATACTCACGGCCTCTCTCGGGAACAGTACTTTTTCCTGGATAGAAGGTACTTCAGGTCCTTTTCTATAACCCTGACGACGTGTATGCAAACTTTCATGATGATCGGTCAAGTAGTTAAGGAGGGAAAAAATAACAAACAAACAAACTCACATTCGCATTTATAATATTAGTTAGGGTAGGTTATCACGGATACAAACTCAAAGTGCTTTAGTTTTCCTTTAATAAATCCCTATCAATAAATCATTACATGAAACTTAAATTAACGCATAATATTAATGAATTAGAAGCCTACCGGTGCAAAATAAACATTATGCAGCGAATGGATGTCATAGTTAAATGGCAAATAAGTAAATTTATTATTATTATTTAATCTCGCCTCGATGGCGTAGTGGTTAGTGTAACCGACTACCACTCCTGAGGTCGCGGGTTCGATTCCCGCACAAGTCAAACATTTGTGTGCATGAACATGGATGTTTGTCTTGGTCTGGGTGTTTCTATGTATAATATGTACGTAATTACAAAAAAAAAAGTATATATGTATGTTTATCCGTTGTCTAGTACCAATAGTACAAGCTCTGCTTAGTTTGGGCTAGATGGTGTTGTGTGTATGTAATAGAATATTATTATTATTATTAATACATACAAGCTATATGCCCGAAGGAAAAGATAGAAGTGTGTTACACTTATAATTCGCTAACCATACATATATAATTTTTGAATTTTTGTAAGTTTTGTGTTAATTTTTGTATTTTTAATTTTTTGTTATTGTTTTTTGTATTATGTTATTGTTTTGGGTCTTCACGATACAGGCTTGCCTAGTGTGCAAACCACAGAAGTAGTTTTGTTCAATTTTGCCAGCGTTTGCCAATTACTTTATTTTATTTATAAGGTGTTTTAGATTGATAAGTTTTTCTAATTTGTTAAACGCTGTATTTAAATAATTTTTTATTTTCATTTTCATTTTTCATTTCATTTCATACTATTAGGTATCACGTAATGCGGAGCAAGCCTATTGCTTGTGCAAATTGTGTCCGGCAGACACAATTTTAGACTCCGTGCTACAGAAAAATCAATAATAATGAATAAAAACAATTATAAAATATAAAAAAAAAAAATATTAATAATAATACATCATTACAAAGTTTAAATAGTTACAATAAATGAACAATCAATGGAATAGTGAAACTTTGTAAACAGCTTGCGAACATCTGCAACCGAACTAGGTGGTAACCTGTAGGTATATCGGTATGCTGCTCATCCTCTTGCAAAAATTGTACAAATTTAAAAGCCAGTTTCTAAACGTAATGGTATCTACCTATAACAATCTAACAGCCAGCAAATGCCTATAATAACTTTAAAATTGATTTACCTTCCAAATTAAATGTTTACACTTTAAAACTCCTGTAACTTTATGAATAACCTTTCATACTTACCTATTTTCTGTAACTTCGTTCGTATCTTTAAAGTATTCTTGCCTTGCTAATGAAGTTAAAGATTAAAGCTAAAATCCATTATGTTCTGATGTAAGTGACATGTATGTGTTTTATTGAGAAATAAAGATCTTTAAACCGAAACCGTAAGCTATAATCTATTTCTTCACAACAGGTTATATGGATTAGCCATGTCAACGTAATACACATAATTATTTTCACATATACATTTAAATCACTGTCTCGTTGGTCCAATTGTAGTGTATACGACTGCGGATCATGAGGTCTCGGGTTAGATTCCCGGGTCGGGCTTGGAAAACTTAACTAAGATTTTCCGTCAAGAATTTCTTAATAGCAATTTATTAAAAAATTCTGTCAAGAAGTTCTTAATAATTAGCCCGGAGTTAGGCAGTTGGCGATGTTTCACTCCCGTGTGTCGGAAAGCACGTTAAGCAGTGGGTCCCGGCTGTCATGAACATCTATAGCAGTACTTCCCAATAGGAAGTCAGCGCCCTCAAATATCCTATACGACCGACTACCTAACTAACTAACCTACGACTGGTCTATCCATAGAATGATGTTATCCTTCTGGGTTACGTCAGATGGCAGTCGCTCCGTGTAAAAACTGATATTCAGCTAAATCTCGTTAGACCAGAAATAAGCGGACCCTGGCATAAGCTGAGATTAATAATAATCGCTAGGAAGAAGATACATATAACATTTCTAGCATAAGCTTAGAGCCTATCAAATACTAATTAGAAAAGTGCCTTACTTGCCCGAAAAATAAAATCTTCGGGTTACATTTTTATTTAAAAATGTTCGTGTATTCTCCGCATATCTACTAATATCGAACACTATTCACATTTCAATACTAAACTATTTACAAAAACAAACACAATTTTATTATTAAGACAGCATAAATTAAATAGTAAAAATACTATAAAAATTACATGAAATAAATTTATTTGAAACGAGGTTCAACTCCTAAAACTATGTTTCGACAGCCCTGACTTTAACGCGTACATTTACACGTGTGTATGTGTGTGTGAAGATTAATACGTATGCATGTGTGTGTGAAGATTATCACGAGGGTTCCGCCTCTATAAACATGTAGGTACATGGAAAACCATTTGTCTGTTTGTTTGGATTAAATTTCTGAACAAATATAAAATAATTTATTTATGTACGTACTTAATTGTATAGTATTTTTTTATAATTTAATTGCAAGGAAAACTACTGTCCGGCCATGTTATATGGTGAGGTACCGCTGGCTAGTTTGATGGAAGTACCTATTGTTTATTATAAGAATGATATATACCTACCTATATAGTATTAGTTCACGATATTAATTGGCTCGCTTGCTTTTAGGTACGATTTGAACAGTGGAAATAATTATTATTTTAGGTGGAATATATCACTGCCTTGCTTCTCAAGGATACAGTACCTAATTATGTGCTTACTGAGGCGTGTAAGTACAATTGTTTTTAATATATTAGGTACGTTACAGTTAACTCATATAGCGAGAACTCTGCGTAACAGTTAACATTTAGATATTGGTATTTTAAAATACGATTCGCCATTGAGCGATTTTTGTAACAAGAATACTTATGTATTTTCAAATAGTGTATAATATTAAAATATAAAGGACTTGTGAAATAACGCCTTTTGAAGTAGTCTACCTATATTCAAAACGCTACATAAATTATTTTATAGTGGTATCACCAAATAAGTTGATATAGACATTCTAGGTATATTATTCAAAAAAGGTTTTAAATTAAACAATATACCTATTATATAAAATATCTAGGTATAAAAATACTAAGTCAATATGTCTCTCAGAAATCATGTAGGGTAATCTTATTTACCTAATAAAATATTTAAACACGCATCCAAACAAACCCACGATAGTAACTAGTATAGCGCGAACTAACACATTGTTATAACTTATACAAATCACCCCCATATAAATAATAATGTCGCACTGCCACAAAAGATTCACTCACCGAACCCAAAATCCCCTTATTCTAAACCTATATAACTAAAGGCGGTGATTAAAAAAACAAATCCCCGCGCATAAATTAATAATGCCATCCCGTAAAATTCATTAGCCTTAAAAATAGAACGATATCTCCCCCCTAAGACAGAGAAAGAATCATCGTTAGCCAATCTGTAATATACGGGCTTTATACAAGAGCAAGAGAGATGGCAACAGTTCTTATTGTGCCGTTAAAAAAGAACTGGCTACGCGTCATTGGCTGATATTTCCCGCGCAAAGGGCGTCGCCTGCTTCCCGCCATAAATTGAGTTGTTGACACGCTGATAATGAGGTTATGTTTTAATATTAACTTTATTTTTCTCTTGCGAAATTATAAGCCGAGGGGGAAAATAATTAATGTTATGATTCTTGTTTTAATGAGCTGCGTGTGTGGTCCGTTCGTTCTCGGGTTGCGAGTAATGAAACTGTTTTGATTTTGCGGCGGACGCCATATTTAAATTCTTGTAGGTTAGCTGCCTAGTTTACGCACTCGCGGTTTCCACGCGTTTATTTAAATATGATGAATAAGATTTTGAGCCAACATAATTACAATGTTAATGGTCGGATGAAATTATTTTTTTGCCGTGTATCTATTTACTAAGTGTGTACATGTATATTAAAGTGTATATGAATAATTGCGTCTATATTAAGTACCTCGATATTTTTCGTGTAAATAGGTAGGTACGTATATTATTTTTTGCTATTTAGTTTTAGTAACAATAGTGTGTTGTAGAAAAGAGTTGTTTCTCCGTATTTTCGGATTCTAAGTGCTTTATTATATTTGCTTGAATTGTGAACTGTGGTGTATTAAGTAGTAATAGGTAGTTAAAATTAAAAAATTAAAATCTTTTATATCGATATTACATACATAAGTTCTTATACCTAGGGATGGAGGATCCTTTTAACTATAAAATCATACCGGTGTTAGGATACCCTCCTCTTCCATAACAAAGGTTACACAGAGTAATAATACCGTGGTTTAACTAAGTGGTTTTAGGTATGTAGGTAGAGAAGTAATAGAGAAGAATCACAAGTACATTTTATTGTAGCATGAGTGAGTGTGCATGCTTTCTAAGTCATCGATTATTGAACCGACAAATTTGAATCCAAAAATATTAATAGTTAAAATGTCATGTTGTGCTGCTGCTTAATTAATAATTCACTCAAACGTGTCGTTCCAGTACCTAATCGGTTAGCTCAGATTGAATGAGACAGTATGCACTCTATGTAGAGAGCAGCGGTAGCTCAGTGGGGAGACCAACAGACTGCAATGCAGAGGGTCTCGGGTTCGATCCCACGTCGCGCACCTCTGACTTTCGAAAGTTATATGACTTTTCGAAATTATGTGCGTATTGATTAACTATTATCGCCTGCTCCGTGCCTCGGAGAGCACGTTAAGCCGTCGGACCCGGCTGCCATGAACATCTATGGCAGTCGTTATTGGGAGAGTGTCGACACAAAAGATCCCACTGGGTCGAAGTGTCGCCGGTCTACACTGACTGGCCCCCACATAAGATAAGATAAGATGCACTCTATGTATGTATGTATCTTATGTGGGGGCCAGTCAGTGCAGACTGGCGACACTTCGACCCAGTGGGATCTTTTGTGTCAATACTCTCCCAATAACGACTGCCATAGACGTTCATGGCAGCCAGGACCGATGGCTTAACGTACTCTCCGAGGCACGGAGCAGGCGATAATTGTCAATAATTTCGAAAAGTCATATAACTTCCGAAAGCCAGATGTACGCGACGTGGGTTCGAACCCGAGACCCTTTCCTTATGCACTCTAACTCCTGTTACAAAACATTTACTTGAAATATCTCCTCCATTTTGTAGTACTTAATAACTCAATGATAGCCAGTCTGATGGTCAGCGGTTGCCGTAGCCTATGAACTCTTGCAATACTTGTCACTCGTGATTCGCTGATTAGAAAGATCTAGCTATGTAGCTCAAGGATTATTAATCTCCTACTGACAGGAAAACGCATTTCCAGTGCCTTTTACCTAATAACTGTAATTTTTTGACACAGGTACTCAATGAAAAAATGTCGCAAATTTACTGTCCGTAGCTAAAACGACTACTTGCTTGAATTTAGCAGGGCTTTAAAGAGTCTGGAGCATCTTTTCACCGTAGGAACACAAGGCAAGGTAGTTTGGCTGCGGTCTTCTGTAGATTAGAAGCACTAGCTAAGTCAAGCTACATATAAACGAGCGAGTCATCAAGAAAAAAGTCGCCATGCAGCGAACAAAAATTATTTATGATCTTCTGACAGAGAAGTGCCTCCTTAAAGAGCCTAGAAGCTCTACTTAGGGCAGGAACATAACACAAGAGTATTTGGCTGCTGTCTTCTGTAGGATGGATACACTTCCTTTTTCATTACGATTTTTTATTTTAAATTTATGTAAGGTAAGGTCTGTTAACCGACTGAGTTCCATCGGCACCGCGTCGGCCAAGCACAATAGGTTTTTACAAGCACAATAGGTTTTTAAATATGTCTGACATTACAACAATTGAGAGGTTAATGATCTCTCAGTTATTAAAAATTGTAGAAAATATATTTTTAACGAAAGCGAAAACTAATCGAAGCGTTGAATGAATATAGATATACCCAAGTGCTTAAAGAAATAGACCATGTACCTACATTTAAAATGGCTAGTTTTTTTTTTATTAGGCATGTATACAAACATGCTTACGGTCCGCTTAATGGTAAGCAGTAACTAAATGAATGATCGCTTGCAGTACCAGGGGTATTAAGCGCACCGATCCTAGGTAATAGGAATTAATGGATGAAAGGAATAGGGGGTATGGATATGTAAGTCTCTGGCTCTTTGAGTGTGTAATAAGTGTAATAACCTACAGTAACAGTTAGTATCCTACACGAACATTTACGCGAATGCAGCAGATCGAATGTTTGTCGCATCACAGATTACTTTGAAATAATTAAACTATTTAAATTTACACTTGCACCGACGTTTTTTTTTTTTGCAGTAGCCATTGCCACATGGTAGTCCTGTGACTATGACTTGTCATGAAAAGTAATATTTTTAAAAAGCCGCGGAATTATCTATTTTATAAAGTAGGTAGTAGTAGTTAGTTTCATAACAAGTTTTTTTTTAAATTAAGAATGGATTAAAAATACTAATTGCACAGCTAAATATGCTTACTAAAATATATAATAAAGAGCACCTATATGCCTCAAATCACTGCATTCCGTCTCGGAAGGGTTAGGTTATGTTACGTTCCTTCTTAAACCCACCCAAAAATAGGAGCCCCGTGAAGCGGGGCTCCGTCGACTTAGTTTGATCTCTTTAAATATATTTTGCAGTGCAATTAGTACTTTTGGTAAGCATATTTTGCTGTGCAATTAGTATTTTTTTGCTGTGCTGTTAAATACTACCCAATTAAAATTAGTAATAGATAAATATCCCGACGCCGACGTTTCGGTTGCTTGTTCACGTCAAATTCGTATAAAGTAGTTAAATTTCAATCAAGCTATTATTTATTTATCTAGTATATCTCAAGTTATATTTATAAAAGTAAAACTACAGGAACTTAGTGAACTACAAGTACCAGGACCAAAGGCGGTAAACTTTAAAAAAATAATATCTCATCAGAAAACGGTTGCAAACATCTTTCCCTTTCGATTGTCCATTTCACATTTACCTTATATACTCTTTTAGACAATATTTATCAACAATTCCTTCCACATATCATACAAACCATATTACTACACCATTCTCAATTTTATTCACTAGTTACCTATATCTATATTTTCATTTAACATGGCTCCAACACTATTGAGAGGCAGCAGGACACCGGCAGCATACAACAGCTTTTTAATTATGTCTGCCATTCCAACAATAGACAAATTAAAACGGCAATTCAATTACTTTAAAATTATATTTGCTACATTCTCGTAAAACATAACTTCTAGAAATTTCCTCACAAAACCCACCATTTCTTTGGAGCCTGGCGTTCATGTTTTGTTTTTACCAATCATTTAATTTCCTCGTATCGGCTGGTGCCGTAAAACAGCACATTATTCGATATTATTGTTATAGAACCCACGTTCCTATTGTGTTCAAATATTACATTACATTTCATGGATGGGTACACGTTCACTGGAGGGTAACGAGAACCGCGGGATTAATAGAGTCGGCAGGCGTCTCGACGTACTTCCAGCCATAACAAAGTAAAGTATTCGTAATGCCTTAAAAAGGCTTCGTGTACAGTCGACCAAAAAGATGGTCCTTGCGGTTGAGGTTCATTTGAGCGTCATGAAACAAGGTGAATTTCCCCTTGCAGTAATAATGTCCTCCAGATCGAATTTCTGTCACGGCGGCCAATCTTAACGGAGGCTGGCCATCTGCTCAGGTGATATTATAGTGTACAAGCGTGTGCGCAAACACAAGTGCACTATCTGCTGCCTTACTCTCACGATTCGAAGTGACGATAATCCGACACGACTGGAGAGAGATCAGGCGCCTGGTCCTGACCAACAGCTTTACGTGATTTCCGAGGCACGGGGGTGTCTAACATCGCCAACTTCCTAACTCCGGGCTGCTATTAAGATTCCTAACAGAAAACTCATTAACTTTATGTTGGCTCTCTTTAGCATGTACTAGCTGACCCGCGCAACTTCGTCTGCTTCACATAAGAGAACTACTTATACCCGTTTTTGCAACATTATTATTGGTCATGGCCTGATGTAATGTAGCCTTAACCTATAAATGGGCTATCCAAGACTAAAAGAATATTCAATTCGGACTAGTAGTTCCTGAGATTAGCGCGTTCAACCAAACAAACAAACTCTTCCGCTTTATAATATTATAGTACAGATTATATTTACGTCATGCCATGTATCAAGTTTAAATTTTCGCAGCTAAGAACAACGCAGCTCCTTTACTCATCTCACTTACAAAAGTCAACTTTAGCAATAATTAAATCCCGCAGAAACTTTTGTCAAAACTGATAGACCACTTTCTTGGCCGACTGTACAACCTATTTGTTTCAGACATTTCCGTGAAAACTTTGGTAAGTATATAAATACGATATAGAAAATGGTTTTGTTTATTGCAACATCTATGAAATTGTAATTGTCATTATCATTATCCAAGGCGTTTGTAAAAGTTTATATTAGAAAAACCGATTTCATATTAGAATTTTCCACAAACATTTTGGTGACTAGTCGACCTTAATGCAATTTTTTTTTTCCCAGGGTCTCTTGAATATGTAAAATTATCTGTAACTAGTTTTTGCCCGCGGCTTCGCTCGTGTGAAAGTACGTTATGTTAGTAACAGTACTATTTTAAATAAAATGTAGCCTTTTACTCGGTTATAATAAAGCTTTCTAATGAAGGAAGAATTTTTAAAATTGGTTGATTTGTATTTGATTTAAATCCTTACAAACAAACGAACAAAAATTTAATATTTCCTCTTTATAATATTAATATAGATAATAATCATTCAGTTACATTATCAGACTACAATCTATGTATATAAAGATGGTAAAAAGACAATGCATAGATATGCCTTTCTATATTATTGTGTCTGGCTACTAGCAAACTAATTATTAATTAATTAAGACAAGTAACGAAATTGGACTCTACAAACTTTAAATTCATAGTCATTACATATAATTAAACGACATAGGATCTTTAATTCATAATTATGAACTACTTTAATTATAAATACAAAAAATGCTTCGAACTTTAATTTTACTTCTCGTTAATTATATTCAAATATAAATGGCAAGTATTGCAACATATGTATATACAAAGAGAATTTGTAAGGAACTAGATAATATGTGTATTAACTGCTAACATGGTTGAACGAATGATTCGAATGATTATGTTTTAAGATAAAAATGTAGGTAGGTATAGGATATAAGGTACCTACGTTTTTATAATTTCATAAGAAATTATTATTGTTATTTAAATTCTATTAATATCGTAAGTTTCTTAATATTCTGTATTAACGCGTAGTTTTTGAAAATGTCATTTATTAGTTTCTTTTTGGGTGAATATTCTTTATGAGAAAATAAATTAATTTAAACCTAAAAATATCCGCATCTCGGATACGCAAAGCCGTCGGTGCCGACTGCCATACACATAGTAATAATCTATATAAATTATCTCTTTTCTAATTGTTTCTCTTTTTCGGGTATTTTCCTAGTACGTTAGGAAAATATATCTATTATTAGCAATAAGCCTAATTACCTACTGTAGGGTTACAGACGCAGTTTTCTCATCCCACTTCTTCTTAACTTCTGCTATATAGATCTACTCCCTTTTAAAGGCTTATCTCCTTCTCTATCTAGGTATGCGACTTAAGTATAGACAGTGAAATCTTGGCGCTATACTTTAAGACCCTTCTAACCAAATATCAGACATGGTGGACAATCTTTCCGGAGACTACCTATCTGCGCAGAAGATATTATAGTACACAAGCGTGTGCGCAAATGCAAGTGCACTCTATATTTCCTGACTTCTATAGTCTGATAAGACAGCAATCCGACACGACCGGAGAAAGATCGACGCAGGACCAACAACTTTACGTGCTTGCCGAGGCACGAAGATGCCGCCAACTATTCAACTACGAACTGCTATTGAGAATTTCTTGGTAGAAAACTCAATATTTTTTTATTGAACTAACCTGGGTTTCGAACCCGATCCCTCATGTACAGCAGTCAGATTTACTAGTGCTGCGCAACCGAGACAGTTACCTACACTATTAACTGAACCCGTCGGCAATTTAAATATATAGATGTCATCGTATGCTATGTTTTTATTATTCAATGTGCAAAGGTCAAATGACAATCATCCAATGAAAAAGTAACATTCAATATCTTATATCCAAATTAAAATCTGTTATAGACAATAAGACATAACGAACAAAACACAACAGCTTTACAAAACCATAGAAACTTCAAATCAAATATTACGAACTCTAACAAAATCAAAGAAATAATAAAATTTGGCACGCGTAACGCTCATCCCGATAGTCTAAACTCAAACAAAACAATAAACAATAATACAATAGCATAATACTATGTTTACCTCAAAATAAATAAGTTTTACCTTCAATATCGGACCTTAAACGTATTTCAAATCGCAAATTCGGAACGGTGTAAACACATCTTTGTCTATGCCAGGTGACAGAGACAATTGTTTTTTTTACGAACTGTCAAACGTAACGTCAATATTTTGGCGCGATTTGTAACGCTGTGGGAGATTTAGTGTTTGGGCTAGTGTTGTTCTGTGTTATGGCATACAATGATACAACGGGATCTTTTGATATGCATGAAGTGTTTTCGGTATTGATTTGCATGGTCTAGTCCTAATAGATGTTAGAAAGTTTAATATATTTCTCTGTAATATTTTAAAATAGTGTTTTGATGGGTATTAAAATATTATTGTTTAATTAATTTATCTTAATTATCTGGTAGGTCTGGTTCTTGTATTTAGAAACAAATTACCTAATAAAAGCATAAATATTTTATAGATCCTATAGGTACGTTAATCAAAAACACCTAAGGCTACCAACAAAAATTAGGACGTCGGTCCTCCCGATCACTAGCTAAATTCCCCCACTAGGAATAATTCCTGTCCACGGTGGAATTTACAAACATTCACACAACGGACACAAAGAACACCCAGATTCGGAACAACCATTTTTGGATTATACAAAATTTTGTCCCATGTAGGATTCGAACCTACAACACTCGGCGCAGTGTCAGTGGAGTCAAATTTAGGTATATTAAACAGAATTTCTTTAAAAAAGGCTCTGTATCTTCAAAAGCTTAGGCAAAAGAGTAGTACTCATATTTCACCAATTATGTCTTAAGGTGCCACGTAATAGAAGTCAAACGTATTGTCGTATCTACCAGTGTACAGCAATACGCTTGACTTTGACACATTTTCCGTCTGCCGTGTTGCTTATGAAAATTTAATAACACAAAACGACTTCATTGTAAACGATATCTCTCCGTGAATATGGCTGCTGAAAAGCAACCAAAACGTCGGGGAAAGTGTAATCTTAAATATAAATAGCTTAGGTAAATTAAAAAGCTTGAAGAGTAGTAAACTTTATTAATAGTCATGTCATAGTTTAAAAACTATGTTACGAAAGTGTTTTAATATAAACAACGCGAAGATATCCGTATAAAGTACTTCAATATCAAGGTATCCATAGTTACTTTTATTAATTCTAGATCAAGCTTTACTGTGGTAATAATTATATATATTCAACCAATATTACTCTGGAATTTGCTTCACCATACATTAACAACCATTTCTTCTAACCGTAAAATTGAAACCCAGACTTAAGTCAACGAAAAAATCACAATCAAACACCATAGTCACGCCTCACAGACGACAACAAACAAAAAAAGAATAAAGTCAAAACACGAAATAATCAATTTACCGCGAAAATGTACGCTAAAATGTAACAAACTTACTATTTGCACTCAAAAACTACAAAACTTCTTCTTAATAAGAACACTTGAAAGTTTAACAACTGCACTTGCACCTAAAAATGCAGCAAATATAACTTTTGCGGCTGCAAACCAAAGTACCTTTGCCTAAATCCATAGACATTGACTTTGACAGCTGCATTTACAAGATGGCCGTATCAACAACAATGGTTTCTTAGAAAATCTGTGGTGATTTTTAAATCCGATTCATTAGCGACAAGCGTAACTTATTAGGTGTAAGAATGCGCTACAGAATTGACAATGCGACCTGTATTTAACAGAACAAACCACATTTCCGTGTTTAAACACGCTTCATAGATCTTTGTACAAACATTCCAGTCGTCACTTACCTGCAAGACATTTTTTTAGAGTTTATTACACTTAAGACATTTTCTCAATTAAGTAATACGAATAATTTTGTCGTGATTGTGATAATCGAATTTAGCCTTCTACAACAATTGTAAACGTGCACCACTATTACGTGTTTATGTTATATTCAATAATTAAAAAAGCGTTTTACATTTTTAATATTGAAATATAAGATAGAAGATAAAGTACAGCACCAGCAATTTAAATGACAAAGGCAATTTAAATAAATGAAATAGTTCACTTAATTTACTTTTATGTTTATTCTAGTTACTTCTTTTAAAAATCTTAAGAATGTGTAGACGATACCCGTGCAAGGCTAAGTCTGATTAAGGCACACCCTTCGTTGAGGCTAACACCCATGTCGAATTGCTTTGACGAGCCTCAAAATACAGACGAAATCCGCAACAACACCAAATAAAAGCACAAAAATATAAGCAGCCATTTTAAATTCGCAACGGCTTACGAAAAAAGAAAAATATGACGTAATAAAACAAAACATTCTTATTCAAATACACTTAGAACAGTACAATGTGACGCGTGTAATCGAAAACAAACGGACACTTGACGTTTGACAGACGAGAACGTTCTTATTTCAAACGGTTCGCGCCAAATTGATTCCCGTCGAGGAAAAAATGTCTTTGTCTATACAAATTGGATGAAAGGGGTTGTGGCAAAGAATATGCAATACAAAGATTTCTCTCTTATTGCTAGGATTTCGTTTTGATGTTAGGGTGGCATGTTTTTACAGAAGTATTCTTTTAACGTAAGTCGACCGTTTTCTAACATAGACAATATTTTGGACTGTTCAGAATATAACAGACGTTTTTGCCATGAATACCAGAATAAAATAATCTACCAATCTTCAAATACATCTGGAACTAAAACCGCGAGGTAGTAAGTACTTTTTACCACATACTATACGTAAATATTTTTCGTTGCCGGATCAATGCAGAGATGGTAAACAATTACCGTAGCCAATGGAGACCTGCAATACCAAAGGTAACAAGCGCTTATATTACCTTTAAAAAGTAGTTGCTACGTTGCCAAGATAAATATCAAATACACCACAGCTTAAGCTCTTTCACGGCAAGAACATGATATTCTGTAAACTAAAATTACATCTGCAGTCAGGTTGATCCGAATCCTTCTTTATACGATATACGATACCTATAGAATATTTAGTCGCAGTTTTATGTATTACTAGCTTCTGCCCGTGGCCTTGCCCGCTTGAATCCTATGAGAACGCATAAAAGGTATCCTATGTGTTAAACTAGGATAAGTATAGTTTCTTTGTGTGCCAAGTTTCATCCAAATCTATTTAGCAGTTAAAACGTGATTGCGTAACAGACATGTAAACATCTTTACTATCCGTCTTAACTAACATATTAGTAGGATTAGATCTTAAAACAGGTCCATGTGTGTTCCGTATTAAGTTTCATCCAATTTAATTCACCCGTTTAGCTGTAAAACGTAACGAACTAAAATACGGCGTATTAGTACACTAAAGCTATACATAATTCTAAATAATAATCTGTCAATCGTTGGAATGCCAGACATAGTTGAAACAAAATCGTGTCTGGCCGCTGGCGGACCACTCCAGTGTATCAAAAACTTATTTGTAGCTGAATAATTTAGTAAGAAAAGCTTTAAACAAACTAGAAATTCATTCACACATGCTTATTATACGAGATTCTGTACCTAATAATAGACATACATATAGAGCATATGACCACGTAACATATAACAGAAAACTAGGTAATTAAACCAGCGCCCGGTATCCCTATGCCGACCTTTCGCGCTAGAATGTAAAATAATTATTCCGATACCTCACATTTCTGCTCAACACAAAGCCAAACTTTAACAAAATAAACACCTGAAATCTTATCAAAGATCTAACCAAAAAAAGCCTTTTGAAACCCAATTTTCGCCGCCACCATTTTAGTCTGGCGGAGTGTAAAAAAAGCAAAAAAAAAAAGAAATATTTTGACAGGTACAGACAATAGATCGTACGCCGCATGTAGTCCCTAATCGTTTAGACTCAGTTTATGGTAATGTAGCGATTTATTTTTTACGCTCAAAAGATATTTGGGTGTTTGACGCTCGCAAAAAACAGTTAGGTATTTAGTTTTAGTTGTGATTTTTAAGAAGTTAATCAAGTCCATCGAGGCTTTTATGGCTCACTCATTGGACGGTATTTAACAAGGTCGGTTTTGTTGTCTATGGCCAATTTCTTGTTAGACCTAAACAACTACGTGATACAACAAAACTGTATGCTGCTGTATCTGAATTAAGTCTAATGTAGTGATAGTGTAATATATTAATTGCCATCTTTTGCCAGCGGCTTTAGTCGCTCGAGGACAGAACTTTTGCCTGGGTGAGAGGTACCTTTATCCTTTTCTGTGACATCGTGTATGCGAAATTTCATGATGATCGGTCAAGTAATTAAGGCGCAAAATCGTAACAAACTCACATTCGCATTTATAATATTAGTTAGGATGGATATTAAAATTAAGAAACAAGCATATGAGCCGACTGATGTCGATATTGTAGCCTACAATCGCTTATATTATCAGAAGTATCAATCACGCCTTACAGACTCAAAGCTTGAGCTCAAAGCTGGCACCGTCATCATAGGGATAGCGATAGGGATAGGGATACCGTTGCTATTAGTGTGAATTAACGTTAGCTGAACTATGGCTATAGAATCTAAATTTAAAAACATATCGTTACCTATAAATGCTATTGTCGGCGGAAAAGTTTTTTGTATGAGTAGTAGAGCCTCGCTGATTACAACATAAATGGGCCGGCTCGACCAGGAAAGGACTACCCTCACACATAATATCGACGTGAAATAGCAGTATTCCTGCTGTTGCGTTTCGTTCGGTGAGTAAGTGTGCCGGAGGCCCAATTACCCTCTTTCTCCCTTCCCGCTCCTTCTTCCCACTTCCTTTCCTGTCCTAAAGGATCGGCAACACGCAAGTGATGCCTCTAGTGTTGCAGGCGTCTATAGGCTACGGTGATCACTTACCATCAGTAAGCTTGTTTGCCACCTTAGTTGTATAAAAATAACTTTTCTTTAATTTTATTCAAACACATCTACAGTCTAACACTACATCTACTCTATGTACAAATACTCTTTACAAAAAATATAATATTTACCAAATACCTATAGTACAATAAATTGTTACTGAATACTGCAAGTCTTATTTATACTATGTTCTTGGCAATCAATATAATTTGATTACATATAGAAATAAAGACCAAAACGCTATCGCCTCCCGCTGTAACGATCTCCATGCCCGCACCATATCCCATAGCAATAGAAACACCTTTCATACTTTCTACTCTATTATCTAACTAATTAGCTCACAGCAGGACACATTATATTTCTTATAATACGCCGCCATATTGGGGCAAACAAATAGTAAACTTATATCTAATATATTTTCTTTTGAAAACACAAAATATTCTGATTTAGATAAAAGCATGGTGTAGTCTTTTGTAAACTTTAATTGATTGTAATGGTTGTAAGAACTCTGAATTTAGTAATAAAACTAAGTATTATAGTAATATTAAAATGATGATTTATATTTTCTTTTCAATGGACAAGATTTGATTTAGGATAACAACCCGTTTTATAGAAAGTGGTACAATGCATGTAGGTATTGCTGCTGACTTGTGCTTCGGCTATAAGGTAGTTGCCTGTGTTTGATATTCTATAATTATTATTTTAAACACAAGACCAAATAGCAATCAAAAGAAATCTTTTTGTGCAAATAGTATTAAAATTGGTTGCAAAATAAGGGAGTAATTAATTAAATTTGGATATAAGAAAAAGTGGGGTCGTAGTGTACTTTGTATCATGCATCCTTTTTCTGTCATTTGGCAATTACTCCTACTGCCAGATTAGAAACGCTGGTATGTCATTTAGATATCAGTTGACTTAAAAATTCTTTCTAAATTAAAGTTTGTGTAATGTAACTTCTTCTCTCTTAGCCTTTATTATTCCCAAGTCACTTGGGGTCGGCTTTTCTGGTCTAACCGGATTTGACTGGATATCAGTTTTTACACGGAGTGGCTGCCACCTGACCTCCGCAACCCGAAGGCTAACGATACCCTAAGGCTAGACCAGTGTCAGGATATTAGAAGGTACTGATTTTCCCAATAACGACTGCCATAGATGTTCATGGCAGCCGGGACCAACGGCTTAACGTGCTCTCCGAGGCACGGATCAGGCGATAATTGTCAATCAATACGCATAAAATTTCGAAAAGTCATATAACTACCGAAAGTCAGAGGTACGCGACGTCGGTTCGAACCCAAGACCCTCTGCATTGCAGTCTGTTGGTCTCCCCACTGAGCTATCGCTGTTTGTGTAATGTAACTATAAGACTTAAATAATAAAAAATGTGAGTCAATTACCCTATTCTACAATGGGGTAAACTAAGAATCATTGGTAATTCTGGGGTAAGGCTCCGACCTTACCCCAGAATTACCATCGTCATGAGAAGCCTGACCTGCCTAGTGACTGCCTCGGTGAGGCAGCGATAGTGAATGTGATTGCTGTAATGAGGTCTTGATTTCGAATTGAAATTATGGCCTTCAAACCGAATTTCGATTACTGCGGCCAATCTTAACGCAGGCCATATGCGCTGGAGATATAGTACTGCCTAAGTGTGTGCGCATACACAAGTACACTATCTGTTCTCTTACCTTCATGATCCGATGGGCTGGCAAAACCAAACGGTCGGAGGGAGCCTACCCTTATCAAATGAATCTCAGTGGAGAAGTCAGTAATTGCAAATCTGATGTAATGGTAGTTTAAACGCTAAACTACCTATATCAGACTTGCAATTACTAATAATATAAATATGTATTTATAAGTCTCTTACAGCTAAACAGCGTCGATAGTGCAGCGGCAGTGAATGCGACTGCTACGCATAAGGTCTTGGGTTTGAATTCTGAATCAATTAAATCGTTTTAAGTTTTTCCTGTCAAGGAATTCTCAGCAGCAGCACGGCTTCTGGAACTGTATCCGATAGACGGCACTAATCTCAACCACTAAAGTAATATAAACATAGCTAGAAAAAGGTGGTACCTACTAGCTTCAGAGATATAGGCGTAAGACTACGTATGTAAGACCAGCTGTGGGCAAACAAGACCACAAATTAAAAGGCACACGTTGTCTAAATATAAATAAAAGCGTTGGAACATAACAAAGAACAGCAACACGCCCGTGTTATTAGCTGTGGTGTTGATTGAAGTTTTATCTACGCCCGCCATCTTGTAATCATAATGAGCTTTGTTTAATGTTACCATGTGGAAAAAATTACCCGAAATCAGGTAAAAACTCTGCCTTCCCATTTGGGAATAAACAAAAGGTCTTTATATTTTTGAAAGGGGTAGGCAGAGGACACACTGGAGATGTTCTTTAGGGCTCGCGAGATAAAGCGACTCTATTATATTTCCATACTCCTGCTGCTGCTAAGAATTCCCCAAGAGACCTAGAGACAAGGTACATGTTCATATTATATATACACAGTCTCACGTCTATATGCCGAAGGGGTAGGCAGGGGCACGGTAATGTTATTAACAGTATTCTATCTTCATACAAACGGTCGGAACTCTAGTCATACCTACGCGTAAAGTACGGTAAGCGTGCGATTTGTGATGATTTAATTTTATTGAACACTTTCTATTCCATTCACTACGAGTTTCATTTTTTATAATATAATATATGTATAATATTTACAATCACTAAACTAGAACTACTCAAGTAGGTAGATACAGAGAACGGTAGAACGCGTGTCTACGAACCGCGCTGTTGTAGGTAATTATTTCAAGGACAGGGCCGAGTTACAATACTGTATAGATATCATTACCGTGGCAGAAGTGAATAATATCTACATTGCGCCGGTTATGGCTTTAGATTTCACGTAAAAGAGGGTGAGCCCTTTGTCATCTATAGCTGCTCTGCCCTGACAGAAAAACCCGGTGACACTTTTCATTAAGAAAAGTGTAATTGGAGAATTAAAACCGAAAACTAACACAGCAGTCACATTCAATACAGCTGCGCTACTGCGCACCTATGCAAAGGATATTATAATGCACATGCGTAAGCGAAAACACAAGTGCACTTACTGTATCCTAACTCTAATAAGCCGACGGGACGGCTATCCGGCACGACAGGAGAGAGATCAGGCGCAAAACCAACGGCTTTACGTATGTGTGTAGGTACTTTAGAAGCCTAAAAAGAATATGCCAAAGGACAGTATTTCTTTTACAGCCTATATGTCTGTATGGGCACTGTCTCTATGTGAAATACAGCAATACAGAGGTTATTCCTAGCGCTGCAATTGTTTTATAAAGTGGAATAAATATATGCGCAATGGCGAAATGATTAATTAATCACTGCACTATCCGTACAATTAAAAATGTCATTTTGGAAACAAGAGACTACTATTCTTAAAGTTTACTACTATTTCAGCAACTTAAATTATTAAAACTATTTATATTTAAATTCACACTTATGGATTTAGCATATTAGACAAAGAATTTTAAAAAATTTGCTAGAATCTATTTTCATATAACGAAGTTAAATTTCAATGTATAACATTCGCGTAAACGTAAGACAATATTATGTAAAACCTGCGATCGTGAAGTCCCGTGTTTGACTCCAAAATTAGGCAAAGTATTATTGGGTTGTCAGGCAGATTTCAGTGTCCAATAGACGAAAAAAGCTTCCTCTATTAACATGGGACCTACAACAACAGCTGGGATAAGTACACTAAAAACGTAAGTCAATGTAAATTATTATATCGAAATATAACCAACTCGTATTATAAAAATAAACACATACACCCACCAGCACCCAGCATTTATAATAAAAAATATAGACTTGGAAGTATTTCTCAATAGCCCGGCATTTCACTTTATAACATGGCAACACTGCTAATTAAATGACTCGCACACATAATTACTCTGCACGCTTTAGTTGGCAACACTGTCATTATCCTATTACCGCACATGCGCAGAATAAGTCATATATTAATGCTGGTAATTTTTACTTTGCAACATAGAGTGAATGAATTATTATAAAATTTATGGAAAGAAAATTTCTATGTCATATTTTTGAAGCAGAAACATCGACTCTCTTTTTATTGCCTCGGTAGCGCAGCGGTAGATTATGCGACTGTAGTGGATCAGGTCTCGGGTTTGAATTCCGGGTCGGGCCAACAAAAAGATATTGGGTTTTTCAGTTAAGAAATCTCAATACGGGCCCGGAATTAGGAAGTTGGCGGTGTTAGAAACTCCCGGGCCTCGGAAGGCACGTAAAGCCGTTGGTCCTGCGCCTGATCTCTCTCCGCTGTTCAATTTCCGTCCCATCGGATCATGAGAGTTAGAAAAGAGGGAGTAGAGTTGTGTTTGCGCACACACTTGCGCACTATAATATCTCCTAAGATCTGCGCATTGCACAGGAGATATTATAGTGCATAAGTTAAATATTAAATATAGGCTAGTGTAAATGAATCCGACTGGCCGCCATATCTAGAATTCGGCCTGGAAGATATTACTAATTCTGAATATGGCACCGACTGCCTCATTGTTCTCACGTTTAGTAACGACTTCGAATCCTGGGTCAGCCCAGCGAAAATACAAGAATTGTCAGTAACGGACCAAAATTTTCGCATTCGCATCCCCTTGTGGTAGCCGAGTACCATACGTGATGCAATACTTACCAGAGATATTACCGACATGTTACCGACCCTCAGGAAAAGGAATTATAGATGACAGGAAAGGGAACGGTAGCTACACAGCATGTAACAGAAAGGGGTGGTCATATTTTAGGGCCCTAATGTATATCTGATAAATAAGCTATATGCAGGATACACAGTATCAAAAAAGAAAATTATTTATTTATTTTATGACAATTTTTAATTATTTATGTATTACTAGCTTTTGCGAGCGGCTCCGCCCGCGTGGTACCTATGTACATCAATAAAAAGTCTATGTCCTTTCCCAGATTTTAAACTACATCTGTACCAAATATCATCTAAATCGGTTGAGTGGTTTAGCCGTGAAGACGTAACAGACAAACAGATAGATAGACAGACAGACAGTGTTACTTTCGAATTTATAATATTAGTCCTTACTAAATCCTTATTTAAACAGCGAAATAAGATCATTACATCTCTATCAAAATTGCGCCTGGTCATTTTCGGGTTCACGGACTTCAAGGAGATCACCCGAGTCAGTTGTTATATTGTTTAAGCATCGACTAGAATGTATGATATTGATGCGTCAATAAAAAATGCTGTATCTTAGAGAAAATAATGACTACAGAATTAATGGTTGCGGTTTTCCCTAGTACATATAAATTAAATATGACCACACCTTTTTGTTACACGCTGTTTAAGCGTCAGGAGGAGAAGATTGTGGATCTTACAAATGATTGTCTCATGTAGAGTTCGAACCCGCAGTAATGATCGTGGCGTAGTGGCGATATGACCCCTTACGGCATTGTGCCTTTCATACCGTTATTATACAGATTCCTTCCACAAAACACAAGGTATGGTGATATAAATTTTATCAAAAATAGTTCAAAAGATAATATAGTCAAGCTTTTTTTTTTTTGAAGGCTTTTTGTGTATTTTAACCGTACTTGTAATATAGGCATTGTCATAAATATTGATGACAAACAGACTACAGTAATATTCAAAGGTATGAAATTACGTGATTTGGATGCGACAATGTTACTTAGTGATAGCAAGACTGAGATCTGGAGTTCTATACAACGTAATACTTTGCCCAATCCGGCAATCGAACCCAACACCATTTACGATCTGATGGGATGATGCTACGGAACCAGCAAGCTTATTAACAAAGATGATAATATTATTAAATTATTATTGAATGTCTCCTAATCTTAGCTTGTCATCAGTGTATTTAAGTATTAGTCAATGCAAATAATCATTTATTCATTTAGGTTTCAAAGTAACACTTATGAACGACAAAGTGTTAAAGTTTAGAAATCATACTTAGACTTATCTAAAATAAAAAGTAATAAGTAGGTACCTTTATAAAGCTAAAGAATCAAAGTTGTGACACTTATATTTCGCGAGCCAGTTTAACTCGAAACGCAAGACCGGATTTTCGCAAAATACGTAACGAGTATATCAAAAACATTAATAAACAACGTCTATTAAGCCATACAGACTTCAAAAATATCGGAACACACACACCCGAACGCGAAATAAAAATTACACTATACAATTTTCTACCAATTAAGTTCCTGAACGACTCTGGTATCCATACGTACTATAGAAAAACACGCGCCTTTTCACATCCAAAGGAAACTCAAACTTATATATCAGGCAATTAAGTTAAAATTCAAATGTTCCAACTTCGAATGGACCACACACGTCGTGGTTTTTAAAAAAGGAACGCGCCAACCGCGCCTCGTTCGTTACCTCATCGTCGGCTGTTTTTTTTTAATTTTCTTTTTTTTAAACGCGAAGGCATCGATGCTAGTTATGTATACGCCTTCTGATGTAGAGGGGAGTTTGGTAGCCGATTTAATAAGGTTCGGATTTTATAATCTTTGGTGGCGCGGTATTTTTTTGTTTATATTATTATCGAAATGTGTGTTAGTTGCTGAGAAATCTTCATCGTCATCGTCATAAGCTATTCTGGTATGAATTTGTGTCCGCTTTTAGTTTAATCTTATGGTTGATAACATACATTACTTAAGTTACTTACAAGAAGCAACTGCCATCTTACATCGTCATTAAAATGTAAAGTCATCATAAAAATAATATAGCATATCGTGCGTGGCCGAAGCATAAGATTGCACTTATTTTATAAAGGACTTAAATATCATGCAATCTTTAATTCCTAAATTTAATTCACGAGTTGTACAAAATGATATAGGGATTTTCAGTAGCTGCAACAGGGGCCGACAATATTCTCATTGACAATAACGAGGGTTAGTAAAAAAATTGCTGGTAAAACGTTGATATATATATATCTCAATCTCCATGCCTGTGCCCATGCCGTATTCAGTATTTTTTTTAATGCAAATAATGTGGTAAACAAGCATACGGCCCACTTGATGGTAAGTGTTCAGCGTAACCTATGGACGACTGCAACAACAGAGGCATCACTTGCGCGTTGCCGACCCTTTACCCGAAAGGAAGAGGGAAGGAGAAGGAGCGGGAGGGGAAATAAGGGTGACTGGGCCTCTGGCACTCTCACTCACCGAACGAAACATAACAGTAGGAATACTGCTATTTCACGTCGATATTCTGTGAGAGGGTAGTCCTTCCCCAGTCGAGCCGGCCCATTCATGCTGAAATCAGCGAGGCTCTACTACTCATAAAAGTATCACATCTTTTTGAATAAATGTTAAACAGAGATGCATCGCGGTCACATTTCGTTAACCTATCTTTAAGTCCCATAAAATTACCTAGCGGGGTCACGTGGCTCTGTTAAGAACACCGGTCATAGAATAACTATATCAAAAAATGAGATTAATACAGACAACGACCCTAGGCTGCATATTACCTAAGGAGAAGAATTTGACTGCAAGGATGGCTTAGTAGTTAAAACGGTTGTCTCATCACTGCTACTACACTATATGATTTGGGTTTGATCCGAAAAATTGTGCGATCTTTAAATAGTTGTTCCGTATCTGTGTCTACCTTTTTATTTTATTTTTTAATAACTAAGTTGGCAAACGAGCATTCGGCCAACCTGATGGTAAGTGGTCACCGTAGCCTATGGACGCCTGCAAAACCAGAGGCATCACTTGCGCGTTGCCAACCCTTAAGGAAAGGAAGTGGGAAGGAGAAGGAGCGGGAAATGGGAAAAAGGGTGATCGGGCCTCCGGCACTCTCCCTCACCGAACGAAACACAACTGTAGGAATACTGCAATTTAAAATTCGACATTCTGTGAGAGGGTGGTTCTTGTGTGTCCGTTGTTTGAATGTTTGTAAAGTTTCCTGTGACACAGGACATATTCATAGAGCTGGAGAAGTTCTAATGTTAAAATAAATTTAAACAAATTACATCAATACAGAAAATCCCTTTGTCCGATACAGGAATCGAACACAAGACCTCACGATTATGCCCAACCCAATGCCATGGAAATAACGTTGAGGTAGTAATTGTATTCACAACAAGCAATTTCATACATATTTAAAATTTTGGTTGCACGCATTAAACTGCGTGAAACTAAAATTTAACTGCACAGCTGGCTCAGCGGTTTACGTGGTAACATCGCTAACCATGCACCGAATGTTGCGGTTTGATGCTCCGGTCAGCACATAAATGTTTTTGATCTACGGATACGTAATAGTCTGGTGTATTTTTATGAGTTTGGGTATTTTAATAGGGAGCAAGAGCTTATTGCCTACTGGATACTTTTGCGTGACTTCATGCAGCTACTGATAATTTCTTGAAGCAAACATTTTGATTAATTATCTCGGGAATCGAAACTGAATACCTACGATTGACAACATAAAACGCAAGCTTATGCCACAATACCAGCACCTCGGGTTCGAACCCACGTCGCGCACCTCTAACTTTCGGAAGTTATATGACTTTTCGAAATTATGTTCGTATTGAATGACAATTATCGCCTGCTCCGTGCCTCGGAGAACACGATAAGCCGTCTTTCCCGGCTGCCATGAACATCTATGGCAATCGTTATTGGGAAGTCAGTGCCCTATAATATCCTGACACTGGTCTAGCCTTAGGGTATCGTTAGCCTTCGGGTTGCGGAGGTTAGGTGGCTGCCGCTCCGTGTAAAAACTGATATCCAGGCAAATCCGGTTAGACCATAAAATGACCGCAAGTGACTTGGGAATAATAAAGGCTAGGGAGAAGAGAAGATCACTATTTATACTTAACTAACTGATTTGCGTCTTCAAAGTCGAAGTCAAGTCAAAAATCATTTATTCATTTAGGTCACAAAGTAACACTTATGAACGTCAAAATATATGGGTTAGTAAACTCACTTTACTAAGTTACTGAAGCTACATTTAGGTTAGTTGCTAGGTTCAGGCAAAGGGTTGAGCCTATGAGAAGAAACCTGCAAGAAACTCACGGCCTCTCTTTTAAATCGCCAATTAAATATAATTTCAGTATTTTACAACTCATATTAACAAGGTGTTGCAGCCGTTATACCATATACTACTAACTATAAAAAACTAAAGATAATAACAATATTAACTTCGATCAATCAATAATATCTTCGTTGACAATGTTCTATCCTAGCTAACAAATTTCATCAAAATCAATGCATCAATTTAACTGTTATATTATAACGTACCAAACAGACAGATCTTATTACGTATTTTATAAAAGAAGCATCAGTAAATAGACATGGTAATACGATACACGTTTTACTGCACAGACTTGAACAGATGCCTTTTTGGTAAATAATGACGGCATATCTTGTATCGAATGCGAGAATCGACGTTCATTAGTGATGTCCGTATGACAGGGACCGACGGCATTGTCATCCCGCGCGGGACATCTCTATGTGTCAAAACATTTGACAGTTCTTGTCAGATATGTTTAATGATTAATTTGTTCACACTATACAAGAAAAAATATAACTTCGGCTCTATTTAAAAACTTTTCCTGCTGGGCACGGGCATCTTCTCAGTGTGAGAAGGGTTAGGGCTTAGTCCGCCACGCTGGCTCAAGAACATTATAGAGAACTCTCAGACATGCGGGTTTCCTCGCGATGTTTTTCGTCACCGTTAAAGGTAAAGATAATGAATCATTGATACACTGAAGAACAAAAAAATATATGTATATTTTCTGCTGCATTAATTTTGTTACTGGTTTTAATAAACACATTCATCAGTCATACCCGAAATGTATTTACTTTGTGTGAATTGACTCTGGTTCTTGAGATATTCAACATAAAGAACGGTTTCATCAGGACATTAGAACAATGAAAGAAAGATAGCAAGGCCGATGGAACAGCCATATTATGATGGCAGACTATTGCTTGAGTTAATAAGGGATTGTCCTGAATATAAACACAATAGCAAAGCTTACAGATAAAGTTTTGCCTAATATTTTTTTCATGTTTTTTTTCAATAGTATATGTATTAAGGTTTATTGTCGTTGTTAAATAGCCGCTTCTGAAATATATATTTAACATGTAATTTTACTTTTATTTCGACTTTCGTTTAGTCATAAAGTTATAAAATCTTATCTCATAAACTAGTGTCAATTTAACAAATCTGATATTTTCTTGTATTCAGCATACTGAACTTATACAAAATTGACTTCAACTTACCATGCCGCAAAATGACTGTTCCCCAGTGTTATTTAATACGCTTATAACTTCTCAAAATCGAACTCAAGATATCTGCGTGGCCCAATAGGTCATCGCTGCTATTTAAATGAGTACCTAACATATATATTTTTGAAATAATCCTAAATAATATTAGAAATCAGCCTCGATGGCGTAGTGGTTAGTGTAACCGACTGCCACGCCTGAGGTCGCGGGTTCGATTCCCACATAAGTCAAACATTTGTGTGCTTGAACGTGGATGTTTGTCTTGGTCTGGGTGTTTATATGTATAATAAGCATATATTTACAAAAAAAGTATGTAGGTATGTATGTTTATCCATTGTCTAGTACCCATAATACAAGCTCTGCTTAGTTTGGGCTAGATGGTGTTGTGTGTATGTGGTAGAATATTATTATTATTATTATTATTATTAAATGTGGATGTTAGTTTGTTTGTTACGTATGCACGCCTTAACTACTCGACTTAGTATTATGAAATTTCGCATACAAGTTGTTAGGGAAACAAAAAAGAACATAGGGTGCCTTTCATCTCGAAAAAAGTACTGTTACTAACCTAACCCATTTATGCGGGCGAAGCCACGAGAAAAATCTAGTAATATATAATACTAGCTGTCCCGAAACACGTTGTGCTGTACAAACGAAAAAAATATTTCGTTCTCCAATCTCGAATCCACATGACCACCAAAAAATTTCATCAAAATCGGACGAGCCGTTTAGGAGGAGTTTAATTACAAATACACGCACAGATGATTTATATGTATATATATAGGTAAAGATGTCATCTCAAAATTGGTTCGATTTAGACAACAAAGTTACTGACCAAACTTATGTAGATAAATTAAGTAATAGTTTATTATATTTTATTTATTTATTTAGGCATATTTACAGGGTACACACAGACATTCACACAAAATGAACAGACATCAAAGTGCATGTGCTAACCCAATTACAAATACGCACAACACTAGCATAGTTTGATTCTTAAATCATAAACTTGCAAACACTGCCTATTATAATTTCCCCATTTAAAGTTAAAATATCAGTTTTAACGTTTAAAATATTTTTATTATACAGGACGGAAATAGAAAGAGTAAACGTTTTACATTTGTAAACAGATAATAATTACTTAACAATACGTTTTTCATATCATTGTTAATTTAGAGATTTGTATCAGAACAAATATGAGTTGGATTAATATAATGACAGGCATTATATTTATAAAATAATACATGTACTATTTTTAAAAACATTCGTAGATAATTTAATGATAGACTCTAGAAATGAAAACCTGTAATTAAAAGACAGGTATATCTATTTTTAATGACTACTTGCGCACTAGGAATTTAGTTTTAACTCGGTAAAATGTTTTACTGACTCCCACAGTAGTAATATTTTCTGCGTCGCGGAGATCTTTACAAACATTCAAATCAAACACAAAGAACATCCAGACTCGGTACAAATGTGGATCACAAATTTTGACCGGTACAGAGTTCGAACCTACAGTACTCGCCATCACCATTCAAAGTATAGTAGAAAAACTAAGACTACGTTAAATATCATTATTGCTTCTATCAGAACACCGATAATTACAAAAATAGACACTACAAATGGAAGTTGATTTCATACGTAGAATACATACATACATACATAGATTCACGCCTGTTTCCCAGAGGGAGACTACGGATTTCCATTTGCTACGATCCTGACACACTTCTCTGGCTTCATTCACTTTCATCACATTCCTCATACACGCCCGTCGGTTCAAGGTGCTCTTAACCTGGCCTTTGTCCTGAACGCCTCCGATCTGATCAAGAAACGTTCGCCTAGGTCTTCCTCTTGCGACTGTTCCATTCACACTAGCCTTATAAACTTTCTTAGTCAGTCTTTCCTCGTCCATTCTTTCTACATGCCCAAACCAGCTTAACATACCCTTGTCTATTCTTGTCACTATATCCACTTTCATGCCGCATCTCTCTCTAATCACACTATTCCTTATTCTATCTTTCAGAGTCACACCACATATATTTCTCAGCGCTCTCATTTCTACAGCATTTATTCTGCTCTCATGCTTCTTTTGCCATACCCAACTTTCCATACATAAGTGTGAGCACTAATATCATACGTAGAAAGCCTGTTTTAATCTATTGGTCAGCATTTGGACTCCAGGGTTCAGATCTAACTTATTTTTATTGGCTGCATAATAGTCTTGTTCAAAGTATAAATTATCTTTTTGAAGGTAGAAAATTTCACCGCCCATGATTTCATATTTCACGTAATAGAGAACCTATAAACCTATAACGATAGCGTATTGCTGGCTACCAGGCACAATGTCAGACTACGTGTTACTACAGAGACTTTCCTAGTTAAAAACATAAAGACAACACAATAAAAAAGTTTTCTTGAACCATAAATCGAATCCGACATCGCACGATCACACACCACTAATCAGACAGTCTTACATTCATAAATATTTATTGTAAAACTCCAATAATTGTTATTTCCCAGTGAATTCTATATCAGTAATTTTTACCATAGGTACATAAATTATTTTATCATAGTACAATACCATAATTTTGTATAGTGTCACAGTGACGGATAGCATGTTTAATTATATATAATCTATTTCAATGCTTTTTAAAATACAATCCTTTTTCAACTTGACATAAACAGCTATCTTATAGGTAATAATTTATCACCAAGACACGATTAATTGGCGCAAAATTATGTTTTTATCGTATATCTGTTATAATTATACGTAAATAACTGAAAAGTAGATAAGTATGTGCGACATAATTAGTGTAATTATGTATTTAAAGAATTTTTATAGCTATTTTACGTGGTTATATTCTTGGTAAGTAATTTTAGTTGCCGTCGGCAGCTGTGTACTATAGCGTAAAGTTTATTAGAATTGCTGGTATTGCTTATTCTTCTGATGTAACAAGACTGGCGACATCTTTGGGCTGCATACTCAGAAGAACGATAAAAACTAATAATCGTATTTCAAGACATTCGAAAAAGTATTCGGATATTCGAATCTTTTGATTTTGTAATGGTGCTATTCAGTTCTGGGAATTAAATCGTGCTTGAAGATATGGCCGTAGACGATATATATATTCGTAATTGCATAGAGCTACTACGTAATCAAGTTATGAATCAATACCAAAGTTGAATTTGATTATTTGTCAAAGATTTGATTATATACAATTGACTAATAATTCCAATAATTCGATTTTTATCGATAATCACCCATCGCTTGTATATGATCTGGAAATACTTCTCACGCAAAAATTAAAGATTGGTACTAGTCAGTACCAAAAACATCAACGGCACCCTATGGCAAGCATGTAAGGCTTACCGATGGGACTCCATTGGCGCTTTTAGGTGAGAAACTTCAGAATTATATACATAGTCCTTCTTCTTTATCAACATAGTCACATACACTACCGCTGCGCCACCGAAGTAGGCAAGGTAAGAATTTTTCAAACCGTCCTTTTATATTATAACTACCCACCTATCGGGCATAGTCCATTTTTTTGGATGAAAAGTATCCCATATCTTTTTTGTACCGCTGACAACGTGTATGCGAAATTTCATGATGATCGGTCAGTAGTTATAAAAAGTCGCATTTATAATATAAGTTAGGTTTGTAAAAGCTTGTAAACATGTTTAGATGCTTATTACTCGATAACGCGAAACCTTTTGAACGGAATTGGATGAAATTTGTCATATAGATAGACTATGTGCTAGACTTTTATCCTGGTATGATAACCGCAAGCGAAGCCACGAATAAAAGCCCGTATGTCTGTTAGTTGCATGTCCACAGCAACTACATTTCTTCCACCAAGCAGGTGATACCTCGGGCTAAAGTAACCCGCACTCGCACTGAACCTGCGAACATGCTTATGCTTATCAACACTTAAAGTATAAATAAACGACAACCTTAGGGCTTCATTATATAATTATGATGTTTATAAACATAAATATTAATATATTTATAACAAGTACAGTAGCATGTAAGCCAATTATCGTTAAAGGTGAAATAATTTCCATAAAGTAAATTGATTACCTGAAGGGCAAAGTGTGCACACTATATTCGAGAGTATATTTTTTTATGATTCTCATATATACAACCTCCTTTTAATAAGGAGAATTCACTAGACCCTGTAGTACAATATTTGACTAACCCAGGGGCCAGAGAATCAAATAATTGTGTAACATATAAATTCATTATGATTCCCTTTATTGCTAAACATTCCAATATTTTTTTGCATTTAAAAAATATCTATGGACGTATACAATTACTTACTAATTTAAAATATATATACTATGTATTTATTTAAATAATTACAGTAGTTTTGAACTAAATATTTATATTTACGTCTATTTTAATGTGTAGTATTCGCGTAAACGTAAAACGACCTATCAACGACAAAAATAGAGTCCAAGTTACCGGTAGTTAGGGCTCTATAGAACGGGAAAACACGCTCTTATTATTATAAATTATAAAGATAATATTATAAAAGTAGCAGCGATAGCTCAGTGGGGAGACCAACAGACTGCAATGCAGAGGGTCTCGGGTTCGAACCCATGTCGCGCACCTCTGGCTTTCGGAAGTTATATGACTTTTCGAAATTATGTGCGTATTGATTGACAATTATCGCCTGCTCCGTGCCTCGGAGAGCACGTTAAGCCGTCGGTCCCGGCTGCCATGAACATCTATGGTAGTCGTTATTGGGAAAGTCAGTACCCTCTAATATCCTGACACTGGTCTAGCCTTAGGGTACCGTTAGCCTTCGGGTTGAGGAGGTCAGGTGGCAGCCGCTCCGTGTAAAAAGTGATATCCAGTCAATTCCGGTTAGACTAGAAAAGTCGACCGCAAGTGACTTGGGAATAATAAAGGCTAAGGGAGAAGGAATACTTTTACTAATTTAGACCATTATTTATTATACTTATTTCTCGGGTCGAATCGAATCCCAAATCTCTAAATTATGCGTTAGCGCAACCTTATGCCTCGGGTCTAACGAAGCAGATTTTTGGGATGACATTGACTTCAAATTATTACTATCTACACTACCACTAAGTCTCCTAAACCATATTATGATAACTAAAAATGGACATAGTCATATGCCCTACTCGATAAGAAATCGAATCATTCGAATTTTCAACAAATCGAAACATTCTAAACACTTGTCAGTGCATCTATTGAAATATTCTTGACAGTAAAACTTAATAACATTGTCCAACTCGACACTTGAACTCGAAGCCTCACGCACAGCAGTCGCATCCACTGCATCACCAAGACAGTCAATGATCTATTTAGTTAATTAACCCGCCATAATAACTAATTTACCCGCCATAATAACTAAAATCGCAGCGTCACTCCCCCATCACGTTTCGTCTCACCAATAACATTCCCCGTAGTTCCCTTGATGTGGGTAATTTCGTCTAGTTAGGCACTAATTGTGTCTCGCCCTACTTCGCTATTATATTATATGATTTATATCACTTTTGGGCTGTGTTTTGTGTAGTAGATTGATACAGATGCATGTGGAAATAGGGAGAATTGTAGAGTATTCGGATTTCGTATTTATCTATACATATACACAACACTATCTAACCCAAACTAAGCAGAGCTTGTACTATGGGTAGTAGATAATGGATAAACATACATTATATATACTTTTTTTGTAATTACATACATATTATACATAGAAACACCCAGACCAAGACAAACATCCATGTTCATGCACACAAATGTTTGACTTGTGCGGGAATCGAACCATTTTGTTCTTTTTGTATATCGATATTAAACTAATGTATACGGATTTTATCGCTCGAGTGACGTAGGTTTTGAATACGGCTGCTGCTGAAATATACCGACCCTGTATTTAAACTGTCCCACTCCTGGACACGGGCCTCTTCTGAGTGTAGGAAGGCCATAAGGGTCCACGCTGGCCCAGTGCGAGTTGGCAGATTACACTTATGTTCGAGAAGTTCATGTAGAACTCTCAAGTTTCCTCTTATTTAACGTTTTCCTTCACCGTTAAAGCAAAGGATAATTAACCATTTAATACGCACATATCTTCGAAAAGTCAGAGATGCGTACCTTGGGATCGAACTATAGACCTCTGCGTGGAGTCCAAAGGTCTTCAACTAGGCTGTCGCCGTTTGATACCTGAGTCGGGCATAATGTGTTACTGATAGACTAATATTAGTAGCAGTACGAAATCTAGAACTGCGCACGGTACGGATGGAGTACTGTTGCCTCAAATTACGTGAAAACTTAAACAATTGTTGGCGAAATATGCATGTAATACACCTTTGTCTTATATGGAGATCGAAACCACAATACTTAGGACACTGGCAGAGGTAAGGCAACTGATTAAACTATTGCGCCATCCATGTAATCAAAATCTCTAATTTACACGGCGGCTTAAAATGTTGGTTTGATTGTGATATTTTACAGAAATACACGGCAAGCAAATATTACAGTAACACAGGTTTGCAAACAAAAAATAATACGCAAAGCTATATTCTCAGATAACAAACCATCTATCGCCATACTGAATACAAGCAAAATGAATTCAACGGTTTCAGCGTATCTAAATAGGTCACAAACAAACAGTTCCATTGGCATGTCTAATATTAGCATGAATGATTTAGAAGCATTTATATCTATAATTTAAATTTTGTACTCAGCCATCTTTACAAAATACAACAAACAACTTAAAGTCATTATATCACAACGTGTTTTAACATCACGCCTCTAAATAGCCTAAAGGTACCTCAGAATGTATCACACCTACATTTCGCCAGTCAACAGCTTTACTTAAGCCCCACATCATAAGAGCCGAGGCTATTGGCATTAACTAACTTACAATAAATTACTCTATGCACAATAATTATAAAGTTAAAAACCATAAACAATATCATCCTATTGCCAACCGTCAATAAACAAAAAAAGAACATTTAAATCCCCGATTCCACGTACCTACGTAACTTTAAAAAAGGAACACAAAAATAAGCTATACCCACAGCTATTTTATTACAGGCAGATAACAAACTAATCGTGGAACAGACCACATACTTATGGATATTTAAAAAACTATAAAATGTAACTGGTGATGGCGGTAAGCGGGGATCCTTGTAATAAAAAAAACGAAGAAGAAAAAAGTTATTTATGTGTATTAACCGGCTTTTATATACAAGTTTCGGTTCGTATTTGATTGGATATTTCTTATACGCTTATAGATTGCTTTATATTAAAGATAACATGAATAAATCAAAATTTGTTTTGCGAAGTCCGTGCTATGGAAGTTTAGGTGTGATAGGACGCAGTGGATACCTCCTTCTCCTCACTCCGGGTGAAAAATATATCTATACAGATTATATATACAGATTCTCACGCCTGTATACCCGAAAGGAAAGGGTAGGCAGACTAGGTACAATCTAGGTACAAATCAAGGAACAAAATTTAGGGCTTAAGGAATACATAACAACCTGGAGACCCTGACTTCTAAACTAGGTGTGGACCTGTATCTTAGAAGCCAGTGCTACCTTCTAATAGTTACATTTATATTAGCCTCACAAATGGTTACTATCATTGATATTCTCATAGAATGATAAATAGTGAGAAAATATTAAATAGGTACAAATTAGGGCTAGTGAAAATGGAGAAAAGTATTTTCTTTATTGTATCTTAGTGTAAATACAAAATCTGCAAGTGTCTGCTTTAATAAAAGTGTGAGATTTATAACTAATTGTAGTGTGTAGTGTGTGTGGGTGAGTGTTTATAAGGATGTTTTTAGTGTGTATAAGAGTGTATATATAAATAAATATAAGTGTGTAAAAGTATTTTCTACATAACTGTGTATTTGTATTATCCAACTGTTAATTCCCTAACAGGAGTTCCTCGGTATTACGGAAAGTAAGTTTTTAAAGAAAACTTACCTTACGTAATTCTTGCTTTACACTCACATTTTGCCAACAGTATTAGAATTTTGTATTAATTAAGGGTAATTATCTAACCTCACACTACGACCCTTAAGGGCTGGTAAAACCTTGGGGCAAAGATAGTAAATAATAAGTATTTTTATATTAGCATGGAAATACAATAAAATAAAACGTGACACTATTTTTATATACGGAACGACCATAAGTAGAAAAACACAAAAAAATATACCTTGTGGAATCCGAACCGACAACACTTGACGTCGTGCAATGATAAGGCAACTACCTAAACCTTTATACCCTGCGTGAAAAGGCGTTTACCTTAAGTAGTTCAATTTCAAAGTGTTATTCGAGTAAAACAATACTTGCAAAATGGTGTTTTACAAACTTACGAGCCCGTTCGACCCTCAAGGTTCGCCCCCTAGTAGGTATTTGTTAGGTTTAAATACTTGGTTCTTGGTTTCTTAAAATCCACCCAAAAATAAGAGCCCCACAAAGCGGGGCTCCGTCTTTCTATGAAAGGGGCGAAAGTCAAGGGGCGTACGGGCTCGTAACCTTTTACAACAGATAAAAAAGCCTTTAGTCGGTAGGTATCCACCGTAATTAATTAAATTAGAATATAAATGACCTTAATACATTATTCTGGTTAATGACCGCAGTGATAATTATAATATTATTTATATTACCATAATTATGTCATTAAATTAAGTAAGTATAATACCGCGATATCTAAATTATAAACTAGATCTTTTCGCATATATAATTTTTGATTACTTTTTTTTTGTATAAATCTCTTTGGTGTTCATATGTGTAACTGATTACGGAATTACCAATCGTCATATCCTGGGTTGGGCAAAGTTTTTATTGGACCTACGTCTTTGAGCTTTGCATGTTTGTTGCTGACTGATCGTGAGGTCGGAAGTTTGATATCTGCCTGCATCGGTAATTTTTTTAAATCTTTTTATTTTTTTCATAAATCTAGGTGATATATAGGTGTTACAGGTATCTATATATTAATACGTAAAGAACTTTGTATCTTTTTTAAGCCTACAACTAGCGCAAAGGTGTGTGAAATTCGGCATAGTTAAAGTTAAAAAAAGGTATATGGAGAAGGGTAGAAGAAAACTATTAATTATAAAATAAAAAGCAATTTATAAAAAGTTTAAACAATAGTAAACTATTTATGTACTTACTACTACATATATTTATATATTATATTTAAACTACACTAATATTTGGCTTAAAAATGCACATATATTGTAAAATATGTAAATAATATTCATACAAAGGTTATATTTACATCACTGATTTAGACGCCGTAAAATTCGTCAAACAAGAATATTACTATTTAATTATTGTATCCTTAATCACCGTAAAAGCAATGCTTTAACCTAGCTTCTATCTTGAAAGTTGAACGTTCAAAAACACTAAACATCACCGCTTCCATACTAAAATTAACAAAGTTTAAACAAGTTTATTCATCATAGCATCTACCTACAATATAATCGCGGCGTGCCTTATCACAGGCCGGCGGTGGCTCAGCTTGACAAATATCAATTTATATGTTAATAATTTGGGTTTTACGAGCGTCGGGATGCGCGTACTGACAGCAGGAACCGTTCTGTTTTTTGACGTTTTTGGTCGACAAAATGGCGGCGGGTTTTGGCGGTATATCGGATTGAAAAGAAACATAAATATGTTATTTTATTTATAAGTTTATTCCGTATTATGAGACGGATAAAAGAAGATGTCCTTTGATGTATACAGAGATAAAATATGCGTCGGTGTTGTGGAATGTTGTTGGTTAAATAGCATAGGTTTTCGATCGATTGTGATGTGAGTTCTAGACTTAATCTTTAGAGCATAGTTTTTATATTTATTCTGACAATGAATTCTAGAATCAGGCAATTTGCTCAAAAGGCAGCAATTAACCCGCTCGCTGTTATATGGAACCGAACGCTAGCTAACGCGTTATATGACTATATAATATATTTTTTGCTTCAAATGCACGAGTTGACAGTAAAATTTCTCGGCTGGACCATTTGATTCGTTACATTGGTTTTAAGTATAGAAAGTAGACCAAGGTGTAACGTTTTGGACGTCACACTGCCGCCTGATGTGTTGTATTTTCTAAGAGCGCGTTTACACCTGGTTTACCGACTTCGGTGAGCTAGCTCTGTAGAAGCGTTACTTACACTGCCTTATAAGTACGGCTTGCCTTGAACTTGGTCGACTTCGTGTGCTAAATGAGTCGTAAGACGTTACTAGGCGTTCACACTGTATCACTGAACTTCTCAGGTTGTCTGCCGGAGTTGTCCAGTCGACCTAAGTGTAAGTGGAGAATTATTATTATGCTTCATTCTTCACATATAGTGAGGCATCAAGTCTAATAAGGAACGACGTCACTTGAATCTGGAATCTCGCAGACACTAAAGCCATTCTGCAGCAGTGCTTTCAGACTTATAGGAAACTAGATGTGCCCGCGGTTTCACTCGCGTTTATGGTTACTGCGCCGCTACCCTGGATTGTAGGGTGAAAGTAAAAAAAAATACAATTCGATCCAGTAGTTCCTGAGATTAGCGCGTTCAACCAAACAAACAAATAAACTCTTCAGCTTTATAATATTAGTATAGATTGCCACTAAACAACTATGTGTTTACCTTCGGTGAATTGGCTTACCAGGTTGCCTTATTGTTAATTTAAATTAATAACAATATTTTATTCTATAATAATAATAATAATAATAATATTCTATCACATACACACAACACCATCTAGCCCAAACTAAGCAGAGCTTGTACTATGGGTACTAGACAATGGATAAACATACATGTATACTTTTTTTTTGTAAATACATACATATTATACATAGAAACACCCAGGCCAAGACAAACATCCATGTTCATGCACACAAATATTTGACTTGTGCGGGAATCGAACCCGCGACCTCAGGCGTACATGATGTTATGCCTACATCTACATAAGACAAAAGTACATACTACGATTTTTTACTTTGTTTACACTATATTAATATATGAAAAAGAGAGCTTTGTCAAGCTTGACAATGTTGACCTCATTGGAGACAGGTTTTAATAATTAAATACAAATTCTTTGCTATGGAGTCGCAGAGGCACACCGATGGCCAGGCACAATCGATTTTTAATTATTTCTGGCATTTTAAGACTTGACAGATTAATGGTTAGCTGGCATGTGCCAGAAAAGGCGCAATCTTACATAAATGATAAATGTCGCCTTTTCTGACAAAGGTGCAGCTAATATAATAATATTAAAATATTATCCTACACCTCTATAAAAATTTTGCAAATACGTACCAAGGTACTAATAAACTAGATTATGTTACTTTCCTAGTAATGGACGTTAAAAATCTGGCGGCTATATTATTTTGTCATTATTAACTGCTTAAGTTTTGATAATATAATTAGGACGAATAAGTAGCGTTATAAATATGGTAAAAGCTTACGTGAAAGAAATATCTAAATATTCTTTAAAAGTTTTGCAAAGGAATTTATTAGATCGATTTTGTTTTGAGAATGATAGAAAAACGTTCTAGTTAGGACGATTTTGAGTATTATGCGTGCGCTAATAACATACATATCTGCTTATTTTCTGTACATAATATAATTGTTAACACATGCTAAATATAACAACACCTTTAACAAACTAAGATAATGGTTATCTCAAGTTTTACATAATATTTACGTCTTCGCGTGTCGTAAATACATAATATTCGCTTCTGTTAGCCATTATTACCTAACAAACATTAATACCAACCAGCGGTGAACCGTGGACATAGCATTTTATTATTCAACATAAATACGTAATATCTGTAAAATGGCGGCAACAATATGAAGATGACAGATGCGGCTAATGTGCCCGCCATAACCGACCAATGACAACGCGCCTAACTTTTTTCATAGCAACGACAGCTGCATGTATTCAGCCTCCATTAACGCATGTTATTGGTTATTTTTATAAATATAGTAGAGGGTCGTTTAGGGTGCATTTTTTTGTTACAATGATGATGTTATTTTGATGTAGATAGATTTTTATAATGAGGTTGTGAGATAGAATTTTGATGGCCGCTTTTAGATGTGTATGATAAGAGAAATGAGTTTTATAAAACATATTAAATACGTTCTTGAAATTGTAAGCGTGTTGTTAATAACTTTTTGTGTAAATTTCTAGTTACATTATAAATATAAATAACGTAGAATGTTTGATAGCATCATTAATTTACTAAAGCTAGGAAATATGCTGTCTACTTATTTATAAAAAAGGAGGTGGAAAGTTCAGACTCGATAGAATTTTTAATTAGTTCATCAAGTTTGTATTAATGAGCAAATTACATTATAATTTATTGCGTACCAGAATTTAACAGTAGCAATGGTACAAATTTGTTATTATAAAGTACACAGTTTTTCTAGCATTTAATAAATACTTATAAAGACTCACGACTGTGTTTTGACAATTTTTTAATTTCTTATTGTTTCTAATAATTAGTATTCTTCTAGACGAGCAAGCGGCCCACCTAATAGTATCTACCGCCGCTCATGGATTTCGGCAATGACAAAGGTACACACAAACAAGCCCTTGTCTGCCGTGAGTGCAGCAGGTACTCTTTTTGAATCTCATTTAAAGAAAATGATTGCTGCTTTTGTTTATGTAAATAATAAAAAATACAAATTAAACCACGACATTTAAAGAAAAGTCATAGCGATTAAGAAACACCGCCGTGGGTAGGTTATTACAGAGCGTACACTTACGTGGGCGAAAGCATCGCTGAAAACGAGCCGTGCTAGACGTGAAAGCTTCCAGGTAAAATGGATTAATCTTACTGTTGCGACAAGTGGTACAATAGATTACCTTTATTTCTCCATCTATATTTTAGAGCCTGCGTAACGGAAGGCGAGCCTATTGCCGCCTATCGGACTTTCAGAGTTCGCGTTGCCACTAAGAATTTGCTAGTAAAAAATCCCAATAAAACACTCGAGTTTGACTCGAGAATTAAACACAAGACTGAGATCAACGGGGCAATAAATTATACCTAGTAAATATTTTCGCATAAATTAGCAACAGTATTTAAATCACGTAAGCAAGCTAAGCACTAAATGCAGCAGTCATCGATATAACTACACATATCATAAGTCTGAAGCACATATATACATATTTATATTTAAGACTCACGCCTACTAAAAACACAGCCTTATGCTCTATTTTAAATAAGAACGCCACTAAAATCGCTATAATACCTTATCCGACCAACGGTAGTCAGAACGCATCCACTTACAAGCCTCGCAAAAGTCACATTAACCCAGCTAATCAATTAATGAATACTTCTCAAGATAAAAGGGGAAAATCTCATTCAGTTCAAAATGCTATTAACTATTATAGAGTTTCAGCTTACATGTGCATTTATACATTCTCGTAAAATCGATATAAAACGTGATTGCGGAGCTTAAACATAAAAACTGTACTTAAATATCGACCCTCAGCTTAATGAACCTCCATCATCAACCATTGGTTAATGCACCTTGATAATAACCTTAAAAACCTCTTTTTTCATTTTTCTCTCTCAACAAGCGCGTCCAACGACAATAATTGTTTAATTGATAACTATAAAGTGTGTTGTTTATGGTTGTTACTTTTTTAATAATGTTCCAAGTTTAAATTAAGTATTTACAGCCGGCGTGGTAAATTGAAACGTGTTGTGATGAAATTGTTATTTATGATTTAGTGCAATTATTTAGTAAATATGTATTTTATATCTTAGTGCTGTATATAATATATTATTCTATATAACTACTCGCCTGACCGATAGGCTAGTAGGTAGGCCTACTTACTGTGAAATAAGATATTCATATTTTTACGTGTGAGTCCGGTTTGGATGTTCTTTTTTATAGACATCGCCCGCGCTAGAAATAACTCCTGTGTCGCGGGTGCTTTACAAACATTCAAACAATGGACACAAAGAACACCCAGTCTCGGATCAACCATTTTTTTGGTTACACATTTTTTTATGGGAATGGCGATCGAATCCACAAAACTCGGCGTAGTGGTAATGGCGAGACGAACAATTGAACTACAATCTACACGGCCATCCGTGCAGTGTGCTTTTCTGATAGATATTCATTTAGCCGTCCGCCGTACTTCGTAATTTACCCTGTAGATGGAAATAGACTTACCTTCTATTGCATGAAATCTAAAAACATAGTTAGAAAATATGGTTGTAGCACTTGTAACATACTCCGTGAGTGTTCGGGAGCACTATCACCCACGAGAGGCAAATAGTGAGTGAACACGGAACACCCATGACCACATCAAAATCATTCAGTAATAAGTTTTTGAGTAATATCTGTTTTAATATTCAAAAATAACTGGTATAATGGCTAAAACACCTTGTACATATGAGTTATAAAATACTGAATTATATTTAAATGGAGGCTCAAAAGAGTGACCGTGAGTTTCTTCCAGGTATCTTCTCATAGACTCAACCCTTTACCTAAACTGACAACTAGTCTAATTGTAAATTCAGAAACTTTACTAAACTCACTAACTCATAAACTTTGACTTTCATAAGTGTTACTTTGTAACCTTTGAATTAATAATTTTTGTCTCGACTGGACTTGACTCTACAACCCAACCCGTGGGGCAAGACGTCTACACTTAGGTACCTACCTATTATTGGGTTTAAGATCAGCGATAGCTCAGTGGGGAGACCAACAGACTGCAATGCAGAGGGTCTCGGGTTCGAACCCACGTCGCGCACCTCTGACTTTCGGAAGTTATATGACTTTTCGAAATTATGTGCGTATTGATTGACAATTATCGCCTGCTCCGTGTCTCGGAGAGCACGTTAAGCCGTCGGTCCCGGCTACCATGAACATCTATGGCAGTCGTTATTGCGAGAGTGTCGACACAAAAGATCCCACTGGGTCGAAGTGTCGCCGGTCTGCACTGACTGTCCCCCACATATGACACATACATAGGTACCTACCTATTGCGCAATATTAAATTTTTTTTTTATTTATTTATTTTATAAATGATCAGGCTGAAGTTACAAAGTATAGCTGCGCTGATTGTACAATACGATTATCCACACCAATATTATAAGGAAAACAGCTCTGTTTTTTGTTTATAATGATTAAACTCAAAAAGTAATAACAGACTTTCATCATTTTTCACCATTGGAAAGCTACGTTATCCAGAAGTAACATAGGCTATATAACATTAAGCTTCGAGCTACAGGAGCGGAGCAGTGATCACAAACGTGGATGCTACCGCGGGAGCAGTGTAAGTACAAACTACTCAATCAAGCGACTTGAATGCCTACGAAGTATTCTTAAAGACAGTGTTCCTATTGGGGGTATATAGGCGGCAGTCTATGTACTTATATACTCATTAAATATTACCCAATACAGAAGGTATAGTGCTTTTACACATTCGATCAGTTTTATTACATTTAAATCCAATGCATAGATAATTTAACATTAAACCAAATACTCGTTTTTACGACTCATAAAACGCTTCTGTGAAACATTAGATACGATTCATATCTAAATATGTTAAGGTCATCAATTATTCATTTGAAATTACGTCACTTCACGCTATTATATCTTGTAAGGTTCAGAAGTATATACTTTTATTTAAGCTCAAAGCGCCAGTTAGCTCTAGATACATAGGAACCTCTGAACTAATATCATATATGTGAATGTGAGTTTACTTGTAACGCTTTAACGCTTTTATGAAGATTCTTCTGTCTCACAAATGGAGACAACATCGTTGAACCAGTGACCATGGCCAGTGTAACCTAGTCGAAAATTCCAGCATCAATAAAATAAAATTATATTATATATAAACTACTACCTTATGTCTGCGTGTCGTTTGGGAACAGTTCTGTTTGTGGTTAAAATGCCTGTCATTTATCGTACCTTTGATAACGTATGTGCGAAATCTCATGATGTTCGGTCAAGTACGTGAAATCGTAACAAACAAACAAATAACCAATCAAACAAACTCACATTCGCATATTTATATAATATTAGTTGGGATGATTGCCACCACGCCAAATATTGTGGGTGTGAATCCCACACGTGAACAATATTTTTAGTGTAAATTAAGGTTTTGTCCTGAGTCTAGCATCTAACGACCCATGACACTGAGCTGGATCCCTAATACGTGAGTTGTCGTTTTAATAAAGGTAACAACAATACATATTTAGTTAGCTACTCTATAGACGTAAATAATAAAACATGACTTTTCAGTGAACACATTTTAAGCATTTTCCGTAATAGAGTTACGAGATTTTGCTCGCTCCGCTCGTGATAATGTAGATTTTGTCAATATATTTCTAACCCCAAGTAACTATTTTTGTTTTTCCAGCTGAAAGATACCCTATGTCTGTTTTTGTACCCCTGACATCGTGAATGCAAAGTTTCATGATGATTGGTCGAGTAGGTAGTTGAAGCATGAAAGCGTACCTTAACTACTGGATCGATCATCATGAAATTTCGCATACACGTTGTCAAGGACATAGAAAGGCCTTTCATCCTGTAAAAAAGTACCAATGAATAGAAAATTTATTGACAAAACTTAATTAACGCGAGCGAAGCCACTGGCAAAATTCACTAAAGATATAAATCAAAAAAAAATTAATCTTAATATCTTGTGTTACCTTTTTGGGTCTGTTTTGAGACAAAATCTAAGAATTAAGTGGGCTTTTGAGCTAAGCATAATATCCCTTCTATATACCTACACCGTCATTTCATCACAAGACAAGACGGGTGAAACTGATTGTCCAGCCAGAAAACAAGCTGAATATAGATATATAAAGTCAGTAGATTATGAGGGCGCCTAGATCGCCGTTTATTTATATCTATATTTCTTACACTAGTTAGCTTAGATTCCCATTATTAGACATATCCTATGTTTATTTCATAAACATTATATATGTCTACTAATATTTAAATACAAAATTATATAAATACATACATACATAGATTCACGCCTGTTTCCCAAAGGGGTAGGCAGAGACTACGGATTTCCATTTGCTACGATCCTGACACACTTCTCTGGCTTCATTCACTTTCATCACATTCCTCATACACGCCCGTCGGTTCAAGGTGCTCTAAAACCTGGCCTTTGTCCAGAACGCCTCCGATCTGATCAAGAAACGTTCGCCTAGGTCTGCCTCTTGCGACTGTTCCATTCACACTAGCCTTATAAACTTTCTTAGTCAGTCTTTCTTCGTCCATTCTTTCTACATGCCCAAACCAGCATAACATACCCTTTTCTATTCTTGTCACTATATCCACTTTCATGCCGCATCTCTCTCTAATCACACTATTCCTTATTCTATCTTTCAGAGTCACACCACATATATTTCTCTTTTATATAAATAAGTTATATTATTTTCATTGTAATAGTAACTTATTATAGAACAGTCTATATTTGTTAAATACTGTTAAGAATGCCCTTCCTAATACACTATAATAGCACGTAATCATCGCCTGTGATACAGGTATAACCTAGTGCAGGCGTCCAAAGTAATGTATCCTATTTTAAGTATTTTTGAGACCTATTGTTATTCATATTTGTGCCAACTTAAACTTAATAAACAATTATTATTATTATTATTATTATCACTGTTGACAGCTACACCAAATATACCATAAAATATTCAACATAACTTGGGTCCACCCACTAGGCATCATCTGCCGTTCTACTGTATAAACCTAAGCTACTTAAAGATAACCTGCGCAACTACCCACTCATTGGCCAATAATTATGATAACAAAATGGCGAAGCTTTTTATTCGATATTGAAAGCGGTGGACTCAAAGAGGATATGCTAATTTATTCATACTATATACCTAGTTACTCTTATGAGCTTATATTGAAGGCTTTTGCATAATGCTGTCTCTTTTATGCTTTTCTATGATACGGCCCTAGGCATACAGATTAAAGTGAAGATTTTGACTTATTTAAAATAGGGGCTTGGGGGCGTAGCGAAAGTGTATGCCACTGCTGGACGTGAGTCTTGGGTTTAATTTCGAATGCACGGATGGCCGAAGTGGTTTAAGAGGTCGCCTCGCCAGTGACGCCACGCCGGGTGTTGTGGTTTCAATCCCCATACGAGACAAAAATTTGTATGATCCTCAAATAGTTCTTCTGAGTCTGGATGTTCTTTGTGTCCGTTGTTCGAATATTTACACAGGAATTAATCCTAGTGCGGCAGTCGTATAATTTTTGATTCCAATAATACGTGGAATCTAAAATTATATTTGGCATACGTGTATTATACTTCTGCCTAACCTTTCGAAGTTATTGGCGTGAGACTATGTTTGTATGTTTTGTACAAAAACATTAGCCTGTAGATTAGAAGCCTTCAGATAGGGAGTCAGAGACCAGACAAACGAAAAAATTGTATAACTATTACAACCATCTTTCAATAGTGGTCTCATGTTATGCAGGGCTAGCTTACTGCCGTCTACTGAATGAATCTCCAGATGCCTGGTCGGCCAGATGATGCTTCTGGTCGTTGCCTAACAGAAAATCCTACTAAATATGACAGTTGATGAAGATTGTTTGTTACCTAACTACGCGTAATAATTTTGAAACATTCGTGTAGCATGATATAGATAAAATTCGTATCGGGTATTAATTCGATCATACATATTATTGACCTCTAGGTGCACCACGATAATAAAATGCAGTTCTCTCCTGTCATCTTGCTTAAACACGTAATACTCTAAAAGTAAGAGACACCGGTATTCGAGTTATTTTAATTCTCCTATCGGCCTACGGACGTTAGCGCCCAGGTACAAGTTGCTTTTATCGTTGTCTCGATATCGTTAAGCTACGAAAACTTATAAAAGTCAAACACATAGCTGTCAAATTGCACAAGTTAAGCAAAAAATGTCCTTTAAATACACTTCGATAGTATTTTTAAAACTAGTTAATATAATCCTAAGCCATTTAAATCCCTCTACAGATTACAAAACCGCTCAAGCGTCAAAGCCACTCGAACCAAAACACAATCTTACTTCAAACCTATTACAATAACAATTTTCCGTCAAATTTAATCACAATTCCAAATCCTATAACAAAAGAAAAAGATTACATACAATCTACTTGGCCGCACTACCGCAGGCTGTATTTCGAACGCCTTTGCCGAAAAGAAAGTCGAAAGATTGTCTATGGAAAAACATGGTGGTTAGGCGGTTTGTTTGACACGAACATCTTGTTAGCCTGTACCAAATACGAGCGTATTATAAATATAAATAAGGTGTAAAAAATACGGACAAGCATGCATTAAGGGACAATGCCGTTGATTCCGTATAAAATATTTTTAAACTAAACTATAATATTTCTTATGGTGTAACGAGCAGACTTGTTATTTGTATTGTGACCTAACATGACCTTTATACGTAAATATTAATCATAATAAGATGTCACATTTATAATTATTATAAATACTATTTTTGATCTAAAAACTCTTTTCCATCGCCTAAATTGTTTACAAAGCTTTTATGTATTACTTACTTATGTACTAAACTTCAGTATTCATTTTTGTTGTTATTTGAAACACATAGCGATGTGTTTTTCCCTAGAATCCCTAAACGCTTTTTTACAGAGAAAATCTACTTAAATCTTTGACAGATACATACATATTCTCACATGTTAACCAGGAAGAACATAGAATAAGAAACATCCATGATCCTAATGTTTTACTTAATTATACATACACACCCATTTGAAAAAATACCCAAACGATTTTTCTTCATGACCGTTGAGAAAACCAAAACTATAACGCGTTACTGACCGACGGGACCCCAAAAGCTCTCAGTTATAATACAGTTGAACACAATGGAACTAACAAATGTAGTCGGGCGTTTCTTGTCACTTTTTCTATGTAAATCGTCGCCGCAATTTGTGTCGCGACTGTGTAGGCCCTTTGTACGCGCGGATTTTTTGTCGTACGTGTATTCAATTAAATGTAAGCCTTTGTAAGTTTATTGGATAGATTTATTTGTTTGTGGTGTTTGAAATTGCGTTCGTACTTCAACGCGGCTGTGGTCAGATGTAAACTCCTTTTGTTAATGTTAATACGAGTTAGTTTATTTAGTAAATTAATAGTCTGTGAAGCGTTTAGTGTTTTGTTTTGTTGACTGTGTTCGTTACGAAGGAACTACAACTATTTTATAAAGAATTTTCAATTTCTAAGACCTCACAGATCGCTCGATAGTTCGATGTTCAGCTGTTCATTATCGCGTGCTATTCTGCTAAAAACTTCATTTCGAAGTCGATTGTCGTCTCGCCAATAATTAAATATTATTGCTATGGTATTGTAGAAAAACTCGACAACATAATAATTGACGATGTAAGCTTGATAGTTTTGTAAAATTGCGTCGAGTGATGAAACTTCAGTTTCCGCATGAAGAAAACATGGGTTATCCACAGATAATTATTAAGAAATACAGATAAATTAAAACAGGTCTTTATATATGTTGTTTCAGAATATCTACAAACACTGTAATTTTATTTGGATTCCTAATAATATAAAGTAATACAGTAACATGTGCCCGCAAACTAACATAAAATTACTTCAATTTAAAAATATTGCTGTCTATGGGACACAATTCTGTATCGCATACATCTACTAAGTAATTTCTGAAAGAAAATCCTATTTTCCCAGCTTCATACTAAAAACCTTGGCATCAGCACCTGCGCGTAAGCTTCCAAGACGGATCCAAAAGGATTCCTACTCAAAAATTGCAAACAAAAACAAAAAACAAAGACGTGCGCAAAGTCTTGCTTCTCCATTTTATCACGTCCTAGATTTTGCCAGCAGTTTCGCTCGTTCGGAAACAATTTTTTTATTTCTGAATGGTAGGCACCTTATCAGTACGTGCCTACCCCTAACAACAACGTGTACATGATAATCGGTCGAGTAGTTAATTCGTGGAAGCGTAACTAACGAACAAACACACAATCTCATTTAAATATTATTTAGGATACAGAAAACTAAAGTCGCGAGCAAAGCCTAGTCTCAATTTTATCACGTATTATAGTCAACACTAAAGTTCGTACGTTCCTTACGTCGATATCTAATAAAAACTACAATATCAGAAGTCATAACCCCAACTTAGTCAGCGGATACATCCAATAACCACCATCGACAGATAAAAAAAATGTGACCATAGACAAAGCGCGGGACGTTTAGCGCACATGTCGCGGCTGCAATATGGCGGCGAATTTTATTGCTTTTGACACGATATTACTGAAATGTTTTCTTGGTTAAGCAGTTTTGTACGTAATAAATATTATGTGCGTCCATATTTGGGGATTAAATATGTGTTTATGTTAGGTCTATGTTATATGGAGGTACATAATAGGTTTATCTGAGTTAAGTGTTTATATGACTTGTCAAGATGTAGGTGCCTAATAGATGTAAATAGATGCCTTTATATGTTTTATATGATTAATGAAATAAAATACAGCCTTGATGACGTAGCAAATGGGACTACTGTGTATAAGATCTCGGATTTCATTATGTGTTATAAGGCTTTTCAGTCGAGATTTTTTAGATTGACAATTATCGCCTGCTCCGTGCCTTGGAGAGCACGTTAAGCCGTCGGTCCCGGCTGCCATGAACATCTATGGCAGTCGTTATTGGGAAGTCGGTACCCTCTTATATCCTGACACTAGTCTAGCCTTAGGATATCGTTAGCCTTCGGGTTGCGGAGGTCAGGTGGCAGCCGCTCCGTGTAAAAACTGATATCCAGTCAAATCCAGTTAGACTAGAAAAGCCGACCCCAAGTGACTTGGGAATAATAAAGGCTAGGGAGGAGAAAAGTTTAAAAAAAAATGGCTCCTGGAACTTTTTAAATTTAATAAATTAAATAATAATTAAAATTATTATTTAATTTCAGCTACATCTATAGCTATAGCTACTATACAATTTCTTTAAGTGTACACCCAGTTTCTCAAAGGTTTATTCAAATCAAAGACTTATGAAAATCAAACCAAATTCTTAGTTATCCATAAGAGCAGCGATAGCTCAGTGGAGAGACCAACAGACTGCAATGCAGAGGGTCTCGAGTTCGAACCCACGTCGCGCTCTTCTGACTTTCTGAAGTTATATGACTTTTCGAAATTATGTGCGTATTGATTGACAATTATCGCCTGCTCCGTGCCTCGGAGAGCACGTTAAGCCGTCGGTCCCGGCTGCCGTGAACATCTATGGCAGTCGTTATTGGAAGAGTGTCGACACAAAAGATCCCACTGGGTCGCAGTGTCGCCGGTCTGCACTGACTGGCCTCCACATAAGATACATACATAGTTATCCATAAAAAATACAGCTTTCAAGTTATTAAATGTTGTCTACACTTACCAGTTAGCCAATCACACCAGTTGACATGTGTTCGGCTGTTATTTAACTAACATAATGTTGATCTACCGTCTTGAAACGATTGATAACTTAATCAATAATTTTGCGAATGTAAATTCTTACATGAAAATAAATCCTGGATATTGCATTAAATGCAACATAACTTACGAGATAAACATATGGAAAATTTAAAAAAAAACCCTGTGAAGCCTGTGTAGCGATAGCTTAGTCACTAAGTTATTCAGTACAACGTTGGCAACACTAGGGTCTAGTGGATCGTGGCCCGTTGGACTACCACACAGATGTCTAGAATTCGATCTCAAGACTTGCATCTATTGCCTTTCGAAGTTATGTATGAGCGTATTAAATATTAACTAATCATTCACTTTAGCAGTGAATGATAAAAAAGTGAGGATGCCTGATGCAGTTCTTCATATTATTATGAAATAGGTATATGTGGAGTCTGGCAACCCGCACTGGACCAGCGTGGTACACTATGGCCTAACCCTTCTCACGCTTAGAAAAGGCCCGTTCCCAGCGGCGATATAGTTTATATACAGTGCAGATATTATCATAGTAGGCATCAATGCCTTAAAATAAAACTTTTCTTACTATCTGCATTATATATATTATTAAGAATTCTGTTAGCAATTTGGGAGTATTGTGCGAAAGTTGTTCGGTTTTGTCTCGTTTCTTTTTATTGTTGTTAATATTGTTATATGATTATGTTTTATTTGTATTAATTCTAATTAAAGTAAGATCCGATTTTCTATCGTCAGTAAACTTACCTATGGCATAATTTTGACAGATTTTAATATTCTGTACAGATTTTCTATATAAGACTTGTCAAAATCACACAGGTTCTTGGTTACTTGGTGATTGAAAAATCATTTCTTCAATAGATCCTTAATATCCTTAATCCTGTCCTATCCTAATCCTAATATTATAAATAAATGCGAATGTGAGTTTGTTTATTTGTTTGTTAAGCTTTCACACCGTAGCTACTCGACCAATCATCATGAAATTTCGTATATACGTTGTCAGGGGTACAGAGTAAGACATAGGATACCTTTCATCCAAAAAAGGTCTGTTACTATCCTAACCTTACCTAACCTACAATTACGCGAGCAAAGCCGTGGACAAAATCTAGTTATATTATAAATGACAATGTGAGTTTGTTTGTTTGTTACACTTTCACGCCTTAACTACTCGACCGAAAATCATTATTTCCAAATCTTTATTTGTTTTGGAGTTTTTATTCTATAGAATACGTAGACCCCATCGTGCCTTATTCTTATATAAACAATAAGCACTATTGTTATAAAATTTTATAAAAATAAGAAACGAAACCAAATAGCACTTAGACTATATCTAGTAAATTACTGTAACTAAATTGCACAATTTCTTTGATATTATCAGACTTAGGATTTGCTAAAATTGTGTGAATAAGTCCAACATCAACCACATTTAGATCACATTCGTTGATGAATGAGTCTCTCTCGCTTATTCTTGACACAATCCATCAGCAAATGTTGCACATCCTCAACTCTATTGCAAGCAGTACAATAAGGTGAATTGGTTTTATTCATCATGAACGCAAACCTTGCTGATGGATAGCGTCCCGAACGTAACTTTAAAGCTAACTTAATATACCTCCTACTTAATCCTCCTACATGGCGAACGAGGAAGCTCATCCTGAATTGCTTTGTACCATATACCTTTTGTTTTTGACAAATCATTAAAATAAATTAAAGCATTTTTATTTAAATTTCGGCATGAAGCCCAGAAATCTAGTTTAATATCTAATTCATTTCGTGTATCTGCAGCTAGATTTGAAATACGTCGACCAAAAATCATTAAACGTCGCATTCACGTTGTAAAGTATACAGAAAAAGACATAGGGTACGTTATATCCAAAAAAACCGTATCATTCTCGAGAAATCTATATTTATTTACAAAATCTACATTCACGTGAGCAAAGCCGTGGACAATATCTAGTACATAAATAAATAAGTAAGTTTAAGCCGTTGTTACTATTGTGATGAATTTTTGAGATAGCTTCCATTTACGTTTTCGGATCATACAATATTTTTTCTCGTGCTGACACATCTGCCTAGCCCTTGGTGACATACAGTCGTGAATATGCATGTAATAGTTATAATATACCATTTTCATGCTTTATTAGCTACGACAATGTCTGTTACGCTTTTTTGCCACACAAGTTTTAAATTGGCAACACTCGAAAGAAATTAATTATTCATAATTAACACTGGCAATAACGACAAGAATTTGTACTTATAGGTACATAGTTTGAAGAGGCACAGGTAAGCTAAGTATGTAGTACCAGCTGCCTAGGACCTTTTAGGGTGCGGTTTTATTGCGTAGCGGAGATGAGATGAGATGTGCAATATGCCATCTAGACTTAATTAGTTGATCGACAAAATTCTGCATAGTCTTCATAATCCTTGAAGGGCTTTCTTAAGAATTATCGAGACTTTATGCCGAATTTTAGGTACTATCACAGTATACACGTTTCACCGGCTGTCTATACTAATATTAAAAAAGAGGTTTTTTTTAATTATGTTTGTTTGTAAAGGTTTAACACAAAAAATAATTAACCGATTTAAAAAATTCTTTGACCATTAGAATCTATATTATCAGCGAGTAACAAAGGCTATATATTTTTTTAAAGTACTGTTACTAATATAACCTACCCTTCTTTTACACGTACGAAGCTGCGAGCTTAAGATAATGATTAATAAAAATAAGCATATTAACTTCAACCTGACGCATTTCTAGATACCGTTCTACCACTACCACTACCACTGAGAATTTCCTTAGAGAACCCATAAAATCTTTTCCTGACACTAAGCTTTTGCCACTAACCCAACGAAGCACCTCACCACACGCAGACAATTTTAGCATTTCAATGATTGCTGACTATACGATGTATTAACTAATACGTATATTATTAATATTATATGGGATTAAATATAATGACCATCAAAAATACTAATTGCATAGCAAAATATGCTTACTAAAATATATCATAACGAGCACTTATATGTCTCAAATCACTGCATTTCGTCTCGGAAGGGTTAGGTTATGTTACGTTCCTTCTTAAACCCACCGAAAAATAGGAGCCCCGCTAGGCGGGGCTCCGTCGACTTAGTTTGACCTCTTTAAAATATTTTAGTAAGCATACTTTTGCTGTGCAAATAGTATTTTTGGTGGAACAAAGGCAAAAAATTGAGGGACAGTTAAATACTATCCATATTATATTAATAATACGTACATTAAGTCACCAGAAAATATGTTTTCCTTTCTATTTTTATTTATAAGTTCTCATTGGATTCTCCATGTACAAGTTTATTATTTTAACAGATGAGCTCCCAAGCCTTATCTACATATATTATCATGTAATAGTTGAAAATAAAGATTTTTGATTTTGACGATGAGTGGCCGCTGAAATAATACACCTTTCACCGCTCATCTCCGTTTCAATGGAAACGCACCCATAATTACATATGCATAGTACCACGCTCTTATATCCCCGAAAGGATCGGCAGAAGATGACTAATTGTATACGATTATAAGGTTAATTACTGCTGCTAATTAAAAAATTGAATTGTACTTATAGTTATTTAAATTATATGGCTAAACATATACAAGGCTTGGTTTATACATATTACAGTGGCTGGTAGTTCTTGAGATAGGCGCGTTGAAACAAACAATCAGTTTTATAATATTAGTACAGGTGATACATTTGGTTCCGAAGCTTAATACCAAAATCGTTAAATATCAGATTCGCAAATTACAATACTCGCAAAACACCGGGTTCGCCATATACCAGACATGCGAAATACCAGAAAGGCAAAAAAACTGATTTTGTACAGTTGAAAACAAATACATACATACATAGATCTATGTATCTATCTATCTTATGTGGGGGCCAGTTAGTGCAGACCGGCGACACTTCGACCCAGTGGAAACTTTTGTGTCGACATTCTCCCAATAACGACTGCCATAGCTGTTCATGGCAGCCGGGACCGACGGCTTAACGTGCTCTCCGAGGCACGGAGCAGGCGATAATTGTCAATCAATACGCACATAATTTCTAAAAGTCATATAACTTCCGAAAGTCAGAGGTGCGCGACGTGGGTTCGAACCCAAGACCCTCTGCATTGTAGTCTGTTGGTCTCCCACTGAGCTATCGCTGCTTACATACATAGATTCACACCTGTTTCCCAGAGGGGTAGACAGAGACTATGGATTTCCATTTGCTACGATCCTGACACACTTCTCTGGCTTCATTCACTTTCATCACATTCCTAATATTCAAAAATATATATATTTACTAAAGTACTTATATTAACTAAATTGCTATTTTTATAAGTCTCTTTTAGGCTCCATCTCACCTGTTTCACGGCTAAGTGAGACATGTAATCACTACAGCAAACAGATAGATATATTCGGCACAACATTACAACGATATAAGAACCGAGTCCATAATCTTACTATCGATTAACCATCTACTGACTACATCTAATGACTATCCTATTTACTCGGTGATAATATAGCTTTACAATGGTTAAAGAATTCTTTAAATCGGTTGAGTAGTTTTTGAGTTAAATCCTTACAAACAAGCAAACAATAAATCTAATCTTTCCTCTTTGTAATATTAGTATTGACTTTAAAGTATAAACTTAAATATAAATTGTTTTAATAGTTTTAATTATTTAATTAGCTTAAAAATTAGTAAAGTTAAATAGTATTTAGTAGTAGTGTAACAGTTTCAAAATTTTGTAATAAAGTGTAAAATAAACAACGCGATAAAATCCGTATATAGTAGTTTAATTTTAATGAATAACATTCGCGTGAACAGTAGACAATATTAGTATTGACGAGCTATGAGCTATGAGCTATGAGCTCGAGCTATGAGCCTGCGGCTTTGCTCGCGTGGGAACAGTACTTTTCTTTAATGAAAAGTATATATGCTAAATTCCATGGTGTTCGGTCGAGTAGTTAAGGTGTGAAAGCGTTACAAACAATCTCACATTCGTATTTATAATTTTAGATAGGATTGTTTGTTTAACAAATAAAACAGATAAGGAATATGGACTAGTTTTTGCCCGCGGGTTCACTCGCGTAAATCTAAGTGAGGTTAGGATAGTAACAGTACTTTTTTCTGGATAAAAGTTCCCCTACGTCTTGTACTGTTCCCCTGAAAACGTGTATGCGAAATTTCATGAAGATCGGTCGAGTAGTTAAGGCGTGAAAGCGTAACAAACAAACACAAATTCACATTCGCATTTATAATATTAGTTAGGATATAGATAACCTAAAATATAATGGCAAAATGTTGATATTATAGACCTCTGCTTACCCCTTTGGGGAGTTAAAGGCATGAGTGTAAATCCCCGGATAACGAAGTAAAACAAAGCTTGTATCCACAATCTGTAGGCGGCTGAAGATTCAGTATTAACATTCAGTGCATGACGCCCTTCGCGTGATATTAACAATCACAACGACACACCTCACAGGGACCTCCCGAGGGTCTAAGGCAACGGAATAGAGCGATTATCAACAATATTACATTTATATAAAGTGTGACGCCTAAGATATCCCTGAAGAAATACCTACGTATCAGGATATTCGATTAAGAAATTTTTAATAACATCTCGGAAAGGGTGTGGTGTTTGACACCCCCGTGCCTCGGAACGCACGTAAAGCCATTGGTCCTGCGACTGATCTCGCTCTGGTTGTATCAGATCACCACATCAGACTATGAGTGTCAAGAAACAGAGAGTGCACTTATGTCTTAGCACACTGTACACTTGTGCAGTATAATACCTCCTGCGCAGGTCACTATTAATTAAGATTGGCCAGCGTAACTCTTTCTTTTGCTTTCTTTGTTATAATGTAACGACATCCAAGTGTTAACTTTCACACTTACCTATAAGTAGGCAATAAGCATTCATAGGTAACCTCACGTCTATAACCTCGAGAAGGTGTTTTCCACCCACCTTTCGCCAGCCATACTTTTACGTCCATACCTGGCACATAATAACTTTTAAATTTTCGCGTTGCATGACTCTTGCTTCGTGGTCAGCTTGTGACCACGGCCGGTGTAACCTGATCGAAACGTCAAGCATAAAAAAGGTAAAAATTATGCATGATCGCGTTAATACCCGTTACATCTATATATATAATTCTACTGTACGTGTGCATGTCACTGAATTCCTCCTAAACGGCTGGAACGATTTTGATAAAAAAAATTGAATGTGTTCATGTGGTATCGAGGATGGTTTAGGTTTAGGTATATTTTTTTTTGTGTGTACGGGGCTACGTCTGTCGGGACAGCTATCTTTATATATATAATTCTACTGTACGTGTGTATGTCACTGAACTCCTCCTAAACGGCTGGACCGACGTTGATAATTTTTTTTGTGTGTGTTAATGTGGATTCGAGGATGGTTTATATTTGGGTTTTTTTTTTCTGTGTACAGTACAACGTCTGTCGGAACAGCTAGTATTATACATATAACATACCTGGCACATTTCCAAACTCCATCTGAGAATTTCTTGACAGAAAAACCTAATTACACCTAGGCCAAAACTAAACCCAAGACCTCATGCATAGCAATCGTATGCTCTACCGATGCGCCGCCGAGGCAAAAATGATTATTATAAGATCTATCAAAAGTATTTCTTAAGTAACCTACTAGACCTAACAAATCAGTATTTACTCATTTTTATTTTATTTTCTTTAACTGGAAAACAAACAGTCTTACTATGATATTGTCTTCTGTTTACGCGAAAGTTATTCATTGAAATTAAACTACTATATACGGATTTTATCGCGTTGTTTATTTTACACTTTATTACATAATTTAGAAACTGTTACATTACTACTAGATACTATTAAAATTTTAAATATTTTTTAGCTTATATTTAAGTTTATACTTTGTATTACTATGTCTAATCAAATTCTAATTCTATGAGCTATAAACCATAAATAATTTTCGCATTATAAAACTACTAGCTGAACCACGCAATTCCGTCTGCTTCACATAAGACAATTTTCTCCGTTTTTGCAACATCTTTTATAGGAGCATCAATAAATTGCCTCCCATTGGTCTTAACGTGATGTTTTATTGCTTATAGGCTTCCGAATGGGCTATCCAACACTAAAATAAATTTTCTATTCGAACGAGTAGTTCCTGAGATTAGCACGTTCAACTAAACAAACAAACTCTTCAGCTTTATAATATTAGTATAGATAGGTGCCCATTACCTAAGCCCGCTATCTGCCATATCTTCGACCACCCCTCACAAAATCCATTACAGCCGAGGGTTGGGGAGTGAAAATTCGTAAACAGTTAGTATAAGGGTCTGTTTATTTGAGGCGCCTTGTTGAGAGGGTCAGAGGCCTCTACCTTGTGGGATCTTTTTCGGTTACGGCGTGAGGAAATATAACTCGCAATGAGTTGTTATATGTTTTGCTTTACCACACGCGTGAATAGATTAGCTCGGTAACCTGTCAATTTTTAGAATAGCAAATATGATTAAAAATCTATTGTGTCTAGCCACCGGTGTGCCGCCGCTTGAAAGGTTAATCCAATAGTGAAATTTTCTCTCTCCTGATTTGCTGTGCCCGATAGCGTCCATAATGACCTAATTTGTTTTATAAATTCATTTTTGTTTAACATTATGGAATGCAAAAAATATTGAGTATTGAAAATTATGAAAAAGCTAAATTACAGCGATAGCCTAGTAAGAGACCATTGCGGAGCAGCGATAGCTCAGTGGGGAGACCAACAGACAGCAATGCAGAGGGTCTCGGGTTCGAACCCACGTTGCGCACCTTTGACTTTCGGAAGTTATATGACTTTTCGAAATTATGTGCGTATTGATTGACAATTATCGCCTGCTCCGTACCTCAGAGAGCACGTTAAGCCGTCGGTACCAGCTGTGATGAACATCTATGGCAGTCGTTATTGGGAGAGTGTCGACACAAAAGATCCCACTGGGTCGAAGTGTCGCCGGTCTGCACCGACTGGCCCCCCACATAAGATAAGATAAGAGACCATTGCACGTAGAGCTACTACGTAGAGGTCTGCACTTCAATACCAAGTTACGCACTTCTGTATTTTCCAAGTTATGTGCGTATTAAATAGTTAATTATCGCTAGCTTTAACGTTGAAGGAAAACGTCGTAGGAAAACCTGCATGTCTGAGAATTCGCCATAATATTCTCGGGTAAGGCGGGTTGGCTAAAGTCACATACCGACTTTAGCCAACCCGCCTTCAGTCAGCGTTACGTGATCATTCTTACACTGAGATGAGACCCGTGCCCAGCAGTAGGACAGTTCATATACAGGGCTGATATTATTATTATTTATGAATAACATATAATTGTATCCCCCAAAGGGTATATGTGTTTCACACCCACGTATCGCCAGCTGTGCTTCAGATCCCTCATAAAAGATATGTGTTGCGGAATAACGGGCACATTTCTAGGAATTCTGTATTCCTTTTTCTTTTTTTTTATACAACTAAGCTGGCAAACATGCATACGGCCCACCTAATGATAAGTGGTCACCGTAGCCTATGAACGCCTGCAACACCAGAGGCATCCGTTGCGCGTTGCCAACCCTTTAGGAAAGGAAGTGGGAAGGAGAAGGATCGGGAAAGGGGAAAGAGGGTGATTGGGCCTCCGGCACTCTCACTCCCCGAACGAAACACAACAGTAGTAATACTGCTATTTCATGTCGATATTCTGTAAGAGGGTAGTCCTTCTCCGGTGGAGCTGGCCCATTCATGACCGCGAGTCCCTAGCTCTTACGGTTCTTGAGTTGAAAGAAGGCATCACGTGACCTTGAGGTCAGAGGTGAAAGGTCATAGTAATTTCTGGGGTATATAAACTGTGCTGAGTCGAATGGCGTTGACCGCGAGTCTCAAGCTCTTACGGTTCCCGAGTTGAAAGTTGTATAACAAACTGACGGACGGACGGACGGACGGACAAAGCTGTTGTATAAGAGGTTTTTCGAACTCTTAAAAACCTATGTAAAACCTACAGGGACGTCCAGCATCCCCTATTTCAATGATGGCGCTTCCGTGGCTATTCATTGGTTAATATAATAAATACAAAAGCGATATTAATAACAATTTCACACAATACACATCGCTTATGCGTCACACTGATTATTTGTGAGGGATTTCATCCCCTCTGTTTAGGGCTGTGCTGTGTGATCATAGGTTAAACAATTGGAGCGAATAGTCGTGTTTACTGGTACACAGAGACCTGTCTCTATATATTGTCTTTTCCTGTGATCTATTTTTACTTAACTTGACATTATAGAAAGCATGAGTGGCGTAATGATTAAGAGGTCGCTTCGCTATTGACACTGCCCCGTGTGTTGTGGATTCATTTCCACACGGGATAAAAAAATTAATGATGATCGATCGAGTAGTTAAGGCGTGAAAGGGTAACAAACGAACAAACAAAAGGTGTATTATATCCACATTTCGCCTCATGATTTTGGGTTCCACGTAATAGAGAGCGAGCCTTTTGCAATCTATAAGGCACAGTTCCTAATTCCGTGTTTCTACTGGTAATTTCTTGACAGATAAGCCCAATAATACCTACTTTGCTCAACACAGAAATCTAACACAAAACAAAACGGTAGCTGTCTAACAATGATTTATTTGAATCAGTAAGTTACATTACCAAACGCTAAAGCACAAAGAATTTTTGAAATCTACTCTAAAATAAACAAGATACAAGCGTTTGAAATCTGGTAATAGAAGTAATTTTCAAATGACAGAAAAAGGATGCACGGTACAAACTATGACGTAACCGCTATTGAAATGCAGCTGTGCGAGGAAGATAACAAGACACCCCAACTACGACCCACTTTTTCTTATATACGAATTTAAAATATTAATTACGTCCTTATTTCACAACCAGACTTGATACTGTTTTCACAAAATGATTTCTTTTGTTCTTGTGTATAAAATAATGTACAAAATCAAAATAGGCAACTACCTTATTATACTGTAATATATAATAATATCAGCCCTGTATTAAACTGTCCCACTGCTGGGCACGGGCCTCTTCTCAGTGTGAGAAGGGTTAGGCCATAGTCCACCACACTGGCCTAATGCGGGTTGGCAGACTTCGCATATCTTCGAAAACATTATAGAGAACTCTCAGACATGCAGGTTTCCTCACGATGTTTTCCTTCACAGTTATAGCAAGCGATAGTTAATTATTTAATACGCATATAACTTCGAAAAGTCAAGATGCGCGCCTTGGGTTCGAACCCGAGACCTCTGCGTGGCAGTCCAACGGTTTCCCACTAGGCTATCGCTGCTATTTTTTTACCAACTTCTATTCTTCTTAATCATTTTTTTTGCGAATCAAGTGACAGCCCTAAAGAGTGCTGTGCTTACCCCATAAACAGATTAGGTGTTGGACCGCGGTTCATCTGTTTATTCAATATAAGTACACGAATAATTGTTTTATTGCCGACAGGGGACTGACGGGGCAAGGACTGGGGATACAAGGGAACTGGCGAGGCGAGGGTTCCGATCTTTTTCCGACTAGTACATTAGTTCCCAAAGCGGTCCTGGTGGACCCCCAGGGGTCCACGTCCACTCGACGGGGGTCTACGGTGTCATGACAAAAAAATGGGGTCCACAATTCGTAAGCGGGGTCCACAAAAATGTATATGCTTTTGATTGTGAAGAACTAAAATGTTGGCTTGACTTATGCAGATATTTTAAGAAGCTCAGCGACTGTTACTTTTGTACTTGTTCAGCCGCGAGAATTAAAATTCCAGTACTTCAGGAATTAACCGCGTGGCTACTGAAAATTATCTGATAAATACATAGACCTATATACTGCCAAGGTAAACAATCGTTATGTTTGCTTTTTATGTTTCATGTGCCATAGAATACTACCGTCGCATATTTTCACTTCGGATAAGAAATGAGATTATTCTAGCATAAAACCTTAAGAGTTTTATCGGTCCTGCGGGACGGGGGCCTCGGGGATTGGGGTATTCAGGGAATAATCCGTTTTATCGATCTGGGTATTAAAGTTGGATCACGATCAGCCAAAAGCATAACCGCTCATGAAGAAACCTTTATGTCTGAGAGTTCTACATAATATTCTCAAAGATAAACCCGCAGTAGGCGAAAATTTCTTTTTTTTAACTTTGGTTAGTACATTGACGTATACCCCTCCGCGGGGGCGGGTGGAGGGGTTACGTCGGACTCGCCAGGGTAAAAAAAAGATGTTGGAATGATGATAATGGACCTCCCGGAATACCGACTAAACCTACCACGGTTTCCTCGACAAAACCGCTATCGACGGGGCAGCGCGAAATACTTGTACATGCGGTCGCGACCCCGCCGTGGTTTCAGCCCACGGTATGAAACGGCAGGCCACTACACGACAAGACCTACCCATTAGGCACTAATCACTTTTAAAATCCCTATTTCCCAGATGATGGTACAAATGAGTAGCCTCATCCAAGGAAATATCACTCTCTTACACGAAACCGGCGTAAGAGTAGTGAACACTATTACTGCGTTTCGCCCAGTCAGTAAGAATCCTCGTGGCGTAGACAATTCCATTCCTTGCACTCCCCATATTTAATATCTTTTCCCTAAAAACGGTGTTGAGTCATACAATTCGCCTGTACCTGAGGCGGGGACTGCGGGAAGCAGGGCGTGCGGCACAACGGCCATCGACCCGGACAGTGCCGGATCTATATACACTCAGCTGAGATCTGCGCTAACGCATCATCGTGTTCGCGCTCTCAACCTTACATTACTTACGACTTTTTAATTTATGTAACTTATTCGTATTGCATATTATATCATTTAAATACAGTCCATTCGTTTTTGTCTCATCAACTGAGCCATCGTCGTAACAGACGGCGATACGTAGTTAGCCCTGGTATTATATATATTTTATTTCGTATATATTTTATATCGTTTTTATATCGTCGCAACATTTTGGTCCTTCTCCCGTGAAGAAACGTTCCAGAAGAAGAAAGAAAAATTCAAATTTTGAAGAAAAAACGATTCCTATCACAGCAGCAATTAGAAGATTTGTTTTTAATTCCGCTTTTGTTTTGTGCTGGCGCTGGATGTGGTGAATAGCGGCATCGATTCAAGTATATAACAATCGCCTTCGCCGAATTTAATCCATCTTAGAATCTTCTACCATAGCTGGCAGCACATCCACGTCTTCAGATTGTCGTCGAGCTTGTGAAATCACCGTGAAGAGTAACCTCGTCACAATCAGCATCAGTGGTTTGGGCCAACTAAATCTGTGAGATCGTTCCAATATTTTTCTTTCTTTCATTCTGCGTAATTATTTATTTCCATTTCATTCCATTTATTTAATCACAGTCGTGACTAATATCATATAATCATTAGTTAAATTCATATCATTAAAGGTACAGATTGCAAGTCATTCAATCATACTTTTATTAATTCTTAATTATTTTCAGCCATTGTTAAACTGTTTGATCGTATTCATAACGTTGGTGTACATAATCATATAAATTAATGCACTATCATCATATTTATTCATATTTCAAATAAATTAGTTTTCAATAAACAAATTTATCGAATACCTAAATTTACTTTTTTTTTCGTCGTTCCAAAGCAATTTTGCTATGCATATTTCTTTACTGCATTACTAACAACATTACTATAGGATATTTTTAATGTTGTTATAATTATTTGTATTCATAAAACGCACCTTGTATTCTTTCATTGCTCTGCTATTATAATAACTGTAGGTTATTTTTAGTAGTTAAATTATTAAGCGTATCATAATTGTAATCACTTTGCCTATACCGTTGCTTTTATAATATTTTGTACATACTGCTTAGATCTCTTTGCACTGTTACTGCTAATTTAGTAATAAAACATTATGGACATAAAAACCTTTATTAAGAAACGAGCTTCACTTAAAGCTAAGCTTACGCAATTTGCATCTTATTTAAACTTAACGAAATCTTGGGAAAGTTTAGTGAATTACAAGCGCTCGAAATCGAACATCGGCTTAATACTTTAGAAAGATTATACGAAAAATATGATGCGTTACAGAGCGACTTGGAGCCATTGATGGATGACCCCAGCGAACAATTTGCCGAACGTGAAGAATTCGAAAAGCAGTACTACAGATTAGTGGCTTCTAGTCGACAGCTGATCAGCAAAGCTCGGACACTTCTAAAGCGAGATTACACGTCTGCGGTGGGGCCTCGTAGTTCTAATATACACATACACATGCTGTAGCGGCGGAAAACCTCAAACGGCGTAAATACAGTAATTTAATTGGTAATTACGTTTTCGAGCCGTTTGGGGTAGAGACGCTGGGTTCATGGGGTCCGGGCGCTCGTGCGCTTTTTAGAGATATATCTAAGCGGCTAATCGACGCTTCGCGTGACCAGAAAGCTGGACTTTTTTTGGCTCAAAGAATCAGCATTGCCATTCAGCGTGGCAATGCTGCCAGTCTTCTGGGCACACTCCCGGTCGACAGCGATGCTGAGGAATTTTACGACGCTGCCTAAACCGGCCATCCTTTTTTATTAATTTTTACAGTGCCATATTTTGTTACTCTTCATTTTGTTCTATTTATAAGTGGTTAGTTTTGTTAATATTAGTTAAGTTGTAAATTATGATTGTTGCTTTCACTACCATACACAATTCAATTCAGTTACCAAAAATCGATTTATCTAAATTCTCAGGCAGTTATCATGATTGGCTGGAATTTAGAGATACATTTGTTTCAATAATACATAATAATGAAAACATAGATAAGATAAATAAATTACACTATCTTCGTGCATCTTTGAAGGGCAGTGCTTCGCTTGTAATTGACAATCTCGATTTTAGGTGAGATAACTATGACACGGCCTGGAAGTTACTGCTTGAAAGGTGTGACAATAAAAGATTACTTGTCAATAATCATGTGCAGAGCCTTTTTAATGTTCATCCTTTCAAAAAGAAGTCAAGTAAGTCCTTACGCTATATTGTCGATACTACAAATAAAAATTTAAGAGGCTTATCGACCCTTGGTCAGCCAGTTCAACAGTGGGATACCCTTATCATTTATATTATGACTAGCAAGTTTGCCCAAGTGACGAATCATGAGTGGGACGAGTATAGGAACTCTTTAACAGAACCGCCATCATTGTTTTTATTACTTTTATCAACAGGACTGATTTACTGGAAACGCTTGAGCAGGCTAATTGTGTTAAATCTTACTGTGGTAGCTCACATATGAATAATACTCAGTTAAATAAATCTAGTTTTCATTCTTATACTACTAAAACTAATACTAATATTTTATCATGTCCCGTATGTCAACAAAATTATTTTATATTTCGGTGTGAAAAGTTTAAAGGCTTGTCTGTTCAGGACCGTATTAAGAAAACTCAGAATTCAAATGTTTGCCTGAACTACCTTCGACCAGGTCATGATGCTTTAAAATGTAAATTAAGGCATTGTAATTATTGTCGTAAGAAACATAACACATTGTTACATATCGATAGCGATATTAGTCCTCCTTTGCACGAAATATTGCACTATCCGCTAATCATTTTACTAAATCTTGGGTATTTTACTTTCGACAGCGCTCATGCAGGTGGTAGACGCCAAGGACAGTCTTGACGTTGCACGGATCTTGCTGGATAATGGTAGTAGATACTGCTAACTTCGTATCAGAAGACTTTGCTTATAAGCTGAACATTTCCATGTATAATTCGAGATCAAAGGTGATAGACATAAATCATCAATCTTCTACTTGTAGCAAAGGAAGTTCAGTTTCATTAAAATCATTTAATAATAATTATGAGAGTGACATTGAATGTCTTATATTGCCAAGGTTATCGTCATTGATTCCTAATACGTATATTGGACCTAGCAGTATATGTTTTCCTGATCAGGTACATCTTGCCGATCCTAAATTTACACAAAAAAGGACAACAGTCCTTAAATTTACCTGAAACTGTTACATCTTACCATATTGAAACTTCAAATACTATTCAAAATGTTGTTACAAATGTATTTTTTAAATGTAGTAATTTTAATTTATTACAACGATTGATGGCATATGTCCTGAGATTTTATAGAATATGTAAGAGACAATCTTTTTATCTCGGACCACTTAAATCTATAGAATTAAGCAATTCATTATATTTCTTGTGCAGATTAAGTCAACAGGAGTCATATCCCGATGAATTTAAATTACTTTCAACAGGTGAGAAATTACCATAAAAAATTGACTTCTATCGCTATCTCCTTTCTTTGATAATAAAGCTAACTTGATACGTGTCGGAGGCAGGTTAAGCAATTCTTTCTACGACTATAATATTAAGCATCCTATTCTTTTATCAAGTTCGCATATTATATGTAAGTTATAATATGTATCATATACGACTTTTACATCCAGGGTCTCAGCTCTTACTTACTTCGATTCGTCACCATTATTTTCTTATCGGTGGAAAGAACTTGGCAAAAAAAGTGACACATCAATGCGTAAAATGTTGTGGAATCAAGGCTAACACAATACAACCAGTTATGGGTAACCTACCAGCGCAACGCGTACTTTTAGAATTTAGGTTTTTACATATAGGTGTTGACTATGCTGGGCCAATCATGATAGCCGACCGAAAGGGTAGAGGCAGTCGGCTCATCAAATGTTTTATAGGTGTATTTGTGTGTCTGGCTACAAGAGCAGTAGTAGTTTTATGAGTAGTAGAGCCTCGCTGATTTCAGCATGAATGGGCCGTCTCGACCGGGCAAGGACTACCCTCTCACAGAATATCGACGTGAATTAGCAATATTCCTACTGTTGTGTTTCGTTCGGTGAGTGAGAGTGCCGGAGGCCCAATCACCCCCTTTCCCCTTCCCGCTCCTTCTCCTTCCCACTTCCTTTCCTAAAGGGTCGGCAACGCGCAAATATTGCCTCTGGTGTTGCAGGCGTCTATAGGCTACGGTGACCACTTACCATCAGGTGGGGCCGTATGCTTGTTTGCCAACTTAGATGTATAAACTAAAAAAATCGAAAAAAACTGCCTACCCTCTTGAACTTGTGTCGGACCTCACGAAGGAGGCATTCTTGGCTGCCATGAATCGGTTGATTGCTCGCAGGGGTAAACCACGTAATGTCTTTTCAGACAACGGCACAACATTCGTAGATGCCTTCAATGAACTTGCTAACCTTCTATCACAGGATTCAAATTGCAGTGTGATTGATTCCAGTATAATCATTTTCTTGTTAGACATTATATATTGATATTCACAGATACAGAACGCCAACATGACCAGCTTGCAACAGTTTCGACGTATAGATTATCTCAAGCAGCATTTTTGGGCTCGATTGATGAGTACATTATGTGGCTTTAGGAGAAAACAAAATGGCGCAAATCGTCGGGGCAGCTGAAGGAGGGAGCACTCGTTGTCATCAAAGACAAAACCTCACCACCTCTTCATTGGCTTCTAGGGCGCATTATTAACCTCTTGTATGCCGGAATACCAGACATAATAGAAAAAGCATTGTGTCTCGCGTAGATCCACGTTCCGGCATACCACAGGTTAAGGTGCATCCTGGCAGCGAGCGTATTACAGCGCGCCTTCAACACCATCTGCCCGTTACCAGTGGCTACAGTTGAAGATACTTCAACGGGGAATATGTTGAGTCATACTGCGGGGAGCGGGGCGTGCGGCACAACGGCCATCGACCCGGACGGTGACCGACCTATATTCACTAAGCTGAGATCTGCGTTAACGCATCATCGTGTTCGCGCTCTCAAACTTACATTACTTACGACTTTTTAATTTATGTAACTTATTAGTAGCTCAGTGGGGAGACCAACAGACTGCAATGCAGAGGGTCTCGGGTTCAAACCCACGTCGCGCACCTCTGACTTTCGGAAATTAAATGACTTTTCGAAATTATGTGCGTATTGATTGACAATTATCGCCTGCTCCGTGCCTCGGAGAGCACGTCAAGCCGTTGGTCCCGGCTGCCATGAACATCTATGGCAGTCGTTATTGGGAAAGTCAGTACCCTCTAATATCCTGACACTGGTCTAGCCTTAGGGTATCGTTAGCCTTCGGGTTGCGGAGGTCAGGTGGCAGCCGCTCCGTGTAAAAACTGATATCCAGTCAAATCCGGTTAGACCAGAAAAGCCGACCCCAAGTGACTTTGGAATAATAAAGGCTAAGAGAGAAGATTAGTATTGTATATTATATCATTTAAATACAGTCCATTCGTTTTTGTCTCATCAACTGAGCCATCGTCGCAACAGATGGCGATGCGCAGTTAACCCTGGTATTATATTATATTATTTGTCTTACAAACCAAGTTACAATTAAAAAGAAGTAAGCGATAATAGGCTCCAGTAACCTTGCTTGTTTGTCATCCTAATTATATCAATAAATAAAGACGTTTATGCTTTCACGTTGCATGTTAACATAACTGAAAACGGGTACCTCAACCGTGCTCGGTACAATTACATACCTTTTAAAAAGTAAGGAGCAACTTTTGCATGTTAATCATAAAAGCACAGCCAGTGCAAACTTTTAGCAAGTTGCACACGCATAGTCTGCTTGTAAATATCGAGCATGACCGCCTTAATACCCATCATCTACATATTATATACTAATATTTTAAAGGGAAAAGTATTGTATTTTTGTTTGTAATAAATAAACTCAAAAAGTACAAGACCTATTTAAAAAAATATTTCACTAATCCTTAGCTACTTTATCCAGATATAACATAGTCTATATGACATCACGCTACGAGCTATAGGAACGGAGCAGTAATCATAGAAATGAGTGCAACCGCGGCGGACAGTTAGTCAGTTACATAGAAAAATAGTAACCCGGCATACAGCCAGTATGCAAATCATCCAAAAAATATTGACCTACCTACCTACCCCATTAGCTACACTTCAAGCCAAAACAATAACATAATTGACGATACCTCATAATTTATAACACTTCAAATTTAAATAAAAGCCTTATTGTATAAAACCTCAAGTCATAAATGTAACCATAGTAAACAATGTGGTTTTTTTTTTGTTAAATTTATGTAAACTGCAACACCGGTAGTCTGTTTACTCAAAACAATCACTCAAAAGTGCTTCGTGCTCATCTTTTGTGCTCAAACAATTGGCACGAAAAAAATACTTGAGTTTGCGGCACGCGATCTTACTCAAATAATAGCCAGTTTTAAAAGACCTCTGGTTGCATTTATTTTGTTACTACTTGTAGCTCGTTGTAAACTGGATATTATATAGCACAGTTTAACATGATCCCTGTGACAGTTTATATGGTGAGATCTTGAAGCTCATTTTATACTGGGCTATGAACCAGTTAGTTAAGAACCCTCGTTTAGTATGAAATATAAGGTAAGCAAGGTTCTTTATTACGTGGCTTTTATACCTAATTTGTTTAGGCCGAATTTCTAAGGGACATTCAAAGTAACATGGCTCTCTTTTATTAGTTTATTTAATTGTTTCTGAACAATACAAAATTGTGCATCAGCCATTGCTCGTCGGTCAGTTTGTGGTCGACAGCTGATGTTGAACGAAAGCTTTATTTTTTATTTATTTACTAAGCTAACTTTTTATAAATAGGGATGGGACTATAGAAAATAGTAATATGTTGGCTAATTTGATTGAATCTGTAAGATTCAGTAATGCCGAACTATCCTAATAACGATGTACTTTTTAAATGTTGGAAATTATTTTGAGTCTTTGAAACCTTCGCTTTGGCATATATTACGCCTTAGCATAATTAGTAAGCCGCCAGTTGGTAAACTACACATATGAATGAATAACTTTGTACATAACGCTAACAGAATATATGAGTCTAAACGTATATCGTAAATCAAATGCGTTAAGATTACTAGTTAGCAAAGGTATATAAATATAACTTGTTACCTATTGTGAGTAGATATCGCAACTATCAATTTTATCATTTCGAATACCTTTCAGACCATCTTCTTGTCTAACTAATCATTAAGATCTGATTAATAAATACCCTTACAAGTAGACAAGTATGTAGATATTGAAAAAAATAAATACCTAAATGCCTACATCACCACATCACTACAACATGAAAACGGCTTTGACGTTTCCTGTGCGCGGGAAAAATGACAGCTGTCAAGCTTGACCATAAATTATAGTACTTTTTTTAAGAAAGCCGCATCGCAAAGGTTTTTGGCGGTCAGCCGTTTCCTGCCAGGGTGTGATGTTGTTTGCATTGTGCATGCTGTTAGACACGTGTTGTGAAAGGGAAAATGGCAATTGTAATAAAATGTGATTACATGTTTGCTTTTGTGGGGCATTGGATGAAAAAATGGCGGCTTAGACTTTTGTATGGTAGGTAGATTTGAATAATATTAAATGAGGACGTGTGTGATGCTTCTACAATAGAAAAGCATAAAAAAAAAGTAAGATGATTTGCACTACAAACAAACACAGCTGTTTGTATGACTGTCAAAGCAATAATCACAAAGAAAAGAGGGTACTTTATGTATTGGCACGCTTAGAGAGGCTACAGAAGAAATATGACAAAACTGTCCCGTTGTATGTTTGGTAGTCATCAATAGAAGTGAGTGGCAGTCTGCCTTTGCTTGTAAATTATTTGGTGAAGATACGAATTATCCTTACAGGAAATTGGCTTAGGGAGCAAGTACTGAACTCCGTTACTGCGTTTCATCCGGTAAGAAAAAGAACCAAACATATATCTACTTCCCTATTATTTTTCTTCGATTCCATCTTTTATTCTCAGTTTATAATGGGAAATTAAAAATGATGATTATGGTAGACCTTACTATTTAGATCTTAATTCTGAAATTATGTATAACGACCCAACAGATAGTAGTAGGTAGTACTGACTAACATTAACTACTAGGCTAACCTACCAAATAGTAGAATAGGCAGTTTGAAAAATAGCAGTAAGAGGCAGTAAATGTTTCTGCAAATACGTACGGTAGGCTAAAACGAAAGGAAAAATGACGTCATTATTATTTAGGCCCCATATTAGTCTAGTTTGGTTTTACATAGAAACATATTATGTACATAGATCCATGGGCGTAACTTTTTACTACCTTATCGGAGATGTCCCCGAAAAGGTAGTCAAAAGTTACACCCATTTTACGTAAAACTTTAAACAGTACGGTTAGTTTGTAGTTCTACGTAATAAGGAGTTGTATTGCCGTCTACTTATATTTCCAGAGTTCATGCTGCTACCGAGAATTGCCTTAAGAGAAAAGCCTAGTACTTGTGCCAAACAAATTTCTGTAATAAATCAGCCCACGATTATCGATTCTCGACCGCTACAACCCAGATATAGGTAGGTATATTACAGGAGTAACCAGCACAACTGTTTCTCATTAATGCCAACTATAAAACAGAAAATTATGTAAAGCTTATCCAGGACTCTAGTCCCAACTCACTAAATACTTAGCTAAATCGAAGGCCACGGTAATAATATTAGTTATACCTCGATAATCTTTAAAAAAACATTAAAGTAACGAAATATATCTTGCCCACCATGCCCCAATACTTTTCAAGCTTTTGCACCTTCAATTAACCACTTACAAAGCCCACCCATATCCACAAACACAGTACCGCCGCTATAACTGTCACAGAACTACAACATACACACAAAAAATACATTTAACATCACCTTAACTTTACGTGTGCCGATTGCAAAAGAAAAATGGCGGTCTATACGTCACTGCAAACGTCAAAGAGAGCTATTAAAGTCAAAATATTATGAAAATACGTACTCAGCGCCCCAGGGGTGAACTTTGTGATGTCCGTGCCGACTTGAAAAGTTATAAGGCGATGGTCTATACTATAGAGATGTGTTTTTTTTTCTGTAGAACGTGGGACGTCTTTGTGCAAATTTTCGTTGTTTGTTGGCTGTAATTGAATTACTTTTGTATAGTTTGTATGGATTTTAAGGATGGCTTGCGTTTTCTTGATAATCCTCAAATTTGGTTTGGTTGATATATTTTATAGCGTTTAAATATAACAATGATTATCACCTATAGGTCTGTACGCTAATTGTCTGAGTAAAAAATAAAACTAAATTAATTTAAATTGTATAGAAACACTAGATTTTACCTGTGGCTTGGCTGGCCAAAGTTATGGTAAGGTAAGGTTATGTCCTCCCCTCTAGGGGGGACAGTAGGGACCGGTTGTCACCACTGCGGTGACTGCCGCGACGTTGTAGAGGACACGGCGCTGCACTCTTTGGCGGTTTGCCCCGCCTGGGCATCGCAGCGCCGTGAGTTGATCGCGGCAGTCGGATTGGTTGCCCTCTCGCTCCCGGCCGTAGTTCAGTCTATGGTCCGGAGTGAGAGGTCGTGGAACGCCGTCGCCTCCTTCTGTGAGGAAGTCATTTCCATCAAGGAGGCGGCGGAGCGGGAGAGGGAGCGTTTGAACCCTCTCCCTAACCGCAGAGCCGGGCGCCGGAGGGCGCGGGACGACCTCCAGCCACCCTGAGGTTTGACCTGGGGGTGGCGGGCTTTGTGGGCCTGCCCGCCATCCGTTCAGCACCAGGTCTGAGAGGCGGCGTGCGTGTTCCCACGCGCGCCTCTATGTCGAGTCCGTCTCCCCTCTAGGGGGGACAGTAGGGAATTTTAGAAGTGCCTATAGGGTAAGTCTTTCGTGTAGTGGCCTGCCGTTTCATACGGCGGGCCGAAATCTCGGCGGGGTCGCGACCGCATGCGAAAGTGATTCGCGCGGCCCCGTCGATAGTGGTTTTGTCGAGGAACACCGTGGTAGGTTTAGTCGGTATCCCGGGAGGTACTTCATCTTTTCAACATCTTTATTTTACCCCGGCGAGTCCGACATAACCCTCCGCCCGCCCCCGCGGAGGGGTATGAGTCATGCATTCCCGCAAGTAAAAAAAAAAAAAAAAAAATGTGGGACAGTAGTGAGTTTATTTTTTAGATGTGCCTCTAGGATACGTCTTTCGTGTAGTGGCCTAAACCTCGGCGGGGTCGCGACCGCATGCGAAAGTGATTCGCGCGGCCCCGTCGATAGTGGTTTTGTCGAGGAACACCGTGGTAGGTTTAGTCGGTATTCCGGGAGGTACGCTATCATCTTAACATCTTCTTTTACCCCGGCGAGTCCGACATAACCCTCCGCCCGCCCCCGCGGAGGGGTATGCGTAATGCATAACCCCACGTAAAAAAAAAAAGGTAAGTTTATGTCAATTTTCAATCCCTCGGAAACAGTACTTTTTCTGGATATAAAGTATGCTATGTCCTTTTCTGTACCCCTGACATCGTTTGATTCGTCTAATAAACTTTTTGACCGCCACAACATAAAAGTAGCGCCGTGCCCCTACGCCAGGCGATGATTAATGTAGTTTTAAATAATAGGTAAAAGAAATACAAAAATCTTAATTTTATTCTTCAAAACATGTTATTATTTGTTGGCTCATGCCGACGGTGGCGTGATGGGAAAATGTTCGTTTGTCGGCTATACCCGACCGTGGCGGTCAAAAGGTTAAAGGTACCTACTTAATAACATTGCATCCAAATACCAAAGATGCAATCAATATTTTGTTTGGATGACTTTCAGTTACGATTTTTGTATTTAGTTAACTATTATTGTTTTATATGGTTAGTCAGTTCTTTTTTCGCATCCATCCATCCATCCATATTGCACAATATAAAAAACTTTATATTGATAGTAGGTAGCCAAAGCAAAAAATAAAATGAACAATTGTCTACTGGAGATTCATAGAGTTTAGCAATAAATAGACGACTAAAATTGAACTAAAAAAAATATAAAAAATGTTAATGTAAAAATTAAGCACCTATTTTCTGAAGGTTATCTTCTATCTTCATCGGTTATGCGGACCATAAAACTACGAGCGTGAATGAAAAATGTTTTTATGTATCTTATGTGGGGGCCAGTCAGTGCAGACCGGCGACACCTCGACCCAGTGGGATCTTTTATGTCGACACTCTCCCAATAACGACTGCCATAGATGTTCATGGCAGCCGGGACCAACGGCTTAACGTGCTCTCCGAGGCACGGAGCAGGCGATAATTGTCAATCAATACGTATATAATTTCGAAAAGTCATATAACTTCCGAAAGTCAGAGGTGCGCGACGTGGGTTCGAACCCAAGACCCTCTACATTGCAGTCTGTTGGTCTCCTCACTGAGCTATCGCTGCTCTTATGAAAAATGTTTACTCGTGAATAAAACAAAAGAGATGTCATAAACGGAACAAATGTAATTCTATAATCTCTGCCTACCTCGCCGGTAAAATCATGAGCGTGAGTTCGATTGTATTAGTGATTAAGAATGCCATAATTGTCATACACGTCAATCAGAGGACGAGCCTATTTCTGCCTAGGCAGGCTAGAAATATTTCTATAATATGCCCATATTTCCAAATCCCATACTGCTGCTGATAATGCCTAATAGAGAAAACTTTGCCTGAACCAGCAAACGAAGATGAGACCTAACGCACATTACGCCATATACTTAAAACACATATTCCAATATGTCAGCCGTCTGCTTTCATCTATCATCATATACCTATTATATTCAAATCGTAATACAGCATCAAATAAAATATATTACTGTAATAGAATAGATTTATGTCTCTATTCAATAAAACACAAATAACTTATGTAATCAATTTTCTAATTAAATACACCAATATCATTCTAACTTTAATATTGTAAATGCCAATGTGAGTTTGTTTGTTTGTTACGTTTTAACGCCTTAACTACTCGATCGATAATTATATAATTTTGCAGACACGTTATCAGGAGTACAGAAACGGACATAGGATAACTCTCTTTACAAAAAAAGGACTGTTCCTGAGGGATGTTTTTCTCTTCTTGCTACTACTGAGATTTGACTGACAGGAAACTCAATAATAATGTTATTTTTTACGTGGCGGAATGATGACGTATGCCTCCCCATGGAGCGCCGGAGAGGTTATGTCGAGCTCACCGGGGTAAAGATACCCTGGTAATACCGACTGAACCTACCACAGTATTCCTCGACATAACCAGAGTCAGCAAGGTCGCGCGAGTCACTTTCACATGCAATCGCGACCCCGCCGAGTTATCGGCCCGCCGCGCATAAAACAGCAGGCACCACTCACAAAAACACACATTGGTCACTTAAACCTACGGTACCCTTGAAGGGGGGCGGACTCACGACACACAGGCGCGCGTGGGAACACGCACGCCGCCTCTAGGACCTGGTGCTGAACGGGTGGTGGGCAGGCCCACAAAGCCCACCACCCCCGGGAAAAACCTCAGGGTGGCTAGAGGTCGTCTCGCGCCCTACGGCGCCCGGTTCTGCGGTTGGGGAGAGGAATCAAGCGCTCTCTCTGCCGCCTCCTTGATAGAAATAACTTCCTCACAGAAGGAGGCGACAGCGTTCCAGGAGCTCTCACTCCGGACCATAGACTGAACCAAGGCCGAGATGGCAACAATTCCGACTGCCACGACCAACTCACGGCGCTGCGAAGCCCAGGAAGGGCAATCCACCAACGTGTGCAGCGCCGTGTCTGTAACAACATCATGGCAATCGGCGCAGTGGTGACAACCAGGCGTCTCTTGCCGGCCTATGCGACATAGGAACTGGCCGAAGCAACCGTGGCCAGTCATTACCTGTGTCAGCCGGAAGGTGGGGGCGCCATGCCACCAGCCACTCCTCAAAAACAGGACTTACCGCCACGATCATGGCGTGCCCGGCACTGGGGTGCACAAGTCGTTCCTTCCACTCTTCCACCATGACCTGGCGGAGCTCGGACCGTACCGCCTCGAGAATGGGAAGAGTTAGTCCTTCGCCCCGAGCTACGGCTTTCTGGCGCCAACGGTAGAGCGATGCTAGGAGCGCCGCTTCCAGGTCCCAGGGCATCGATCCGGCAAGGAAGCTCGCATGAGATCGTGCGGTATCCTCTAATCAACCTGACGACCATGACATTCTGTGGCGCACGAAGCGCCGAAATGTTGCGGGCCGTCAGGTTGTCAGCCCAAACTGGAGCCCCATAAAGGGCCATGGATCACACGATCCCCTCGTAGAGCTTCCGGCAGGAGGTGTTTGGCCCACCAAGGTTAGGCAGCAGACGCGCGAGCGCACCACCTGCAGCGCCTCCAAGTCTTGGGGCTAGACAACGGAACTGAGCTGCAAAGTCCTAATTAATAAGACTTTAGGGTTGGCTCGACAGCGACGCGGACCTCTCCTACCATGATATGGGCCCCTGGAGGTGGCCGGTTCCGAGGACCGTGAAAACAGAAGGCCTCGGACTTGTACAGAGAAATATGGCCGCCGCCCGGTGCTACTTGCCTCTCGCTGTGACAAGTGTGTCGTCGGCGTAACAAATGAACCGATTTTAATAATTCTTTCACCATTAGTAAGCTACTTTATCCAGAAATAACATAGGCTATATAACATCACGCTATGAGCTACGGGAGCGGAGCAGTAATCATAAACGTGGGTGCAAACGCAGTGCACAGCAAGTTGTTATACAAAATAAATAAAACTGTCATGCAAGATATCTCATTTAAAAATTAAATTTATGTATTATTCATGTAATATTTTACCACAAGAACCCGTTACAAAACAACTTACATATCTACAAACAATTATTAATAAAAACACACAACAAAACAACAGCAATTTATATAATAGAAACATTTAACTAAACAACATAAATGCGCCCAAAATATTTCGTTGGAGTAATTTAAATAATTCATATAAAAACAGACGGAGAACGGCAATTGGTATAATCGCTTATTTAAAAAAAAGTACTGTTGTCTATGCCGAACTACTGTTCCTACATTATTTACTTCAGGGTTATCACAATATAAACATACTATTATGTAAGTATATGGAGTCGAAATAAAGTTTAAGCAAATTTAATTCTACTTACGCCGCCATTTTGGTTAATTTCTTTGTCACAGATAATTTTCTATACTGTCTTTATTTTTAAGTAAGTCTCTAGTTACTTTTATAATTGGTAAATGTTGTTTTTAATCTAGTTTATGTATAGGTGGGATAGTCGGTATTACATTGCACTATAAGAATTTATATAATTATATTTCTGATCAGTTAGTGTTTGCGCTTATATTTGCTTGCGAACATTAGGTTTCGGAATCGGTTCCTGGGTAGGGCTGTTATTGAGTTACCTGTTATAAAATTCTTTAAAGCAGTAATGTAGACGACAATATGCTCGTCAGTTATAGAGGTATACTACTAACTTGGTACGTAATCCTGGGTACTATTGAAACATAAATGGCAAAAAAACAGATATTCAGAAACTGCCTAATGGCATGAACTTATAATAAATCTTAACCCCGACAATTACTATCAAATATCAAAAAAATAACAAAACAGATTTACAACACTAATCTTTTACCATAGACAAATAAAACATCATAATCCTATTGCCCATAAACACATTAGAAAGCAGAATTCTTTTTTAACAGCCCTAACAGTTACTCATCCCTACTGAACCAAAACAATTTTCTATTATTAATACTTTACCGGATGTTGTAAACATTACGGCTACCAAAAAACGCAACTTCCGCTCTTAAAACTATGTGACACGAATATAAATGGGAGAATTAAAATTAATCGCTTGGATTTCCAACCCCGATCTGTGCTATTGTGGTTGAAAAAAGATTAAACTCTTTTATCTATGGATGCAAGCGCGCGAAATGTTATGTCAGCGTGACATTTGGACAAAATGGCGGTGCTAATATGAGAAATATGTTAAAATGTGCAGTTGATATTGTAATAACTACAATTTATTCTGAGCACATATCGATTTATATCTAGAACCAGTTGTAAACAAATCTACATAAATTATAAACTATATTATGCTCCCGCTTCGCTTAAATCATTATTTTTGCGGATCACACTATGCAACAAACCCCAGAGTGTTAAACATCCTAACTAATATAAATGCGAGTGTAAGTTTGTTTGTTTGTTACGTTTTCACGCCTTAACTACTGGACCGATCATGATGAAATTTCGCATACACGTAGTCGAGTCTGTACTTACTCATAATTAGACATAATAGCTTCCATCCTGAAAAAGTACTGTTCTCAGTGCCTAGTTTATTGGCAAAATCTAGATCAACTCCAGTGAAGCCGAGGGCAAAAACTAGTAATCTAAATGGGTATAAAAATGAAAAATTGAATCTCCTTACGTATTTAATAGGTATTAGCGGTCGCCAAGTGGTCAAAATTCGACCATAATTGACTTAACTTTTAAGTTAGATCGTTATTAAGGTTTTAGTGCCTATAATTACTATACATACCCTTATAATCACATTTCACGGTACTTAAGAAATGTAGGTAACCATAGTTACGAAGAATTCTACGACATCAGCCGAACATTGCCTAAATACTACGCACGCGATACGACAGCGTGTGTCAAATGCATGGTTGTGTGCGTGTAGTGTTTTTTTATTAATTTAACACTTCAAATGTCCCGGCTATTAGTAATAATGTCCTCCAGACCGTATTTCGGTCACGGCGGCCAGTAACGGAGACTGGCCATCTGCGTATGAGATATTACAGTGCACACATGTGTGCTCAAATACAAGTGCACTCTCTGTTCCCTAACTCTCATGATCCGATGGGACAGTAATCCGACGGAGAGAGATCAGGCGCAGGACCAACGGCTTTATGTGCTTTCCGAGGCACAGGGGTGTGTCTATATCTATATCTGTATTGAGATTTGTTAACAGAAAAACTCAATAACCTTTTGTTGGCCCGACCCAGGACTCGAACCCGAGACCTCATGCACAGCAATCCCATTCAATATCGCTGCGCCACGGAGACAGCCCGGCTATTGTCGGCCTCGATGACGTAGTGGTTAGTGTAACTGGCTGCCACGTCTGAGGTCGCGGGTTCGATTCCCGCACAAGTCAAACATTTGTGTGCATGAACATGGATGTTTGTCTTGGTCTGGGTGTTTCTATGTATAATATGTATGTATTTACAAAAAAAAAGTATATATGTATGTTTATCCATTGTCTAGTACCCATAGTACAAGTTCTGCTTAGTTTGGGCTAGATGGTGTTGTGTGTATGTGGTAGAATATAGAATATTATTATATATTATTAAACCTAGGATGTCACCATTGCGTGCAAATCTAAGCGCAAACTTACGCTACGAGGCAAAATATATTAAAATATACAAATATTTACTATAGCGAGTGACTTTTCACTATATTAACACACATCCTGCACGAATAGGCAATGTTATCTTTTCTGTATCTATGGTCACAGCAATGTTAGGCAATAGACAAGCAGTTAATACTTTTATCTGTCACTAATATCTTTTTTATGCGTGTTTGTATATTCTATAATGTCTATGGTTCGTCGAAAGTTTTTAAATATTCTGATTGAGGGGTGATTGGTGAGGAATGTTGTTATAAATAAATTGTGTATCTAAGGACGTCATTGGTCGTTTTTGTATTTGCAGATTGTGAGGTCCCAGTTTTAATTACCGGATTGAACAGTACAGAATAAGTTCAAGATGTGGAGTTCTTTCTTCTCTTGTCAATCAATTGAGAAAAATAGCGTAAACTCCATACGCCATCATTCTCGATCTTCAGCCAACACTTTGACCTCCTTATAAGGCACTGGTCCACCGCCGACGATGAACGAGAAGCGAGTAAAGCTAGAAACTAGAAACGAATTGGCGAGCAGCGGATAGCGAGTGTGTAGTTCCGATAGTTTTGTAGCTTACTCGCGCCACTCGCTCACGGCGGCAGTCCTGAGTAAACCTGTACGCGCGATACACGTGTTCTCAAAGAAAAAGTGCGGTGTTTAAGTTTGTTCCAAGTCACTAGACTAACTAGACAACAATGAGAGTTCAAATGATTGTTCGATATCCATAACAAATAACAATACGTGTACTTTCAAAGCCGCACTGTAGAGAAATGGCCGCTAGTTGGTGTCTCGACGTGAGTTCTGACCGACAAGCTAGCATCGCTGAGCAAGTATCGCTGAGCGAGTATTATCTTTGATAGCTCTTGTCGCTCAGTAAAAAACTAGTGGCGCGAGGCCTCCCGGCAGTGTAAACAGTCAGTGATCAACTATTAATATATGCATCTCTTTTGTTTACACGGAATGTATATCTATTGGACGTCTTGAGCGAGAAAATCGCCGATAGTTAGTCGCTTCCTCGCCGGTGGTGGGACAACTGCCTAAGACATGATCGATTCGATTCGAGAACTAAGTAAATCTCTCAGATATGTGGATTTCCTCACGATGTTTTCCTTCACCGTTAAATCCAGCTATAATTAGGGTTAGGCCATGATCCACCACGTTGGCCCAGTGAATGTTGGCAGACTTCACATATCATCAAGAACTAAAAAGAATCCTTAGACACAATGTTTTCCTTTGTCATTACGAGAGATAATTAAATATAATTGTATAATGTAAGTCTTAACACCCAAAGACAATACACAATTTTCCAACAGCAGCTGCAGTCACAGCGACGTAAAAAACTCCACATTACACTTTATTATACTGGTTAATTGGTTTCACACTTTTCTTGTTTCAACGTGCGATGAAAACACGCCATTATAAGTAATTATGTCGTTACGGGTCGGGCGTGATTATAATTCAAATTACCTGCTATCATAGACAAGTCTTTTTACTACCAACTGAATCGCTCATATTAATTTTCCACAGATAATTGAGCAATAAAAATATTATGATGTTTTTGTTCTACTCTGTTCTGCCCGTGACTTTATATGCCTTTTATTTTATGTACAATTTTTCTTAAGCAGCGAGCTAAGTTGGGAGACTATTAGACTGCCACGTGGAGGTCTCAAGTTCGGTCCTATGGCAAGCATTTCTGGCTTTTCGAAGTTATGTGTGTATTGAATAGAACAAAAAAATATTGTTAATTTCACTCATTTTAACGGTTGGTTAAGGAAAACATTGCGAAGATACGAATATCGGCAGTCTGCCAACCCGGACATAACATGGTGGACGACGGTTTAACCGTTCTCGCACTGAAAAGAGATCCAAGGCCAATTTGAAAGGATGATCCTTATGTTCTTTATAGTTGCATGCCCTTAATTACAAAAATTACTTGATACAACTTGTTAAGAATGTGTCAAAAATTACCTATATTCAAATCAATTAATCAATCGATATCAATTCAATTAAAAAAAGAATACCTATGTACTCTATATTCTACTTCTCTATGACTGTGTAACTTGTTCTGTAAGGCATATTTTATTGTTACAACTGCCAAATAGCCTATTATTATTTGCAGCTGATCTTAAATTTTATATCTATACTAATATTATTAAGATGAAATATTTGTTTTATTGTTTGTTTGTAAGACTTTAACTCGAATACCACCTAAGGATTTCAAAAATTCTTACACTCTATGAAAATTATATTATCACCAAATAACATAGGCAATAAAACATTTTTAAAGAAATTACTATTACTGACTTAACCGGAAAAGTGCAAGGAAAGAGAGGAAAGGGCAGACCCAGAAGGGCATTCACAGATCAATTAAAAGAAAAGGCGAAGGTCATGTCTTATAAGGAGGCAAAGGTATTGGCCGAAAATTGAGAAAGATGGCGTATACTCCACCGACAAGAGCAAAACTCTTAAGTATAAAGAAGAAGACGTAACCTAACCCACGCGAGCGAAGCCGCGAGCAAAAGCAAGTCAGTAAAATAGGTATAGGTACCTATAACGCGGTATTAAAAAATATTGAAGATTTTTCCCATAGACAAACAAACGATACGTAAAACTATAGTAAAAAATAAAGTTCGGATTTCAAAAGATTAAAGCTAACAAAATCCATCTAATAAATTGGAATTATTTCAAATATTCATGGAACGTGGCGCTAGACCGCACACGTCGCTAAATGCGCGCGAAACGCGAGCAGTCACGTAATGGCGTACGAACTAACAATATGATGCTTTGATTTACATACACACGCTTGTGTGGCACAATTAAATGCTTAATTACACTAATTAATTAGTATAAAATCAACGCGGATTAGGTCATCTGGGAGCTGGCACATAAAACAATCGATTTAATAAAGCTGTAAGATCTAAGTACATATATGTGTTGCTTCTAACTCAAATGCCGAGTAATTGAATAAAAAATAATCGATTATTATCGTCTCATTATTCAAAATACTAATTCCAGATATCTAAGAGATTCATCACTACAAAATAATAAACAATAATTGATGCTTCTCTCCGGATACAAAAATGAAAAGAACATTCTCGTTTTATTTTAGATTAATGAAGATATAAATAAGAAAGTTTATATATTGACTAGAATGTTTTACGCAACTTTTCTATTTTATACCTATTTACGAGTGTTTTAAATACTTTTTGTCCTAAAGCTCTCGCGGGATCGGAAAATTTTATAATATCTGCCTGAGCCCCAGCAGTCTGGCTGGATTTACCTAGTTTTATATATTTAGGTCTAGAAGTAAAATGTATAAAAGTAACTTTTAAGCTAGAAAATAAGTCATTGGTCTCGTTGTGAAAGCTTAAAGCGGATTGTGAGAGATACATTACCGGCGGGACAAAAAAAAAGAAACCAAACGAAAATGAGATCCCTATGTTTTTTTGCTAAATTGTTCTTAGTAGAAACACGAAATGTCTGGTAGACGACTATATCATGCTCATGGCTCACCTTGCTATTACGTAGAACCTTAAAACATAGTTGGAAAATATGGCTGTAGTACATTGCTACCTACCCCTCCAGGGATTTATAATACTAAGCCTATGTATTTAAATTATACAAAAAAGTGTCTTCATGCAACATAGCTTTACCAACAAAATAGTTTGACCCATGCCACAGCAGCAACAAAGCAAACAAAAAAAAGAATTAAACGTTCGGAAATTCAAAAAAGTCGTTACTATTCGTCGCTAGATGCTTATCGACCTAATGGCCCATTGTTAGCCACGGTTCTGAAGGTTTTTATACCAAAATTTTAATTATGGCAATTTTTATTGAAAACTTAAACAGATACGGGCGACATATTGATAGCTTCGTTTTAAGTTTGCTTTAAAAACGAGTGATAGAGGACAAAGATGGACATTATTCAATGACAGCATGGCGACGAAAGCCATCGCTTTTGTTCAAAAGATATACCTAGTAGCAATAAAAATTGTGGAATTACTGCATTTTTATTGCAATTGTGGCCTAGTTTCTACGTACATATTATGTACCCTGTAACAGGGTTATTATTGTAAAGGCGTGGAAATATAATTTACATATCACACACCTATATTCTCAATGGGGTAGGCAGAAGCATATTTAAAACCACATTTCACCAAACGCGGTTTCTGATGATGGGATCGTATTTGCATACGACCGACAACGTATTATTTTTATACATTGAAACCAGCCTGGTTATAATTAGGATATTTATAATAGGTATAGTTAAAATGAAGCACTATCGGTGGCATGACGGTAGTGAATGCGATTCCGGTGCATAAGGTGTGCAGTTCGATTCTCGGCCGGGTGATGTGTTATTGGGATTTTCAGTCAAGAAAGGTGTGTGTAAATACACCTCTGCCTATCCCTTCAAGGTTATTGACGTAAGACTAGATGTGGGTATGTAGGTACCTGGCGGATGTGAAGGTAGAAATAGCCTATAATTTAAATTTGGTAGATATTATTCTAGATTTCCCATAAGACCAAGACTACTGCCAACTACTAGGCACATTTCTACAACTCCATGCCGTATAATAATTCCACACAGAAAAGTCCAATAAAATTTTTTCCGAATCAAAACTTCATGCTTTGCCGTAAAAGTAATCCCAAACTTACGCACCCAAACCAACGAGGCATTTACAAATTGAACAGTAATAACTCCACAGCCAAAGAAATGTTCATAATAATTCTAACTATCAACATCGCGAGAAATCAAAACGATGAAAATAAATAACTGGAAAAAGGAAAAAATAATATCACCGCCGCGTCCGACGACAATCGCGTACGATCAACAAATAAGTCGGCAACTTGTTTATCGCGTCGACTCACATTTGAAATAAGAACGTTGTTCGGCTCACTTCGGTTATATTCAGCGCGTTCTTATTTTAATTTTCGGCGGCAATATCGCACGGTTTGGAGATAGAGGTTAGTGGAGTCGATAATTTTGTATGCAATTTATTGAAGTTTACAATACTCTTTTAGTTGTTTTATTGGTCTACAATGGCACACATCAAGATGTCTGCATTTTGACGTCAACATCCCTGAATCGGAGAAGTTAAGAGGTTTTCTTGACGATGTATATTAAAGACTATGTACCATAGGGCTCCTAGAACTGTGCCTCAAAAACAATAATAAGTTAAAAAAAACAATTTTGTGATCTTACTCATACCTATGTAGGTAGTTGTCAATAATGTGCATTGTCACAGTATACTTTGCTACATCTCAAAGTATATGATTTTTATGTTTATAATATAGGTACTTACATACTAAATATAAATATTATTTTATTTTTAGCTCGATATTGCAACTTAAATCTTTATGCCAGCTCTTTATAAATAACAATATCTACCAATAGGTTCCATACTTTGGTGGCCAGTAATCTTAGTACAATGATAAAATGTGTACCTATATTAGGATTCACGTTGATACTAAAAATATTTTAACGTTTCGTAAAGGACTGCTATTTTTCAGTAGACACACATTTATATAAATATAACTAAATCCAGATTAAGATAACAAAACTTGAAATTAAAAATTTTAAATCGAAGATACGGAACTAAAAAAAACACCGGTCCATTATTGAGATAGGAAAATAATAGCGTTTTCTTTTCACCACAGAGTCAAAACTCCGTAAAAGAGACAGCTATGTATTATTCCAATACACCACAAAGATAAGACGAACCAAAAAAAAGAAAATAAACTAAGAACGACTCCACTCTCCAAATCTCAAATTTCAAAATTCGGTAGGACATTAAGGCTCTCCTCATTGGTGCGTTTAAAAAAGGAACACATTTTTTTTTCAAAGCAATGACATTAAGTTACGGAGCGAAGATTCTTTATATCACGCGGCCTTTTTTAAAATGCATTTACTTAATTGAGTTTTTTTAATTTTATTTTTATCTGCAGATAAAGTTTTATTTTTAGTTGAACCGCTTTTTTTCAGTTTAAACGCTTATTCGACTCTTAATTTTGTGAATTATGTTATGTGTGTGTTTTGATGCGATCTTCAATTTCTTATTAATTTGAGCACATAAAGCCATGCCAGTATATCCCAGAAGGGAAAGGCTGAGAAGTATCATAGCTACGTTTCTTTAGCTATGCACTAAATCCCTCATAAATAGTAGCGAAGCTGGTAATCCTTCAGTATCCGCCTAACTATAAAGGATGAAAATAAAAAAAATATCAATGCTGTAAATATAATCAATAGGTAGATTTGTTCTTCTTTAAATGAGATTTAAAGAATCCCTATTATCACGGTAGGTAGCATATTGGCTGCGTATACTGTTGTCATTGCCAACTTTTGGCAATGACAAGCAGCGGTGACCAATCGCCATCAGTTGGGCCACTAGCTCAGCTGCTACTAAATATAAAAAAGAAAACATGTTTTTCCAGGCATCGAACCCAAATGCTAGCCTATAAGCCAAACAGATGTATGTACACATAATATAATAATCTAAGATATACAAACTAATATTATAAGGCTCAAAAATTGTTTGTTTGTTTCAACATTTGAAAATACTAATTGCTGGAACTCTTTTGCCCAGATGGCCAGTCTGCGTTAATATTGGATGCCGAGACAGAAACTAAGTCTGTAGGGCATTCTTAAAATTTGAAACAAGCGTGGTCTGATTTTAAAAGTACTAAAACTAGACATATCGCAAATAATACCTATGTATGTATGTATCTTATGTGGGGGCCAGTCAGTGCAGACCGGCGACACTTCGATCCAGTGGGATCTTTTGTGTCGATACTCTCCCAATAACGACTGCCATAGATGTTCATGGCAGCCGGGACCGACGGCTTAACGTGCTCTCCGAGGCACGGAGCAGGCGATAATTGTCAATCAATACGCACATAATTTCGAAAAGTCATATAACTTCCGAAAGTCAGAGGTCCGCGACGTGGGATCGAACCCGAGACCCTCTGCATTGCAGTCTGTTGGTCTCCCCACTGAGCTATCGCTGCTTAATACCTAACTAATATACGCTAAAGTAGGTGAGTTTCTATATTACCTTTTTGCAGATAAAGCGGTAAAGATATTTTAATAAAATTCACTGTGAAAATAGTTTGTACTTTAAAAATTATATAGGCCACTTATAAAATAAAACAACGCCACCGAAGTCAAGGGAACAGCTAGTAATACATAAAATAAAGACAAAAATGTGTCTATGAAAGCAATTAGCTTCGCCACGGAGTTTTTATAGCAATCCCACGAGTCTATGGTATCATTAAATTTGGGTTCTGTATTAAGAATAAAACAAAATACGTTCACGCCTTTCTGTCCCCGCAGTGGTAGACAGAGGTGTGTTACACCTCTATTTCAGCAATTACTCATTGGTCATGTGGTACAAGCTTGCGTTCCACTTTAGCGATAGAACTACTGGCTTCAATACCCGGGTCGAACAAAATGGGTTTTTATTTATAACGAGAAAAAAGACAATCCATGCAACGTGTAGTCGCTTTGCCAACTAAGCTATTCATGGTCCAACGTCAGGGTTTGATTTTGGGCCCTTGTCGCATTTAGAAACGAGACAGAAGCTAATATCATTGTGATGGCGAAGCATTGAAAACGGCTTTTTGTGTTAAAAATATTTTGATTTACTATCAAAATAGTAGAAAAGAAATTCTCTGTATTAGCACGGAAACTGGGACTGGGTTCTGACTACCTTAAACATTATGGCTCGCCACATAAACGAGAAGCTTTCCTTTAAAGAAACAACCCCCGTACTAGGAATAATTTCTATATCGGGTACCTTACAAACATTCAAACTACGGACACAAAGAACAGCCAGACTCGGAACAACTATTTGTGGGTCACACAATTTTTTGTCCCGTGTGGGGATCGAAGCCACAACACTCGGCCTAATGGCGTGGCGAACACCTAAGCACAACACCATTTGGACAATCATTGCGAAGTGGTTTTAAAATGTTCTAAGGATTAAATATATCCCTAATTATTGTCTTACGTTTACGCGGAAACGGCTGACGAAAAGTAACCGAAACGTAGAGCAAGTGTAAATTTATATTGTTTATATTATCTAGTAGTAATGTTCTTCAGGGTCCCGTATATTTAAAGGAAAAAGGAATCATTATAGAATCGTATCGAAGTCTGTTTGACTGTCTGTTAAGACCCTTTTTAAATAGACCGCAATAAAATCCGCATACAGTAGTTTAATTTCAATATGCTAAAGTCATATATGACAACATCTTGAACATGGATGTTTGTCTTGGTCTGGGTGTTTCTATGTATAATAAGTATGTATTTACAAAAAAAAAAAGTCTATATGTATGTTTATCCATTGTCTAGTACCCATAGTACAAGCTCTGCTTAGTTTGGGCTAGATGGTGTTGTGTGTATGTGGTAGAATATTATTATTATTATTATCTTCTAATTCGTTTTTTTTTGTTAGTAACTTAGATATTAGTTAGTATATATATATATACATAATATATACATAATAAAATATGGTCAGAGCTCGTCAGGGCTAGAGAATGAAATCTGCAGTATGTTTAACGATTTCTTTTTTAGTAACTTTCGTCAAGGTGACAGTATCAGATGCGATGAGGCCGATACAAATGATTATTACCAAAACCATTCTGTGGCTGATATTAGCACGGTCGAAGTTTCTGAACCCGAAGTTTTTAGGCTTTTGAAAACCATAGACCTAAATAAATCGTCTGGCCCGGATAGCATACCTCCTATACTTATAGTCAGCTGCGCTCCAAGCCTTACAGTACCAGTAACTATTATATTTAGACGTTCTCTCGGCGAGGGTATAGTGCCTCTTATATGGAAGAAGGCGTTTGTTACTCCGGTACATAAAAAGGGTCCTAAAGACCAGGTTGAAAATTATAGACCAATTTCCAAACTATGCCTGCTAGCTAAGGTCTTGGAAAAGATTGTGCATTCTCAGGTCTATCATGCTATTCGCCATGCACTCAACGAGTATCAACATGGGTTTTTAAAATATAGGTCTACAATATCAAATCTTCTTGTATGCACTGACTTCTTGACGCACTTTATGTCCCAACCTTCTCAAGTAGATGTAGTCTACACAGACTACAGCAAAGCGTTTGACAGAATAGACCATAACGTTCTTTTGCAGAAGCTATTACAGATGGGAATCAGAGGTAATCTTTTCAGATGGTTTACCTCATATATAGAGAACCGTTGCCAGACAGTTGTTCTGAATGGCTATAGCTCATTAGCTGTAAAAATTCCTTCAGGAATTCCGCAAGGTTCTCTCCTCGGTCCTTTGCTATTCACCATCTTTATCAACGATATAGGCTCTTGTTTCACTCGCTCTAAGATCATTCTATACGCGGACGACATGAAAATCCTATGCCCTGTTTCAGATATGCAGCATTGTAATGACCTTCAAAGAGATCTAAATAATCTAAATGATTATTGTATAAAAAATCGTCTTGACTTAAATGTATCTAAGTGCTTTGTTAGTACTTTTACTCGAAAGCTAAATCCTTTCGTTTTCAATTACGAATTGAATAACATAATAATACATAGGTCGAGCACAGTTAGAGATCTGGGAATCATATTTGACCACAAGCTGCTCTTTGATTTTCATATCGATAATATTGTAACTAAAGCGACTAAGGCACTTGGCATCATGCTTAGGTTTTCTTATGATTTTAAAAATGTAAAGACTTTCAAGATCTTATACTGTGCATTTGTTCGCAGTCACTTAGAGTATGCCTCGCAGGTGTGGAATCCGAGTTACAAGGTATATATAAACAGAATTGAACGGATCCAAAAACGTTTTCTGAGATTCCTACAATTTAAGACGAAAACATATTTACCAGATTATATCACAAGGTGTAAAAAATTTCATTTTTTAACGCTGGAAGAGCGCAGACGCATTGCTGACATTTCATATCTTGCAAAGATCGCTCAGGGAGCAGTCGATTGTCCCGAGCTGTTGAGTAAATTAGGTTTAGTAACCCATTCGTCACGGTTACGAAGGCCCACTCTTCTGCACATTCCCTCTGCTGGGACAACTTATAGGCAGAATTCATTTATAATACGTGCATGCAAGTCTTTTAACGAGATCGCGCGACAGATAGATATTGACTTATTTGATACCAGTGTTTCGAAGCTAAAGAAAATGTTAAATAATGATTTCTTTTTATAATATTATATAGGCTGTATTGTTACCTTCGTTGTGCATAACAGAAATGCTGTGGCAAGTTTAATTATGTTTAATTTCTATTTTTTTTTTTTTGTTTTGAACCTTTGTGCCTTATATTACGTGTGCATGTTAATGTACATACCTAATAATTTAATGTATTGAACCGTCTACCGACAGTTACTTTAAATCTAGTTTATTTGTGATTCTATCTGTGGAAACTTGTAAATGGCCTTCTTGTATTTATTTTTCTTCTTATTGTATAAGCTAGCTGTAAGTTTTCCTAATAAAATAAAATAAAATAAAATAAAAATTAAATGAAGAGGATACCCTTCATTTAATTTGTAGTCAGTCAGTCAGGCAGTCAGCCCCTTCAGGCTGTATATTCGTTACGATACATTATTTTCACCATGGTAGTCTCTCCGTGAACATGGCTGCTGAAAAGCAACCGAAACGTCGGGAAAGTGTAAACTTAAATATAAATAGATTTAATAATATAATAACTTAAATAGTAGCAAAGATTAACAGTAGTAGTTAATTACTATTAAAATTAATCATTTTGATAGTATCAAAATTATGTAATAATAGTGTTTTAAAAAAACTAACGCGATGAAATTCGTATAAAGTGGTTTATGAAATAATCTATACTTACTAATATCATGAAGAGGAAAAATTCGATATTTTGTTTGTTTATTTATTTGTAAGGTTTAACTCAAAAACTACTCAACCGATTTTGAGAATTATTTTACCATTAGAAAGCTATATTATATAGAAAATATTTTTATTTTTATTCCTAACGAATAAACTCAAAAACGAATGGACTGTTTAAAAAATAATTTCACTATTAGAAGCTTACTTTATCCCAAAATAACTTAGGATGTATAATATCACGCTACGAACCACGGGTGCGGCGCAGTAATCATACCTAAATACATGGCTAAAACCGCAAGGGACAGCTAAATAAAATACGACCGAAATCAGAACCCAACTGCTATTTGAAGAGAGACCGCCATCGAGGGTTTTTGTAAATTATATACACATTAAGACGGAACCCCAATAGCACAGGCGGTCAATAAATAAAAACATTACACTGTGTGTCTGTTTGTATGTGTGCGTGATCTCGGAAACTAAATTATCACATTTGTTAGCGCTCCGGGCTTATGTACAGCGTGATTAAAAAGATATTGCTTTTCATATAAAAAAAAAGTATATATGTATGTTTATCCATTGTCTAGTACCCATAGTACAAGCTCTGCTTAGTTTGGGCTAGATAGTGTTGTGTGTATGTGATAGAATATTATTATTATTTATTTATTTATTTATTTATATTAATGACTTTCAAATCGAATTTTGGTCACGGTGGACAATATTAAGAGAGACTACGGCTGCGTTGCCAAATATTTTAGAAAAGGGTCGCTATGCTGGAGATGCAGTGGACACAGTTTGCTGCCTATATCCATACCAATATAATAAAGAGAAAAGATTTGATTGAAATTAAACTACTATATACGGATTTTATCGCGTTATTTATTTGACACTTTATTACATAATTTTGAAAACGGTTACACTACTACTATTATTAAACTTTACTAATTTTTAAGCTAATTGAAGTATTATTAAACTATTTAAACTATTTAGATTTAATTTAATTTTACACTTTCCCCGACGTTTCGGTTGCTTTTCAGCAGCCATGGTCACGGGGAGACTAAGATGGCAGTTGTCTCAATGTTCCAGTGTAGTTATTTCGAAGTACCCGAACATAATTTAATCATTGGTGTTTCTATTTACGCAGAATGAGCTCAAAGTAAATAGAAACACCAATGATTAAATTATGTTCGGGTACTTTGCATTGAAATGAGATTCTGGCAGGTATCTTCTGATATGCTCAACCTAGGCCTGAACCTAGCAACTAAGATAAATGTAAATTCAGTAATTTTTTTAATCTTACTAGCCAATAACCTTTGACTTTCATAAATTTACCTTATTTAATTAATGATTTTTAACTTTTATATTCGAAAAAGCTTTCGCTTAGCTACTCCGTATATTCAGATAAGTGGATCTTTGGCATCTGCATTTAGTTAAGCATCGTATGGTTTAGTCTAAGATCGCAATATTAATATCGAAACTAAGCTTTTTATTGGAGGTTTGCCCGTAGTGAATATTTATCTTTGGCAGACTGTACACTTAGAAGAAACAATAAAAGGGTGAAAATAAGAAGGGAAATAGGAAATGGAATACGATAAAGAGGCAAATATTAAATATATAAAAAGCGGCAAGCTTTTTGTCAGGTACTAATATATTTTTACATAATAACCTAATAACATTTTGCCTCATCCTAGAATCGTATCCAGGGCCTCATGACCACAATTAAACGTAAGCGTAAACTCATAGCTATGAACCAAGAAGAAAGTCTAATACAGAACATTATAACAAGAAAATAATATTTATTAAATGCGCCAATAAAACAAAACAGGAACACTCTGTATATAAAAACAATAATCACCAAAGAAACACCGCCCATGCACTCTGATATAATAAAAAAAACATTCCCCATCTCTCTCTAACACAAACTAATAGCTATACCTCTCTCTGTTACGGCCGAAAGAAATTAATATGTTGTAACACCAGTGTAAATAGAGCTCTTAATTTGGGGAAAATGTTTGACTCTAGGGGTCAATGTTGGGTGGGTGATGTGCCTATTTTCTAGTTTGTGCGTTACATATAATTTACTTGGGCTCGGTAAAATAATAATTATCTTTGGGATCACTTTGTACGTTTTTTTTTGTTTTGAAATTGTGTAGGGTGACCGTGTTCAAAGGGAAATGGAAAATCGGAATATGTTTAAAATTCGAGCCTAGGTTTGCGTGTTAATCTATACTAATATTATAAAGCTGAAGAGTTTGTTTGTCTGTTTGAACGCGCTAATCTCAGGAACTACTGGTCCGAATTGAAAAATTATTTTAGTGTTGGATAGCCCATTTATCGAGGAAGGCTATATATAGGCTATATAACATCACGCTACGACCCACGGGAGCGGCGCAGTCATCATAAACGCGCGTGAAACCTCAGACACATCTAGTCTATACTAATATTATAAATCTGAAGAGTTTGTTTGTACGCGCTAATCTCAGGAAATACTACATCGAATTTTAAAATTATTTTAGTGTTGGATAGCCTATTTATCGAGGAAGGCTATAGGATATATAACATCACGCTACGACTAAAAGGAACGGAGCATCAATGACAAATGTTTGAAAAACGGGGAAAATTCTCTTATTTGAAGCAGACAAAGTTACGCGGGTCAGGTAGTAAAATATAGGCTTTGTTTTATTCATGCCCTCAGACCTTTCCTGTCTACATTGGGCATTCCTGGGCGAGTCGCTGATGTAGTTTCAGTTCCAGCGGCCCACCATACAAAGCAGCGAGTTGGCACATCGTGGTGGTTTTAGTCGGTAGGCCCGAAGTCTCGGGAGAGCCCGACATGACCCTCTCGCTTCCTCTTGTGGCGAGGAGGTAAGCATCAGGAGCATTACCCCAGGTTAAAAATAATTGTTGATTTATTTAAGTCTCTTGTTTGGTTTTTAGATCGATCAAGATGTTATTGGATTTTTCTGTAACTGTGCCCGTTAGATGTCTATAGGCTCGCCCTTACTTCGTGGACCTTAAATCCGAAGCTGGTGAAATGTAGGTATAACGCACTTTTACCTAACTCTAAGGCAAATATTTGTATGTATTGTATTTCTGCCTTTTCTTATTGTGCCTAAACAATTATTATTTTTTGTAAAAATCTTATGTTGAAAGACGCTGGCGACTGTAGCACAGTTTATACTAGTACGGTCGTCATCGAATTCTCTTTTCATATTTGAAACGCTTTATAAAATTCATGTATTAGATTAAAAGAACAGTTTTTAAAATCAAAGACGAAAATTTTCTTTTTTTTTATGTATTATATGAATTCTTTTTTATGATTGAGTAAATTTCACGTCCATACTATAAATTAATATACGTATAGGTAAGTGTGATATAAAAAACGATTGCACATCAAATAAACAAATAATTAACATAATATATACACAAATTATTTACAAGAAATATTAACTAAAGAAAAAGAAAAAAGGAGAAAAATAGAAAAAAAAATTAAAAAGCAGTGTAATATTGTCTTTCGTTTACGCGAATGTAGTACCTATATTTAATTAAAACTTTATGAAGATTTTAATTTGTCAAGAGTTAGAGTACGATATGTAATAAAAATCCTATTGTGTCTAGCCACCAGAGTACCGCTGCGACTCAATAAGTTAACGCTGTTTATTTAAAAAGTAAACCATTTTGAAACTATTTATAAGTTATTCAATCTATTTATATTTACTAATTAGAAATACGTTTTTGTTTTCCAATTAGTTTCTACATGTAATTAATGTGATTTTGAGGAATGATGAATTTTACATATTTATCAGCTGTGTTACAAGAGTTATTAATCCAGACCTTATATACACTGTATTAGGCCTGACAGGTGACCGTATGTGTCTAAGAATCCTCCTTTTTTAAGGAGAGAATCCTTACAAGAAGGTATCCTTAGTATTGCAGAAGATGCATATCTTCTTCTTTGGTTAAATAACTCGTGTAAGCTACGGTCATATGGTTTCGAGTTCGAATCCAAGATAGAGCTAACAAAAAGTTGTTATTGTACCTAATATACATAATATATCGCAACATAAATTATTTGAATCTGAATTTATAATCCTATGTAGAACCAGCAATTAGTTCTATGCATCTATAAAAGTATTTATTAATAAATAAAGTGAATAAAAATTAAATTAAAAATAATGTGTGGATGTTGGGGATAATTCAACATCGTGCTTTAAAAAGCACGTAAAACCGTTGGTTCTGCGCTTGATCTCTCTCCAGTTGTGTTGGATTATCTTCCCATCAGACTATAAGGGTAGTAAGGGAATAGAGATTGCACTTGTGTTTGCGCACACACTTGTACACTATAATATCCCCTGCGTAGATAGCTCGCCTCCGCCAAGATTGGCCGCTGTGACCGAAATTCGGTTATTTATTGTACAACAATTAATATTACACTTTGGACCTCTATTACTGGCCAAATATCACACTAAGGACCTCATTTTTAATTAAAAAGTTAAGCCTACTTTAATTCCGAGCCCTTGCTACATGGTCACCATATAAAACAACGCCGCCATATTGAATTTTTTTCCTCCAAATAATAATGGCGGTGCGATCTTAGCCGCGGGATGACTTCATATAATCTATGGTCTACCCGATGACTCTATATTATCTATTTTCATTTTTTTTTCTATCCGACATCAAATTATTAGGTAATATATTTTTTTATGTGTGGGAATGAGAGAAAACCTTTGAGTAATCAGCTGTTCATCATTCTACATTGTAGTTAAAAGGGCTAGGTTGCTGTATTAATAGATATTGAAAACGCAATATGAACATTGTATGTATGGTTTAGAAAAGTGGAAAAATGGACGACAAGATTAACTTAAAAATATATGAGATAAATAGCACTTTTTTAAATTTATTTTGTAAATTATCGTAGCCTTTCTATATTATCTGACTGACTGAATCTCAAATATGATTGAGATGGACACGTTTGCCGCATGCTGAAGGAGCTTTAGGCTAAAATCAGCAGAGACTGGATCCCAGATGGATCCTAAACGGCAACGTGAGAGACCGAGGTGTCGATGGCGGGACGAATAAGATAGCTATAGAAGAAACTGGTGCAAACTTACACATATCAGAGAGATGTGGAAAAGCGAAAGGGATGTGTTTGCCCAGTAATGAGACGTTACGATATTATTATATGTATAGATGATTATAAATTATTTTAACATAAGTTAAAATAATTTGTTTGTATGTACGGACTTTTCTTTAGAACTATTAAATTGATTCTATCATTCTTCTATTACAAAAAGCTACGCTATTTTTGAATAACATAGGCTATGTTTTAATGACATGCTACGCAAGCGTAGCAGCTGGCGCCGTTGTAAACCAATTCACAAATAATATTAATTAAATTTTCAAGTAGGTAGGTACGTGTAAGCCTACCAATTAATCCTTACAAAACATTCCCACAAATAAAAACTCAACTATTTATGAAAAAATATACCGTTAACGTTTGTATAAAAACAATTCACGAATGCGCAACACTAACTGATGAGCTCAAATATTTTGACATGTTTATAACAAAAGCATCAAATTTATCGTCCACAGTGACTTTGTAGCGGCGTCTTTTGGTAACAAGCTCAATAGAATCTACCTGTGCACCTCATATATCACCTAACAACGTTAGCGCGGCGCGCTTTAAGCATGGGTGGTCGATAAGTGACAAAATACTACAAAAGGGCTCCTTTTTTCCCATAATATATGATACTTTTTGTTATCTACCATTTTTTGTGTGTTGGGTAATTTCGTTGATAAATTAATTGCGTTGAATTACCCATTGCCATTTTCTTTGATTTATACTAAATTGAAGAAAAGGTTTATCCTAGAACATAGTAAATATTCCATTTCTTTAAAAAATATGACTCCTGCACGAGGAAAATATCGTGAAGGATTTTTGGTACATTGAATCAAAGGATGCAAAAAATATCTCTGTAAACCTGTGTTTAGCAAATAAAATATTATGATTATGATTATGAACAACCTGAACTGTTTGTGGAGGACTCAAACTTTCTCTTTTTCGGGGGACAAAACCAAAAGTAGACGCTCAGGCAGCAACGAAAGCACAGGATAGTTCCTACCTATTTATAGCAGTTTAGAAGGCTAAACCGCTGTAAATAGGTAGGAACTATCCTAGTAAACTCTCTGCAATTTCATATCGCAAATGGATTTAAACGCTGAGTCGCTGCTTCAAAGTTGAATGAAGAACCATTAGAAAACGCACTGTAAAACAACATATTTTTAACATTATATTGAGTTTTACAATTCATATATTACATATTTACAGCAGCGATAGCTCAGTGGGGAGACCAACAGAATGCAATGCAGAGGGTCTCGGGTTCGAACCGACGTCGCGCACCTCTGACTTTCGGAAGTTATATGACTTTTCGAAATTATGTGCGTATTGATTGACAATTATCGCCTGCTCCGTGCCTCGGAGAGCACGTTAAGCCGTTGATCCCGGCTGCCATGAACATCTATGGCAGTCGTTATTGGGAAAGTCAGTACCCTCTAATATCCTGACACTGGTCTAGCCTTAGGGTATCGTTAGCCTTCGGGTTGCGGAGGTCAGGTGGCAGCCGCTCCGTGTAAAAACAGATATTCAGTCAAACCCGGTTAGACCAGAAAAGCCGACCCCAAGTGACTTGGGAATAATAAAGGCTAAGAGAGAAGATTTAATTTTACAATATTTACGCTACTCATTTCGGCTATTTAGTAATAGCCACGATAACAAGGACTCTGATGCAGAAGAGGTCTAAATGTTTTGATGTGTCAAAGAATAACAAGATAATCTAATAAATATGTTATTTTTATTGCCTTAGTCAATACAACAACAATACTGTCTGCCAGATGGTAAGCGACTACCGTAGCATATAGAGTCAATACCAAAGGTATCACTGTCACCCTAAGTCACTGTGCTGCCAACACAAGGAGCAAATAATATACTCCTCTCTTTCCTTGCTCACAGCATAACTTCTCCATAAGGAGTCTAGGGCCACACAACACTGTTTAGCTACGATCTTTTGTAGGGTGGACATTCTTCTTAGCAGAGATGTTCCACCAAGCGAAAACCCAATTGTAAACATGAATAATCGTATATGTGTTAAGGTTATTTCATTGAAATAGAAAACTAGTTTTTATACTGCTATCTACGAGGTTCTACGACCCACGTGTCTAATAGGATGCAAGCCTTTTGGGCACAATTCCAAACTCCAGGATGCAACCGTCTTTCTTTTTGACAGAAAATCCAATCGGGCACTACCTATTAGTGTGTTTTAACTGTTCCGTAGCGGAAGGGAATGCGACTGCTGTGCATGCATGTGTCTCGGGTTCTAATCCCGGGTCGGACCAACAAAAAGTTATTGAGTTTTTCTGTTAATAAATCTCAATACGAGCCCGGAGTTGAGAAGTTAGCGGTGTTAGACACCACGTGCCTCGGAAAGCACGTAAAGCCGTTGGTCCTGCGCCTGATCTCTCTTCGGTCGTGACAGATTATCCATCCCATCGGATCATGAGGGTTAGGGAACAGAGAATGCACTTGTGTTTACGCACATATGTACTTGTGCACTACAATATCTCCTTCGCAGATGGCCAGTCTCCGTTAAGATTGGCCGCCGTGACCGAAATTCGGTCTGGAGGATATTATAATTATTATTTTGCATAGCATTAACTACCGCTTATTCATAACCCGAGACCTCAAACTTTATAGCAGCAGACAAAATGACAACAAAATATAATGATAGCACACCTATTTCCTTTTAAAAGGTTATTACAATGTGGTCACTGTTATGAGAGCAGATTTCTCGCTGACCACCGGATGACATGTGGATCACCAAACCGCATGCAAACAGTCGCCAGATGTCAGCTCGTAAGAGTCACCACTTATTACTTGCTCTGTTTCGTCCTGTCATTTGAAACAGGTGATTTTTAGGGATTCGTTGTAATCGCGAAATGTTTGCACCGTTGTCGACGAATATAGCTTCTTGAGAACACTCGTTTAGTAAGAAGACTGGAATAAACGAAACCGATTAAGTTTGTGTAGTGAACTGTGAATAAAGTGTTTCTCTATTAATATATCTACCAGAGGTATTGTCCAGGGAGGCCTCACCAGTCACCTGCCCTTAAACGGTGACAACCCTCTATATTGACATACCGTTCTACAATGTGTATAGAAATCTTACATCGTTTGTGAGCATTAGACATATGGGATGAGGAGTTCGTATCCCAGCCTTTGCATTATGGACGTGACTTATAGGAGAAAGTTTATTTCGGCAAGTTACTACTACCTACTAGTGTTTGCCAAGTATACAAAATTCGACCATAACCATAACTGAAAATTAATGGTAGATATATTATATGAATTTACCTAACAACATTGAGATGGGTATGTTTAGACAATGTTCAGTTATTGATATAAAAGTTAACAGTTAAGAGGTCTACCTCTTATTGATCCAAAGAATATATTATATAGATTCGTTTGCGTCCCCAAGGAGGTAGATAAAGTTATCATAAAAATTCAAATTCAAATTCAAATTCCGTTTATTTGCTAAACACAGTTTAAAAGACGATACAAAAAATATTAAAGTTGTGGTTCTGTGCCTTGCCAATATTGGCATACAAATATTTACATATTAATAATAAACTGTAAGTAAAATTAAAAACACAAATAATAAAAGATCTATAAAATAACCAAACTTAATCTAACAAACGAAAAGATATAATTTTTTTTTTAATTGTGTCTTTATTAAGTCTGTGATGGAATAGTAACACTTTTCAGCCAAAAATATTCTTAATTTCTTTCTAAAAAGGCTTATATGCCTAATGTTTTTATTGTCTCTGGCAGTTTGTTAAATATTTTCGGCTTTGTTAAATGTTTTTTTTTAAATAATTTTTCAGCTCCGAATTTAGAAATTGCTGATATTGCACATCCCCGTGCCTCAGTAGGTAAGCACGTAAAGTCAATGGTCCTACGCCTGATCTCTCGCCAGTCGTGTCGCTATACCGTCCCATCAGACTATGAGCCTGAGGGAATATAGTTTGAGCACACACTTAAATACTATGGAGGATCTTGTCCATTTGGATAGTGCAGCCCTGATAATAGTCGCTTTATAATAAAACTGTAATTCGATCGAACCTGTGGCCCGATTTGAAAACATTCAGATAACTAATCATAAGATACGATTGAATATCTTTCTTGTATTGTAAGTAGGTACATCTGGGAGCAACCCATCTATTAGATATTAACTCACCCCCGCGGTTGCACCCACGTATATGATTACTGCTCCGCTTGCGTAGCTCGTAGCGTGACATTATACAGCCTATGTTAATTGCGGATAAAGTAGCTTTCAGGATTATTAAAATCGGTTCAGTAGTTTTGAGAGATTAATGATTACAAACAAACAAATCTTTCCTCTTGATAATATTAATATAGATACTAGATGAGGCCGCTTCGCTACTGTAATATAGGTAAGGTTAGGTTAACAACAGTACTTTTGTCAGCAATAAGGTACCCCTATGTCCTTTTCTGTTTCGCTGACAACGTGTATGCGAAATTTCATGATGATCGGTCAAATAGTTAAGACGTAAAAGTGTAACAAACAAACAAATATTTTCTCTTTATGATTTTAGTAGATATAGATATCTACAATAGAACTCGATCCAGTTATTAATTGATTACATACTGAATAAATTAATTGAGAGTTGATACAATATTTCTTAGCTAAAATGTTTACATCGTATGGTATTTAATTGAACCGATCGTTTAGAAATAATTGAGTTGTAACTATGTTTTAAATAGCGCTGCTGGTCAGACTAAAAAAGCGATCCAAGTATAAATACTATGAGATAATAAGTTAGAACGACGAGGAACTATTTAACTTGGCGTTTCGGACATTTTAATATCCACACTCACAGGAAAACCTACTTCAGAATCTCCCCGTAACGATTGATGAAACTGGCACGTCTTCCTGGGTAAGAGGCCCAAATTAAAATTACGTAATTAAGGATTTGGCTAGTCCATATCCTAATTAAAATTATAAATGTGAATGTAAGATAATGTGTTTGTTAAGCTATCACACCTAAACTACTCGACCATCGTGAAATTTCGCATACCTACACGTTGTCAGAGATACAGAGAAGGACTAAGAACGAAGCCCCGAGTTTAAGCTAGAAATTTATAATTCACAATGAACGATTTACGTATAAACTGATATTTACGCTTGTTTTAGTGCAATTGAGGCAGACAGCCAATTCTCGTAATAAAACCTGACCAAAAAGAGTTTCAGCGCCATAAACATCACAAATTACATTCTCCTAAATTAAAAGAATCATCTAATGTACCTAATCTTAAATTACATTTCATTTCAGATTTGTTGAAATAAGACTAGATCTCTATATTTTGAACTTATTTTATTACGGCTGGCGCACACGTCGGTACATTAATTGAATTTTAAAGGAAATACCACTACACTCACGATGAAACCTATATAAATATGCTACAAGAGAGTTCTCTATTCCAGTCAATATATAATTTAAATGCCAGCCCCTACATAGCTACGGCAGTACATAACCAATTTAATTCTAACATGAACCATACGAGTAATATACTTATCTTCTTCATGATAATTCATAATATCTACAGAACCTGCGACATTTATCTTCAACTTGACCACAAACAACTCTCCTTACGGAAGGAATGACCCAATTCCTAAGTCCATCTGCTGGCCACGCACAAATTACAGTTATTACCACGCATTACGCCATACTTACTACTTATTGTTAAATAAATACACTATATCCACAATTACCGTGTACATATATTTTACACAAAACAGGGGAAACGGAGCCAAAGAAATTACGTTCGGTAGCTTTAAGTAAAAATAATATATATTTATTATATGGTCAACGGTCTCATTAAAAAGAAGGCTTTATGAAAGCTTCTTAAATCAGATTGACGTGGCCTACTTGGCATAATTGGATCATTTAATGACATTAAAGAGCGGCATATTAATTGCTTGCGTTATTATGGGCCTTTGAAACGATTTAAAGGCTACCAGATGGCTGTTTTTAATATTTATGACCAGTAATATGTGGTTACACGCCAATAACTTAATGTGTAATATTTTACGTGTATTAACACACACTTAATTTGATTTTTAACGTTAATATAATAATATTCAATACAATTATGAATTGATAATTTGATGCTGAAAACTTATGCTAGCATAAAACAATGTTTATAATTAAATAAAATTCTTAATATAGGTTTATTATAATTTATACATAATATATAAAATCGATTATTTTGTCGTTTAAATTCAATGATAAACATAATATGCAATTCAGTGCCATCTTGTGTCAAGAAGCTACATTACACCTCCTGCCATCTATTATCGACTAGTATAACTATTTTATTATCATCTCTTGAACAAAGTTCTTCATATAAGTAACAGAGTACTCTAATATTATTTATAAACAAATCTTTTTTAACTTATATTCAAAATAGTAAGCCATGAAATATATTATAGTAATGTTATGATTTTAAAATTTAAAATAGATAATATGGAGTACGGATACCAATAAATTAGGCCCTTATCCAAATAAACCAACCGAATATTTCCCAAAAGTTATGGTGTGTCGTTTCATCTCTACTCTGGATCTATGTATAAGACAAGCTTAATGTAATAGTTCAACAAACAAACAGATCCCCGCACTTATGTTCGCAGCAAAGATGCACACTATGTATTTAAGATTGCCAATTTGATGTAAAAGAAATAACGTATATTAGGGATGGAGATGCAGGACTTATTTAAAAAAAAAATTGTTGTTATTTTTATATTTCTAAAACGTAAATTCCTCTTTTTGCAGAATTCCACGCAATCAACAACAGATATTTGCACAATGCCACGCTATCAACAACAAATAAACCTAAAATATTAATAAAAATATCGCGCCTATATTCCTGTAGTGTAATAAACTCACATTTCGCCACCTACAATTTAAGTCCCACATAATTTGGTCCACTCTATTACTATTACCGAACGTTGCTCCAGACTCCATTTTGCTACTAATTACTGGTTTAACAAAAACCCAAAAACACTAAATTGGGAATAAAACCTGAGACCTCATGCACAGCAGTCGCATACATTACCATTGTCCCACCCGCAATGACTATACTCCATTGGTTAATTAAGTACTTAACTAAAGGTAAACAATCTTGTTGTGACTTTTTACACAAACACATATTAAACAAATAAACTACTGCTTAAACTAACGGTTCGATTGATTATGTAATCGTTGTTGTTGTATTTACATTTATCTTTAGCAACATTTTATTTTAAACTGAGTGTTTAAGTAAAAAAGACACATCAAGATTATTTACCTTTAGTTAAGTACCTACCTAACCAATTGGAGAATAGATTTTTTGTTTGTAAGTTTGTAATTTGGATTTAACTCAAAAATTACTCAAACGATTTAAATAAATATTTCGCCATTAGAGAGCTATATTATCACCGAGTAACATAGGTTTTAAAAAAGTACTGTTACTAACATAACCTCATAGGTTAGGTTATGTTAGTAACAGTACTTTTTTTAAGTAGGCTTTTATGCGAGCGTAGCTGCGGACAAAGTGTAGTATAAAATAAAACAAGTAAACATGTAACATAAAATATATATTTCTTATTTACTAAATACATAATTACATTGATAATAAGCTAGCGCCACCACGCGGCACGCATCACACCATAACACAAAATACTCCCAACACAAACTCGACAAAACGAAGGAATGCAAGTACTATACCTAATATATATTTATAATCGAATCTCAATATATTCATAAAATCTATTTATAAGCCTTTTTTATATGTTAGTACTATTAAAAAACAGTTTTTGTAGAAAATTGTGTGGGACTTTTTTCTAGGGAGCGATAGCTAACCACGGTACAATGCGACATAAATATATAATTATATAGAGACGTCTAAAAGTTCTCCATAATGTTCTCGAAGATATGTTTTGTCTGCCAACCCGCACTGGGCCAGTGTGGCGGACTATGGCCTAAGCGTGAGAAGGGCTCGAACTGAGAAGAGGCCCGTGCCCAGCAGAAACAGTTTATAACATTATATTATTATATAGACACATCCTTGTTTATCTGCGGGATAGACAGAGACTACTGGCTATCTGTAGAGATTGCCACTACCAATGATCTGAAAGGATTTAAACTAAAACATCATTAGATACCCAAGGACTTAAGACTGCGCCGAACGAAATGTGCCAAAACAGGCGGTCACAGTTAAGTGAATAAAATCAACACTTTTTGTTTAATACAAATATACAATATACATTTACCATAACAATTAATGTGTTTACAGTTACTCCGTGTAAAAAACTTAATATATGTAATTAATATCTTCGCCTACAAAATTACGTAAATTTGCAAATTTCGCCTACAAAATTACGAGATTTTTAGATTATAACAATAGAAATCTATCCTATTTTACAGCTTAAACGAAACATAAATAGTTTATATTACAATTTGTCCATCCCAAATATTTAAGTTATTGGTTGACAATAAAGATACATATTTATCAAAAAAGCTCTTCAAATCCTCTACACAATTTTATTATGGCGGCCGCGCGCCGATTTTAATATGCGCCGCACGAAGCTCTGTCATTATCAGCTGTCTTACGCTCGGCGCAGTCTTAAATCATAGATCTGCCCTCACCATCCTTAGATCGAAACAAAAAAGTGCCCACACTAAAAAGTGTGAAATCACACATTACAATGACATGATAGAGAAAGATATACCTAGTAATTTTTTTATATGAGTGAACCTGATAATAATTCATAATGAAAATGTCATGTTAGCATTGTGTTGGATAATAATTGAATGATCCAGAAAGGTGACTATATTTAAACGTAGTAGGGTGCATCTATGATTTAATTCTATGAGTATATCTGGTATGTCTACGTAGTAATATCCTCGAAAATGTTTTGAGAGGTCTAACAATTATTACTTGTCAACTATGATGATCTATTGGTTATTCTATAATATGCAAGAAACCGACTGTTTTACAGTAGTTTTAGTATTCTGCATATAGAGTAAAACTCCTATATTCTTGTCGCATATTGTTGTGTTTATTTTCGCTCGCCTAGAAATAACAGTGAGAAAATATATTATGCTACAATTACATAAAGAGTATTTTATGTGTTAGATAACGCCATCTTGTGTTAAAAAAAGAGCGAATGACGCCATCTTGTGTTAAAAAAAAGAGCGAATGACGACATCTACTGTCGTTCGTTAACAATGAACAACGCCATCTGTGTTGTTTGTCATGAACTATCAACCATTGCTGTTACCTGTTTCTAGTTACAAATATTAGCGCCATCTGTTATCAGTCGAACAAAACAATGTAAATAATAAGTATATATTTTAAATTTAACTATATTTCTAACAAAACTGGCACTCTTTGGAAGTACAGACGATAAATATTAAAGGCAGATAAGAAGAACACTCTTTCTATATTTATAGCATATTATGTTGAGAAGACTTTAAAATTTTTGTTGTTATTCTTATTATATTAAATATCAAGGTCCATTCATAACGCTAAAGTCATTTTATCAGGCAATAAATTCTCTTTTGCTGTATATTTAATTTTATTACGTAAATATTGTTGATCGGACTACTCGAAAATCATTATAAAGTGATTATATTAATATGGCAAAATGGCGCTTGGTCAGAAAGCAGGCTTGATATGACCCCCAAACTGTCAACGACTAACGTCATAGTTTCAACACCCGTCTCTCTATAACTCCTGGATTATCTATGATGAATTAAGTACCAAACACATAGGTTGACATTGAAGACTAGCAGAAAAGAAACCGTTTATTTGTCTCTATTGTACAACATATGAGTTCAAATTTTCAACACAGTTTTAGTAACAAAATCAGTCTGATTTTCTACGTCCATTACTATGAAGTATGTAAAAGACCGATCAGCAATATTCAGTAAAAAGATACCAGCTTACTTTTTAACACCCTTCTTCTTCTTTTTTCTCCTTCTAACCTCACTGTAATCATACTCCACTGTAGTACCACTCAAGTCTTGGTATCCATCAGACTTCTGGCTTTCGTAGTTAGCGAAATTAACGCCCTCAGTCTGCTGGTAGTTTTCTGAGAAAGTCTCATTGAACTTGGTACTGAGGGTTTCTGATCCGAAGAACTTGTTGGTGAAGTTTTCAGCTGGTTTCTGTAGATTCTGGTATTTCTCCGAGTGTGGGTAGATTGTGTGCAATATGTTGGTGGCGATGGCGACAGGCGTAGCGGGGTACGTCCCCTGTTGTATCGGTCAGAACTTCAGGTCCTGGGAATATAAGGTCGGATAAGCATATATTATGGAGAATCTTAGTAGCGTAATATGACTTAAAAAGGATGTCTGCAAGGATGGCGTGGTGGTTCAATTGGTCGGTACGCTGTTACCGCTAAGTTTTGTAAGTTTGATCCTACATAGGACAAAAATTTGTGTGATCCACATATGATAGTTCTGAGTCTGAGTACTCTTTGTGTCCGTTATTTGAATGTTTGTAAAATTTCCTGAGATGCAGGAATTATTACTAGCACCTGCATTATCCATACAAAAATTAAAACTAATGGATATACGGCTTGAAGTACTACCTTCTCACAGAATATCAACATAAAGTATCAGTATGTACACTGTAGCTTTAGTGCACGAGAGCACCTGAGCTCCGATCACACTCTTTCTCCCCTTCTCTTAAGCTCCTATATTTGAGGGTGTTCTTGTCTAGGTGGAGGTTGCAGGATCCCAGCCTTACTCAGTGTGACTGTGGTGAGCTGGAGCAGACAAAGGCACATTTGTTGGCCGAAAACTTGCACAATATCTGAGCTTTGTGCGGCTACTCCTAACACAATTAGAATGGCCGAATATTATCCAAATAATATATACTTCCCACAAGAAGAACCATTGACACGAAGAAGAATAAGTCTTGCCCCTAAAGTTGCAAGCGCACATGGCTTACTGCTTACCATCAGGCATGCTATATGTACCATATGTGCTTTAGTGAAGACAGCAGTTGGGTTGTGTTTCCTTGACTTTGCTTCTGCGATACCAAAAAAACACAGCCATGAGCAGCGGTCACTACTTACTTTAAAGTGGGTTATTAGCTTGTCTGCCACCAACATTATTTCGGATGATTCCCATAAATGTCTCCATAGAATCCCATAGATCAAAGCAATCCTGATATTTATTTATTTATTACTAGCTGACCCGACATACGTTATCCTGTCTTAGATGAACTATCAAATTCGCAAGATTAAAATAGTCGTTAAGTTTTCTGAAATTATCCGATTTTCTGATCTATTTGCTTAACTTTCTTTCTGTAAGAACCTTCTACAAAGTATTAGAAAACTTTAAAAAAAACTATGAATGAAATGGGTAATGTCGTTCTCAAGTTATGGCGTGACCAAGGGAAACACGGATTCATTTTTATATATATAGATTTCTAAAGAAAGCCAGCTTTTTAAGCGAATTAACGTTATTACCTTAAATATATGTATATATAAATTGTTATATAATACCAAGCCCCAATTGACAAAATTATCATGACTGTCAAAATCTAGTAATGATCTAAAGGCAGATTTTCTTATTAATTTGGAAGCCATAACCCATATATAGTTTGCCTGGTATGGCAGCATCGGTTACCTGTATCTGTGAGTATCTGTTGGAGCTCACCTTGATGGCCTGCGGCAGATCGGGCAGTTTCATGTCGCGAAGTTGTTGCGGCAAGTTCATGCTCTTCACCGCTGACACGGCGCGCGCAGGCGCCGCTGATATACCCGCCTGTACATACATATATGTATAGTCTCACGGCTATATATTCGAAGGGGTGTATTATACACACAATTCAACAGTTTCAGGTTCCACGTAGGGGACAAGCCTAATAGCTGCTAACCGGGCCCAGTTCTTATTTAACTTAATATAATGTAAGAGTTTAAAATGCCAATAAAAAAAATGTTTTAGACTATGTGCTAATATTTATTCATCCATTAATTGCTATTTTTATTCTACAATTGACTATATTTTAACTGTGTGACATTTTATTTAATTTCTCTGAATATTGATACAAAAGGACTTATTTGTCGACTTGACATAATTAATTTATTATACTTTTATCAATGTTTGCATGCCACTACTCTGGTCCAAATACTTGTACCTTTAATGCCATTATTTGTAACACCATTTTTCACAGTATTTCGGCAAATAAATATGATTTTGATTTTAATAAAAAATTCTTGACAGAAAACCCAGAACACTTTGTTGGACCCAGGAATTGAACAGCAATCGTATACAATAACATTGTGCCATTGAGGCGCATCCATTTTAAATAAAGGACTCATAAATATATTTAGTAGTGTGTCTTGTTTGAGAATAAAGCTATCCCTAATTATACCAATAAAAAAAGCATTAAGTAGAACTTAAACTTACGACCTCAACAAATCGTGTCGTCTCGCTTTGGCAACTAAGCTACTATTCTTCCTATGATAGAACCTTAAATTTTGCTAAGCTATCATTCGTGTTACGTTATCTTATCTTATCTTATGTGGGGGCCAGTCAGTGCAGACCGGCGACACTTCGACCCAGTGGGATCTTTTGTGTCGACACTCTCCCAACAACGACTGCCATAGATGTTCATGGCCGCCGGGACCGACGGCTTAACGTGCTCTCCGAGGCACGGAGCAGGTGATAATTGTCAATCAATACGCACATAATTTCGAAAAGTCATATAACTCCCGAAAGTCAGAGGTGCGCGACGTGGGTTCGAACCCGAGACCCTCTGCATTGCAGTCTGTTGGTCTCCCCACTGAGCTATCGCTGCTCTCTTCGTCTTACGTTATAGTCTGTTTCAAATACGAAGTCCCTTTTGACACTTCATAGCAGGTAACTCCGCACATTTCATATAATTTGCTAAAATAGACAATGATTACTTATGGTATCATAGACTATGTAAAAATAATTAGAATCTATACAAAACATGACATAACTGTTTCACAAACATAATTAACTATTAATTTCCATTGATACTGGTCTTAAATAATTTAAACGTCAAAATAAAATAACATTTTACTACAATACCATAGTTACGCACTATGGTATTTTTTTAACTTTCAGTCACAGTGACGCGACAATATAAATCGGATAAAATCGATCTAACTCGAGCTAAAAACAATTGTCCGAGAAATACTTTTGTAAAATTGTATTTTGTATTAATTATTTTTAGGTAACATCGTACCTTAAATCCCATTCAACAACCCTTTAATATATTTTATTTATCAATAAATGGATTTGAAGCGATATTAGACTTATAGTTATATTAAACATCTCATAGATATACAAATCAACAGTAGAAACACGGTATAACATTTATGTAACTATTCTTTAAATATGTCAAACTTGGTTTGGCTCCTCCTTTTTGTTTTTCTTTGTCTATCATTTCTGTTTCGATTCTAAGCCCACGATTACAGTTTGTTTATAAAGTTAATCGGTAATCGATTTTGTGCTGTATCGAATGAAACGGTGCTTCACTATTGCCGCCCAGCGATCATCTGTCAAATAGGAATTCGTATTTGAAACAGACTATAGGGACTGAAGTCTCTTTGTTTTTCATCTCGGTTGCTGGTTCAAGTCCCACTTCATGGAATGTCTTCTTACCTACTTTTCTTCTACCTTTGGTATATTTTACACTTTGCCTAATCTTGAAAATGCTTATAAAATAAATATTTTAGTTCAAAACATTTAGTTCAGTAAATTATTTTTAACATCCTATCCAAGATGATTGAATGTATTATACCACATTCCACCAACTAAAGTTTAATAATAAATAGCGACCCGCCCCGGCTTAGCTCGGCTAATAGAGCATCAGTGTCGCATCGGCTTGTTGATTTGAGCATATGCAACATAATTATGTCCAGAATACTTGGTGGCGCAGGGAGGGTTGCATCAAGCGAGTCTCATCGGCGTGAGACCGCTTGAATTTATTTTCTTGCGCTTTGTTTTTATTTTAGGATTTTCCACACAACAAGCTGATGCTCTACTACCCGTGTGAAGGCAGGGCTGATCGCTAGTTGTTTTATAATATGTAGTGATATAATAGGAAGCAAACCCATTCCCATTTACTGGTCACATTTTAGACTATGTACTGACAAAACCCTATCATATACAATTAAAAAACTCTCTTCCCTCGAATCCCAGTTCTAACCCAGTTTATTAGGAACCACAACTTATATCTACCTCAAGAAATTTATATTAGTGATCTCACCTCAGCTTTCTGCATCTTATTCTGTTCTTGCAGTCTACAGAGTATATCCGCCATGTTGGTCTGAAGTACCATGCCACCCATCACTAGCTCGTCCAGCACCTGGTGTGCCGCGTCCGCGTGGAAGATCAGGTCCAGCTCGCAAACGTTCTCGAAGCACTTGTCCAGGGTCTCTACGAACACCTGGAAAATGGAGAAGGACACTTAAGGTAAAATGACTTAAAGTGAAGGTTACAGCAGGTCATTCTACTTATATATCCGAAATAATGCTTATTTTTCACATAATATATACATCAAAGACCCTGTCCCTGAAGTGGTCAGCAAAAATGGAATCCGCCAATATTTTGGCAACTATGTTTTAGATCTCACATAATAAAGAGCTAATGTTTTGCTGTTATAATATCAGCTGTTATATGTAGTATCAGGGGCAGTTCCAGACTCCATGCAGCTACGAATTTCTTGACAAAAAAGCCCAATAATACTTTGTCCTACATAGGGAAAACCCAAGACCTCACACTTTTATCTAGATTTAAATCATTTTTGGACATATAATTGTGCCACATCGAAGTTGAACCCACAACACCCAGCATGGCAACAGCAGTGACCACACTTTCTTGGCCCAGATCTAATAACCAAGGACGTGAAGCATATAAAAGCTAGTCGATTTTTTTCCTGTAGAATATTATTCCAGTAGTCTTCTTCAATAGTATTCTATAATTATGATAAGATGCCCATGCCCAAAAGATAGACAGTTTATAAACAAGTCTGATATTATGATATTCTAGATAAAAGTTTTGGTTACCAACCTGTATAAGATCCAATATACCCAGCTCACTCTCGGATGAGTCAACACAAAATACGAAGTACAATGTGGCATAATGCCTGTAGATCAGCTTGTAGTCTGCACCACCAATCAAACTGCAATAGTACAAATATATATAATAAATAACGTTTTATATATTTAACCGGTCGTATACCGCCGGCTCGCATACCAGCCGGCAGATTTGTACCCGTCGTAGGCCGGTGGCTCGCATGCGAGCCACCGGCCTACGACGGGTACAAATCTGCCGGCTGGTATGCGAGCCGGCGGTATACGACCGGTTAAGATAGGTTTCAATATATAAAAACAAGTTGTTTTACCTATGGACAGTTGTGCCATTGACATATTTTTCATAGAATATATGTCAACAATTAACTGTCTGTAGGTAAAATGATTTGATTTTGAATGGTCATTAAATGATTATCATACGAATATGGTCTGCCCGATGGTAAGCATTTAATGCATTTTGCACTGTATAAAAGGATTCCAGTATCAGTTCTCTCAGTATCAGACTCTTGGTGTCTGAGCTGGCAACAAAATGCTTCCTTGACACTCCACCACAGGTACACAACACCAGGTTAACTTAGGCTGGACTATCCATTACTAGAAGAGGCAGCTATAGTCCAAGCTTGGCTGTCTCCTGCACCCCCGTCTGGGGAGGTAGACGCCGGGGCTATCCGCTTTCGCAACAGCATCCAAGCTGTTTGCGATGCGGCCATGCCCCGTGTGCGACACCGGACTTCGAGGACGGGGATCTACTGGTGGTCCCAGGAGCTAGCGGACCTCCGTGCGGCCTGCATTCGAGCCCGGAGGTACTATACACGCAGTCGAGGCCGACACCACCGCGATGAGCAAGAGGAGGGCCGACTGTATGAGGCGTATCGTGAGGCGAAAGCGTCTCTGCAGTTGGCCATCTGCTGCGCCAAGGAACGGGCGAAAAGTGAGATGCTGGAGGGTCTAGACCATGACCCCTGGGGGCGCCCATATCGCACGGCGCTGAACAAGCTCCGTGCGCGGGCCCCTCCCCTTACGGAGACCCTCCAGCCCAACTTCCTCTCCGAGGTGATCGAGGAGTTATTCCCTGACCGGGCAGAGCACGTGCCCCCGCCTATGGCCCCATTGGGAGGCGGACCTCAGTGTTCCCCCGGTTACAGATGCGGAAATGGGGGCGGCTGTCTTGCGGATCCGCTCCAAGAGGACCGCCCCTGGACCTGACGGTGTGCCGCCGCGAGCCCTCGCGCTGGCCCTCGATCACCTGGATGACCTCAGGGAACTTTTCGACGCGAGCCTGGTGTCGGGACGATTCCCTGAGTGCTGGAAGGAAGGGAAGTTGGTGCTGTTGGCCAAGCCGGGACGGCCTCCAGAGTCGGCCGCGGCGTACAGGCCCATAGTGCTGCTGGACGAGGCGGGGAAGATGCTGGAGAAAATTCTCGCCACCCGCCTCGTCCAGCACTTGAGTATGGTCGGTCCCGACCTGTCGGATGCTCAGTTCGGATTCAGGGAAGGGCGTTCGACGATCGGGGCCATTATGCGCCTGAAGGCCGCGGCCGAGGCGGTGACCAGCGGCGGTGTTCTGTTGGCGGTGTCTTTAGACATCGCCAACGCTTTCAACAGTCTGCCATACAGCTGTGTCCAGGGGGCGCTCCGATATCACGGAGTACCTTTTACCTGGAGCGGCTGGTGGCAGACTACTTGAGAGGCAGGAGTGTCCTCCTCGAAGTTCGTGACGAGGTTTGGCGGCGGCCCATGTCGTGCGGTGTCCCGCAGGGGTCGGTACTTGGTCCGCTCTTGTGGGACATAGGATACGACTGGGCCCTACGTGCTGTTCTACCCCCCGGGCTGAGCGTCATCAGCTACGCTGACGACACCAGCTACGCTGACGACACCCTTGTCACAGCCCGTGGGGGTACCTTCGAGGAGGCGGCCCGTTTGGCCACCGTGGGGGTTTCCCAGGTGGTCGGGCGTATCGAGGCGCTGGGTTTACGGGTGGCTCTTAGCAAGACGGAGGCCCTGGTCTTTCATGGGCTCCGACGCAGTCCACCCCGCGGCGCCTCGATAATGGCGGGCTCGGCGCGTGTTCCCGTCCAGGCCCACATGAGGTACCTGGGCCTGGTCCTGGACGGAAGGTGGCACTTTGACGAGCATTTCAGACAGCTCGCCCCAAAGCTTCTCGGCACTGCGTCCGCCCTTGGGCGGCTATTGCCAAACTTGGGCGGGCCCAGTGTCGGTTGCCGGCGACTCTACACGGGGGTTATCCGGTCAATGGCGCTTTACGGCGCACCGGTGTGGGCGGACAACCTGACCGCTCAGTGCAGGACTCTCTTGCAGAGACCGCAGAGAGTCATAGCGGTCAGGGTCATACGAGGATACTGCACGGTGTCGGGCGACGCAGCTTGCGCGCTGGCCGGGACACACCCGTGGGATTTAGAGGCTGAAGTGCTCGCCGAAGTGTTCGCAGTGAGTGAAGAGGTGCGGGAGGAGACAGGTTGTCGTCCCCTCCCGGCAGTGATTAAGCACGCGCGTGATCGAGCCCACCAGGGCATGATAGGAAAGTGGAAGGCGCGGCTGGAGGCGCCCCTGGCCGGTTTCAGAACCATTGGGGCCCTCCAGCCGGTGTTGAAGCGGTGGGCAGGGCGGCAGCATGGGACCCTTTCCTTCCGACTGGTGCAGGTGTTGTCAGGGTACGGCTGCTTTAGCAAATACCTGCACAAGGTCGCTAGGAGGGAACCGAGTCCCATCTGCCACCACTGTGAGTGTGAGGAGGACACGGCGCAGCACACGCTCGAGCAATGTCCTGCTTGGGCGATGCAGCGCCGTGAACTCCAGGACGTTGTGGGTGAAGACCTCTCGCTGCCGGCCGTGATCAAAGCCATGGTCCACAGCGAGAAGAAGTGGGTAGCGGTCACATTCTTCTGCGAGGACGTCATCTCGCAGAAGGAGGCGGCGGAGCGGATCCGTGAGGAAAGTATCCTGGTGGATCCGTGCCGCCGCCGGCGAACCAAGCGGCGCAGGCGCGCTTATGCTCGCCTTATGCCGCCGTAGCAAAGACCGCGGGTGGGAGAACGGGGATCTCCCGCCCTTCAGGTATTGAGTTGGAGCGACGCCCTTAGTCATGTCGGGGCGTCGCCCAGGAGTCGTCGCCCGCAGACCTTCTGTCGGTATTGGGCACTGCTGGGTGAGTAGCTGATGCAGTTTAAGTTCCAGCACCCACCCATCATACAAAGCAGCACGTTGGCAGACCGTGGGGTTTTAGTCGGTAGGCCCGAAGTTTCGAGAGAGCCCGACATAACCCTCTCGCTTCCCCTTGTGGCGAGAGGGTATGCATAAGGAGCATTTCGCCACGATAAAAAAATAATAAAAAAAAATGGCTCGACTATCCAGGCTTAGACCTGACGTAGGTAAAAGTGTTTCCACATTCAGACTGCTATTGATGTCATTAGTGGTCCAGGGAAGGCTAGTATAAGTAACAAAAATAATTGCTAAGGGAGTCTACACATGGAGCACTGATTCCCACATGGGTGAAAAATGTATGTAAACCACAAATAATTGTTCTCATTTTGGATGTTCTTGGGGCCATAATTTAGTTAAATGTTTAATGTTTACAAAGTCCCTTGCAACAATGCAATTAGTGCTACTGCAGCAGTATTCTTTTTTACCATGAACTTATGTATATAATCTCACAGCTATGTCTCAAAAGAGCAGGCAGAGGTGTATTACACTGAATTTTCACCAGGTAGACCAATATTTCAAGACTGAAACATTACTTTGTCACAGTTTCTTAGTAGAAAAATTGAACATTACTGTCTGTACTAGGAACTGAACCTGAGGCCTTATACAAAGCAGCTGAACTCACTACTACTACACAACTGAGACAATTAGGCAAGTTACAAACATGATAATCAATAATTATGCTCTCTCTCCAATAAATAATCAACATTGCAATAATATTACCTGCCACCCTCAAGAAAATTGCACACATTGTCCTCTCTTTTGGAGACCAGTTGAAAGGTCTCCTTTATTATCTGTTGCTGCATGTCTTCATTCTGGAAAAGAAATGACTTCACTCATCAATACCATATCACACGGCACCCACAACTACCATGCCGTAACTTTAGCTTTAGATTTACTGGAAATGACAAATTTATACAACAATAAAATGATCAAGGCATTTGACAGAAACCCCAAAGATTTAAATCATGGACGTTTCCTACTATGTTTATATGGGTACCTTTTTGAATGTTAAATTGTAATCTGACACACAATACCAACATGACATCTGAATAATAAATATAGTACTATTTATTATTTACCATGTTCACTCATATTGAAAATTATACACATATTATATATTCATCACTATCTAATGACGCTCTTCCAAGAGTATACACTTTTTCATTCAATTATGTGTGATTAGGGCAGATATATGATTTCAATAATCTTACTATATATATAATATAATATATTCTTAGTGAAACCCCTCTCTCCAAGACCCGGACCGAGCTGTGCGCTATAAAACGCGGCGCGCGTTTAGCAATAATTTCATTCAGTTTTCGGTCGGCAACGTGTGAGCATTGCTACCCTCGCTTTTACATTGTTACTTGGTTATTTTGTAAGTCATTAAATCACTTGCAGTAATTAGAGTTTTGAATATAATAGTTCTAAATTATCATTTATGGTTATTTTCGGTTATTGAATTTTGATTGTTTAATAAATAATTTCAGGAACTATAGTTTTTTTTTTAAATTTCCTCTCTTCTTGTTCGTAAGAATATATAAATTTTGTGAAGCATTTTGGATGTTTGTTACTCAATCATATGTTCAGTATTAAATAGATATGGATGAAACTTGCTATACAAATAGATCATGACATTTATATCATACTATCTTGTACTGACTCACATGAATGAAACCATATGTAAAAGCTAGTTATATATATTTACCCAACTAAACTATCTCATATTAATTCAAGCTTGAATTAATATGAAATAGTTTGTGCAACAAGGGATATAGGCTACATTGGAGCATGAAAAAAACTGTTTTACAATATTTACACTATAATTATGAGAATAACAGATGATTGTACACAAAAATTTGGTACTCCATTGAAATTCCAATAATTATATACATATAACTATTATAGAATAGCAAAATATTTAAAATAACATTATCCTTTATGATTTGGTAATAACAATATAGTACATATAAGATATCCTTTAAGACTGCACCGAGCGTAAGATAGGTAATGACAGAGCTCGTGTGGTGCATATTCAAATCAGCGCACGGCCGCCATAGTAAAATTGTATGGAGGATTTGAAGTGCTTTTTTGATAAATATGTAACTTTATTGTCAACCAATAACTTAAATATTTGGGACGGACCAATTGTAATATAACTATTTATGTTTCGTTTAAGCTGTAAAATAGGATAGATTTCTACTGTGATAATCTACAAATCACATAACACGAGCTTACGTTTTTGCATTTTTCGTGCAAATTTACTTCATTTTGTAGGCGAAAATAATAATTATTTTAAGTTTTTTACACGGAGTAATTGTAAACACATTCATTGTTATTGTAAATGTATATTTTATATTTGTATTAAACAAAAAGTGTTGATTTTATTCACTTATCTGTGACCGCCCGTTTAGGCACATTTCGCTCGGCGCAGTCTTAACAGTGTACTGGTGATAAGTTTATTGAGCACCTTATCAGTATGTACAATTGTAGCCTCTGCTATTTATTACAGTACTCCCATAATATTTATTTTGGTTACCTGTATGTTTCAAAACATTTGAAAGTCTTTTTAAGATGTACGCAACAAGGAGTACAAAGCGATTAGTTATAAATAAAAACACGCATGCCATGTACACTAAATTAAAAAAAAAACTTTCACTCACAAAGTACTGGTAGAATTTCGATAACCGCGGCTTGCCATGGTTATTGAATACTAGTATGGCCTTAATCATTTTTCAAATTTTACTATTATAAGCTAATTATTTTCATTTATTAGTTATGAGCTGTAGTAATGCAGTCATGTAAAATAAAAGTAAAATATCGATTTGTATTTAGACAGTGACAGTGCTAGCAGTGCGACGTTAACAATTTCGTTCTGAAATTATAACAGCAGTTACCAAACTACAAAAGGACAGTAAAAAACTAAAATAATAAGTATTGCATATATAAATATAAATTAAAACACATTACATATTATTAAATAATATATATTATTATTAATATAAAGTATATTATTAATATAAAGTAAGTAAGTATTGCATATATAAAATAGTAAGTATTGCACAGTCTAATAAAAGACATATCATATTGTATGGATCAGAGCGCTAAACTACTTTGGAATGTGCTCCCTCATGAAGTCAGGATGTCCACAAACCGTTGCACATTCAACTTAAAAATGCGTGCTCTCTTCCTTGACAGTTTATCTGTTCCATCTGATCAGTATTATGTTACGTATGTATGTATGTATGTAAGCGTCTATATATTTATATGTATATATTTATTTATATTTTATTTAAATTATATATTATGTAAATATCATTACTTTTGTGTTATTCTTTAGTTTAAATTCATGTATATTTATAATGCTATTGCATCTACTTCTTTTTATCTCTGCATCACCCTATGGTTGACTGGTAGAGAATGCACTTAGCATTAAGTCTTCAATGTATTGTAATGTGCATAAAGTATTTAAATAAATTAATAAGTGATGGATAAAAAACGTAAATAAACTAGATTTGATTCTACATCATTTATTTTGATGTATTTTTTAAATATTGTTGAAAGTACTTTGATCTCATTATAAGGGTTAAGAAAAATGAAAAAACGTAATATATATAAAAGGCACAGCTGGAAGATATTTTCTTCAAAAGATATGCACTATTGAAAATTTATGGCAGTGATGGGAATGACGATAGTAACATGGAAATGATATTATAATTTCTGGAAATTACACTACATGCCTGGTAATGAGTCTGTGCAATAAAACAAATATTTATAGATCAAGTAGTTAAGATAATTTATATACTATAGAATGATTAATAGGACAAAACTCAGGGTTTATGAATAAAATATCCTTTAATCTGAATTAATCCTTTATTTATTGTACATCCAATTCAAATTTCTTTGTAAAAATCAGTCATAAGAAAAGCTTGGATTTATTTTAATAATCAAATCTTATTTTGCATACCTATTTGTTACACAATTTGACAAACAAAATCAACTATCAATTAGTATTCGTGTATAGCTTTAACTAAGTAAATTTAAAAAAGCCTTAGTATTTTGTCTTCTTTAGAATCTGGCACCGGTCTCTTCTTTCCAAGCTTCAGGCCTATGGCTTTCGCCCTCAACTATGCACCTAGGTTGCAAGTTTCCTTCAGAAGGGTCGTATTCAGGTCGTTTGCGATGGTCGCCCTTCCAAATGTATGCAGGTCAATACAGGAGTGCCTCAGGGCTCCGTCTTATCCCCTACGCTCTTTCTTCTGCATATCAATGATATGTTGAATCTCGGCAACATACATTGTTATGCGGACGACAGTACTGTGCATTGGCGATATCTCAGACATCCAAGGGCCAAACAGGCTGAGGTTGAGGGGAAAAGGCAGGATCTTGTCGTTGAACTTGATCTTGGACCGCATCTCTGAATGGGGTGCCAAGAACTTGGTCCAGTTCAACGCCAAGAAGACCCAGGCATGCGCATTTTCAACAAAAAGGTCTCCTTTTCTGCCTCTCCCTACTCTGAAGAACATTCGACTGGTGATACGTGACAGCCTCTCTATCTTAGGTATAGATCTCAGCCGCACCCTCAATCTCAAAACATACATCGAGAGCGTCATTAAGCAAGCTTCGCGAAAACTCTGAGTTCTGAACAGGGTGGGCGGTTCTTCGCTCCTGGGCAGCTGTGCCTATTCTATAAGGCATAAGTGCGCCCTTGCATGGAGTACTGTTCTCATCTTTGGGATGGCTCCGCACAGTACTTACTAGACGCTCTCGACAGGTTACAGCGGTGGGCTGTCCGTATCATCGGAGATATAGAGGTCACGAGTTCACTGAAACCTCTGCCATTGGCATGCGTTCGTCGTACGCGTACCCTACTGCTACCTGCACAAGGTGTTGGCCGCAAACCGTGGTATTCTGTCGCTTCCGCAGACAAGTACCAGCCGAGCGCACTAGTATTAAGTGTGCGAAGTGAAGTTTTACTAACACAGTATTAAGGTGTATTTACCAACATCAAATTTTATAATATGTAAATTTAGGTTAAGGTATTTATCTATGGGCCTATCCAGCCCCAAAATAAATGATTTATTATTTAAGCACGGCGTGAAAAAGCACCTTCTTAGGCCGTCAAAGTAGAGACCTCAACATCGCCACAGCTGCTATGAGGATGGTGTGGAGGCCACTGCTCTTAGATCACATGACTGCTTCAGGCGAAGTGTGATCATTTCGACGAACAACATAAAAAAAGCGTAACCAACGAGAATTCCATGTTAAATTTTTATGCAATTGTTTAATAAAATAGAATAGAATTATTTATTTGCAAAAAATGTAGGTAATACATAATAGGTGTTAAATACATTTATATGAAACCTTGTGCATTTTGCCATTAAGGCATGCAAATGCAATAAACAATCAATATTAAACAATTAATATTAGTTCATAATAATCAAACAGAATTATCATTTAAAGTATGCTATCGAATAATAACATTTATCAATTAGAATATTAATTCTTATATATATTGGATGGCTGTTCTTTAATATTACTGGGTATCTTATTATATACAGTAGAGGCCATAACAATTACACTTTTTCTTACAAACTAGTTTTTATGATCCAGTTGACAATAAGTTTTGGTATTGAGATCTCATGCTGGTTTTTCTTTTCCTGGTATCATGTAAAGATGGAAATAAGTGTTTATTTATTTTAACAAATAAATATCTCTAGTATATACGTATATTAAGTTAAGTTACGTATATTAATATTTAATTATTAATATTACTAATACTAACTGCCTTTTTTATTTTTGGACCTTATTTCGAGTGATGTACTGTTTTTTACCAAGCATAACAGTGCTATTTGAATCTTGATCGAAGAATTTCTTAATAAGTGTTATTAATTTTTGCCCTGTTCGAGTTACTTGACCCTTTGTAATGTCTGTAACCATCTTCATGTCTCTTAATTCCGGTTATAGTTTCTCATTTTCCTTTTTTAAATATTTTATTATACTAAATAATCTTTTACGTCTTTTTTGTTCTATGTATCTAATATGTCGTATTTTATTCGAACTTAAATTTCCTGGTGAATTTAATGGGTCTTTCTCTACAGTTGTACTGGTTTGTGTTGTGCCCTTACGTAATATTTCTTCCTGGTTCTATGTTTTAATTAACACTGCTTCTGGTGTCATAACTTGATTTTTCTTAACCCTTTTCTTTTCTCGATACTTCTTTGATACGACTCACCATTTTTCTCTGTTGCCTTTGATCTCTGGGCGATTTTGCATTAACTGGTATTACTTGTTTTTTCTTTCTTCTTTATGAAACGTAGTTGTTCTTTTCATATAATTCTGGATCACTTTTCAGTTCCGCGTATACTCTACGCTTATATGGTGATAGTTTGGCAGTCCCTGTACTCTTGCTCATTGTTACCACACCTGGCATTAAATATTTGTCTTTAGTACTAGTAGTAGTCGTAGCTCGTAGCTCGCTGAGGTTTGGCACACTTTTATAATTACTGTTCCGCTCCCGTTGGTTATTACCCACGGGCGCGGGACAGTATCTTGTGTATGTGTGTGTGTGTGTATGTGTGTGTTATGTAAAATACTAAGAAATAAAATGTTTGTTAGTTGTTGGTATCCTATATACTTCCACAACAAATGGATTTAGTAATGCAAAAATAAATTTTAGGTATGTCCAGGGCTTATTGCGTTTAAACACACAAACAAATTATATCAACAGTTTTATAATATTGGTATAGATAATTGGCGTATACACCAATGCTTTATTTATCGGATCAAAGAGTGAAGTAAACTCTATTCTTCAAAGAAAAGACACAAACGAAACAGCAGATAAACATATTAGTCATTGCCAGTCATTGAAAATGATTTCTATCTATAACAATTTACTGGTGATGATACTATTGGAAATGACATTATCCTTTTAAAATCGATCGTGTTTTAGAATATCGTATCAAGTTAATAACAATAGTCACTAATATAACACGTAAATATACCACATAAAAGTAAAAGGAAAAGAAAAATCTATATTTGTTACTTATATTTTTATTCGCCCTTATGGAAATGATGTATGAAGAGATGTATTATGAAGAGTTACGAAGGACGATTGCTACACTAGACAATCGTCGTTTGTAAACAAATTTAGTGTGCTGATTGCACTGCAATCACGCGGCTACTCATTCAGCCGGTTGCTGGCAAACTGAAGAAATGCGGGCCCGGGGATAAATGTGCTTCGTGTTCGCAGTGTCGAAAAAATTCACTGTTTGACGCACTCTTACGGAAATGATTAAAACTTTGTAACATTTTTTTATATTTTATTTTGATCTTATTATGACAGTTCACATAAAAATTGAGCATATAATTATGCATTTGCATAATATAATTACATATATTTTTTAAAGTGCGTTTTTAATATTCTGATAAGAGTTATTTTAGTATTTATCATCAAATGTATTATTTTTGCCGGGTTGGAAATGACGTTAGGTACCTTTTGAGTAAACTTTCTCGAAATACATAATGTTCCAGTATACAAAATTAATGGCGCCTTTGGCAAAAATATATATATAAAATCATTTGCACCCAATTAAAATGACTAAAAACAATAAATAAAAGCGCAGTGGCAGAAAAACCTTTATTTAACACATTCAGTTTATTTACAAAAAAAAGCTTTTAATAAGCTAAGCTTTTCGAAATTATATGCGTATTGATTGACAATTATCGCCTGCTCCGTGCTTCGAAGAGCACATTAAGCCGTCGGTCCCGGCTGCCATGAACCTCTATGGCAGTCGTTATTGGTAAAGTCACTACCCTCTAATATCCTGACACTGGTCTATCCTTAGTTAGCCTTCGGGTTGCGGAGGTCAGGTGGCAGCCACTCTGTGTAAAACCTGATATCCAGTCAAATCCGGTTAGACTAGAAAAGCCGGCCCTAACTGACTTTGTAATAATAAAGGCTAGGGAGAAGATTCAGTTTATTTACAAAACTGCATAAAATTTAAAGGAAGCTAAAGAAAAGATGTGTCTGAGGATGTCTGTGGTCTGATATGAAAGAAAAGGGTGTCAATTTGTTTTGAGATGGCAGCTGATAGATGTGTACCTATATCCTAATAGACCATGTCTAAGACCTAATCGAATCCGGGTCAGGATAAAATATACACCAACAACTAACAAACATTTTATTTCTTAGTATTTTACATAATACACACATCATACGAAAGTACTCATATAATTTATATATGTCGTGAGACCAGAGACTGATAAAAAATTGTTTAAAAAAATGGAATGTAAGCCATCAAACTTGATTTAATACAAATCCAGTTCATACATTCTTTAATATGTATTTCTTTATATCAGTCTAAACAATCAATACATATATATCAATTAAATATCGAATAATAATAAAAATAGTTATCACCTCCTATATTTCTTATTCCATCAGTACCTAGTGCATACACTTTGTACTAACTACATTTTTATATAGGTTGTGATTGTGTACTAATGGTAGAAATGGTAACTTATTTAACCTACATACTAGCAACACACAAATCTCGCGAACGCGTTGTGCTGTCGCTGTAACCCGCGAGTGTCACAATAGAAAAAAATCGTAAAAACTGAATGATTATTGTGAGAAATAAACATTTATTGTTCACTTTCACGTTCTGTATAGTGTTGAATGTTTGATGGAAGCCTATTATCGCGCCGCTGCTGTCTCCCGAGCTATATACAGGTCAGTGAAATAGAAGATGAACATGGTATATTTTGTTGTCTTTATTTGGATGTCCGGAGGTGTCTGGCGGTGTCGTGTGGCTTATTATGATACTCTGTCACTTTAAGAATCATCTGCAGGCTATACGCGAATATATAACGAAACCACACGTAAAAAAATGAGTATAAAATATGATTCGGATAGTTGATCATTTTAACGTATCGTTTGGAAAGTATGACCGCTATACTATGGTTATTTGAAGATATAATTGCAGTTACCGCTACTGTTTGAGCGCCGGTAGAAGGTTAGACGCCTGAAAAACGTTGATTTACATATTTGTATGTGAAGAAAATGTTTGTAAGTCAACAATGCAATATTTTTGGTGTAATATAACTAATTTAGCCAGTGTTATACTGAATTATATTCGTAAATATTATAAACAAACTGACTATAGTTAAAATTTTGATGCCCACCAGCTGTTAAACTTTTATGCTAGAACTACATCTAAGTGTGTGCAGTAATTTAATCACAAGTAATAAACTTTATACTTTCACATTTTAATAAGTTACTTATATGATATAACTATAACATAATGTTACTAAGAAATTACTTTAATAACATGAATAAAATTATCTTAATAATCTAGAAGAAAATAACATTTTCTTATACTATATTAATGCATAATTATGGTAATCTCATATCTATTTTATATGATCTGATTTTATAATCCTCTTATTAAGAATAAACTTTCATAATTATGTTGTAGCTCATGATGGCTTAGTGTTTACATTTGATGTGTCACATATGCAATGTTCTAGTTGCTAGCCAGCTAGGTCTACTAGGTCAGTAGTGAGTCTACTAATTAGAACATAAATAGCTATAATTCTTCTTTATCCCATTGTTCTATAATTCAATTCTATATTTATTATTGGTTGTTCTTCCTGAATGTTGTTCTGAGATGGTCATACCAAAATCATTGCAGTTGTTTATCTATGCAATCATAAATAAACAGAAGAAGTTAGTTTCATAATTAGAATATTATATGTTGTTGGTTAAAATTAGCTTCAAAGATGCATGTAGATTACCAGTCGTTTTAATTCAAAACAGGTGTTATATTATGTTTTAGTGATGGTGCCTTTTACAATGCTATTTAACTTATTTATATAACATCACTAATTATAAAAAAATTAAAAATAACCTTTTAATTAAATATTTATTGCTGCCATTTGTTGCTATACTTAATAGTAACAAGCTATTCTACAGAAATATTTAGTTAGAATATAGAAGTGACAGAAAATTAAATGTAGTCATATTTAAAAATTATACCTTATTATATTAATATTGATTTTTGATCTTAAAAAATATTGAGATCAAATATATTTGTACTAATATTATAAAGATAAATTATTAATATTTTTGTTTGTAATGTATAAATCCCAAAACTAATGGACTGATTTTAAATTTTCTTTCCTCTTTAGAAAGCTACTGTATCCAGAAGTTATATAAGATCACACTATGAGCTATGGCCATGGAACAATAATCATAAATGTGGGTGAAATGGCAGGGGACAGCTAGCTTAGAATATAATTGATTGTTTTGTTTATCTCGTGTATAGGTTGAGTTAAAGCAATTGCTAAATGACAATGAAATAAAATGACATGTGCAAACATATAAGACTATTAAATTCACTCCTTTATATTCAGTATTCTTTATATTCAGTCAACCAATCTAAATAAAAACTAAAGTTAATGATATATATCTTCAACAACCACATCTAAATTGATTCTGCCATTATAGTGATTACCATACATATATACACAGATAAATATACAAAAATCTGTTCACATTTTAGTACGTTATGTTCCATTAATGATTGAAGTGATCAGTGCTAACTGCCATCAATAATGTCAATCAGTATTGATTGACAATATAATAGCGGTCAAGCAATGAATTGTTCCATTTGTTGAATACCATACCAATTGGTTTAGTGGGTATTTCATAAATGAATATAGTGGTTAAGGAAAGCACTGTAAGGACGACTTTTAATGGATAGGCATCTTTATTATTAGTTGGTTTTTGAAAGGATTTCGGCAATATTTAATTATGAAGTAGTAGAAAACATTTTGAATATAATATGTTTAATCATGCCTGCATCCTAATAAAATAGTTGGAATCTACCGATTACGATTTGTTTATGAACATGGCATATCCCTCTTGACTCTCATGAATAGTTGACTGGGATCCCCAGAATAGAAGGCATCGCACAGTCTTGTATGTGACGGTATTTGTTTCATTGTGTAACAGTAGCATATAAGGACAGCATGTATTATTCTTGATAGAAAACGAGAGGGTAGAATTTTACGATATAAGGCTTGAGTAAAACAGGCGGTACAGTGCTGGAGGCAACGCCGTTGTAGATCTTATCTTTCGAGAATAATCACTGGTATATACCTTCCGAACACAGTGTTAGGCTGTAGTAACGCGGGAATATCAGCCGAATAAATTAGACATAGTATTCGAATCAGGAAATGATCGCGACCACATCCAATATCAGCTTTCTCTTGCTGATTATGGAACCAGAGATCCATGAGGGTATCGCAATGGGAGCAGCGAAGACGATGATGCCTATAGCCCGATACGATACGGTAGTTTCAGATCGTGTATGTAATGTTTCATACTAATTGGAACAATACAAAGAGGCCGCCGCCAATACCGCTCTGTCTTTGCTGTCTGTGTGGTAGGCTCAGCGTTGCTAGGCGTCCGGGTAAGGCGTATATCGTCAGGCTTTTTATGTTGCGTGTCCGGCCAAATTTGGCGGTAGCCGGGCTGTTCGGCTTTTGTTAGGCTTTTTAAGGTTTTTTTTACATTTGTTATGTCTTGGTTTTCGCTACGCCCGCCTCACTTTAGATAGCTAGCGCAAGCGAGCGCACTAGCACTGTAGCAAAAATTAAGGGAGACCGGCCTTTTTAGCCAAATGTCCGGCTTAACTTGTTGGTCTGTCCGGCTTTTCGGTGTTACGGTCTACGTGGGCTTAAAGGATGTGATAAGTTCCTGGCCAAATTGTACTTTTGTTATTGTCATAGGTCAGGCGATTACGATTATATCTTATTATTAAAATAACTATAATGTTATTATATATAATAATAACAAAAATGTATAAGAATAGGTAACTGGAGGCATGGTTTATGAAAACTTCGATGGATATTTGTTATAAACACTCAATGAATGATGATGATGATGACTACATTGGCAAATAAGCGTAGCTTAATGATAACCGGTGTTATCGAAGACTATGATAGTTTACAATTTGAGTGGTATCACTCGATGCCGATCCTTGAAACAAGAGGAATCTTTGTGGTGAAAGCGCATGGAAAAAAGATCCTGCTGACAGTACAGCGCCTACTCAAACTGGAGTCTGAAAACCTTCATGACCGGAATACAGCACAATTTGGTTAGCTACCATTGGCAGGGTGGAGCCAGCCGGATGGTAGTACGCGTTGACCTCAGTTTGGAAGCGATACCATTGACTTCAATCACGTTATGAATCATATGAAACGTGATTTAAATTTTAATTTGAATCTATAGCTACATTTTGTGACTACATCGAAATCTATATAACAGTTCTTTAATTCTATAGACTATTATTTTAGGTTCAGACCCGTAGAAAGTGATACACCATAGCTGTAGACAGTAGCAATAGATTTTTATTTGAATTTTGTCCAGATACAGCCTTGTTAGTTTTGTCATAGTATAGACTGCATAGAAATATACGATTGCACAAATGGTGTAGTGGTTTAAGTTGTCACCTCGCTACTGCCACTGCACCGAGAGTTGTGGGTTCGCGACACAGGATTTATGCTTAGTGCGGGAGATGCCTTTTATTAAAAAAATGAGCCAGTGTAGCATTATGTTAGTCAACCCCGCTTTTGTGGCGTGGTTGACCTAGGAACAACGCGATCTTGTGGGTGAAGACCTCTCGCTGCCGGCCGTGATCAAAGCCATGGTCGACAGCGAGAGGAAGTGGGCAGCGGTCGCATCCTTCTGCGAGGACATCATCTCGCAGATGTAGGCGGCGGAGCGGATCCGTGAAGAAAGTATCCTTGCGGATCCGAGCCGTCGCCGGCGAACCGGGCGGCGCAGGCGCGCATTCGCGCGCCTCATGCCGCCGTAATGTAGGCCGCGGGCGGAAGAACGGGGATCTTCCACCCGCCAGCCATTGAGTCGGTCCGACGCCCTCTGTAGTGCCGGGGCGTCGTCCAGGAGTTGTAGTCTGCTGGGTGGGTCGCTGAGGTAGTTTCTTTACCAGCGGCCCATCCACTATTCAAGGCAGCGAAGGGGCACACCGTGGGGTTTTAGTCCGTATGCCCGAAATACGGGAGAGGGGAGAGCCGGACATAACCCTCTCGCCTCCCCTAGTGGCGGGGGGTATGCATCAGGTGCATTACCCCACGTAAAAAAAAATAAAAAAATGAACAACGAGATCAACAAGCATATATTTTCACTTACAACAGGTGTATAAGAATAAACAGAACTACAATTAAATCCGACTAGATATTTAGTGGTATTTTTCAGGGCGTGGTTCAAGATGAAGGCTTGTTACGTGGTCCCGGGTAGACTGGACCACTTAACTTCAGGAGGCAGCGCAGCGGAAGGAGCAATACTACATACATATGTAGTATTGCTCCTTTTTTAATTTATAGGTATTATGTTACGCCGCTGTTTGACTTTATGTATATGTTACGGCTAATAGCCGAAGTACAGCTACACCTAGTTTTAGCCGGCTAAACTTAAAAGTAACCTAACATAACCTAACCGCATGTGGCCGGCTAAACCTAGTTGTAGCCGGCTAATCTTAAGTTTATGTTCACGCCACCTTTAGCCGTAACATATATACGTACAGGCAATGATATAAATGTTTTCTATACTTAGGCCCAATAAAAAAGCAACATTCGTATCCTCAGAGCTGAAATAGTAAAATATATTTTATTGGCACTAAACTCGGCATCAAGTAGAAAGAAAAGCCATTTATTGGACACAATACATAATAAAATATTCAATACGAACTATCCTTTCTTGTCGCTGACTGAGGAATAAAATTGTCAGAGAGCGTATCCGATTTGCTTATGATAGGGCTTTTCTTGTCGTATTGTGAAATGTAAGAACGACACAGAACACCTACTCGTAAAGATAGCATGTAATAATGATATTTTACACTAAATATGTCACTTTCGTGGTAAAAGACGTCGAAGAGCTGATCCAGACTATTTTGTTTTTATTTCACTACATATTATCTATTTGCGATAAACTCAAAAACTACTGTACGGATTTTCATGTGGTTTTCATCAATAGACAGAGTCATTCATGAGAAAGGTTTAGGTGTATAATTTGTTAAGGTTTTGTACTACCCGTGCGAAGCCGGGGCGGGTCGCTAGTTCTGATATATAAGAGTGGCATACGTAGCCCAAGTAATCGTGTAAATACAGCATGTAGCAATAAACTGTGGTCATGTCTTAGATCATACTGAGTGTTGACTGTCTCAGTGGCGCAGTGATAGTGAATGCGACTGCTGTGCATGTGGGTTCGTGTTCGATTCCTGGGTCGGGCCGAGTGAGTTTTGAGTGTACGGATGGCGTAGTGGTTTAATTGGTCGCCTCGCCACAACCACTACGCCAAGTGCTGTGAGTTCGAATCGTACACAGGCCCAACATTTGTGTGATCCATAAATGTTTGTTCCGAGTTCCGAGAAAGTCTCCCGCGACACAGGAATTTTTCCTTGTTTTTAAAATAGACGATTAAAATTGTCAGTGGGTTTTTGACAAGTAATACTCAGCAGTAATGTTTGAAAGTATAAATTATATATAGTAAACGACCATAGGCTCGCCAAGTATTACAAAATGTTGGTGTAATACATCTATGCCCTACTCCTTTGGGGATACAGACTTAAATCTATGTATTCTTTTTACTTGCGCAGAATGCATTCACACAATCCTCTCCGCGGGGCGTCGGAAAGGTTATGTCGGACTCACCAGGGGAAAGATGGTGACGTCATCACCGAATGGTTAGAGGCACATTGAATATTAATACTAGCCTGGAACGGTCTTGATTGATGAAGTCCACGCTCCGACCAGCACCAGTTCATATCCAAAACCCCGAGAGCTGTCAGCTCGAACTCCAAAACCGCTTTGAATGCCTCGACGAGTGCGTTGATGTGGATGACTACAACAACCGGTTCTTGAATGCTGTCCATAGAGCAAGCTCTAAATTCTTTAAGCCCCAAAAGACCAAAAGATCGCTACCTTCATGGAAGGTCGCGAGTCAAAGATTTAGAGATCTGTCTATTGAGGCGCCAGTATTCTGGCATATTCTCGGAGGATTGCAGAAGCATCCTACGTCTTTCCTCCAAAAGCTGCCGTGTAGGACCTGTGATCTTACTTGATCTTTTGATCTTTTGGGGCTTAAAGAATTTAGAGCTTGCTCTATGGACAGCATTCACGAACCTGGTTGTAGTCATCCACATCTACGCACTCGTCTAGGCATTCAAAGCGGTTTCGAACTTCGAGCTGAAAGCTCTCGGGGTTTTGGATATGAACTGGTGCTGGTTGGAGCGTGGACTTCATCAATCTAGACCGTTCCAGGCTAGTATTAATATTCAATGTGCCTCTAACCATTCGGTGATCTCGTCACCATCTTCCCAGGTGACAGTCATACCGAAGGATCATACCGGTCATACCGACTAAACCTATCTATGGTTTTCCCCAACATTACCTGAGTCGGCGAGGCCGCGCGAATCATTTTCACATTCAATGTATTTAGTCTGAAATTTAACAACTCTAACTGGTAACTGGTGGTGGCCTTCACATTCCTCACGTCAGTAACCAAAAATGCTACGTAAATTAAAAATGCCATGCTATATTTACCGTCACTAAAAATAATGTTACGAAAGGTCAGTGCATAAGTCCAGCAACGAACTAAGTACCTAATTTTTCATCTATTCATACATAATATACATTAGCAGCGAAAGCCTAGTGTGAGACCGTTGAACTGCCACCCAGAGGTCCCGAGTTCGATCCTAAGGCGCTCATCTCTGACTTTTCGAAGTTATAATATTATAGTTGAAAGCAGAAGAAAGAAAAAAAACATTCTTTATTGCCACAAAGAAACATGACTACATATATTTCTTACAAAATATAGACAAAATAATAAAAAAGACAATAAAATAACTATACGAACTATTCGTAAGTAAAAAAAAATACTATGCTATTGTGGCAACAAATGGTCTCCATTCAGCATTGATGTTGCGATAAAACTGACGTGATTTTCAATGGAGACCATCGTTACGCACGGACGTCAAGCCAGCTGCATATAATTTTACAACTAACAAAAATTTTGATTCAATGATACGTAACCAGAGAAAAAATAAACTATTACTTAACTTATTATTATAAAAAACAAATAAATGACAAAAAAAAACCCATACAGTATGCATGTATTGACTCATGCGGAGATCCAACCCACAACACTCCCCACCGGCAGAGGCGAGGCACACACAATTATAATAGTTAATTATCACTGAAGTACCTGGCATGTTTACTGGTGATCGTGATAATCCGGACTCAATGCACGTTTCGTGCAAAGCACGCAATGGGCTTTCCATTTTATGTAGGACTTAATTATATACCTGGCAATATCTGGATAATAGAAATATCTCACAAGGATGAGGCTCTGTTTGTATGTACAAAGAACAATGACAAAGTTACCTTTTAACCACTGCGCCTACCGTGCAATCATGTTATTTGTAAACCCATCAACCGAGAGTATGGTTGCGTCAATAAATTGTTGTCGATTGGTGCAACAATAACGAGCCGTCGTTATATTAATGATCGCGTGTGCCCGTTCATGTCCCTGTTTAGGTAGGCTATTTAGATACATATACTCACGACTGTACTCAAGAAGAATAGGCAGAGTTGTTACAACCACAATTCGTTTACTTTTTAATCCCATGTAATAGAAGGCCTGAACTTAGCGATAGCCTAGTGCAGTGGTCGGCAACCGCGGCTCGCGAGCCGCATGCGGCTCTTTGAATCACGTGCAGGCACGGAATATTACTTATTATTTTGATTTATAAGTACAGCAGAGCAGCGATAGCTGACTGGGGAGACCAACAGACTGCAATGCAGAGGGTCTCGGGTTCGAACCTACGTCGCTCAGACTTTCGGAAGTTATATGACTTTTCGAAATTATGTGCGTATTGATTGTCAATTATCGCCTGCTCCGTGACTCGGAGAGCACGTTAAGCTGTCGGTCCCGGCTGCCATGAACATCTATGGCAGTCGTTATTGGGAAGTCAGTACCCTCTAATATCCTGACACTGGTCTAGCCTTAGGGTATCGTTAGCCTTCGGGTTGCAGGGGTCAGGTGGCAGCCGCTCCGTGTAAAAACTGATATCCAGTCAAATCCGGTTAGACTAAAAAAGCCGACCCCAAGTGACTTGGGAATAATAAAGGATAAGAGAGAAGATTTTGCTTTATAAGTATGATAGCAAATGTTATTTTATTTACTGTTAGTTATTCTAAGACTTATTTGACATAGGCAAGGTCGAGAGTGTACATTTAATAAAAATAATCCTAAATATTTCCGTAATAATGTCACCTGCCAAAGCAAGGGTTACGTTAAAAATGCCTCATTGATTTCAATTGTGTATTGTCTATACTTCGCTGTTATGGATATCAAGGTAGCCGACCACTGGCCCATATCTATGAGACTATATATATGAGACTCTCCGCCCCTGCAGGAGGTCGGTATACACACTAAAAACCTGGGGTGAGCAGTCCCTCCGCCGACGGAGTGGGGCGGGAATAGAGTTGCGTTAGCAATCACCATCCCGCCCCGGCGGTTGGCCCGGCTGATGAAACCGACCACTGGCCTAGTGGTAGACTGTTGTACTGTCACGCAGAGGTTTCAATCAAATGTCACGCAGAGGTTTCGAGTGCCATGCTATGGCACGCACCTCTGACTTTTCGAAGTTATGTGCTTATTGAATAGTTAACTATCGCTTGTTTTAACGGTGAAGGAAAACTGCGCTGATGGCGTAGTGGGATCCCACACGGCACAATAATTTGTATAATCCACAAATGGTTGTGTCGAGCCTGGGTGTTCTTTGTGTCCGTTGTTTGAATGTTTGTAAAGTCCCTCGTGAGACAGGATTTATTCCTAGTGCGGGAGTTATGTTTTAAAAAGAAAAATAATAATGTTTTCCAAGATATGTGTCAACCTGGACTAGGCCAGCGTGGTGGACTATGGCCTAACATTTCTTACTCAGAAGAACCCAGAAGTAACATAGGCTATATAACATCACGCTGCGAGCTACAGGAGCGGGGCAGTAATCATAAACGTGGGTGAAAGCGCGGATCTAGCTAGTTGTTAATACAGTCAATTAATAGTATTTCGCCATGGTGTAGGAAGCGTTCTTGGTTCATGTGAAACAGCACATATGATTGTCGCACAATTGATCTTGATACACTTGTAATAAAATTCTCGTTAGTCACAAACATACCTACTCTATATTTCTTGTACCTAAGCATTGTTGAAAATGTAATCTATACTAATACTGTCTATCTAATCAAGCTGAAGAATTTATTTGTTTGTTTGTGTTGTTTGAACACGCTAATTTCAGGAACTACTGGTTCGATTTGAAAAATTATGTTAGTGTTGGATAGCCTATTAATGCTACGACCCACGGGGGCGGCACAGTAATCATAACCGCGGGTGTCACATCTAGTAAATATATAAAAACCTAGCTTTAGCTCGCAGTTTCGCTCACTCGAAAACAGTATTTTTCTGGATGAAAGTAACCTAATGCCCTATAAATTAATAAAACCAATGATGTCTTATATATTTTGATAAACATTCGGCTTATATTTTACAAGTTATCCCTTAAAGAGCAGTGGGAACTTATTCTGGACGAAAGCTATCCAATTTTTTTTTCTGTAGCCCTGATAGCGTGTATGCGAAATTTAATGATGATCGGTTAAGTAGTTAAAGCGTAAAAGCGTAACAAACAAACTCACATTCGCATTTATAACATTAGTTAGGATATAGATGAGAGAGTCTAAGTAATGGTACAGTCATCTTAGACCAAAAAAGGGGTCATCCTCAGAATCTAACGGAATAAGCTGAAGTTTGGTATAGACCTTTATTTTAGCATTACAATCGTTGTCTCAAATGTCACGTATGCCAACATGTGAGCGTCCTCAGATTTTCAAGGTCCAAAGGTCGCAAGAATCAGTTTTTTGAGAATATCTCGTTTTCTCTGCCTCCTATCGTGTTTGCATTTATTATAAAAGTTGTAGAGAATAAAATTCTTCTACAAATTTCATTATGGATCTTTTATTATACGTCGAACCGTTTTTGTGAGGCAGGCGTAGAGTGTGGAGCGCTTAGCCATACATACCTTAGCGCAAGGTAAATCCTGAATCCCAATCTATTACACCGTTTTTTTACTTAATTATATATTAAATACTACTTAAATAACAATTTAATACCTCATACTGATATTTAAATTTCTTTTAAATCTAATATATAATACAAATAATTAAATATGACGACCTCGATGGCGTAGTGGTTAGTGTAACCGACTGCCACGCCTGAGGTCGCGGGTTCGATTCCCGCACAAGTCAAACATTTGTGTGCATGAACATGGATGTTTGTCTTGGTCTGGGTGTTTCTATGTATAATATGTATGTATTTACAAAAAAGAAAGTATATATGTATGTTTATCCATTGTCTAGTACCCATAGTACAAGCTCTGCTTAGTTTGGGCTAGATGGTGTGTGTGTATGTGGTAGAATATTAATAATAGTGTACATTCTAAATATATTTTATCTTAATATATATCTTATATTTTAATCTAATGCTAATGAAGGATAATAGGATTTAGAGTAGGTTTTTTTAATTTTGCTTTTATTGATCAGTGTTGCCTTTTCGTTTTTTCATTATAACTTCTTGTAAAAAATGTAATGATGTTTTTGGTATTTCAGCGTTTAGCGTCTAGCATTCTACTCGGTGGTGGATAAGACTGTTCGACTACAGACAAATGAATATCTTCCCTAACAATGCCGCAGCGGCATCGACTACTCGTAACCGTTCTTCTTGAGGAGTGCTTTTTTTATTCTCGTACCAAGCTTTGGTTAATAAATTAAGCTGTGCATCGTGAAAAGATGTTAAATTATAGTTAACGATCCCACTTTTTTCGTAATTATGATATCAGTTAAATACTTCTATTGTAGTTTAGTAATAATTGTTATATCATCGGGTACATACTCTGTAGGGACATCTCTAAGCTCTGTCAATGTAAATTGCGAATCTTCATGATTTTCTATATACTCATAAATTTCTTTCATTGCTCGTGTAATTTCGTCGACTTGGTAAATCTTTCTCGACACGTTGGCATATGTGACTTTTGAGACAACATTTGTAATGCTAAAATGAAGGTCTATACAAAAATTCAGCTTATTCCGTTACAGGTTTCGCTCGATTAAATGTAGGTTTATTAGGTTAGTTACAGTACTTCATAATTATCGGTCGAGTATTTCAGGCGTGAAAGCGTAACTAACAAACAAACTCACATTCGCATTTATAATATTGGTTCGGATCTCAAATAAATATTCAACCACTTTTTATACTTACGTCAATTTGTCTATTATAAATCTATATAATAATACGTGAAGCTAAAACGAAGCACCCCCTTTTAAGCATATTGCACGTACGGAGGAGTGTGTGATTTGGTTTCGTGAGTTTTTATAGAGAAGTGCAGAAAGATAAAACTTATAAAGAAAATATATAATATCAGCTCTGTATATAAACTGCCACACTGCTGGGCACGGGACTCTTCTCAGTATCACACGACATAGGTCTTGTCAACCACGCAGACCCAGTGCGCCAGACTTCATAGGTATATCTTCGAGAACATTATGGATAACTCTCAGCTCTCAGACATGCAGTACCTATCTCACAATGTTTCCTTCACCGTTAAAGCGAGCAATAATTAAATAATTAAAAGGCACATAACTTATAAATTTCGCGCGTGCCTTGGGATCGTACTCGAGATCTGCACAGCAGCACTGGCAGCCCAACAGAAGCCCACTAGTCTAAAATTAATCAAATTAAATTTATACTGGCAGCGAATTTGAACGAGTTGGCGATCATTACTTTAAATATACAGTCTAAATCGCATTAACATAAAATTTATAATAATTTAGCATGATTGCCCAAGTACGTAAAAAATTCGTGCACATACACTAGCTATTAATTCAGTCTACGTGACGATAGCTAGACAGACGGGAATCGAACTGACTGCACGTGCCGGCCCACGTGCGATGATCGAAATAGCCGCGTTACAACCACGTTACAACACACGACATGAGAGTATTTTTGGACATTATTTTATTAAGAAACCGCCTGGAAGATGGCTGAGTGCGTGATCAGTGTGTCTTATGAAATATGATGTTAATTTTACTTAGAATGACGCTTATGAATCCTCTAAGGCAGAGGTACCCAGACTTTTTTCTCATAGACCACTTTCAAAATTTAGCAGTTTCCGGTGGACCCCTGCAGCTACATTTCTACCATATTCCTTGGCATTCGTATTTAAAATTTGATCAAAGTTCTACAGGCAGACCTTTTTTTTCGAAATTCTCGGGTCTGAACCTACCATGGTAGGCTGGCAGAATTTTTTTTTTTTAGAAATTTTCTTCCTAATCTTCGGTGGGTTCGAGACCACTGGTACTGAATATGGAATATACAAGGTTTTAATAAGTAACAGCCGCTGAGCTTCTTAAAATATTATCTGCCTACATTGATAGATGAAGTCAAGCCAACATTTCAGTGCTTCACTATCGAAAGCAAATAAATTTGCTTACGAATTGTAGACCTCCATTTTTTGTCACGTAAACGTAGACCCCCGTCGAGTCTCTCGTGGACCCCTGGGGGTCCACCTGGACCACTTTGGGAACTTAGCGTAAGCTTAGGGGAAAGCGTATTGGGACTTAAATTTCGCTAGCTATGTTTATAGACAATAGAAATTTCGTCTATTATGGTCTATCGCGCACATTTTCAGATTCCGTACGACTACTGGTAATATACTGTCATTCAATCCTTATAACAGCTTTAACGCATCTACTAAAGGTCTTGATCTAGTCGTATTTTGTTCTAGCGTACGAGTAGCGAAACGCAGAATAAGTGAACGAGAATGAATGAGTGAGACTATACATTCACTGCTTTCTGTATGGACTGTTTGTTTTTGATGTCAAATATTATGTACTGTGTGAGAGAACAAATAAACAATTATTATTATTATTAGTGAACGACGGAGAACGAGTGAACTAAAAATTAAATTTTACTGAGCAGCATTGTACCCCTAATTTTCACATTGCTGTGTTTATGCCAACTGTAAAATGAATTTAATACTAAACGCGATGACCTGTAATTGGATTTACGATATATATTTTAATATATTGTCTAGCCTCTAACTGGTATAAGCCATTGGGCCTTCATCAATAAATATATAAACATTATTTTCGACACGGCGCCACACGATCGCCAATCTTACGCCATGACAACAGCTAGGCAATAAAAGTCAAGATTAAAATACAATTATTGTAGTCTAATGGTGTCGATAATTAATTTAATTACTTACTCCGTTGGTTTAGGGACCCTATGTATTTTATTTTCTTTTTATAAAAGACGACTCTTTACTTTTACTGCTCCGTACCCGTAGCTCGTAGCGTGATATAGCTTTCTAATGGTGGAAGAATTTTTATAATCGTTCCAATAGGTTACCATTTTATTAATTACAAACAAGAATACCTGCAAATATTCCCTCTATGTAATACTACTACCTTCTTCTCCCTTAGCCTTTTATTATTCCCAAGTCACTTGGGGTCGGCATTTCTAGTCTAACCGGATTTGACTGGATATCAGTTTTTACACGAAGCGGCTGCCACCTGACCTCTGCAACCCGAAGGCTAACGATACCCTAAGGCTAGACCAGTGTCAGGATATTAGAGGGTACTGACTTTCCCAATAACGACTGCCATAGATGTTCATGGCAGCCGGGACCAACGGCTTAACGTGCTCTCCGAGGCACGGAGCAGGCGATAATTGTCAATCAATACGCACATAATTTCGAAAAGTCATATAACTTCCGAAAGTCAGAGCGCGACGTGGGTTCGAACCCGAGACCCTCCGCATTGCAGTCTGTTGGTCTCCTCACTAAGCTATCGCTGTAATACTACTACCTAAAGATGGTTAATCCTCCATTTCAGAGTGCGTTTACGTCGTTAATGCAAAAGGTGGGATTCGAACAGAGAGAGAGAGAGAGCAATTTTTAATAAGTAAATTTAATAATATTTTGTTGGAGACAGCTCCCGCACTAGAAACAATTCCTGTGTCGCGGTGGACTTTACAAACATTCTAACAAAAACAACACCCAGACTCAGTAAAACTATTTGTGAATTACACAAATTTTTGTTTCCTATCGGAATCGAACTCACAATACTCGACGCAGTAGCAGTGGTGAGGCGACCACGTCAACCACTACGCCATCTGTGCAATCATAAACATTGTAACCTAATGATAGACCCAAGGTTTTTCAAACCAAGATCATGACTGAGAGAAAATCATAGAATAATTTTCATTGATACTGTAGGCAAATGAGAACCGGAATAAAAATTAACATAGTTGGCTCTTTGCCAATGAAATTGCAACGTGGTCTCTCTTGCCGAAGAGATTTCACGAAACCGCGTTTAAAATTGGCTATGGTAAAATGCACGGATGTTTTTGCCGTGAGGCTATTAACCGCTGCGTTGACATAACTGCGGCTTAACATTTATTTTAGCGCTTAAAAATGTATAATAATTATAAATTCTTTATTGCAACAAAAAGTTTATACATTTACAGTGCAAGCCCTAATTCCCAAACTAGCGTGAGCTGTATGTTTGAAAACAGTCCTTCCCAAAAACAAATTATACAAAACTGTTACAATAATATATGCAAGATAAATAGATCAGAAATGCCTTAAAAAAATAAATAAGTAACATTTTTGTTAATTTACGTGTGAGTTTAGTGTTGGTAGTATATGTGTGTGTGCGTGTGCGTGTGCGCGTGCGTGTGCGCGTGCGTGTGCGCGTGCGTGTGCGCGTGCGTGTGCGCGTGAGTGAGCGTGTGAGTGAGCGTGTGCGTGCGCGAGCGAGTGAGTGTGTGCGTGCGCGTGCGTGTGCGTGTGCGCGTGCGTGTGCGCGTGAGTGAGCGTGTGAGTGAGCGTGTGAGTGAGCGTGTGCGTGCGCGTGCGCGTGCGCGTGCATGTGCGTGTGCGTGTGCGCGTGCGTGTGCGCGTGAGTGAGCGTGTGCGTGCGCGTGCGCGTGCGCGTGCGCGTCCGTGTGCGTGTGCGTGTGCGTGTGCGTGTGCGTGTATATTTGTATATTTGTTATTAGATTTTTACCTACGAAATATCAGTTTTGTATGTAGAAAAATATTAAAAACGCTGTATTTTCACAGTACCTAATGATTCCGTCAATATTTTTGAGAGATATTCAATTTCGGTGATATTTTGTGTGGTTTCTAGACTTTTGTATTAGTCTATATGTCTTCAATTAAGTGTCGAAAACAGGTATCATTATTAATTATAGCGAACTAAATTGTTCCCGCGGTTTTGCTTGCGTAAAGGTAGGTTAGATTAGTAACAGTAATTTCTTCTGCATTAAAGGTCCTTTTCTGTGCCCCATGCGTATGCAAAACTTTATAATGATCGGTTGAGTAATTAAGGCGTGAAAGCGTAACAAACAAATAAATAAACAAACTCACATTTGCATAAAATTTATAATATTAATTTATAATATTATTAGGATTGAAGCAACTATTCTGAAAAGACGGTAAAAGACGTAAAGTTGAACACAAATTGATTGTAAACTGACTAAGTAATTAACAATAGACACATGTTATTAATAGCATTACAGTCTTAAATCAAATTAAAAAGTAATTTTAGAAAATAAATAATCATTGTATTAATCATAGGAATTGCAGAATATGTAGCAGATACTTGGCTGAAATGGCCGTGAGTGCCTTAGGTATCTTCTCATAACCCTTTACTTGAACCTAGCAAGTAAATTAAATGTAGCTTTTGTAACTTAGTAATCTCACTAATCCATGTATTGACGTTCATAACTGTTACTTTGTGACCTAAATGAATAAATGATTTTTTACTTTGACTCTTCTGCTAGGTGGAGGCACTTTTACAGATGCTCCAGTTTGAACAAAAATCCTTTTTACCCTTTTTAAATTCCTATTGATGCTTAGATATCATTTAACATTATATATTCTTAGATATATTTCACGACTTCTTTCGCAGCCTGTGTCCTTTTGCAAGTTAAAGCTATCTCCATTCCAAGTATCAATGCAATTATGTACGGATAGAGTTACATTAATATTAAATAATGGGTTTGATATCGGAAAATTTTGTGATATAATACTACAGCTTCTTTTCTTTTAAACTCAAAAATATTTAAAGAAAGTCTTATTTTAAAAGCCACGAGGTACTTTATAATTAATCAAAAATATGTATCCCGACTCAGAACAACTGGGTATTTACATAATATTGTCTTCTGTTTACGCGAATGTTATTCATTGAAATTAAACTACTATATACGGATTCTATCGCGTTGTTTATTTTACACTTTATTACATAATTTTGAAACTGTTACACTACTACTAAATACTATTAAACTTTACTAATTTTTAAGCTAAGTAAATTATTAAAACTATAAAAACTATTTATATTTAAGTTTACACTTTCCTCGGCGTTTTGGTTGCTTTTCAGAAGCCATGGTCACGGGGAGACTAAGATGGTAGTTGTCTCAATGTTCCAGTGTCGTTATTTCAAAGTACCCGAACATAATTTAATCATTGGTGTTTCTATTTACGCAGAATTATGTAATAAAGTGTAAAATAAACAACGCGGTAAAATCCGTATATAATAGTTTAATTTCAACTAGTTATTTGTGAATCACACAAACGATTGTTCCGTGTGGGATTTGAACCGATAACCCTCGGCTTAGCGAGATTGCTAGGCGACCACGTAAACTACAATGGCGTCCATGCAGTCAACATAACAACTGGTCGTAGAAATCCATTTCTCGCTCTCAATTCAAGTAGGTACTACTTAGTTGTAGTACTTCAATTGAGTGCCTTAGTACCTATAATATCAGTCCTGTATTAAACTGTCCCACTGCTGGGCACGGACCTCTTCTCACTGTGAGAAGGGTTAGGCCATAGTCCACCACGCTGGCCTAGTGCGGGTTGGCAGACTTCGCGTATCTTCGAGAACATTATGGAGAACTCTCAGACATGCAGGTTTCCTCACGATGTTTTCCTTCACCGTTAAAGCAAGCGATAATTAACTATTTAATACGCATATAACTTCGAAAAGTCAGAGAAAATAAAGTACAAAATCAAATATAGGCAACCGCCTATATTTGATTTTGTACTTTATTTTAGACACAAGAGCGCATAGCAATGAAAAGAAATCTTTTTGTGCAACAGTATCAAAATTGGCTTCATAATAAGGTAGTAATCAATATCTATTATACTAATATGTATTATAAAGAGAAAAGATTAGATATTTTGTTTGTTTGTAAGGATTTGGCTCGAAAAATAAACAACCAATTTCAAAAATTCTTTCACCATTAGACATCTACAGCCTTGGCCAAAAGTATTAGGCACCCCCAATATAGTTATCACACACCTGTGCTATTTGAACAATTAAACAATATTCTATAGAACTGCGATACCGGTGTCATAAAACACTATTTAAGACAATAGGCGGCATTTTTTAAGCAGTCTTAAAACATCTGGTGCGTCAATAACAAAATTTTATTTTTTCCAAAATTTATTTTTAATGTTTCGTCAGTTACCATTTGGAAGTCTTAGTGTAAAGACAGTGCATTTGTGGTTTTGTGAATTAATTGAGAAGAAATTCATTTGAAAATGCCAAAACGAAACGAAATTAGTATTGAAAATCGTGTAAAAATTCAACTTTTACATGAGCAAGGCAAGACTCAAAAAGAAATCGCGAAGTTGGTGAAATGTTCGCGATGCGCCGTTCAATCTGCTATCAAACGTTTTGTTGAGACTGGCTCTCATGCAAATAAACCAAGAACAGGCAGAAAACGCGTGACTACTAGCCGTCAGGACAGAAAACTTATCCGAGAGTCTGTGAAAGATAGAAAAAAAACTTCTTCGGAGCTTGCTGTGGCTTTAACTGAAGAGACTGGACATCCCATAAGCGCACGAACTGCAAGACGAAGGCTAGTAGAAGCCGGCTTAAAAGGTTGCAAAGCTAGGAAGAAGCCGTGGCTATCCGCAGACAATAAAAGAAAACGACTTGATTGGGCTCTGAGACACCAACATTTCACAGAAGAGGATTGGTTTAATGTGCTGTGGTCTGACGAATCAAACTTTGAGGTAAGTTTTTTTAGTGAAGTCTATACCACAATTACAACGATCATTGTTGTGTTTGTCTTCAAACTCAAATGTTATAAAAGTTTGTAATGTGTGCTTTTTTTTGGAATCTACAGGTATTTGGAACACCAGGTGTGACGTTTGTGAGGCGACGCAAAGGCGAAGAATATCACCCAGATTGCGTAGTACCAACCATAAAACACGGCGGAGGCAGTGTAATGATTTGGGGTTGCATGGCTGCGGATGGAGTCGGCAAAATGTTTGTTTGCGAAGGTCGCATGAACAGTGAAAAATACATTAATGTACTGGAAACTGCTCTCGTACCTTCGCTTTCGTGTATTTTTGGTGACATTAACTTAAATGGTGTGAAATTCCAACAAGACAATGCTCCGTGTCACAAGTCAGCTACTACGATGCGCTGGTTTACTGAAAATTGTATTGATCTGTTAGATTGGCCTGCCCAGTCCCCGGATCTAAATCCTATTGAACATTTGTGGAGTATTTTGAAGAGAAAAATAAAAGAGCACTCGATAACATCAAAAACAGCTTTAAAAAACGCGTTAGTGCAAGAATGGGATGCAATTTCTCCAGAGGAATGAGCGAAACTTGTACGTAGTATGCCCCACAGAGTTGCTGCTGTCATAAAATCAAAGGGTGGCCCAACAAAATATTGATGTTTTTACAATATTCTAATGGAAATAAAGTACTTTAATCATTATAATTAGTTTTATTTCTCTCTAAGCCTGAAATATGCAGTAATTTATAGGGTGCCTAATACTATTGGCCAAGGCTGTATATTATCACCGAGTAACACAGGCTATATTTTATCTTTTAAAAAGTACTGTTACTAATACCCAACCTACTTTTACGCAAGCTAGTATTAAATATATATATACTAATATTATAAAGCTGAAGAGTTTGTTTGTTTGTTTGAACGCGCTAATCTCAGGAACTACTGGTCCGAATTGAAAAATTATTTTAGTGTTGGATAGCTCGTTTATCGAGAAAGGCTATAAGCTTTACAACATCACACTACGACCCACAGGGGCGGCGCAGTAATCATAAACGCAGATGAAACCGCGGGCACATCTAGTGGATAATATAAGAAAAAGCTGGGCTGTGGTGAAGATATCTCGCTATCTTCATCAGACTGCTGCATTTAAATAACGATTACGTCACAGTTTGTATCGTGCATCCATTTTCTGCCATTTGACAATTACCCCTACTACCAGATTTGAAACGCTTATATTTTATTTATTATTGAGAGGTTTTTTTTAGTATTGTTGTATATACAAAAACACTTGTTTTCAATAGTATTTGCTCAAGTGTCTTCTCCGGTTGTTTTACAATGGGACCATCTCGACCGGGGGCGTAGCGGAATAACGAATTCTTCACTATGGATGCATACCGGCCGGGGGCGTACCGGAATAGGACCCAAATCGCCGGACCCAAAGCTTTGACTAAAATATTTGTAATTTTATAGATTTAAATACAGGTATTTTATTGTAAAAGACGTGAATTTAAAAAAAAATATAAATAAAATCTAGCGTTAATGACGTATTTAATTAAGTTTCAAGAAATTGTAGATTGGACATAATAATCTATTATATTTTCTGGATCGACCATTTTAGTAAGAGTAAGGCAGGTTTTAATTCGCATAAAGGTACCGCCACTGGGTTATAGGTTAGACCGTGGTCGGCAACCCGCGGCTCGCGAGCCGTATGCGGGTCTTTGACTCCTCGGCTGCGTCTCTTTCACGAAATGTTTAGTGAAGGTATGTAATTACTTTATCTTGCCTTATAAGTATGATACCAAATTTTATTTTATTTATTGTTAGTTAAACTAAGACTAATTTGACAAAGGCAAGTTCGAGAGTGTACATTTTATCCTTATTATTTCCGTAATAATGTTTCCTGCCAAAGCAAGGCGTTAAAAAATGGCTCTTTGTATAGATTTCAATTGCGTATTGTCTATATTTATCTCTTTTGGATGTCAAGGTTGCTGACCACTGACCATCGATTCTCGTGTTTTGAGATATTGGTTTTGATTTACAAATACTTACGCCTATATTTCCAAAGGGGTTATTACACCCACATTTCGCTAACAATGGTTTAAGATTACACGTGCGCGTGCGTATGTCAGAATTCGTGCTGCTACTTAGAATTTCCTGACAAAAGAATCCAATAACACAACCCTACTTAGAAATCGAACCCGAGATCTCAAGCACAGCATTCGCACACGATATTGCAATACAAAAATAATATTCGATACGTCGATAGTCTCGATACAATAAAATCGATTTAATGGTTTGGGCATCAACATGCGTATGCGCATTTGCAACGTGTGTCAATAATATGTTGCATTTAATTTTATACTACCTATTGATCAATATTGTTATGTTTGTACATGTTATGTATTGATCTTTCATTATAACTGTGTTATAATGAACATATCATAATTATTACTTATGTTATGACATAGTTGTTTTAATCATTATGATGACATTTTATTTATTTCCTAATTATATTTACGCATTTTATTTAATCATATTCGTTATTTATATCATTATGATTAATCTTGATAAGGCAATATACCTAATATGTTATACTAATTATATACTTGTAAATTCTTCTCTCTTAGCCTTTATTATTCCCAAGTCACTTGGGGTCGGCTTTTCTGGTCTAACCGGATTTGACTGGATATCAGTTTTTACACGGAGCGGCTGCCACCTGACCTCCGCAACCCGAAGGCTAACGATACCCTAAGGCTAGACCAGTGTCAGGATATTAGAGGGTACTAACTTTCCCAATAACGACTGCCATAGATGTTCATGGCAGCCGGGACCAACGGCTTAACGTGCTTTGCGAGGCACGGAGCAGGCGATAATTGTCAATCAATACGCACATAATTTCGAAAAGTCATATAACTTCCGAAAGTCAGAGCTGCGCGACGTGGGTTCGAACCCGAGACCCTCTGCATTGCAGTCTGTTGGTCTCCCCACTGAGCTATCGCTGCAATACAATAAATTACTTTAGTGAAATAAATTACAGATCTATAAAGGCGACAATTTTATGATATTTGTGTATTGTTAATTTGCCTGGAAATATACTACTTGGGTGGCGCAGCATTGTTGTGCATGAGGTCTCAGTTTTGATACTCGGGTAGGGCAAAATGTTACCGAAATATTTTGTTAAAAAATATTCTGTTTCTGATAATTCATGGAGTCAGAAAACGTGCTAGCCTGTAGACGGCATTAAATTGGCCCTTATTACATGGGGTCTTAAACCAAAGCTGACGAAACGGCAACGGCATATAGGTGTACAAATGCGAATGTGAGTTTGTTTGTATGTGTGTTACGCTTTCATGCCTTAACTACTTAACCGATAATCTTGAAGTTTCGCATATACCTTGTCACGGAAACAGAAAAGGACATAGGGTACGTTTAATCCAGAAAAAAGTTCTGCTACTGTCCTAAACTTTACCTACATTTACGCAAAGAGAAATCGTGGGCAAAATCTATTATATATTAGACTGCCATACATCCATCCATCCATCATCCATACATCTTATACCTTAAAATAGAACATAGGTTGCGATGACCAACTGTTCAAGGCACCACTCCAAAGTTTGGAGCATCGTCGTAGGGTTACCGGCCTCTTGGTTTTCTATCGGATACATATTAGAGAGTGTGCAGAGGAACTGCATAATTTGATTCCTTCTTCCCCTTTCTACTATCGGACGACCAGACAAACAGACCAGCGCCACAGGTACATAGTGGATATACCACATTTACGCACGAAGCGCTTTGCTTCCACTTTTATAATGCGTACCGCAAAGGAGTAGACTTTACCTAAGTTTATATAATATGTAACGGGTATTAACGCGATCATGCATAATGTTTACCTTTTTTATGCTTGACGTTTCGACCAGGTTACAGGTTTGTCAGTCAGCTTGTGACCACGGCCGGTGTAACCTGGTCGAAACGTCAGGCATAAAAAAGGTAAACATTATGCATGATCGCGTTAATACCCGTTACATATTATATCATGCAACGCGAAAGTTTAAAAGTTATTACCTATGTTTGTATTTCCCGATGAGTATAATCTGGGTGTCTTCAAGTCGCGAGTGAATAGGTATCTTCTAGGCAAGCGTGATCCATCGTTGACTGCATCTTCACTTAACATTAGATGAGACCGTGGTCAAACGCAAGCCTATTAAAACTAAATACAAAATTAATGTGTTATACGACTGCCTAGCCTCTCTGAGATATATAGGTGCGAGAATATGTTTTTGTTTAAAGAGAACTCCCTCACTAGTAATGGCTAATTTCTGTATCGCGTGGACTTTACAAACATTCAAACAACGGATACAAAGAACACCCAGACTCGGAACAACCATTCGTGCATCACACAAAAATTTGTCCCATGTAGGATTCGTACCCACAACACTCGGCGCAGTAGCAGCGGCGAGGCGACCACCTTAACCACTACGCCATCCGTGCAGTCAAATGTATAATGTATATGTAGTTAAGTAAAGTGCGTGTTGTACGCGTGAATTTAAATTTCTATACCTACCATGTAGGTGCTATTACATAATGGTAGGTTTTTGTTGGACGGAATTATTTATGGTTGTTATGTAGGTACTCTGTGGTGTAACGAACAACTCGCTTGTGTCTATGGCATGTTAAGTTTAGTAATGATTTATACACTTGTGTATTGTCCTTGTGCGAGACCATTGGACTGCCACGCAGAGGTTTCTGGATCAATTCCAGGGCATGTATCTCTAAATCACTACATCACTACATATTATAAAACAAAGTTCCCCGCTGCATCTATCTGTCTGTTCGTGATAAACTCAAAAACTACAGAACGCATTTTCATGAGGTTTTCACCAATAGACATAGTGATTCATGAGGAAGGTTCAGGAATATGTACAATTTGTTAAATTTTGCATTACCCATGCGTAGTGTGGAAAACTACATGTCTGAGAATTTTACATAATGTTCTCGAAGATATATGAAGTTTGCCAATCCGCTCACGCTGGCCCGCGTGGTAGACGCCTACCCTTCTCAAACTGAAAAGAGGCCCGTGCTCAACAGTGGGACAGTTAATAAACAGGGCTGATATGTTTTCTTGGCTCCACTTTGTTCATGTTTAATTTTTAAAGAAAGCTTTCATTTTGGTTTTGGAAATTACTGTATTCTTGGTAATTCCTCTGAAGCGCTCATAGCCAGTTGCACTCACTGATCGGTAAACGATTAGCGAGATTAAGCAACGTTGGGTGCGGTCAGTCTATAGACAGGGTGACCGCTTAGTGGTATTTCATCTGAGCGTCTCCATGCTTCGGAGGGCACGTAAAAAGTCGGCCCCGGTTGTTGCCAAATTGACAGCAATCGTTTAGCCATGTAGAGGCCTACGGCTTGAACAACACTTGACAGCAGTTGCCCACTAACCACAAGAAAAGAAGAAAAAGATTCCTCTAGCTAAGATAATATACTTTTGTTAGGAGTAGGTTCACGTAGTAGTGCAATGTGTGAGATTGGCATCTACGACCTCTCTATCGCTAGTCCGATGCCTTACCCATTATCTTCCGTTAATTTTTATTTACCAGCACACTTTTATATATCTTTAGATATAAGACACCTATATCTTGTTAGCTATATTTAAGACAGACGTAATAGGCGAAAGCCTAATCACGGTAATGTTATCTAACAGTATTCTATCTTCATACAAACGGTCGGAACGCTACTCATACCTACGCGCCTCGAGGTCGGTATGCACTTGGATCGCAATCAGTCGCGAATGCGCCGCAGCGATGAACGGATGGATGGTTTTGTAAGCAGTAAGCGTGCGACTTGTTAATATTTGATTGAAATAAGTACAAGTACTTACATAATAATTATCGCAAAGTACAATTGTAAACAAAATTATTTTCAATTAAATTTTTTATCGGAATGCGGATATTTTATACTATTAAATTTAACATTTAACAATAAAGCCTTTCGTACGTCTCAGACGAGGCGCAAATATTTTTCAGCCTCAAATATATATATATATATATATATATATATATATATATATATAGGTTGTTTTTTTATTAAATCTACTAATCAAAAACATAACATGATGTTATTTAACATTTCCTATTTACTTCACAACAAATTACATATTTTTAAATAAAAATATAATATTTACAATCACTAAAATAAAAAGAAACTCAAGTAGGTTGATAAAATTAAAATACTGTAGGTGAGCAGCCCTCTCGTGTATTCGCGGACCTCACGGCTGTAGGTAATTATTTCAAGGACAGACCCGAGTTACATTACTGTTAGATAACATTACTGTGGTCTAATGCTGATCGTGTATAGTTCCAGAAGAAACAATCTCTCACCGTTAGTAAAATAAGTTTATGTCCGAGATAAGCCTAAACAAAGTTATGTTAAGTGACCATGATGGCAGCTATAGACTGCATTCATACATGATCCCCGAAGGGGTAGGTAGAAGTCATCCATATTCCGACATTTTTAGAGTTCGAAAAACCTCTTATACAACGGCTTTGTCCGTCCGTCCGTCTGTTATACAACTTTCAACTCAAGAACCATAAGAGACTCGCGGTCAACGCCATTCGTTTTAGCATAGTCGATATACCACGAAATGACTATGACCTTTGACCTCTGATCTCAAGGTCACGTGATATTTTTTCAAACTCTAAAATTTACGGCAATTCATCCAGTTCTCACTTGTTTTATATACTACTTTCTAGATTTGGCCTGCGGCTTTGCTCGCGTAAATGTTATGTTAAGGTAAGGTTATGTCAATTTTCAATCCCACAGAAATAGTATTTGTGCTTGATGAACGGTACTTTATGTCCTTTTTTTGTACCAATGTCAAGGTGTATGCGAAATTTCACGATGATCGATCGGGTACAGAAGAAGTAAAGGGTAACAAACAAACTCACATTCACATTAATGACATTAGTTAGGATATTACAAAACAAACAAACACGTCGATAAACAACGCTTTACATTACACAAACAACTCATTTATTTTAAACATAGTTAAAAATACCGTCACCGTTTTATATTAAAACTGTTGATGATATTGCGATGCACGTAATACATTACCGGGTGCGCGTGTACTGAGTGTATAATATATTTATTGTATTGTATAGGTCAGTGGGCCGTCAATGTACGTCATGCCACGTAATAAAAGCGATATTTTCGGTTTACAATACGCAGCTGTGTGTCAGTAGATAAGGTTTGTTTAATTAATGACTTTTTTATTTTATTGTGTATCAACTTTTGCGTGCGGATTTGTTTGGGTATACTTAGTAGTTTTTTTCTGGATGAAAGCTAACCTATGTTCTTTTCTTTATCTCTCATATCGTGTGTACTTTTCTTTACCCCTGACAACCTGACTAATATCATGATGATTGGTCGAGCAGTTAAGGCGTGAAAGCGTAACAAACAAATAAAGAAACTGACATTCGCATTTATAATATTAGTTCAGACTTGTTTATGTCCGTAAGTCTGAGTGGACGGCAGTTCGCTTGTGACGTCATTATACACTGAGCGTGAGATAAATCCGTCGCTAGGAAATTATAAAAACCAAATATTTAAATCTGACTGGTAGTTCCAGAGATTAGAGCGTTTAAACAAACAAACAATCTTATGATATTTATTTCTTTAGGATTTTCGCAAATCTAAAAATCTATTGCAGCAACATTGTAATGCATTGGCTGTTAAATTATAGAATATTACTGGGTATAGGAAAGAGTGGGTGTCTTTTTTTTAGATCTGTTTTATTTAGAGGCCTTATAAAGATATGCCAGCCTCATCGTACCCTAAATTACATTTTCCTGTCTATGTTTAATTACACGCTAGCTTTATTACTATGAGGGAGAGGCAGACAGTGCTGCAGATACCATGTTATGAACACAACTTGCTGCCGGCGATAAAGGTTCTGACAAAATCCTTATAAAAACCTTACAACATATTTAATATAATATAATATTAATATCAGACCTGTATAAAACTGTCCCTTTGCTGGGCACGGGCCTCTTCTCAGTGTGAGAAGAGTTAGCCCATAGTCCACCACGCTGGCCTAGTGCTGGTTGTTATTATGTTAAAGGGTCTAACGGGATAAGATAGGGTCAGCGGCCCCAAAAAGATAATTTGAAAATAACTTGTGTGGTAACATTGCCGAGGTACAAACTTACCATTGACACAATTTCAGCCTCTCATTTCGCTGCGTTCTGGACATAATTGATCAAGTAGACGCTAGAGCGCGTATTATATTATTATTTCAAAACTGTTTTTCCTGAAACTATTGCAGCTACACTAACGAAACAAAAACTATTTATTAGAAGAAATATTTTTTATAGAATTTTTCTTTTCTTTTTGCTCTTGTCGTATGTTGGGTACAGTAGACGCCGCCGGCCGTGCTTCAACTAGGGTTGTTAATATACTAGATTATGCCCTCGCCTTCGCTCGCGTGAATGTAGGCTATGTTAGGATAAATTAATAACAGTACGTTTTCCCGGGTAAAATGTCCTTTTCTGATCCCCTGATAACGTTTATGCGTGTTCCCACGCGCGCCTCTGTTTCGAGTCCGTCTTCCCTCTAAGGGGATACAGTAGTGGCCTGCCGTTTCATACGGCGGGCCAAAACCTCGGCGGGGTCGCGACCGCATGCGCAAGTGATTCGCGCGGTCCCGTCGATAGTAGTTTTGTCGAGGCACACCGTGGTTGGTTTAGTCAGTATTACCGGAAGGTCCATTATCATCATTAACATCTCTCTTTTACCCCGTCGAACCCGACATAACCCTCCGCCCGTCCCCGCGGAGGGATATGCGTTATTGCATTCCCCGATCTAAAAAAGAGGGCCCTAAAAACTAGCTGATATAGACTATGTTTATTTATTAATTTATTGTTAATTACAACGGTTACAGTAACCAATTACAATAATTAACATATATTACAAATTGATAACAATAATTACATAGATTAAATACAAAAACATTGCTAATAATAATAATTTATATAAACAATTAATAACTAATATGGCACCGTGGATTCTCTCGCATTCTTTTTCTTGCAGAACACCAGGCCTACTCTCATAATTTAAATCCACCTGTCAGCAAAAATATCACACTCAGGGTTGTTAACCAGGAGGGCGTTGAGCACTTCTAAAGTGCGACACACTGGAGACTCGGCTCTGGCAACTGTGTGACACACCGGCTGTGCTGATGGCTCCGGCAATGTGCAGTATAATTGTTGGGCACAAATAAACGACTGAATAGGATATGGAGATCAGGACAGTCTTGTCTTCCTCGAAGGGTTTTACAGCCAATCAAAAGCTGATCAAGGTCTCTTCTAACCTCCAGTGAATTGAACCTCAAAGTCGCTAATAGGTAGTTAATTGGGTACATGAGAAGGTAGTAATGGTGTAGTCTTTTGAATAAGTACCAGAGAAAGGTTTTTGTACACTTTCAAGCATTAATGTTTGGTTGGCTGTATGAGGATTCCAGATGCAAGCGCTCGTCTCCAGTTTACTTCGAACCAACGTAGTGTACAGAAGTCTAATGAGTAATGGAATGTCTTGAGGTCGTGGGAATTGCGCAAAATAAATCCTAAGCGTCTGAATGACTCCTTGGCAAATGCAGAAACGTGGTCTCCAAAAGACAGACGGGCATCAAAGGCGACTCCTAGATCTATAGGTAATGTTGTTGACTCGAGTAATTGTTTATATGTTTGACTAGTATATTATAGAGGTAGATGAAGTATAATAGTGTTGTCAACAGTATGGTTGACAACACTAGCTTCAACAAAAAATGTACTGACAGGAAATTTCAATAACCAGCATAAGAGACCCGATGAAAGATACGTGCGCCACTGACGCAAAAATAACTATTGTTGTCGTTGTTTAAAAATGAATTTATGAGTTTAAAAGCATTGTCATATGCTTTACCAATCCTACTATCCTACTTCTAGATTGTAAATCTTAAGCACGCGTTAACGGTTGGACGGATTTTGATGAAATTTGGCACACAGATAGTTTCTTTTTTTATACAATATAGGTGGCAATCTATTTTACGGCCCATCTGATGGTAAGTGGCTCATTGTAGCCCATGGACGCCTGCAACACCAGAGGCATCACCTGCGCGTTGCCGACCCTTCAGGAAAGGAATAAGAGTAAAAGGAAGTGGGAAGGAAAAGGTTGGGAAGGGGGAAAGAGGGTAATTGGGTCTCCGGCAGTCTCACTCACCGAACGAAACACAACACTAGGAATACTGCTATTTCACGTCGATATTCTGTGAGAGGGTAGTCCTTCCCCGGTCGAGCCGGCCCATTCATGCTGAAATCAGCGAGGCTCTACAATAAACTAGTTGCGATTTTATTACTAGCGATTTGGGTTAAACCTACTAGTATTCTTGTACCTCCAGCTAAGCTGGAATGCTTGTGATTTGAACCTGCCATGACAGACCGCAAGTCTCATTAGACTTGACATTAGACTTCAGCCTTGGGCTACTACCTAATATTAACAAGTAGAACACTATTTCTTATTATCCCGGCGATGATCCTTGGGACTTTGCGAGCGGATCCGCCGCGCTCGTAACTAATCTATATACATAAAACTCTTCCGTTACTGCGTGACTGACAGACAACGCACAGCCGAAACTATTGAACGCAAGAAGCTGAAGATATTCACACGGGAACGGGACTTACGCAAGTGAAACCGCGGGAAAACTACTAGTCAATTTATAAAATGATAAACTGACCGACTTATTGACTGATAGACTAACCTACTAACTTACTGACAGACTTACTGATATATCAATGCACAGGCCAAACCCCAGGGACTAGAGACTTGAATTTTTGAACAGAGTTTCCTTATCCAACATAGACGAACATAAAAAAGGATTTTAAATTTTATCCCTCGAAAGGTGTTATAGGGATTCAAATTTGATATTATCGATCAATGCACAGTTAAAACCGCTAAGTCAGAAAGCGTGAAATTTTGTACATACGTTTCTTATACAGAGGTATTATCCAACATAAATATATTTTCGAAATACATACCATCCTAGAGGGTTATGTGATCTATGCGAATTACACGCAGACGAAGTTACGGCCTCGTAGTTTTAAAACTACATGCTACGCCATAGCGTAAATTTACAGATGTTTAAATACATTATAATATTTGTTTGAACATGCCATTAAATTATAAATAACCTGCGCCATACGTCACTACTTAAGTAAATATGAACGTAAAATGCGATAATGATATAGTAAATTGGACATCGTTTTGTTTTCGAATAGAATGATTCGTTATACAAATAATGAGATGATCAGACGTATATAGAGGGGTTTAATAGGCAAATCCCGCGGTTGTTCAATTATAATATTGAATTTAAATATTTACTTTACCTAAACTATAAGTTTATAGTTTTTGTAGTTACAAAGGAATTCTGAATTCTTCTAAAAAATAAACAACATTTCAAATCTGGAGGTAAGTCTAGTAGTATTGTCAAATGACAGAAAAGAATGCGAGATATAAACTGTGACGTAACCGCTATGTAAATGGAGCTATCTGAGGGAGATAGCGACATGTCACACTTCCAGTTTTTCTTTTATCCAAATTTAAACTATGAATTACTTCCTCATTTTGCAACCAATTTTGATACTGTTCAGAAAAAGATTAGATTTTATAAGTTTTTTGTTTTTTGTGTTGTAGATGTCTTATAGTTATATAACTATATAAGACTTATTTATTTATTTTAGCTTGTACGGTCCTACTGCAGGGCAAAGACCTCCCTTCGATCTTTCCACTCCTTTCTGTCCAGCGCCAATTGTCTCCAATCCTGGTTAAACGCATCCAAGTCATCCCGCCATCCCATTCTGGGCCTGCCGCGGGGCATTTGTTATTAGACTAAATAATTGTGAGTCATCAGAGATCATAGGCTTCGGTCAGACGGGGCCTGTTAGCCACCTGGTTACCATGCTTATCTATTCTACTCGTGTTATAAAGTAGTTTCTGGCCGCCGCCTTGCCACGTTAATCATATGTGTTAATCCAGAACAAGGTCTATACGTGTGCCAAATTTTATCCAAATCCGTTTAACGGTTTACGCATGATATTGAGTATCAAGCATGTGCAGACAGTTTTACATTTATAATATTATGTCTTCTTCTCTCTTAGCCTTTATTATTCCCAAGTCACTTGGGTTCGGCTTTTCTGGTCTAACCGGATTTGACTGGATATCAGTTTTTACACGGAGCGGCTGCCACCTGACCTCCGCAACCCGAAGGCTAACGATACCCTAAGGCTAGACCAGTGTCAGGATATTAGAGGGTACTAACTTTCCCAATAACGACTGCCATAGATGTTCATGGCAGCCGGGACCAACGGCTTAACGTGCCCTCCGAGGGACGGAGCAGGCGATAATTGTCAGTCAATACGCACATAATTTCGAAAAGTCATATAACTTCCGAAAGTCAGAGGTGCGCGACGTGAGTTCGAACTCGAGATCCTCTGCATTGCAGTCTGTTGGTCTCCCCACTGAGCGGTCGCTGCTACTATTATTTATAATATTAAGTAGAATGTAAAATTGTAAAGAAGTTTGGAGATTTAGATGTTTGTTGCTTGATCACGCGTGAACCGATAAGCGGATTTAAATGAAACTTAGCACAAAGATAGACCATGCCCTGGATTACCAAATAGGATTATACTTATTGTTACGTGCTAGGTTCGAGGGATAAGAATTCAAACAATATTACCGACTAAATCACGTTTTAAATTTAAGACACCACACACACTACTTAAACACTTTCTCACTCTGACTGCTTTAAACTCTGTGATATTACTTACGATTGTAAACTGACTTGGCGTCCGCTTGTCATGCCTTTTATACGAGATAAAGCGTTTCTAGAATTTTCTAGTGGCGCCATACGCTCAAAAATGTACGAGAAAGTTCTAGCGCTCTCTCTACTCTTCGCGTTCTATCAAGCTACGTATTTCAGTAAGACGTCAATAGATGGAATAAATTATTAGTAGGAACTGCCGAGTCTTCCTCTCAGTGTCGAGAGATGGCACTGGCTGTAACATTATTATTCCAGTACCCACGGGATTAGCACGGGTGAAGCTGTGGGCTGACACTAGTATCACTATAAGTTCAAAGACACGTGCAGTAATGGGATAGTTTGTAAACAGGGTCAATATTATTTTGCATCGACACTGCATCGACATCTCTGTATCTTGGCGTACGGCAGACATTATCACGCAATGTTTTAAGTATGGCGCTGGTTTTACATTTTGATTGTATAAATTATATAGACTCACGACTGTTTCGTCTCGAAGGGGTAGGCCGAGATGTATTACACCCACATTTCGTCAGTTTTGTTTTTAGATGCCATGTAAAAGGAGCGAGTCTATGGCTGTCTACCAAGCACATTCCTAGACCTTATTTCTAAAAATTTCTTACAATTTGGTTTTTATTAATCAATTTTCTCTAGGCTTATCCTGTTAAGATTATGATTGATACTGTGGGGAGACGTAGAGGGAATGATGTGGAAACCCTAAATAGGCGAAAAAGTCGTAGTCTGGGTGACCATGGCTGGTGGGCCATGTAATGTTGCTGTCGGGTACGTGTAACTCGCTGTGTATAGGGGAATGCCTACTCAGACTTGTCACTTAGGCCCAGACGTGGACAGTTAAATATTATAAATGTATGCCATTATTTAGGTTTTAAAGGTGTAAATCATGAGTAAATACAAACAAAAACGCCGCCAAGCTATTACAATGAACATAAATTGAAATAAAAAATTGCCTTTTAGGGATGACAAAAGTATGTGTAAGATCTGCATTAAAGTGTTGTAAATAGTATTTTTTGTTTTTAGTATTATTTGTAGTTCATTGTTTATCAGCAGAACTGGTAATAGACTCTTGGTGGAGTTATAACATAACTTAATAATCGTATTTCTTTTTTATCTAAATGTATGGAGAATTCATTAAAGTCTTATTCTGGTGTCCACTAGTAGGCCTGGAATGGGCTTTCTCCTTTGGCTTGCGAGATTCAGGATACTATGACGAAACGTGTAATTGTGAACGATGTCATCTTTTGTCTTATGTCATAACTTCTTCGCCTATGGGGCATCGCTACAGATACATTGATTATATTTAATTACAAATAAAAATCACAATTTGCTAATTTGGCTGTACTGCCTTCATAAATGAATAATAAGCTAACTTGTATATGCTTGCTTGCATGCAGCGCGTGATATAAGGTGTGGTTATATTTTAGGACCATAATGGATATCTGTAAAATAGCCTATGTCATAGAATATTAATTCTAATTCTAACTAATATTATAAATGCGAATGTGGTTTGTTCATTACGCTTTCACGCCTTAACTACTCAACTGATCATCATGAAATTTGCATACACGTTGTCAGGGTTACAGAATAGGATATAGGCTACCTTTTATCTAAAAGAAAATACTAACCTAACTTACATTTAAGCAAGCGTAGCTGCGGGCAAAATCTAGTAGAAAATAATTTATTTTGACCCGGGGATAGGGCACATAGGTTATTTATCAGATATGTATATTACGGTCCTAAACTATGACTGACGTATTCTACTGGGTTGTGTAGGGATATACCATCGTACAAAAAAAGATTATTACATTTTAACATGAAATCTCTAGACCAACGTAGACAAATTCTTGATGCTATGTTCGCTGTCAAAATATTGAAAAATAAAATTGACTCATCACTTTTGCTGGCAATGTTTAACTTTCGTGTTCCGGTAAGATTACCACGGGTGCCTATTACCCCATTACATGCGCCACTCCGAAGAACAGTATTAGGAGCTAATTCGCCGTATGCTAGATTATGCAAAATTATTAATAGCTGCAGTGGTATAATCGATCTGCATGCCGACTCTGTAGCGAAACAAAAGGCGACCATCATGAATAGCCTTCCTAATTTATGATTTTCATTTTACTACAGATTTTATTAACATTTTTATGCTTCCGTTTCCATTCTTTTTCTTTTTTAAATATTGCTATATGTCTGCTGTTGAATAAATGAATATATGTAAATTTACTTTGTTAATTAATTGATTTGTACATATTATGTTTCTTTTTCTGTAAAATTCTTAGATATATTGTTTGCATGCGGTGTTTACCTTTAAGTGTTTGTAGCACTAATGTCATAATTGTTGTAAATGTATATTCTAATATTGTTTTTTGTGTATACAAACGTTGGTGAACCTAAATAAAAAAATAAAAAAAATAAAATAATACTATGACTTTTTGTTACACGCAGTGGAAACGCGGGATAGACTGGCGTGGATTGTATGCCCCGCGTAAATGATTACTATTTTCCTTTTACTTCTAGCAAGAGGTACCACAGATGTCTATAATTAGATTATTCATATAAACGAACAATGGAACTATGTAACTACAAAATAGTTTTATATTATACTGTGTCAGATATCATGTATTGTTTTGGCAAATAAATTTTATTATTATGTTTCTCATATTACAGGTACTTTCTAACATATTATATTAGAAAATACCTGGCCCTTTAGGAGGCTTACACGGAGACATGGGTCCAACGTGAAGAGGCCCTTCGAGAGTTTTAATCAAAGGTGGGATGGAACACCTACAGCGGCACTAGCCACAGCAGGCATAGGACTATTACTACGTATGGATTTTAATATATGGGCTCTGGGTATGGGTGTCTGGTGGACCGGTATATTGCTAACTATGGATGAAAAACGGCGTCTGCCCTGAATACTCTAATAGCATCAATGCAGTGGGCAGACGGTGACTCGCCAACTCACTAGATGGGCCCCCTGAATAGCCACTCACACACACGCCAGCAGCAGAGGGCAACACCGGTGCGACTGGCTAGGGGTGTCGAGCGGTGCGGCGCCGGTTTCACCATCACGGGTCTCGTGACAACGGAGACCCGGAGCGGGTTTTCCCGTAGTTATGCCCTTGAAAATGACACTTTCACCCCCAAGCATATAGCTCTAGCGGCCTCCCTCTGACCGGCCGACCAAGGCAAGCCAGAGTTGAGAGTCCTACGGGCACTCTTGTAGTTCTACCCCAATCAACCAGTAACGGCAAGCTGGGGACGAGGCTCTAACCAACTCTCTGAGACATTCAGGACCGCAGTGGCGCCACTCACATTCAGCTCGCCACAAGCTGCCCTGCGGTTTGTGCGCTTTTATTTAACCTGGTGATACATTGTTTATATCACAAGGAGAAGGTGATAGTTTAAAAGCTAGTGTACTGTGCCCTCCGATATCGCGTTAGTCTCATGATGAGGTAACGACTGTCCCAGTGGGGTTTATAATAATTAATATCGCCGTGTCATAGCTCCAATTTTAATTAGTACTTCAAGGTCTTTTGCTAGATTATGTCAAATGGATAAGGCATTAGCCTTTCGATACAATATCTATTTAATATAATTAGGAGTCGAATAGGTAGGTAGGTTTTACCCATTGCACTAAGATTAGGAATGGGTTTTCGTCTGGTAAACCCGTTCCTAAGTATTTTAATGAAGTTTGAGGGGTGAACAAGAATGTAAAATAAATTGCAGATTTAAAATCACTAGCTCTCGTGGGATTATAATTGCTAATCGAAACATCTGATTGTTATTTTGTTTGTTTGTAAGGTTTAACTCGTAAACTACTCAACCGACTTTAAAAATTCTTCCACCATTATAAAGCTTTATTATCACCGAGTAACATAGGCTATATTTTATTTAACAAAAGTACTGTTTCTAACATAATCTAAACTAGTAATTGAAATTAAACTGCTATATACGGATTTTATCGCGTTGTTTATTTGAAACTTTATTACAAAATTTTGAAAATTGTTACACTACTACTACTATTAAACTTTACTAATTTTTAAGCTAATTAAATTATTATTAAACTATTTAGATTTCATTTATTTTTACACAGGGCTGATATTATGCTTAGTCCGGCGAGTAACAGGCGTAAATTTACGTAAGTTCTAGATATTGGTTAGGCTAACCAGTTTTTACACGAGCCATCTTGCTAAAACCAATTTCAAATTTATATTCTAAGGTTAATTAAAACCGGTTGTTTATTATTTATGTTTGATATTTATAAACATATACTCAAGCCTGTACCTCCGAAGGGGTATTCAGACATTCTACATAATATAATATACTGGATTTTGTCCGGCTTATGTCAATAAAGTTCTATCCCACGAGAACAGTACTTTTTCCCTGGATGCTTTCATCCAGGAAAACCTTTGTAAAGTAAAGAACATAGGAGGTACCTTTGTACCTCCTATGTTTTTTACTGTAACCCTGACAACGAGTATGCGAAATTTCATGATGTTCGGTCAAGTAGTTAAGGCGTGAAAGCGTAACAAACAAACTTACATTCGTATTTATAATATAAGTTAGGATTTTGACTAGCAATGTAGGCAGTACGTATGGTTTTACATAATAGGGGACGGTTCTACTGTCATCAACCAAGTACATGTCCAGTTTCCACATGATAGGGGTCAAGCCTACTGCAATCTTTACGGCACACTTCCAGGCTTCGTGCTGGTACTGAGTATTTGCTGAAAGAAACCAATAACCAAGTACATATACAGTTCCTACGTGTTAAAGGTCAAGCTCACTGCAGTCTACACTCAATGGACTCTACCAGACTTCGTGCTACTAAGCATTTCCTGTGGGAAACCACCCCTTGAATAGAATTTAGGATTTTGAATTAATCGCAACGTAAGCGGCATCTTAACATGTATCATATACGTATATGGCTGCATATTGGAGGATGCTAAATTTGCATATCTGTTACCATAATAGCTCGAAACCGCCCTGACCTCGAGGCGCGGATGTTTAAACAATCAGTCATACATCCAAGGATATAACAGTGACAACGACTGCTTAACCTCTTCCATCGATCAGTCAACAGCCCGAAATCTAAACATTTTGAATATATGGTACTTAAAGAAATTCAAACGATTATCTACATAAGAGATAAATGGCGGCAAAGTTGTTGGCAATGAATTGCCGTAAATCTTAGAGTTCGAAAAAATGCAAAGGTCACGTGATACCACGTACCATTTCGGGGGTATATGCTGAGTCGAATGGCGTTGACCGCGTGTCTAGCTCTTACAGTTCTTGAGTTGAAAGCTGTATAAAAGACAGACGGACGGACAAAGCTGTTGTATAATAGTTTTTTAGAACTCTAAAACTCATTAAGTCATCACGTATTATATATTTAACTAGCTAACCCGCGCAACTTCATCTGCTTCACACATAAGATAATTTGCTCCGTTTTTGCAGCATTTTTACATTGATGCTCCGCTCCTATTGGTCGTAACGTGATGTTATGTATATAGCATTTAGCCTTCCTCGATGAATGATCTATCCAACACTAAGATTTTGTCAAATCGAGCCAGTAGTTCCTGAGATTAGCGCGTTCAACCAAACAAACAAACTCTTCAGCTTTATAATATTATTATAGATAATTATAGATATAACTGCCTCTGTGGCGCAGCGGTAGTGAATGCGACTGTCGTGCATGAGGTCTCGGTTTCGAGTTCCGGGTCGGGCCAACAAAATAATATTGGGTTTTCCTGTTTAGAAATCTCAATACGAGCCCGGAGATATGCAGTTGGCGGTGTTAGACACCCCCGTGCCTCGGAAAGCACGCCGCAAGCCGTTGATCCTGCGCCTGATCTCTCTCCGGTCGTGTCGGATTACCGTCCCATCGGATCATGAGGGTTTGGGAACAGAGAGTGCACTTGTGTTTGCGCAGATTGCCCAGTCTACGTTAAGATTTGACATTATTATATTATGCAGATAATATTAGCCCTATATGTTAACTGTCCCATTAATGGGCACAGGTCTCTTCTCAGTAAGAGGAGGGCTAGGAGATACTCAACTATAATTTTAAAATTCTTTTTTCATCAATCGAAGGATAATTTATCCAGAGGTAATATAGGCTATATATATATATATATATATAACGAATCACAAACATGGATAAAACCGCGGGGCTCAGGTTAGGATACTAACTTATATTATAAATACGAAAGTGAGTTTGTTTGTTACACTTTCACGCCTTAACTATTCGATCGATCATCGTGAAATTTCGCTTACACTATATGCTGGGGTACAAAAAAGGACATAGGCTACCAGTCATCCAGAAAAATAAGTACTGTTCCTGAGCGAGCGGAGCCGCGAGCAGTATCTAGTATGACATAAAAACCAATATCACATGTTTTTATGCTTATAGCTCGATCGAATCTTATCATGCAGACGAACGATTCGAACCATCGACCTCGCGGTCACGGCTCAATCAATGCCGTTCGTTATTATTCAATACGACGCACACACTTACAACACGTTACGTGAGCGCTTTAGTATTCAGACAGACGGACATTTGCATTAGTAGTGGTGTCTGTTAAGGTTAATGAAGGGATGGGTAGCCGTAACTAGGTTACAGGTGCAGAAATGAAGTGATTGTTTTCGCTGCGCAGACGCTTCTGCGTGTACTGTTCGTTTTCTAAATTTTTAATTTTTGACCGGTTACTCAAGTTAAAATAAAATTATTGTGAGGAAGATAGAGTAAAATAAGAAAATAATATCTAGGACCATCATTAAGACATGCACTGTGTGCATTTCAAACTTAATTTTGGAGTACATCAATTGGTGAAGTACCTTCTAAATAAGTTATTTGTATTATATAGAATCCTACTAATATTATAAATGTGAAAGTTTTTGAAGGTTTCCGAATGTTCGTTATTCAATCACGCGGTGACAGTTAAACGGCTTTGCATAAAACATGGCAAGCAGATTGACCACGTCCTGGTTTTAACGCGTAGGATACTTTTAATCGCGGAATGCGCACGTTCCTATGTGATACAATCGTAGCTGCAGGCAGGAACAAGTTATTAATAATTAAAACATATCATAATTTGTTAATTACTGCATTTTTCATGGAACAAATTACTTAACTTAAGGATATAAATATGTATTGTGTTAGTAGTTGCTTCCAGACACATTTGCATTTGTAGTTGTTCTTGTTAAAGTTAGGTAATTAAGCAATGGTTAAACGCCAAGTTCCGCCAGAACTCATTTTGCATTTCTAGTTGTTAATTGAAATCTCCAGTATTTGAACCAATGTTATATACTGTTTTTAACAAAGTTAACCTCCGCACTAGTAATAACTCTTGTGTCGCGGGGGACTTTACAAACATTCAAACAACAGACACAAAGAACATTCAGACTTGGAACAACCATTTGTGGATCACACAAATTTTTGTCCCGTGTGGGATTCGAACCCACAACACTCGGCGCAGTGGCTGCGGCGAGGCGACCACTGAAACCACTACGCCATCGGTGCAGTCACAAAACATCAAATATCTATATATTTTCTTTATAATATTTAATGTTTCTTTCATTTCAGGTAAATGATGGAAATTACATCGAGGAGTCCCAGCATTGTTCCTTGTGGAATCCCGTATAGGTATAGTAGCCATTGCATATAAATATTAATAAAGTTGCTTGTTATGTTTTTAAATTATGTTTTTAATAGATGAAAAGTGTAATTTATTTATATATATGTACATACACATACAAATTCTATTATGATGTTTATTTAATAATATTGTATGTTACACAATGTTGTAAGCTTGCCAAAAGTCACTTACATTCATTCGCTATGTACACGTCGGTGACCTCATTGAAGTATTATGTGCAATACTCGAAGATTTGATTTATAAATTTTAAACCTTCATTTTAAAGGTTTCATACGACTTACTACCTTTTTATATTTAAAAGTTTACGTCTACGTACAAATTCTACATTTTACATTACCTTTCAAGATCTCCATGACAAATTTTGACAAAATGAGCTATGCTGTTTAGACTTAGAAAAATAACAAACGAACATGCCTTCGCATTTGTATATTACTATGGCTAATTTTAACGTGGGAATGCCTTCTATTATTGTTTGAGGCCCGACGTGCCAGGCTCGCGAGGCCCAACTATTGAAATGGAAAAAGTACAACAATAGGAACCGCGTTTGATAATTTCTGAGAAACAGGGTCGGGTTTAGCAGACGGACAACTTTGTCTCTGCAAGGATTCCGTTTTTATCTTCTAAGGTACCGAGCTGTGGTCTCAGACCAATAAAAAAGTACTTTTTTATTGGTCTGAGGCTGTGGTATCTTTCTTTTATTTCCTTATAAATATGTTTAACACAGATAAGCGAAATTTATTTAAGTAAATGATCCTAGTTGTATCTATATAAAATATGTAACATTTTAATGATGTTAATCGATACATCATATTTTTTATAACGTCTACAAAATTTGATTTTGAGGTTGAATATAAGTTTAATGTTTAGCAAAGTATAGGTATCATTGGTCACAACTGTTTCGAGGAATATCATTCGGCCAGAACAAACTATACTAATATCACAATCAAACCAAAATGTCCTTGTCTATAACATTATATTTATATAGAAAAGTGATTTTTGCAAGGTGATTGACCATGGCAATGCCATTCTCAGATTCATCCTTAAGGTCATCTTCAGTACTTATCTTGTATATCCCGGAAATTTGGGTAGAGGTATATTAGTCCCACATATTAATTTTTATTTTTTTCTTCTTTTTACCCCACACGTTAGCTGGCGAGCTTATTCTTGTCTAAAGATTATATTTTCTAGATTCCTTGCTACTAAGAATTTCCTAATTGTAACCATTACCACTTTTCCGAAATCACGAACGGTCTTAACCGTAACCACAATCCTACGGCATCCTGTATGCCAGTGATGCTAGTTAATGAGACAAGAAAATATTAATAACATTTACAGTATCATTATAATAATAACAGCCATGTACATAAATTGTTCGAGTGCTGGGCACAGGCCTCTTCTTAGTATGAGAAGGGTTTAAGGTTTGACCATAGTTTACCACGCTAGCCCAGTGCTGGTTAGCCGTTAACGAGCAATTACTAGCTTCTTAATACGCACATGACGAAAATGCTGATTCAACTGGTGTGAGGTCTCGCGTCCGATCGCCGGATTAGTCAGCTTTATTGACATTTTCTGTCAGAAAATTCGCAATAGCAGCGCTGTGTCTGTAACTGCCGCGGCTGATAGACGGCAATAGGATCGCCAGTCCACCACGCTGGCCTAGTGTGGCTTGGCAGTTATTATAGTTGTACCAAAATACCAAATTTAAAGTAGGCCATAGTAAGATCTAGGTCAATCGATAAAGCTCGATTTTAAGTATAGCACGGTCTACCTAATCCGATTGCGTTCGATTGAGTAAATAGATACGTGGGATAGATGAGCAAACATGGATGGGCATGTTGTGCTTTTCGAGTATTTTGTTTGGCAACATTTGGATTATAGTCGTGATTTACTTTTCATAAATGGTTTGATGTAGCCGGTTGCCTCATTGTTTTAGTAGTATTATTGTGTGTGTAGCCATATTAGTCGCTTGCATAGGTCTCGAATTCGTAACTGCGTTTTGCTATGAAGACTAAAAAGCACTGGCACGGATTTTGGTACTTTTTGGGTAAAGGTTGCAAACTTTTACCCGTTTTACGTGGAAACTCGAATGCAGTTGCCAAATTTTGATCATAATATACCTCTGTCCAACATTGTATATTGACAATCCACTGCACTTTGGTGGTCAAACTCCATAACCAAGTAGCAAAGAGGGTTAGGGATGCCACCAAAAACACAATCAAGCATATACGACAAAACACGCCACTTTTAAAATTCAATAGATGCACGATTAGAAATGTATACTGCGTGCGACGGACATAGCGAGTGAAGTGTAGGTTTAGTACATCCCTGGGGTCACATGAGTCTATATTAACTGCAATATAAACTCAACAATCAAGCGAAAGAGTTAAATTAAAAGTTACTTACATAATTCACTTTGCCATATAACAGTTTCTTCTTCATCGTCCTGTTTTCTTCTGCTCCAGAATTTTATAAACGACCGAAAGAACTTGTTTAATTTAAAAGACATATCACACGTCATCACTTAATATTTTTCAGTCGAGTCTTTTGGCTTACAGAGCTTTTTCTGAAGTTAGAACACCGTCTCTTTAGATTTGGTATTTTTGCCGATATATCCAATTGTTCTTTTGCGCTTTATCTATTAAGAATTTGTTCAATAGGTCTGCAAGCCTTACAAACGGTACAAAATATTCTATGTTCTCAAACTTGAATCAATAATTGGACGCAACCCACACGACTTCCTAAATTCACTATCACTTTTAGATGCTGACCATTCTAAAAGGTTAGTTCTTGGACGAATAAGTGTTGGCCTTTACCACTTAAATTAAGAAACACTAATTTTGGCCTGATGAATGAATTTGATATTCCAATTTCAAAATTAAGATGTTACTTTGTGGCTACTCGACAAGGATAAGAATTCTTTAGAAAAATCATTTCCACAAATTTATAAATTCGTATTAAAATAGACGACCGTTATGTGTAATTGTCATCACAACGATCTTACTACTGGTCGAAGCATTGAAGCTTAGTGTTCCTGCATTCAACGAAAAAACTAACAAAAGCCCGTGCAAACATGACAGACATTTTTTATCTGCATTCAAATTCAATTAGAATACGAAAAAAGTTAATCTTCACTCTACAAAGGGCGGGAACAATTTGTCTAATGGAGCGTTCGAATCTCAAATCGGTATGGAATAAAAACGCATCCTTCCTGCTTCCGTATTGGTCGGTTCGTTTTTCCCGCGTTTATTTGTGTATAAAATGATAGTCTGTGACGTAGAATCGTCAGTGCTGGGATGACAGTCATCCCCTAAGGTTGTACAGTGGTCGTTTGTTTGGATTGTTTTCACTGATTTGGTCGTTGTCTGGTGAGTTTACTTTTCATTTCTTTTTTATTAGAACTTGCATGAGAAACTGCATAATATGATTATTATGAATATCATAATCAGATTAAAACAAACTATGATTGTTTATTTTTGGAATTTGGAATTTTTATCCTGAATTTATATAGTGATAGTGAAAAAGAAATTGCCGAAGAAAGCCAAAGTGCTTCGAAGGCTCATCGTTTATTTATACTGCGGTAGAGCACGGGCCGTTATTTACATAAACTTGTAACGAACACAGACACATTCATATGTAGTGTATATAAGAGTGTATGTGAGATGTAATTTGGAGTGTATTGGTATTTGATACACTATCAACCATTATGTATACATACATATATGTAGTACCTAGTTTAAACTTGATAAGATTTTAATGTTTCATAATAAGGCCTATTTGTGAATCATATTTTAGGCAATGTTTTCTTGCCAATTTGAAAATCGAATTAGCGCATCGAAGCATATCAAGCGAATTATGAACTCATAAGTATGGCAGTCATATTTATAATTGACTTAAGAAGAAGAAAGAGTGCCATGTGTATGATACTATAGCCTGCAATGAGACTCCATTCTCAGTATTCTATCTGTAGTTTTATTTATTCGTTGTGATATTTTTACATATAGAATTAGAAGATTACATTTCAGAGTTATTATTTTTGTTAACTGCTAATTCATGTAAAATGCAATATTTTGTATATCTATTTGCTCTCTGTAAGTCAAAAAGAGATTAAATTTGAAATTAGTTGGTTCTTTTAGTTTATACTTGAAAAATATCTCAAAGAATACTACTAGATTCTAAATACTTATCCCGCCGCTAGATGCCGCTGTACTCGAAAAGTAGACCAATATTAAGAAAGAAAGAAGAATTAATGAAAATACATTTATTTTGACAGAAAAACACACAACACTTACTGCGGACAGCATAAACGTAGTATACAGTTAGACAGGAAAAAAGACAATGGGACACTAGGACAAAAGTAAATGACAATTTAAAATATAATAATATTATAAATATATGGCATCATCAAAGAGGAAAAAAAAACAAAGAAGGTTAAGTACACCTCGCTAGATGTCGCTAGTAGTTTAAAACAACCTTCCAACAACTAATAAACCATGTTTATTTATATCACCGGATGCAATAGGTGGTCTATTAACAATCATACGATCATCATAAATACTTAAATACGTCATTTTAATCGAACAATGGCTCGTAAACCTCCGTCATGCAAACGTACGATATAAGAGACGCACGGTGATTACTGAATGATTGGTGTCAATTTTAATGATAAGGGCATAAGTAGGTAATGAGCCGGTGATTATTGATGTTTATTGCTGGTACTTATACCACGTGTAGCAGGCAAGCAAGAATGATGTTATATAGCCTATAGCCTTCCTCGATAAATAGGCTATCCAACACTAAAAGAATTTTCAAATCGAACCAGTAGTTCCTGAGATGAGCGCGTTCAAACAAACAAACAAACTTTTCAGCTTTATAATATTAGTATAGATGAAGCTTACGAATGTGCGCGGGTCAGCTAGTAGCTAATAAAATCTTAAGCATTAAGTGTAATAATAAGCATTTTGGCGGCCTCGATGGCGTAGTGGTTAGTGTAACCGACTGCCATGCCTGAGGTCGCGGGTTCGATTCCCGCACAAGTCAAACACTTGTGTGTATGGACATGGATGTTTGCCTTGGTTTGGGTGTTTCTATGTATAATATTTACGTATTTACAAAAAAAAGTATATACCTATGTATGTTTATCCATTGTCTAGTACCCACAGTACATTGCTTAGTTTGGGCTAGATGGTGTTGTGTGTATGTGATAGAATATTATTATATTATTATTTTGCCGTAGCTCTTTCAACTTAACTAGAGATGTATACACGGCTACACATCAAGTTAGACACCCTATATACGCATAACTACACTACATACAAAAAAGAGAATTGTCGGCAAGGGACAGTGCATTGATGGTCCCGAATGGTAAGGATAGAGCGTAACAAAAACGCACTCTCTCGCACGATTCGCAGCGTTTAACTTTTAATAGTTCAAAGTCCAAACAGTCTAGGTTGATGTGTCGCTGTGTGTACATACAGCGAAACATCAACCTAGACTGTTCTGAATCTGAATCTAAAACTGAATCGTGCTAGAGAGTGCATTATATTTTTGTTACGCTCTATCCTTACCATTACATCGATACCACTATGCACTGACCCTTCCCGACAATTCTCTTTTTTGTATGTAGCATAGTAATGCGTATATAGGGTGTCTAACTTGATGTGTAGCCGTGTGTACATCTTTATCCAAGTTGGACCGGCTACTGCATTCTAGTTCGCTAAGCAGGAAAACTGTTGTGCCGTTCATGTCTTAAAAATATGTTATAAATAAAATATAATAAAAGTAATGTTTATGACAGCGTATAACAAATTGGAAAACTTATCATCAACTTATTACACTTATGGGCTGTTTCACCACCTGTAAATAGCATTTATCTAGAAGATAAAAGTCTCGACACCTCTGTTCTTTAACCCAACAAGAGTGAGCCAGCATGCTATTTATATTTTGGATATCTTTTACTTGATAATTGTAAAACTGGCTATTAATGTTTTAGATTTTATTAGCTATCGAAAACCGTAATCACCTGCCATAGATTAAAACATTGTAATATATATATAAATTTCAAAATTTATATAAAGTTTAACCTAAACTGATATAAATAATAAAACATATTGCCAAGCGTTGAAAAAATTAAACAGAAGCAATTATGTGGTCTAAGGCCGTCCGCTGCGTTAAGCGGGTGCACGGAGCGGGCGCCTGCCGCGGGGACCCGCGCCGTGCTCCGTCACAGACTCGCAAGCGCCCGAGACGGACTCTCGCCTCTCGCAGCGCCGGCAGTAATAAAGCAGCGTTCACTGATTTCCTAGAAACAGCTCCGCTCGCGTGCTCCGTCGCGCGGACACGTTGTCTGCGGGGCGGGCGAGACCCATGATAATAGAAAACAGCACGCCGTGCGGGCGCCCGCTCCGTGCACCCGCTTAACGCAGCGGACGGCCTTAGGCAAGCCTGTATCGATCGTGACGGCAGTAATGATGTAAGAGTTTCTGGTCAAATATGCTCATGCCATTTGCCATTAAACTATAACATACATGTAAACCAATTACTACTAATAATTGCTTCATATCCTTCTTCAAACGAGGTTTAAAGAGAGTTCTTCTTTCACGGTAGGCAGCGGCTTGGCTGTGTCCTGACATTGCTGAAGTCCATGAGCAGCGGTTACCACTTGCCATCAGGTGGACCACATGCACGTCGGCAAACGACGGCAATAAAAAAAAATTATATATGCGGTATAGTTTACCGAAGAAGGGCTACAGCATTCCACTCCAGAAACGTCACAAACTTGTAGAAGCTTGTGACGTCATAGTCTGTACCGCCGTCTTTGCCTAAACAAGTGACTAGTAAGATTTCAAGGCATTTCTGTTTCCGTTTCACCGCTTGACACAGTTTATATTTTATACTATAATTATATACCTATTCAAATAATCAGGTTGAACGTTATATTATTATATGGATAGATAATAATATCAATTGTTATAGAGAGTACTGTTACTACATTACTATGCATAATAAAATAATTGTCGATGTTCAACATATTGTATATATGTATTGCACATGCGTTAGCAATTTGTTATGAGTGTTAGTTTTCGTTCCGAGTAATGTTATTTCTTCCAATAAATAGTTTTAGTCTTGTAATTTGAGTATCCAAGGAATATACATGTGTAATGCCTTTTCGTATTTGGCTAGTGTACAGTGGCCATTTTGTAGGGTAGTGTACAGTGGCTATTTCAAAGTGAACCATCTTGACAGAATTTTATGTGCAAACATGCACTCTCTATTCCCTCACACTCACGTGACGCCAATATGACATAACTAGAAAGAAATTAGACGCATTAGAATAACTGTTTTACATACTTGCCGAAACGGAGTATGCAATAACTAACTTCCTAATTTCGGAATGCTATTAAGAATTTATTGGCAGAAATGCCCAATAACTTTCATTGCCTTTATCCGGCAATCGACAGCATTCTCATGCACAGCAGTTGCATTCACTACTGCTGTGCAGTTACAAAATAATGTACACCTCCTGTTGCTCTTATACCTATATTATTACTAAATTATTTTAGGAACGTTTTCCCAACTATTCGTGTCATAAGTTCATAGTACGACAATCGACTCTCGAACTTTGAAAGGCACGTCTACAGTAAACTTAAATTAGTCAGTCTTTACATCTAATAGTAAAATACGACTCTGGGGGCACTTAGGATACTAAAAGCCTTTATATGAGTTTCAGGGGATAAAAGGTTCTGTGTGAAGTTTCTGGCTTATGTCAGTCACTCTAAACGCAATTTTTTGCAACCCAAATAGCTCAAAGATAAAATAGTCATTATCTATTAATTGTACAATGCGTGGGGCTCCGGGCTCCAGCAAGCTAATAATGAACTGATTTCTATTATTAATATCCTGTTTATATAAGGTTGCAAAAGTTTGTCTACAACCGTGTCTCGGCAGTCTATTGTAATTAAGACTGTGCTGTGAATTTTCTAACGACGATCATAATATACTTTTTTCGGTGGGTCTCCGAGTTCTAGAAGATGCCATCGTACATTTCTTTGGGGCCCATGCAAGGACACTAATACTGTCTATACACAATACTCCATATCTATAGGCACGAATTCATTATTTACTTAGTTAACAGTGACCATGAGACTGGTTTCGAGTAAAAAATATTAGTGGTTACTTTGAAAGTAGATCTCCGCTATTACTTGGCACTGACAGGCAAATATCTTTTGTCGACAGAAGCCTAGTATTCCTGCTGTAAGTAGCAATCCTAGAATTAGTTAATAGTATCTCTTGCGGGACAGCCCAGTAACTTCTTTCTATGGTAACCACTTACCATCAGAAGAACCGAATCCTTGTTCACCATATCAGTGGGAAAAAAACTTTATGATTGCAACTGTCTGTGACCACATGTCAAAAAACATACATTATATCTTTTATTTTTCTAATGTTTGCCGAAGTATGTTCGGCTAATATCGGCAGTTTCCGCGCGTCGTTGGGCGGTCGACGAACTTTTGGCGCGGTTTTTTGCCGTAATGAAGGACAGACGGACGCTCAGACGATGTTTTTTGTTGGCTGACTACGAAATCATGTTTTTATCTATCATCGCTTTTTTATATTATCAAAATGGCAAACAAACATACGTCTTGTCTGATAGTAAGCAGTTACCGACCCTCGAGAATAGGAAGGGGCAAGGAACAAATATTACTGGTTTCCTGTTGACAACACAGTACCTCCTTAAAGACTGAAAATCTTACTCACAGCTAGAACACAACAGCAGGCTGTTTAGCCGTGATCTTCTGGAGGATGGTGATTTTCTCTAGTCTGAGGCTTGACTGCTCAGGAGGAGTAGTCTTCTCCAGAGTAATCTCAGGTTTAAGCAAGGATTTTGCTAAGTCCTGGTATCCATAGTAACTTGGTAAACAATCGTAGCGTTCTGTAAATTCTGAAATAAATAATCAGAGTAGCATATAATCCTAATATTGCCAGCTGTGCCTAGGTCCTACATTATGCAGGCTCTGACGCTGTCATCAATGCTGTTGCTGTTTTGAAAACCTCTGCAGATAATTATCGGTCAAGAAAAACGTATTACATTGCCTATATTTTTATTAAAGATCCACTCCAGTAGTGTTCCAATTCAGTCCTGTGTAGTCATTATTTAACTATTATGCAATAGTTACATACATAAAACACATTGCCTCAGGACCCGAATGTGTAATTCATATGCAGTTTTAATGGAGTCAACTGCAAATTGCATGACGTAAGCTGTATATACCTATGTACTTAATATCACTATAGGTACAATTATCAACCGTGTCGTTTCTGCATATTATTATGCCCTTTGACCTTCAAACGCTAGAGATGGCATGTAATATGATTTTATGCACAAAAGGAACACGAGTAAGGTATTTAATAGAAAAGGTAAAGTATACGAAGCATACTGAATTAATTTACACGGCCCCGACAATAGCCTCGGTGTTTTCCTTAGACCATCACGTGACTTATACGGTACTGCAGACGTACGAATAGGTAAAATAAGGAAACGCGGCCTCTGTGAGGCAAACGCTTGCGTAAATAATTATGGCGTGGAATATCTGTTCTTTCGTGTTGTTTATATGCATATGGTATTCTTGTCGCTGGATCCAATTTCGTGTAGGTCATGTCAAAAATTTAACCGTTAGGCTATAATGTAATTTTTATCAATACTAACGTAAATGCCGAGGTGACTTTAATACTTTCACACTTCGAAACGGCTGAAGTGACTGATATAATTTGTCATAAAAATAGTTGAAAGTCTAGAGAAGTTGTAAGCGATTTAAGAACGAAGTCGATTGTCCTAATTTTGAATTATTTTATTTAATTAAGAAAGGAACTTCAAACAACCACATTACATAATAAAAACAACAGAATCAACTTAAAACTAGGTAGTAATGTAGCCGACTTCGATGTCCACAGATTACTATTCGATTAAGACTATGAGACGCTAGGAATGCGAGCATACATGTAGGTCAATCCAAAAAAATTCAAACAGATCAATAAAAGAACATACAAAAATATATAACATTACGAAAGAAAGATAAATAATTTAAAAAGAAAATAAACTGTTTAAGTCCGAAAAAGTAGGTACAGTTATAAGTTCAGTGTCTCATATACAAGTTTGCGAAAACTTATCGCAGAGCATACAAATATGTCAATATGTTCAAAAGTATCACTGTATGTATTAGCCATTCGACGGATTGGTGAACGCAGGCTCGTGTTAGTTCGACAAGTACCTACTGCAAAGAGTTTGCCTGAACGCACCAGCCGTCTGGGAATAGTTCTGGGTACTACATAGCACAAAACATTATTTAAATCGATGCAGTCGAAATAATTATTCACAATATTATACAATGTTACTGCCTCCAATTGAGGACGTCTAGAACAGAGAGCCAGAATACCGTATTTACTTAGCAACTGGTCATATGACAAATAGTATCCATGACATCTATACTGCATCGCACGAAGAAATTTACGTTGGACGTTTTCTAACATGTCAATGTATTTATTATAGTACGGGTTCCAGATGGTAACTGCGTACTCCAGCTAAGCACGCACTAAAGCTTTGTACAAACAGAGGTAGGAAGAGTAGGAATTATTTTAATGAAAATGCATTAATGATTAAAGATGTATCATTAGTATTGTTTTGGCAGTACACTGTACTGCTGATATTTCGTACTGACAGTGTACTGCCAAGTACGAAATATCGAATTTTATTAAGTTTATTAGCTATACTATCACTAGTATATCACTTATACATCACTATTCAGTCGTAGCGTCATAGTTGAGTACCCACCTGAGATAATGCCCTGGAATTCAGCTAAACTTGGACAACCCGACTAGGTATGTACCTCCAAAAGACCGCTGCTAAAAATCTTGTATTGTACTCCTGCGGCAAGTAAAATTGGCAGGCTCTTAAGAAGGCGCTGTGATGTATTCAGGGGAACCATAATCTTTGTCCCTTGCACTCTTAGCACGGCGAACCTTTTCTTGAAGAGCCGACATCTCGTAAGCTATGTCACTGAGGTTTCAAACGTCCTTAGGCGAACGTAGCCGCCTACCGTCAGAGAAAACATATAGTTGTATAAAAAACCACGTATTAACCAAACTGATATCGCAGCAGAACCTTCGTAAATATCCCGTCATACATACGGCTGACTTGAGTGAACCAAAGACCACGACCAACGCTAGTCGGCTGAAAAGTCTGCAAATGAATCACTATTTATTAACTAATAATTACCAACACTATTAAGATCCATTGTCTAATATTCAGCATGAGCTGCCCCTCGGTTTTACCCACGTTAATGATTATTTCGCCGCTCCTGTGGCGTTACCTATGCTACATCTGGATAAAGTAGCTTCCTAAGGATAAAAGAATAATCAAAAACGGTCCAGGCATTCGGTCCAGGCATTTATTTGTTGATTTATTTCAAACTAAAATACAAATCTTTTCTCTTTATAATATTGTTATAGCTCGCAAAAGTATAAAAACAATTTTACGCGGACTAATGTATGTATAACTATGTAAATTAATGTATGTGTCCTAATGTATCCAGTTTACACAAACGGTAACCCATCCATTACTTTAACTGCGCAATCACAACATTGTAACAGCATCTTACTCCACAGAATCCTAGTCACACATTCATTGGGAGTCAGAAAGTGGATGATTTATACGTGTTATATGACGGGCGCTTGAGCCAAAACATTCGGTGTAACACTCACCGAGTTTTGAAATAGACATGTTATTAATTGTAGGATAATTATAAAGCGACCTCTGTGTGTGACGCTGTGAAAAAATGTGACGACTATTTTTAAGTTGTGACTGTGTACGTTGAGATTTTATGTGACGACTAGCTAGCGACTACAGGTTCTCTGGTACTCGTATGTCAATAAAACATAATCAATGTTGCTCAGGAATCTAGGAGCTTTGTATTAGTGAAAGAATTTTAGAACCGGTTTAGTTGGTCCGGCGATGCTGGTTCATCTTTATTGCGTAAATTATTACATCCTGGTTTCGTAGTAGGTACCTAATGTCAAAACTTTTCTAGCCGTGGTTTAGACGAAAAAAAATCGGATGAATTTCCAAGCGCAAACACATACTTTACGAGAGTAAAGAGACAGACTCACAAATGAATAATGCAATCGTAGGATCTGACATGTGACGTGTCATGATATTTTAAGATACTACATAAAAACATAATACTCATCATTGCACATTAATATCGACATAGCACAAATCAAAATAGGCACAAAATTAATATTCGTCACTCCGCAACAATTTCATAGTCTATGCCATTGTGTCGTTGTAACGATCGTTATAGCGAGCTGAAGTAACGGCACGTTATCGCGCCCGATAGCTTATCGCGAGCGCCGCGTTCTTGTACGTAATACCTACATGTACTGTGTGCGTACGCGCACCTCACCATACCGAACGAAATTTTAAATATAGAAGAGAGTTTTACCGAGAAAGGTGACTTTCACGTGAGTTATATATTTTTTATTATTTGTTAGTGATATTCTTTGTCTGACATTTTGTTTTTTAAACATCGATTCTGATACCTTTCTTATTTAAATTTTTGTACTGTATCGGTAGTAAAATTTTAAATACATAATTTTTTTTGGAATTTTCTGCAATAAAATGTATGTTTTAAAAATAAATGCCCTTTTCGTGAAGCAAGGTTGCTTTAGCCAACTAAAATAATCATTACATGTTATGTAAAATGTAAATATTTACTTACTTTATTATAGTTGGCTCATGTTCCGCGATCGCCGGATAGGAGTTTCTTTGATATCGGTCCAGCATTTTGTAATTAGTTTTATTATTTCTGCAGGTATTATTTTTTGGCAATATATTTCAATGGTGATATTTATTTTATTTTCTGTTTGTAACGAAGTATAATGGTTGAATACACTTTAGGGGTAAGGCAGAGGTAATTAAAGTTTCGTCGGCAATTTTAAAACCTTTATTAAGAGTAAGCCTTATTGACGGAATGAAATTATTCGTTACTAAAATGGTAGAAATAAAATGGATTTCTATAAAAATCAAATATATACGGTTCTATAGTTTATTTGCTAATATGATATTTTCTTTATTATGAATTGGTTTTTATATCGAAAATGATTTATTTATAAATTCTCCTGTTAACCAGTCAATTGGAATACCAGCCATAATTAAAAACTTTTTGTGACTGGTCGCCGGTGTGCCAATAGATTATAATATTCTATCACATACACACAACACCATCTAGCCCAAACTAAGCAGAGCTTTTACTATGGGTACTAGACAATGGATAAACGTACATATATACTTTCTTTTGACCAAGACAAACATCCATGTTCATGCACACAAATGTTTGATTTGTGCGGGTATCGAACTCGCGACCTCAGGTGTGGCAGTCGGTTACCACCACGCCATGGATTAATTCATTATTATTATATTTCATCATCATTTCAGCCTATTGCAGTCCACTGCTGGACATAAGCCTCCCCCAGGGTGCGCCACAAATAAATATATTTTAACTAAATCGCCACAGGGTGGGTCGATTTAGTTAAAATATATTTATTTGTGCCTCTATCGCAGGTAATACATTTATCTAGAGCCATTGCTTATGGCAAATATAACTATATTTAGTACTTGGCTTATTTGTATGAAGTGTAAATAATCGAGAAGGAAATAGTTTGTTCACGATGTATTAATATTTATGTTTTCAATGTAGAGTGAAACTGAGATACCTATGTGGATATATTTAACTAGGTTACGTCCGCGGTTTTGATCGCATGTCGTTTAAACGTAGCTGTTCAAATGTTAGTGGGGGATTATGGTTTTTATTAGTGAGGTCATTTTTAGATCAGGTTCCAGACATTATTATTACGGGAAACGTATTTATGTGATCCACAAACATTTGTTCTATGTGTCCGTCGTTTAGGAAGTGTCCCGCGACACAGGATTTACTATTCGAGGTGGAGAAAGATAAAAAAAAACTTTTTATTATTATGTATATTTAGGACCTATGGTTATTCTTATTTGTGCCAACTTAAACTTAATAAACAATTATTATGTTATTATAATTATTATAAGGGATCAAGACGGATTTTTTGTAATACTTAGTAAATAACAATAATTAATTACTTATTTCAAAAATTTGCTTTCATTTACTTTTATTTATGTACATTTATTTTTATTTAACGAGTGGGGATTGCCGTGAAAATTGGCAATTCCCACTGGTGGGGCTATATCTTAAATAAATTTTGGATTTCTAGAATAAATCAATTGAAGTATGTTGTCCGACGCGAGAATTAAACTCGGGACCTCACGAACAGTATTCGCATTAATTGCTACGCCACCACAGTATATGATAAAATTAAATGATGATTCAATTCCAACATTGTAACAAGGCAGACAAATATTTCATTGCATATCAATTCTTACTAATCATATGAATACGTGTCTGTTCGTGCATATCTAAGAAACGATTACCAGTAAGGCCAAGGTGACTCTTAAAATTTAATGTTATCGCAACTGGGAATCGAACTTCGGCCCCATTGCCAACAAGAGACGCATTTATCTTGCTGCATAACTCTTTGTTGATATGGTACGCTGGGTATTTCTTGATTTTATTTTTTTGTCTGTCTGTTTGTTTGGTTTTTATAACATTCTCAGTCGGACGCTATATATCCGAATAGCTAGGTGTATTTCACTCACATTTTGCCGGCTTGCGCTTACGCCTGCTGATTGTAATACTGCCAGTTCGATACCTAGATCGAGTTAACCGATTTTTACTAGAAAAGTTTGCCACTATAGATTTAGTATTATCATGCTCACTCATATTGTAAATTGTATACTATTGTTCGCTTTCATGTAAATGTGTGAGCTCACTTTTCTTAGTGTGGACACTTTCTTGCAATCTAAGCACGACATAGGTGTATCTAAACTTTTTTTTTTTAAGTTTTCTAGCAATTTTGCTTTCAAATTACTAGTATTCTTGGTAACCCCTCCAGCTAAGCTAGAATGCTTGTATGTATGTAATGCGGTAGTGCAATAGCTGAGATTCTTACCCGCGACCTCTCGATTGCAAGTCCAATGCTTTATTCATTGGGCTATTTAAATCTTTGGTCAATAGAACTTTTATAAGTATTTCAATGTGAATGTACTACATTATTATCTGCATACTCCTTAGAAACACGAATGTGTTGCCATATATATAATTAGGTAGGTATATGAAGGCACACGTTGAATGGCAAGTGATCTTTGAATATTCAATTTTTTTTTAAACTTTCTCTTGATCGTTAAATGCATAATATTTTGATTACGTAAAAAATACAGGTGTTCAATTTTGTTAGAATATCATAATACAGACTGTCCCTTTAGTTCAGTGGTGTGAATACGGTCTTACGATCGTGAGGTTCCCTGTTCGATTCCTGAATCGGAATAAGTGTTAAGAGGCTTTTATTCAAAATTAGTCGAAAAATTATAATATCTGATAGGACCAGTGGTGTATCTACGCGTTTAGGCCCGGTCGTGAGGTTCAATGTCCGAGTCGAAAAATTGTTACGGGCTTTTTACTTAAAATCGTAAAAAATAATTATACCGACTGTCTCATAGGTGTAGTAAGTATTCGCTTACGTGGAGTTCCACATTTGAATCCCGGGTCGGTTAACATGTCATTGGTTCTGTTACTGAGATTACCTCCTAGGAACATCTCAGTATGGTTTATAACGGTATCCTAAAAATGCATATTTTGGTCAGTTGTTGGTGTAACTCATACATTTCTGCTAACCCCTTATATTATGCCTGGTTTACTCCATACAAGAAGAAAATCCCATACACGTAGAAAATATAGACACAATAACTATCTATTCGGAGATATAGTCTTAAAATATATTATGTATATGTATGTATATGCTGTCTTATATTACGAATACGTTGCATATTTATCATATTATTTATAAAGATAAACGTGTCATAATTCTAAGTATATTGTCAATTGAAACAGTATAAAGCTTTGCCAATTTTGTTGCAACGCAATGTCTTGATATGCTATTTTTCCAAGAAGCATAATCAGAAATTAATGTATTGATTTCTTTAAATAGCATTATAATTCATAATTTAAGATTAAATAAATTATAATGTCATCAGCTTTATTATCTATCTTGATCTTGTATATAGACTAGATTTTGCCCGCGGTTTCACTCGCGTAAATTTATGTTAAGTTACATTAGTAATATAATTTTTCCGGATGAAAGTTACCCTATGTCCTTTTCTGTTTTGACAACGTGTATGGGAAATTTCATGATGATCGGTCGAGTAGTAATGGCGGCGTGAAAGCGTGACAAACAAACTCACACATTCGCATTTATAATGTTAGTTAGGATAGTTACCTGATCCATCCCGATTAGGTTTGAATGTACTTAAATATATCTTTATACTTTCATTCAGCTCTTCTCCGTAGCCTTCATTATTCCCAAGTCAATTGGGGTTGGTCTAACCGGATTTGACTGGATATCAGTTTTTACAGAGCGGCTGCCACCTGACCTCCGCAACCCGAAGGCTAACGATACCCTAAGGCTAGACCAGTGTCAGGATATTATAGGGCACTGACTTCCTAATAACTGCCATAGATGTTCATGGCAGCCGGGACCGACAGCTTAACGTGCTCTCCGAGGCACGGAGCAGGTGATAATTGTCAATCAATACGCTCATAATTTCGAAAAGTCATATAACTGCCGAAAGTCAGAGGTGCGCGTCGTGGGTTCGAAGCCGAGACCCTCTGCATTGCAGTCTGTTGGTCTCCCCACTGAGCTATCGCTGCTTTTTATTTTGTTTTTTTTTTTGTTCTTTTATTCAGCAAACAAATATTATTGATTGATCGAATATAGGTATCATTAACTTGTCAATTGGTTGAACGCCGAGTTTTGTGGATTTGATTTTGACACGGGACGAAAAATGCTTAATCAGCAATATTTGTTCCATGTCTGGGTGTTCTTTGTGTCCGATGTTTCAATGTTTGTAAAGTCCGTGAGACAGAATTTATTTCTAGTGCGTCTTGCACAGCTCCAAACTCCATGCAGCTACTAAGAATTCCATGACAGGAATACCCAATAACCCTGTTCAAACCAGAATCCGAGACCTTATATACAGCAGTCGTACTCAATACCGCTGCGCCGACGAGGCAGTCAAATTTGTCAGTCGTAGTCGTGTTGAAACTTGAATTTGAGAATCGAACCCGTTACACGTGGCGTTTATCAGCGTATCCTGTCAGATAATAAAACCCAATTGGATGAATACAAAAAATATGGTTAGGTATTATTAGTCGCGTTCTTCGGGAAATGATTACTATCGAGGTCAAGCAACTCCGTCACGGCATTAAATGGATGGGTGACCGCTTAGTTGTATTTAATTGTAAGCGACGGTCGTTTGGTTGGTAACGACCGGCAGACAAATGTCGAGGTCAAGTAATCTTCGTCAAGGACATTTTGTGGATGGATGACCGCTTATGTAAAATATTTGTGACTTTGGAATAATTCTGGTAGTACGTGGTTAAGCAATAATTGTATAATTGGATAAGGATGGGTGACCGCTTGTATATATTTAATTAGAGCAATTTCGAGCTATTTGAATAATTCTGATGTCGCTGTCACAAATGAAGTCAATCTTAGAAAGGGTTACCATTTACGTTCAATTTAATGTTACGCGTTGTCGAACCGCTTGAATAATTCAAGCCGCTAGAACAATGTGATTTTCACAAACACGTGGCGTTAAATCCTAAAATCATAGTTTCACATACACTACCAGCCCGCCCCGGCTTCGCACAGGTAGTACAAAATCTTAACAAATTATACACCTAAACCTTCATCATAAATCACTCTGTCTATTGGCGAAAACCGCATAAAAATCCGTTCAGTACTTTTTGAGCTTATTGCGAACAAACAGATGCGGCGGGAGACTTTGTTTTATAATAATTATGTAGTGTAGTATACATCCCCGAAGAGGTAAGCAGAGGTCTATTACACTCGCATTTCACCACCTATAGTTTCAGGTCCTACGTGCGTCAATAGACAATAATAATGTATTTTAATGAACTAATATATACACGTAGCTATTAACTCACATAATTATTTAAAACTTTAATCAACAGGAAAATATCCTGAACGAAATATCTTCAACCCAAACATCGCGTTGGCTAAAGACGGGTACAGACTTACGAAATGTAACATGCAATGTAACACGCAATGAAAGAATTCGCCGTCCACATTGTCGCAATGTATCATGCAATGTAACAGAATTTCCATAGTGTGGACGCCTTGCGCGCACGAACCGTGCACACTACGCGCAGGAACAGAGCATATCAATTCGTGCGCGCCGCGATCCACTATTTGTCGTTTTTTCGCTGGACAAAGGGGCGCGCAGTGTGCACGGAGCGCCAGTGTGGACGGGTTGTGTGTGTCCACACTTATAAAATGCTCATTTCATGTTACATTGCATGTTACGTTACAGCAGTCTGTACCCGCCTTAACAAATCCATCACGTTGCGTTTCGTTATTCCGTTTAACGACGCTGACTCATGCGCTACATAAAAATAGGCTGTGACGCAACGTTTCCTGCTAAAACTAAACGCGCGAATGTGTAATCTGTGAACACGCACGCAGAGTCGCTTTTCGAATTTCGAACGTTCTAATTTCGCAAGTCAATGTCAAAGTAACGCCATTTTCTTTATATTTTAGTTTTAAAATAGCGCAAGTGATTTGGTTTTGTATACGAATTTGTGCTTTATTATGAAGGTGATATGGTTTGTTTTCTTTTAATGTTATGTATTACCTTACGTGAATATTTATTAATTATATATAATATGTGTGTATATTTGTATAATTACCGTCTTTAATTAAATATTATTTTTAGCGTCGAGTTTATAACTGAAAAAGGGTAAGCAGAAGTAGTTCATTTAGCATATCATCGCCATGTAGGTTATTGATTGTCGCGTAGGTTTTGTAAGTTTGCGTAACGATAGTTAAATACCGACTTCAATTCTCGCGCCAAGCAAAGAGTGATTGTTCCGAATTGATTGAATCGTTAGTCTCGTGGCATGGGTGGTATGCTTATGTTAGCAATCAATCGTGAAACACCGAGTTTGAATCCCGGGTCAAGCATCGTTAAAGAAACCTGGCTATATGTCCGGTATATGGTAATAGGCTCGTCACTATCACGTGTGGTTAACTAGTTCCGTGGCAAAATGTGCGCTTATGTTTTCAATCGATCATGGAACATAGGGTTCGATTCCCGGGCTAAGGAGTGTTATAGGATCTCGCTACATAACCGGTATATGGTAATAGATTCGTTTGTACAACGTGGCACCCAAAACTTTTAACTAAATATAGGTGAAATACACCCCTCTGCCTACCCCTTAGGTAATATAAAGGTATAATGCTACGTATTATATTGTTAATAGTCGAGTATTATGTGCAATGTCGGTCGCTGTTATTTGTAACGGCGCATAACGAATATACTGTTCAGATAAAATTCGTTTATCAAATGATAACACTTAAGTGCTCACTGATAACAATTAAACACATACAATAAATGTTTACAGTCTGTCTATAACCGACTTTAAAATAGAACGGATTTATACAACTAGCGTCCTGCGACTTCCGTTACTTTTCTTTCTTTTTAAAGAGAACTACCCGCACAAAATATTAATCCTCCGTAAACAGTCAAACAAACAAATATCACCCAGACTCATAACAACGATTTGCGGGTCACAATTATTTTTGTCGTGAGGCTTAATACGGCTAGGTATGTTTTTACCTACCGGGTCAAAAACAATTTACATTTTGAATTCTATCTATATTGACGACTCGATGGCGTAGTGGGTTACTGTAACCGACTGCCACGCCTGAGGTCGCGGGTTCGATTCCCGCTCAAGTCAAACATTTGTGTGCATGAACATGGATGTTTGTCTTGGGCTGGGTGTTTCTATGTATAATATGTACGTATTTCCAAAAAAGAAAGTATATATGTATGTTTATCCATTGTCTAGTACCCATAGTACAAGCTCTGCTTAGTTTGGGCTAGACGGTGTTGTGTGTATGTGATAGATTATTATTATTATTATACTCTTTATTTCTATTTTTGCAATACATTTTCATTTTTAAATATACATATAAAAAAAATTACATTTAAAAACATAAAATGTATGGTACCCCACAGGCATCGGGAACAGGGTCCAAGCTGCCGGTGGTTAGGATTCCAGAGACAGGAACCTCCTCACAATGCGTGCTGTATCTAATAGCACTGCCTTCTGCATCAAACCCTTGATCCAAGCACCTAACGCGAGCCTCTTTAGAGCCTCGATCACCATGATCGAGGCTCTTGGCAATTAGACCATTGACAGATATGACTATCGGCACAATCCACATCCCACATGTCATTATTATTATTATTATCTATTGTGTTGTTGCTTGTTACAACCATTTGTGGATCACACAAATTTTTGTCCCGTTTGGGATTCGAACCCACAACACTCGTCGTAGTGGCAATGGCCAGGCGATCACTTAAACCACTTCGCCATCCGTGCAGTCTATATTTGTGAAAGTGATCCATGCTTTTTGAATATTAATGTATATTATTTTTATGCTATCGCAAGTTCCGGGGTTAGTTAAAGTTTTATCGGGTATAATTTTCACTACTGCCTCAGTGGTGCAGTAAATACGACTGTTATGTTAGAGGTCTCGGGATCATCTTTGTTTGTATTCATTTTATTAGACCATCTACAAAGATACACTCAACTTAAAGCTAGATAAAAAGTGTTGGGTCGTCGGCCTTGATAGCGTTTTGGTTAGTGTAACCGACTGCCACGCCTGAGGTTGCAGGTTCGATTCCGTAAAGATATGTGAGGATCTAATTGGGATAGAAGTTAGTTCGAAGTCAATTTGCACCACGTTTTGCAACAGGTTCGATTCTCGAATAGAATTATGTGGCAAACTCAAGTTTAGACACGAGTAGCGCTTAATCTGAAAAGCCCACATCCTGTCATGAGTACCTGTTGAATCCCATATAAAATAAATTTTAATGCTAAAATTTTCAACTGTTAATTTAGTTTCATATTCTCTTATGGCTCATTGGCTCATGCTTAGGTCACGTGTGGCGTGTTCGATTCTCTTTACAGTATAAATTGAGCAAAGGCACCGTAACGAATTTAGTTTGAAATTCATCGATGGTGCGTTAGTTACTCTATGTCAGCCGACCACAATAGTCACAGTTCGATTTTCGTCCGTGGAATAAATTGAGGAAGTCAAATTAACATGTTCACGTATGACGCATCTGTTGCTGTGAATACGACGACGCGACTTGACAAACGTCTAGCAAGTTCCATTACTGAGCAGTACAAATAAATAGGTATGTGAATAATATATGTATATTACAGTTTGCTGCAATTTTGTTGACGATTATGTTGAGATTAAACTTTAAACTATATCCAAGACAAATTGTATTACCATAGGTATAGCCGTTTTTAACAAACAAACAGTGGTGCAATTAAAATATTAGAATTCATGAATCAGTAAGCAGCAATAGCCTAGTGAGAAACCGGTGAACTGCCACGCAGAGGTCTCTAGTTCGATCCCAAGACACGCATCAACAAGAGTTCTCATTAAACTGGTGTTTGGTTTCTTAATAGACTGACCTGCTATTTCTTCTTATAACAAGGAGAGTTCTAGTTATTTTGGCGGTAGTTTCATCGACATGTATTGAGCTTCCATTACTAACATTGCCTATACTAATCAGAGTTCAAGTTAAACTGGTGTTTATGACCAGAGTTCCAGTCATCGGCTATATTTGGCTTGACTCAGTTGTTCAAGTGAAGTGTTGAGTGACATCCTGGATGGTACACATTTGGGACGTTGACATGTAAGTGGAACACGAGCGGTCTCATTGCGACCACAGACGCGATCAACGGTGTTCTAGGGAGTGATCGCCTTATTTATTTATTAGATTTAGCCCGCGGCATCGCTCCCGTACCTAAATGTAGGTTAGGTTAGTGACAGTACTTTGTTCTGGATGAAAGGTACCCTATGTCATTTTCTGTACCCCTGACGCGTATGCAACATTTCATGATGATCGGTTGAGTCGTTAAGGCGTGAAAACGTAACGAACAAACTAACATTGGCAGTTTTATTATTATAACATTTTCTGTACCCCTAATACCGTATATACGAAATTTGATAACGATCAGTTGAGTAAGTAATTAAGACGTGAATGCGTAACAAATAAATAAACAAAAATTAGTCTCATCTGGAAATCGAACACAGGACCACATGTTCGTCACGCAAACATAAGTATAGTCCACCGAAAGACTAGCCCTTTGACCACCACGTCAAAAAAGCAAAAGCGTGCTCTCGGCGCCAAGCCAAGTTTTCTTTATTTTTTTTGCTAGTCATAATGACCACACTCCGCCTGATGGTAAGCAGTCGTGTGGTCTACGAGCAGTGGCCTCCACATCATCCTTTTTGTCATGTACTCGTGACCATGACGTGCTGGACACATTTTGCTTTGTCATGTATACATGTCTGTGGCGGTCAAGTCTAGATAGTTAGTCAAGTATATATGTAAGGATTAAATTTCACAATTTCACATAATACTAATTCAGTCACTCGTCCAAATTTAGCAAAATATAGATTTCGCACACCAAAGTAACACGTGATAATAGTTCGTTGACCCCGTTAGCATTGGGGTCAGTACGCGAATGTTACGTAACATTAAAATCGATGTTTTTTCTATTCGATCATAATCGTAGTATCGATTAATGTCCGATTGTTATTGGTGTACGACATGAAATGCGGCGCTCGGGGGATTGACGTCATTATTTCTACTTTAGACTGTACTGTACTGTTACGTTTTGTTTCACATCTAAAATACTAAATCGAGTTTGATAGGCATTTTGTATGGAAACAAAAAACCAAAAAAACAGAGTGAGGCTATTTTAAAAATACGAACGTATAGCTCTATTTTAAATGTTAAAATGGATCCACCATCTCATAAAGCATTGTCATTGCATAAGCGAGTATGAGACAGCGAGTTACTGTGTATAGGTTTATCTCGTTCTTGCGTCTGCAATGAAGATGCTTCTTCAAGTTGTAAGGGCCTTGGGTACCGAATTTGGTTCCGGGTCGATGAACTGTTTCTAGGATTTTTATGTCATGTCATGGTTTCGTTTTTTTTTAATTTTTTTTAAGGAGCTTTAATCTTGAGGACCACTTACTTCACTATGGCTTTGTTTGAAAGGATTTATGCATCTTTCAATCATACACTAAAAATTAATTTGTATTTATCATACTTGTTTAGTTATTTCAAATGATATTCTATTATTGCCATACCATTAAAATATGGAAATAAATACTACCAGCTGATATGTTACCTTTCCGTAAATGATTACTGAAATAATGACAATCCATACAGCGGGACTTGAACATGCGATCTCTACAAACCGTGTAGACACTGCCAACTGAGCTGTTCAGTAAAAGTAATAATAATAATAATAATATTCTACCACATACACACAACACCATCTAGCCCAAACTAAGCAGAGCTTGTACTATGGGTACTAGACAATGGATAAACATACATATAGACTTTTTTTTTGTAAATACATTCATATTATAGGTACATAGAAATACCCAGACCAAGACAAACATCCATATTCATGCACACAAATGTTTGACTTGTGCGGGAATCGAACCCGCGACCTCAGGCGTGGCAGTCGGTAACACTAACCACTACGCCACCGAGGCCGACAAGTACTTAGTATCTAGTAGTACAAAGTATCTTGTTAAGTTGGCAATTGTAAATGAGGATTGGCATGCCATTTTCGTTTATCAGCGATCGGAATGGCAGCCTGAAATCTAGGCTATTGGAGTTCACTGACTGCTTATATCACGAAGCACCATGAAATTCTCAGACAGTCTGAAGATTAGGTACTAGTAACTTTCGTTTTTAATTTAATTTAATTTAAGCCAGCAGCGATAGCTCAGTGGGGAGACCAACGGACTGCAATGCAGAGGGTCTCGGGTTCGAACCCACGTCGCGCACCTCTGACTTTCGGAAGTTATATGACTTTTCGAAATTATGTGCGTATTGATTGACAATTATCGCCTGCTCCGTGCCTCGGAGAGCACGTTAAGCCGTTGGTCCCGGCTGCCATGAACATCTATGGCAGTCGTTATTGGGAAAGTCAGTACCCTCTAATATCCTGACACTGGTCTAGCCTTAGGGTATCGTTAGCCTTCGGGTTGCGGAGGTCAGGTGGCAGCCGCTCCGTGTAAAAACTGATATCCAGTCAAATCCGGTTAGACCAGAAAAGCCGACCCCAAGTAATTTGGGAATGATAAAGGCTAAGAGAGAAGAAGAACTTTCGTTTTTAATTTCTAGTATTCTTGTTAACATCACCAGCTAAGCTGGAATGCTCGTGTTAGGTATAGGTTCACGTTGGTAATGTAGTGGCTGGGACCTTGCGACTTACTACACTGACTCTTATGATGACGATAACAAATTCTGTGATCCACATATAATTATTCCTAGTCTGGGTATTCTTAAATCTATCACTGCGCCGAACGAAATGTGCCAAAACAGGCGGTCACAGTTAAGTGGATAAAATCAACACTTTTTGTTTAATACAAATATAAAATATACATTTACCATAAAAATTAATGTGTTTACAATTACTCCGTGTAAAAAACAAAAATAATTAATATTTTCGCCTACAATATAATGCAAAAACGTAAGCTCGTGTTACGTGATTTTTAGATTATAAGAGAAGAAATCTATCCTATTTTACAGCTTAAACGAAACATAAATAGTTATATTACAATTTGTCCGTCCCAAATATTTAAGTTATTGGTTGACAATAAAGATACATATTTATTAAAAAAAGCACTTCACATCCTCCATACAATTTGATTATGGCGGCCGCGCGCCGATTTGAATATGCGCCGCACGAGCGCTGTCATTATCTGTCTCGCTCGGCGCAGTCTTAATATCTAATCCATTACGCTACTTCCGTCTTATTTATATAATTTACAAACTAATCACTTAGTTCATATATCGACTTTCCTATATAAGCATTGAATTAAATGACGATTCAATAAAGAAAGTCTGCTTTGGGTATGATTTAGCATTTATTTCAAATCTACGGATGTACTTTCACTATTACGATTATTTGTTCAACCTATTCATATAGGTGTATAGGTCTATGTAATAACATTTATTATGAGATGTTTGTTAGTCCTTGTTGAGTGAATGGTTACCGTTTTGATCTTTTGAGTCAGAAAGATAGAAAACGGACTAATCGTTTCTTAGATTAGAGGGCTCAAACATACAAACTTTTGAGATCTTCTTAATATTAACTTTGAATTAGCACGGTGTTTCGATACAGTATACCTACATTTAAAGATTGTAGTGAGCTCATAATTAATAATTACCTCACCAAAATGACAGGAAAACGTGTTGTGCTATGCATCATTCGAATTTCGTTGTAAATAATTCGAATAACATTCAAACATTCGAATGCTGCACGCAGTGTGATATTAATTTAAGAAGTCTAAGACGCTATATATTTAATCAAAAGAATAACAATTTTTATTCGCATGCTTTCGAATATCAACAATCGAATTGATTTTCGATTGTGACGATCACGATAATCGTGTGTCATTAAGTATATTACAAATCACTATAATAAAAGATGTATCTAGATCATTCTACACGAGTGATCAGATATAGAACGCGTGCTATCTACATGTCATTATGATGTATACAAAGTATTTGAGTAGTAGTCACGATTAGATTCTGCGATAACGATACTGATTGCTAAGAAGATATTTCTAGAAGCATCTACACGAGAATGGCTTTGTTTATAGAAAATAAAAAATGTTGGTATTGTCGCCCTATAGATATAACTTTTCTATAAGAGTGACTGTACATTGATAGGTTTTGCTAAACCTATCAATGTTTTGCGGCAGAACTGCAAGAAAAAAAAAATATAGAAGACTATTTACGTCAGAAATGACGTCCGACTTCAAATACCTAATAATAATAGAGGTAAAATAAACATAAAATCCGTATATAGTAGTTTAATTTCAATGAATAACATTCGCGTAAACAGAAGACAATATTATAATAACAGAGGTTTAAAAAAGAAGTTGCCGATTTGTTTGAAGAAAATCGGTAACGTTATGGTTTTCCTACTATTTCATCAATATTTTTTTAATGGGCAATGTTATATTTTTTTTCATGTATAGTTGCTTGGTTTCAGACCACGGTACACAATAAATCTATATATAAGTAGTGAAAAACAAAACAGTTAATTAACTTTCTTTTTTTTTCTCTGTTTGTCAACCGGTTCTTATTTTCATTTTTTTTAAATAGTTATTGACGAACTTTAGTTTTATCAATAAAAAATATTTGGCATATTGAAATATTATCGAATTTGAATAACGTGGTAGTTTAAGCGGTTGCATCGCCATTGCCACTACGCCGAATCTTGTGGAATCGTATTCGTATTTTTTATTTCATACTTAGACTCTACACATAATATTTTCAATATAAGATACAAGAATCGCGTACGCAAATACAATAAAAAATTTGGACATAATAAGAGATAACGCTGACAGTTGCAGTCATAATTATTTTATCCACAAATACTTTGAGCCGTGTCAAGCCCGCTGTCAAGACGAAACAACCGAAACCTTTCTTTTTTAAATCCATGTAGCCGTTCAGAGTTATGGCGTGACATACCAATAAAAATACTTACAAACACCTGAATAACATAACCCTCTTTCTGACGCAATCGCCAAAAAACTATAAACATTGATGAACCAAAAAAATAAAACACTTGTTTTTCAGTTGATATCGAATACACACCTTGCGGGACGCACATAAATTGAACGATTTATAATCGAATAAGCAAACAAACTCCCGCTATCGATGTATCGATAGTGAATTGTTATCCAATTCATGTTTTTGACAACAGTCGCTAACTTTTCTTATCTGTTTTCTTCCGGTGCAAAATAATTTGCCGCTAAAGGAAATACGTTGTTTTTTTTACTTGGTAACTCGGGTGTGGCGACTATCAGCCTAATGTTTTTTTTGTTAATAAAAATTATTCACCTTGCGGTAGAATTTTTTTTTGTATACTTTTTATTTGTGTTTTTGGATATGTTCGTTGTTGCAAATTGTTGTTATTCCTATTGAATATGTATTGATTGTCAAAGGTCATTTGGCATCATTGCAATAGTTTTTATTGAATACTAGATATTGCCCTCGGCTTCGGTTGCGTTAATATAGATTTTTTCAATATACTTTCTATCCCTTGGCCACACTCTTTTTCTGGATAATAATGACAAGGGTACAGAAAAGGAAAGAGGGTACTCTTTTCTTTTCGGTACCCTTGACAACGTATATACGAAATTTTATGATGATCGGTCGCATGTGTAATATTATAGTTAGGATAGGAGATAAGACTTATGTTTGCGTGTGACCGTGAATTCCTGAGTTCTATGCCCCAGGTATAGAACCCAGAACAAACCATATACAGGTCAGGCAAAGTGTTAATGAATTTTTCTATTAGGTAGTTCTTAGTAGCTGCGCGCAGGGCTGGAATTGTACCCGGTAGAAGGGTATAGTCTTGTTGGCTATTACGGGATGAATACACAGTTTTTTTGAACAAATGTTATTGGGTATGCAAGCCATAGGCTGTCCGCTGAGTTAAGCGGGTGCACTATTATCATGGGTCTACCGTCGCCCGCCCCGGGGACAACGTGTCCGCGCGACGCGACAGAGCACGTGAGCGGAGCAGTTTCTAGGAAATCAGTGAGCGCTGCTTCGTTACTGCCGGCGCTGCGAAAGGCGGGAGTCTGTCGCGGGCGCCCGCGAGTCCGTGACGGAGCACGGCGCGGGTCTCCGCGGCAGGCACCCGCTCCGTGCACCCGCTTAACGCAGCGGACGGCCTCATTCCGTATTACTCCAATTTGGCATTTGAAAGTTTTGAAACTACGCGGTTAACCGCAATACAGCTAGATAAATTGTCGGCGTAATACACGTACTACCTAGCTCCCGCTGTTAGGGACTGTAAGTAGAGATCCGATCCTCATGCTTCTAAAGTGTGACGTTTCTAGTTGCTCTTCTAATGTGTATCGCGTCATATGTCTATGTTTGTAATTCTCGGAAAGTTGATCTATATTAATATGAGGTACCTAGATAGTCTTTCATGTGTGGTCCGCGCGTGTACACAGTGACCTTATGCAACGTATAACTGGATTGTGTAGTTATAGATTTCTGATGGGGCTTTGCTTGAAGCCTAAAGAAAATTCTTGATTCTTAACGTATTACGGGCATAATAATAATAAAAGCTGTTCATATAGTGTACCACTGATGGGCACGGATCTCTTCTCATTATGAGAACGGTTAGGCTGTAGTCCACCACGTTAGTCCAGTGCGGGATGGCAATCCTGATAAATTGTGGAGAATACTTTGGAGAAATCTCGGAGAAGCAGGCTTTCTCATGATGTTTTCTTGATAATTACTTACTCTCAGATATGCAGATCGGTTACGATGCGTTTAATAATATATTTGTCTACTTAATAAGCACATCAATTCGAAAAGTTGTATGGTTAATGCGACTGGAGTGCATAAGTTCTCGGGTCTGATGTTTAAGTAAGGCAGTGTTATTGAGATTTTCTATCAAGAAATTCAGTGTAGCAGCATAGAGTCTAACTGTATGTGGCTCATAGACGAAAATAGGATCACTCTCTGTTACGTGTGACCTAAAACCAAAACCGATAAAATGTAGGTATAATACCCTACTAGTATATCTGCCTTTTCCAAACCTCAAACTCTATTTTACTCCACAATTTCCACAATGACAACTTGACAGCAGACCTTGAAACAAAAACAACATTACAACTTTGAAAGAAATCAAATGAATTGACCTTAACCGTTATATTGCTAACCCTTTGCCAAGTTTTAGTATATAAGTTATGTATACATACAAAGTAGACAGTGAGCTCGCAGGTTCGACCAGAGACGTCTCGGTTCTATTTTTGTTACCGAAAAGATCAAGGCTATTAGCTTACACGAGTAGAACTTTATAACCGATACAGGTTTTTTTTACTTTTGCTTCTATTTAAAACATCATACAGAAACAGTTTCACGCCTATCTGTCCGAAGAGGTAGGCAGAGATGTATTGCACGCACATTTCGCCAGCTACGTTCTAGGTTCGGGCGAGACATCTACAGGGTATACTTCCAGACTCCGTGCGGCTACTGAGAAATTCATGAAAAAGAAAGGAAAGAAAGAAGAACAATCCTAAAAACACCTTGCTCGCAAATAATGAAATACCGCTTTGCCACTATTGTAGTCATTAAAACTATTTTATATATACATACTTTCACGCCTGTATATATCCCGGAAGGTGTTGGCAGAAGTCTAGCACACGTATATTACAGCTAAAGGTACAGTGGCATAAGTTGGCGCGTGTACGGCCGATCGTAAGTTACCGTCGATTCCGGGTTCAAGCAAATTGGTATAGTGCTTTCCTGTCACGAAATTCTCAGTAAGAGCACGGAATCTGAAAATGTATCTATTGGACGGCGCGCAGCGATAAGTTCGGAGCCAACTATTACGCAGGATAAAATATAGTTAATGAAATGAGGTTGCGTATATTTTAACTACTTTATAATTAGGTATATGTCATCTATATGTATGCAGTGATGCCACGCAGAGGTCTCGAGTCCGATCTCAAGGCACGCACTACTGATTTTTTGAAGTTATGCGCGTATTAATTAGTTAATTATACCTCGTTAAAACGGTGAAGAAGTAATCGTGAGGAAATCTGCATGTCTAAGCGTTCTCCATCTTGTTCTGGAATATATGAAGACTACCAACCCGCATTAGGCCAGCGTAGTCGACTCCTGTTACTAACCTAACCTATATTTTTCGCAAGCGAAGCCGCGGGTAAAATCTAGTACAATTATAATGATTAAAAAGTGGATTACACACATTATGTACCAACCTTTACAAACCATTTTAGTTGGAAACACAAGTCATAGCCAGGTGCACTCACTGATCGGTTAACGATTAGCGAGGTTAAGCAACGTTGGATGCGGTCAGTCTATAGATGGGTGAACGCTTAGTGGTATTTCATCTGAGCGTCTCCATGCTTCGGAGGGCACGTAAAAAGTCGATCCCGGTTGTTGTCAAATTGACAGCAGTCGTTAAGTCATGTTAAAGGCCTACGGGCGGCTTGAACAACTCTTGACAGCAGGTTGCCCACTAACCACACGAAACCACTAAAAAGAGGCCTCTGCCCAGCAGTGGGACAGTGTATATACGGGGCTGATATTATCATTATGTCTATGTGTATATATTATAAAGTTGCTATAGATTAGAACCCTCAATGTATGGTGTCAAGGGCGAGCGCCATGAATAGATAATCACAAGGCCACGGCGAAACAACATTAATTTATTACAGATATGATGTTATACCAAGTGCCCTTGTATTTGGACAGACGAATTATTCGATTAATATATAATATAATATTATATCGATCTTATGTTATTCTAACCTTTGCCTGCGATTTCGTACGCGTGTAATTTGGAAATAGGTACCCATCTATATTTTCCTTGCATTACATGTAATAACTCATGCTACATACTTTATATCCCGATATACGTTTCCCTGGCATTTACTCGAAAGAAGTCGCAGGCAGCAACTAATTCTGTATATATTTATACGTTAGTACCTAGCAATCCTGTAAAAGGTTATAGGTGAAACCGCGGGAAACATTTATTTATTTATTTATAACATAACATAACATAACATACTCACATATACCATTACAGATTTACCAATACGGTATACGCAGACAATAATTTTATGCTTAAATGTACTAAACTAATTATTATAACTATTACTACCTATAACTAAGCACATGACAAGTAACCTTAGAGAGTTCGCTCAATGAACATGTAAATATGTCGACAACATCAGACATCTAGCTACCTATATAAAAATCCTAACTAAACCTTACTAATATTATAAATACGCGTGTGAGTTTGTATATAACACTTTAACGCCTTAACTACTTGACCGACCATCATGAAATTTTACATACGCGTTGTCATCCAAAAAAAAAGGACCTCCGAGAAAAGCCGCGGAGAAAAGCTAGTTGAATATAAAAGTGAAACTAATAAACCTAATGATTGACTATAACTATTATTTGGCACACTACATTAAATTGTATGCGTTAACAATTTGCACAGACTTTCTACGCCTTGAACTTGTACGCACGAGCGATTTGCGACCTCGACGTAGGAATTGACAGCCAATCGCGAGTGCGCGCGTGCCGTTAAATTTACATACTGCATGCTTTGATTATTTTCTTATTTTAAATTATAATATCCCCCGTTTTGGGAATAAATCGTGTATAGACACAAATAATATCTCAACTAGGACAATAAATAATTTGTTGATCTAACGTTTTTGTCCCGTGTAGGTATCGAACCCACACTACTAGGTGCAGTGACAGTGGTGTGACGACCACTTGAACCACCACGTCATCCGTGCAGTCCCTTTTGCCCCTTTTTACGCAAAGAATTATTCTCCTATGCGCAAATTATACAACATACGTAGGCTGGTAAACAAATTAGGGCATGTTAAGAGGTAGGCAGAGGAGTATTGGACCCAAATTTCGACAGTTATGTTTAGATATTTATTTAAGCGGTCAATTAAATTAACAAAGCATAGTACCGATACCGAAAATAGACATAATATCACCCTTCACCTAACTTGAATCAAACCTGGGCTCTCACGAAACACTAACCCAAAGGTCAAATCAAGACAGTCACCTCATTATAATTATACAAAATATTGATCTGTTTCAGTTATCTAAAACAATAATGTTATTCTCAAGGACTCGCTACTAATTTATATACTTTGGCCTAAAATGGATGACATGTGGATTGTGTTTAGGGTTGCCAATGCTATAGAAGATAAAAAGTAGATTTCGGTAGGAAAATAAAAATTAAAATGCATTTTGATAGGGTTGGTAGTGGACTGCTATGCATGAAGTCCTGGGCTCGGTAAAGTGGTATAAAAATTTTCTTTAAATAATTTCACAGTAGCAGCTGTCTAAAAATGTTTGTACTGCAATAAGGTTTGCCACTCTTCACCCTAGCCTTTATTATTTCCAAGTCACTTGGGGTCGGCTTTTCTGGTCTAACCGGATTTGATTGACATACTGACATGACCTCCGCATTCCGAAGGCTAACGATACCCTAAGGCTAGATCAGTGTCAAGATATTATAGGGCACTGACTTCCCAATAACGACTGCCATAGATGTTCATGGCAGCCGGGACCGACGGCTTAACGTGCTCTCCGAGGTACGGAGCAGGCGATAATTGTCAATCAATACGCACATAATTTCGAAAAGTCGTATAACTTCCGAAAGTAAGATGCCACTGTTCCATGTAAACTGAAGCCAGATAAATTTTTTGACAGAAAATTTTAATAATACTTTGCCCAACACGGGAATAAAATCAAAGACCCAATACACAGAAGTAGCATACACTGCCGCTGCAGCACCAAAGCAGGCAGTATGTTGTATACCTTTTATAAACAGTAAACTATAACTATAATTATTAATTTTTCTTTTAAACGTTGTCTTTCTGCGTTCCTACTTCATATCTTTAACTATGCTAAATCTGAAACTCCTTTTGCAATATGCTTAAAAAGCGGTATTAAGATTTGTCTTCACGTATTAATATAAAAAAAATACCTACTCTTTTTCATAGTGTGGTTTGTAGCCCTAACCTTAATACATTATATTATAATAGAAGTAGGTAGCCGTTTTCACATGAATAAATAACTATCACTTCGGATATGGTCATCGATCTTCACCTTTTGACATACAAAGATATACGCCTGTATATTTAAGAGGGCATAGGCAGAGGTGTGCTTGTTTCTAGAATATAGGCGCCGAGTATTGTGGGTTCGAACACATTTTAGACGATAAATATTTTTGAGACCCACAAATAGTTTTTCTACTCTTTTAATGTCTCTTTATAAAGACTGCAAGGATGGCGTTATAGCCTAATTGTTCGTCTTGGGTTTGATCCTCCCCACACTGGATAAAAAATTGTGTAAGTCAAAGACACTTGTTCCAAGTCGATAACTCCGGTTCTACTGGACTTTATCAACACTCTAAGAACAGACAGAAAGAAAATCCACACTCGGAACAATATTCTGAGTACCATACAAATTTTTATCCCGTATGGGGATCGAACATCCACGCAGCAATAATGGCAAAGCGAACATTTCAACCATTACACTGTCCGTTTCTTTAGAAAGAGTCAGCAGAAATATACATATATACAATATGTATTTATAAAGCTGAATCACCAGTATAATAATATAAACAAGATATTATCGCTAAGTGGACGAGGTTTTTATAGGACAGTCGACTTTGTGACCAATCAATTCGCTGTGCCCAATAAGCCGTGACTGCAAGTGCATTCCACACTGTACCTGCGAATCAGCACTGTCATTACATCTCTCATATCAAATAGCACGAACCTAACTAAAATATTATAAATGCAATTGTCAGTTTGTTTGTTACGCTTTTACGCCATAACTATTTGCAGGTCATCAGAAAATTCACATAAACTTTGTCAGGGCTACAGAAAAGAACATAGGGTACCTTTCATCCAGAAAAAGTACTGTTTTCGAGGGATAGAAAATTGACATAATCTGCAGTTATCCGAGCGAAGCCGCGGACAAAATCTAGTAAAAGCAAATATCAATATTTCCCCGTAGCAATTGCCAACTAACTTCCGGAGACAAGACTGATATAAATAACAGTAAATTAAGTGATATCCATTTCCCTTCCTCTTCATTCTTCAATGTCACTTGCATCTCGTGAATGAGCTCACCAGAGCTCACTGAAGGCAATCATTAGATTAAACAAATATATAAGCATACATATACATACATATATAGCATAACCTAATTCCTATATGCCTATGTATAGAGGTGTACTACATCCACATTTCGCCAGTGGCTTCAAGATTAACGTAATAGAAGGTTTATCAGGCACAGTTTCAGACTCCGCATTGTTACTGAGATTTTTCTTACAGAATACTCAATAACACTGGCCGACCCGAGCATCGAACCCACGAGCTAATGCGAAGCAGTCGCAACACATTTTATCCGTTATACCAAGCAACAAATATAAGTAATAACTACTTCTTAAATTAATAAGATTTATACTAATTCTATAGCGATGGAGAGATTTGAATCTCATAACTTCTCTTTTAACCCATAGAGGCGCAGCGACAGATCGGCGGCCAAACATAATATGTTTTAAAATGTCTAGTATTCCTACAATTGAGAGTCAGAAGTATATATTGCCAAGTTATAATAGGAACATCTGCCGGTACTTAACTGGCACAAGGTCGTTATGACAAACCTAAAAACTGTTTAATTGAAATATTTATCGCTCTAACATTTGGACAAAAATGAAAAAAACTAGCAACATTTTAAAGTTGTTTGATGCTGGTTGTGGTAGCTTTTTTGTCACCGAGTGAAGCAGATAGCTGTCTCGAGGCGTGAACAACGTTTAGCTAGATAGCCAAAGGTCATCTATGCAGTTTGCTAATGAATGCACTTGACCAGTTATACGGGGGAAGACGGGCGAGGAGAGTACCCGCTTATACCGGCTTCTAATCCAAATAGTTGGCGAACACTCATACGGCCTGAACGTTACGTAACATAATCAGTAACAGTATTTTATGAGTACTTGCAATGTCAAGGGTCCCATTCTGACTCTTGACAAAAGTGATTAAAATGGTAAAGGAAAGGAACAGCCAGCATTTTTACTTACCAGCTTAAATGCAGTAAGAAGGGTAACTACTCTTAATCCAATTGCCTGTATTAAGGTAGTAATCTCCGGTCGAACCAGCTCCTTCGTGCCATTATCAAATCATTTCCGATGGTAGCTTTTCCACCGCAGCGGTAAGATATGACACTACAGAATCTACCTCATACTGAAAATAGCTCCACTCTAGACTCCACTGCTAGATAGCTTGGTGTTCAGTTCTTCTTAGAAGACCCCGTCCAGGGCTTCTTAAAGATATGCTGTGCTGTGAACACCAGCGATATTTCTGCTTGAAATAAGACGACCCATTCTTGTGTATTCTTTTGTAGTGGTACTCTTGTTGCTGTTAGCTTGTAGCTGCAGCCTGTTACTATAAGCCGAGCTTCTAAACATGTTATTCCTATTATTGCAAGTTTAAATAGCAATAACGAGTACAGCTATGAACTATCAGAAGATTATATTGATGGAGGTGTCTTACCTTTCATCAAGAAAAAGTACTGTTTTTGTTGGAAAATTTACATAACCTACATTTACGTGAGCAAAGCCGCAGGCAAAATCTAGATCTATACCAATATTATAAAGCTGAAGAGTTTGTTTGTTTGTTTATGTGTTTGTTTGTTTGGTTGAACGCGCTAATCTCAGTAACTACTGGGTCGAATTGAATAATTATTTTAGTGTTGGATGGCCTTATTTATCGAGGAACGCGAGTGAAACCGCGGGCATCTCTAGTTTCTAATAAAAAATACATGTCACATACATACAATTTAATATTTTATGTAATTGTTTGTATTCATAAACTCTTTTGGCCCTGAATTTCATTACCCTATATTATACAGAAAGCAATTAAAAGATTAGACACCCTTTGGGAACATATATATGTGTGTTTATTACCTGTTGTGTATATTACTTATACTAATTAACTTGTAACAATTTTTTATTCAACGATGTCCTTGGAGGAGATAATAATAATAATAATAATAATCATTTATTGACACAAAAAAGAAAAGAACACAATATATAACAAAACTCTGGCTCCCACGCTAGTCGAAACTGTGTTGCAGGAGTCAGTGTCTTCCCCGCTTATATGTAACATTTATTTAAAGATACAATTGGTAATTTCATTATAATACAATCAATTCATAATTTATAATTTAACTAAAATAAACGTAGTAAAAAAAAATAAAAATATAATAACTATTGATAATTTCATAAGAATAGTAATAATAATATCCAAGCATACATGTCTTTGTAGATGAATGTGTATGTGTGTGTGTGTGTTTGTGTTTCTGTGTGTGTGCGTGAGTGTGTGTGCGTGTGTATGTAAGTGTGTGTATTTATTTATATATGTGTGGGCCTGTCTTAAACTTTGATAAGATTTTCCGTTTCTTCATATGTCAGTTTCAGTAACCAACACATGATCATCCTTTTAACCCGGCGTCGTTGACGCTGGGTAATATTTACCCGAGGTGATTTTAAGAGGGTATATTTATTTTTCCTGACGTCCATCTTACTTATCCGCCAGTATAGCTGGAGATACAACTACCCTCTATTTGGATTATTGTTTAAATCATTATTACGCCGCTCGTGTAGTGAGATACAAGTGTTTCAATTCAAAACGGGTAAGTTTTACCCACCGTAGTAGATAGTGATAGTGTAATATTTTCATGACGTATTTTTATTCGTGTTTATAATAGTTTTCGTGTTATAAATAAAAAAGTTATTTTTCATTATAAATTGGTACCATCTTTTATTTTATCACATGCGTAAATACTGTTTCACCAATAATCAATTAAAATGTAATATAAACTATGTATAAAACTATTGAAAAATTTTCAAATTAAAATTCTGGTAAAATTTACCCGATGTCATCGGCCGGGGAATTTTTTTCACGTCATCGGCGCCGGGTTAAATAGATTATTGTTAAGCCTACTAACTTTGGTTATTTTATTATACTTGTTGTATATAAAAGGCGCTAAAAATGTGTACTGCTTTTGACCTAAGGCTGACTTAGTGTGGGGTACCGGCCAACGTTCAATGCGTTTTTGGTGTTAAGGTAATTGTGGTACAGTTGTCTTGTGATATCTTCGTAACGATTCGTAGATAAAAATCTTTCGCACAGATAACACACCAGTCAGTTCATAGATAACGGTAAGAGTATAAAATGAAACTTCCTAGCCATTTAAACTAGTTCGTTGTGAGAATTCCTAGCACTACTACCCCTGTTCGAGATAAAACCGGTCTGTGTCCAAGTGTCATTAATATTGCCTTAATCAAGTGCAACACATAGCTTTTTTATATTAAGCGCGTGTAGTCGTAAAAGTCGCGTTTATTATGCACACCGATGTGTCTATCTAACACTTAACATTCATCAAAATCAAGCGAAAAGCAAAATAATGGTACATCCAAAATACTGATAGGCCTTTTTTAGGTATTATAAAATGGTAGGTAAAACTTATAATATTTCTTTATGGTTTTTCTTCAAGCACAGCTACCTTCGTCACGGCCTGATTACTAAACACTTTATGGAATTTCAGCCAATTCTTCCATGCTTCAGAGGATATGTAAAAACTCAAGCTCAGTGATCGATCATTTAATGATAGGCAAAGTAGTCGGTCTGATGTCTTTAATATTTAACTTATAATAACTGTGACTGCGTCATTGGTCTTGCCGTTAATGTATACGGCTGCAGAATCCCAGGTCGGGCCAACAAAAAACTTTTGGTAACAGTCCGAACGTTGGCGGTTGTCATCCCCGTGGTAAGCACGTTAAACCTTTGATTCTGTGCCTGATCTCTCCAGTAGTCAGATTGTCGCCCCATTTTATTGTGAGAGTGAGGGAATAGACTGAACTTAAGCTTGCCCACACACTTGTGCATTATAATATCTTTCGTGTAGTTGACCAGACTGCGTTAAAATTGTTCATTAAACCTACCAGATATTTGTATTAGAGGATATTATTATTAATATCAACTTTTCTTTGTCCACAGATCAGCGAAATCCAACACGAAACCAATATACAACAAATGGATTAGCCTTATATCATAATATAAGTACTAATTAGCATAAGCGTAACCATGTCGCACCACCTAGTTACCGTGTGCATGTTCTGTCTGCTGTGCGCGGCACACACATGCGGCTCGCACATAGACATACAAAACGACGGCATACTCACCTACGACTCAAATAACATACAAGATGTAGATCATCCGAACATAGATTTAGAAGAAAAAAGAAGAATACCCTCAAGATATCACCAAAAATTACAGAAGATCAGGCAAGGTCGACCGAAAAGAGAAGTAAAAGTAAACCCTGATTTGTATGTGAAGCAAATTTTCCAATTGTATGGTGACGAAAAGAGTATGACCATGAATCTGACTGGGTTCAATAAAATGCTTGAAGAGCTGGACTTTCATAATTTGGTTGAGGGTGGTGAGAAGACGGAAAGCAGAGTATATTTCCACGGACAGAATAATAAAGAAGAAGTTGTCAATGTAAGTATTCTATTTATTTTAATAAAATTAGACTTCAGTGTAAATGGTAAACTAACTAACTAACTAGCGTGCGTCATTTTGCATTGTAGGTTATTTCTAATTAACGGAAGGCCTTTTTCAGACATTTGCTGGTTATATATGTTTTAGAGTAAAACTTGGTTAATAATACATAAAAAAGGAATCCTGGCCAGATTGTGAGAATAGCGTAGAACAGTGCAAAGTGAAGTGAGGTAGACATATACCCATTTTGCTGCCTTAATGTTATAACCAGTAGGATTAACAGCTTCAGTCTCGGATAAAAAATGTTGTTTTGGGTTTATTACATTTACTTTTTATACTTAAGTCCTCAATGAAGACAGTTTAGTGCACCAATGATCCAAGAAGAAATGTATAACAATTTTACATTAGGCAGGATAAATAATACCATGCCTGCTAATCTTGTGAAGAGTTTCCAATATAAGAAATAAGAAACGACTACATTACGATTTATAGTCCTAACTAATATTCTCTCTTTACAGTGCATGAATAGCTCAGAACTAATCACAACAGTAAACACCAGGTTAAAACCGCACGAGCACGACCACGCACATGGACATCCAGACCACGAAGACCACTCCCACCTCCACGACACAGACGCCATCATTACACAGACCACATTACAGAGGATATGTCCTATACTACTCTACCAGAAACTAGCCAACACATCGCTAGAAAGATCAGGATGTGTCAAAGACATCAGTTCCCTCACACACCAGATCGGTGAAAGACTCGGCAGAAATGCAAACAAAGAGCTAGAGAAGAAACCTGATAAAAATATGTATGCAGTCTGGTTATACTCCTCTCTTAGTATATTTGCAATCAGCGCTTGTGGTCTTCTAGGAGTAGCGGTCATACCTATTATGCATAAGACGTATTACAATCATCTTCTACAGTTCCTCGTAGCTTTGGCTGTTGGTACACTATGTGGTGATGCTTTACTGCATCTAATGCCTCATGCGATGAGTCCACCTCACGACCACGAAAACCCACACGGTTCCGATGAAGACTTCGAAGATTCGCACAAAAATGGCATGTGGAAAGGATTGGCTGCTATGCTTGGTGTCGTATTCTTTTATTTCACTGAGAAAGGGTTGACAGTTGTGGTTGAATGGAGGAAACGCCGTCAGAAGCTGGAAAACGACAAACTGCCTACAAGGGTGCGAGTTCTTAAAGACGAGACAGTTGGAGGCTGTTCCGGATCCAAAGGCCCAATGAGTAACTCTACATCAAACTCGTTGATGAAGATCTTCAAAAGAGATGAAAAGGGAGATCCTACCACAAAGACTTGTAAACATAAGTATTCGGAGTATCCCTATTGCTATGACGAGATTGACACTGATACGCATGATGACCATCATTTGAGGGATGGGATCCCATCAAGTCCTAAGCACGTGAAGAAGCATAATAACTCCGTCAGTGTGGTTTCTTCCAATGCTCTTAATACTGAGGGTAAGGAGGAACCGACGGCGAAGGATTGGCTTTTAAAGGGTGAGGGGCCTGCGGTGGTGGAAATGAATAATATGAAGAATAAGGACGACGGCACCAAAGATCTGAAGGATGGGGACAGTTATACTGTTATATTAAGGTGAGTTTGCTTATAGTATGGTTCTTGTCATATGTACTGAAGTAGTTAGTCAGAACATCAAAAAGCGATGTCAAGAGATTATCTGAAATATTGCACGCTTCTACAAATTAGATAGGCACAGATAGCCCTGCCTCGGTAATAAATACAACTGCTGTGTAAAGGTTTTCAGCTCGATTACTTCGATTCACGGGTCAGCTTATGTTATTGTGTTTTCTATCAAGATTTTCTCAACAACAGCCTGACATATGGAATTGTAATAGATAATAGGCACGCAACCAATAACATGGGAGCTTAGACCATAACTAAAAAATTTAAGCTGATTTTCAGCTGAATAATAGTTGGGTAGAAGCGGCGGGCCAAATATTAATCATCAATTCATGGACCTGAGAGCTGCATTTGAGATATAGCTAAGTATCAGTTAAATAGACTGTAAAGCGTTTATCATTAATCAAGGACTTACTATCTATTAAGTTAAGAGGTAGCTAAGTATTACTTATGGCTATGTACATATAATCAATACTATAGTAATATTATAAAGAGGAAAGATTTGTTAGTTTGTACCGATGTAAGTAACAATATTTAATGTACAAAATATTACACCATTAGAAAGTTATATTATCACTGAGTAACATAGGCTATATCGTATTTTAAAAAAGGTACTGTTACTCCTAACCTAACCTTTACGCGAGCGAAGCCGCGAGTAAAATTAGTGATTGCTATACCTTCACCCAACTGTTTTGCCCACAGAGAACATTCGAGAGCTCACCACGGGCATTCCCACGCCCACGGCCACGTCCACGCGCCGCCTTCATCGATCGCGTCGGTCGCTTGGATGGTGATCATGGGTGATGGCCTACACAACTTCACTGATGGGATGGCTATAGGTAACCACCATTCTTAATCACTCTTAGTACCTAAGTAGGCATCTTTAACGTGTCTCCGTGGCGCAGCGGTAGTGAATGCGACTGCTGTGCATGAGGTCTTGGGTTCGAACCCCGGGTCGGACCAACAAAAAAGTTACAACACAAAAAGGAGGCCGTAAAGTGATGTCAAGAGATTAACACAGATAGCCATGATTGCCATTATTGAGTTTGTCAGTTGGATGTTGGCGGTGCTAGACAACCCCGTGCCTTGGAAAGTATGTAAAGCCGTTGGTCCTGCACCTGATCTCTCTCCGGTCGTGTCGGATTACCGTCCTCTCTGATATTCAGAGTTAGGGAACAGAGAGTGCACTTGTGTTTGCGCACACACTTGTGCACTACATATAATATCTCTTGCGCAGATGGCTGGTCTCCGTTAAGATTGCCGCCGTAACCGAAATTCGGTCTGGAGGACTTATTATTATTACTTAAAAGAAGGCCTCAAAATCGTGTGTTGATAACCTGCTGCTCAAGAAATAAAGTACATTATTATTTTTATGTAATATTATAATCGTTGTGTACTTTTTTCAGGTGCTGCGTTCGCTTCGGGTATGGCGGGTGGTTTCTCCACCGCTATTGCAGTGTTGTGTCATGAGTTACCCCATGAATTAGGTAAGCATTGATTAGTTTATTTTCCCGTAGGCATAGTGGTGCAAGTGCAGGCACGACAGCCGATAATTACCTAATAACACGATACATCATCGATATGATGTGATAGTCTGTTGTGCTGTTCTCTTTAAATCTTTAAAGACTGCCAATGACACTACTGTCATACTAGGCAACGGCTTAGCTGTATTGACTCTTGACGTTGCTAAAGTTTATCGGCTGCAGTTATCTGTCCTACCAGGCATTGGCGAATATTAGTGGAAGGCCTGGGGTGACGGGACCAACCCAGAATTTTCGGATGCCTACACCAGAATGTTAAATTACAAATGAAAATTCTACGGTTTTATGTAGGGGCCGTAAAATCGAAGAGTTTTGACTTAGTGATAGCCTGAGGGAGACCGTTCGACTGCCATGCTGAGGTTTTGAGTTCGATCCTAAAGCATTTATGAGTTTTCGAAGTTATGTGTGTACTAAATAGTTAATTATCGCTCGCTTTAACAGTGAAGGGAAAACATCGTGAGAAAAACTGCATGTCTGAGAGTTCTCCATATGTTCTCGAAGATATGTTAAGTCTGCCAACCCGCACTGGGCCAGCGTGGTGGACTATAGCCTAATCCTTCTAACGCTGTGAAGAGGTCTGTGCCCAGTACTGGGACAGGTTAATACAGGGCTGATATTATTATATCATAGTATTCGCAATTTAGAGGTCCTCACTGGAGAATCACCTGAGAAATTAATGAGACACCTGATGATTCGTTGGCACGTCTGCCAATATCCTAACTAATATCATGAACGCGAATATGGCTTTGTTTGTTTATAACGCTTAACTTAACTATTCGATCGATTATCATGAAGTATTAAATACACATTGTCAGGGGTACAGAAAATGGCATAGGGTATCTTTCATCCAGACGAAGTTTTGCTTTTGAGGGATAGAAAAAGTGAAGTCGCGGGCAATATCTAGTTACATACATATAAAAATTCTTTGATTATTAGAAAGCTTTATTATCACGACTATATTTTATTTAAATATTGTACTGTTTATTAACATAACCTAACCTACTATTACGAGCGAAACCGCAGACAAAAGTTAGTAGAAGAGTAGAATAAGAAAGATTTTGGGTTATATGTTTGTGTGTTGTTCCAGGCGACTTCGCGGTGCTATTGAAGGCAGGCATGTCGGTGAAGCGCGCGGTGTGCTACAACATCCTGTCGTCGGCGCTGTGCCTGGCCGGCATGGTGGCGGGCGTGCTGGCGGGCCACGCGCCCTCCGCGCAGCGCTGGCTCTTCGCCGTCGCCGCCGGCACCTTCCTTTATATCGCACTTGTTGACATGGTACGTGACCACACCACTACATCTATTTTTCTCCATTGAAAATACGACCTTTGCTCAAAAATATAGCTTTTAGTCTGAGAGACGGAAAATGGTCTAATAGCTTGGAGGGGAAGGGGTAAGTCTACTGACTATGATATATGTTCTTAGGAGGATGCTGGCTGCTGTCTTAAATGTAAAGTAAGGTGACGGTCATTTTTGGTGTAAGTCCTGAGAAGGCAGGCTGGTCTATAGTGAAGTAGGGAAAATCAACAAAGGTTTAAGATCTGAGAAGGTGGCTGACTACGGTCTAAAAGGTTAGAATGGGAAGGAGACAGATTATTGTGGTGCATGTTCTGAGAAGATTGAGATCCAAAAAGGGAAGAGGGTAAATCGGCTAAAAGGTTAATCTGAAAAGGAACTCTACTACTCTACATGTCTAAAAGGTTAAAGTTGAAGAGGAAAGTCGTCTCGTGATGTAAGACCTGTGGAGAAATGAGAAGTCGACTATTATTTAAGTCTTAAGAGAAGGTAGACTATGGCCTGAGGTTGAAGGGAAAGGGGTAGTCTAGTATGATGTAAAAGGTCTGTGGAAGAGGTAGAAAATGGCATTAAAGGTCTGATAGGTAAGAGAAGGTAGTTCGGGCGTAGGATAACACAGTGGTTAAAACAGCTCTGTGTACCACTTCCAAGTGCACTAGCTATATGCACAACTGTATTCGAATATTAAGCGTATAAATACATTCGAATGGATTGTAACTATACGCATTACTAAATCGCACGATATGTTTCGTTATTCTTACCTGTATTTCTATTTCCAGATGCCCGAGCTGAGTACTTCACACAGCAAAGAGGGCACACTGTGTCAGTGCGTCCTACAGCTCATGGGCCTAGCCACCGGCATCGGCATCATGTGGGTCATTGCCTACTACGAGGAGGACCTTAAAAACTTATTCGACTAGGCGATACTGTGCAAAAACCTGTACAAAACGTATCACTGTGAATATCTGTGCAAAATGTCCGAAACAACGAGTGATTTGTGTCTGTGAAATTAAGTGCGTAAACTGAAAATGATGTAAAAAGAAACCCAGTGTACAGTGCCAATTGGATTCGAAAAATGTGATTGCTTGAATTCCACGTAATTAAGCTGTGAGACCTTAAGGTCTTGGACCTCAAACCCCATAATATGTATAAAAATGTAAATAATTATTGTTAAACGTGACTTCTTTTGGTAAATTTCATTTGTAAGGTAAGATCTCGAATATGCTCATTCGTTTGGATGATTTGAATCAGCTCTTTGGTGCTAACTGTACCGTTGAAAGTTTAGACGTTTTGGAGATACATTGTCACATACATACTAACAAAAATGTCTTCTAATTAGCGATGAGCGAATGCGAGATGGATTCAATTAAAATTCTGAAATCAATTTAACAATAAAATATAGACTTTGTCCGATTGTACCGATTTAATTGATTTGAATATATAATTCGAAAGAAAATTATCGAGAATCGTTACAATATTTGAACAATTAATCACTATCTCGCTTTTAAATATCGCTAAATTATAAGTACCCCATTCTTTGTAAATATATTTGTGATATGAGGCTACCAATAGGTATAGTTCGTACTTAACCCTATAAACGCTGCCACAGTTATATGTGAATCATAGATTTTCTATTTTGTCTGCCACATGGCAATCAATGTGTTAATACAATAATACAATACTTTAGTAAAATTATTCAATAATCAAATTGTATAAATCATTTACTCCAAATGTCTTCGATGTTACAAATAAAAATTTCCCAAGAACTATAAAAACTTATTTTAAGCTCCTCAAAAAACGGTTCTGCAGTATCATGCTTAAGTAAATAAAATATCATATCAATAACTTTTGTCTTTGGAAATTATAAATGGAGATTGGACATAGACAATTATAAAAATGTGATGTACTTATATGAATGATTGAGCTCAAATAAAAAATGTATACATGTATAATTAAATTAAAAGATATTGTTATGATATAAATAAATGTATAATTTCGTGTTTAAATTATACATTATTTTCTATCTTTCTGGAATTATATAAGTCTCGTCTTTATACAAACTGTAATATGTTCAACCAGAAATAAAAGTAGTAGTTGTCTCTGACCAGCCCTCTGGAAAACAAGTGTGAGGTATATCACACAGATTATCAAAATTATTATGTTATATTAAATGTCTTAACTTCAATAAATAGCTATAATTAAATACTAAATTATAGTATAGATGCATGCAAGTGCATTTGCAACTACTATGTTTGATTCGAGTCCCAATTCATGTAATATAAAAAGAAAATTTTTTTGGAACTAAATACTCATAATCATAATAAATACTATAAACTTTTTACTTTCTGGTTTAATAGATTGTGGTATGTACACATTCACATCTATTAGTAAACATTGTTCTAAAATATATACAATAAACAGCGGTCTTGATAACCACTAAATCAAGAGTAATATATATATTCGAGTAATCAATATATGTGCTGAGTTTCATTCAAAACCATTTAACAATATCCATGTGATTGAGTGACAAACATTTCATCAAGAATTTATTGCTATTTATAAATAGTCACACTGCTGGGCTACGTTTGAGATTTTCACAATGTTTATTAGTAGTAATATTCAGTTAATACAATCATATTTACAAAACACATACACCACCATTCAATTAAAACAAGTAGAAAATATATTAATTTATAATAACTACTAATACTTGTGAAGCATACAATCAAATTGTCAATATGGGTATATGGTCATTTAAAATTCAAAATACATTGCCCATACCTAAATGAACTACAATCAATGTAAAAAATAGTAATAAATGAACTTCCTACTCTGTAATGCTTTAATTAGCTGTCTGTAACGAGACTGTGTTGTAGATATATTATCATTATTAGTACATAAAATTTATTTACTGTTTATATTCTGTTTTCTGTGCTCAATATATACAGACGTGAGTTTACTAACGCCTCTTTCATAGAGAGGTAGGCAGAGATTATGGATTTCCAAAAGTTATGCCTGACATACCTTTCTTGCATATTAATCATATTAAAAGCTTTTGTGGCATGTGTGTGTGATAGTGATGAGATTCCTTAATAAAGATAGGATTTGGCAAGCAATTGCAATAAACCTTGGTACATTTAAAACATCGACAAAACAATTCAGTATAAATAATTAAATTGTTTCATATGGTTAGGAGCTATGTAGCCTCAGATAGACAGAATATTAAAATAATAAAACACTTTATTTTGCGTAGGAAATTAAATACATATTATATATTATAAATACTGTTTCAACATTAACAGCTTTCTTTTCAATGTAAAATTGTAAATATGGTTGTGTCGTAGTGACTTATAAGTTATAACACAGTCTTGTACTATAATGTAGATTTTGTAATATCGAAACTTTTCTATGTAGCTGTCTTGTTGAGACTTCATACAGATTGTTTGTAAACGTATGAGAACTATTGTTTTAATACATTTGACTTTGTACCGATATTATATGGCTATATAATAATATTATGAACAAAATATAATAAAAAATAAATACAGTTTGTAAGCTGCCTTTGCTATTACCGAAATTTCTATGAAGTTCGTTAGAAACGTTTTCAAATGGTGCTCGAACATACAAACATGCCATGGTTGTTCAAAAAGGTCATAAGCACGATCGGCATCGATTTCCATCAAGCCGAACCCACGCTTTTTGGCCGCAATAGTGGTAAAACATTACATAACTTTTATCTTTTGGAATATAAATTCGGTCTTTAAAATCTTAGATAGATTTTCATTCTGATGGAATAAATTGATAAAATAAGTAAAAAAAGACTATGATATTATATTATTTAGTATATTCATGGCCTAAATATTATAATTAATTGAATTTATATCGTAAAGATGATCTTCAAACTTCAATATAAGCCAAGCAGAGTCGAATGATCAAGACATAGAATCGAGACAGTCAAAAATGTAGACGCGGCGATTCTTCCTCTTTGTATTTTGTTCCTAAACCTGTACTTATAATAAAATAAGTGTTATGTACATTTAAACAATATTTGTATCCGATACAAAACATGTTTACATTTGTATCAATACAATTTAAGTAATTTTATTTTTTTGTTGCTTCTTTGTGATAAGTTGTCCATTGTACAGCTGATACAAATATTTTTGTATCAGATACAATATGCGCGTAAAACTAAAAAAATATATATGAACTACTTAAGGTGCATACTTAATTTAAATTAATTAAACATGTTATTCATGCATTTAATTTTCAAATAAATCAGGTAATTATGGTTGTACACGAGTTTATCGATGAATTATACCTGTTTTGTAGGTATCGATATAGCACAACACTAAGGTTCGAGCTGTCAATATCGACACGAGATGGAACTCGAATATGTATTACTCAATGTCGATTAAAATGAAAATAATAAGGATATTGAGGCTAACATTTAAAAAATGAAGGACCATTTGAACTTGTATAATAATTTAAAATTTGGCAATGTTTATTCATGAGCATTACTTAGGTAACAAACACTGTTCATTGCGCTACGTCGCCATTATATGCCACTAGCGAGCCTTACCAAGGAAAAAATCCAGTACTAAAATATAGAGATATGACAACTGTCAACATAGACGATTTCGCGCCATTTCTTACTAAAAAACTTGACCACATTATAAATATTATATTTAGTTAATTAATTATGTTTGAGCATTATTTAGCATAATACCTTCGTGTAAGTATATATTCTGCGCATATAGATAGAAAAATCTACATTTAATAGATGTAAATTGAATATAAAGAAAGTGGAAGTGAGTAATAAATAAATAGGTATTGTTATTTTTTGTAAAAAGTGCTTAATATCCTTTGCATTTACCAAGTTTTGCTCATGAATAAACATAATTTCTTTACTGTTATAAATAAACAATATAACATAGAAATGCTGATTTCGTGTAAGTCATAAGTTATATGTATAAGTAATTTTTTTGGTGTTTGCAATCATGTTGAATGGGTCCGACGGCTGGTGTGACTGTTAAGAATGACTGACAACTGTCAGGCATTATTGACAGGTGTGTCAGTCGTCATTGTTAAGGATAACGTGTAAGATGTGATCGCTGTTGCGAGAAGTGTGATAATATGAAATTGGACTTACTTTGCTATATATTGTAATAAAATATAATTCAAATTCATAATTTTCGTCTGGTTTTTTATTTATTGTCTTGTGACAAAGTTAATAATAATGTCTTCCAGACCGAATTTCGGTCACGGCGGGCCTCTTTTCAGTGTGAAAAGGATTAGTAGGTTCATCACGCTAGTTGAGTGCGGGTTGGCAAACTTCACAAATATATCTGCAAAACATTGTAGCGAATCTGTTGCAGACATGCAGGTTTTCTCGTGAGAAAACCTGCATGTCTGCAAACGTGAAGGAAAACATCGTAATGTTTTCCTTCGCCGTTAAAGCAAGCGATAATTAATATATGCATATTATTTCGTAAAGTCAGAGATGTGCGCCTTGGTAGCTCTCGAATTCGAGACCTCTGCGTGGCATTCGAACGATCTCCCACTAGGCTATCAATACTTGACAGGAAAATAGGGTACCTTTCATCGAAAAAGTACTATTACAGCGAGCAGAGCCGCGGACAAATAAAAACAATTATATATTTTACAAAACATATTTATTCAGTTTGTATAACAATATATTACACTTGGGGTGTTCAGGGGGTGACACGCTTGGGGTCGCGGGGGAACATGGATGTCTTCCGGATGTTGTCCAAGCCCAGATACAGCATCACAACTCGCTCCATGCCTATACCACCACCTGTGAATAATACATTCAACATTAATATCAAGTTACCCGTACAACAGCTGTTTTTAAAAAAATAATATGTTTTAACCGCGGCTTCGCTCGCGTAAACGTAGGTTAGATTACGTATGTAACAGTACTTTTTTAAAAATAAGATATTGCCTATGTTACTCGGTAATAATATAGTATTCTAATAGTGAAAGAGTGTTTAAATCGGTTGTATAGTTTTTGAGGCAAATCCTTACAAACAGATATAAAATCATTCCTCTTTATAATATAAGTATTGATATCAGTAGCATTTTTGTTACTAGATATCCCTCGGGAACAGTACTTTTTTCTGGATGAAAGGTACCATATGTATTTTTCTGTATCCCTGACGTCGTGTAGGTATGCAAAATTTCATGATAGTCGGTCAAGCAGTTAAGGCGTGAAAGCGTAACAAACAAACCAACAAACTGACATTCACATTTATAATATTGGTTAGGATTTTCTTGCTATTACTTTAACTAAGTTAAATTGTTTGTTTGAGCAGTTCATGTCGTTAGTGCAATGGCTGGGAAACGAACTCACGACCTCGACATCGCAAGTCTTAAACATAATATTTTTAATTTTGGCCTTCTAATAGCTTCACTATAAGTTATTATAGGATTATCCTATATATCATTATATATGATATTTGTAATAATGATTAGGTAAAATGGTTACCTGCGTGCGGTGGGCAGCCCAGTCTGAACGATTCGATGTATGCGGCGATCTTACTGATATCTGCAAACGTAAATATAATTATGATTACTTCCTAATGTTCTATTAGGGATACTATTCAATTTACTATTTCTATTTAGTTTATATATTTAACTTCACATACTACACAGTGTGTAACAATAAGGTATAGTCATAGTAAAAGGACTAAAGGTAAAATACTTAAAATAATATACAACACACGCTTTTTATACAGAAAATTATTTCGCCGACCTGATCTTAACTTATAAATATCAATAAAGAGAATTTCTCGTCAGATGTAATGATGAGTTTCTCGAGAGTGCTGATGTCATGTCCGATTTTGACCGGAAATGTCAGTAAACATAAAAGCTAAACTGATACTGACATACAAACAAAAATACAATTTTGTATTATCAAGAGAAAGTTTTGTAGAGGAACGTGGTGTAATGTCCCTTTAACACGAAAGAGAGGATTCTCCGACCAGGTTGGTTGATCGTGCCTGGCGGACCGCGGTCCGACTGTAGATATCGGGAACTTGTTTATATACTTAGTCGCTATGTAAACTCCACTTGCGTGATTTGGGTTTGTATGACAAGTGAGATTTTAAGCGCGTATTGTGAATAGCGCCATCTATGGTCTGTCGTCAAAACTTTTTCATCTGTGTCGCTACAGTTTTTTTTGAATGAGTTTGCATATCTGTTTAATAAAATATAAGTTATAGTTGGTTACCTATGCCATGATGCTTGGCCCTCTCCGTGAGGTACTCCGGGTCGTGTATCCTCTGCGCGCCAGACAGGATCTCCTCGCCACGCATGAACATGTCGTATGAGTTCGACACGCGCTGGAATATAGTACAGGAAGTATTAACATCGCTCGTACGTTATACTGATGTTCCTAGCATAAGTATTTTAACTTCGCTGGCCCTGGTCACCACGAATACTAGTAATTTGGAACTCAAACTCTTTTAATAATAAGAGTATGACATTTTGACCTTTCAACAAATTGCACCCTTAATAAAACAGCGATTTAACTTAAAATTTGGAAGCTTGAACAAAAACACTATTAGAGTTCAAACTTGACTCCACGGTTATCATAGTGGTTAAAGTGGTCGTCTCGCCACTGCCATTGTGCCGAGTGTTGTGGGTTCGAAACGTGAGTGATCCACACATAGTTATGCCAAGTCTGGGTGTTCTTTGTGTGCGTTACTTGAAGGTTCGTAAAGTCCCCCGCGATACAGGATTTACTCCTAATGCGGAAGATGTCATTTTTAAACAGAAATAAAAAAAGACTTCCGTATTTAGAGTAAAGTTTCTGTTTTATGAGAAATGGTTTTGGTTCTACTTACAGGGTTGTTAGGGTCCGGCATGGTGTAGAAGGGTCTGACCGCGAGCGGGTACTTGTCTAAGATGTAGAAATCGGTGTCATACTTGGCCCTCACCAGACGCCCCAGGAGTTTCTCGTCAGGAGTCGATAGATCATCTTCTTCTCCTACTGTCACTCCTGAAACGTAGAAATAGAGTGACTTGTTAGACCTGTAGCAGAGTGTAGCATAAGTGCGCGGCTTTTCGCAAGATCCAGGTTTCGGTTGCCGTGTTAAGCAAAAAGTTATTAGGTTTTTGTTAGAACATTCTCGGTACATAGTAGCTTAACATTAAGAAATATGGTATTATTTTATACACAAGAACAAATTGCAATGAAAATAAATCTTTTCTTGCAAACAGTATAAAAATTTGTTGCAATATATGGGAGTAATTAAAATTGTAAAATAGGATATAAGAAAAGTGGAGATTTAGTGGTGATATAATAATAATATTCTACCACATACACACAACACCATCTAGCCTAAACTAAGCAGAGCTTGTACTATGGGTACTAGACAATGGATAAACATACATATATTCTTTTTCTTTTTTTTTGTAAATACTTACATATTATACATAGAAACACCCAGACTAAGACAAACATTCATGTTCATGCACACAAATGTTTGACTTGTGCGGGGATCGAACCCGCGACCTCAGGCGTGGCAGTCGGTAACACTAACCACTACGCCATCGAGGCCGACGATATCTCGCTATCTATCTCAGATAGCATATTGATAGATAGGCAATAATAGATAGAGATGCATTTAAATTGCGGTTACGTCACAACTTGTATCGTGCATCCCCTTTCTGTCACTTGACAATTTTAAATGCTTGTATGTTATATTTATTTATAAGCACATTTCAGATAAACTATTTTATGTGGGTCATGGGTAGTGGCAATATGAATAAAAATAAAAAAAAAGTGCTGCAACGACCCTGGTGTGTTGCGTAACCTTTGCCTCGGCAAGCACGCAAGGACTTCGTTGTACCGTGGGCCTGATCTCTATCGGTCGTGTCTTTACGTGATGGCAAAGGCACGAGCTATGAGGGTGAGGGAATAGACAGTTCATTTGTGTTTGTGCACACAATTGTGCACTATATAAATGCTACACTTGCTCGCTAGTCGTTAAGATTGGCATCCGTGTCTAAAATTTGAGTCGATGGACATTATTATTACTTGATTTTCTTGATGGTCGCGTAGCATAAGTGTACATTTACGTGAAGGCAGATCGCTAGGTTCTATATTCAATTGCTAGGTTGGACAAAGTTTAATTGTGTTTTTATTTGCATTTCTCAGTAGCGGTAATATGTTGCCCTCTAATAAATTACATGATAGACATAGCTAGCAAAACGTCCCTTTCTTTGCCGTTAGGCAGGGATGTATTACACCTTCATTTCACTAAATATGATTTTAGGTCCTACGTATTATGGGACGAGTCTACCTACCGGGTACAGGCTTCGTGTTGCTCCTAAGAATATTTTGACGGAAAACCTGATAACACTTTGCTCGACCAAAATTCAAATCCGAGACCTCACGCACAGTAGCCACTTTCACTACTGCTGCACCACCGAGGCTGAGTGTATATGTATTAATTGACATAATTTATATTTACCTGCTTCTTTCAACATTTGTATGGCTTGAGGGAATTCGAGTTTGAGCGGCGGGTCCAGGAATTTGAAAGGTTCCACTTTGAACTGCTGACCCACTGTGGCTATTTCTGACGCATACCTTAACAATAATATATAATTAACTAACTGCACTGATGGCGTAGTGGTTTAAGTGATGGAGTGCTGTGGGTTAGATCTCTAAACAGGACAAAGATGAAGAAGAGAATGGAGAAAGCCCATTGCAGACTTACTAGTGGACACCAGAATAAAACTTAAATAAATTGTCCATTCATTTAGATAAAAAAAATAAGATTTTAGAGTTCGAAAAACTCCTATACAACAGCTTTGTCCGTCCGTCTGTTATACAACTTTCAACTCAACAACCGTAAGAGATAGAGACTCGCGGTCAACGCCATTCGACTTAGCATAGTCGATATACACCCGAAATGACTATGACCTTTGACCTCAAGGTCACGTGGTATCACGTGACCTTTGCATATTACTTGAACCATTTCTTCGAACTCTAAGATTTACGGCAATGAGTTGCCGATTTTCACTTGTTTAAGTTATGTTATAACTCCGCCAAGAGTCTATTACCAGTTCTGTATTAAAATGGGAATACAACCTGCTGATAAACAATTAACTACAAATAATATTAATGGATGTTGCCAGAAAAATAATGAGAATCGATTTAAGTATTGTTATATTTTAATGCTAATCGATGCTCGTGTTATACTTTTATTCTCGATGTAGGCTCCTTACATATTATTTACTTATATATACTTATCATCTAAATAAACAATAGTTATGGTATGCGTAGTAAGTGTGGTATGGAGTTCACTGTGCACACCATATAATTCTTTCTATTATGATCATATAAAGTTCTGTACCTGGTAGGTCCCTCGGGTATTAAATAAATACACGTAGTTCAGTTCACAGAAGAGTAGATATATTCACAAGCACAAGCACAGATATAGTCCGGAAGAAAGATATACATGAGAAGGAGAAAGTCAGTGATAGCGTAGGAGAAAGCGTGAGAACAAGACAGCGATTGAAAAAGCACGTAAACAATATATGTGGCAATCGTAAGTTCGCGCGGCGGGTCAACGGACTACACGGGGGCACGTCAGAGAGTTTAAGGTCGACTGAATGACATAGCGATCGGCGCCAGCGCCACGCCTAGGTAACAAGTCTCAGTGGGCATTCCCCTTTGTGTGTTTCACAAATATTTGTTAAGAGACTGGGGGACTGGGTTCTTTGGGTCCGTTGTTAGAATGTTCATAAAGTACCCCGCGACACATGCATTACCAAAAGTATGGGCATATGCCCCTTTTTAAAAAAACAATAACGTAATTCCTTTCTTGTAGAATTATTCAGAACTTAATGCTAATTAATAGTGTGTAATAATGAGTAACTATCGCTTGCTTTATCGCTGAAAGCAAATATCGTCCGAAAACCTGCATGTCTGAAACTTCTACATAATGTTCTCGAAATTGTATGAAGTTTGCCAATCCGCACTGGATCATTGTGGTGGATTATGGCCTAACCCTTCTCACACTGAGAATAGACCTGCACTCAGCTGTGGACTGGATTGTACACAGGGCTGATACATTGCTTATCCAGACTTGTGTGTTTGCACAATTATTAGTATGATCACCAAATAATTGTGCATTTCAGACAGTCATCTTTAAGAACGTTATGGAGAAGTCTCTCGACGTTTTCTTTCACCGTTAAAGCAACCGATTATCTATTAAAACTCACATAACTCCAAAAAGTCCAAGGTGCGTGACTTGGGATCGAACTTAAGACACTTGTGTGGCGGATGCAACGGTTTCCCACAAGGTTAGACTGCTTTATATTTATTCATTCATATGACACACAAAACGGATTATAATACCATCACAATACTGAAATATTATTATATGTTACTTAATCTAAATTTCTGATACTCACTCGTCTCTCAATCCGCGGAACATCTCAGTGAAGGTGTTCCCGATGGTGTCTAGTACCTCATGGTAGTGATGTTTGAAGGACATCTCGAGGTCCAGCCCCACGAACTCGGTGAGATGTCGGTGCGTGTTGGAGTCCTCGGCGCGGAACACTGCGCCCACTGTGAACACCTGCAAACGTTACAACATATATCATTCTATGGGAGTCTACCAGGCGTCTTCACTTTGGACTAATGCCGTCATAAGGGAAAAACACGTAATTGCAAAAAATATACAATTTTTTGGCAGATGCGTTTTTTTTACTGAATCTAAATGAGTGAAACCTTACTTTCGAAGAAAATCTTAGATACGTATTTTTTCCTTATGACCGCAGACAAGGATACTACGAGATCTGGTAGACCCACCGTGTTCTATCGATCACCCTGAGAGACATGGAGGTCTGGACCTCTATTTACCTACTGGACCAACTGCAAGTCTGGAGTTGCAGTTGGTCCAGTACCAAAGACAACATGCTCAGAACTACCTTAAAACATAAATACCGAAATTTCAGGTCGTGCGTTTGTATTGTGGTACAAATTCATTTCAAAAGTAGATTTTACATGCGGCTGCGCTTGAGCAAACGTAGGTTAGGTCGGTAACGGTATTTTTTCTGGATGAACGGTATCCTATGCCCTATTCTGTACAACTGACAACGTGTATGCAATATTTTATGATGATTGGTCTTGTAGTTAAGGCGGACATACTGAAGATATGTATATAATAGAAAAATATCACCTCTGTACCTATGTAAACTTCTTACTGCTGGGCCTCTTCCACGGCGCTAGCTCAATGCGGCTCGGCACATCACCACCGCTGCGCCATCCAAACTGTCTAAATAACTTACCTCTTAATAATATTTGTACTGTGTCCTATCCGATAAAGAGGTTACGCGTGTAAATCTATACGTATGTATCAAAGTGGAATAGCACCGATTCATAACTAAATCTTCGCTATCACGACTACAGACTTGATAAACGATTGAATATAACATTTACTAAATCGGACTATTGCAACTAAGAAACTAACGAAAGCAACAATGTTACTTGTTAGCTTTTTCAATAATACAAACATACTAATACTTCAGATTGTCGTACGTCAGTACGTTGTCAGGGTACAAAAAAAGATATATCCACATTTCATCCAGAAAAATGTACTGTTCCCGGGCGAAGCCGCAGACTAAAGCTAATAAGCATTAAATACCTAACAATATTACTGAAACAGTTTAAGTTCCAAACTAATAATTTTACAGTAGTCATAAATTTTTCGACCTTTTAAAGAAAACTCTCACACTAGGAGCAATTTAGATAGACTTAAATCTTTACTCTAGAACTTTCTTATCAAAAAGGCATATTTCATTAATTGTATATAATACATATAACTACAACATACGATACACTATATAATAATAATAATTTCCTTAACATTTTCTGATAAAAAATTCAAATACTGTATTTTAATTTGACATTAAGATATAGCTGAATGAAGCCAGAGAAGTGTGTCAGGATCGTAGCAAATGGAAATCCGTAGTCTCTGCCTACCCCTCTGGGAAATAGGCGTGAATCTATGTATGTATGTAAGATATAACTATAACTTTCAAATGATAGCTCATTATTAATAATTTGTGACACGGCCAAAAACTTTTAAATTTGTATTTAGCTACCTTATCCCAACTCTGCCGTCATAAGAAAAATACGCATCTGCCAGTATTTTTATATTAGATATAAAAATACTCGCAGGTGCGTCTTTTTTTACTGATTCCAAATACGTAAAAATGCAATTTCGTTGGATACGTTTTTGTCCTTATGCCATCACCTATATTCGAAATAAATGATTATTATTATTACTATTAAAATCTAGTACACATGTTTACCTTATCGAAGTCGGCAGCTATGGCCATCTGCTTGTACAGCTGAGGGCTCTGCGCGAGGTAGGCGGACGACTTGAAGTACGACACAGTGAACACGTTCGCGCCGCCTTCTGACGCCGCCGAGATTATCTTAGGTGTGTGGATCTCTACGAACCCTGGGGACATACCAGACAATTTGTTATAAAGGTACACATATATATAATCTTACACCTATATCTATACTAATATTTGAAATAGGAAAGACCTTTTGTTTTTTTTTAAAACAACCCACGCACTGAGTATGATTCCTGTGTCGGAGACTTCACAAACATTCAAACAACGGACACAAAGAACACCCAGACTTGGAACAACCATTTGTTGATTACGCAAAGTTTTGTCCCGTGTGGTACTCGAACCCATAACACTCGGCGCAGTGGCAGCGGCGAGACGACCACTTAAACCACTACGACATCCGTGCAGTCGAAGTGTTTGCTTTTAAGGATTTACATCAAAAACTACTCAACGGATTTTAACAATTCTTTCGCCTTTAGACAGCTATATTATCACCGATTAAAATTTATTTCAAAACAAGTACTGGGTATAGGATAAGTTATGTTAGTAATAACATAACCTACCCTACTTAGGTATACACGAGCGAAGTCGCGGCCAAAAGCTAGTGGCTGCTAAAGTAGAAATGTATAACACGCCCACATTACGCCAGCTATGATTTTAGAACGTAATAGCCAACCTCCAGGCTACTAATAAGAATTTCGTATCATAAAACTGAATTAGGAATGTTGCGGATCCAGATTTTTTGACATCCGTGGATGCCGATACGGATATATGAAATCTCATATTCGCGGATACGGATGTCCAAATCGATGCGGAAGCTCCGCAATTGCGGATGCGCATGTTGATGAAAATTATTCATCTTATTTTGTAAAAACTATCTAATATCACCGCCTTCGCAGGTTCAAGCCTGTTTTGCAAAGGTTCATAAATTAAACAGGTACTACTGAACAACTGATTTCTTTCTTATCGTAACCTACGCTATATCTGGATACGCATTAAGATCCGCGTTGATTATTGCGGATGCGGATGCAGATGTCCAAATCGATGCGGAAGCTCCGCGATTGCGGATGCGAATATTCGCAACATCACTATAACTGAATAACACTTTAACCAACCCGGAAATGCAACCTGAGACTTTATGATCGTACGCTAACTTACGCCACGAGGCCAGCGGGATAGTATAACTTTTGTAATCGAACCCGATCTTTCATTCACTACCACTGCTCCATGGAGAATGATTGTAATCCAAATTGGTAGTTATTCCTTCTTTTAAAGCTGGTATAATATCAGGTAGATACCTTTCTTGGTGAGGATGTCTCTGAAGAGTCTACAGACACCTGCCTCTAGCCTGAAAATGGCCTGGTTAGCTGGAGTCCTGAGATCGAGCACACGATTGTCCAGTCTAGTGTCTTGGTGGACCCGGATCTTGAGAGCCTCTGGATCCTGTAATAATAGTTATAATCTGTTTAAATAAATTAAAAATAATTTAAGTTAATTATTATTAACAACAACATAATTATTGCAGCTTGCATCGAAATGATGAGGAAAGGAGATTAATTTTTTATAAGTAGATTTATAATAATTTGGGTTTCAAATTACTGCTATTCTTGTCAGCCCCTATAGCTAAGTTAGAATGCTTTTTTTAGGTTTGGGTTCACGTCGGTAGTGCTATGGGTGGAATTCAAACCCGCGACCTCTTGATCGCAAGTCCAATGCCTTAACCAATGGGTTGCCGCTGCTGCAAAATATAACGATGAGAGGAACGTAGCATATAGTGTTTTATCTACGCCGAGTGGAGACAAGAGCAGACTAAAGCAAATCTGTTTCCAAGTACTAAGTATCGCGGTCGTAACCACACACATCTCAAGTGTCCACTTCATGCCATCGCTAATTCAACGTCACGATTACCTTCTCCATTGCACTAGCGCTTAGAAAATAGGACATCTTCTCTCTTCTTCGCTTGAACAGTGCCCATCAAAGCTATGCGGAAATGAGATGTGGAATTATCCGATTTGTTGTTGACTAAAGATCTTCTCTCGTCTCCGCTTTAGTGGACTCTGGGTCTTATTCCAGTTTGGATTTAAGATCAATTATTTAAAAATCATAATTTTTAAATTTATCGTATTTTTGCAATATAGCAGTTATAATTTTTGTGCCGCGAGAAACTTAACAAGAATTAAAACCACGGACACAAAGAGCATCCAGTCTCGGAACAACTATGTGTGGATCATACATTTATTTCTAAGCGAATTACATCAATGCGGCCCGGCGGCGAGCAGTGATCCATTCCTTTTAGAGTTCGAAAAAACTCTTACATAACAGCTTTGTCCGTCCGTCCGTCTGTTATACAACTTTTAACTCAAGGACTGTAAGAGCTAGAGACTCGCGGTCAACACCATTCGACTCAGCATAGTTGATATACCCCCGAAATGACTATGACCTTTGACCTCTGACCGCTGGTCACGTGGTAACATTTTTTGGAACTCTAAAATTTACGGCAATTTATGGGCGTTTCTCACTTGTTTAGTTACATGCAGGATTCGACCTCCTAACGCTCGGTGTATAAGCGACTACTTAACCCATTACGTCATCATCGAAATAACTGTCGATTTGAACCCACAGCACTCAACACGACCAATCCTCTACAATCAGCTGGACTTATAACTTACGTCGGTCTTCTCTGGTCTACTGGCGTCTTCTATCTGCAGAGGCAGCTGCGGCTTAGCTGCAGACACCAGCCACACCTGGCTGGCTAACAGCTCCACGTCGCGGACTGAACACGACTCTATGGGTGTACCAGTCTTCACCACCGACGCGAACACGTCCACTATGGACTCTTTGGTTACGCTGTAATTGAAAAACAGTTATAATAATAATATTTTTTTTTTGTCATAAGTATTACTAATAATACAAAACAAGATTCAAAAATTATGAATTTATCTATACTAATATTATAAAGAGGAAATTTTAGATTTTTTGTTTGTAAGGATTTAACTTTAAAACTTATCAAGCGATATTAAAAATTCTTTCGCCTTTTGTAAGCTATATTCTTACGGAGCAACATAGGCTGTATGTTATTTTTGAAAAGTACTGTAACTAACATAACCTAAACTACTTTTACACGAGCGAAGCCGCGAGCAAAAGCTAGTTTTCGAGTTCGAAAAAACTCTTATACTATAGCTTTGTCCGTCCGTCCGTCTGTTATACAACTTTCAACTCAAGAACCGTAAGAGCTAGAGATTCGCGGTTAACGCCATTCGACTCAGCATAGTCGATATACCCCGAAATTACTATGACCTTGGACCTCTGACCTCAAGGTCACGTGGTAACACGTGACCTTTGCATATTACTTGAAGCATTTTTTTTAACTCTAAGATTTACGGCAATTCATTGCCGTTTCTCACTTGTTATTTATATAGAGCATTAAGAGCCGTCAACTTCATACAGATATTAGGCTTTAATATCCTAACCCATATTATAAATATAAATGTGTGTTTGTTTGTTTGTTACGCCTTCAGGCCTCAACTTCTCGACCGATCATCATGAAATTGCGCATATATATTGCCAAAGGAACAGAAAAGGACATAGTGTACTTTTCATCTAGTAAAATAAAATTTACAAATATTTCCTTTCTACAATGTTCATAGAGTTATTGACAATTAGCCAGGAGAACAAAAGCTTTATGGAATCGGTCTTATATAGAGCATTATAAATGTGACGTGTTTTCGGCGAATATAAATTAATTCTGTTAAGTAATTAACAGTTAATACTTCCTCCGTTGCGCAGCGGTAGGACTGCTGTGCATGAGGTCTCGGGTTCAAATCCCGGGTCGGGCTAACAAAAAGTTATTGGGTTTTTCTGTTAAGAAATCTCAATAGCAGCCCGGAGTTAGGAAGTTGGCGATGTCATACATTCCCGTGTTTTGGAAAGCGTAACGCTGTTGGTCCCGCGCCTGATCTCTCTCCGGTGGTGTCAGATTACCGTACCATCAAATCATGAGAGTTACGGAACAGAGAGTGCACTTGTGTTTGCACACACGCTTGTGTACTGTAATATCTCCTGCACAGATGGCCAGGCAGATGGCCTGTCTCCATTAAGATTGGCCGCCGTGACCGAAATTCGGCCTGCAGGGACATTATCATTATTAGTATTATAATATATAAACATGTAATTATTTACGCACATTTAAGTGACAAACGTGCAATCATGTTTACGAACTTTTATGCATACATACATTTAGGCGGGTTCGAGAATTTTCACTTTTTTTTCACTAAGGATAAATTCTGTGTATGACTTTACAAACATTCAAACAACGGACATAGAGAACATCCAGACTCGTAACAATGATTTGTGATTGCAAACTCGTCGCAACTGCTACTGCGTCGAGTATTGTGGGTTCGAATCCCACACAGGTCAAACATTTGTGTGATCCACAGATGTCATTTGTTTCTAATTATTAATATTAATCCTAGTGTGGGAGTTGCCTTTTATTAAAATAAAATCTGTTTTTAAAGGCATCTGGAATAATTCCTGTGTCACGTAGGATTGTTTAAGCATTCAAATTTTAGAGACCATACTCAGAACAATTTCTGGTTCACACAAACTTTTGTCCGCTTTGGCTATCGGACCTTTGGCATTAGCGAGGCGACTTAAGTCTTCGACTTTATAGATAATGTGAGCGGTACTTACTTGCCAGTGAACTTGACCATCTGCTTGCTGACCTGCCTCTCGTCGCTAACATTCACCAGGAGCTGCACCGTGCTGCTGTTCTGCCGAAGCACCGCGAAGCACTGCTTCCCTTTAGCACGCGTCGTTTGTATACGTGCTGTTGGAAACACACATCATTTATATTAGTTTCAATCTAATATACTGCAGTGACAATAAAGTTTAGTAATTATATTTTTTTGCAGTGAATTTTTCTGCTAAGAAATCTCAATAGCAGCCCGGAGTTAAGGAAGTTGGTGGTGTAAGACACCCCTGTGCCTCGGAAAGCACGTAAAGCCGTTGGTCCTGCGCCTGATCTCTTTCCAATCGTGTCTGATTACCGTCCTATCAGTCATGAGAAATAGGGAACAGAGAGTGCATTTGTGTTTGCGCACACACTTGTCCTCTGTCTCCTGTGCAGACGGTCAGTCTCCGATAAGATTGGCCGCTGTGACGGAATTTCGGTCTGGAAGGCAATACGTTTTCATGGGACCTAAAACCGTCTCTAGCGAAATGAGGGCTTGTGCCCTTCGGAAAAATAGGTGTGCAATATATAATAATATCTTTATTTCTCACCATTACAAATTAAAGGTACAGACATAGGATCTATTTTATAATATGGCGGGTTGATACCTGAACTAGGAGGTTCCTGTGTCTCAGGTTACCAACCCTCCACCCCTGATAAGAATAATTACCCTAATTTGAGCTAGCGTATGGTATAGATGAGGAAGTATGTGTGTCGGGACATGTATGTGGATACTTACGAGTGTAAATTTGTATATGATGTATATTTGTATTACAATCGGGCAACTTTTTTTTTTAAAGGCAGCTCTCGTTGTAGGTATAATTCGTGGGTCGCAGAGGACTCTACAAACATTGAAACAAGGGACACAAGGAACACCCAGGTTCGGCAGAACTACAACACTCGGCGCTGTGGCGACCTTTTAAAGCACTACCGTACGCCACCCATGCATTCTAATAATGCATCATCTGAATTATAATATTATAAATGCGAATGTGAGTATTTGTTTTCGCTGACGCTTACGCTGTCACGTCTTAACTACTCGATCGATCATGATGAATTTTCGCATACACCTTGTCAGGGGAACAGAAGCTGCGGACAAAAACTAGTATATTATGTATCCAACACTATGTTTAGTTATATAAATAAATTGGTACAATATATATACTCGTACAATGGCCTGCCTTATCGCTAAATGAAATGTCTTACAAGCTACCTGAAATGAAATAAGTCCAGCACATAGTGCTACTATATAATATACACTAGCTAAATACATACATAGTTTCATGCTTGACTATCGCTTATAGGGGTAGGCAGAGGTTTATAACACTTAGTTTTCGCCAATTTTGTTTTATGTTCAGGTAATACACCCTAGGTAGACCGTTGGACTGCCAACGCAGAAGTATGGAGTTCTATCATAACTCACGCATTTCTGACTTTGACAAGTTGTGTGAATTAAATAGTTAATTAACGCTCGCTTTAGGTGAAGGAAAACATCGTGAGGAAACCTGCATGTCTGAGAGATCTCCATATTGTTCTCGAAGATATGTGAAGTCTGCCAATCTGCATTGGGTGGTGAACTATAACCTAACCCTTCTTATACTAAGAAGAGGCCCGTGCTCAGCAGTTAGACATTTTAATATAGGGCTGATGTTATTATTATAGATATTACAAAAAAAAATATTTTAAAAATTCGGGGAGAATAATTAATTTATTAACAATTAATTTTAGTCAACTATCCTACTATACTAATTATATGAGTCTTACCTCTAACCCAGACTTGTTGTCCGTCCAGTTTGACGCCCAGATCTTTAACATCAGTGTAGACTCGATCACGGTTCTCTCCTGAAGATTGGATCAGCTTCATGACTCCATAGCGACCCTCCGAGATGTCAGCTTCCTGGACTTCGGGCTGTTGCTGACCGGATGCTGCCTGGAATGAATTATAATCTATATTTTAATAATATATGTATGTAATAAATAAAATACTATACTGGTATAGCGGTTTACGTGGTCGCCTCGCCATTGACAAAGCGCAGGAATCATTTTATATAAAAAAAAGGTTCCGATGAATTGAAGACCTCCTCTTTTTTTGAAGTCGGTTAAAAATAAAGAAGAGTGTATGCGACTACTGTACATGAGGAACCGCGTCAGACTCCCGAGTCGTAAAAGTGTAATTTGGTTTTAAAATGAATTTCGGTAGAATATCGAACTCGGTGATCACTAGTGAGAGATGCGGTGTGGACCTAATGGTTAGGATTTGAATCCCACTCATTGCACTACCGGCCTGGGTGCATAGTGCGAGTTGTTTTTACGTTAACGCTATTGAAACATTAACCGCGTTTGGCTCTCTGATTGGTTAAAAGCTTGAAACAGGCCAATCGGAGCGTCGAACGTCATAAAATTTTTAATCGCATCAACGTAAAACAAACTCGCTCTATATTTAGCTTAGTCATAAGAGTTAAAAAAAATACTAGTGTTTTGTAACTGAAAGTGCCAGTGACTTTTTTAAAGAACAGAATATAATTTCAAACTTCAAAATAATTCTATTTGATTTTAATGCCTGCATGTCGCATGCTCCCAGAGAGGAGGGCACAAATTGTGACCAATTGGGTGCCAAAAAACAGTTGACGGTGACGTGGCGGACCTAAACGGAGATGGCGAGATGATTGGGACGTCTTCGATAGGGGCTGGCAGGCAATTTCTTCGAATAGTGGTTTGAAAGTCCAAGGGAGAGCACTTTTGCCCAGCAGTGAGACAGAACAAAAGACTAAGCAAAAGAAAATAAAAACCTAGCATATTTACTTTACCAATTACTAGGACTCTAGTAATCGCATCCAGCTAAGTTAATGCTTTTGTTATGCATGGATGCTCAACAGTAGTGCCATTAATAATAATAAAATATGATTGATATTACCTTATGTTCAGCTTTCTTCTGTTGCTTCTCTGCAGCCTTGGCGGCCTTCTTCGCAGCTTTCTTGCTGTTCGCTGCATCGCCCTCCATTGCAGGGGCAGCCTCTTCTGATACAACCATTTTGTGATGTCAACTGTGGAGGGAAATAAAGGATAATAAAACATGTGTTTCACTGCGAATTATTTTTGAAATTAAACTACTTCTATCCTTTTCATTACATCTTTTTTAAACTGTCAAATCTTTATAAATGCTTGTGTACACAATTTCGGTTGCTTTTAAGCAACCATGATGAACCATGCAACATCCAATTTTAATTTATAATATTTGCATAAACATAAGACAATATTACAAGTTATGTAATACTCGCTAATTGTGATATGTTCCTTGGAACAACTGTAGTATTAATTTCAACACTAAATAATATGTTCTAATTAATGAATTAGGTTACCTACTCCGATGATAGTCATAATACACACCTACACAGGAAGGTGAAGGCACACAACCAGTTTAGCCCTACCATATTAGAAATTAAGCAACTACATGGCAGTAAGAGAAATCAATTACAAGCAAGCAACAGGGCTGCCTTAATTAGATCTCAGTCCATCCTAAAACCTGTCTCAATCTGGCACTGCTTACAACATTTTACCCTTCACAATTACTTCCAAATAGAGCTACTATAGATAAGTAATGCTTTCCAGTTATTAAAATATAATATTTATAATAAAGAAGTTCACAATTATCGCCTGCTCCGTGCCTCGGAGAGCATGTTAAGCCGTTGGTCCCGGCTGCCATGAACATCTATGGCAGTCGTTATTGGGAAAGTCAGTACCCTCTAATATCCTGACACTGGTCTAGACTTAGGGTATCGTTAGCCTTTGGGTTGCAGAGGTCAGGTGGCAGCCGCTCCATGTAAAAACTGATATCCAGTCAAATCCGGTTAGACCAGAAAAGCCGACCCCGAGTGACTTGGGAATAATAAAGGCTAAGAGAGAAGAAGAATAAAGACAAGATTTAGCAAAAGTAACACAAAATTAAATTAATACCTACACTTTATTTTTATTGTGTTTACATGTCTAACTTTTGTGTTAACAAACTCTTGACAACAGGTTGGCCACTAACCACACGAAAAGAAGAAGAAGAAAGAAGAAGACTTTTGTGTTTATCTTTTTGTGGCCAGACACAACTGCTTTGGTTGCGAAACAATCACATATGTTTCAATAAAACTAAAAATAAATATATACAACCCTGCTAGAAATTATAACACATCCATGAACATAACATAAGTTATTACATATTTAAACAAGCTACTACTTGGAAATGAGTCATCTACTAAGAAGTATGTATCTTATGTGGGACCAGTCAGTGCAGACTTGTGACAGTGACTTGTGACAGTGGGATCTTTTGTGTCAACACTCTCCCAATAACTACTGCCATAGACATTCATGGCAGCCGGGACCGACGGCTTAACGTGCTCTCCGAGGCACGGAGCAGGCGATAATTGTCAATCAATACACACATAATTTCGAAAAGTCATATAACTTTCGAAAGTCAGAGGTGCGCGACGTGGGTTCGAACCCGAAACACTCTGCATTGCAGTCTGTTGGTCTCCCCACTGAGCTATCGCTGCTGTACTAAGAAGTAACTAAGTACAGCAAGTACTTGAAAACCTATTTATTCTTGACTTTCTTGAATCCACTATCTATATGAGGCAATAAATAAACACCATTGAGGCTGTAACTCTTTGCAAAATGAACTGAAACAATTGCATCACTCTAAAGTAAACCTAATGCATTTGTTTAATGACATCATACAACCTTCAGTAAAATGAAACACTATATTAATGCAATTGACTACAATGTACGATATTATCACACTAAAACGGCATAAAACTGTTTTATATTGGTTATCATAGCACTGAACTCTTTTAACAAATACACTTTTTGAGAACTTTTAAGTCATTCACATGTCCATAACTTTAAAAGTTTTATTTTATTTAAGTTAAATGCAGTTAAATAAAGAATGTTAACACTGTTAACATATTGATAGTAATTCGCGACACGTATGCTCGGACAACGATAAACAATTATTGTTTTTGATAAAACAGAAGATCTTTGTGAAATAAACTTGAGATATAGTTTCTAAGAAAGTAATGAAATTGATATATGAAACTCACTGTAATTATAATAGGGTTAGTCCCAAACAACTTTTTGTTAATAGCGAAATTATTGTTTTACAAATATTTATAGAAAGTTATAATATTTCGCAAAATACCTTCAACGAGGTTATCTCAATAGACGATAAGGCTAGCGGTGAGGGCCTGTCAAATTCGAATGACAGTTATGTCATTTAATTTAATGATTGACATGAATGGCGTTTCCGACCTCAACGTAATATGACTTTGAATGTTGTCTCGACAAAAATAATTATTGTAGATGACTATGCTGCTTTTCCAGTAATTTTTTGATCATTACCAATAAATCAAACGAATACGCTATTATGCGCATAGATTTTAATAACATGTTAGAGGTTCTACTTCATTGAATGTGAATCTACTGACTATATTTTCAAACACTGTGTTGTTACAGAGAATATACTTTTAAAATTGCAATAGCACAATTAAATTCGCAACAAAGACAAATAAAAAAGAAATGTTTTGAATTTAAATGTTTTGAAAATAGAGAAAAATAATGCTTTGTACTTGTATTTAATTGTTTTGATTAATATTGATATGATTCTAAGGATTCAATAACCTTTACTTTGTTTACAGTAAACATATAGTCGCCGATAAGAGACGAATTTGAAGTAAGTATAGCAGATAATAGACTGGAATAACTTGCAGAGGTTCCAGTAATACGTCTATGGAATGAAAGGAGAAAAATGGGTGAGGTAGATATGTGAGCTACCGATACAAATTCTTTCGGGCGAAACGCTGCAACAGTGTCTTAGGGCCACGTTCCACTGGCACCTGTTTAACGTCTGCGTTCCTCTCGCTCACCTGCTGAACGATGCGTTGCGTGCTTATGGATTTTGGCGCTTACGAAGGTTTTCTTTATGAGAAGGACCACTTCCTTTCCTAGGCAAAGCGAGCTCATTAGTACCGTCAAAAAATTAATGGCAATGACGAGCGTTTCCCTTCAATAGGTTCCAAATCTTGCTTGCTGCAAAGACAATGAAAACTACGTTGAATATAGTACAAAGAATTAAAAAGAAGAAACATTTGTAAGCGTTCGTGTCACGTTGGCATATCAATATTATATAACCACAAAAATTATACCAAACGTAAATTGCTCAAACATCACTTCACAAAATAGTGTAATGTATAAATTTTTCGTTCAAAATGTCAATTTACATCATTGGCCCTGACCTGAAAAGAACTGGGGCGCATACTAATACATATAATTTAAGTAATACTTGTTTAAAATGCCCGTGTTCACAGCAAACTTGCCAGGAATACTCAAAGTCGGAGATAAAATTGAAATCGGGGGTAAAATTAAGGAGAATGCTCGGAAGTAAGGCCATCTCGTGTAACTCATTTATTTTGTAGTACCTATTTAAATAAATAATATGACATAGATGTGATAAACTATGTTTCATGATCTTTACTAAAACAAAGAGGGTGCGTGTAGTGATATTGATTATTCGAAACTGATTGTCAGTTTGATACGTTTCATAGTTAAACCGCAGAACCGGTTTTGGTAAAATTCGATCAAATAATAATTGTACCGTTTTTATTTTTATGCCACTAAGGTAGCAAACAAGCTTTCGACTTGCTTGGTACTCAGTTACTGTTGCCTTGGATTTCTGCAAGGTGAGGAGTATTGACGAAAAGTTGTCGAGTTTGCAAAAGTGGAGCCCTCGTGCTGCCAACGCAAGGCACAGATACCAGTAGTTCTTTTGTTGACAGCACGGCTTGTCCATAAGGATATCTGAAGACGTACTCCCTATACAAGTTTATTTAGCTGGGATCTCCTGTAGGGTGGTTATACTACTCTAGTCGGTCTGCTCTAGATTTGAGCAGAATTTTTGGTGTGATTGCCTTTATAAATAGTTGATTTGCGAAGGTAAGCCCATGAAAAATTTTCATTTGGCTACAATTGAATAATGACATACTTTCTCAATGTTCATCAGTTAACATAATTAATTATGCGTAAATGGTAACTGATGAATAGAATAAGTAATAAAAATTTGATATATTTGGGCTATATGTAATATTGCTAAAGTGGCTAATAAGTATAGTTCTGACTATCTATACTCTCCTAAGTAAGTGATCTTTAAAAAGTAGTTGTGTTGCCTGGATTAATTGTACACTGGTTCCTTAATGCAACTGGTAGCCCAATGGAAAACTCTATAAAAATAAAAATTATTACCAGTAGATCGCAGTACTTAATGTTTGCCGCATTCTCACATCTTACTAATGCTAATGCACTTGATGCATAAGTATTGATGTAGTCATCATATCCGTGTGATCATAATATCAATAGAATACGTAGATTCTTTTGCTCGTGAAACGGATGCTAGAGTCACGCTGGCTCTAGCATCTGTTTGTCGTTGTTGACCATGCCTGCAGAAAGCCTTATCTGTCCAGAATGTCGGTGAATCTCTGCGCCCAGGAGGGCGAGGAGCCACGCGACGTGGTCCTGCACTTCGACGTGCGGTTCCATCGCGACAATATTATCTCTCTGTCAAGGAAAAACGGCATCTGGATTGGCAGTGGGAATTATGACACTAATTATAACATGTTTGTGCCGGGTATGTACTTACATCTAATTGTCATATGGTAGCAGATATCCTGAAGTCTACCTTAGGTAGGTGGTAAGCAATGAAGCTTATGGTTTCGAATGTGTTAAAATGTATATATAAGGAAGCACTGCCAAGCCTTTCCGTTATGTGGTAAATCCTAATAAAAGTGCATACCACCAATGACAGGAGGAGCAAGGATACGTTACCAATATTCCGATAGGGACAAGGTTCGTAGTATTAACATTGCAAGTCTACCAAAAGCCGTCAGCTTCTTTTTTTAAGTGTTCACAAGAACTACTCCGTTGCTGATACTACAGTACTTCATATATAAGAAGCCAGGAAACCTACCTCATCTTTTGGATATTGGTTCTTCTGTACTTATGGTAAAAATACTTCTTTAGCTGGGCGTCTTCGACTTTCTCTAAATCCAAGGTATCATTCAGGATCTTGCTGTTCACCTTTTGTAATATTAATTAAAGGTCTTACTGAATAAATAATTCTTACTGTCCAGGAACAATATTCCGCATAATCTTCGAAATCAAAGACACGGACGTGATCACAATCTATTGTCAAGGCAAGTTCCACTCGAACTTCCTGCCTAAGATACCACTAACGATGGCGAAGTATATCGTCGCGTGGGCTGATGTGGAACGAATCACGCATTGTTACTTCCATCTTAATAATAAGGTATAATTGCTTCCCTTCTTCCTCTGGGTCTAATAGTATTCGGTAAAGAATAGCATCATGGTTTTCTCATAGAGAAGTCACATTTGGCGAATATTCAGGATGTGTAGTACTCAGCCCGTAAGGGTGGTAATTCCCAGCTCCACAACAGAGTCAACAGAGTGATCTTCGTACGGTGGATACAGCAATGGGTCTGATGGATAAGCAAAAGATGATTTTGTTCTTTGGCCAAAGCAGAGATGCTCTGAAGTGAGATCTAGTTTAAAGCCAGTGGCCTAGCGTAGGTATCGGCCGTCCGAGGCGAAAGGATTTTGCCGACCTTTTATTTAGGTATTTCAATTTAATATACAGTAATTATAAATAACTTTTCAGACAGAACAGTCTCCATTTTTGTGTTCATCAGTTTAAATATTTACAAGATATTATTATTGTAAGATTTATATTTATTATTGTGAAATTTTGCCGCCCCCAAAAAGTGCCGCTCTCACTATGCTACGCCACTTTCACGTTTCAAGCTTTATGATTATTTTAATTCACGTCGATTTATCTCCAGAGCGATCGGCAGAGATGTATTACACCCACTTTACGCTAAGCGTATGTGAATCAGATCTGACAAATTTTAATGTTTTCCGGCCAGGCGTTGAGTGGTGACGAGCTGGGTGGTCCTGGGGGATATGCGCCTCAGTCGCCACAGCCCATGCTCGCCGGAGATGTTGGGAAGCGGAGGTAAGTAAACATTCCTTACAAGTTAGAACTTACATAACCAACGGCTTTCCGTTGGTTTTTTTGACTAGTTAATTGGTAGAAAATACTATCTACAAATAGCGGTAGAATTAAATTCAAGAAATTATATCAGAAGGGCTACCGTGTCAGCTAGTGAGTAGTAACCGCTGCTCATGGCCTGCACTAATAATGTCCTCTAATTAGAATGTCAGTCACGGCAGCCAATCTTGACGGTGCCGGCCATCTACGCCAAAGATATTATAGTGCACAAGTGTGTGCGCAAACACAAGTGTTCTGTTACCCAACTGTCATGATTCGATGGGGTGGTAATCCGACACGACCAGAGAGAGATTAGGCGAAGGACCAATTACGTGCTTTCCGAGACACGGCGATGTCTAACACCGCCAGCTTTCCAACTCCGGGCTGCTACTAGGATTTAGTGAAAGAAAATCCAATAACTTTTTGTTGGCATGACCTGAGATTCACGAGACGTCATGCATAGCAGTAAAATTAACTACTGCTGCGCCACGAAGGTAGTATTAACTTTTAATTACTTAACATAATGTACGAAAACTTGTTTATATTCGACGTAAATACGTCACATTTATAATGCTCCATATAGGACCGACTCCATAGGTCTTGAGGGTCCGAGCCTACCAATGGTATTATCGGTAGAGCTGATTCGTTCTCCTGACTAATTGTCAATACCTTTGTGAAAATTGTCGAAAGGAAATATTATTTTGTTTTACTCTGTCGATTTTATTTTACTAAGTGAAAGCTACACGTCATTTTATGTTATTATCTGTATTGCCTGCAATACCATGGCTCAGCGGTAGTGAATCCGCTGCAGTTCGACGGTAGTAATATTAGTGCAGCCTGCTGCACTATTACTACTGCCTACTGTAAAAAAGTTCACGTCACGTCATTTATACGGCAAATACAGATAAGGAAATGTAAATGGTATTGTAAATACAATATTTTGTGGACCAGTTCGACTCGCAGATCAATCGACTTATGCGATTACCACTAAATTACTTTATAGTGGCCACACTTAGATCCATTATCCAAACAAGTAAACAGGGACTGCGACGTTGATTTCCACTAAGAAGTGAAGTTCGCTATCTGATTATCTGTCCGAGCGAGCCTAACCTAATCATACTTACCTACGCCACCAAATAATTCGCAACTTATAAATAAGCATTCTACCAATTTTCTTTTGGTTTTATCATACTGAGAGATAGAACCACAATGTTTTTTTTTTTTTATATAGATTTTTATAGAGATGGAACTTACAATGTGTATTACAAACATCTGTAAATTACAACATTTGAAAACTAGTGTAGTGATCTACATAATATACTGACGTTGTAGTGGAGTTAGAAGCTTTTATGTATTTCGTCACTACAAATTACAATTTAAACGATCCAGACCTACTCCATTGCTTCATTTGTACATATTTATGTTTATATTGAATATTATAAGTCTTTAATAATAAGTGAGCTTCTTCTTGTTATATATTTTAGACTCGTAAATTTTTCAGTCACAGAAAGACGTCACCGGGCTCACCGCACGGTCGCTCGTCGGGTGAAAGTTCAGAAGACGACAATCCCAGGCCAAAGGGCGATAACCGGGCCGACAGATTCTTTTACGACACACTCATGTGTCAGCCAGATCACCCGAATCACACGAAATTCGCCTCGCCCGAGTCAACGAGACGCCGTGAATCAGGCTTAGGTAGAAATAAAGTAGAATATATTAGAAAGTTTAGAGATCTCTCGGATACGGATAAAAATGAGAGCGAGGAATATTCCGAAGAGGTTGATACGAAAAACATGGATTCGTCTCAAGTAGAGTCGGATGATGTGTTGCAAGAGTTAGGTTTAAAGAAACGCATTAGGCGTGGTAAGTTTGCCCCATTTGCGCAAGTCGTAAATTTTATGGGGAAGACCGGGAAGAGAAATTAGCGCTGTGCTACGACAATCGATTATATTTTCAATGGTGACTTTGTCGATATATTTTTTTTTGTGTTTTACTTAGACTTGTATATTGTTGTGTCTCTTTGGAAATGTAATTTAGTTCAACGTGTGTTTGTCGGCTTTTTACTTATTTTTAATGTTATTATGAAACTTATTTTGTGATAATAAACTTGTTATACTCAAGATAATCGCGTTATATGTGTTAAAAAATATAATATTTTATGCAATTGTTTTAGAAAAAAGGTAATAGAATTCTGAAACTATTTTATTTTTCCTTTGTTAATTTTATTAATTTATTTACACTGAATACAATAATTACAATTATAAAGACAATCACTTACTTAAGATAAAATAATATATTACAAAAATTAAGCGATCATATCGACTCGTTGAATATCATATAAAAATATCGATTGGTTTTAATTTAAATTGCATCTTCAACTAAAACGAAATACAACTAATATCTAATTTATAATTAACTTAAAATTGTCTGTACACTTACACAGAGTAATTGATAGATTAATACATTAAGTAGTATTTACATTTTTAAATTCGACAACAATTGAATCAACTGTCGATTCAAACCGCTTTAAATAATCGCCTAAGCGAACGATTCGTATCGATAGCCAAAATATATTTGAAACAAATAGTTACAATTTTGTGGGTATAAGCACTAAGCACGGGTTTACGTTACATTTGTTGACGTACCTTGCCCAGTTTAGTCGTCAGTAAGTCTTTTCATACACTTTGATTGGTACATTGACCTTTTTCCTAGAGATGTGCTTTTGGAAATTGTACGATCATGTTGAGTGGTGTCAAGAGCTACAAGTCTTTCGTAATAGTATCCATCTGAACAGTTATCAATAGTATGTTTACATGGTTCACAATGACAATGAAAGCTGGTGTAACTTATTATATTGATACGCAGCATGTGTAGGAAATGTTTTACAATTAATACTTCGGAATTGACCGAATGTTTGCGAGAGATAATAACGCATAAAACAACATTTCTTAAAATTTTAATCAAAATTCTGACGTAGCAATATGAATGTTCGACGATTTTGTTCGTAATGGTGTTGATAGACTTAGGGTCAGCGCCGACGGACGGAGTGGCGGCGAAGAGCAGTTTAGCCGTCGCAAAACCCACCTAGCGCACGGTCGCTGCGACCGCGTTTTGAGTCGCTCGGCATCATTTTATTTCGTTGTACCAAATACAGTCGTATTCTGAAGAACTTTAGGTTGAATTTAGATTGTTATTGAATAAATCTCTTCGCCGCCACTCCGTCCATCGGCGCTGACCCTTAAGCATACTCTTGTAACAGAACATCAAGCCTTCGCTGTTTTTAATTGTCGTACTGAACAACGAATGGAGCCAAGCGTAGAGCCAAACATCGCTACGAACATTTTCCCGATCATTCAAGCGAACAATGTAATTTCGAAGCAAATTTACTGTCCTTCCGCTAGAACGCTCGTAAAGTAACGTAAAGAACGCGCGTAAGAATGCTCGTAAAACGCACCCGTTTATTTTTCTGTAACGTAACATTTGCTAGAATGCTCATTACAAGTCAAGTCGATCAACACCTTAACAACTACGATTATCGTTAACTAAAGCGATGGAAAATCGTACTGATGGCTACATTTCAATAATTTTTCAATTAGGTAAGTACTACTGGCAGCCGAATTAATTGACTAGGTACTTAGTCAAAAATTTGCTAATAATAATATGGTGTACTTGACAACAATTATTTTTGGTGAGTATAGTAAATCTATTTCTATAACTCAGTAGACAATTAAATATTATGTCTGCCATCTTGGCAGTGGGTATAGGTCCAAATACTTCCTTTAGGTATATCAAACAATTAAATCATAGATGCGTCCTACTAGGTAGGTAGGTCCTTTAAATATTATCATTAGACACAATGCCAACATGACATCTGAATTATAAATATAGTGTTTGTGGTCGCACTCCTCCGAAACGGCTCGACCGATTTTAATCAACTATTCTTTTTATACTAGCGGTAGCCTAGTGCTCTAAATTCGACCAAAGTGTGCCTGTAAGATATTGCTGCTATAAATGTCATTATATATTGATATATGTGACCATAGTTACGCGCTTCGACTGCGTGTGTCAAAATGCATGGTTGTGTGCGTGTAGTGTTTTTTCATTAATTTAATGTATTTCTAATGCATATTTTATATAAATATTAGGATTCGCCACTCCTTCTCCACATAAACTTTAAGTGTGCCAAATTGCATACTCCTCCGTCCGCGCAATTTAGGTAAAAAGGGGTACAAAGGTTTTGCTTCACGTATTAATATATAGATTTGGTATGTTTATGAATAGGTCATAAAATATTTTCATACCGCTAAGTGATTATGGTGTCAACCTAACCTACATTTACGCGACCGAAGCCGCGGGCAGAAGCTAGTTGTACAATACCGTTCCCTTCCATGTCAATGTAATGTGTGAGCTCGCTCTTCTTAATGTGGACAGTTTTTCGTGAGATCTAAGTACATACCTATTAATGAATAAATTCTTTGAAAGAGAAAATATTTTAATCAGATATAATTGGATTTGCATTATGTGTAAGATTATATTTACCTATGCTAATTCACAAGTTTAAAATGTAAAATCTGTTGGTGAACCTTACAATAATAAATAAATAAATCTTCATTATGTAAATATGTTAACCTCATATCAAGCTACGCCTAGACAGAGGTAAGACAGGGGGGCATGATCTTATGTGGGGGCCAGTCAGTGCAGACCGGCGACACTTCGACCCAGTGGGATCTTTTGTGTCGACACTCTCCCAATAACGACTGCCATAGATGTTCATGGCAGCCGGGACCGACGGCTTAATGTGCTCTCCGAGGCACGGAGCAGGCGATAATTGTCAATCAATACGTACATAATTTCGAAAAGTCATATAACTTGCGAAAGTCAGAGGTGCGCGACGTGGGTTCGAACCCGAGACCCTCTGCATTGCAATCTGTTGGTCTCCCCAGTGAGCTATCGCTGCTCAAAAATGGGGGGCATGATAGTATTAAATGTATATTAGTTACTGTATTACTTAACTATTATTACAATGGCTACTAATTCAACATATATTTTCCAAATGTAGATTTAAAAAGGAGTGTCCAAGTGACATTTTACAGAATAAATTTTGTTTGTGTCAGCGAAAGACGCAGCAGGGGTAGGCCCCCACAAGGTGGACCGACGACCTGGTAAGGGTCGCGGGAAGCGGTTGGATGCGGATGGCAAGACCAGTCTGTGTGGAAAACCTTGGAGGAGGCCTATGTCCAGCAGTGGACGTCTTTCGGCTGAGATCATGAAGATGTTGTCCCTGAATAGGCGTACCTATTAGGGATCCAGTGTATTGTTGTCTACCGAGCATCTTGTCAGACTAGGTGCAGTTACTGAAATTTTTTACAGATTAATCTAATAACAGTTTGCTTGACTCGGGAATCAAACTTGGGAACTTACAATCGACTATAACATACACATATCTTGTCTATTTAGATTGAAAAATAATAAAATAATGTGCCTGAAAATTACAGATATTTGCAATACATTTATATGGTTTTGACTATTTAGAGACATCTGAACCTAAATCCAATAACTTCTAGAATTTTCCTGTCCGTCTGTATGTTTGTACAGTCAGCAACATAAGTCAATAACTTTAGCGAAATTTTGAATTGGTTTATCATACTCATTAATGGTAATATTAATTACAATGTCTTTCTATATACAAATAATAAGTAAGTAAGTACATTATATTAATAAAATTCTGTAGTTTTTTTTGATGTTAACTACTTATGTCGCTCTCTGTACCGGTACAGATAAAAACTACTCAACAAATTTTGATGCGGTCTTCACAGTTAAGTAGCTTGATGTTGAACTTATATCTGAGCCACGTAACATGGAATTCTATTCAGTAGAAATACGTATGTAGAGGATGTGTGTAGTGTCAGGATCGTAGCAAATGGAAATCCGTAGTATCTGCCTACCCCTCTGGGAAACAGGCGTGAATGTATGTATGTGTCTGTATGCATGTATGTATGTATGTCTGTATGTATAAATATATGTGCATAGTCTCGTCTATGTCACCGAAAGGTTAGGCAGAAGTAGTTATATAACATTCAAATTTTACTCTCTATTGCCGACTATCAAGCACAATTCAAGATTCCGTGCTGCTTCCAAGAATATCTTGAGAGAAAAACGCAATAACTTTTCGTCTGAATCGAGCAATAATTCAATAAATCTTTGTTGGTATTTAAGAGTTTGGGTAATACAATTTGACTTCACTACCTATTATAAAATAAATTCCCGCGCCGTGTCTGTCTGTCGGTTCGATAAATTCAAAAACTACTAAATCGAATTTCATATCGGTTTTCAACAATAGCCAGTATGATTCACGAGGAAGGTTCAGGTGTATAATTTGGTAAGGTTTCGTTCTACCCGTGCGAAGCCAGGCCGTGTCGCTAGTCAAACCCTATTTTGTCTTGCATACCAACATTTGACAGGTTAAATTAATAATATTACTATCACAAACACTGAAATGTAAACATTAACTTTTAACGAATTCACATATGACGTCAGCGTGGTCGTCCGTCACACCTATCGTGAGGAGTTGCTGTTTGGAGACCAGGTACAGACTCTCACCGTCTATCTCGTGATCCTGGAGCAGTGAGACTGTTTCCTTCCAGTTGTATTTCAGCAGATGGCTGGAGAGGTCTTCGACCTGGATGAAGACATTGTTTATTGTTAAAAGCAGATTATGATTATCACATAGCGGTCGCCTAGCCGCTTGAGTGGGTACGAATTCCATACGCGACAATTAATTGTTACATCAATTGTTCAGAGTACGGGTACTTTGAGTCTGTTAATGATTAAAAAAATTAAGAACTAAAATAATTTCTGAAATACTTCCTTCTTTCAAATAAATACAACTCACGCGCTAGGACTAAATCGTGGGTCCAGGTGGAGGTTTCAAACATTCAGACTACGGACATAAAAGACACCTACAGCCGACACAACAATTTTTGATTGACATAAGGTACCGGTTTTGTACCGTGTGGGGATCAAACCCACAATACTCGACGCAGTAGCAACGGCGGGGCGCTCACTTAAACCACGACGTCAGTTTTGCAGTGCGCACTGTCTTCCTAAGCTAAGCTAGCTTTGCAAAGCTTGCAAGCTAAATATCAGCAAGAAAAGAAAAGTGTTGAGTTTTATGTACCACCGCCACCTGACCCCAGACAACTTTAGAGAAATAGGTCCAATGGTTCTGGAGATAATCTCTCACATACACAAAAACACTCTCACTCACTCACAGAACTCGCTTTTTCTTTATATTAATTAAAGTTAATATTTAGTTAGATTAAAAAAGAAGATTGGTTACTCACCGTCCAGGACTTAATCGTAGAGTGTTGAAGCAGGTAGAATGGATTATCTGGAAAAAGAAAAGCAAATAATATAAAATGTGAATTAAAAGAGAGGACAGAGCGTTCTAGACAAAGGCCAGGTTAAGAGCACCTTGAACCGACGGGCGTGTATGAGGAATGTGATGAAAGTGAACGAAGCCAGAGAAGTGTGTCAGGATCGTAGCAAATGGAAATCCGTTGTCTCTGCCTACCCCTCTGGGAAACAGGCGTGAATCTATGTATGTAAAAGAGAGGAAGAAAAGATAATTCTGATGCTGTAATCGAACCCAGAATTCCTCTTAACTTTATACCACGGAACTAATAAGGCAGTCAAAATGCCAGCTTTCAACGTTACTCTCGTTTCTCCCACGTATGTGCAGGCTTTGGAATGAATAGTCCGCTGTGATGTTGGCCAAGCTCTAAGAATTCTTTCTTCAATAAGCTTTAAAGAGAGTACTTCTATCATCATCGGCTCAGCTGTGTACACTATTGATATTGCTAAAGTACATAACAGGCAACCACCAACCAGACTGCTGGCTTATCTGTTGTTATAAAATCATAGCAGACGAGCAAACCAAAAGACAGTAAATCAGATAGATAGGTACTATAAACGTACTAGCTAGAGGACATCAGGCATTCTGGTTTAAAAATAAAAAATGCGCGGCCAGACCTAGGCATATTTCTTATGGCTAGCTCATATACACCTTCAACTACTACTATGGATTTAACCCTGTAACTACGTTATCAGACTAGCAAAAAATAAAGAAAAAATGAAATATGTAGGGATTATGAGCCCATTCCCAGTACGACCCCGTTCCTAGTATGACACCATTCCCAGCACGACCCCATTACCAGTACGACCTCATTCCCAGTACGACCCTATTCCCAACACGACCCCATTCTCTGTACGACCCCATTCCCAGTACGACCCCATAGTTTTCGTACTCGTATTAGTTTTTTTTTTAAATGCATTAATACATTTTTAAGTATTTTTTTATTGTAAACTGAATAACTACTCAGAAAATGCAGTTACAGGGTTAAGTTCATATATTTTTTTGTAGGTCTTAACATGAACTAGCTATTGGAAATAATCCTAGGTCTGGCCGAGCAATTTTTTTTTTAGACCAACTTTGTATGGAGACTGCCTGATGTCCTTTAGCAACTTGCTTCTCTATGCTTTCTTTTTAAAAGACAACTACCTGCACTAGGAATAAATCTGTAATCCTGTGCAAACACCCAGACTCGGAACTATATGTATATGTAGATCACACAAATGTTTGTCCATCAACAACTCTTGGCGCAGTGGCAGTGACAAGGGGACAGTAAAACCATAACGCCATTCGAGCAGTATGCGCTGTGGGTCAGTCTGATATTAAATATTAATGGTAAATAAAAATATTCTGTTACCCGAGTCCGTGGAACCTTCGAAATAAAAAGTATATAAAAACATTCCGATTTGTCGGCCTCGATGGCGTAGTGGTTAGTGTAACCGAACGCCACGCTTGAGGTCGCGGGTTCGATTCCCGCACAAGTCAAATATTTGTGTGCATGAACATGGATGTTTGTCTTGGTCTGGGTGTTTCTATGTATAATATGTATGTATTTACAAAAAAAAAGTATATAGTATGTTTATCCATTGTCTAGTACCCATAGTACAAGCTCTGCTTAATTTGGGCTAGATGGTGTTGTGTGTATGTGGTAGAATATTATATTATTATATTATATTATATTATATTATATTATATTATATTATATTATATTATATTATATTATATTATATTATATTATTCCTATCCAGAAATGCAACGTGTTGTTAAAATTTTAAGTCAATCCATCGACTACTTTTCGAGTAATGCTGACACAAACTTACGGAACCTGGATTTTATATATAAAGATATTATTTACCTTTTCCTTTTTCATCCACTACTTCTATTTCTGCCGTCTTCTCTTTTTCCTCTTTGGCGCTGTCCAGCAGTAAATAGTGGAACGGCAGTAGCGGTATGTCCACGTTATTCTTTAACTCTTCTTTAATACTCTCTCTTATAAGATCTTTAGTCTCACTTTCCTCTTTCTTCAAATTTGTGTGAATAGTTTTTTCTTTTAACGGTTTTCTTATCTGTAAGTGGTCAACAGTATTTTTTTAATAGTTGAAGACAATTTGGCCGCTCGGATGGTGCAGAGATTTCAGTGGTCGTCTTGCCACGAGTATCGTAGGTGTAATTCCATACCGGACATACATTTCTATGCCTAACTCAGATACCAGCTCCTCACATATTTCAGACCATGACCATAGCTACATGTGAATAGGCATAAATAAACACTATGTAATTAAATAATATTGTCTTCTATTTACGCGAATATTATTAATTGAAATTAAAATACTATATACGGATTTTATCGCGTTGTTTATTTGACACTTTATTACATAATTTTGAAAATTGTTACACTACTACTACTATTAAACTTTACTAATTTTAAGCTAATTAAATTATCATTAAAACTATTTAGATTAAATTTAATTTTACACTTTCCCCGACGTTTCGGTTGCAACTGAAGCAACCGAAAAAATTTGTAAAGTTTAATCGTAATAGTAGTGTAACAATTTTCAAAATTATGTAATAAAGTGTCAAATAAACAACGCGATAAAATCCGTATATAGTAATTTAATTTCAATGACTATGTAATTATTTAAGGCCTTTTTTATGTGAAGAGGAATAAACATTATTATTATTATTTCTGTGATGCACAAATATTTGTCCTGGACGTGGATGTCATTTGTAGCGGTTATTTGATCGTTCATTTTGAAATGTCAAATTTTTAAGCCTCGAATGTTTTGATCTATCTGGGAATCGAACCCGATCTCTTGCGAACGGCTGCAAACATAAGCGCAAGCATAAGGACGTCGATGTTATTAGAAAATGTTGCGGCTTGCGCTCTCGATCAAAAACTTAGGACGCGTAATAGTAGCAGTAGTACAAATTGCAATAAAATTATAACTATTTGAATGCAGCGACGACGAATAAACTGGCATTCGAATAAACAATTCTATAATTATGGAAAATTTTGTTGGTTGTGTATCGTTACTATAAATAATATGAACACTTACCGGGAAAGCAAAATTAGATTCCTGTATCACGTAACCGTCTACAACGTGCGTCAATATGTTCATATTCTCCTGTTTTATCGTCAATCTATTACCTTCGGCTGGCCTTTCATCTTTCACTATCTCCATTTCCTTACTCTCTTCAACTGAATTGACGGTTTCAATAATTTGATCAACTGTAGTCTCCACTTTCTGAACAATGTTCTCACTTGTGTTTGTTTCCATAGCAACGATTTTCGGCGCTATCGTATTTTCTATGAGTACATTTTGTGGCTCTTCTATCGGTTTTATATTCACTTCAATCTTAGTTTTTATTTCTGGTTTAGTCTCTTCTGTAAGTTTTACTGGTTCAACAGTTATATTTTCGGTTATAGGTGCTTTTACTTCATCGATTTTATCTTGAAGGACTCTGCCACGAGCTTGCGGGTAGACTGTGTTTCGTATTAATTTATCTTTTTCTATTATCGGTGTCGGCTCTTTATTTTTAGTTTCTTCAGTGCTGTCAATAGTTTTGATAATCTGTAAGCTAGGCATATCAATTTGAGTGTTAACTTTAGGTCGATGTACTGGACTTGTATTCGTCCCCATTTCATTGACTATTTTAGTTACAGTGATATTTTGCTGCGGATAAGTTTGCTTTATACCAACATTGGCAACTATTTTCTTTTGTATCTCGTCTGGAGATTCACTCTTTCGTTTCCTGGTAATAGTTGGATTATTCAGCTGTTGAATAATAGCGAAATTGTTTGACACGTTTTGCTGCACATTTTTCTCGTGGTTATAAACTGGAGTATTTTGTACAGTTTGGACCGGTATGTGTTGTTGCATTTTCGGCATATTGGCCATATTGTTAACGAGCTGTGGTCTAGGTTGTATCGGTCTGTAGTAATTATTTGGCATAAAGTTCCTAACATTAGGTATAACATTCCCAATAGGACTTCCAACAGATTTGTTCATATCTGCAGGCGAGCTGTCCCTTACTTTAGCTACCGGTTGTACATTTCCTACTTTATTTGTAATTGACGCTCTGACGTTGTTCATGGTTGGAGGTGGACGTCCAACGTTGGCCACAAAAGTCTGTCCAACATTAGCTTGCCCAACATTAGCTTGCCCAACATTTGCCATGTTAACCATATTCTGTTGTTGCTGTTGCATGTTCTGTATCTGGTTAATGTTTGCCATAGGCCTTTGGATAGGAGCTTGCTGTTGAATCTGTGGCCTCATGAAGACTTGCCTCTGGACCTCAACTCCTTGATTGACCATCTGATTTTGGACCTGCCTATTTACGTTTATTTGATTTTGCATCATTTGCGCGTTCTGTATTTGCACGTTCTGATTTACAGTCCTTTCATTCTGCATGTTTGTCTGCATGTTTTGAACGATATTTGGTACGATGTTGGCCAACTGCATAGTTGGTCTCATTTCTTGGGACTGTTGCGCCAACATTTGTTGTTGGATTTGAAAGTTGGCGAAGTTTTGATGTAAGTACAAGTGATTTTGGTCCACAGGCTGCTGAACAGAAGGCACAATGTTGTTTGTCAGTTGTTGGACGTAAACCACAGGGTTCTGTATCGCCTGTCGTGTCTGAAGGCTGTTCTGCATCCATGGTGGCGGATTTTGTGGGTTGATGAAGAATGTTTGGTTCGGCTGAATTTGGTCTCCTGGAATGAGAGAGAATATTTGTTATTAATTTTGTTATAACAATAAAGTTTTTGGGTGTTAGGCAGTTATACGCTTTATAATCAGTAGATCCCAATATGGTCTATTGCTTCAAAGTCAAAGCTTTGACTTGATATCGATAGCCTAGTAAGAGGCCGTTGGAACTTAACACTCAGAACTCTTGAGATCGATCCCAAGGTACACACCTCTCACTATTCGAAGTTATGTACCTACGTATTAAATAGTTAATTTTAGCTCGCTCCAACGGTAAAGGAAAACATCGAGAAAACATGTCTAAAAGTTCTCCGTAATCTTCTCGAAGATATGTCAAGTCTGCCAGCCTGCACTGAGCCAGCGTGGTGGACTATAGTTTTGCGGTTAGACTCTAATTCTTCTCATACTGAGAATAGGCCGGTGCACAGCATTGGTACGGTTTATACGTATACGTGGCTAATATATGCTGTCATATGTAGTCGTGAGTATCAGGCAGTCGCAAGCCATGGACAGAATGTAATCCTTCATAAAATCATCGTTGTATTCCTGGGCGAGTAATATAAATATACTGGGGTGTAATAAGGCAGAAGAAGACAGAAGATTGTGTGTTCTCTCACCAGGCTGCACTAATATTTGTGTCTCGTACACAAACCGGACTGGACATAACACCATCTGTTGAGCCATGGCTTGTTGGGCTCTGGAAAGAACAACATAAAATCATATAAGATAATATTATGTGACATCAGACTCCCTCCGTGACGTAGTGGTAGTGTTCCACTGCTGCGAATGAAGTTTCGGGCTTGACTACCTGGACGAGTACTCTTATGAGGTTCTCCTGTTAGGAAATTCTCAGTAGCAGAACGGAGTCTGGAATTGTGCACGGTAGACTGCAATAGATTCGCCTTCTATTAATTAAGGTCTAAATTATAGGTGGCGATGTAGGAGTTATACCTCTGCCTCCCCCTTCAGGGATATGGCGAGACACTAATGCTAGTTATAAATAATATAATTGACTTATCCTCTATAACACCTTGTATTTACTAAAAAAAAATATCTACTTAATATTATGAATGATGGAATATGAAACTTATATTTATAACTAGCGGAACCCATGCAGCCACGCTTCACTGCCGCTCAGTCTGACATTAATAATTTGATGTTTCCGTAAGAATTTTAGAATAAAAAGTATATAAAAACACTCTTATACATAAATGCAACATTGTATAAAAAATTCAAGTCCAAGTCATCAAGATCCATCGACTACTTTTCCTGACTGTCTTGCGGACACAAACATACGAAAGCTAAAATTACATACATATATAAAGTTTTACCGTGGTTGCTCGCGCGTTGGCGACGCGTTTCGTACTTTACGTTTTCGCAAATGCGTGACACGGTTGGTTTTATTTTTAATTCTCTTCATTTTAAGTGTTTCCTAATGTTAGTACTTAACCTCAATTCTAACCTAATAAGCTTATGTCATCTTTGCTTGGCTGATCATAGATACAAAACGAGATTGTAACTTAAAGAGGACTTATACGATTTCGTGAGGACTAAAGTTATTGCTACTAGATGTAGACTAGATGTCTGCCGTCCAACTAAAAAGGTGTTGAGTGCTATCGGTGCTGCAGTAACGGCCTAGTGAGAGACCGTTACACTGCTAGAGGTCTCTAATTTGATCCCAAGGCACGCATCTCTGACGTTTCGAAGTTTTTTGCTTTTTCTAACGGTAAAGGGAAACATCGTGTGGAAACCGACATGTGTTCTCCATAATGTTCTCAAAGATATGTGAAGTCTGCCAACCCGCACTGGGCCGGCGTGGGAAGAGGCCAGTGCTTAACAGTAGGAAAGATTAATAGAGGGCTCATATTATCATTATTCTAGTCGATACTTCTTCTTCTTCTTTTCTTGTGGTTAGTGGCCAACCTGTTGTTCAAGCCGTGGTGGACTCTAGCCTAACCCTTTACTATTGTAAAGTCATAGTTTATAGCATATAGCATAGTCATATCCTATGTCATGGTTTAAGTGGTTTCTTCGCCACTTCCACTCGTGAGTATTGTAGGTTTGTTCCCCACACGGAAGAAAGAATGGTGTTATCCACAAATTACTGTTCCGAGTATGGGTGTTATTTTTGTCCATTGTTTGAATATTTGTAGTCCCCCGCAACACAGGAATTATTGCTAGTGCGGCAGTTGTTCATGAAAGTAATCAGAATGATGTCTTCGACTTTGTTATGAAGCAACAAGTGAGAAACGGCCATAAATTGCCGTAAATCTTAGAGTTCGAAAAAACGGTATCACGTGAACTTGAGGTCAGAGGTCAAAGGTCATAGTCATTTCGGAGGTATATCGACTATGCTGAGTCGAATGGCGTTGACCGCGAGTCTCTAGCTCTTACGGTTCTTGAGTTGAAAGTTGTATAGCAGACAGACGGACAAAGCTGTTGTATAAGAGTTTTTTCGAACTCTAAAAAGATACTTCGGTATCGCAGTGGTAGTGAAGCGACTGCTGCACATAAGGGTTTTTTTTATTCTACCACCTAAGGTGGCAAACAAGCATACGGCCCACCGTTCGGTACCACACGGTGGGCCGTATGGTTGTTTGTCTCAGGTGGGCCTGATGGTGCGTGGTCACCGTAGCCTATGGACGCCTGCAACACCAGAGGCGTCACTTGCGCGTTGCCGGCCTTTAGGATAGGAAGAAGAGAAAAAGGAAGTGAGAAGGAGAAGGAGCGGGAAGGGGGAAAGAGGGTGATTGGGCCTCCGGCACTCTCACCCACCGAGCGAAACACAACAGTAGGAATGGTGCTATTTCACGTCGATATTGTGAGAGCGTAGTCAGGGTGAGATGGGTAGTAGAAATCAACTCTCAAGGCTCTGCTACTCCATTTAATTATCGAGTCGAGCATCGTGTTACTGAGTTTTTCTGCCAAGAAATTCTCAGTAGATAACAACTCAATCTATCTGGGGAAGTAGAATCTAAAAATAGCAGACGAAACGCACCTAAGTGTAATATGTGCAGTTTCACATTACTTTCTCTATAGTTACTACTGTAATTCTTTGGCCCACTTGTGGTCTAAAATATGTATTGTCTAAAATGTATGTGTTCTATCTGCTTACCCTATTTGATCATGCTGCTGCGTCATCGGTTGCTGCATCTGTTAACAAAAGCGAACATTATTTCATACACAATTTCATGTATTCACGCATCTACATTACGCTAGATATACTTTAGGTCTAATAGGAAAGCTTACTGGACACTTTTCTAAGTCTATGCCGCTACTGGGATATTTTTATAAAAGCTCAACGGGGAATCGATGTTAGGACCTCGTAATTAGCCGTAAAGGATCCAAAAAGTGAAAAGTGTTCGTCACAACACTGCTACGGGTCAGAAATGTTAGGGATTCATAAATAGTAGAATGTTTGTAGGTAATGACCTCCGCTACATAGGATTTATTACTGTGGCGGGAGTTGTCGTTTTTAGGATTTTTTTTCACTGATTCGACGGCACGCTCATTACGAAATATTACCAATATCGAACCCTGTTCTGATCAGATGTTTATTTTACGTACCTACCAAATAAACTTTGATCACCCATCCAAGAACAAACCTAGCTATGTTACTGACTCTCAAAAACGCAATTTAGCGACAACCGTATCAAAATAGGGACAGCTCAGTTCTATGAAAAAAATTGTACCTGAGTTAGGGTTTTACAATAACATAATAATATAATAACATATTAACTTAAGGATCGTATTGGCCAAACGACGACATGTTTACGCGACGTTCCAGGTTCAAGACCTGATTTTATCTCGTTATAATTAACCAGTCAAGTCTTGATGTACCAGATATAATTAAAAACCTATAGTACCTGGCCGCCGGCGCGGCGTGCCGCTGCGACTGAGTAGGCTAAAATGGTAGGGAAAAATATTTGCGTACCTACCTACCTAATTATAATATTAATATGTGGCATTCAACTTAAAAGATAATTCAATTGAATCAATGGCTATAACACCGAAATGTAAAACTACTATCGAACGTAACAATAATTATCTTAAAGTTTCTAAAAACAAATATGATCCTGTGGGAGAATCGAATCCACAACCTTGGTAATGGCAAGGCGACTTTTTAAACCATCTGTACAATCAGTCATAAGTAATTGATACAATAAGATATTTTTTTTTATGGATCAAAATAGGGGACTTTGCCATGAATGGAAAGGTTTAAAAAATATTAAAGGATTGAGGTATTATTAGTTTTTGTAAGGGTCCTTTATGAGGGGGTGGCACACCCCTTTTATAGTAGGTAAAAAAAGTCTAGATCGATAGATAACACAAGCATTCTAGCTTAGCCGGAGGGGTTGACAAGAATATTACTTTTATTATTTCATACAAAGAATACTGCACGGCTCGAGTTGATATGTGTGCTATGACCTTAAATCAACGATAAAATGTAATGGTTTAATGGTATTTAAATCAAAGATTTAAATAGGCAACTGACACGTTTCTAGAAACCAGCAAACCATAGTGGTCTTTAGTCTATGGACCGTACAAAAAACGTTGTTTTTTATTATTATACCTAAGTATTTCATAAAAAAATACTCATTACAAAATACATTAGGCTGTCAAAACGGCAATATGGCGTCAAGTCGTCAAGTGACGTCGTACGTTTGTAAATAAACATTAGACAGCAAGCAATGACAGAAGACGTTTACGAACATGTGACGTCAACATAAATGTTGCCAATTAAACCTGTGTACGTTCACGTGGTTTCAATTTAAATAAAGTTTATTTTACGATTTTTGGTAAAAATAATACTTAATTATTTTTTATATTGGTAAGTAAGTAGGTAATGTAATGAATAAGTCATTATTTCTGACTGTTGAATAGCCTTTTATAGATATGGTAAGGCCAATGAGCCGAGAGAAAGAATGTAAACAATCGGCCAGCGGGTTTTAACATTTTAACATGCATAATCTCTATAGGTTCAATCAAAGTTACCTTTAACAGATATTCACAACTTTGTGAATCACAAGAATAACTAAAATCACGATAAATATATAGACACACACTACTTTTTTACCTACTTATATAATTCTCTCGTTTAGTTGGCTATCATTCTACGCTTGGGTAAATATGGTCACTGTTCCAAGCGTTGTCATCTAACACGCGCTGTCAACATGACATCTATATTATAAATAAAGTATTATCACGCTGACTCACATTAAAAATTGTACAATTTTTAATGTGTGAGCTCATTTTTTTCAGTGTGGACACTTTTTCGTACAATTAATATACGGGGAGAATCTATGATTTTAATCTTTGTATCACATATTTTTGTTCCAGATATTGTATCATTGAACCCACTACAACACACTAGCAGTGTAGCTGTTCAAACCACTGCACTTCCTATGCATTTAACCTGACCTAGTTGCATCGAATTTCGCTGTGCACAACCCCGTATTGAAGGGTGGCACACACGCACGCACATGTAGATTATTTACACATACAGCACCACACAACTATATTTACATATAGCCGATACGTCTGCCTGCAATTTTATCTATGTCTGTGTGTGTATATGAATAGAGGATGTGTGTGTTAGTGTGTGTGCTACCTGATCTACCAGCACATACATGCACGTAGCCGATACGTCTGTGTGCAGTTTTATCTATGTGTGCGTGTGTATATGAATAGACAATGTGTGTTAGTGTCTGTGAGTTTGTGTATGTGCTACCTGAGCCACCCTAACGCTCCCTTACTGAGGGGTGGATGCAATTTAGACTGGCTCGGTGGTTTATTGGAAGTGACAGCTGATCGTGACGGCTTTGATTCCCAGGCTAGACAGTGTTATTGGATTTTTGTACCTAACGAAATTCGCTGTAGGTGAATATCAAATATCAGACATCACAAAACACCTACTTAGGTGTTTTGTGATGTCTGATATTTTGTCGAAATATACCTAGGTAATTTAGGGTATGTCTCAGCGGTGTACTGATAGTGTAGCAACAGCTGTGAATGAGGTCACGAGTTCGATTCCCGAGACCGGTAGTGTTATTAGGTTGTTCTGTCTAGATTTTCTCAGTAGCAGAACGGAGTTAGTTACTGTGTCTGGTAGACGGGAATTGGCTTGTCAGCTTATTACGTGGAACTTAAAATCATAGTTGGCGGAATGTGGGTCCAATAGACCTCTGCCTACTCCTTAGGGGATAGAGTGGTGGGAGACTAGGTTTGTTTGGTTTAGTACATTTCTGCTTAATCTATTATAAATATATCTATGACATTATTTATTGACAACACGTGGTATTTTTTATGGCATTTTACCTTAATATGGAGGTGACCTAATGGTTAAAACAGTTGACTTGCTATTAGAAGGTTGGTGTTCGAATTATTCATAGCATATTAGACGTTATTATTATTTTTATTGACAAAAATATTTTTGCTTTAAATATTTAGCATAATATCACGCCAAAAATTATCACGGCAGAGTAAGCAGACCTTATCGCACCCACTTCTTGTCACTTTTGTTTAGATCCAACTTCATAGGAGATAAATCAACTGTCGTTTAGACACAATTCCAAATGTCAACAAAGATTTTATCAAACTCGGGTATCAAATTCAGGAAGTTACGAATGACAGTCTTACATACACTTACGCCACTGAACTACCAATCAAAAACCTAATGGGTAATAAAGTCTGATCACGTCTTTTTTATAAAAGAGCATCATAATTATAATATAAAGTAGTTAACGACAACGGCTCAGCAGTTTCCGAGAAAGGAATACGAATAAAAACATCAAATAGCTTTCTTCCAACCACCATCTTTAGGTCTCCATAAATCAAGGGGCTTCCAAAGAAATAATCCATTCGATCTCGCTATTATTACATTCAAAACATAATTTCAATTTTAGTCCAAGAAAATAGAACTCATAATCGCTTGCACCCATATTTTTTGCCGCAGACAAAGGTAATTTTCTTTCACCAATAGAATATGAACTTTAAATCGTTATACATAGGGTATACTTCAGTATATAAGGGGCGACGGTAATAATAATCCCTCGGCGGGAACGGCAGACATTTTTTATTTTTTTTTGTGTTTCTTAGTGATGTAGTATGAGTCGATAGTTGATTTCTCTTATGAAGTTATTTAAGGAATTGTTTTGTTTACTTTTTAATAAGATAATTACGATGATCTGATTAGGCGTTGAGAATTTATACATAAATAGATTCACACCTGTAAAGGTCTAGGAAAAGGTATGTCTGAATTTTTCTGGCTATATTTTTACGCTTCACATGATAGTGAGCAAGGCCGCCATCTATCGGACACATTGTTGAATACCGTGCTGCTATTAGAAAGGTAATTCTACAAAAAGAAAGCAGTTATACATAGCTCGATTTGAAAATTAAATCATGGGCCACACAATTGGCAGTTATCATGAAGAAAAAGTTGTGTCAGTCAATGAGAAAAGCCATATAAAAAACCCTATGATGTTTATCTTACCTGGGCATGGAAACCTAGATCTGACAATTTGTCTGCAGAGTGGATACACGTATAGCACTTATATTATAGCGTAAAACTACGGGACTAACCTGGCAGCACCTCTAAAGATTGTCATAGAAAAGTTGATGATTTCAAACTTCTACCGAAGATGATAGGTCCTTGAAGAAGTCTATCAAGTCTTAGGTACTTAAAATTATAAATGAAGTCAATATATTTAAACCACAACAACTTTAGTACATTGATATTGTTTAAGTTAATGTATTCAGATTGAAGAAGTTAAAGCAAAAACTAATATTCGTCTAAAGCTAAAATAACTACATATAGTGACGGTTTTGTCACTATCCGGAGGTTAAACTACTATTCCTGCTATAGCGATATGCACCAATACCAAAACAATAGTCCAAGATCAGAAGAATATATCAGCACAGTTTTCAATCTTATTAAAAGTTGTGAGAAAGTTTAAAAAAAGACAAAGATTGCAGCAAGCAGTTGAGATGGCTGTTTGGTGGCCTTTTATACACAATACATACAGCGAAGATCCAATTAGCAAATGGCGACCAAAAGATGACGCTGTACTCAATTTTAATAACACAAACTGTATCAATTCTTTCTGAATTTCTATTGTCAATTAATACAAGACAAAATCGACAATCCAGTATCAATAATCATCGGTTCGGAGTTCACCAGGCACGATTACTTTGCCTGGCAGAAGATTTATTATTTGGATTAGATGAACGTCACGTCTTGTTACAATAGAAAAACACATATTAAGTCAATACCTTATTATATGGCAAAGTCCTGTATTACTTCAAATGTGCATAACAGAAATACTATTCGAAAGTTATAGGTCTTTTAAGACCATGAAGGAAAAGACTACATGGACGGTATGAGCCTTAGTTAGTCCGCAGGTTTGATACAGTCAATATATAGGAAGATGGTGAGTCTTGGATACTTCTATAAATAAGGAATTATGTGGTAACAATTTAAAACCAGTCTTCATATGTCGTAGCATGCCTTATGTTATTTGTTTTGGTTATAATAGATAAAACTCAAATATGATACTAATATAAATTAGACTCATCATATTCTTACAAGTTCAAAATGGCATTCGGTACAAGAAGTATCTAAAGCTTCTGTAGTATTTATGCTACAACCGATTTCGAAGAAACGTCGTAAGTATTTCTACTTTTGGAGAGACCAGACAGCAGGTAAGCAGCAGTGTATAAATCTATAAAACAATGTGCTCCTACTTTCATTATTTCTTAAAAAGATAATTCGTGCAATATGTTTCGCTTGTCACGGCGTACATTAGATAACACACCTAGATTTAAAACAACTATTTGTTGGATTCAGAAACCAATTGTCATCCTTCGTGAAATCGCAGTCCAAATAGTGTGTTTCTGAATGAGAATACATATGCTTTTAAAATAATTTTCATGCTATTAATCGTAGATCTGATGACCTTTATCAAATGTTTGTTTGGCGTAAAGGTTTCAATTCGAGAGTGACACCCATTGTGTTCAAGCCAACGTCATTATCACACAGACAATATGCTCACATCTCACATTAGTAATACAATACAAAAAACAATATAAAATTATAATACCGTGATCTTTAGACTTTTTTAGAAAGAGAAGTGTAATAGGTACAATATCTATGTGATTGTAAAATAATAGTTCAAATTAGTTTTGCCTTCGTTACATTGGAAAATCTATTACTTCGTTAGCTACCAATCTCTAACATGCCATTAGATCTCCATAAAGAAAAGTGACGAACAAACAAATAGATCTTCCAAAACTGTATTCTGTTTGGCAAGACTTGACGCAGTGGCGAGATAACCACTTAAAGTCAAGGTACCATCCATGCACCAATTATTATTCGGTAAATTGATAACCAAATATGTCTCATAGATCTATATCACGTTGCATTTTACAACAGTAGACTGCGAAAGACTAACGGCCAGTTTCACCACTATCAAGTAAAAGTTATCCGAAAATAAATCGGATGCTGTCTCACTCTTGTTAGCTTTAAGAAGAGAGATGGCGAAACTTTTATCTTATAGATAAATGCTATTTGGAGATGGTGGAACAGGCTCTAAGTGACTAAAACATATGTTCTCCTAAATTAACAACCATTTAAAGTTTAAGGTAAATATCGTTTTAATTTGCATTGAAAATAAGCCGGATTAGTTTTATTAATAACGCAACAGGATATCATAACATATTTAATTAGAGGCTAGTGACATAGTACTTGTGGAAGCGGTGTGGTTAAGCATCGTTACCGCAGATACTCTTATCTTCTGACTCTTCAGATGGGTAACCATTTACGGAATGTCATAGATAGCCTCGGATCTCAAATATTATTATTATAGTAAGGTGGCTAATAAGTATACGGTAGTGTTGTTATTTCTTTAGCCTATGGAGGCTTACAACACCATAGATAACAAACGCATGTTTGTAACCCTTAAGGATTAAGTTGATGGCCGCGACAGAGAGAGAGAGAGAGAGAGAGAGAGAGAGAGAGAGAGAGAGAGGACGGTTACTTCCAAAAGAATAAGAATATTATTATAAGTATTTAAGAAATCTGAAAACCTGAATAACGTATCTTGTTGGAGAAAAGTCTGTAGAAGACTCAATGTTACTCTTTTTATGTATAAAAAGACCATGCTAGCCCTTTACCGTTGATTTTTACAAACATTACACACAAACTTTACACTGAAGATAACATAATACTTATTTGAGTAATATTGTTTACCTACAGCAAGAAGACCACTTAAACTATTACACCCTTCTCAGACTGATAAGAGGCCCGTGCCCAGCAGTGGGACAGCTTAATACAGGCCTGATATTATTATATGCAGGAAACAGTAAGAACAGACATAATTCAAAAAGTATTGTGTCTAGTGGCCGGTGTGCCGCAACAACAGAATAGGTTCAACGCCCTGATACCTATTAAGTAATAATTTGTAAATTTATAAAATAATTGACCCTTTAAAAAGATCAAAAATAATTGTAGAAATTATAATCAGCTGTATCAGAGGAAACCAATAGCTAAGATCAATACATACGTGTAAAGTTCAATACACATATACCTATCACACACACATAAACACCAACCGTATAAAAATAACAAAATTTATCTATAACGATAAATTATATCGATAAACAAGCTGTCAGAATCACAACACTATCACAAAATGTAGGGCGCCACAGGGGAACGCCGTACCCCGCCGAGATCTCTATAAATAAGTTCCATATGACGGAAAGGGACACCCTTATGTCAAATACATAACGTTAGAGGGAGACAGAAAAGAGCATCAAAACAAAATAATGCAGTAATAGCATTTTAGCCTTTAGTGTGCAGCAATAAGAATGTCTGGAATTGAATATGTCATCGCAAATTGTCATATGATGCCATGATACATACTATATTACATATATCGCCAACTATATTTATACAAAAACTATACACATGCACCAAAATAAAAACAACAAAATTACAAAAGCAGAACAGCTGACTGAACGAACAAAAAAAGTTTTAACCGTGATTTTTTTAATATGGAGATTAAATAGTAACGGGCATCGATAATTGAATTCCCATTTCAAATAACCGTGACGTCACGCTCGAAATTCAAAGTTATTTCAGTGTTACAACTCGATACGTGGAATAAAATACGAAATTACGACGTTTCCCTCCAAAAATCTAGACCAAATGACAATCTTATACAAAAATATTATAAAAATAAGGTTCAACAGTCTTACCGTAGCAGTTCCTCAGCAATGGTGTCTTCATAAACGTCAAAAAACTATAGAAAACGTATCAAAACGTCACGATTAAAGTCACTCCGGACATCTTTCGAAACGAAATGGCTGCACGAATAACATAAAAGATACGACCACACCGTATCGCACTACTACCATGAAGTAATGAACGACAGCCGGATAGCGACAAAACAGCGATAACACGATACGAACGAGTATCGATTTTGTCAGAGGTTAGTAATTTTGGTACAGAGGCTACCCAACCAATGATAAAACACTGAATAACAAGCCACCGCATTGGACGGGACGTGTTTCGAAATTCAAACACGTTCCATGACCCCAATATCCTCTTGGTGTGTCGAACGGGGCAAGAAACATGCGTCTATTTCATTCTCACTAACAGTGATTTTCTGTGCGTTAAAAAGAGAGAGAAAATTTGTTTTTGTCGGATTTAAACGGAAAGACGATTGTGGAAATGACTTTTATTATCATCATGTGATTAATTATGTACTTTATTGTATTCATATAAGGTTGAAAACAGATGTTCTAGTTTCGTATTTCTATAGACATTGTATACACGTAGAATGGCCGATATGATGCATTATTCATTGAATACCATTTGGGCCTATTTGTTGACTCAAAGTTCTTATTACTTTGACCAAGCATTTATTTATTAAACACGTAAGCAACACTTCACTGAAATATGTACAGTTGATTTATTGTATACTGGAATTATATAAATTTTATAATCATTTTATTTGAGAGCAATATGTTTGCCGACGGGAGATAAAATGGACGACTTTTAGAATTTTGAGATTTGAATTTCGAATTGATATGAATGGGTATGAATATTTTGGCGGGAATTAATTAGATTTTTTAAAGTATTTTTACTTGGGTCGATTTATCAATCACATATAAACTGAGAAATGCAATTTTTGTTCTAATCAAGGTAAGCTATTTTTAAGACGATCAAAAACTCCACCTAAACAGATTTTAATTTTAAAGTTGCCAGCCAGTGCTACCATAGTTTACTGGTTTACCCACGTGTGAAAATCGGATTTTATGAAGATTTTTAGGTATATTTATTTATAATCAAAACAACATGCAAAGTGATGTAAATTTTCCATCTAAAATGTTTATACCACTATTTAAGGTAGGTATTTCATCCCATCTGATGGTAGGTAAGTGGCAACACTAGAAGCATCACTCGCGCTTTATCTGTCGTGCAGAAACGGAATCAATGCGTTTCCAGCGCAAGATGCAAAGGTCTTCCTGATGACAGTTCAGCATTGCTTTGAAATTTGTGCCAACGCCATCTTAGTCCGCGAATGGTCATTCATTCTATGTTTTCTGCTGTGTTGCATTCAGCATGTTCTGAAAATGCCATTCACCACAGTAACACCGCGAGATTGTTTGACCGCAGTCTTCTGTAAGGCGGTCCCTACACTGTTAGTACTTCTCCAAGTCCCAGTAGTAGACTAGAGTTAGAAAGCTGGTGGTTTTAGACTCCTCCGTGCCTCGGATAACACGTGAAATCGTTGGTCTTGCGCCTGATCTCTCTCCGGTCGTGTCGGATTACCGTCCCATCGGATCATGAGAGTTAGGGAACAGAGAGTGCACTTGTGTTTGCGCATATACCTACTTATGTAGGTACTATAGGTAGATAATATCGCCTGCGCCGTGGTGGCTAGACTCGGTTCAGATTCGGTATGAAGGATATTATTACCTTTTATTTATTTTATCTTATGTAAAGCAAAAGTTAAAGCAGCGGTAGCTCAGTGGGGAGACCAACAGACTGCATTGCAGAGGGTCTCGGTTCGAACCCACGTCGCGCACCTCTGACTTTCGGAAGTTATATGACTTTTCGAAATTTTGTGCGTATTGATTGACAATTATCGCCTGCTCCGTGCCTCGGAGAGTACGTTAAGCCGTCGGTCTCGGCTGCCATGAACATCTATGGTAGTCGTTATTGGGAAGTCAGTGCCCTCTAATATCCTGACACTGGTCTAGCCTTAGGATATCGTTAGCCTTTGGGTTGCGGAGGTCAGGTGGCAGCCGCTCCGTGTAAAAACTGATATCCAGTCGAATCCGGTTAGACTAGAAAGCCGACCCCAAGTGACTTGGGAATAATAAAGGCTAGGGAGAAGAGAAGATTTATTTTATCTTATGTGGGGGCCAGTCAGTGCAGACCGGCGACACTTCGACCCAGTGGGATCTTTTGTGTCGGCACTCTCCCAATAACGACTGCCATAGATGTTCATGGCAGGTCCCTATTACTTCTAAAAGCAAGCTCCTGCAGGTTTAATAGTGCCTTATTTCTTATAAGTGTTTCCCTTTTCAGTTCGATGGCTAATTTCTAGGACGAATTTTGAAAACAATATGTTGGACTGTTGGTATCTATGTAGGTACCTACTCTATGCTTTAATAGTCTATAGATAGGTACGTTGATCTATAGAGCGTGTACAAGAAAGACGTGGTCATATTAAAAGGTTTACTTAATCTATGTTGTGGGATCCATAGTTTAGATAGACTCACCCCTGCCTAGCTTCGAAGGGGTAAAAGGAAGTTGTGACGATAATCGCCTAGACGCCCGGCGAACGCGGGCGCACGTCACTAGCCACCTCTCGCGACCGGTGGTGCCAGACTATATAAGGAATGGACGGTGTCAGTCGCGGCTCCTTGCGGCCCGGCTTCACACTGCCAGCTAAGTGTCCTGATTATACAAGGACCACGAAGCAAGTCTTTAGCGAACCACGCCCTGACTATAGTTCTATAAGTAAAGATTGTCTATTTTATTTGTATCTTAATACATTAAAAGTGTATTTGTTATACCTTCTCTCATTGTACTTCCTAATTATTCTACAGTTCTCTTAAAGTAAACCCTAAAGGTTACAAAGTGTATAAGATAGATACGTCACTGTTATGTTTTTGGTCCCATGTTATTGGCCTATTGCTATTAACCAGGCACAGATACAAACTCCGTGCTGCTATTCAGAAATTATTGTCAGGTAACCAATTAACACTTTCTCCGAGTATCGAACCTGGGTCCCCGCAATCACAATCGAACATAAGCAATAGCGCTTTCTGCATCAAGGACCTGCCAGTTGATCCAGTCATCCAACGCGAGCTTCTTCAGGTTGTGGTCGAGGAACATAGAGATCAATATTGTATTCCTGCCATCTTGCTATGTAGGTAGATACCTGCCTATGTTTTACAAAATAAATTATGATTACGATTACCTAGAGGCTGTTGTTAATCAAACTATTTAACCAAAGAACTATCGGTAACATGCTCCCCAAGTCCACATATCTCCCGCTAGCCGACAACCTCATAATACTTAAGTATAATGGATAATTTCAGCCCTGTAAATAAACTGTCACACTGCTGGGCATGGGCCTCTTTTCAGTGTGACAAAGGCTAGGCCGCTAGCCCAGTGCGAGGTAGCAGACTTCGCATATTTTTATAAACATTAGGTATGTCCAACTCACAGACATGCAGGTTTCCTCACAATATTATCCTTCACCATTCAAGCGCGCGATAAATTAACTAATTAAGACTGCGCCGAGCGTAAGACAGATAATGACAGCGCTCGTACGGCGCATATTCAAATCGGCGCGCGGCCGCCATAGTCAAATTGTATGGAGGAATTGAAATGCTTTTTTGATAAATATGTATCTTTATTGTCAACCAATAACTTAAATATTTAGGACGGACAAATTGTAATATAACTATTTATGTTTCGTTTAAGCTGTAAAATAGGATAGATTTCGACTGTTATAATCTAAAAATCACGTAACACGAGCTTACGTTTTTGCATTTTCTGTGCAAATTGACGTACCTAATTTTGTAGGCGAAAATATTAATTATTTTATGTTTTTTACACGGAGTAATTGTAAACACATTCATTGTTATGGTAAATGTATATTTTATATTTGTATTAAACAAAAAGTGTTGATTTTATTCACTTAACTGTGACCGCCTGTTTCGGCACATTTCGCTCGGCGCAGTCTTAATACGCACATAACATCAAAAAGTCAAATATGTTTGCCTTGGACTCGAATTCGAGATCCCTGCATGGCTGTCCAACGGTCTCCTAGGCTATCATTGGTACTATATCCATAGGTAGGTATAATCTCGTGAGCCAACTCTAACTATTTTTTTTTTTTTCCTTTTTCATATTAGGTAGGTACCTACCTACATGAGATTTTCTTGTCGGCGAATGGTAACATGATGATCATTGCAAGGTGCTTAACTTAATCGGTCTACGACTAGGTATATCCAGCTTATTGGCCACAATAGTCCTATCAGTGATGATAGATCGAACCCAATTTATTTTTCACACACCTTTGCTATTTATTAAATGTACTGCCAGCTTTTAATATCAGCCCTGAATTAAACTGTCCCACTGCTGGGCACAGGCCTCTTCTCAGTGCGAGAAGGGTTAGGCCATAGACCACCACGCTGACCCAGTACGTGTTGGCAGACTTCACATATCTGTGTGAACATTATGGAGAACTCTCAGACGTGTAGGTTTCCTCACAATGTTTTCCTTCACCGGTGAAGCGAGCGATGATTAACTACACGCACACTACTAGCACATAACTTTGAAAAGTCAGATGCGCGCCGATGAGATCGAACTCAAGACAAGACCTTTGCGTGGCAGTCCAATGGTCTTCCATTACCTAAGGCTATCGCTGCTACACCGCCAGCTTAGCATCCAATAATCCATTTAGGTACTAAAACCTAAAATAAAGTATATCATATATCAACGTATCATCAAAATACTTTGAGCTCATCGTGCGAAATAATTACACAAATAATTTGGCGGTGGCGTAGTGGTTAGTGTAACCGACTGCCACGCCTGAGGTCGCGGGTTCGATTCCCGCACAAGTCAAACATTTGTGTGCATGAACATGGATGTTTGTCTTGGTCTGGGTGTTTCTATGTATAATATGTACGTATGTATTTACGAAAAAAGAAGTATATATGTATGTTTATCCATTGTCTAGTACCCATAGTACAAGTTCTCCTTAGTTTGGGCTAGATGGTGTTGTGTGTGTATGTGGTGGAATATTAAATATTATTCGGGTTCTTTGAAATTACTAGCTTACAATGAGACAACCGCCATCTTAGTCTCCTCGCTGCTAAAATGCAACCGAAACGTCAGAGAAAGAGTACCCAAATAATAAGTAATTTTAATAATAAGTTAGTAATTTCACTTGTAATGATGGCTGTATGAGGTATTAAATAAAATAAATAAGGATATTTTATAAATAAACCGCGATAGGTACCCTTTGATGTAGATAGCTTAATTTCTTTGTATTATATTTGCATAAGGGCTTGTACCACCACCTCCAGATAGCATTTATCTATAAGATAAAAATCTTGCCATTTCTCGTCATTAACCTAACATGAGCGAGACAGCATGCGATTTATATTTCGGATAACTTTTACTTGTTACTTGTAGGAGTGGCCATAAGTATATAATTTAGTTTTACCTATTACAAAAATGTTTAAAAAATGAAGTACCTTTCTAAAATCATCCAAACGAATTGCTTGTCAATAGGTACGTCAGTTCCAAATATCTAGTAACATATCTAAAATGGTTTAAGATTGAAGGTTTTATACCTGCAATTACTAAATAAAAGCTAGTCAGTAATTACGCATACCTAATATCTTTCTAATACTTATTATAAATTTGTAAGTTTGTAAGATGTTTGTGACATAATCACGCGTAATCCGGTGACATTATTTGGATAAAACTTAGCACACAGACAGACCGCAGCTTACATTACCACAAAGAATATCATTATCTCAGTACCTACTTAATCCAATCACGTGGTATATGATTTTCATAATTATAGGCAATTTGCTTTTTATAGTAGCTACACACAATTGTGGTCTAATTATGCCATTAGGTATACTGTTATAGGTGTAATGGAATAATTAGATCAGGAACGAAATGTGGGTAAACTAATAAAAATATGTGAGTACGGAAGCATGCTGTGCATGTGTTCTTAGATGCCATTTTAGAGTCGGGCTAACAAAAGATCACTAGATTCTTCTACCAAGAAAAACACAATACCTACCTTTATATTTGCGAGACTGGTAATCTAATCCGAAACCTCGTGCGCAGAAGTCGCGTGCACTGCTGTCGTTCTACTGAGGCGGTCACTTAGAATACTACGCCATGGGCACAACTAAATATAAAATTACTTACCCACAGAAAAAAACACATTTTTTTAATTTAAATTATTTGTAGACTTTTAATAATCGTCCTTTTAAAATTGTAACAAATCAACAATAAACAATCACATCACTTTTACTGATTAGGCTTTTGCCTTGGGCTTCATTTTCGGCTTTTTAATTATCGAACCGATGCTTTTCCTTCTGATCATGGTTGCTCCTGTTTTGGCGGGAGTATGCAGACCTTTAGCGACTTTGATCTTCATTTTCTTTTCTTTTACCTCGCCAATCTTTTTCTCTTTCGGCATCTTTTCCTTAACCACCTTTTCCTTCAAAATTCCTGGCTCACTTGATTTGCTTTCCTTAGTTTTCGTTTTTGATTTGATAACTTTCTCCGCTGATTTCTTGGTACCTTCTTTCTTCTTTTTGGGCTTGTCTGGGTTCATCAATGTTTCTTTACCATCCTTCTCCATTTTGGCCTTTATCGGTTTAGATTTTTTCTTTTCTTTAACGGGTACGAGTTTAAAAGATCCCGAAGCGCCAATTCCTTTTGTTTGGACAATCGATCCTTCTTGGATGGCCGTTTTAATAGCTTTCTTGATTAAATAATTAAGTTTATCCGTATCCACGGTGTATTTTTCAGTTAAATACTTCTTAATTGCATACAGGGACACTCCTTTTCTGCTTTTCAAGTCGATTAGTGCTTGGTGAATCATCATTTTCGTGGTCAATTTCTTTGAATCTTGATTTTTCGTCGCCGTTTCTTGAATATCTGGATTTTTCTTTAACAAGTCTTCTGAGGGACTTTTAGGCATCTTCTTAGTGGGTTTCTTTGGAAACGCGGTCGGTAACTCAATATCAGAGCCTTCGGAAGACATTTTTGTTGTTTTATACGTAAAGTTCAAAGTAAAATATTTTTGACGGTGAACAGATTAAAAACAGTAAGGTTAAGTGCCTTTAAACTTTACCGTAACGAGAGTGCGGTCTTATTTTGTAAATTGTTAAAATAATGTGGGTACTTTGGAAAATTATAGCTAGATTAGTCTTGTTAAAATAAAATGGTCGCTTATTTTAATCTTCATTACGACGCGACGTAGCAATGTCTACCGACATCGCTTAAGTTCATGCTACAAAAAATATAATGTTTTAAGTTTGTATGTTATAGATTACTGTGATATTCTTTATATTGTTATGATAGTAGATAATATGTGTGTTAGTGTTTTACTTATTTTTAAACAAATAAAGTTAAACAATAAAAGACACAATTGGCATGCTGAGGGTGTCAGAATACGGCATCCAATATGTTTTTTAGGGATTTATGATACTATATCTATCTAGTTAGCTCTTTATTCTTCAATATCACTTGTCGAGGAAGATATTACAAAGCTCATTGGAGGCATGTTAGTGTTATATTAAAAGTAAGTAATAAGTTATTTGAGTCAGGCAAAGCGCGAATATGGATTGTTGATTCATCAAAATCTATTAGTCGGTTTAGCGGGCAAACGTAACCTATTATAGAAAGACGTTAGATATGTTTACATATGCGTCTTTCTATAATTCCATAATCTATGTAATCTATATAGCCGATAGAACAATGAACTACCTAAATCGTTGTTTCGTTAACGGTAGTTAGAAATAAACATTTAAGTAATAACTTTCGAAGCATTTTCTAACTTAGGTACCCGCTTTATTATTGTGAAAGTTTACAGTTATAGTATAAATGTGCAACTGATAATCATTCAAACATTTTTACAAGTTGTTTGTTAAGTGACAATTACGTGTCAAACCATTGAATGAATTTAATTGTAACTTGGCATACAGATAGACTAGGTATGTCCTGAATTGACACGTAGGGTGTATTGACAGTTTGAGTTATTTAATTCGTAATAGCATTAACAGACTATCGAATATGGTGCGGTCCGCACCACGAACTTGGTGTATTCAGCGGTCCGCCGCACATCTATTATTATTGACGGTGCACTCGGTTCGATGGTTTTCCCAAAGGATTTGGTGCGCTCCGCACCAAGTTCACTCGTGTAGCCGAACCAGTAACCACCGCACTGTTCGGCGCTTCAGTCGTAATTCTACCTCCGAGCGAGACGCACGTTTCAATGTCGTCCGACCACGAAGCCGTAAATATTACGGGGAAAAGATTAATTGTGGAAGCTAAACTTTATGAAGATTGTCCGTGTTTGTGGGATACGTCTCACAATTTATATTGTAACAAAGATGCCCGCAATCAAGCGTTGGATGTCATTTTAGAAAAATATAAAATTTGGGACCCACATGCCATCAGAGACAACGTTAGGAAAAAAATAGAACATCTGAGAGCTGCATATAGGCGTGAGCGGAATAAGGTAGGTAAATTACAAGTAAACAACACTCTTTAAAGTTAATATTTTATTTGTAAGAAGTAGCTAACTAAATAAACTAATTCAGTTCCTTACATAGCTTAGGTAGGTCCCCGCGACACAGGAATTAATCCAAGAGGTGGAGACGTCGTATTAAAAATTGTATGCTTACTGGCGAGGTGAAAGTCCATTTCGTTTTCTTCTTTTTCGTTTCGTGATTCCAGAAGTTTTTTAAGCAATATAGCATCATATATATATTAAACTTTTAATGGCGATAAAACGTTCCCGGGTGTTGTTATTATATTCCAGTTGTATAAGTAGGTACCTACTTAAATAAATGTAAACAATCTTGACATGTCTCTTTAATAATTAATAAAAAAAATCATTATTATTGTACGCCTTAAATGGCAGAGCAGTGAGTTCGCACTCTATGCTTCAATTTTATACAACACCTTGTAATAACCACTGTCTCACAATAAAAAATACTTTGACTTTGACTTAATAAAATACAAGGTGGATAGTTATCAACTGTTTACCTTTTAAGGGGAGTAGGTATGTGTCAGTGATATAATATAATATATTTAATCATATGCACTAGAAAGAAAATGAAAGACACCTTAATTTTTACCTTCTTTACAAAGCTTAGCATTATTTTCGAGATTTTTCATACAAGTAGTGAAAAATATTATTATAGGTACCTATAGTAAACTTGAAAATTGTGTATTGTATTTTAACATTTAAACACAACAAGTACCTACCTATTATTTTGCCTTTTTACAACAAATATTCATAAAAATAATAATTTAATTAGCTTAAAAATTAGTAAAGTTTAATAGTAGTAGTAGTGTAACAATTTTCAAAATTTTGTAATAAAGTGTCAAATAAACAACGCGATGAAATCCATATATAGCAGTTTAATTTCAATGAATAATATTCGCGTAAATAGAAGACAATATTAAATATTCAAATTACAACTTTAATTAAAAAGACATATCGAAATTGTTTACATTTAGGTATTTAAGTACCTACACAACTGGATTATAGGTATTTGTTGATTTATCATTTATCATAAACATTATTATGTAAGTATACCTAATTATTTTTAGATGGAATCCAGCAAGTCTACTGGTGCTGGGTTGGAAGACACTCACACTCCGACAGTATGGTAGGTACTATCCGTATTTAACTTTTCTTCACGACCAGACAATGCCAACATCACAGGGAATCGATAATATGCCAGGAACTTCAGATTCGAATAGCGAGGTACGTACTTAAATATTTAGTAGACTTGCCTGAAAATCAACACGCCTTTGATTGTTAAAATATTCTGTGAACATCTGCCTAACGGCATTACCATCTGCAGTACGTTGTCTCTCTGTTCTATTGAGACTTACTGTGATGTCATTTTTTCGCCAATCTTCTGGTCGGAAGGTATTATTTTCAGTGTCTTCCTGATTGACACAATTCCTTGTAATGTAGTTTGTGGACATTTTTTTTAGAAAATTGAGCAGGAAACTTGAAGCCATCACCAATATTGGTACATTCTTAACATTAATCGTGATTGGTTTTTTAAAAACCCTAAATCGTTCGGCTAATTAGCCGAATGTATTTTTAACAATAGAAAGCTCTAGAAAGTCTATAGTTGTATATTCTTTTGTCATGTGTCAAGTTTTACTGTGGATATGGCTTTAAAAGATTTTCATTCTTTGCAAATGCACTGTCTGCAACTAAACAATATGGAGCAACTACCTACATCTGATGACGGCAAGACAGATGGTCCTGGTAAATGCAGTTGATTAGACAACAACTTTTCATGAAAGGATGTATATTTAAATACTCCACCATCAGATATACTCCCATTTGTACCTGCATTCACATAAATAAATTCGTAATTGGCTTTAACAATGCCAAGAGTTTAACCAAGCGGCAAAATTCCCTCTACAAGAAACAAGAAGAATTAATACAGTCCGTGACTCAATTAATCAAAGAGACCAGCTCGGGTGAAGGGACCTCTGCAGATGCTTTTAGACACTCAGTGGGCTCTCAATTGAAAGAGTTACCGAAACTCCAAAGATGCATTGTAGAAAAATTTATTGGAGATCTATTATTCTATGCTATATTAAGAGAACTCACTTTAGATACTTCAATAAACATAAATAAAAACATACATTCACATTACAATGATCACCATACCAAACATCATCGTCATCTCAATATTCACATACATCACCATCACCTCAATATTCACAAAGATCACTGTCACCTCAATATGTACAAGCATCCCCGTCACCTAAACATTTATAACCATCACAGTATCCTCAACATTTGCAATCATCACAGTCACCTATACATTTACAAACATCACAGTCATCTATACATTTACAAACATCACAGTATCCTCAACTTTCACAAACATCACAGTATCCTCAACATTCACAAACATCACAGTCACCTATACATTCACAAACATCACAGTCACCTATACATTCACAAACATCACAGTCACCTATACATTCACAAACATCACAGTCACCTATACATTCACAAACATCACAGTCACCTATACATTCACAAACATCACAGTCACCTATACATTCACAAACATCACAGTCACCTATACATTCACAAACATTACAGTCACCTATACATTCACAAACATCACAGTCACCTATACATTCACAAACATCACAGTCACCTATACATTCACAAACATCACAGTCACCTATACATTCACAAACATCACAGTCACCTATACATTCACAAACATCACAGTCACCTATACATTCACAAACATCACAGTCACCTATACATTCACAAACATCACAGTCACCTATACATTCACAAACATCACAGTCACCTATACATTCACAAACATCACAGTCACCTATACATTCACAAACATCACAGTCACCTATACATTCACAAACATCACAGTCACCTATACATTCACAAACATCACAGTCACCTATACATTCACAAACATCACAGTCACCTATACATTCACAAACATCACAGTCACCTATACATTCACAAACATCACAGTCACCTATACATTCACAAACATCACAGTCACCTATACATTCACAAACATCACAGTCACCTATACATTCACAAACATCACAGTCACCTATACATTCACAAACATCACAGTCACCTATACATTCACAAACATCACAGTCACCTATACATTCACAAACATCACAGTCACCTATACATTCACAAACATCACAGTCACCTATACATTCACAAACATCACAGTCACCTATACATTCACAAACATCACAGTCACCTATACATTCACAAACATCACAGTCACCTATACATTCACAAACATCACAGTCACCTATACATTCACAAACATCACAGCCACCTATACATTCACAAACATCACAGTATCCTCAACATTCACAAACATCACAGTCACCTATACATTCACAAACATCACAGTCACCTATACATTCACAAACATCACAGTCACCTATACATTCACAAACATCACAGTCACCTATACATTCACAAACATCACAGTCACCTATACATTCACAAACATCACAGTCACCTATACATTCACAAACAGCACAGTCACCTATACATTCACAAACATCATAGTCACCTATACATTCACAAACATCACAGTCACCTATACATTCACAAACATCACAGTCACCTATACATTCACAAACATCACAGTCACCTATACATTCACAAACATCACAGTCACCTATACATTCACAAACATCACAGTCACCTATACATTCACAAACATCACAGTCACCTATACATTCACAAACATCACAGTCACCTATACATTCACAAACATCACAGTATCCTCAACATTCACAAACATCACAGTCACCTATACATTCACAAACATCACAGTCACCTATACATTCACAAACATCACAGTCACCTATACATTCACAAACATCACAGTCACCTATACATTCACAAACATCACAGTCACCTATACATTCACAAACATCACAGTCACCTATACATACACAAACATCACAGTCACCTATACATTCACAAACATCACAGTCACCTATACATTCACAAACATCACAGTCACCTATACATTCACAAACATCACAGTCACCTATACATTCACAAACATCACAGTCACCTATACATTCACAAACATCACAGTCACCTATACATTCACAAACATCACAGTCACCTATACATTTACAACCATCACAGTCTCCTCAACATTCGCAATCATCACAGTATCCTCAACATTTACAATCATTATCATCACCATTTGCAATATTCATCATCACCACGCCAACAATCGACACCCTCTCTGTCTCAAACACCAGCAGATTCTTCAATAATTTATTCAGCAGACTCACACCCTCAAAACTTGCCCTTAAGTCGAGTATCATTACCAAATGACTTCTCAGAAATAATTACCATTACCACTCTATCAAGGATGACTCCAAGAAAACACAAAATTAAATATGCCAAGCACCCGTGCAAGTGCAAGTACTGCTTCAGAAATGACGCGGGCTGTTTTTAGGGGTAAAGGAAAACAATTTAAGGTTTTTAATTTAAAAAAAATAAATATTTATGATTTGAAGATTTAAATATAAATAATTTGATTTTATAATTTGATTTTGCCCTCCGACCAGGTGGGATGACGATCTGCGAAAGACTGCAGGCAGATGCTGGATGCGGCGAGCTGAAGTCAGGGCGCTATGGCGCTCATTAGGGGAAGGCTGTGTCCAGCAGTGGACTATTATAGCCTGATGATTGAATTTAATTTTGTTTGGTTACATAAATATTTTGGTACTAAAGTTAATTTACAATAAATATATAATTTTGTACGCAATAAGTCTTATTATTTTTAAATACAAACCTGCATATAATTTTTAAACACTACAGATTGCTTCACAGGTCTCTGGTATTATCTCTGACAATAGTTGCTATGATATACTTGTACTGAATTTAAGTTCTATGAATTCTGATCCTGATGCGAGATATTTTATGGTTGCCACTAATCTCTCTTCAGCTGTCACTGCTTGGCTCATAACTGTATCAGTTTTAGTTATATATGGTTTGACAAGTTCAAGCAATTCAGCAAATGAATCGGAACTCATGCGAAGATATATACAAAAATCTTCATCATCTAGGTCTTTTTAAAGGCATATGGTATAGGACTATAGTATGGGAACCTCCTCATATACCATGGTTTTCTTACACTGAGCTCAGCAGAAAACTTATTGTAATCGCCCACAGGTTGAGGTCTGGACACATGCCGCTCAATAAGTTTGGATTTCTAATGAGAGAACTGAATTCACCAAACTGCGAGGTTTGTGGATCTTTAGGGGAAGTATCCTACTTGTTCACGAAATATGTCAAATTTCGATATGGCTGGGAAAATGTGCGAAATGAGTTACTTTTAAATATGTATGATATCGGTATGTTTCATCATATATTGTCAGCGCCTAACTCAAAAGCCGCATCTAGCATTTATAAGTTCGTGTCGTTGCGTTTTAATTAACGTGTTATGAGGTACAATGGGACTGACATATACAATTGTATAAAAGTAATATGACTGTACGATTCTCTGTCTTTTAAGTAGAATTTCGCCCACTCTTTTCTTTCCTTTCTCTTCTTTTCGAGAGGTGTAGCAGCTACGATGGTTGGACTAACGCAATTTTAGCTTGTTTTGATAATATTGGAGGCATGTCGACGTGATCACGGTGTAGTAGCACGGAAAGCACTCGTCAGTGGAGCGGTGCGGTGGTGTGGAGTGTCGAGCGCACCGTACCAGTCCGTTAGTTCGGTCGCACAAGTTCGATTGTCTATTAATAGTTTTAGAAGCGTTTAGAATACCTAGCTACCTACCGAACAAGCCTTTTTTCGTAACAAGTAGGTAGTAGATAGTACAACTGCCTCCGTGGTACAGCGGTAGTGAATGCGACTGCTGTGCTTGAGGTCTCGGGTTCGAATCCCGGGTCAGGTCAACAAAAAGTTATTAGGTTTTCTGTTAAGAAATATCGATAGTAGACCGGAGTTAGGAAGTTGGCGGTGTTAGACACCTCCGTGCCTCGGAAAGCACGTAAAGCCGTTGGTCTTGCGCCTGATCTCTCTCCGGTCATGACGGATTACCGTCCCATCGGATTATGAGAGTTAGGGAACAGAGAGTGCATTTGTGTTTGCGCACACGCTTGTGCACTATAATATCTCCTGCGCAGATGGCCAGTCTCCGTTAAGATTGGCCGGCGTGATCGAAATTTGGTCTGGAGGACATTATATTTTTTGGGTTAGGTCTTCAATGAAGATTAGGTAGGTAATTTAATTCCTACAAACTTTAAAGGTGGGACAATTTGACATTTGAATTGAGTTATTGTTTATGTGATACTGTTAACTCGTTGCGATGTTTTCAACCGATTTGAATGATTCTATTATACGATGTGATGACGGGTATTGGAGGAAATTTTTGTAACCCTAAATGTTAATAATATTTTCCGTTACATAAAGTGCCGCCGTTATACTTTTAGTTACGATAATCGACATTAGATACACTAACTAGGTATATCCTAGTGGACGGAGTGAAAGACTCCGCCCTTACGTATTGCTTGGTGTCGGTAAGAATGTGAATGAGTCGACCGTTGAGAAGGAATACTGGACGTACCTACCTATCACTTACCTTATTATATCTTTATTAATTTCCTTTTCAGCGATAGCTCAGTGGGGAGACCAACAGACTGCAATGCAGAGGGTCTCTGGTTCAAACCCACGTCGCGCACCTCTGACTTTCGGAAGTTATATGACTTTTCGAAATTACGTGCGTATTGATTGACAATTATCGCCTGCTCTGTGCCTCGGAGAGCACGTTAAGCCGTCGGTCCCGGCTGCCATGAACATCTATGGCAGTCGTTATTGGGAAGTCAGTGCCCTATAATATCCTGACACTGGTCCTTAGGGTATCGTTAGCCTTCGGGTTGTGGCGGTCAGGTAGCAGCCGCTCTGTGTAAAAACTGATATCCAGTCAAATCCCGTTAGACCAGAAAAGCCGACCCCAAGTGACTTGGGAATAATAAAGGCTACGGAGAAGAAGAATTGCCCTATTACCATTTCCTAGGGTCGGCAACACTGGAATAATATTTTATATTCGTAATGAAAGACATCAAAGTTTGTAGTAACAATTTATTATCAAATATATAGAAATATATAAGAAATATAGAGTTCGCCAATAGATAGAATCAAATAGGTACTTATTTTGAATCATAAGATACAAGACATTTTAAGAATTAAATATGCATTAGAACCTAAAATTAAAAAAATATAGGTATTAAGGTATGTCATGTTATTTCTAGTAATAGATACCTATTAATACATTTCTAATTCAATTACTTAGTAATTAGTATGCGTTACGTTTTTTAGAGTTCGAAAAATCTCTTATGTCTGTCAAACTCAAGAACCGTAAGAGACTCGCAGTCAACGCCATTCGACTCAGCTTAGTCGATATACCCAAAATGACTATGACCTTTGACCTCTGGCAAGGTCACGTGGTGTCACGTGACCTTTGCATATTATTTAAACCATTTAATCAAACTCTAAGATTTAAGGCAATTCATTGCCGATTCTCATTTGTATTATATCGCTATCTAAGTCTATATAGGCAATGTAACCAATATAGAACATTTTATTCAACAATTTAAATATCTATTCCATAAATAATAGATATTAAAATAGTTATTCATTATTAAATAATAACAAACACTTTATTTAGACATAACACCAAATAAAATGCCTTTTTTGCATTAAAAAAGCTTTTAAAACACAAATAAAAGTCGCAAGTAACTCCAATTCCCCCGGTGACATTGGTATCGCGTCGAATAAACACCTATACCTAACATAATTATGTAGGTATACCTAAGTCTTATCGATTTTATTGTTCATTAATATTGTCGTATCGAATGCAAGGTGTCGTCTCCTATCTGACGTCATGATGACGTCAGACAATACCGGTTTTCGTATACGTTTGTGAGGGAATTCTTACTTTTAGGTAGGTAGGTAGGTACTTGTTTTGAATGTCTTTGTATGATTTAGTCGATTTTATTTATGGATTAGGTACCTATCGTAAATTTAATTACAATAAATCCAGAAATAAAAATGCCAGTAATAACTATGAATTACAATAGAAATGGAAATCATGCTTTTTAATACAGATAATTAATTTGGTACCTTCTGGGAATACGGTTTCTTATTAAATTGATGAATGATGAAGATTGATAAAATCATCTACCCAGAATGATCTTGGCATATCCAAAGTATCAGAAAATATTTAATTTCTAAGATCAAGAAGGTAAATTGTTGATATCTATTGAGATGCAATAAACCATGTTTAAATTGTTGGTAGACGTTTAGATCGTAATTAGAAAAAGACAATACATATTGATAAAATATTGGTTAATCGTACAACCAACAAAATATTGTTTTATTAGCTTACAATGCTATTTAACGCCATCTAGAAGTCTACGATCCTGAAACATGACCGCACGTTACTGATACACCAGTAGGTACCTAAGCTGTTAACAATATTTTGATCTCTTGTGAAACAAACTAAAAGTAATCAAGGGTGTAATGAAAATCTCAAAAGCAAAAAAAAGAAGAATGATGTCCACTACAAGTTTTTTTCTAGACTAGCGCTGGTTTCTGGGATAATCGTGTCAAATGACACTTATGTCATGTACGTAAATTGATTGACTGTTGCTAATTCAGTCAGCCAACCACAGCAGTTAACATGTGTTGACCGGCAGTTAAATCATTTTGTTCGTAAGCTTGCCTTTCAAAGACCGAGTTAATATTCTTTAAGAGCAGCGATAGCTCAGTGGGGAGACCAACAGACTGCAATGCAGAGAGTTTCGGGTTCGAACCCACGTCGCACACTTCTGTCACTTTCGGAAGTTATATGACTTTTTGAAATGATGTGCGTATTGATTGACAATTATCGCCTGCTCCGTGCCTTGGAGAGCACGTTAAGCCGTCGGTCCCGGCTGCCATGAACATCTATGGCAGTCGTTATTGGGAGAGTGTCGACACAAAAGATCCCACTGGGTCGAAGTGTCGCCGGTCTGCACTGACTGGCCCCCACATAAGATACATAGATAGTATTCTTTATAAAGTCCGCACACCTATTATATTAAGTAAGTACTAGCTGTCCCGCGCAACTTCGTCTGCTTCATATAAGAGAACTTTCCCCGTTTTTGAAACATTTTTCATTGCTGCTGCGCTCCTATTGGTCGTAGCGTCATGTTATATAGCCTATAGTCTTCCTCGATAAATGGCTATCCAACACTATAATAGTTTTTTAACTCGGACCTGAATTTCCTGAGATTAGCGCGTTCAACCAAACAAACAAACAAACCCTTCAGCTTTATAATATTAGTATAGATAGGTAACTACTGCAGCAATAGTCTATATAAAAACTTCCTCGTTGCTCCCACAACATAAGTTAGTCCTCATGTTTGCTTTCTTTAGGCCCGGCTTCTATATACAAGAAACGAATCGTTAAATCTACGGACAGTTAATTTTTTACACATATTCTATGAAAAATTTGCCAAAATTTAACAGTCGACTCGTTTCTTGAAAATAGGTGCCGCCGCGTCTTAGAGAATACAAAAGTAAACCTTAAGATATTGTAAATCCTAACTGTACCTATATGCAAATGTGAGTTAGTTTGTTTCTTTCATGCCGTAACTACTCGACCGATCATCATCAAATTTCGTATAGTAGGTACAAGTTTGCACGGGTACCAAAACCATCCAAAAAATCTGTTTTCGAGCGGTAGAAATGTATTGAGAAAATCTAGCTCAACGCGAGCAAAGAGTTGTCTCTAAGAGTTGAGAGTCTAAACATGCAGCATATTAGATATCCCAAAAACAGATTTTAGACGCAAAACACAGCAGTATAAAGCTTATGATTGGTGTAATAGCCCGCGGGTGATGCGCCCTCTATATCTATTTATAAAATATTTCTAGAAATAAGTGCCCTGAACGAATGTATTTGTTCAGGGCACTTATTTCTAGAAATATTTTTGTGTGCATTAACGGTGAATGACAACATCCTGAGGAAACCTGCATGTCTGAGAGGTTTCCATAATGTTCTCGAACGTATGTGAAGTCTACCAACCCGCACTGGCCAGCGTGTTGGACTATGCCTAACATTTCTCACACTGAGAAGATACCCGTGTTCAGCAGTGGGACAGTTTAATACAGGACTGATATTATCATATTATATAGGTAGGTATACATTACCTTAAGACATTCCTAGACACACTAATCCGAATCAAACTATTCTCAAATCACCCTTTTCAAAATAACTCACTGCCTGGTATTTTCATGTAAAAATGACGCACCGCTTGTAAAAAGTACCACCATTCTGTAGATAACGTAACTAGTTGCAAAGTAAATAAGTGAGTGCATGGTGAGGCCTCGCCAAACGATCGATGGTTTACGTGACCTTGGAATATTCTTGGTGTAATCGATATAGACATTACAGACATTGGAGGTGGCGGAAGTGTCAGCCTACTGGAGACGTGGCCGGTCTGCAGCGATGGCACTTTGACGGTTATTGTCTTGAACTAATAAATTTGAATGGATGGACTGATTGATTTACTTGCATAGGTATTTATTTGATTAAAACGTTTACAAAACTAAGGTATATTTATAAAATATGCGTTATGTATGGTAGCATACTTTGTGTACAAAGCGGAATACTGCAAGTCGGAATACGCCACGACGGATTCCACGAGGCGGCTATCGATAAGTAGAGGAGTTTGGTGTTGCCAACCTTGTTCTATTGCAATAGTTGTGGTGGGCAATCCGAGGGTGCGTCACAGGTTCCTCTCTACCTAATTATTTTATTACACTTTATTTCAGCCAAGTAACACCTAATTCGATTTAATATAAACTAACATTATTCGTAATTATTTCTTAAACCTTACTTATGAATAACTTAAAACATTTTTAACTCAGTATAAGACACAACATTTTCTAAATTCAACCCAAAATATAAACGATAAGAAATTATTAAAATTTTACAGTAAATCCATTCTTGAGAGGGCGAAATGGGGCTGCTAAGTTTGTAACTATTTATTAGGTACAATATCTAAAATAGTTACGTACGTTTTTAATAAGTATCTATCTATCTTATGTGGGGGCCAGTCAGTGCAGACCGGCGACACTTCGACCCAGTGGGATCTTTTGTGTCGACACTCCCAATAACGACTGCCATAGATGTTCATGGCAGCCGGGACCGACGGCTTAACGTGCTCTCCAAGGCACGGAGCAGGCGATAATTGTCAATCAATACGCACATAATTTCGAAAAGTCATATAACTTCAGAAAGTCAGAAGAGCGCGACGTGGGTTCGAACTCGAGACCCTCTGCATTGCAGTCTGTTGGTCTCCCCACTGAGCTATCGCTGCTTTTCTAATAAGTAACTAGAGATAGAAGACGCGTTAATATAGGTACTCAAAAATGTTATATATTTTGTTATTGTCTTATACAATTAAAAAGTGATTAATCTACTTTATTTGTGGGCAATGCACAATGCAAGCAAAGCCACGGGCGTCAGATATTCCTAAATATTCGTATCTGTCTACAACCTTGGGAGTTCTCCTTCGAGCAGACTTAATATGTAGGTAAGTCCGTGACATACCTAAGCATGCGGCACTGTCGTATCATCATCAGATCCCGGGTACGAATCCCGAGGCGGCGGCAAATTTATGCCAAAGAAACCCATGGCGCTGTCTAAGACATGTTCTAAGTGTTGTAACATAAAATAAAGAAGACTCCGTGCTGACACTCAGAATTTCTAAAACACTGTCCGACCGGGAATTGAACACAACACCTCATACAACACAGTCACCTACACTCAACGCCACTAAGACGTCCCTTCTACAAAGTGTGAAACGTAAATTCTTTTGTACATAATAGGTACGCGCGCACAATTTCCCCGCTTTGCTGTTTAAAGTGTGTGTGTGTACTTAATTGTTATTTTCCTGTAGTATAGCGGTTGTACAGACACGACTCAATTTGGCTCCATTATGTTACAAACCGCAGCACATGTTTTGTGTATGAGTCAGAACATAACTACCGGTTATGACACGCGAGGGATGCGACAATAATCGATTGAATGCTTATAATTTGTTCTTTATATAGCGATGGTTAGAAAGTTTCGTCTGGTACGCGATTTTGTAGCTCATCATCACTTGCAATTTAGAAATAATTATTTTTCCTATCACGCCTATTTCTTATAAGAGCGTGGTAATAATATAATATTATCTGAGCGAATCGGGCTAATTTAAACATACATGTAAATGTTATAGCAGCGAGAGCCTAGTGAGAAACCGTTGGAGTGCCACGCAGATATCTTGACTTCGTTCCCGAGGCACTCAGCTCTGGCCTTTCGAAATTATGCGCGTATTAAATAAGTAATTGTCGCCTACTTTTGCATGTCTGAGATTTCTTCATGTTCTCGGAGATATGTGAAGTCTGCCAACCCGCACTGGGCCAGCGTGGTGGACTATGGCTATTTTCTTCTTACACTGAGAAGATGCGCGTACCCAGCAGTGAGACAGTTTATCTACAGGACTGATATTATTATTTATTATTTTTAGAAGAATGTAGCGAAAATTGCCAACGGCGAGCTTTTCTAATTAAAATATTATATAAAAATAAATAGCCAAGGCCACATTATTATGATTACTTAATACTTAATAGCAATCGATTAAGTATTAAGTAATCATACTTAATACTTTTGAGTCAGCAATCGATTAAATTATATTTAAAAGATGAAAATTAAAATTTTCAGATTTCGTGGCAAGATGGTGGCGTTAAATAAGCCAAAACGCAGAATTTCCCGCTAATTTTATATTTTTCATCTTTTACCAATTTATATTAAAGTAGGTATCTAATAATAATAATAATAATATCAAAACAAAAGCAAATTAAATATCTACATTTAGCTCGCGAAGTTGTCGACATGTGGGATGTGGATTCGGCAATCATTGTGCCGATAATCATATTTGTCAATGGTCTAATAGCCAAGAGCCTCGATCACCATCTAAAGAGGCTCGCGTTAGGTGCTTGGATCAAGGGTTTGATGCAGAACGCAGTGCTTATAGATACGGCATGCATTATGAGGAGGTTCCTGTCTCTGGACTCCTAACCACCCGGCAGCTTGGACCCTATGCCCGATGCAGGTGGGGTACCATGTATTTTATATTTTAAATATATTTTTATATAAACATATTTATAAATATAAAAGGTGTTGAAAATATTGAAATAAAGATTGTAAAATACGTGAAAAGGCCTCCGTATTTACGACACTTATGGTGCCGAAACCGGTTAGGTAGTAACAACATAGGTAAGCCGCTCGCATAGGTATTGCCCTCTACTGTCTTTGAGTGTCACCCTCTGCACATATTATACTTAAATAAAAATAATTGATGGCTTACAACAAATTACAAAAATAATACGCCGGTATCTATCGACATTGTATACCTACAAGGCAAGGCTTGCCTATAACGTTTAGATACAAATTATTTGCAGGCAGTGTTATTTGTGTCTTGATACCTACATAAAGAATATTCGGAGCAGATGACGTTTTTCATCCATAGTACCTATTTATAAAAACGGAATAATTAGCTTCTAAATAAATATAATGTGCAGTAATAGGCTCTAATCCTGCCACGGCCTGCGGCTCAGTAGATGTCATCCACTTTAGATTAAAACTTTTTAAGGGCTTCTACACGTTGGACTCATTGGCTCACAAATGACTGATTAATTACCTAACCAACGATGTTAGGGAGGTAGTCGTGAACAGAGAAATGCCTGCCATACATGTTTTCAAACCACACATATAGTAAAATAATCCTATGCCTATAAACCCGAAGGGGAAGGCAGGATTGTATTTCCCTATATTTCGCCAACTATTTGAGGTCCCTCGTAATAGGGGGCCGAGTCTATTGTACTTTACCGGGCACAGTTGCCTACAAAGTAATTTAAAAAAATAAAAGTATAGTCTATGTCGTAGGGTAAAAGTGGAATAGGTGCCCTAGGAGTATAGATGCCCCGAAACTTGTATTGAGAATCTCGAACACAACACGATAGGAGTTATTACTTATATTTAAAGGTTGGAGCCCCCCGCCCTCGATGTGCAAGCGTCAGCCGCGTGCATTGGATATTTCATCATTATCTTCAGGCTATAATAGTCCACTGCTGGCCATAGCCTTCTCCTAATGAGCGCCGTAGTGCCCTGTCTCCAGCTATCGGATGTTTAGCGCGTAGTAAAGCGTCGGAAGATATGGAATTCCATCTAGAACACTCAGAAGAAGAAAAGGAAAATTGATAAAAAATTAATAACTTTAAATTTTATAGGGTGTTGTTTTAATTAGTTGTTCTACTGAAGGCGGTGACTCTAATCGCCCTACTGATCAACTTTTCCTAATTGAACACATTACCAAATCGTTAAAAAATATCTACTTCCTATAATCACACAAATAAGTTTGAAGTTTTTTAATTATAGTAGACGGACAAAATGTATCAATGTACCTACCTATGGAAAGTTAATATTTTTATTTATAATTAAAATAAGATCAGTAGTCACCCCCTTCAATAGTGCAAGTAATTAAAAGAGCAACATAGGTATATATCTGTATAATAACGTTACATAACATATATAGTTTACTTATAAGATTATAATAATGAGAACAAAAGTGCTGTATGCCATTGATAAAAATTTAAAATAAATATTGGTAGGTAATTATAATTTTCTTTTATTAACACCTAAGGGCAACTATTCTCATAGTCATAAAATAATTGAGGCATCCTTCCCATACAGTAGGCATCTATCACCAAAATAGTACTGCAAAAATAATATTTTTTTCGCTTATATATAATAGTTACCCTCCATAACCCATAATCGTAATGTAGATAAAAGACGTACTTTTTAATAGTTATTTAAATACTATGACCGTTTGGAAATAATGTACCAATTTCAAAATCTATCCCACTTTTACCCTATTTCTATTTTGATCAAAGACATATTTGCCAATTCTCCTAATCTGTATCGACCTATAGGTAAGTTATATTTTTCGTGTAGGTAATTTGCACCTTCATTTCTTTATTAAGTTCAATAAGTGCACGCTTCTAATTAGACGTAAGGAACACTAGGTAATAATAAGTACTTATTGATGCATTTGTTAACAAATCAAAATAAACAAGTCTGATTTTAAAAGAAATAGTTAAATTAGAACTGTAGCAGTAGGTGGGGAGGTACGCCAAAGACGGTTACCGATTTTTACTCGATTGTCTATAACATAGTTGTATATTTTAGTCTTGTTTATGTTGCCGATTTAGTTTTTCTATATTTTATAGGTAGGTACTTTAAAATATTTTACTATTGCAATAGTTTTGGTGAGCAATCCGACAGTGCGTAGTATGTTTTTTCGCAATTGTTTAATTACAATGAATTTACGCCTATAACGTCTAAATAGATTCTTAACAAACCACATATGTTCAGAGACTACATAGTGTCAAATATGAGATTATATAACTATCGAGGCACCACATAAATGACAGCATGATTTTCTTACATTTTCTAAAAGCATCTCTGGCGAAAATACCAATAATCAAAATGTATGGAAATAAAAATACACAGACTTCTTACAAAAATGCACGCGTTCATTGATTGATTGTGTTATGCCTGCAAGTAGGTATATACCCGAAATCCACCCTACTCATAATTAGTCAGACACATTAAAGTCTAGTAGGTACAAAATTTACGAAGATAATGTCTACGATTGACATAATTACATACATTCATAGACATCCTCAGTGTAATTTTATCATTTTATCGAGGCCTAGCTAAGCGCCTCATCGACCAGAATGGCAGATATTTTTTTTGCGCAAAGAATAAGCTTGCTATCTATCCTGACAATGCTGCCAGTCTTCTGAGCACGTTGCCAATTGACAGAGACGCAGAGAAATGTGAAGACACTTTTTAAAATTTGTTGATTCTGTTTCAGGTTACCCTTATTGTAAGTAAATAATTTGTATGTTTATATTATGTTAGTTAACCTAATTAGTAAAAAAAATTAAGTCAATTACCCTATTGAATCGCTAAAAAGCTCAAGTAAGTAGATTAAAAACTTTTTTTTTATGCTGGTAGTAGGTAGGTACATCGTAGTTTAATTCACCTCTTTCACCATTGCTAGAAATTAAAATGGCACACTGGATTTTTGTGCGAGTTGAGTGTGATAATCCTGGACTATAAAGTAAGAGAAGGATGAATGTCATGCTGCTAGGCTTCTGGATACGTTGCCAATTGACGACGATGCAAAGGAATATTATGACGGTTTTTAATTTTGAAGGTTTTTCTCTTTAGGTAGTGTATATTTCTTGTAAATAATATGTGTGAAAAAGAGTAAGACGCAGAGTGGTTCTACTGCTCTCATCTCTTTTCCGAATCAATGACGGTTGGGTGCAATGCTAGATTTGTCTCCTCTGGGCACATTGCGGTTGTGCTGCCATTGAATACGGTGATGAGAACATAAGATTTAAATTGAAAGGTATTCCCCAGATTAGATTTCCCCAATCTAATCATTAGGTCAATTTTGCCCTTTGCAGTAAGGGCAACGGGCAAAATGGGCAATGGAAAAGAAGACTGGAGATCATCCAATATTTTCTAATTCTGTGATTAATAAGAATTGTAGGTAGTCTGATAACTAAGCATATTCTATTAAACGTTTCTACAATAAAGTTGTATATAGTTGTGTATATAGTATGTCCTATTTTCCCTTAAAAATGTATACCTACCATTCTGCCTTCAGTTCCCCTAGTGATTTCACAAAAAGGTATCTCTTGATTTCTGTTTGCGTTTCGTGTTTAAAATAATGTGGTACATTATAGTTACTAAAAGTAAAATAGGTAAATGTATCGGCAATGTAAATTTAATAAGGTCTCGTAAGGTTCGAATCCCTCACAGACAATTATTTGTGTGACCCACATACTATTGGTCTGAGTGTGGATGTACTTTGTGTCCGTTGAGCATGAGTGTTGTGAACCCTGAAGAGAGAGGTCAGCCTCTTTGTCGCAGGCACTGTTTTTTTTTAAAGATATGTAGGTAATCGAAATGATTGCTGTTAAGAGACTAGTGATATAGACATAGGTACGTCTCAAGTTTGATCCTATGACATGCAACTATTCTCATAACTTAATACAGAAATCCAAGGAAGACCGTTGGACTACATCGGAGAGGTTTCAAATTCAATCCCAAGGTACCTCTAACTTTTAGAAGTTATGTTTGCGTTACATAGATAATTACCACCCGCTTTATCGAAGAAGGAAAACATCGTTAGGAAACCTGTACGCCTTGCATTATTTAGGCCATAGACTGGAAGCATCTTTGACGGTATACCTATATACATAGCATCATGGTTACTTAATAATAACTTTTAAACTTTCGCGTTGCATGATATATATATAATATGTAACGGGTATTAACACGATCATGCATAATGTTTACCTTTTTTATGCTTGACGTTTCGACCAGGTTACACCAGCCGTGGTAAACATTATGCATGATCGCGTTAATACCCGTTACATATTATATATATGTATATCATGGTTACTTATCAAATAGAACGCAGTTACATACTCTTTTGCACCCATGAGAGAGTAATAGGTACTTTCTCCACCTAGCTTGATCATTCCACTGTCATTAAATTCATCATTAATTTTATACTGACCAAATATAGCCTGGTGGAGACCGTTGGGCTGCCACGCAGAGGTCTCGAAATCAATGCCTAGGTACGCATCTCGAAGTTATGTTCGTAGGGTCGTCGTAGGGTTAAATAATTAATTATCGCACGCTTTAACGGTGAAGGAAAACATCATGAAGAAACCTGCATGTCTGAGAGTTCTTCCTTAAGTTCTCGAAAATATTGAAATTAAACTACTATATACGGATTTTATCGCGTTGTTTATTTGACTTTCGAAGATATGTGAAGTCTGCCAACCTACACTGTGACAGCATGGTGGATTATGGCCTAACCGTCCTCATACTGATAAAAGGCCTGTGTCCAGCAGTGGGACAGTTCTATACCTATAGCTATCATATTTGTATCTATATATTAATACGTGAAGCAAAAATTTTGTACCCTTTTTACGGGTGCGCGGACGGAGGAGTATGAAATTTACCACTGTTAAAGTTTATATGGAGAAGGACCCTCCTTCTGAATCCTAATATTTTTATTAAATATGCAATAGAAATACATTAAATTAATGAAAAAACTCTACACGCACACAACCATGCATTTGACACACGCAGTCGAAGCGCGTAGGTAACTGTGGTTACATACATCAATATATAATGACATACGTCGGCCTCGGCCTCGGTGGCGTAGTGGTTAGTGTAACCGACTGCCACGCCTAAGGTCGCGGGTTCGATTCCCGCACAAGTCAAACATTTGTGTGCATGAACATGGATGTTTGTCTTGGTCTGGGTGTTTCTATGTATAATATGTATGTATTTACAAAAAAAAATTGTATTTGTATGATAATCCATTGTCTAGTACCCATAGTACAAGCTCTGCTTAGTTTGGGCTAGATAGTGTTGTGTGTATGTGGTACAATATTAGAATATTATTTATTTATATATCAGCAATATCTTACAGGCAAACTTTGGTCTAATTTCGAGTACTCGGCGACCGCTAGTATATATTATTACACAGAAGAGAAGTTCTAAACCAGCGATAGCCTAGATACTGTTGGGCTGCTACGCAGAGCTCTCGAGATCAATGCCATACAGACATGCATATGTACACCTCTGAATTAAAAATTATATAGTCGATTGTCGCTCGCTTTAACAGTGAAGGAAAACAACGCGAGGACACCTGTATTTTTGAGGGCTAATCCTAAAAGTTCTCGAAGATATGTGAAGTTTGCCAGCCCGCACTGGGCCAGACCAAACAACCTGGTGTTGTGTTTCTGCTGTTATATAGTTCACAAACCCTTTTTTCTTAACGTTTCATTTACATTATTGCAGTCTGTTGCCACATTCACTGCTGACTCTGGGCTGGTACTGAGAGTTTGTTGTTAGAAAAACCTATTAACACATAGCATCGTATCTACTACCCTTGCGTCACTGAGGCTGTCAGTACAATAGACAAGTATTATTATATTATAAAAATAATAGGTACATGTTTAATTTTAATATATTTTTATAAGATAGCTCAGTGGGGAGACCAACAGATTGCAATGCGGAGGGTCTCGGGTTCAAACCCACGTCGCGCACCTCCGACTTTCGGAAGTTATATGACTTTTCGAAATTATGTGCGTATTGATTGACATTTATCGCCTGCTCCGTGCCTCGGAGAGCACGTTAAGCCGTCGGTTCCGGCTGCCATGAACATCTATGGCAGTCGTTATTGGGCAAGTTAGTACCCTCTAATATGCTGACACTGGTCTAGCCTTAGGGTATCGTTAGCCTTCGGGTTGCGGAGGATAGGTGGCAGCCGCTCGTGTAAAAACTGATATTCAGTCAAATCCGGTTAGACCAGAAAAGCCGACCACAAGTGACTTGGGAATAATATAGGCTAGGTAGAAGATATTTTTATAAGCCTTATGTTACGTAGGGAAGGTACAAACATACATGTATGTATCAAACTAATGATGTCCAATGTGGGGATAGAACCGCTTCATTTGTCTCAGTGCAGTGGCGTAGCGTGGTTGTCAGCCGACATGTTGTTTAAAAATTATAATTTTAAAAAAGATTGGCAAGAACAGTCATCATTATTGTGTATCATCTGCCCATTCCTCTCGTTCGCCATGCTATGGTTCAAATATTTACAAGATATTCTAATTATTTATTGTGAAATTTTGCCGCCCCTTAAAAGTGCCGCGCGGGGCGGGCTATCCCTGCCGTCCCCACTGCCTCAGTGACCATTCAAATCACTATACCGTCCAAGCACAAAAAACAAAATACAGTATAAAAATCGTTTATTCATCTTAAACTAAACAATATATATTAACTTACACAATTATTATCTATGTACTGTTTTACACAAATATTAGACCATTTTCAATAAATAAATATATGTTACACAAAATATATAATTATTACAGATAGCCCCGTTAATTTTACACATTTATAATAGACTTGACAGCGAAAGACTATCGGTCCAATGTTATTTACTCTCTCGCACACACACACTATAGCTCTCTGTCTTTCACACACAAACGAGTGCGTCAATTAGGTAGAACGAGAGGGCAACATACTGTCGCTCTTTCTCACACAACGCTTGCATTTAAGAGGTAGAGAGCGCAACACTGTCGTTCGTGTGTCACTAAACATATCCTAAACGGCTGGACCAATATTGATGCAATTTTTTGTGTGTGTTTGAGTGGATAACTTGTGATTGTTTATATTTACAATTGGACCCGGTAGGTGGCGCTTTGGTCGGGTTGCAAGCCAATATTTTTTGAGATCGCCAGTTAAAATATATATATATGTATATATATATTTATATATTAAAATTGGTCTTTACATTTTGCATATTAGTGTATTTAATGCTATACCTTGTTTAATATGATACTAATACTTTGGTTCCAGATATTTTAATAAAGCGTACACGTTGAGATGAAAGGTTTATAGAACCATGGTCATATACTTCTGGACCAAAGAATTTGCGACAAAATGGGCACTTGACAAAGAAAAAAGTCACCTCATTTTGCGAAGAGCACATTTTGTGAAATGCCATTTTGCGGAAGCACATTAATCGCAATGCATTTGATTGTAATATTATATCTTTAAATATTCGTAATATATAGTTATATACATCGATTTTTGTACATAATTAATTGCCTGATTTTCCCTGATGTAGGCTTCAAGAAATATTATTTGCATCGATTATGAAATACAATATATTGTTCAACAATGCAACGAAAGATTTATGTGTCAATTCATTCTATTGTCTACAAATTTGTTACTCTATGACACAAATTAATCATATACAGAACGCCGGCATCACGCACACATAAATACACATACGTGACCATATCGCTTAACTGGTCGAATCACTTCCTCAAAGATATTTTAAATTAGATATGTACAGTCATAGTTATTAAAGATCAAAGATCGGCTGCATGGATGGCGTAGTGGTTTGAGTGCCTTGTCACTGCAATTACGCCGAGTGTTCAAATCCCGCACGGGACAAAAATTTATGTGATCCACAAATGGTTGTTCCGAGCCTGGGTGTTCTTTGTGTCCGTTGTTTGAATGTTTGTAAAGACCCCCGAGACACAGGAATTATTCCTAATGCGGGAATTGTCTTTATTTAAAGAAAAGAAAGAATAAAAGAAATCAAACATCTGTTTTTCAGACTATTTTGTTATTAATAACAGTCCTTGTCTTGATAAATTGAATTAATAAGTAGCGTAATAGATATAGGAAAAGATAGCTATAGTTTGAACAATTGTATTATAAATGCAAGGGATTTTGTTAAAATGGTTTTTTTAGACCAATAGAAAACGCTCCAATTGGGTAGTTTTTGAGGTTTCACTTTGCCTATGCTAGTAACATATTTGCTTCTTTTCTGTATGTAGTAATTGTAATGACATAGCATCATTGCAATTACTACACTTAGCGTATTTCACCTAAAACTATATTCTATAAGCGTCAAAGTTTTGCACGTGTAGCTGGCAATCTGTATTAGTCTAATTTGTGTCTCTGGGAACAGATTTGAATAACATCGATGTAAATAACATTTCGCGTATTATATATTTGTACACAGCAATCTAGCTTGCTCTCAAAAGCATTTACTATCAGAAACATCATATTTTAACTTTTATACACAACTACATTTATGACAATATAAAATGCATACATTTTATAAAATCCGTCAAAAGTTGCCTTTTTTATAACTGTTTATTTTGTTGCTAGCTTTTTAACTACACTTGTAGCATCATTTCGGCAACATATAGTCAATATTTCCTATTTAGTAAAATGGTTTACTGGTAATGAAAGACAATGAATCTCCATTGCCTTTCTTTTTCTTTTCATCTGTATTTATTACCAAATACCAAATATAATATGATATCTGTAGCTGAATGATTTTATAATAAATAGTTTGTTTAACAAATAAGATTAGTAAGTAAAATGGACGACATTCTGTGACTATGTAATCTGTGGTTTTGGTTACAATTTGACATATCGATAATATGTCACAGGGAAACTGATATGTCAGCTGTCTTAACGTGGTACTGTAATCATAATGTAAAATGTGTAAATTCGGCATTTTGAGTATATTGTTACATTTACACATAACATTTCTGTTATATTAGGCACAGCTTTCTGTCACGGGACAAACGAGGCAAAAATCAGAATCACGGGTAAAGCTGTAGAATATTGTTGTTAGATAGATCAACCTTATTTTCTGAAAGCGAATTAAATATACTTTTACATATTATAATATTTATTGGTACTACAAACAAAATAAACGGCTACAAAATCAGTACAAAGTTTATAACAAACTTTTAAAAGGCTTAGATCATTCTTTCATTTGTAATTATAGTTTTTAAATCTAAAAAAGTAAAAGAAAATGGCTGTCCGTATTTAAAACGAGTCGTTTTTTGAATAAGGAGGGCCTTAGCGAGACTGAACTCTAACGTGAGTTAAAAATAATTTAGTTAAGTTGTCTATTCTAGAAGTTAGTACATATTAACCACGATTTGATTTTGGTTACTGAAAGGTAATATCAACGACGTGTCAAATTTAAATGAAAAGTCATTTAATTGGCTGTACCTACCTAATTCAATCAACTAATCACAGCAATTGACATGCATACGACCATCTTTTAAGTTTTAACTGATTTTTATTGAAGTTTAACTATTTATACGGATTTTGTCGCGTTGCTTTTCAGCAGTCATGTTCACAAAGAGAGTCTCCCCTGAACACGGCGGATGTAAAGTAACCGAAACGTCGAAGAAAAGTGCAAACTTAAATTTTTTTTTTGTTTTATTTGTAATAGTATTATTGTAATTGTTTTGTTTGTAATTGTAGTGTTAGAGTTCAAAATGATGTAATAAAAGCGTTTTAAAATAAACAACGCGACAAAAGCCGTATAAAGTAATTTAATTTCAATGTATAACATTCACGTACACGTAAGACAATATTATTTATAATGCCTTTCATAAACTGGGTTTTCTGGGTAAATAATCTAATTAGCTATTAGTACATTTATAAAATGGAGAAACAATTTCATTTAATAAATGTAGCATTGTTTGTCATGTTCCAAACGTGTCCGACCCAGGCGTCGAACTCAGACACCATGAACATTGCGAGAGATGATAACAGCTTATTTCGTTATTAAATAAATATGGATTCAAATATTTGTGACAATTTTTAGTTTCGTTTTTAATAATATATACTAATATTATAAAGCTGAAGAGTTCGTTTGTTTGTTTGTTTGGTTGAACGCGCTAATCTCAGGAATTACTGAATCGAATTAAAAAAATATTTTGGTGTTGGATAGCCTATTTATCGAGGAAGGCTATAAGCTATATACTATTGCGCTACAACCAATAGGAGCGAGACACCAATTAAAAATGTTGCAGACGGGGAAAATTCTCTTATGTGACGCAGACGATGTTGCGCGGGTCAGCTAATATGAAATACATGAGATTCCAAATTAAATAAATATGTTAGATTCACGCTAGTTTCCCCGCAAGGGTATTAAAAGGTATCTGAGACCTATATTTCACCTGCAAAATTTTAGGTCCCATATAATAGTAAGTCTATTCATATTCTAGTCATTCTATAGACACCGAACTTTTACTGAGAATTTTCTAACGGGAAATCTAAACAACATTCTGTCCTGGGAATCGAACCACACTATCGGCTGTAAACCTTTAGTCACATCATAGACGTTTTCAACTTTATAAATAAGTATTTTAAAACTTGGTGTACTGGAAAAAGCGTAACATAGATGGAATATAATATTTTCTTTGCGTAATGTGCATAGTAAAAAGACTAAAATAGGTATGATGTCTAAAAAAAAAGGTTTCAGTCCGTCTTTTGGATTAGCTAAAAATATTCGACACGTATTTTCTTTTGTCCCACTAACTAATAACAACGAAGATACAACGCGTTTAAATTTCATGTTACGTCACTTGTAGGTACAAATTTTACAAAGGACTGACCTCACAAGCCCCCAATTCCGAACTCTAATGTGTTATATCGTAGTTAATTTTTATTGATTTATTAAAACAAAAAATGGGTTTATTAAAACAATATTTTTTCTAATCTAACTTAGAACAATTAGAATCACTCATTTTTAACCCTGTAATCATGCCTATTATAATTATTATTATATTCAATCTATGATACACTTTTATGTGAACGTTTTAAAACATATTAAAATGAATTTAAAAAAATTAATACCATTTAAAAACCTCAAAATATGACATTAATTTGCCTTAAATCATTTTAAAATAGGCCCAAATAATTGAATAACATTTAAAAACCTTAAAATATGACATTTATTTGCGAAGTTGCAATTCGTATTATTTTAAAAGCGTACGCTTTCTAAATAATATTAATTACTGTAATAACCTCAACAAATACATTTAACACTAAAATGATTATAAATGCAATGAATTGTATTTTTCGTTGACACTTTTATTATCTAAAAATGTTATTGGTGGTTATTCTTCGAAGATATTTGTATTGATATTAAATAAAATATTATGATGCAAAGTCTAAAAGAAAGTACTACCTACGCTGAAAGCTATTGTAGTACAATACACTTTGTTACAGTATATGGCGATAATAGCACCCAGATGTCTTAACGCTCAAGTTTTTACCAATTGTATACTGGGTGTAAGGGACGGCGTACCGAAAACTTTAGCCAAACGTCTTTCTATAGGTACTTATCTCGACGCAGACTACAAAATAAAAAAATTCGCAAGATTGAAATTTTATATTGATTAACATTATTACGCGGTACGCAATGCATTGCTACCAATACAACGCATGGCCTCTGCGTTCCGCGCGCATATAAACAGCTGATCTGTTTAAATCACGACTATTTAATTACATTGCTGTATTTTAGTAAAATGTGGTATTCTTTGATTTTTATTTAATAAAATGGATGATTTATGCACAGTCAGAAACAGGAAAATATGCAGAAAATAATTGTGATTTTTCCTGGAAAAAAAAACAACTATTTTTAACTCAGAATAATTGTCTGAATCTACTACATATTTCAGTTTTCGGTACGCTGTCCCTTACACCCAGTATACATTCCATTCCACATACCCTTCTCACACTGAGAAGAGGCCCGTGCCAAGCAGTGGGACAGTTTAATACAGGGCTAATATTATATATATATATATATATATATAAATACACATTTCTATAGTTTGACCAAAAACGCTGTACCGCGCCTTAAGTATGTGCGCGGCGAGACGGGGGAGGAACGCAGGCTAACAGGCCGCTGTCATTCGTCATAGCTCACGGCAATCCCGCCGTTTCGGTCAAACTTCAGTGGAACTATAGATAGGGTGATCTGTTACACAGAAATTATAATTACTCTAAGTGGTAATGAATCGCATTATCAGACGACACGACTGCTGGAGATCAATTTTTAATCTGCAAATTTCGTGACCATTTGCAAAATGGTTTGGCAAGAGAATTTTAGGTGATGAATATATAAAAATCTCGTGTCACGGTGTTTGTGGTCGCACTCCTCCGAAACGGCTCGACCGATTTTTATATTTTTGAATGTATATTTGGTAGGTATGAGAATAGGCCGTAAAGTGTATTCCATACCGCTAGGTGATTAGGGTGTCCTAATACAGATGTTTCTTGACATAAATTTTAATGGCAGAACAGCGTTTGCCGGGTCAGCTAGTAATGCTATAATATTATGGATGAAATTTCAATAATAATTACAAAATCACGTGGCCATCTCGTTTCCAAAGTATATAGCAGCCTTGTTGAAATTAAAAGTATACATACATATTCTCACGCCTTAATCTATGAAGGGGTAGGCAGATGTGATTATTCCTACATTTCGCTAACTATAATTTTTGGTTTCCCGAAGTAAATTGCCTTCTACCGTGTTGAGTTCCAAACTTCATGATGCTACAAAAAGTTTCTTGAAGCCCCAAAAACCCTCTATTCCAACTGGGAATCGTACCCAAGACATCAATTATGCCATAATATTAAGCTATATTTTTATTCGTCACCAAAAATTAACTTTGCCATAATCCTGTCAATGGCTGCCATTTTTCCAACCATTATACCAAAAAAAATGTATATATGTATGTTATCCATTGTCTAGTACCCATAGTACAAGCTCTGCTTAGTTTGGGCTAGATAGTGTTGTGTGTATGTGATAGAATATTATTATTATATTATAATGATATAAGATTGAATTAAACGCATGTTAGCTTAGCACTTAAATATGCACCATTTAAGTTTGCCGTTAAAAGTGGCGCTGGCGTCTATGCAGTTGTAAATACTTGTACCAAAAATTGTTAGTTTAAAGATTTGCCGTGGGTCGTATTTTGTGGAGCATACATTCCCATTCTTTCTTTAACTTTAAGCATAATTATAATAAGCTATATGTGGTCATTGGAAAATCAATAAGGTGCTTTCAGAGTCTTCCCATTACATACTAGTTCCAGTCAATTCCATAGAGGGCGCTATGATTTTGTACCCTGATTCCATATTCCAAAAAACCGTTACCCCACACGGTTGTCAGTGACAGTAATAAACGGTAGAATGAACGAACCGGTTGTTTACCACATATGATTCTAGCGGCTAGTGACAATATTCAGATTTCTATATTTGTTAAAATTCTATTCTATTCTATGCTTTCCTCTTATATAATAATAATTTATAGTACAAATATTACAAAGAGGTAGTATTCAACATTTTCTTAAGATATTATTGTACACGGACACTACATCACCACTTAAAGTATTCTTAATGCGTGCGCGAGAACGAGACAGCATTACATATGTATAACGTTGTCTCGCTCTCGCGTATGACTTAATATTTTAGTTATGATGGCTCAAGCGAGGGCACAACTGTATTCAAATGTAAACAACACTATACAGTACATGTGGTACATTTTCGACCATACAAAGTAATTATCACATTGAGCACAATTGTATTCGGGTATCAATCGAATACAATGCTGCTGTCATAAGGGGAAAAGACGAATCCGCCACAAAAAATAATATAAATATAATGGCAGATGCTCTTTTTTACTGATTCCAATTATGCAAAATACGAAATTTTGAAGAAAATTTTAGATTGGTCTTTTTTCCTTATGACAGCATAATCGATTTTGTGCTCACCTATTGGCTCCACTAGCGAGTAAGGTCCTGTCAATTTTGTCACAGCTCTCAAAAGCCGTATTAGGCGGTAATCATTGTCGGTTTCTATGGTTACTGTTGAAGTGACTATAGAGTATGAGGTCTGGAGACCTCACTATCCACTAGGACCTCTAGCAGTGAATTCAATCCCTTTTATTATAAAAATTACACACACGGCCTATTTTAGAATACGGAATCAGAGTATAATTCAGCACCATTTTAAAACTTGGTCTTCACTTCTCGTTAAACATTACACACTTATCTAAAACCTGTCATTGCCTGACTCCCCTGAGTGTTGTCAGCGCCATCTGGCGGCCAGTAATTAGAACCGTCCCTTCGCTTTGGCGTCGGCTACAAATCTTCTGACGTGTACGATGTAGTCTAACATGACAGTAGCGAACGCTGCGTCAAGCACAAACTGCGGGATTTTACCTGTAATCATTACATATTCAGATTTAAAACTATGGTACACTCAACTCCAATAAGTAACCTTCCACAATCCATACAATATAACTAATATTATAAAATATACGCATGTCGTCAGTATGTTTTTTGCGCTTTCGCGCCTTAACTGCTCGGCCGATCATTATGAAATTTCGCATACACGTTGTCAGGGGTACAGAAAAGGATACAGGCTACTTTTCATACAGACAGAAATATTATTACTTACTGTAACGAACAAAAAAAAATTACATTGCGCTAGATGTTGCCATGTTGCATGTGTTACGTCTTGTTGCTAATGCAATATTCTTAAAAAAACATCTTAATAGCAGTTTATCCTTTGTAGTAGATTAAGTAAGTCGGTAGTGCAATGGGTAGGATTCGAACCTACGACCTCTTGATTGGAAGTCCAATGCCAAGGCAATTGGGTTGCTGCCGCTTCAAATAAATTATTTTAACCTTATGGTTAAAATAATTTATTTGAAGCGTAATATATAACGTAATATATAGCATAACTTTATAGTTATGTTACTTTACAGAATAAATATTTATTTGAAGCCTTTCATAATTTAATAAAATTGCTTGTGGCGTTATCACATCTACAAGGCGTGAGGCATTTTTATTGTTCCTACAAATACTGACCTTTAAGGTCGCAGCACATGAGCCACTGGAAGGTTGTGTGGGTCTCGATCTTGCCTCCAGAGGTCTGGGTCGACCGCGGTTTCAGCAACCAGCAACCCACTTTGTTTTGACCTCTGAAATTAAAGAAATATACTTATAATAATAAAATTTTGAACTGTAGTTAAGATGATCGCCTTATCACTTGCACTGTGTGTTGCGGGTTCGATAACAACGTGGGATAAAAATTGTCTGATCCACAAATAGTTGTTCCGAATCTGGATGTTCTTTGTGTCCGATATGTGAATGTTTTTGTTGTGTTTTCCTTCGCGGCACAGGATTTATTTCATGTGCGGTATTTAAAAAGAATTTACATCCATGTTATGTTTTTGATCTCACAATATTTCTTTGTCTCTGTAATCCATTTACACAGAAACTCATCACACATATGTACATATACAAGGTTAATTGATAAATACAGATAACCTTTTACCCATGTCTTAGTATACCTTAACAACCTTTTTCTGACACTTTTCTGAAATAATTATTTGATATTTCCATATAAATATACAAATCTTGGAATTGATTGCTTAAATCGCATTAAGACTTCACGCGGACGCAAAAGAAAGCAGCGTAAACATACAACAGGCGTTGTACGGAAGGCGAGTTAAACTTGCAATTTTAACTTGTTAGAACATGATTTTAGGAAAGAATGTACTATTTTGTAAAAACTGGTTAAGAGCGTTTATTCCGACGGAGCCGATTTCGCGGGTTTTTATTGTTCTTTTATGTTACAGATGAATAACAATGAATAAAAAAGAAATTTATAATCTGAAAGTTCAATTGTTTATTAAGGGAATGTTAAGAACATATATATGAGCTATCATAATAAATATTTTAAAACAGATGAATTTAAATTGCGTATTTTCGTAAAATCTGTAGTTCAGGGCGATTTAATAGCTCGCTAGAGCAATTAAAACTAATCGTTTTATAATGCTGTAAATGTGAACTATACAACCATAAGTTGTAATAGGGAATTAATTAAAAAAAATGTGGACATTCATTCATTATTTTTATGAAAACAGAAGGTCAAAACAGAGCTTTTAGCACAATAAAGGCGCGCAAACCTGCTCTTATTTCTTAAAAACTACTGTGATTATAAAATAGATAAATACACATTTAGGAACTTTAAGATTCATATTACGTCATGTTAAAAAAATTGGAAGCTAAACATTTTGTTTGTAACTTATATGATTTTTTTATAACGACCTATAAATCTCGAAGCGCGATGCCATCTCAGCCAGACCGCGCTAGGCGCTTTCGAGGGGTGGACGTATCGCTCGTCGCCGCGCCCGCCATATTACGTAAATATAGGATTTCAGTACGTTTAGAGCGCGGCTGAGCCTTCTTGATCCGTAAGATTTCTTTCACGACCTACTAATTTTTTTATAAATATGAAAAGTTGATAAGTATTATGTATTCAACTGACGTGTTGGTCTAGAGTCTAGCGATTAGTATTGTGGCGCGGTCAAATACGGGCGGGGCGGGACGGCGACGGAACCGAACGGGATTTGTAATGTACCTACTATCTATATATCGCACCTTGAACGATATATAAAACACAAAAAATGTTCCTACATATGTCCGTTGTAGCCTTTGATACCATCCAACCGACGTATTCCAAACCGGTTTCATTAGAAAGGCTATACTTAATGCGTATATGGATTTAGAACAAAAAAAATACATTGACATTAAACTACTCCATACGGATTTTATCGCGTTGATTATTTGACACTTTATTACATCATTTTGAATTAGTGTTTAGAGTCCAAAAGAGATGCATATGATCAATGTGTGGATTAAAAACAACCGACAGTTGCATTCCTTACTTTAAAAAGTTAAGAATACTACCTCTAACTTCATTGTACATTTTTGAAACTGCACTATTTGTTAAAAGCAATCCACATCTGTTCCAAAAAGTAGCCACAATAAAGAGAAACCCAATACATTCTCAATACATCAATACTTTGTGTCATGTGAATGGTAAAACAGCATTATTAAAAAAAGTTTTTCCGATACTGCTCCACAAGTATATAATGAATACCTAATGAAATAAAATGTGTGTCACTTCAAAAATTCAGAAAATTCTGATTTGACCTGTTAATAGAAAAGTGTTATTATAAACTAGACAAGTTCTTAAATGATAAATTTAATTGACTGCATTGTTATTATAATTGAAATTGACATCTTGAATATTATTGTTAATTATTATAATATATAATATAATAATATTCTACCACATACACACAACACCATCTAGCCCAAACTAAGCAGAGCTTGTACTATGGGTACTAGACAATGGATACACATACATATATACTTTTTTTTTTGTAAATACATACATATTATATATATTATCTATTATTTTTATTATGATATTCTTTTGTAATTTTGTTTATGACAATTGAATTATTTTTTATGTTACAAATTTTTATGTCTATATTGGCAAAGCATAGCGCACTAAATATTTCGTATCCAAGATCTTTATATGTAAATACCTAAGTTTGACAAATAAATGTTTATGATTATGATTAACACTTCACTGTAAAAGTACACAAAAACGGGCATAGGTATACAGTTCTCCGATTTGAGTGGTAATTCTACTGTTCTCTTACCAAACGAAGTCCTATGTTCTACTCTTACCTGACAAGGTCCCTATGCGGTGGGTACCCAGGCACTGTGACGCTGACTCCTGAACTAATGTAACTGTGAGGGTTCTCATCCACGACCTTGCCGTCCCTCGACAAGGGTGCGCTACAGCGCAGGATCACAAAGTCCCTTGGCGCTATGATGCCTCGGCCACCGCCGGCCGTCACCTGGTACGATAGATCCATGCCTGGAGCTATTTCCTGAAACACAAGTTCATTTAGTGAACCAGCTGTTCTGTTATAGCAGAGGTTACCAGACTTTTTTTCTCATAGACCACTTTTAAAATTTAGCAGGTTCCGGTGGATACTCTGCAGCTACATTTCTACTACATTCCTTGGCATTCGTATTTATATTTGGTGGGTTGGTAAACAACCAAGAAGATCAAGGTTGACCGCTTTTTCTTTTTTAAATTTATCTTCTGGGCTTCTTAAAATATTATCTGCCTACATTGATAGGTGTAAGTCAAGCCAACATTTTAGTTCATCACTATCGAAAGCAAATAAATTTTCGTGGACCCCCATTTTTATGTCACGCCAACGTAGACCCCTGTTGAGTCTTCCGTGGATCCCTGGGGGTCCACCTGGACCACTTTGGGAATTATGCATTATAGTTTCATCATACTTACGCGTAGTCAAAGGCATAGAAAGTAGTCTCGCGTCTATATCTCCAAAGGAGCAGGCAGAGGTTCCATAAACATATGGAAACTTATCAAATACGAGATTTTGCCCGCGGCTTCACTCGCGTTAGTGGAGATTTTGTCAGTAAAGTTCTATATAGGCACAATACTTTTCGCCGCATGAAAGGTAACCTGTCCTTTCCTGTATTCCTGACAACGTGTATGCAAAAATGTATGATTGATGGAGTAGTTGCGGCGTAAACGGGATCAAACAAACTCACAATCGCATTCTAACTAATATTATAAATGTGTTTGTTCGTTTGTTACGCTTTTACACCATAACTACTTAACCGATATTTATAAAATTTTATATACCTGTTGTCAGGGGTACAGAAAAGGATATAGGGTACCGTTATCCAGATAAAAGTACTGTTACAAACCTAACCTAATCTATATTTACTTGAGCGAAGCACCAGGCAAAATATAGTTTATAATATTAGTAAGGATATTATATAAAAATATATATATAATATAATATATATATTATATTTTTTTATTATATAAAATGTCAGCCTGTATATAAATTATTCTATTAGCTACAAGCCTCTTCTCAGTATAAAAAGGGGTAGACTATAGTCCACCCAATGCCGGCAGTCTTCACATATCATTGAGAACATTATGTAGAACTCCTAGACATGCAGGTTTCCTCACGATATTTTCCTTTACCGGTAAAGCGATATTTATACAACGTACTTTGATAAGTTCACTCTTCAATATGGTGGGGTTCCACTCAGGCAGTCTTGTGATATTGTCCTTGAATTCCTCGTACAAAAACTTTGGAGGACATTCCACCACACCCTGGAATCAGAAAAGCAAAATAAGAGCTATTACTGGTAATTATTATTTTTAAAAACTTTTTCATTAGGTATAATTTCTGTGTCGCAGCGGACTACCTATACAGATATTCATACAACAGACAGAACAGTTACACTCGGAACAATTAATCTTTGTGGATCACACAATTTTTTCTTGCCGTGTGGGATTCGAACCCAAAACACTCGGTACAGAAGCAGCGGCGAGGCGACCACTGCTACTATAGCTAGTATATGTCATATGGCCAGCATAACAATATTTATAAATAAATGATTTGAGTTGAATGATTTGATTTTATCGTCACACCATATATCAGTTGGTAGAGATGTTTACGGCATGAAAATAGCGCAACTGTTTTTTTTAAACGTTTATGCACAAAATAGTACAATGGTGGACTTAATACCAAGGGCATTATCTACCAGTCAACCTTAGGGTGAGGCAGAGATATAAAGAGGTAGATGCATACAGTAACACGAAACATACATTTAAATGTACTAAAGAATATCACAATAGTAATTATATATTACCTACTTAATATTATATACATACCAATAAACATTATTATAATCTAAATAAAATATATACAATTATCTTTATATATATAATTCTACTGTACGTGTGTATGTCACTGAACTACTCATAAACAGAAGGACTTTTTTTTTTTCGAGTATACCTGACAACTTCTTTCGGGACAGCTAGTGTATATATATATATATATATATAAGTATACATGCATACATACCTATATACATACGTATCATATTACTAGATGTGCCTGCGATTTCACTCGCGTTTATGGTTACTGCGCCGCCCCTGTGGGTCGTAGCGTAATATTATATAGCCTATAGCCTTCCTCGATAAATAGGCTATCCAACACTAAAATAATTTTTCATTTCGAATCTGTAGTTCCTAAAATTAGCGCGTTCAACCAAACAAACTCTTCAGCTTTATAATATTAGTATAGATTTCGGAACTCGTAATATTTGGGGTCGTACAAGTATTACTTAAGCACCAATGAGGGTGGACAGGTCTTTGCTATGCTTATTTTTGATCATATATTATGGTTACTTTTGCTGACAATAGAGGTTTGAAAAGGCTAAATCTTTCTTACGTTAACTTGAACTGCGTCTGTTCTAAGTTTCAATTTGCTATTCTAGTATTATTAAATAGTGCAATGTCTAAAAGCGTAAGCGCCATCTTGTACCTACCAGAAGAAAACCCTCAACTACTTACGCATAAAAGTATTCACTAAAAGTAAAGACTCACAGTAAACCTGTAGACTTTCCCGAACTGTTCAGTCTTCCTAGACTCGACGACGTCTCCTGACGACCCTTTCTTCTCGACGTGCCAGTTCGGCAGGTTCACTATCCGCCACGCGCATGCCATACTCTCCTGAGCTTGCGCCTTGTACTCATCTATCTGTGGACAACGACATAATGACCATTAGGACGTGCAACACGAAATTTATATATTAACTAGCTGTGACTGACTTCGTCCGCATGGATTTTTATTAGGTATTTCACGGAACCCTATTTTTTACTAAAATTAAAGTAGCCTAAGTTATACCAGCTATCTGCCAATGATAGTCCCGTCATAATCGGTCCAGCCGTTTCAGAGATTAACAGGAACAGACAGAAAAAATTCAAAATTAATTTTGTGATATAAGTACCGTGTATACTTTTATATGTATTTAGTAAAATGCTGTTATTTTGACATTACAAACAGACACTTCAATTTTATTTATTTGTTTAGATCAAAAACATCACCATCGAAATGGCGTCTTGTCGTTTTTAGGTTCAGGTAGATCCTGAGTCAGCTGTTGGTGTTCTTTAAGTATCGACTAGAATAATGATAATATGAGCCCTCTATTAATCTTTCCTATTGTTAAGCACTGGCCTCTTCCCACGCCGGCCCAGTGCGAGCTGGCAGACTTCACATATCTTTGAGAACATTATGAAGAACACACATGCAAGTTTCCTCACGATATTTTCACCGTTAAAGCGACCGATAAATCTCTTAACTCGGTTCAGTTCATCAGTAAGTGGAATGTTATTTAGTCAAAAACACTTTTTGATACTTTACTTTTAAAAGTTTTGTAGTTTTATATAGCAGCGACGCTAGTTTAACGCGCTAATCTCAAGAACTACTGAACCGAATTGAAAAATTATTTTCGTGTTAAATAGCCCATTTATCGAGAAAGGCTATATAACATCACGCTACGACTAATAGGAGCGGAGCATCAATGAAAAATATTGCAATAACGGGGAAAATTCTCTTATGTGAAGCAGGCGAAGTTGCACGGGTCAGACAATTCCACACTAGGAATAACTCCTGTATCGCGGGAAACTTTATATACATTCAAACAATGGACACAAAGAACATTTGTGGATCACACAAGTTTTAGTCCCGTGTGGGATTCGAACCCACGACACTCGGCGCAGTGGCAGTGGCGAGGCGACCTCTTAAACCACTACGCCATCCGTGCAGTCGAAATCGAATAAAAATTATATATGTCGTGGTCAGATCTTATATTTGATTACTTCATGATACCGACCATTTCATGAAATGGTTGTATTTCATGATATGGTCAGCTAAAACTGTCCATATCATTTAAACGTCAACGTGTGATGATACGTCAGTCCACGTTTGGCCATATCATTTCTGTAGGATTTCTATATCAAAGGTTTAATAGTTATATTATTTAATAGTTATATTATTAAATAATTTTGTGTCGTAACGACATTTTGCTTCACTTTTACCTTAAATTGGCGCATTATCATTAGTTTTTATGTCAGAATAATTGTCCGCCGCCATGATGCCTCACAAAAATAAAACGATATTATAACGCCTATAGCGGTGAATAATGTAACTATTTTACGATACGATCACTGTCCTTGTCACACTAGTGAGACAACAAACCCTCTCCCCTCCTCCCTAGGGTGACGTCACATATTTTGCAATTTTACATAAAAAATATAGAAATTATTAAATTGAAATAGCAGTCCCAAAATCAGTTTTATTTCTAGTTAGAAATCGTGTAAATTAGGGTATTACCACAGTATAAAGAAATATAGACTGTGGTATTACTGTAGGTACTTAAAATATTAGATTTTGAAAAGTGACGTCACGTAATTCAATTCCCCTCCCACTCCTTGTCACACACTGTCACATTTCGTCGACCCATGCCTGCCGGGTGACGTAATTTAAAGATGGTACCCTAATGTTTGACCATATTATCATTCATATCATCAAACGCTGATTATTTATTGGTATGTCCAGACCGTATCATGATGAAGGCAGCAGATATTTTTAGGGTTCCGTACCTCAAGAGGGAAAAAACGGATACCTTATAGGATCACTTTGTTGTCCGTCCGTCCGTTCGTATGTCTGTCTGTCAAGACCCTTTATATCGAGAACGCGTGGAGATATCGAGTTGAAATTAAAACAATATACTCAAGTCTACAGTCTCTTGAAGCTCTGAAAAAATCAAACTTTTAAGTTAACGTAAAAAACAAGATACGTCCGGTTATGCCGTATATTTCGACACTATCAAGGGAATCAAAATTTATAGGGTATTTTCCGTTGACCTAGAACTATGTAATTTTGCAAGTAATACCGTCTTATACTACAAGTATAGGGAAAGATCTGAAAACTATACATTAGTATATAAATCATAAAAAAAACAGGATCATTAGGCAAGGACAAAAAAAATTATAACATGTACCTACAAATTTGTACGGAACCCTCGGCCTCGGTGGGCGAATCCGACTCGCACTTGTCCGGTTTTTTATTTCGTGCTCTACAACCATTTCAAGGAATGGTCGGCATATAAATTCAGCACCCATATGTTTGTGTCCGCAAAACGCAAAAAGTAGTCGATGGGTTGACTTGAAATTTCTGCACGACGTGGTATTTCTATATAAGAGTGTTTTATATACTTTATATCCCGAAAATACCACGGGAGCAGGATAAATTTATCTAATAATTAATATCAGACTGAGTATTTGTAAGGCGTGGCCGAGTTAACACAGTAATCAAGCATTTATCAGTCAACAATGTTGTAAGGACAACAATGATAAGTGATAATTGTTTAATTATTAACTGTATCAAATTGATAATAAGTCTTTTCTTCTCTCTTAGCCTTTATTATTCCCAAGTCACTTGGGGTCGGCTTTTCTGGTCTAACCGAATTTGACTGGATATCAGTTTTTACACAGAGCGGCTGCCACCTGACCTCCGCAACCTGAAGGCTAACGATACCCTAAGGCTAGACCAGTGTCAGGATATTAGAGGGTACTGACTTTCCCAATAACGACTGCCATAGATGTTCATGGCAGCCGGGACCGACGGCTTAACGTGCTCTCCGAGGCACGGAGCAGGCGATAATTGTCAATCAATACGCACATAATTTCGAAAAGTCATATAACTCCCGAAAGTCTGAGGTGCGCGACGTGGGTTCGAACCCGAGACCCTCTGCATTGCAGTCTGTTGGTCTCCCCACTGAGCTATCGCTGCGTTGTTATTAAATGTTATTTAATGTAAATAGATAATAAGTAAATATATTTATTTTATTTTTTATTCTGTATTAGGCATACGAGCAGGCAGATCGCCTGATGGTAAGCGATTACCGCCGCCCATGGACACCCGCAACACCTGAGGAATCACAAGCGCCAGCCTTTTAAATTTGTCCCCTCCCCAGAAGGGAGGTAGGGTTGGAACTCCGGTACCCTCACTCACTCGACGAAACACAACGCAAGCGCTATTCCACGCCGGTTTTCTGTGAGGCCGTGGTATCACTCCGGTCGAGCCGGCCCATTCGTGCCGAAGCGTGGCTCACCCACGGTCAAAAAAATGTATAATTGCTCTAATTGAATAATGATACGATTAAAGTCGTCGTATTCAGAAATTAAATAATAAATGTAATACAATGTACCGCAGCGAGAACATGAATAAAAATAATGAAAGTATCTGTGTTCTACCTATTGTATGGACTATGGTCAAAGTTATGCCTACGAAGCTACGACTACTTCGTTTTCTTATTATTAATATCAAATCCAATAGTTGGGTACCAAACGGTTTCAGTATTTCCGCCACACACGCATAGGTTTTGGTATTATCCCTACAGACAATGGGTTGTCACTTGTCACCTATCATGGTTTTATAAGATTATATTACCGATTAAAATCAAATCAAATCGAAATAAATTTATTCAGATCAGGTTACAAGGTAACACTTATGAATGTCAAATTTACACTAATTTTTCTGCGAATTTACATTTACTGCCACGTTCAGCTAAGCAAGGGTATAGGGCTCATGAGAAGAACGGGCAAGAAACTCATGGTCACTCTTTTTAATCGTCAAGTTTTTGTTTACAAATCATAAGAGCTGTAAGGTGCTGCAACTATTTCTCCATGAACTATTACTGAACATACTCAAGCATTTAATAAAATTTGATGGTAGCCTCTAAAGCAGCAGTATGGTAAATAGGAGCATCCACTTACATGTACATTAATAATCAAGACAAGGCATGATTGTAGTCCGTAGTTGATTTAAGAAATTATTTGCCAGATTTAGAGAATTTTGCTCATCAGTATTCTATTAATAAATGTCGTAATACTGCAAGAATTCTTCACATTAAAAAGAAAACACACATCGAAGGGTCTGGCAAGGTGTTATTAGGTGTTTCTGTCTAGAAATTTTCAGTATCATAACGCAGTCTGGAACTGTGCTCCGTTGGTGGCAATAAACTAGATCCCAATTACTTGAGGTAGCATGGAGTTTAATTTAAAAATATCTAAAGGCTTTGTACGATGGTTGGTTTAAATACTTAGTATGTCTAATAAATGCATTGTAAAAAAAAGTTAATTCATAAATTTTCTGTAAACATTTTATACAGCATCGTTTTTACGCAAGCTAGCATTCTTATGAATACTTTGAATATGATTGTTAGTTTTATTTGATATCGCAGCGAAATGTAGTCCACGGAATTTCTGTCATAGACTAATCTATATTAAAAACTTACAGTGAGCCATTCAGCATGGAACTCCTCATGATGCGTGTTGAACAGCAGCTTCATCCAGCTCGTCATGGAGAAGCCGATCTTGCTCAACTTGCTCTCATACTCTTCCGTGTTCGCAGACTCTTGTAGGTCCACCATATGCTTCTCTATCTCTTTGTCGTTGGCAGTTGACGGTAATGCAGCGGCCATTTTGGATTTTAGCACTTTATATATTGTAACACTAATTTATTTTATGTTTTGGTGGTTTTCACTGGATTATTTGTTTTGTTAATTGGGTGCTATAATTTAAGGTGGTTTTAAATTATTGGCATAATTTTAAAATAAGGTACACAACAGAACGACTTCCACTGGGACCAAAATTTTTTTGTTGGCGCAGTTTCGAAATTGGTTAGATACAATTGGGAGTTTGGTTAAATCTAACAAGACTGTGTGACATGATCATCATCACACACACATTCATTTTTTGATCATCATTCATCATCTGTGATCTGTGTAATTTTCATTGGTAAACGCGAGTATGTTACTTCAAATGACAATTTAGCCAATTCATGACTATGAATTATTTTTAATATTATTTTATAATTATTATTATTAATGAATTAAACAATTATTTATATTTTGTTTATTATTTGTTAGTTATTTACGTTTCACTAGCTTTTGTCCATAGCCTTGCTAATATGGTATGTTTTTTTTTTACCTGGGGCTATGCTTTGACGCATACCTCTCCACAGGGCGACGGAGAGGTTATGTCGGGCTCACCAGGGAAAAGATACCTACCACGGTGTTCCTCGACATAACCATAGACGGCGAGGCCGCGCGAATCGCTTTCACATGCAATCGTAACCCCGCCGTGGTTTCGGCTCGCCGTGCAAAACGGCAGGCCACTACACAAAAATACTTCCTCCACCGTCCCCCTGGGAAGGACAAAGACACGATACAGAGGCGCACGTGGGAACACGCACGCTGCCTCTCGAACCTGGTGCTGATCGGGTGGCGAGCAGGCCCACGCGGCCCACCACCCCTAGGTCAAACCTCAGGGTGGCTGGAGGTCATCTCGCGCCCTCCGGCGCCCGGTTCTGCGGTTGGGGAGAGGGTTTAAGCGCTCCCTCTCCCGCTCTGCCACCTTGCTAATACGGTATGTTTTATATGTCGCTTTGTTACTCAAGGATAGTTAACTTTCTATTAGTACCTATAATATTTTTAATACATAGTTTAAATATTTTCAGAGACTACAAACTAGCAATTATTAAGTACCACTTTATAATACTATCTAGTCTTCTCTCTTAGCCTTTATTATTCCCAAGTCACTTGGGTCGGCTTTTCTGGTGTAACCGGATTTGACTGGATATCAGTTTTTACACGGAGCGGCTGCCACCTAACCTCCGCAACCCGAAGACTAACGATACCCTAAGGCTAGACCAGTGTTAGGACATTAGAGGGTACTGACTTTCCCAATAACGACTGCCATAGATGTTCATGGCAGCCGGGACCGACGGCTTAACGTGCTCTCCGAGGCACGGAGCAGGCGATAATTGTCAATCAATACGCACATAATTTCGAAAATTCATATAACTTCCGAAAGTCAGAGGTGCGCGACGTGGGTTCGAACCCGAGACCCTCTGCATTGCAGTCTGTTGGTCTCACCACTGACCTATTGTTGCTACTATCTAGTATTAGTATAAATTAATCACTTAATTACCAACTCGATTTTGCCTGCGGCTTCACTCGAGTAAAAGTAGGTTCGTAAACTTCTACCTATGCGACATTTCATGATGAATCGTAACAAACTAACAAACAAACTTACATATATTCTCATTTATAATATTAGTTAGTATTAACAAATACATTTATCGCAATTAGAACCCAGATAATATAAATCTAAGTTCTAATCCAATATATCGAATGATTTCATATTACAATTAAATATATCATGTAATCATAGAGATAAGATTTGTTGAAACTTATCCGTAACCAAATTGTGTCAAGTACATTCAGGGTGATTGGTAAAAGACTGGACATATTGAAGGAGGGTATTCAGTACTCGATTCTACAACACGATATCTAAAAAAATAGGTACTTAAAATTTGACCTAGTTATCCAATAAAAACTTAATGTGTTGACACTCTTCGCATATACCACAGCTGTGTTACAAACTATGAGCCGATTGGCCGTGCGACCTTGGTAGTGCCCGTTAGTCCACGAAACGACACAGTACAGTAACCAAAACCTCCGTCCCGCCCCCCGCTACCGCACCCTGCCGAATTTGCACCCGGACCGTCCTTTTCTTATCAAAGATCATTAGCCTCGGTAGCGCGGCGCGCACAGCTGTGTGCGACCCGCGCAGTGTCCACATTTTATGGATATTATATACAAATTTTCATAAAGGTTTTCTTTGCAGGTGACACAGATTTTCTTTTTTTACTCGTACGTTTGACCTCAATTTATCATATCCTTAAGTAAGTACAATGTTTAACCAGTCACCCTGTATATATCAGATAAAATTTTACCTGATTGACGAATAATGTTAAGTAGGCATTATTTATCAATGAGGCAATACTGACTTTTGCCGGCGGCTTCACTCACTCGGGCACAGGTTTTTCCTGGACACAAGGTACTCTATGTCCTTTTCTGTATGCGAAATTTCGTGATGATTGGTCAAGTAGTTAAGGGGTTAAAACGTCATAGACAAAATGACATTCGAACTTATAATAATAATTAAGATGCAAAGAAAGAAGGTTGTCTGTTTAGGATACCTTCCATCCAGAAAAAAAGGACTAGACTAGAAATATAAAAATAAATTAGGTATAATAAGTATGATGGATATGAGATCTATCCTCATATCCATCATACGACAAGGAAGAGGAAGGCCAAGGAAAAGATGGATGGACTGTGATGGATATCAAAGGAAAAGGGGTAAATGATCAGATGACGGGTGACAAAGAAGTATGGAAGCAAAGGTCATACTGCGCCGATCCCAAATAAATTGGGACCAGGGCAAGAGAATGATGATAAAGTATGATGAATATAGATTGGCCTTGAGGGCAAGTAGGTATGAAAGAAACAAGTCGTTATATTCTGTAAGTACATATAACACCTCTTAATCTAAGGGATATATGAAAATTTTTATCAGCATCTAGGTCACATCATGCGATAACATTGACTCTAGGATAATTATTGAAATTTTAACAAACCAAAGATGAAACGAGACCAAGCTGAAACGAGTCCTAAAATGTAAATAATTGAAAGTACTTAACGAAGCCAAACATATGACAGATATAGTGTCAAACCACAGAAAAGTTTATTGAGTAACAGCCTGTCTAATGCAACGCGTGGCAAAAGCCATGAATATGCACATACTCACATAATAAAATTGATTAGAACATAACTTAATCTGTATACAATACTGTAAAATTGGCGATTGAAAAGAGTGGCCGTGAGTTTCTTGCCAGTTCTTTTCATTGGTGCCACGCCCTTGCTTTGCTGAACATGGCAACAGGTTAATGTAAATTCACATTAATAAGTGTAACTTTGACTTTCATAAGTGTTATTTTGTGACCTACATGAATAAACATATTATGGCTATATAACACGCTATGAGACACTAGAGCGGAGCAGTAATCATAAACATTGGGACAGGTAGTCATTCAAATAAAGATTATAATGAGACAAGTTTTGTTTGTTTGTAATTGATAAATTCTGAATATACCAAACCGATTTCAATCATTAATTCACTATTTAAAAGCTACTTTATCCAGAAATAAAATAGGGTATATAACATCACGCTACGAGCCACGGGAGCGGAGCAGTAATCATAAACGTGAGGGAAACCGCAGTAGCCAACTAGTACGAAATATGTTAATACAGAAAACTGGTTTAATACAACGCGCGGACACAATATGAATAATAATATCGTTGTCTTAATAAAACAGAGACTTATCTGAGTATTTTGGGTTTAACAAATTTAAGCTCTGTTGCAATTACTTAACACAAATATAATATTAGAATTTATTGTCACACAATTAGAGAAGAAATTGCCTAACTTGCCAATTTCGAGTTGAGTTGCTGGAGTGCGATATGTACGCGTGCATATGGCGAACGAGGATCAAATTGGGCAAATGTAGTCATTAACACTTGACCTATTTGGTCCGAAATCGATATCTCTATAGCCGTCGCCAGGGTATATTTATAATTAACCATACAATGTATAAATGGAAAAGCAAAACCTCAGGTACATCATCCTAACTAATATTATAAATGCGAATGTGAGTTTGTTTAGTTTTTGACGCCTGACCGATTATCATGTAAGGGGTGCAGAAAAGGGAACCTTACATTCAATATCATCATACAATTTATTGTACGAGCGAAGCCGTGGGCAAAATCTAGTTGGATATATTTTTGAATTTATGTAAAAACGCTCTTGTCCTTGTGATAAATTCTGGCTCACGGATATCTTTCCAAATACATATAGATAAATAATACCTATACTCGTAACGACTATTGGGGTCTACACAAATTATATTGTCCCGTGTGGAGATCGAACCCACTACACTCGGCGTACCTCGATGGCGTAGTGGTTAGTATAACCGACTACCACGCCTGAGGTCGCGGATTTGATGCCCGCACAAGACAAACATTTGTGTGCATGGACATAAATGTTTGTCTTGGTCTGGGTGTTTCTATGTATAATAAGTATTTATTTACAAAAAGAAAAGTATATATGTATGTTTATCCATTGTCTAGTACCCATAGTACAAGCTCTGCTTAGTTTGGGCTAGATGGTGTTGTGTGTATGTGGTAGAATATTATTATTATTGACAATAGCGGAGCGACCAATTAAACCATTACATAGTCAAATCTGGCGAACTGTAGGTTTAATACACCTTACAAGCATTCAAACAACGGACACAAATAACACATAGACTCGGAACATCTATTTGTGGATCACACAATATTTTGTCCTGTGTGGGAATCGAACCCACAACACCCTAACCACTACGCCATCCGTGCAGTCGTTACATTATACCTACTGATATTTAATTTTACAAGGAATATATCTATATTAATATCGAACTGTTTGTATGTTTCAACGCGCTAATCTTAAAAACTACTACAGTCAAAACCGGATATAACGACATTGAAGGGACCATATAACTTCGGACGTTATATAATATTGTCTTCTGTTTACGCGAATATTATTCATTGAAATTAAACTACTATATACGGATTTTATCGCGTTGTTTATTTGACACTTTATTACATAATTTTGAAAACTGTTACACTACTACTACTATTAAACTTTACTAATTTTTAAGCTAATTAAATTATTATTATAACTATTTAGATTTAATTTAATTTTACACTTTCCCCGACGTATCGGTTGCTTTTCAGCAGCCATGGTGACGTGTGCGTCCGTCTGTCTCCCCGTCAACGGGTGGTCGCTGAAGCCGATGAATATCGATAAAGTTTCGTCGTTTTAAGCGATATGTAGCGATTACTTAATTGTTTATATAGGGATTCGGCCGGGACTTTGCCCTTCGGTCGTAATAAACGATGTCGTTATATTCGGTTTCGACTGTACTTTGATTTGAAAATTGTATTTGTGTTAGATAACCCACATAGTTGATATTTATGAACGCAAAGAAGCTGGTGTAGAAAATAGACATTATTTTACACATTTATAACCGCAAGACATATTTTTTATTTAATGTAACGCTTATTTTATTTTGAAATTGTTTTATGATTTTTATCGCGACGTTTACACTTTATTTTATTACATAATTATTTTTGAATTAATAACTATATTTGACAATTAATTTTATTTATTTATAACAGTTAATAGTAAAATTATTTAATGTTATTGCGGCATTTACACTTTTTCGTATTAAAATGCCATTTAACACTTTATTATATTTATAAATATTATTAATAACAATTTTATTCCATGTTTTATCGCGTTTATTACACTATATTTACACATTTTCCTATTAAAATGTTATTTACACTTTATTATAAATACTATCACTAATCATTTTATCCCATTTTATTTACACATGTTTGTATTAATAATGTTATAAACACTTTATTATATTTATAATTTTTTTGTAGATGTATTTGTGTTAGTAAGCTCACGGGTGGACACGACGCGTGATCCCACAATGCAACACAACAGTATACTGTAAACTAACTTTATCTTTGTTGTGTGGTTTGTTATCAAACGAAAACGTGACGTACATTCGAGTAGACAAAGCGTTTGATTATATTATTGTTATATTTATGCATGATGTTGATTCTTGCAATATTAACAGATGTGACTGTCAATAGGTACATACTATAATACAAAGTCCCCGCCGCGTCTATTTGCCTGTTCACGATAAACTCAAAAACTACTGAACAGATTTTCATGCGGTTGTCACCAATAGAAGGTTTTGTACTACCCGTGCGAAGTTGGGGCGGGCACTGCTGGGTGGGTCGCTGATGTAGTTTCAGTTCCAGCGACCCATCCACCATACAAAGCAACGAGCTGGCACATCGTGGTGGTTTTAGTTTGTAACCCACAGTCTCGGGAGAGCCCGACATAACCCTCTCGCCTCCCCTTATGGCGAGATGGTATGCATAACATTTTATATAAAGTATTGATCTGCAATCTATACCTACTAATAATATAAAGCTGAAGAGTTTGTTTGTTTGTTTGAATGCACTAATCTCAGGAACAACTGGTTCGAATTGAAAAAATATTTTAGTATTGGATAGCCTATTTATCGAGGAAGGCTATGGGCTATATAACATCACGCTACGACCAATAGGAGCGGAGCATCAATGAAAAATGCTGCAAAACGGGGAAAATCCTCTTATATGAAACAGACGAAGTTGTGCGGGTCAGATAGTTTACATATATAATATAAGTTTACATTTATAATATTAATAGGACGGTAGAACTAGCTGTGACCGAGATTACTTACTCACGGACACGTATGTATCAATTACATATCCTAAAAATTGATACTTATTACATTTATCTTTTTATTGTGAAAGAAACGTAAAACTTGGCCCAAGTTAATATCAATAGATCAATGAACTCTACATCTAAACTGAGGCAGCCATTCTTCAGCCTTCATTTGTACACAAATACACAGTAAAAAGAACTGTTCACGATTTTATTAGGCACACATTGTATAGATAATTAAATCGGTCAGTAATATATACCTATTAATAAACTTAATCTGAAGAGATTGTTTGTTTGAAACCGCTAATCTCTGGAACTACCAGTTAGTATAGAACATTATTTTGCGGCTTCACTCGCGTAAATGTAGGTTTGGTTAGGTTAGCAACAGTAATTTTTTCTGGATGAAAGATACCCTATGTCCTATTCTGTACCCCCGACATCGTGTATGCAATAGTTCATGTTGATCGGCCGAGTAGTTAAGGGGTGCAAGCGTAACAAACAAACTCACATTCGCATTTATAATATTATAGTAAAAATTAGATAGCCCATTTTTTGAGAAAGAATGGACGTTAATGACTGACTAAGAAAGTTTATAAGGCTAGTGTGAATGGAACAGTCGCAAGAGGAAGACCTAGGCGAACGTTTGTTCTGGACAAGGACCAGGTTAAGAGCACTTTAAACCGGCGAGCATGTATGAGGAATGTGATGAAAGTGAATGAAGCCAGAAGTGTGTAAGGATCGTAGCAAATAGAAATACGTAGTTTCTGCCTACCCCTCGGGGAACAGGCGTGAATCTATTATCACGCTACACGTAGCGTTCAACTGTTTAGTTGTGAAAAGGCAAGTCTCTGATGATAGGAATGCTTTTCGTATTTATAATATTGTATTAATATTCATATTATTATATTCTAGCTATCCCCAGCGCCGAAATCTGTTCACGCTAAACTGAATTCGAAAGTGCCGACATTAGATTTACGAAACTAATACTAAGAAAAGATTAAATTAAGGTATTGAATGTTGGTAAGTATATAATTCTCCGTATATCCGGTACACACTGCACAGTGTCACAGTAATTATAATCGTGGGTGAAATCGAGATGGACAGCTAGTTATAGGCACAGTACATACATGTACAGTATTGTAACTCGGCCCTGTTCTTAAAATAATTACCTACAACAGCGCGGTTCGTAGACACGCGTTAGGGCTGCCCGCCTACAGTATTTTAATTTTATCTACCTACTTACGTTTCTTTCTAGTTTAGTGATTGTAAATATTATATGTATATTATATTATAAAAAATAAAATTCGTAATTAATGAAATAGAGTGTTCAATAAAATCAAATTATTACAAATCGTACGCTTACTGCTTACAAAACAATCACACCGCCCGTTCGTCACTGCGGCGCGTTCGCGACTGGTTGCGTGCCGAGCGCATGCCGACGCCGAGGCGCGTAGGTACTACGACTCGAGTTCCGACCGTTTGTATGAAGATAGGTTACTGTATATTTATGTACTGTGTTATAGGTATCTAAATAGAAACAGAAGCGAGTGACAAGCTCTAATTATTGCCGACACGTTTTTTTTTTTTTTTTTTTTTTTTTTTTTATATCTTTATTCTTTTATAAGGGTTTTTGTCTACATGGACATGCCAACCCTATTGTACCTTATAACATAACTAACACAAAAATAAAATAGGACAATTTATACAGCTAAATCTATAAATTATTGATATATAACAGTAGCCAAGGAACACAGACTTTTTGCTACATCAGACTTTGGATATGATAGGATAGACTGGATTAACCCAACATCTAATTTATTTAATGCAAATCTTGCCGACACGTCGCATTCTTAATAAAACAGCGACTTAACTCGAAATTTGAAAGTAAGCCAATTTGAACTCTAATTGTATATGTTAAATTCTAATATTATATTTGTGTTAAATCTTTTCAATAGAGTTCAAATTTGTTTAATCAAAAATACTGAGATAAGTCTCTGTTTTATTAAGGATGCAACGTGTTTTTACTCACTCGTTTGATGAGAAGGTCATGTGATATGTTCAGTTAACTTTAAATATGTCACAATCTCGTTGAATCGAGACAGTGAGTTAAAAAAATAGAGCAATGATATAAATGTTTAGTTTTTGGTAGTGAAGACTGCGCCGAGCGACATGTGCCAAAACAGGCGGTCACAGTTAAGTGAATAAAATCAACACTTTTTGTTTCATACAAATATGAAAAATACATTGAATGTGTTTACAATTAATTCGTGTTATAAACTTAAAATAATTTATACTTTCGCCTACAAAATTACGTAAAATTGCACGAAAAATGCAAAAACGTAAGCTCGTATTACGTGATTTTTAGATTATAACAGTAGAAATCTTTCTTACTTTACAGCTTAAACGAAACATAAATAGTTATATTACAATTTGTCCGTCCCAAATATTTAAGTTATCGGTTGACAACAAAGATACATATTTATCAAAAAAGCACTTCAAATCCTCCATACAATTTTACTATGGCGGCCGCGCGCCGATTTGAATATGCGCCGCACGAGCTCTGTCATTATCTGTCTTACGCTCGGCGCAGTCTGAAGGGCTAACCGTATTTGGCTTATAATTATATGATTTCAGGTTTCTTCTCTTTACTTGTGTTGTAAACAAGAGTTCTAGGTAAATGGGAAGTACCCTATAGATTTTAATGCCCTAATCTCCTTCTCCCTAGCCTTTATTATTCCCAAGTCACTTGGGGTCCGCTTTTCTGGTCTAACCGGATTTGACTGGATATCAGTTTTTACACGGAGCGGCTGCCACCTGACCTCCGCTACCCGAAGGCTAACAATACCCTGAGGCTAGACCAGTGTCAGGTTATTATAGGGCACTGACTTCCCAATAACGACTGCCATAGATGTTCATGGCAGCCGGGACCGACGGCTTAACGTGCTCTCCGAGGCACGGCGCAGGCGATAATTGTCAATCAATACGCACATCATTTCGTAAAGTTATATAACTTCTGAGAGTCAGAGGTGCGCGACGTGGGTTCGAACCCGAGACCCTCTACATTGCAGTCTGTTGGTCTCCCCACTGAGCTATCGCCGCTATTTTCATGACCATGTGACCATGTGTCAAAAATATGCGGCATAGACAGCTGTATCTTTTGACTGCGTTAGCTTAGAAGATTGACTTTTTTCCACAGCTACAACTGGCTGCAAGGCATCGCCGACCTGAATATTTTAATAATCATTTCAACGTGATACGAGTCCCTGAGTAAAAAGGTATTTGTAGACAGACAAACAAACATTAAGTAATCCTTTAGAGTTCCTTATTCCCTTTTGAGGTAAAGAACACCAAAAGCAAAGAAACACTTCAGCTTTATAATCTAAGTATAAACTGGCAAAGAGAGGATCGAACACCAAAATGGTAGGACCCGAACCGATTGTCCCGGTACCCTACTGCCAACTCAAAACATGGTTATGTGATAGAACCACGAAACTACACGAAAAACAGTGGACAGAAACAAAGGAATGTAGACAGACGAAGGAAGCCCTTCCATCCTTAGACAAACATCTGTCACGCAAACTGCTACGTTCCACAAGGAAAAACCTACGCCACCTAGTGGGTATAATAACGGGCCACTGCTCACTTAACAAGCACCTGTTAAACATCGGCATCACTGACAGTCCCTTATGTAGAGGCTGCATGGAGACCGAGGAGACATCGGCTCACGTGCTCCTACATTATAAAAGCATGAGCAACCAACGGACGAAACTCCTAAACAGTCCAGAAACGATGAAGGAGGTACTGCGCAACATCGGTCCCCTATTATCTTTCTAGACGGAGCTGAGGTGGTATGAGTAACCGAACAATATTTCGCGTCGGCTACTTACGCACAATGGCCCAATTGTGGGGCTAAGTGCGGATAACACATGTCCAACTAACTAACATAATCTAAGTATAGATAAATATAAAGTTATTAATTTTAAACATACAAAACTGTTATCCGACCTCCTTGTTATCTATGTTTAAATATCAAAGTACAAAATGTCGAAGTTCAAACGAATGTTATTCAGATATTAGTCATTGTTGTTTTAAACATACATCACGATGATGAGAACAAAAGTTACATACATACTAATATTGCAAAGCTGAAGGGCTTGTTTGTTTGTTTGAACGCACTAATCTCAGGAAGTACTGGTTCGAATTGAAAAATTATTTTAGTGTTGGATAGCCCATTTATCGATGAAGGTTATAGGATAACATTACGCTACGACCAATAGGAGCGGAGCATCAATGGAAAATAATGCAAACACGGGCAAAAATCTCTTATGTGAAGCAGACGAAGTTGCGCGTGTCAGCTAGTATATTATATACCTACTTAAAATTACGTACCATTTATACTGATGTTACAAATTTTTGCCCACGGCTTCGCTTGTAGTAACAGTAACAGTCAACTCAAAGTAACAGTTGTTTTTCTAGATGAAAGGTACCCCATGTTCTTTTCTGTTCTCCCGACAACGTGTATGCGAAATTGTATGATAATCGGTCGAGTAGTTAAGGCTGAAAAGCGTAACAAAGAAACAAAAATTACATTCGCATTTATACTTAATATTAGGATTAGAATAGATTAGAATAATACCCTTACGTGTTAATAAGCTTTGTTAATTTACAAAAACCTAGCTGTCTCCTACGGCTTCATTCACGTTTATGATTAGGTACTGCTCCGTTACCTTGACTAGTAGCGTGATGTTATATAGCCTATGTTACTTCTGGATGAAGAACCTACCCAATGTCGAAAGAATTTAAAAATCGGTACCAAAGTTTTTGTGATTATTCATTACAAACAAACATACAAATCTTTCCTCCTTACAATATTACTAGCATTTGCTCGCGGCTTTGCTGACGTAAAAGAAGGTTAGGTTATGCTAGTAACAATCGGGCACGCCACGATCGTGGCGGTAAGTCCCGCTTTTGAGGAGTGGCTGGAGAGGTGGCATGGCGCCCTCACCTTCTGGCTGACACAGGTAATGACTGGCCATGGTTGTTTTGGCCAGTTCCTGTGTCGCATAGGCCAACAGAGACGCCCGGTTGTCATCACTGCGGCGACTGCCGCGACGTTGTTGAGGACACGGCGCTGCATACTTTAGCGGATTGCCCCGCCTGGGCATCGCAGCGCCGTGAGTTGATCGCGGCAGTCGGACTGGTTGCCCTCTCACTCCCGGCTGTGGCTCAGTCTATGGTCCGGAGTGAGAGATCGTGGAACGCCGTCGCCTCCTTTTGTGAGGAAATAATTTCCATCAAGGTGGCGGCGGAGCGGGAGAGACAGCGCTTAAACCCTCTCCGCAACCGCAGAGCCGGCCGCCGGAGGGCGCGAGACGACCTCCAGCCACCCTGAGGTTTGACCTGGGGGTGGTGGGCTTCGTGGGCCTGCGCGCCACCCGATCAGCACTAGGTCCGAGAGGCGGCGTGCGTGTTAACACGCGCGCCTCTGTATCGTGTGTCCGTCCCACCCTGAGGGGGCCAGTAGGGATAAAAATCAGTGGTGCCCAAATGGCAGGTCTATTTGTGTAGTGGCCTGCCGTTTTATACGGTGGGCCGAAATCTTGGCGGGGTCGCGATTGCATGTGAAAACGATTCGCGCGGCCCCGCCGATTGCGGTTATGTCGAGGAACACCGTGGTAGGTTTTTAATCGGTATTACCGGGATGTCGCTAACCATCTTTCCCCGGTGAGTCCGACATAACCTCTCCGTCGCCCCGCGCGGAGGTATAAGTCAAAGCATCAAGCACGTTAAAAAAAAAGTTAGCTGCAATAATTACTTGTTATATATAAAGTGTCAAATAAACAACGCGATAAAATCCGTACATAGTAGTATAATTTCAATGAATAATATTCGCGTAAATAGAAGACAATATTAATTACTTGTTTTTAAATAAAATAGGTATAACCTATATTACTCGGTGATAATATATCTTTCTAATATTGAAAGAATTTTAAAAATAGGTTAAGGAGTTTTTGCTTTAAATCGTCACAAACAAACAGAAAATTAAATATTCCTTTTTTATAATATTAGTATAGATATAGATTATGGATAATCTAGGCAACCTTAACGAAACTGGTATTTTACAATGTCAAAAGATGCCAATTAATTTACAGATATTTTTTTAATGGAGCTTGTATCGAAACCTGATAGTTTTTTTTAGGTGAAACGTATTCTTATTTTTAAATAATACCTAGTCATTGGGGCGAAATATATAGGTAGGTATATATATATATATTATATAATTTATACATTATAATTATTCGACTGCACACATGTCATAGTGGGTTCGAATCCCACACGGGATAAAATTTGTGCTATCTACAAATGACTGTTCCGAATCTGGGTGATCTTTGTGTGCGTTGTTTGAATGTTTGTAAAGTGCCCCGCGACACAGGAATTATTTAATATTGTCTTCTGTTTACGCGAATATTATTTATTGAAATTAAACTACTATATACGGATTTTATCGCGTTGTTTATTTGACACTTTATTACATAACTTTACTAATTTTTAAGCTAATTGAATTATTATTAAAACTATTTAGATTTAATTTAATTTTACACTTTCCCCGACGTTCCGGTTGCTTTTCAGCAGCCATGGTCACGGGGAGAAATAACAAATAACGCGATAAAATCCGTATATAGTAGTTTAATTTCAATAGGAATTATTCTTAGTGCGAGAGATGTCTTATTAAAAAAATAATATACTTATTATATTAAATTACACAAAAAGAATTACACCTATACAGTCATATTGTCGCACATTAGTCATTACACACCAATATATTTTTTATGTTAATTACGAAAGTCGACACCCTCTCTGGCTCAACTAACAATTACTTTTAAATAACACATGTAGGATTCGAACCCACTACATAGTACATACAGCGCGAGGCGACCGCTACATCCAACTGTCGTGTCTAGTACCAACCTGGAGCGCAGTATTCCTTACTCCATGTATTTACGTATCATCATTCCTATTTTTATTATATTATCCTAAAGGCTTTATTTACCGAGTATACCTCACTATATGACCACACTTTTTAGTACCACGTGTTTAAACAACAGTATCGACACTTATCGATAAACAAAATAATGAATCTATTATACAATCACAGTAAAATAATAAGCATTTCTCATTAAAGAACCACGTTAAAAATTCAATTAACACTTCTGCTATTTTACAATTGCCAACAAATTTAAATGCACACCAAGAAAAATAAACGGAACTATGAAGTTAAAATTTAAATTTAGAACGCGCGTATACCGTCAGCGCGATACAAGATTATCTCTATTGATAAGTATAAAAGATTTGTTTCGACACATTCACGTGTAAAAACACGTTTTGATTGTTCCAAGTAATATTTTGTGATGTACCGGTTGCGAAGCGCGTGAGTGACTGCGAACACACCGCGTATGGATTGTTTATAAGTAGTGCGTTAATTGTTGTACACTGCTGGAAGATTAAATGGCTACAGTTTTAGTCTGTTAGCAATTTTTGATGTGTGATTGAAGTGTATTGTAGTTTAAGCTGACGGATTAGAAATAAGATGAATGAGTAACCTAAAATTACGGGCGTGTGTGAAATATGCGTGTCGTGTGCACAGTTTTTAGTTTGTTTAACTTTTTATTAAAGAGATCTTTAAAATGTAAGCTGTATTTTATTGAAAATTCAAAAAATCCTGAGATTTCATGAGATTTGCAAAATCCAGCCAAATCCTGAGAAGAGTCCAAAACTCCTGAAATCTCAAGACAAATCCTGAGATATAGTAATCATAATCACGACGCAAGGTAACACTTGAGTCGCCGTGATTTTTGTAAATGGATTGCGTTTGATAGCTCGCCCTTTCTAAAACTATCTATCTGACGTTGTCGAGTAACCACTCCTAACATAAGCTGGAATTAACAAATTATGCCAGTAATTTGTAACCCAAATTGTTAGTAATCAATTGCAAAATGGAGCGCATATTTATATTGTGGAACTAGCGAGGCAGTCTATACTCAACAAGCAGGAACTATAAATAATAGGAATCGCCAGCACGGATGGTGTCGTGGTCTTAGTGGTCGTCTCGGCCCTCGCTACTGCTTCTACGCCGAGTGTTGTGCGTTCGAATCCCTCACGGGACAAAAAATTGTGTGATACACAGGTGGTTGTTCTGAGTCTGGATGTTCTTTGTATCCTTTATTAATAATAATAATATTCTATCACATACACACAACACCATCTAGCCCAAACTAAGCAGAGCTTGTACTATGGGTACTAGACAATGGATAAATATACATATATACTTTTTTTTGTAATTACATACATATTATACATACATCGAAACACCCAGACCAAGACAAACATCCATGTTCATGCACACAAATGTTTGACTTGTGCGGAAATCGAACCCGCGACTTCAGGTGTAGCAGTCGGTTACGCTAACAACTACGCCATCGAGGCCAACATTATTTGTATGTTTTTAAAGCTCCTCGCGACATGGGGTTTATTCCTAGTGCGGGCGTTGTCTTTTTTAATATAATATAATATAACTATTGTCTAGCAGAGGCACACCGGTGGCCTAACACAATAGATTTTAACTATGGCTGGTATTCTAAGACTTAACAGATTAAGAAAATAATAATAATTTAATAAATTATATATAACTACGCGTCCCTCACAAGATCATTAGCCTACGCGACTAAGGCAACGTATATGTGCAAATAGAAAAAAACATGGCCATCATATGGCGACATTGTATTGACAACAACAAAGTAATTATTGATTGCAACATTGTAATTATTTAGATAAGGTAATCGGATTATCGTCTCACGTCCAAAAACACTATGCATAAATCATAATTACTCCACGTGATTGTGATACAAAGACATTGTTAAAAATCCTATAGTTCACCACGTATTGAATTTATTCAATAATAAGATTGATTATTGCCATCAATATGAACCACTAGCCAAACCCAGACGCGTTTTGCGTGTGGTATTTTAAAGTCCCATTGGCGTGGGCTCTTCTGGATAAAAGGTATGTAAACGAACTCCTATATGGCTATGCGTACTAGTGTAAAAAATAAAAATGTTAATTTCATCCATCGACTATTTTTGCATATTTGCACATCGACCAATTCTTGAGTATTGTGGGCACAAACATACGAATGCCGATTTTTATATATAAAGATTACAATCTAATGATCAATTCAATAGCTATTAAACATTATAAAAAAGTGCCGTCATGTTTTATCTCGGACGCCTTATTCAAAATATTCATAGTAATACTAGGAAAGAGGAACACACTATGCTGCCACAGATGGGTCAACCCTAACTATTAGAACAGAAAAAGAAAATGGTTGACAATACCGAAATCCTATGATGGTGAACAGTTGCGTCTTGAGATCCGGATGTATTTATATGCAACAAACTTTAATTTACTAGCAAGGTACTCAATGTCTTTTTTAAACCCCAGACGTGTATACGAAATTTCGTGATGATCGCTCGAGTAGTAACAGCATTACAAGTAAACTCTTTTTCGTATTTATAATATTAGTTTGGATAGTGAGGGTGGACAATCTAAGGAAGCATGGTGGGTCCTTCTCTTTACAATTATTATTTAACAATTGATTGCGTCAAGTAAGGCTTAACGAGATTCAATACATAAAATACACAGGACTTTTATCGGTTTATTGATCGACAATGTTTTAGTTGAAAGCAGTGTAGGGTTTCAAGTATAAAACACTTGTGTATTAGGCACTGAAGTTATTACGAGTTATTATTTATTGCACTTAGCTTGACATTTAGTGATATAGTACAGAGAGAAAAGTAATAGATGTTCTTTTACAGAAACTTCAAAATAAAGTACTTAAACGTAACGTTTGTTTATATTTAGACTTCAAGCTACATTTATTTCTCATGAATTAATACTGTTTAGTATTAAGACTGCGCCGAGCGAAATGTGCCAAAACAGGCGGTCACAGTTAAGTGAATAAAATCAACACTTTTTGTTTAATACAAATATAAAATATACATTTACCATAACAATGAACGTGTTTACAATTACTTCGTGTAAAAAACTTAAAATAATTAATATTTTCGCCTACAAAATTACGTAAATTTGCACGAAAAATGCAAAAACGTAAGCTCGTGTTACGCGATATTTAGATTATAACAGTAGAAATCTATCCTATTTTACAGCTTAAACGAAACATAAATAGTTATATTACAATTTGTCCGTCCCAAATAATTAAGTTATTGGTTGACAATAAAGATACATATTTATCAAAAAAGCACTTCAAATCCTCCATACAATTTTACTATGGCGGCCGCGCGTCGATATGAATATGCGCCGCACGAGTTCTGTCATTATCTGTCTTACGCTCGGCGCATGATATGATATTATTATTATAAACCTTGATTTAAGCCATATTACACATGTATGAAATAAATGCATTCACATATTTTAATTCAATTAAAACTTTAAAAGAGACAACTTAATGTGGAACATATTAAGTTGTCCGGCAGTGTACCGTAGTATTGCGACCTTCAATATCGCTAGCATATTAATGTTAGACAATCATTACGTCACAAGAGTATTTATATGTACCAAATTATGTATTTATAGAATTGTTTTGAATATAATGTGAATTATCTACTTTTAATTTATTAATCTTCACTGGGTGTAAGGCTAACTTGGAAATACGCACGTTATAACGTGGGATTTAAAAATTCTAGCAGCCGAAATATGGGTGATACATACTTCTGCTCCTACCCTTTAGTGATATATAGCCGTAAAGCTAGGGTCTAAGCTAGCTTATATATCAAGAAATTCTTAGTGGCAACGAGGGGTTTGAAACAATGGCCGGTAAGACGGAAACAGACTCGGATCTTACTAATAATGAAATTATAATGTTAGTACATATTTGTTTCATTTAGGAGCAGCGATAGCTCAGTGGGGAGGACAACAGACTGCAATGCAGAGGGTCTCGGGTTCGAACCCACGTCGCGCACCTCTGACTTTCGGAAGTTATATGACTTTTCGAAATTATGTGCGTATTGATAGACAATTATCGCCTGCTCCGTGCCTCGGAGAGCACGTTAAGCCGTTGGTCCCGGCTGCCATGAACATCTATGGCAGTCGTTATTGGGAAAGTCAGTACCCTCTAATATCCTGACACTGGTCTAGCCTTAGGGTATCGTTAGCCTTCGGGTTGCGGAGGTCAGGTGGCAGCCGCTGCGTGTAAAAACTGATATCCAGTCAAATCCGGTTAGACCAGAAAAGCCGACCCCAAGTGACTTGGGAATAATAAAGGCTAAGGGAGAAGAAGACATATTTGTTTCATTTTTCTAGTTTTATTATTGTTCTGCTTTCTTATTTCGTTATTTTTTTTTTATTTCTTCATGTTTTGGGTGTGCACTTTTGTGTGCCAAAATATTTTTTCTTTCTTCTTTCTTTCTTTACGTGGGACATAAAACATAGCTGACTAAATATGGGGGTCACACAGTTCTGGTTACTCTTCAGGGTTACACAGGCGAGAAGCTACGTATATTATATAACTAGGTTGCGCCCGCGACGTTCCAGCGTTTTTTTTGTGTTTTTTCTTACAACTAAGGTGGCAAACGAGGGTTGCGTCTCATAACGTATAAACTCATTTGGTCTAATTTCATTTTATTATCGTTCATAAGATATAATCAACGTGAGATATACCAACTGTTGATATAATTTCATTACATATAACATTTATTTATTCTAAAACTTAATTAGTATAACGTTGTTTGATATAACGTTTATGTAATCGAAAATCATTTGGTCTAACGTTTAATATGTATATTGTTTATTTAATCGAAAATCATTAGGTCTAACGTTTAATATATATAAAAAACGTCATTATGGTTAACACCCCGACTCGGATAGGTTAGGTTAGAAGGCTAAGGCGGGAGGGAAACGGAGCGGAGCTCCCGCCTTAGCCTTCGTGGTAATTTTTTTTAAACCACCCTGAAATAGGTCGTCCGTCGACCTCTCTTAGCGCAGGTGGTAATCAGTTACTAGTTATGTTTAATATCTCCTTAGGTTACTATTACCTATAACTACTTTTGAGTGGTATGTCAAACGATTTTATATTTAATGTATGTTATGTCAAACGATGTTATATTTAATGTATGTTATGCTTATAAAAATTGGTTATTTTTAAATTATATCAATCGTTTCTTATATTAACTAATCGCTATATTAAATAAAATTATAGGTTCCGTTGTTAGATGTTGTTAATATTAGAGATTTTGTTGTTATATCATCTTTTACTTACCCGCAAACGAGCATACGGCCCACCTGATGGTAAGTGGTCACCGTAGCCTATGGACGCCTGCAACACCAGAGTCATCACTTGCGCGTTGCCGACCCTTTAGGAAAGTAAGTGGGAAGGAGAAGGAGCGGGAAGGAGGAAAAAGGGTGATTGCACCTCCGGCACTCTCACTCACCGAACGAAACACAGCAGTAGGAATACTGGTATTTCACGTCGATATTCTGTGAGAGGGTAGTCCTTTCAGGGTCGAGCCAGCCCATTCATGCTGAAATCAGCGAGGCTCTACTACTAAAAATATACTCTAGCATATGTCCTTTTTTTGTGCGCCCGTATATGCAAAATTTTATGATGATCGGTCGAGAAGTTAAAGCGTGAAAGCGTTTTGGCTCTACTACTAAAGCCTCTCTGATTTCAGCACGAAAGGGCCAGGGAATTAATACCCTCTCACAGAATATCGACGTGAAATACCAGTATCCCTACTGTTGTGTTTCGTTCGGTGAGTGAGAGTGCCGGAGACCCAATCACCCTCTTTCCCCCTTCCCGCTCCTTCTCCTTCCCACGACCATTTTCTCTTTTTCTTTTCTTAAAGGGTCGGCAACGCGCAAGTGATGCTTCTGGTGTTGCAGGCATCCATAGGCTACGGTGACCACTTACCATCAGGTAGGCCGTATAGTAGTTTGCCATATAGTGGTATAAAAAAATAATCTATTAGTCTTTTCTATTAGTTAGAATAAGTACAACTATAAAAATAGGTTAGAAGTCTTAAGAGTGTTGAAATTATTACAAATTAGTTAATTGGGTTAACTGCGATGAAGGAACTTATTTTGTTTAATCTACTATTATATGACGCATTGAAACATTGTTTAAGCCATACTCATATTATAAATTCGAAAGTAACTCTGTTTGCCGGTTACCTCTTCACGGCTTAACTACTCAACCGATTTGGATGAAATTTGGTACAGAGATAATAGATTAAACGCTTGACCAGGCGCAATTTGAAAAGTAATGTAATGCGTTTGTCGACAATTATAAATAAAAAATGTTTGAAATTGTTATAAAAGCTTAATCTTAACTAATATTATAAAATAAAATGTGAGTTAGTTTATTCGTTTGTTACGGTTTTACGCCTTAACTACTCCACTGATAATCACGTAGGTAATTAACGTGTATGCAAAATTACATGATGATCGGTCGGGTCAAGGACATAGGGTACGTGTCATCCAGAAAAAAGTACTGTTCCCGAGGGATAGCTTGTTTCAAATAATTTGTTTTTTTACATTACGTTCCTATAACATGTGCACAACTTTTTGTTACTTGCTGTCTAGACCAAGATTAGTCTCAATACGCAGTCAATACAAGGGGTCAAATTAGGGGTCAATATTGTTCCAAAGATCGTCGGAACTGCACCGAGGACCAATCAGCGGTCACAATTAATGTTAATTGCTCATCTGTGGAGGACTCACCGACGGCGACGTATTACTCTTAATCGAATGCTTGTTATGGCGGATTCAAAATGGCGCGCGATTAATAATACTCTGGTTTCCTATCAGTCTGCATATAAAATGTGCGCTTAAAAAGAAATACAGTTATTGAAACATTAAAAGAGCTTTTAAAGTAAATGAAAGTAAGTAAAAGTTTACATGGAATAGAAGAATATCACTATCACTACATATAACAAAACAAAGTCCCCCGCCGAGCCTGTCTGTCTGTTCGCGATAAACTCAAAAAATACTGAACGGATTTTCATGTGGTTTTCACCAATAGACAGAGTGATTCATAAGGAAGGTTTAGGTGTATAATTTGTAAAGGTTTTGTACTACACGTGCGAGGCAAGGGCGAGTCGCTAATCTATACTAATATTATAAAGCTGAAGAGTTTGTTTGTTTGTTTGTTAGAACGCGCTAATCTCAGGAACTAAAGGATCGATTTAAAAAAATATTTTTGTGTTGGATAGCCCATTTATCGAGGAAGGCTATAAGCTATATAACATCACGCTATGGGTCCACGAGGGCGGCGCAGTAACGATAAACGCGGGTGAAACCGCGGGCACATCTAGTACATACATAAACAAAAGCAATTTATTTTTTAATTTTCTCATTTCGTAACGGTCTACTTTGGACCACGAGACGAACACTAGTATTTTAAAAAGCAAAACGAAAGATTTTGAAATATTTAGCACACTAGCTGACCCGCGCAACTTCGTCTGCGTCACATAAGATAATATTCCCCGTTTTTGTAACTTTTCCCATTGATGCGCCGCTTCCATCGGTCGTAGCGTGATGTTATATAGTTTATATAGCCTTCCAAAGGGCTATCCAACACTACGAGAGGATTTCAATTCGAAACAGTAGCTTCTGAGATTAGCGCGTTCAACCATACAAACACATTCTTCAGGTTTATAATATTAGTATAGATAATAGGATAGTTGCCTGTTTTATTTAGAACATTATTCTACACACAAGAGCAAATACATCAAAACAAATCTTTTAGTGTTAACAGAATCAACGTTGGTAGCCAATTAAGGAAGAAACTAAAATTTTTATTAAAAAATTAATGTATATTTCGCTATCTCCCTCGTATAGAATTGCCAAATGGGAAATTCAAGAAAGCACTAAGTGATTGGTTATTAGACAAATGTTTTTATAAGGTAGAGGAACTATTACAAATCTTGATCTGAGACACTTTAATGATATTTTACTTGACGTTATATACATTTTTATTTTTTATTTTTATTGTATTTATATGTATTATTGACATTACATTCAAATCTTACTTTGACATGACTTTAAAATGTATGCTTAATATTAGGACCTACGTATCACCGAAAAATTATTGATTTTATACTTTTGTTGCTACCTATAATTATTATAAATTCTTTGCATGTCGGGTAAACCGGCAAAATATGTGAATATTTTTTATCATATTTTTTTATCATATAGCTGCCTTTAAATAGCCGTTACGTCACAGTTTGTATCGTGCATCCTTTTTCTGTCATTTGACATTTACCTACTACAGGTCGGTTCATGAAAGATGACCACTGCGCAGAAATCATTTTTTAGGTCCCCGGGGAGGTGCGGCGTGAGGCGCGGGCGGAATGCGTCAAGAACGGAGCGACGCCATTGGTGCGCGCGCGTCGCGTGAATGTACATATGCGCGACGGCCGCCATTTGTGGTCAACTTTCGAGAACCGACCTGTACCAGATTTGAACGCTATTAATTATTTATACTTGAGTAAATTTAAAAAATCTTTGAAATGTTCTTTAGTTTTTGGTTTTGGTTAACTATTCGACTTATAAAAAATGTTGACTCAACTACCCTATTGTTGATATTTAACTGCCTCCATAGCGTAGCAGTAGTGAATTCGATTGCTGTGCATGAGGTCCCGGGTTCGAATCCCGGATCAGGCCAACAAAAAGTAATTGTTTTTTGTTAAGAAATCCAAATAGCAGCCCTGAGTTAGGAAATAGGTTGTGTTAGACACCCCCGTGGCTCGGAAAAGTACGTAAATTCGTTTATCCTGCGCCTGGTCTCTCCCCGGTCGTGTCGGATTACCGTACCATCAAATCATGAGAATTAGCGAACAGAGAGTGCACTTGTGTTTGCGCACACACTTGTACTATAATATCTCCTTCGCAGATGGCCAGTTTCGGTTAAGATTGACCGCCGTGACCGAAATTCGGCCTGGAGGACACATTGATGATATTTAAGTTGGTTTTCTAGCAAGTCTATATTTCGTCATAAAACGTTACATCAACCACGACGAAATCCCGAGCAGAATAAAAATGAACAAATCCTACATACCTGTTCCGTCGTCAATATTATCTGTTCCCCCGGTCTCCTGGGCCGGGGACTGGACTCCGGGGTCTCTACAGGAGAGAACCACTTCACTGTAGATTCAGCATAGGACTGGCGGCCTACCGGGGCCTGGCCCGGGTTGAGGAGAGGGGTACGTTCAGAGGCACCGCCGTGGTGAACTGCTGGCAAAGTCTACATTTACACATATATAATATATACCTATATATAATTTTATGTCTATATGCTAAAATGGGTAAGCAGAGGTGTTCCACCCATATTGGATCAGTTATCGTTCTAGGGTCTAAGTTATAGAGATGTCTATTGCGAGGTACACTTCCAGACAACATTATTGGCGTTAAAATTTTTGGATAAAATATTTCATAAATATTTATTGCTTTTGTATCATGTCTCATACATGGCAATCGAACTTGAGACCTCTGGTTCTGCTGTCGCATCTTTTACCGCTGCATGGCGGAAGCGGTTAAAAACTATTATAAATATTGGCTTATATGAAGGTTCTGTCAGCAATATAAGCAGCTGAACATTTAACAAATTGGTAGAAGTATTTTATGAATTTAAACCCCTAAATATTATTCTGTATTTTCGAACTATCAGCTATATTTTAACTTTTACTGCTATTAAAACTAACACCTCTTATAATTTTGAAAGATTTGCAATTGAAATCTCGCAAGAGTGTAAATAATGGATTGGCAATTTTCGATTCGGAATGTGCACAGTAATGGGACTGCTAAGTAATAGAAATATATTTAGACCATTAAATAAATAAAAATAAATAAAATAATTTCATACATGAACAATTAATTAAAAACAACCTGACTGATACTATAAATGCGAACGCCTGTTTGTTGGTTCATTACGCTTTCACGCCTTTATAAACTACTCGACCGATCGTCATAAAATTTCGCATACACGTTGTCAGGGGTACAGAAAACGACATAGAGTACCTACCTTTCACCGAGAAAAAAATACTGTTTCCGTGGGATAGAAATTTATTGACAAAACTTACATTAACGCAAGCGATGCCGCTCAACAAATTTGTTTTTATAATAGAGCCCCTTATAAATAAACTAGTTGTACCCGCGGTTTCACCCGCCTTTATGGTTACTGCATACCCTCGTGGGTCGTAGCGTGATGTTATATAGACTATAGACTATAGCCTTCTTAGATAAATAGGCTATCCAATGTAGTGTGTGACGCGCCTTCGACTAAGTAGATATATATAATGTAATCTTCTTCTCGAGTCGATGGTACAATTATTTTAAATATGTCCTGCCCAATGTGTAGCCACGACAATCGCATCAGCAGTTGTGTCCATCATGTCCTTCATGGTGCACCTCCAGGGACAATTTGGGTATTTTAACAGATGTGACATGGTTTGATTGGGATCACCACATTCACACTGATTTGTGAGGCTTCCTGATTCCCCATTTTACCAGGTTGCAATACTGATGGTATATAATGTAATACATGATTATATTGGATGCATTATAGCTCTGACTTTAAACAAACTAACATGTTATATTTCGTCAGCCAACGCCCAACATTGCATGGCGACCCTGCCAGTGCTGTCTGCAGGCAGTACTGAGCTTGGAGTTCTTTAAATTATACCGTTGCGATGTTAACCACAATTATTTTTGAATAAATAGAAATGCTAGAAAAATCAAAAGTTTTTGGCGCATCGACGTGTATTGTATATGAAAAAAAAATACATGCGTTACAACGATGGGAAATTGGCATCCTGATTTCGATGCAGCAGGGGGCTGTGCGAGCCTGCTGCAAGGAGATGGCTGAGGCATGAGGACGCTCTGCCTGGAGAAGTAACCAAGAATATGTGAGGTGACGATTTTTATTTCACATTGCCGCGGACAATACTACATTTAAAGTGCACTAGTGTTTATTTAGATTTATTTACAAATGTATCGTTATACGTTATTTTATTAAATGAAGTTATATTAAATAAAATATTCAGACATGTGCCTGTTGCCAATCAATATTATTACAAAAAAACAATTACAACAGAATATTGTCTTCTATTTACGCGATTATTATTCATTGAAATTAAACTATGTGTATGAACATGTGCAACAGGGAACCAACCACTACCTGAGATTTGACAAACCACAGATTCTTCGCTAAAGAACACCGATTCCTATGAGAGAAACAATGAATGTGTAACAAAGAAATAAAAAAGATATCTGTGCTATGTAAAGATTTACTTACATGTATATTTCAACATCGTATTCATTAGAGATATATCTATAGAGGGATATAAGAATAGGCAAATTTAATGTCTGTTGTAATTCATTGAAATTAAACTGCTGTATACGGATTTTATCGCGTTGTTTATTTGACACTTTATTACATAATTTTGAAAACTGTTACACTACTACTATTATTAAACTTTACTAATTTTTAAGCTAATTGAATTATTATTAAAACTATTGAAACTATTTAGATTTAATTTAATTTTTCACTTTCCCCGACGTTTCGGTTGCTTTTCAGCAGCCATGGTCACGGGGAGACTAAGATGGCAGTTGTCTCAATGTTTACATATGTTAACTAATAATAGGGTAGGGCGGGGCTAGAAGTCCGGCGGGTAAGAAGTCCCAACATACATATCACAGTAGTGAACAGCACTAGTAACAAGCGGTCCGTAGAATCACGGCGAGACGAGTCTCCCCGTGACCATGGCTGCTGAAAAGCAACCGAAACGTCGGGGAAAGTGTAAAATGAAATTAAATCTAAATAGTTTTAATAATAATTTAATTAGCTTAAAAATTAGTAAAGTTTAAAAGTAAAAGTAGTGTAACAGTTTTCAAAATGATGTAATAAAGTGTCAAATAAACAACGCGATAAAATCCGTATATAGTAGTTTAATTTCAATTAGTTGATTATGTTTGTGAAACAATTACATAATGTTTTGTATAGACTCTAATTATTTTTAAATAGTCTTTTGTACTTTAAGTAGTCATTGTTTAGTTTAGCAATTTATATGAAATGCGCAGTGTTACGTGCTATGAAGTATCAAAAGGGACTTCGTATTTGAAACAGACATCTTTTATTTCGTCAACATTGCACCAGCACTAAAATAATTTTTCAATTCGAACCAGTAGTTCCTGAGATTAGCGCGTTCAACCAAACAAACAAAAAAACAAACAAACTCTTCAGCTTTATAATATTAGTATAGATTACATTTAATAACCTCAGAATATGACACTTATTGGCGACGTTGCCATTCAGCGCAGGCCACAAGATGTTGTTTGACGCTCTTAAAATATATATTCCACTAATTTTTACTCACGGCTTCAATCGCATAAATATGGTTATGGTTAAGGTTAGGTTATATTAGTTAAGTAACAGTACTTTTTCCTGGATGAAAAGCACTTATATCCTTCTCTGGTCTCCTTACAACGTGTATACGAAATTTAATGATGACCGGTCGAATAATTAAGGCGTTAAAGCGTAACAAACAAACTAACTCACATTCGCATTTATAATTTAAGTTAGGAAGTTAGGGTATCCGACTGGTAGTGCCAGAGATTGCCATGATTGGCATTTAATTCAAACAAATATCTGTACCAGAGATTGGCATATAATAAATGTAATAAACTCACTAACCCCCTTGACGTTCATAAGTATTACTTTGTAACTAGTGATGTGCCGGATAATTAAAAATGTAGATACGGCTCATTGGCGTCGAGATCCGCGGATACGGATACGGATCTTAACTTTCTTACTCAGTCGGTGTCAGTGCGCGTGACTTTAAAATTTAAGGTTTATTATAAAAATGATCTTATATTTACTTAATTATAATAATTTAATTACAATTTAAAATATTACTATACTTACTTATATATTACTTTCTATAATAAATGTTACAAAGATTTAAACTCAATTGATCTCATTATAAAGATATTTTAATTAATATTTTATAATAACTTCCTATTATAAAATATTAATTAAAATATCTTTATTAAAATATCTAATAAAATATTCCTATACTTATAGCAAGTGTTTAAATATGTATTAGATAGTTAATTTAGTACCTATAAGTCACGTACAGTATTGTATCGAAGGTTAACTCACTACATCTTACTACACTACTCACACTTTATTTTTAGAAATAAAATTTAGTTTGATTGAAATGTAATAGTATTTTATTGCTACCTAATCACCTACATATAGAATTGAATCTATGTATTAAAAATTAATAAGGTAAAAGATCCGACAAAAATGTAACGGATAAAGATACGGATACGGGTATTTTTCTCCCGCGGATATCCGCGGACATGGATACGGATATCCGGCACATCACTATTTGTAACCTAAATGAATAAATGATTTTTGACTTTGACTATATCAAAACCCATGAACTTTATTATATTAGTGCAGATTGAAAATATAGGGAGCTTGCCTTATTCTAAGACTATAGGTCCGCCATTGAATGTGTCTCACCTATTGATTCCAGTATCTGTTTCGCCTGCAACTCCTGAGGTAGCACCCTGAAGTCCAAGAACCACGCCTCGCCCCACGCGAGCGTGAACGACGTCAGTATTAGGAACACTTCGTACACTGGCCCGGCGGCTTTTTGCCACTGTTGCGTAACATAGTGGGCTTTAGAATAGTCTATGATAGCTTAAATGGTGGGTTATAGGCGACAAAATAAGTTTGATTTTAAGTAGTGAAAACATAAATTAAAATAAAATTATATAGTCTCAAGCTTATGCCGAAAGGGGTAGGCAGATGAGTCCCGAGCCCGGCAATCGAACCTGAAGCCTCAGGCACAGTAGTCGCATGCATTACCGCTACATTAAAGTTTTCGGCCAGAAATTCACGATGCCTTATATTTCACCAACTATGTTTTTAGTTGCCGCGTAAAAGGGGAACGAATTTGGACTGCTGACGCGATCTAATCATCCACAATAATTTTTTTTAATTATGGAATATATGAAGGCATTTTAAGCCTAAACGCCACACCGGCCAAATGAACGGGAGCAACTTATTTTACTACAGATTACATGGCACATCGTTATGGTGTGTAAAACAGATATTATAATTACGGACTCTAGACGGCTTAAACTCTTTCTCACTCTCACCTCTCTCTATCTCTTTCTCTCACTGTCTCTCTCCCTCTCTTTCTCTATGGGTGGAACTATGACCGAAATTACCAATTTAAATAAGTTACTTACGTCAAAAACGAAAACTTTCGCCATCACAAACGCGCACGTACTTCCCGTAGATAACTGTAAAAAAATAAATAACTCAAGAACCGTAAGAGCTAGAGACTCGCGGTCAACGCCATTCGACTCAGCATAGTCGATATACCCCGAAATGACTATGACCTTTGATCTCTGACCTCAAGGTCACGTGGTATCACGTGACCTTTGCATATTACTTGAACCATTTCTTCGATCTCTAAGATTTACGGCAATTCATTGCCGATTCTCACTTGATTATTTGACAGAAGTTTTGGCGGGCGTTCGCACAGCAATTCACCAATGTTTATGAAACCGCACATAGTTAATTTTACGCCTATATCCTCTAAAATTCTTAAGGATTGACAGGGATTTATTATACCTCTATTATATCACCAGCAATGGTTTCAGGGTGTCGTTAAGGGGTGCCCTCTACCAGATGCAATTCTAGACTAGTTATGACAAAAAAAACGATAAATTGTAAGCAAGAGGCATCGGAACATATTATATTTACAAACATATGTATATCTCTTACATTCACTTAGGATTCATAAATAAGTTGTATCGTGAGAAACTGTCATATTTCTGTCAAGTAATTCTCATTAGCAGCGCGGATTTGGAAACTGCCTAATACGCGACAATACCCTCGACTTTTTTTAAGTGGGACAAAAAAATATGGTTGTCATACTTCTGTCTTCGGGGACATCGTGAGCCTACACGGATGGCAGCAGCGCACAAACGATCACGCCGCTGTAGCCGTGCTGAGTGTTGGATTGATAACCCAGACGGGACAATTATTTGTGTGATATGCAAGTTATTGTTCTGAGTCTGGCTATACGTTGTGTCGGTTAATTGTATGTTGGCTAAGTTCACTGCGACAAAGAAATCGAACTTAGTGCAGGCGATGTGTTTAAGAAATAAGAATATGATATTGACATGACATATACATATTGACATTGATATGACAGCATAGATAGCGGAATTTTTTTATGCCTGGTGTTGTGGGTTTGAATCCCACACGGGACCAAAACTTGCGTGATACACAAATTGCTGTTCCAAGTCTGGGTGCTCTTTGTGTCCGTTTATATGAATATTTATTAAGACCACAGGATTTATTCCAATTGCTGGATGTATTTTAAAATTAAAATAAATACGAGCGCGCGTCTCACCGCTGTAGCCGCGCTGAGTGTTGGATTTGAAACCCACACTGGACAATTTTATTCGTGTGATCTACAAATTAATGTTATATGTATTATGTGCTATGTTTGCAAAGTCTCCTGTGACATAAAGAAGGCTTAGGGCCAGGCCTATTCATGTTTAAATAATAATACGTATATGAAATATTAATATACATACGGCAATAATACTCCAGTTATTGATATAAAGAAGCGCGTAGAACAGAAGTAGCACCACGAATCTGCTGACGGCCACCATCACTATGTCGAACAGTGACGTCTTCACGTTGTAGTGGATTATCTCCGCCTCAAATATCTGCTCCAACGTCTGACCACGGATCTGCAAACGATACACTAAGTTTACTATACATATATTTAATAATTTTCTAAAATTTAACAATAATGCAAAAGTTTATACTTTGATATCAAACTACTTTATTAGGGTTTTATCGCGTTGTTTATTTTAACAGGCCGATGAATCACATATGATACATAACTATAGATTTTCTATTGTGTCTATCATGGGGCAGTGAAATGGTTTACACATTATCGGTAACAATATTATAAATGCGAATGTGAGTTTGTTTGTTTATTACGATGTCATGCCTTAACTACTCGACCGATCATAATGAAATTTTGCATACATGTTGTCAGGGTTACAGAAAAGGACATAGGGTACATTTACAAACAAACAAACTCACATTCGCGTATATAATATAAGTTGGACGTAGAAAGTTACAAAACAGTTTAGTTAAGAAACAAACGATTGTTCAATAATAGCATTCGACTCTAGAGAAGTGTTTCTGATTATATTTATGTCCAGGGTTCATTTATCGTCTCGGCGATAACGTCGAACAAAGCAGTCAATACTGTAACTACCAGTAGATATTATTTATGCTCTATTTCTTATAATTTAATTTTAATATTAATTACTCCCTCATTTCGGGAGTAATTAATATTAATACAAACAATTTAGATGATAATTTAACAAAAACAAAAAAAAGGTTCCTTAGAATTTTATTTGGTTTTGTGTATAAAATAACATGTAAGGCAAAAGTAGGCTACTACATATAAAATTATTACAGTGATACTAAATAGTGCCCTATTTTATTATTATCGTAATGTTTTTAATTTAAATGTAATCTGTCTTGAAAAATACGGGGGAAAAATAAAAATAAAATCTTTTGTCTTAACTAAGCGACGAGAATCTAACCAATATGAGTCATATTGTCTGTTAATTTCTTTTAAGTTTTTTAAATCGTTTAATAAAGAATATACCTACTTTGTGTGAACGACTTCAAGCACGCATTTACATGTAATGTGGAACAACACTAAATAAGATGAAAAAATATATTATGAAGACAGCTGAGACTTTCTACAAGAACAGTTCACATACCATGACGCATATGAGCCACATGAGGCTGGTGAACAGCAGATCGAAAGTCACGAAGAGACAGAAGAACCGCCGCACCGTCGACATCTTGCCTTGCGGCCGGTGGCCCGCCACCAGGTCTTCTGACACCAGGTTCACCGAGTGCGCTGCAAACCATACAATACATACATATGACCTTATATCCTAATAGGAGTAGGCAGAGTTGTATGACCGACACATAGCACAATGAATATATTAACCAGGTTTTCTGACAACAGGTTCACAGAGTATGCTGGTAAACACATGATACATATTATGACCTTATATCCTTATGGGTTAGCAGGGATGTACCTAGAGCCATGTTAAACGTCAGTAGCCCAAGGGATATAGCCATCAGGTCTTCTGAAAACGGTTCACTGAGTGCTGGAAACCACATGTTATATATGGCCTTAAATCTTCGAAAAATTAAGCAGTGGTTTATAACCATATCGTTATAAATAAAACCATCGTGACCGCCTGAGAATCGAACCAAGAATTTAACGAGTGGCCGCAGCCCAGTGCGAGTTGGCAGATATCATAATATAACATATATTCGAGTACTCTTGGACTTAGAACTTAAGAACTCTTGGACATGCCGATTGTCTCATTTACCGTTTGAGCGATAACATAATAATAATAATAATTTTATTTACCAAAAACTTTACAGTTTACAAATTTAGAAGACAGCTAATTATATATAGGTACTTTTGGAACAGTAATCTGTATACAATAATAAAAAACTCTGCCTCTTAAAATAGGAATATCCTGTATCTTAAGAGACAGCGTTTGGCCATAACAAATGATTTAATACGCATATTGCGTTGAAAAGTGAGAGATGCCTTGGGATCGAACTCGACATCTCTGCGTAGTCGTTTCACAATCTCCCACTAGGATATAGCTGCAGATTATCTGTTTAATTATGTTATTCGTTCCTTAAAAAAGTAGATTCATGCGCAAATATAGCGCAAACATAAGAGAAAATATGAATACTCACTCAAAGTCCTGCTGTGCGGGCTGACGCTGCTTAGAAGCGACTCGGCCGCCTCTCTGATGTATGGGTCCGGCATCTTGGACCCTGCAACCGAAAATAGCACTATCACTCAACAACACACAGAACTGAGCACACCACTGAGAAATTTGGACCCTAGTCTTTAAGAGTGATTAGTTAATGATATTTGTTCAAACAAATTATTAATTAAACATAATTAATTTGTTAAGTATGGTTGCTTTATTTATTAATTAAATAACACAACCCCATCGTACATATTAATGAATCATTTTCTTTCAATAAGACAACTCCTGCACTAGGAATAATCCCTGTGTCGCGGGAGACATATTCATACAACGACACAAAGAACACACAGACTTGGAACAACAATTTGTGGATCACACAAATTTTTGTCCAGTGTAGGGATCGAACCCACAACACTCGGCGCGTTGGCAGTGGCGAGGCGACCACTGTAATCACTACGCCAGCGGTGCAGTCATTAAATTTCGTTACGTAGTATTTTGTCTGATATGTATGACACTTACGGTGTCTATATTTTGTCTGATATGTATGACACTTACGGTGTCTATACATATATTAAATTTGTAAAGTATTTGTGTCTATTCATTTAAGATATTTAAACAAACTAACTTATATCAACTAATTAAGGGTTTACTTAATTCGTAATTAAACCTGGGGGTGGTGGGCTTTGTGGGCCTGCCCGCCATCGTTCAGCACCAGGTCCGAGAGGCGGCGTGCGTGTTCCCACGCGCGCCTCTGTTTCGAGTCCGTCTCCCCACTAGGGGGCGGACAGTAGGATTTTGGGGGAGAGGGGGTTTACCTAAAAGTTAGGCCTCTTCGTGTAGGAGCCTGCCGTTTCATACGGCGGGCCGAAACCTCGGCGGGGTCGCGACCGCATGTGCAAGTGATTCGCGCGGCCCCGTCGATAGTGGTTTTGTCGAGGAAAACACCGTGGTAGGTTTAGTCGGTATTCCGGGAGGTACATTATTCTTATTCCATCTTTCTTTTACCCCGGCGAGTCCGACATAACCCCTCCGCCCGCCCCCGCGGAGGGGGATGCGTCATGCAATCCAACACGAAAAAAATAAAAAATATTTCTTTTATGATTTTTGCTGCATTTGTTTGTTTGTTTAATTGCTATTCACGCAAAAACTGTATATAAAATAAGTAGGTACTCTATTCTCCCCAACCACTATCGGGGCATATGCCACTTAATCTGTGCTATCCGCCCCGTTAAAAAAGACACCGGGGTAGATGATACTTGATCTGTGCCATCCACCCCGTTAGACGATGGGGTCGGCACTACCGGGGTCGATGAAACAATTTTTCCCAACTGTCCCGTTAACGGGGCGGGACGACCGGGGTGAATAGGATGCACCCGAGATCACATAACAAAAAAAATTGCTGTCTGTAACTTAGTCTGTTACCTGATTCCAGCTTGACGTCGACTTCTGGGACAAGCTGTATATACATAGCAACAGCTGTGTGTATCGGGGTCATGTGGCATTCGGTCAAGCAGCGAGCGGCCTGTGAGTCACGGCCACCCACCTCCAGAGTTAGTAAAAATCATGTTTAGTAAGTAGAACGATTTTAACCTAACAACATTGACCTAAACAGATGCTTAAAAATCCTAACTAATATTATAAGTGCGAATGTAAGTTTGTTTGTTATGCTTTCACGCCTTAACTACTCGACCGACCATGATGTTTCGCATACACGTTGTCAGGGGTACAGAATAGAATATAGAGTACCTTTCTTCGAGCGAAAACTTCAGCCAACAAAAGCTTGTAGGTATATCTGAAGGTAATCAGTGATAGGCTAGACTGTCCCTTCCTGTTGCACTGGACCCGTAGGCATAGCGGCGTGGCCGGTGCAGCAGGAAGATACATGAATTAATTTTAATTTTGATTTTGATTTTGATTTTGATTTTGATTTTGATTTTGATTTTGATTTTAATTTTGATTTTGATTTTAATTTTGATTTTAATTTTTATTTTTATTCTAATTTTAATAATTGTATAACTAACATAGTTTTTAAGTTATTGTTACTAACAACATATGGATAAGTCTGAAATAAATGTTTATTATTATTATATAGTTAATATTTATTTCTAAATAGCTTTTATTAAGTATTTTATTCCGATAATCACTTGTTGAATAATACCGAGTGTAATTAAATCTAAAAAAGGGTGAAAGTTTAGTTTAAAGCGAAGGAATTTACAAACATTGATTGCGTTATATATAACATAGTAACATGTAGCGGTAGATAGGACGTGTATTATTATAATATAATAATAATAATATTTTATCACATACACACAACACCATCTAGACTAAACTAAGCATAGCTTGTAATATGGGTACTAGACCAAAGGATAAACATAGTATATATATATACGTGGAAGCGTAACAAACAAACTAACATTCGCATTTATAATATTAGTGAGATTCTAACACTAATCTCTAATCTCCACATTTATTAATTTTATAAAATATATATTTACCATAACAATGAATGTGTTTACAATTACTCCGTGTGAAAAACTTAAAATAATTAATATTATACAAAATTACGTAAATTTGCACGAACCATGAAAAACGTGTTACGTGATTTTTAGATTATAACAGTAGAAATCTATCCTATTTTACAGCATAAACGAAACATAAATAGTTATATTACAATTTGTCAGTCCCAAATGTTTAAGTTATTGGTTGACAATAAAGATACATATTTATCAAAAAAGCACTTCAATACAATTTTACTATGGCGGCCGCGCGCCGATTTGAATATGCGTCGCACGAGCTCTGTCATTATCTGTCTTACGCTCAGCGCAGTCTTAGGGAGTCACGTCTGTAATCATTCAATGACTTTGAGTGCGGTAGTTAAAGAATAATTAAAATAATACAGGCTGCCTGCACGAGTGACTCAGTGGGAAAGCAGTCGTCTCGTCGCTGTCACGGCAGTGAGTGTTATGATTATGACACACACGGGACAGTAATCATTCATGTTATCCACAAATGATTGTTCTGAATCTCGGTGTAAATAATGTAATAACAATATCAGCCCTGTATTAAACTGTCCTACTGCTGGCCACGGGTCTCTTCTTAATGTGAGAAGGGTTAGGGCATAGTTCACCATACTAGCCCAGTGCGGTTGGCAGACTTCACATATCTTCAAGAACATTACAGAGAGCTCTCAGACATGTAAGTTTCCTCACGATGTTTTCCTTCACCATTGTCTTGGCGTACTTTGTGTTAATTATATGTCCTGTAAAGTAATAAAATAATTGGAACACAAAATACGCATATTTTGTGTTGAAAGCTGAATACTGCACATTGGAGTAGGCCTACAGTAGTCCAGATCCCACGACAAACCTGTACCTTACATAGGAGTTTAGTATTGTCAACCTTTTCTATTGCGATAGTTGGGGTGGTCAGTACGAGATTGTTTGGTGGTATCTTCTCTACCCAATTATTTTTTAAATATGGATTTGCGCCAAAAACCTCCTTATTTGATTCAATATGTCTGTAAAGTCCTCCTATACAAATAAGATAGTGACTGTATTAAAAGATGGATGAAATATATGCTATTAATTATTTAACAAATAATATTGCACTTATGAGAAAAACATACAGCAAAATTTTGACTGAGGCCTCCAGTAGTCACATAGGAAAGGGACTGCACTCCATAATAATGCAACTAAACAATTATTATAGTATAATTACTACCACAAATATTTTAAACTGTTAAATGTTATTAATGTTAGGGCAAAAGTAACCATAATATTTCTATTGTACCACCTTCACAATAGGAACAATGCATTGGAGTTGCAGCTAAATATAATATTATACAATTTATAAGTAGATATTAATGGTATGTATCATCATAACATAGACAAATTAGAATGTACGAAAGTGTAAATAATGTTTTAGTTACAACCAAAAGTAAGCTTCACAACGGTTGCACATATTTCTAAGTGCTGCATACCGCTACAGAGATAGTTAAACAAACAAAAACTACACTTTACCCAACATAGGAATTTAGGACCTTATGATGGCATACAAACAAATGTGCAAACTTATAGCATACAATAGGGTTGGCATGTCCATGTGGACAAAAACCCTTATAAAACAATAAAGATAGTCTTCTCTCTTAGCCTTTATTATTCCCAAGTCACTTGGGGTCGGCTTTTCTGGTCTAACCGGATTTGACTGGATATCAGTTTTTACACGGAGCGGCTGCCACCTGACCTCTGCAACCCGAAGGCTAACGATACCCTAAGGCTAGACCAGTGTCAGAATATTAGAGGGTACTGACTTTCCCAATAACGACTGCCATAGATGTTCATGGCAGCCGGGACCGACGGCTTAACGTGCTCTCCGAGGCACGGAGCAGGCGATAATTGTCAATCAATACGCACATAATTTCGAAAAGTCATATAACTTCCGAAAGTCAGAGGTGCGCGACGTGGGTTCGAACCCGAGACCCTCTGCATTGCAGTCTGTTGGTCTCCCCACTGAGCTATCGCTGCTTAAAACAATAAAGATAAAAAAACAAAAAAAAACTTTTAGCATGAGATCAGCAATGCAAGTCCTGTGTTTATTATGCAACTATTATATATAGTAAAAATAATTGTTTCCCTGTAAAATAGTTTCTTTATTTATCCTGGTGTGTGGCACACTTTGCTGAGTCCAGTGTCAAGGTTTACCTTACAAACTAGATATATCACATTCCATATTTTATTGGTTCTTTGTTTCATTATTTTTATGTTTAACTAGCACTCTGCCCTGACTTTGCCTGAGATGAGCATGATATACCTACAGCCTAGGTCCACATGGAATAATGAAGGTACCTTTTAAATAGAGCAAGATTTTTTTTAATGTTGCAATGTTTCTTACTCATATAACCAGTCACAAAATGTGCATCTCTCTCATTATTAGGATACAGCTCAAATTTTTAAATGTTTAATCATAAATGATTATGTTATAATGAGTCTGTATAGCCAAACCCAGACACAATAAGCATTATGTCTGAACACTGAGCATGTCAACTTAGAATGAATTTTATTTAATATTGTCTTCTATTTACGCGAATATTATTCATTAAAATTAAACTGCTATATACGGATTTTATCACATTGTTTATTTGACACATTATTACAAAATTTTGGAAATTTTTACACTACTAAGTACTACTATTAAACTTTACTAATTTTTAAGCTAATTAAATTATTATTAATCTATTTAGATTTAATTTATTTTTACACTTTCCCCGACGTTTCGGTTGCTTTTCAGCAGCCATGGTCACGGGGAGAAAATAAATTAAATCTAAATAGTTTAATAATAATTTAATTAGCTTAAAAATTAGTAAAGTTTAATAGTAGTACTTAGTAGTGTAAAAATTTCCAAAATTTTGTAATAAAGTGTCAAATAAACAACGCGATAAAATCCGTATATAGCAGTTTAATTTCAATGAATTTTATTATTATTTATTTATTATCATTTGTAGGTATTTAAAATATTATGGTGAGACTAACAACATAATAATAAGTGTCAACAGTCACCTTATCTATTAATTTATTATAGAGCTAATGAATAAGTACATAGGTATCAATTTGCTATGGCAAAACTCAATGGTAAAGCAATTTCACTAGAATGCATAATAAGATACTTTATTCTATTTACCAATTTTCTTTGAAGAGCTAATAATAGATGCAAATGCTATGAATCATTACTTTTTCATACAATTTTACTAACTAGCAGTAATAATTAATTCCTTATCTGTGCATATCAATACCATTTGAGTGAGCAACCATAATTTGCTAATTCTCTACTACCTATTATTATGACCGATAAAATAATCAGAGCAACAAAACAAGTAGGTTAACTGATCATAACACAGTTATCTGTGTAATTAAATATGAACAAAGTAGAACTTATCATTTAGTTTGTGAATAAAATCTCATATTAAACATATGGTTTGGATAACATCTATATTCTAGAATAGAAATATATCAATTTAATTAAAATATATTTTCGACCTTCAAATGCAAAGGCAGTTTAGTAAACGACATTTGCAAATTTTTTTTTTTAAAGTACTTTAGACTTAGGTGACACTTAATTCAGCCTAATAAACGTATGTAATAAAACAAAGACTCATCCACTTACTTGTTTTGTACCAAACAATACACTTTATAAACTTATGTTATGAAATGCATAGTTCGCTGGGCGTCGACGTAACTTCACTTCTCACGTTAAATATTACAACTTACACTACATCTCATAATAATGCTAAACCAATCAAAAATTCTATCAAACAGTTCAATTGTTGTTATCAAATTAGCACAATAAATTGATGAATAGAAATCTCAGTCAAGTGGAGAGTTCATTAATACTGAATACTGTTCCAGGTTATGGACAACAGGACAGTATACGACGATTTGTTAGAGAAAAACAAAGATAGCAATATAAGTAAAGGCATATTTCTAACATACGCAAAACTGGAACGATTTTGTTGACGCATAGTTTGACAGTAATCTCCATTAACGTTCCGATTAACGTAATGAGAATTGATTTATTGAATAATAATAGGAAATTGAGATTGTACCTCAGGGTCTTGTTTTTAATATTTTGTAAACCTTAGATTTAAAATGGAATTTAAAATGTTTATTTAGATATCAATGATTCTTGTACAATATCCAATCTGTTCTTTTTAAATAAATATAAGACACGGTAAGACGGATGTGTTCATTTCAAATCCTAAATGTGATTACTCTTTTAATAATTAGTAGGATTGCACCTACTCAAAAAGTCAACCTTCTCTTAATGAAGAGGGTTTAACGTATAATTATATTTGGTTTAGCGCACAGACATCTTACATTATTTTATGTCTGTGGCTTAGCATAACATTTACGCCTAAGATTTGTACTCAGGGCTTTTTGGCTGGACACTATAGATAAGACACTATATAACTGGACACTCAGTGACGGCATGATGGTTATTACGATAAGATAAAAACATTATGTTATCGCCAGATTAAATATTCGAATGCCATAGCAATTACTGTGTCCTGTTGAGAAACGAACGACATCTTTTTCTTTAAGTAGGTAGGCATCGCTGGAACAGATAGATGCGCCATAAAATAAAACCAGCCTAGGATCGTTGATAGCGTTAACACTATTTCAAAAAAGCTAATAAAAAAAAGCACCAACCTGTACCAACAGACTGCAATGCAGAGAGTCTCGGGTTCGAACCCACTTAGCGCACGTCTGAATTTCGGAGGTTTTATGACTTTTCGAAATTATGTGCGTATTGATTGACAATTATCTCCTGCTTCGTGCCTCGGAGAGCACGTTAAGCCATCGGTCTCAGCTGCCATGAACATCTATGGCAGTCGTTATAGGGAGAGTGTCGACACAAAAGATCCCTCTGGGTCGAAGTGTCGCCGGTCTGCACTGACTGGCACCCACATAAGATAAATACATAAGATACATACTGCTCTAACTATAAATACGCTGGAGGACTACTCACAACTGCATTCTCTGACCCTCTCCACCATTCCAACCTCACCCCTTAAATTTCCCACGGTAATACCATTAAATATTCGATTACTTATAGGTATTAATAATAATTCAATAATTATTGGCAGTGTTCGAATAAAATACAAACATGAAATGACTAATGTTTTATTTTCAATTACATAACAATCACATAATATTCATACAATTTATAATTTCATTCCGCTTTGGTTTGACACTACAATTAGCAAGACTGATTCCGAACCGAGTAAAAGTATGTACTTAATAATCTGCCAAAATCTTAACTACCTAATCAACATTTCCATAATTTTAGAGTGCAGTGGAATCAGCCTTCTATCATCAAAGACATAAGTATAATGTCGCCAATATCAAAATAATAAATTCGTTCCTTTTCCCACTGAATACTTATTAACATACCAGCCGCGAAGCGTAGTGGGGGCGGCAAGGGGAGGCCGCCCCGGCGGGTACTTTTAGGGGACGGCAAAATTTCACAATAAGTAATTATGTAATAAGAATATCTTGTAAATATTAGAACTATAAAACACACAATATTGATGACTGTTCTTGCCGAAAAGTTCTTTAGAATTACTGAAGATTATAGTCTTTTAAATTGAAATACAATAAATAAGAGGGCAGCAAAAAAAAATCGCCTCGACACCCACGCTACGCCATCGCCACTGTAACATACAAATACACTTAAAATATGTATACCAGCCGATTTCCTGGAGTGCATTTCCTCAACGAAATGGACAGAATATTTCTACTTGATAAATAACTAATAAACGTACTTTTCTTGCTCTCATCATTACATGCTATCTGTTACATACTCTTCTGATACTTATCACTATCTCTTAAAGCATTATTAATGCATGCATAAGATTTTATTCTTAATCTTTCTGATATACAAAAAATATGGCTTTGTCAAGCATCACAATGTTGCCCTTAGCACGAGATTAAGACAGCGCGTTACAGTGTGTAGTTTTGCCTTATATCGTGAAATGCTTTAGGAGTTGGTGGTACGGCCTTTGGACTCCCTGCAGAATATTTAAGCCATATTACGTTTGGGTTCTTCCGTTATGAACTGTTTTATTAACACTTGTCTTAGGAGTAGGACAAACACCATCGTATGTTTAGGACTATAAATAAATAATATAATATAGAAATATATTTAAGCGCTGTCCTAGTTTTAAAAGGCTACTATGTTCCTTATATATGTACTTTCGTAACTATATATTTCACCCATTCATTTAACATACCTTCCAGTCTCAATTACTACAGGCGTAGTAACGGCATATAGACTTGCCCTTAAGGCAGCCTAATTGCCAGTTCACAACACATTTCCTTTGAATCATATTCGAATATATTGACAACACTATACATAGTGCATGTGCTGCTTGAATATGCAAAGTAGGCATTGCATATTCAACTTATTTTGCGTTTGTTTGATCATGGGATAAAAGGATTTTAAGTATAATGTACTGCAAAATTAGACAAATGGGTTTTACAACAACTTTTGGATGATATTCGAAAACGTATATATTCAAATATCATTCAAATACCATTTTGTTTAGCTAGAGGCAAAGCAAGTCTCTGTAGTCAATGCAAAGAGCAAGATCCCATTCATGGTTCGCTACAGGCAAAGCTTGTTCTTAAAGCGCCTGCAATACCTCTTACCACTAGAACAATATGAAGTTGTTTGCTTACGATCTTTTGTAAGGTTTGGACTCTAGTTTTTAAGTTAAGTTTTAATTTAATACGGTCAAACTGCTCTAATTTAACCGAAGTCCTTCACTTATTTCCTAATGCCTCATGTACAGAGGGCACACTCCCGACTTCGGTCGCCGATTTTGGCTTGCCAAAGGCTTCTCGGTCAAAGCGTTGTGTACAGAGGCGACTGCCGTCATCGACTTGTCTTGAGTCTTGTCTACTTCGCTTGTAAAGTTGTAAGACGATTAGGGCCTTGCACTGGGTTGTTGGATGACTTTCAGTTCTTGCCAAAGTGGTTCTGTCGACGTAGTGTAAGTGAACGTTAAGTCGACCTTAAGTCAAAGTTTGGACACCGTTGTTCAGATACAATGATTTATTGATAACAGCTGGATATATTGACTTATACTTTCTTAAATCTTCTACAAATCTTTTCTTGCTCTAACAAACATAGACTCATGTCTGTATTCCGGTGGATTGGCAAAGACTACCTAATTCAAATATGTATAAACTTATGTATAACAAGACTTTGCCCACAAGAATCCCACGCTAACACATACTTGAAAAAAATGTACCCTATATAACACATAGAGTACTTTTCCATCCAGTTCAAGGTCTATCTATGGGTATGCCAAGTTCCACCGAAATCCGTTCAACGGTTAACGCGTGATCATTTCACAAACTTACACATTTGTAGTACTAAAACTTAGTATAATAATTATAGCTGTTCTAATACCATCTAGTGGTCCCCACCCTGTTATCTGGTGGGTCTTTGACACAGCAGTAGGAAGCTAGGACTCCTACGGTGGCGAGGCATAAGCACAGTATGCTGACTCCGCAGACTGCGCCTGAAGTGATGTCATTCAGAGGTGTTCCAGATTTTGGCTCCACGCATAGTAGGACGAGAAGACCGAACGCGCTGAGCAGAGAGAATGACGATAATACTATATAACCTGTGAACAAACGACAATTGTTTTGTAGATTGTCTTTTCTCTCGTAGCTTAAGGTAGGCGCATTTCCCTCCTCAAAAAAAAAAAAAAAAGGTTTGGTTAAGTTAGATTAGTAATATTTTTCTTCCTGTCGGTGTCGCGGTGAATGCTAGCGCGAATTCCGTGTCACCGACACTCGGTACCGGAGGAACGTCGTCAGGAGTTTAGTGGGTATGGGGCCGGCTTCTCTGGCTCGAGTCCCACACACCCGCGCCCTGCCCGGGCGTGGACGGAGCGCAAAAGCATTCCACTGACGTTGAAAAAAAAGTTATATTTTTCTTCCGAGAGGCGACGTGCATGTTCCCATGTGCGACTCTGTGTCGTGTTTCATCCCCCCACAAGTGGACAGTAAAGGGAGTCTTTTTATGTTGTGGCCTGCCGTTTCGGGCCGAAACCTCGGCGGGGTCGCGCTTGCATGTGAAAGTGATTCGTGCGGCCCCGCCGTCTATGGTTATGTCGTGGAACACCGTGGTAGGTTTAGTCGGTATTACCGGGGTAAGTATCTTTCCCCCGGTGAGCCCGACATAATCTCTCCGTCGACGTCGCCCCGCGGAGAGGTATGCGTCAAACCATTCCCCGACGAAACAAAAAAACAAAAGTCGTAGGTAATATTTTTCTGATAAATCTATGAACCCTATGTCTTTTTTCCGACAACGTCTATGCAAAATTGTATGATTATCAGTCGAGTAATTAAGGCGTGAAGTGTAACAAACAAAACAAACAAACTCACATTCGCATTTAAGTATAATAAAGGTAAGTTAGGATTTAAAGAGACGCTTGTACTTGATCGTCTTCGTTTATTTACTAGGGACTACTAATATTATATTTATCTGTGCTAAAGACCAAATATTTATGAATCAAGACTTAGTTTGGTCGTGAAATCGTAGTAACAATCAAAATGTTTAATACATGTTTGTATAGATTGCTGGTTTGTTGACGGGGGATTAGCAACAGAAAATATTAAAAAAAAACTTAGTTTATTCAATGTGCTGTGAGTTTATAAGTGTAATAAAAAACTATATAAACTATGGTTTATGAAATATCATTCCGCAAAGTTTCTTAAAAAAAATGTGATCGATGTGGATACAATGTGTACTTAGTACCAAGAAATTGAGTTGATAATCTTTCTTTCCTTAAAAAAGACAACTACCGCACTGATAATAAATTCTGTCTCGAAGAGACTTTACCAACACTCAAACAACGGATACAAAGAACACCCAGATCCAAAACAACTATTAGTCACAAAAAATGTGATCGTGTAGGATTCAAACCCGTAATATTCAGCACATATATTGTGACGAGGTGATATAACCACTACACCAACCGTGCTGATAAATGCTCGTTAATAATTAATTTACTCAACTCGGCAATCAATTCTAGATTATCACAATTATTTGTAAGTTAGCAATTATACTTAACAATGTTTTTATTAGTTAACACGTATTAAAAACCTAACTGAACCATTAATAACGACAATAGGTATTTATTGCTTTTTAATTAATAAATTGCTGTCATGTGGGTACACACATTGATAAAAAGAACCCCAAGATACACACACAAAACAGTTACACTAAGCTACCGCACTAGTAATTATTTTTTAGTTTTGTTCCTTTAATTTCTTTCATTCGTAAATTATATCAAAAAGCACAAAACAATTTATTTGAAATAACGAGTGATAGTATGTTATGACTTAATCATTAGATTAGTTCAAATGTCAGAGACGGATTAAAAATAAAATTGAATATGATTATTGAAATTAAACTACTATATACGGATTTTATCACGTTATATCAGCGATAGCTCTGTGGGGAGACCAACAGACTGCAATGCAGAGGGTCTCGAGTTCGAACCCACGTCGCGTACCTCTGACTTTCGGAAGTTATATGACTTTTCGAAAGTATTTGCGTATTGATTGACAATTATCGCCTGCTCCGTGCCTCGGAGAGCACGTTAAGCCGTCGGTCCCGGCTGCCATGAACATCTATGGCAGTCGTTATTGGGAAAGTCAGTACACTCTAATTTCCTGACACTGGTCTAGCCTTAGGGTATCGTTAGCCTTCGGGTTGCGGAGGTCAGGTGGCAGCCGCCCCGTGTAAAAACTGATATCCAGTCAAATCCTGATAGACCAGAAAAGCCGACCTCAAGTGACTTGGGAATAATAAAGGCTAAGAGAGAAGATACGGATAACTACTAACGAACACTTTATTACAAAATTTTGTAATAAAGTGTAAAATAAATAACGCGATAAAGTCCGTATATAGTAGTTTAATTTCAATGAATAACATTCGCGTAAACAGAAGACAATACTATGAATATGATTATGACTAAATAAGTGATGTAACCAGATACGAGAAAATGTTAGTTATTAACTTATTACCTATATATAATTATTAATAATAAAAAAAAAACTTATTTCGGATCGAGTGCTGTGTTACCCTCATGCCTCATATAAAGGTAATAAGTTTGATCAGCTGCCAAATTGTCTAACGTGTGTCTAGCGTGTGATAGTGGCGCTATCATAGTAGTCACGAGGGTTCGGGTTTGATAGGTACTGAGAACCAAACGTAAGAGAAAGTGTTATTGGTTTTTTGACCAGAAATTCTCATTAGTATTTCTTAAATAAAATATATTTTATTTTTATCATTATATAACGTCGAACTATATTTGATAATATCATACTCTTAGCGTTTCTTTGTCTATTAACCTCAATTTATTTATAATTTTATTAATGTAGACATGTGTGTAAATGAATGGTTATCTTAGTTTTGTGGAATGTAAAGTCTCTTCTGGGGTAAATCTGGCCATCTCTCTATTTAAAATGTCCAACTCTATGTCAAATGTAAACTATAATGTGATGATGAGACATAAATTCTATATTAACTAATACGTAGGAAAGAACCCGGCCCTTTGGGAGGCTTACTTACACATAGGCTTATAACGTGACGAAGCCCTTCCAGACTATTAATCTGGAGTGACTATTGCTAAATATGGGATGGGTGTTCAATGTCTGCCCGAGATAGTGTCTCTGTATTAATGATGATGTGCCAGACTTACCGGATATATAATTCCTGTTGGGAAGGAGCTGTTGTCTCCGAAACCTGAAGCCAAGCAGTCCTAATAGGAAGCAGGTGAAGCCGGACAGTACGCCGAAGTCCAGGTAGTAGTGTCTGCCGAACTGCAGGTAGAAAATACACAACTCAGAACTAGGACATCAACATCATAACATTATTAAAGCTTATTTAAATACGAGGCAAATTTCTTGAAGCAAGTCTGATGCTATCTGTGTCTTACATAGTGGAAAAAGAGATAAAATCAATAAACTGGCCTCGTTTAAATAAACCTTCATTCTCAAGAGCCATTAGAGCATAATTAGTGGTCGCCTAGAGGTCGAAATTCCATCGCAGTGTATTAAAATTAATTTAATTTTTCTGCCCCCCCCTTTACCATATTAACTTTAACTATGTTAAGATAAACGCTCCTCCGTGCGTGCAATACACATAAAATTGTGCATAAGTTTATCTTCACGTCTGTACTAATACATAAGCATATATATACATAAGCTGAAGAGTTTCTTTTTAACACATTAACCTCTTGAACTACCAGTTCAATTCTTTAAGAAGGTAATAGACAACGAGCCATGGAACAACATGCGACCAGCGACAGCAGCGGAGCAATAATAGGTACAGGATGAGACTATGGGGGAGTTGTATTAAAATACAGATACTTACAGCATACATCATATAGAAGCTAAGCCCCGTGGTGAGACCGCCACACAGGGTCAGCATGAGCGCAGCGATCGTCAGCGAGGCCGTCGCCGCGTTCAGGGTCTTCAGACTCGAGAGCGACTTGTATGTCTCGTCCGAGTACACCGACGGAGGAGAAGCCACCCTGGAAGTGAAGGAGTGGAGATATTTCATATTATTTACATATACAATAACAGAGCAAGCATTATGCATAGTTGAGTAAAACATTGATGGGCTGCACGGGTGACATAGAGGTTTAAGTGGTTTCGCCACTGCCGACAGAGAGATATAGATTTACACCTATTATACCATAAGCGACTGCCTGTTTAAAGGCCCTACAACTGCGGATTTAGATAATGTAAATTACAAAACTACAAAAGAGGTATATGACATTCCATGCTTGAAACTGCGACCACGACAGACTATACCGTCGCACTGCCAACGTTACATTAATTTGCATTCTACCTTAGCAGGGGCAATGCTTATAAAGTAAATTTAAATATACCTTTAGATAAGTTTACGATATGACGAATATGTTATGAATTATGATATATTATTATAGTAGGTATATTATATATGAGCGCAGTGGTTTGCTAATTTATTATTAGATTTGAAGACTACAACGTACGAAAACGGTGCAGCAGTTTATGAAGTTTCCTTGACACTGCTATCGCGTTGAGGGGTAAGGATACGAGCCCCAAACGAAACAATAATTATATTTATTTTGTAAACTCAAAATAAACGTTAATTATTGTTATTAACACATAATAATTATTTTGAGACTGCGTGTGTTTTGTGTCTTTTTATAATGTTTGTGAAATAGACACAAAGATTATTTCTGGAGCGGGTGTTAAATACGTAACTGCTTTTTATTTGTAAATCAGTTGTAAGACTGTGCGTAAGCGCATGTGCGCACAGTCTTACAACTATAGCGCAAGTGAAGACTGTTATTGTGCAAAATATATCGCGTTCGATTCTCGGCTCGGTCTCAGTATCTTGACAAAATAAATATAAATAATGGCATTTTGAAACTGTGACCGAAAGGTATAAGATATATAATACCGTATCCTATAATATAGAATTCAAACCATAGCTAGTTGAATCTAGAGACAGAAACTGAGACTACGTACATATATGTATGAATGTAGGTAAAATATAGACGTACCTTGGAACAATAACAGCCGTATTTTTATCCTTCCTCTGACTTTCCCTCCGTCTCTCATAATCTCTTCTTTCTCTACTATTCTCCCTCTCAATATCAAAACTGCAATCCCTGCTCTTTTCCCTAAAACTAGTCACAAACACATCGTGCCGATCAAACTCTGGAACTGGTTCCGGCAATCCATAATTCAACTTCTGCTGAGCTTTTGGGGATATAGGAGAAGTGGCAGCACTGGTTCTTGAAAGCGTCAGGTTTGCACAAGACTTGGAAGGAGTCACTCCTTGCGTTGGAGTACTGGAAACGAACTTGATTGGACTTTCAGAGTACTTCATTTCTACAGATTTGTTAGGCGTCATACGTACTGACGGTTGGCTGGCGTAACTCTTCAATTTCCTCGGAGTAGACAGCAGTTCGTGTAGTTTCTGAGTAGCTATGAGGTTCTTCTTTGACATCATCGGTGAAGTAAACGTGACAGTTCTTGGTTCTGGTTCTTCTAAAGGTACTATAGCGTATCGATGCGTCTTTCCGTTGACAGTCTTGACAATCTCTGTTGGGATTTCTTTCAGTTCGTGTTCGTCCGGACCATCTACGTTATATTCTTCTATTTCTTCTTCTTTCGCTTGTACAATTCTCTTTTTTGTTGGTGAGTAATCTACGATATCGTCGAAGTCTTGGATGACTTCGTATCGATGTTTCAGTCTGTCTTCTAAACCATCATCGCTATAGTTGTGCCTGTCGTATCTGGTCTGTTTCTGCTGCTTCAACTGCGCCATTTCTAAATCTTCGCTTCTCGTTCTACACCTTACTGTGCGACTTGGCTTGTAAATCATCGAAGACTGTCTCTGAAAATACCTCTGCTGGAATTTGGGCGGTTTTGGTGGCAATTCTGGCGGTTCCTCTCTGATTCTTGGCGCCCCAGCCGGAGACATGCGTAAGGGATTATCAGATATGTCAGTTCTCATAATCCTGTTGCTTACTTCGACTTTTCTTGGGGAGTTGGCGCCCAAAGGCGGCATCCTTTGCCTGTCCGGTGACACGATTTTCGTAATACATGATTTCTGTGCGAATACTACTTCGCTTTGTGAGCAGAAAGCTGGATTGGAGTAATATTTGTACACGATTTTTGGTGAATCCATTATTTAAGCGTATTCTTTCCCCGTTGTGCGTTAGCGCATGGTTCCTGTTTGACAAGAAATGGGGTGTCTAGCACCGGAACCGTTACGGTCGCCTGGTTTTCTTAGACTGGAGGAATGTATAATAATATTATATACAGTGGTATATACATATAAATAGATACCTAACTATGTATCTCCTTAGAGTTTGTATTAATAATAATTCGTAATGCTAATTTCCAAGTTAAGTAGTTCTAAACTTCTCAATTTCCACTTAAATTCACTTTCACTATTTTACCAGACACTTATTTATAAACTATGACTAAACACTAAAATTCAAAATAAATAATAGTAATTATACTGATAACGCGCGACCGTTCAGTTTGAAGTTCAATCGTCAACTGCAAAGGGATTCCTTTTTCAAAAAAACGTTGGGTTCGGAAACGACTCTTGCGCACGCACCCCTGCAAATAGGCACGCGCTGCTCGCATACGAAATTAAAAAACGTATTTCTTCAATTATAATTCATAATGCTTCAGAGATAAGATTTAAAATCAAATGTATCTTGACATACGTTAAATGTCATTGAATAAAATTTGCTCGTATGACCAAACAGACTTTATTTCAAAGGTAAATAGGTCGAAAATTTAATAGCAATGTTTATTAATAGTGAGACTAATACATAGCTATTGCAATTATTGAATGAACATTCGTGAAAGGTCTCTCATATGGGGTGTAGCGGTTAGGGTTCCTTGTGTTCACGATAAAGCCGGTTTAACTGTGTTTTCATTGTTGCTAGACTATCAGTTTAGTCTTATTATTAGTAAGTACATAAAACTCAAGACCGGTATAATTGAAACAGGTTTATCTTATCTTATCTTATGTGGGGGCCAGTCAGTGCAGACCGGCGACACTTCGAGCCAGTGGGATCTTTTGTGTCGATACTCTCCCAATAACGACTGCCATAGATGTTCATGGCAGCCGGGACCGATGGCTTAACGTGCTCTACGAGGCACGGAGCAGGCGATAATTGTCAATCAATACGCACATAATTTCGAAAAGTCATATAACTTCTGAAAGTCAGAGGTGCGCGATGTGGGTTCGAACCCGAGACCCTCTGCATTGCAGTCTGTTGGTCTCCCCACTGAGCTATCGCTGTTTTAAAGGGCTTTTCCAGACACTGTGATGCTGTTAAGAATATCTTTATATATATAATTCTACTATACGTGTGTATGTCACTGAACTCCTCCTAAACGGCTGGACCGATTTTGATAATTTTTTTTGTGTTTGTTCATGTGGATTCGAGGTTGGTTTAGATTTGGGTTTTCTACTTTTTTCGTGTGTACAGGACAACGTCCGTCGGGACAGCTAGTTTTATTAGAAAATCCAAACATTATGATTTGCCGCATGCATAAGGCATATTATAAGCCTATAAACATAATTTGTAGGTTCAATGGCACAGACAAAGCAATTTCAATTCCATAAGCAACATTTTTATTAATTCTTATTTTTTTTATCAAATATTACCCGCCACATAGCTTGTATTTTAAAAAAGTAGGTACCTATTATGTCCAAAGCTAAGAGCGCAAGCTATGTATACCTCTGTGGCGCAGCGGTAATGAATGCGACTGTTGTGCATGAGGTCTCGGGTTCGAATCCCGGGTCGGGCCAACAAAAACGTATTGGGTTTTTCTGTTAAGAAATCTCAATACGAGCCCGGAGTTAGGCAGTTGGCGGTGTCAGACACCCCCGTGCCTCGGAAAGCACGTAAAGCCTTTGGTCCTGCGCCTGATCTCTCTCCGGTCGTGTCGGATTATCCATCCCATCGTATCATGAGGGTTAGGCAACAGAAAGTGCACTTTTGTTTGCGCACATACTTGTGCACTATAATATAGGTATCTCCTGCGCAGATGGCCAGTCTCCGTTAAGATTGGCTGCCGAGACCGAAATTCGGTCTGGAGGACATTATATCTCTATAAATGCCATATTATACCAAAATAGGTTTTAAAGATTAGCCGCGAAAACTTAATAAATTGACATAATTACTTTCGTAAGATTTATAATATTAGATATGGCTGTGAAACACCTCTACCTACCTCTTGACGAACGTACAGACATCAGACTAGAATGATTATGATCAATCCAAATCTTCTCAATTCATTCAACGACCACAGTTACGAGTTCAAAACACTTCATATAATTTTTTCATGTAGATACCTCTGCTCATCCACTTTCTCTGCATGTCGTTATACCTCGAATAGTAATAATATCATCTGTAGCACGTGCTGTGTGTAACGGTCGACGGCAGCTGACGACGCGGCGCGCGCGCAGCTGCATGCAGGGGCGCCGCACCTGCGGGTGAGATTGTCCATACATGGAACGTTCTTCACGCGTGTTGAACATTTTATGGAATGACTAGCTGGTACTAAGAATATGAGTTAGTTTAAGTTTGTTTAAAAAGAAGATTGATTTCTTTAATGGTTCGACCTAACGCCGTAAATCAGTTGTAACAAACAGACAAGTTTCGGACATATAATACTAGATTTTACCCGCGGCTTCGCTCGCGTAACTGTAGATTTTGTCTATAAATTTGTATCCCTCGGAAATATCACCTACTAGATCCCGTACAGTCCTCAGTAAAGTTTTCTGGCTGATAGGTAAGTAAGTAGTAAGGTAGGTAGGCCGTATGGCCTATTTTCTACCCCTGACAACGGTGCTAAATGTAAATTATTTTAACCAATAATCTGCTGACGAACAGACACTACAAAAAAAACCATTTTGTAGTGTTTTTCTGAATCTGCGTTCCAGCATTTTATATTCATTTTATTATACACAAAGGCATACCTGTTACATAATTCCTGTATCAATAGCCAACGCATATTTGTCATCACTACGCCAAAAGTCTTAGCCATCAAAGAAAAACTATTCCAAAACCAAATTAAATCAAAATCCAATCAGCAGTTTAGCCGTAAAAATATAACAAGGACTCAAATATATTGGATTGTCGTCTAATGTTTTCGAGCCCTGGGTGCGTGTGGCCCCTTCCCGCATAGTATTGACACTCCAAGGACCGCGAAAATCGATAATTCTGACCTTCAAACGCATTGAGTTTGAGACCCGTAAATATAGTAACTAGAGAGAATATTCGAGCATTGATTTTTAGCATCAAAGGCCATGCAATCAGCTGTCTGTCTGTCAGACATGTGTGCGTTATTTGAAGACACATTTATTACGTATTTACTAGTTTCTGTCTACGGTTTCGCTCGCTTGGTCTGTTATTAAAACATAGCCATGGTTACAGGGGTAGTGCAGTTTTCTATTAGTGAATGAATTCCATCTAATAATGCGAATGTAGGTAAGTTTGTTATCACGCCTTAACTTCTCGATGGATAGTCATGAAGTTTTGCAACGTAACGTAACAATATAATATAATGTAGCTCTACGTTGTCAGGGGTACAGAAAAGGACATACGATAGGTTTCATCCAGGAAAAAAATATGCTCGAGGTATTTCCCGGGCACATATTTTTTTGCTGGTTTTAAGATATTTATTATGAATTATGATAAAGTCAAATAGTAAAGTTTTGCTCCTAAACGCGATCTATATAATTTTACTTATTTTTAATTATTGTGGGTTAAGGGCCGTTCCCAATAACCTATCCTCAGTAAAAGATATCTTGCTATCAATGATAAACAGTATATATCTAACTATCGTTAGTTTGCGTCCCACAAGTAGCGGTAATGGCTATCTATTCATCGACATCGATAGGTAGGTTAAGCTATCTGGTCCTCCCTTGCGTTTCGTAACATCAAAATCTACTAAAAATAATAAAATGTAAAAACGATCATTTTCACATATTTTTCCGGAATCAATTAAAATTGATTAATCAGTAGAACTAGCAATATGTTAAAATTAAATAAATTGTTTTTAGTTAAAGTTTGAAATACCTTATTGATAATAATATGTTGCCAATCGCATTTTTGGCGCGCATATTTGGAAGAACAAAACACCCGCAAATGTCACTTCAATCGAGAAGACTGACGCTCGGCTCGGACGCATCGACCTAGTATTGTTGTTTATTTACATCGTGTTCGTACGTTTCATGAATGGTTAAATAAGTGAAATGTATTTAAAAAATATGTTTTATGAAATTCATCTTCACAATCACTATCCTAGTCGGATAAATCCATTAACATTGACAAATCACTTTCACTAGACTTGGACATTATTATAAGCAAACAACAGAAACTCTCGACTTGTTTTATTTTTATAAATCACAGAACATTCATACTTTATATATAAATACACATAGATAGACGATTACTTATCGCTGCTTTTCGACGGATATACAATATCATTAACTTTAGTATTGATATTTACTGACAGATAACTGTCAACGCAATATTGGGACGCTCAGTGACGTATTTTAATACAAAAATCTATCGTTAGTAGGCGATAGAACCTCCCGTCGATAGATAGCGTTGGGCGGTAAATCATCCTATCCTGTAGTAGGTTATTGGGACATTACAACCGATGATAGATACGTTTTACTATCTTTAGTAGGCTAAAAGTGACGATAGATAGATTATTGGGAACGGCCGTAAATCTGCCCCGTTACCCTGTTGCACTTTCTTGAAGCAAATAAGTTACTTGCTTTAAAAAAGTGTAAATACGTATTATGCGATGTGGATTGGCAGACTTCTCACATTGTTGAGAACATTATGGAGAAATGTCAAACATACACGTTTCCTCACGATCTTCACAGTTGAAAGTAGGTAGTGATAATTAGCTATTTAATCCGCACACAACTCAAAACGTCAGAGGTGCGTGCCTTGAGATTGAACTCTAACGGTCTTATTCATAAAAAGTTATCACACGTTTAAAGGCTCGCTATAGTAAGATCGACGAAAAGTGTTATTCATAAAAGCATTTTAGCACTAAAACGCTCCATAAGCTTACTATAAAGTTATAGAGGCCAGACCCCTACTATAACAGTACTGTAACGCCAAGATGGCCGACTCTCTACAGCTGATTAGTTAGAGAATGATATTTGACGTTTGTTGTTACGGATTGAAATGATGTGTGTATTGTCAGTTCTGTAAACATCAAACTTTCGGTTCAAATATAAGTACCTACTTTATAATAGCCAACCACCAACCACTGCTTGATTATTTAACAACTGTAACATAATACACATACCATTTCTACTATCTCTGAATCTGGAAATTTGTGTTTCTTTTATTAATATTTCAACGTCTGGAAGGTGTTCTTGTAGTGTTTTTGTGCTTATTTCTATTTAATTCTTTAGAAAATTCTGAAACAAGTAATTAATAACATTTTAATATAGGATAGAATAATAAATAAGTAATGAACAAGCATGTGTAATTTTCTATATTATTATGTACCTGGTTATCTGAATCAAATTCATTTGAGTCTACTGTAAACTCATGAGGGAGCCAAACTGCGATGTCTTCACCACTTGGTGGTTCAGAAGCAGGCGGTGGCTCACCGCAGACATTTCTATGATTCCCCATTGAGCTTTTATTTGCTGTAATGTTCTTGGAGTCTTGGCCATATTGTTAAAACTGAAATATGAATTAATCTGTATTTACTACTTACACTTAATTTCTTATCATTTGAATGTTAAAATAAATTGAATTAATTACCTAATGCGTAAATCATGCCAAGCCGCCATCTTTTTCGCATTAGTATTTGCATCAGTGTTTTTATTTTCTAAGATCGAAACCCTCTCCCTGACCAATTCTTTCAAAATAAACTAAGACAAAAGCAAGCGTAAGTATGAGATATTAGGAATGTTTACACAAAATTATTAAATGTATCAGTACAAACCTTATACTCCTCCAATCAATTTTCACTTCTTTGCCTTGTTCTGTCTTTTTTTGTCTTTAATTCAAATTCCATTTTCAATTAAACCATTACTAAATATTATTTAAACTTATTAAACCTTTCAAAGTAGGCGCTGTAACAATAACAATGACGGAATCTGGCTCGGGAATCACCGTGTCGTAGATAATAAAATACTTTTTAGGCCGTAATAATGTCTATGGCCACCTATGTTGGCCAATTTGTTGGCTGATTTCATTGTAATGGCAACATTTTGTTATATAAACGAGTTATAACGCCATATTAGTTATAGAAGGTTTATGGAACGTTTATAATTAAACAATTTTATAGAACGTTTTATATGCTTATCGAACACTATGACTAATGAGTGCTTTAAGCCTTCGATTAGCGTTTTTTTATGAATAAGACCGTTAACCTCTGCGTGGCAACCCAAGTCTTATACTAAGCTAACGCTGCTCTTTAATATAATATAATCAGATAATTAAAGTGTTAATATTCCCTCTCTCTCACACTCTTTTCCTGGCTAAGTATCCCGTATGGTGGTGGGGTCAACCGTCTTCATTGGGAAGAAATATTTTCTAAAATATTAATTAATATTGAGGCCAGATATACCACACCGTAAAAGTCTAATAATAAATACTGTTAATTTACACAGAATATTATATTTCATCATGTGGTACACTTGTGCAAACAAAAACAGCTACTTAATAATAATTTATTAAGTAGCTGTTTTTGTTTGCACAAGTGTACCAACGAAACGTTTTTTGTCGACGTAACCCTAATGGGTTACGTCGACAAAAAACGTTTCGTGTTGAAGCCGAATACCTGTGCATCTATACTAATTTTACAAAAGCTAAAAAGTTTGTATGTTTAAACCCGTTAATAATTTAGTAACGATTAGCGAAAAGAAGACGAAAACAAATCCAGTCTATATATTTTCGTATTAACTTAGGTCTCGCATGTGAAATCGACCCCGAGAATTTTATGCAAAAGTCTTAACGAGTAATTGGATTACCAGACACTCGAAGGAAGCTCTGCTACCATCAAGGACCAAATAATCTTTGTCCCTTGCACTGCACAACGAATCCTTTCTTGAAGGGTGAACACAGCACAAGCGACATTCCCGATATTGCAAGCAATCACAGACTATGGTAATCGTTTGGCATCAGACGGACCATATGCCCATTTGCCTTTATTGTTGTAAAGATAACAACGAATACTTTCTCGAAGCATATCGCAAGCTATCATAGACTACGGCAATCATTTGAAATCAACCAGGCCGTATTCCTATTTGCCACTTCTGAGGTAAACAAAAAATAAATAATACGGAACCACCTTTCACAATTAACAATTCAACAAACACAACATTTGTAAATAAGATTACAATTCTCACACAAGCGGCAGTTTACTTCCAACATGACGACTGCAACTTTCGTGGTTGTATTTTCTTTATTATGCCTCAAAACCGAGGCAGCCAGGATACTGGCAGTGTGTCCAACACCTTCTTTAAGCCACCAGGTTATATTCTACCCTATAATAAAGGAACTGGCAAGACGAGGCCACGAAGTCACCTTCATCACAACCAACCCTGCGTACCCAGACGGCGATGGACCAGAAAATCTTAAAGAAATAGACTTGAGAGAACTTTCATATGGGATTTGGAAGAAAGAGTTGACATTATCAGTATTTGGCAAAGATAACTTCATATACAAAGGGACCAAAGCCATCGTGGAGGTCATACCGAAGGTGTTCGAGGAGCAGATGAAGCATGAAGCCGTCCAACACCTTATTAAGACGGAAAAACCTTTCGATTTACTTCTACTCCAAGCCTGGTTCCGTCCGGCAATGATCTGGTCTTACATCTACAACGTACCTGTCATAAAAGTGAGTTCGATAGGCATGGCGTTTGATAATCCAGTAAACTTCGGGGCTCCTGTTCATCCATTTCTGTACCCCACGTGTTTTAATCAGAGGATTTATAACCTTACTCTTTTTGAGAGTATTACAGAGTTATACAAAATATATTATGTTGAGAAGACTTTCAATAATAATGAGGAACAGGAAAATGAAATAATGAAGAGGCTTTTCGGTCCAGATGTGCCTCCGTTGAGTGAGTTACAGAAGAATGCTCACGCGTTGCTCTTGAATATAAATAGTTTTTGGGATAGAAACAGGCCGCTGCCTAGAAATGTGGTGTACTTCGATCAGGTGCATCAGAAACCGGCTAAGGAGCTGCCAGAGGTATGTTAATTGTGGTTTATATATGATTATAGTTTTGTTTAACTTTTTAACCGGTATGCTCCGTTATCGCCAGCGCTCGGCTTCAGGTGAGGTAGCGAAAACGCAACCTTGTTTTTATAGAGGGCTTGGGGGCAGATTTGTAAGTTCCTACCTTATGGTTATAATGTCCTGTAGACCAATTTATGCTCACGGTAGCCAATCTAAACGGAGACTGGTCATTTGCGCAAGCGATTAGTAATACCTTAGTATAGCACAGAGTTCATGCGCTACCACAATAAACTCACAATACGATGAGGATGAAACGGGGGTGTCTAACACCGTCTTCTTTCTAATTAAGGGCTGCTAGTGAGATTTCTTAGCAGAAAATCCAATTACTTGTTGGTCGGCCCAAGATTCGAACCCGAGACCTCATGCACAGCAGTTGCATTCATTACCGCTGCGTCACAGAGGTAGTTTATCTGAAGGTAGACGCTTACGGCCGCTCATGGATAAACACGACCAAACCGTAGCTGAGAACAGGAAGGGGTAATAAGAACGAAATAGAATGATGGCTCAAAGCCGCTAAGGATTAAATCCCAAACTGTAAACGATGCCAACAGAGAGAGAGAATGAGTGGGACAGAATCAGTAGCGTACTAAAACCAATAATATGTATGTATTATGTTTTTGCACAATGTAACAATCAAAACTTTTATACCAATATTTTTTTTAATTTCTCTTTCATATCTATGGCGTAGTTGCTGAAGTGGTCGCCGCGCCACTATCGGTACGGTGAGTGTTGGGAATTCAAATCCTACACGTAACAAACATTTAGTGATCCACAAATAATTATTGTAAGTTTGAGTATTCTTTGTGTCCTATTTAAGGCCCCTGTGGTACAGGAATTATAACCAGTGCGGGAGGATGTACATTTATAAAAAAAGCATTTAAAGAAATAAGTGTTTATAAATGTTTTGCGATGGAGGGATGACAGTATTGACAGAAGTCCGTTCTACTTTTATTCAAAGAGAAACTATGTTCTCGTTTTAGGACATAAAGAACTTCCTGGATACTTCTCAAGGAGCTATCTACATGAGCTTCGGCACCAACGTGTCCCCATCCCAGCTGCCAGCTGCTACTGTGCAGATGTTTCTCAGGGTGTTCGCGAAGCTGCCCTACAGGGTGCTGTGGAAGTTTGATGTCAATGAGTTGGAGGGAAAGCCAGATAATGTGATCATTAAGAAGTGGTTTCCGCAATCAGATATATTCAGTAAGTGCTTTTCAAGAAATGTTATTTAAAAAATATACATCTTACTTACAATACTTTGCTTTATTGTATACCATGGCTACAAGTAAATTAAAACTATTATAAAAATGCGTATTTAATACTGATTTTAGAACGATAAAATACGTAATTTTATCTTTTGTAAATATTGAGGTTATTGCTATTATTGCTATTAATATGCAGAACGAGTAAATTTCATATTCATAAATACTATTTCGGAAACTTATTTTTAATATGAGGTGTTTAAGACTGCGCCGAGCGTAAGACAGATAATTACAAAGCTCGTGCGTCGCATGATCAAATCGGCGCGCGGCCGCCATAGTAAAATTGTATGGAGGATTTGAAGTGCTTTTTTGATAAATATGTATCTTTATTGTCAACCAATAACTTAAATATTTGGGACGGACAAATTGTAATATAACTATTTATGTTTCGTTTAAGCTGTAAAATAGGATAGATTTCTACTGTTATAATCTAAAATCACGTAACACGTGCTTACGTTTTTGCATTTTTCGTGTAAATTTACGTAATTTTGTAGGCGAAAAATATTAATTATTTTAAGTTTTTTACACAGAGTAATTGTAAACACATTCATTGTTATGGTAAATGTGTATTTTATATTTGTATTAAACTAAAAGTGATGATTTTATTCACCTAACTGTGACCGCCTGTTTTGGCACATTTCGCTCGGCGCAGTTTTAAGGATTATACATTCTTTACTCGACACCTATGGGGTGAATAAAAAATACTTAAAATACCCGTGACTTATTTATAATTTACTTGACAACTTTTATCTTAGAATTATTTGTAATTCTATATTGTTTCTTTTTCATTCAGAAATAAACAATTATTGGTTTATTTTGGTTGCTCTATTAGTGTGACTAAGAATGAAGACTGCATGAGGTCGCAAAATAAAGTAGGGGCGTAACCACAACAACATACTGTTAGTGGGAAACCGTTGTGTGGCAGGCGGGGGGAGGGGAGGAGGGGATCAAAGAACACCCAGACTCGGAACAGCTATTTGTGGACCACACAAATTTTTATCCCGTGTGGGATTCGAACCCACAACACTCGGCGTAGGGGAAAGGCGACCACATAAACCACTCACACCCGTGCATTCAAAGTATAGTTATTTAGTTTTGTGAAAAGTAGTAGAACAAAAGATGTTAAGATTAAAGACACAGGTAGAAGATTAACAGTATGTTTTAATTAACCCTGAATTTAAAATATTGTTACTTAATTTTGCAGGGCATCCAAACCTCAAGCTGGTCATCACTCAGGGCGGTCTTCAAACTACTGAAGAAGCTATTAAGGTGGGAGTGCCGCTCCTCGGTATACCGATGCTAGCAGACCAGTGGCTGAACGTGGAACACTACGTGCAGTATAGAATAGGACTCCAGTTGGACATGGAAACTATCACTGAAGAACAATTCTGGAGTAGCGTGATGAAGCTCATTGAGGATCCAAGGTAGGCTCCATTTTTGACAATGATTTTTCAGAATGATATATTCCAGAAATCCCAATTAATATGGTCCGCCAACAGTGATTGTCCATCATATTGAGGTTTTAAATGTAACTAAAAAGCAGCATTAATCTAGAAACCTTTGGACTGCCACGCAGAGGTCTCGACTTCGATTCCAAGGCGCGCATCTCTGACTTTTTGAAGTTATGTTGGTATTTACTATTTATTTATCGCTCGGTTTTAACGGTGAAGGAATACATCGTGAGGAAACCTGCATATTCTCTATAAAGTCCTCGAGGTGTATAAAGTCTGCCAACACGCACTGGGCCAGCGTGGTGGAATATGGCCTAACCCTTCTCACATTGAGAAGAGGCCCGTGACCAGCAGTGACACATTTTATATATCTACTGGATTGATATCCATGTAGATTTAAAAAAAGTGTATCATGGATGGATTACGATTATATTTTAGTCTTTTTAATATGTAAAATATAAAATTTTAGATGACATATTACGCATCATACAGGTCATCATCGTCGCCTGTCTAAATTTGTGCATTTGTGCTTTGTGCGTTATGTTCTTCTATATATGTTTATCGTTTCAACAACAAAAACCTTTGTCCTTTTTTCTTTACAGCTATCGCGACAACATCCTCAAGTTCCGCACCCTCGTCTTTGACAGGCGCACATCAGCTTTAGACCGTGCCATCTCTTGGGTGGAATATGTACTAAATCACTCCGGCGCCACTCATTTAAGATCGCCAGCATCTAACATACCTTGGTCAGAATATTTCGAGCTAGAATTATTTATTATTGTTTTTAGTAGTTGTATAATTTTTCTAGCTTGTATTTGGTATATTTTGAAGTTGTTGTTAAGGAAAATCGAGGCTATAATTGCTTATCAGGCTAGATTGACTGAAGGTAATTGATTGAGCGACTAATTTAATATGAAGAATTTTAAACCAATGTAAAGTTCATTATCCACTAAATGGATGGAAATATTAATTCTGAAGATAAGATCTGAATAAATAATAGTAAATGTAAACGCAGTTTGTACTATGTAAGCAGAATGTAGTCTATAGGCGGTCTTTTTAAGAACCACTTCATCTTCGTTAAGTATTAGTTTTAGTTTTAGCATGCTGTCTAGGTAGACAGCATGCAAAAACTAAAATTGAAACTTACTGCCAGGTGCCAGTTGGTACTGTATATATTTGTATTTGGGGTGGCACATTCACATTGTTAATTATATGTGAATGTCTATGTTCACCCTATAAATATGCTTAAGTAAATAAATAAATAAAATAAAGTTGCATTGAGTACACGCAAGAGAAATGTTAGTTGTCACATACTTACCTACGGCTATAATTTTCTCTTATCTTTGCTCTGCTCTGCTCGGCAGCACACCACTCACATCTTATCACATCTACGCTACATGCGTCAAAGAATAGTGGGACAGGTACCTCACCGGTAAAAGGCGGTATTTTACCGGTGAAATACCTATCCTAATTAGAATGAAAGAGAGACGCTCATAGCCAGTTGCACTCACTGATCGGTAAACGATTAACGAAGTTAAGCAACGTTGGGTGCGGTCAGTCTATAGATGGGTGACCGCTTAGTGGTATTTTATCTGAGCGTCTCCGTGCTTCGGAGAGCACACAAAATGTCGGTCCCGGTTGTTGTCAAATTGACAGCAGTCGTTAAGCCATGTCAGAGGCATACGGGCGGCTTGAACAACTCTTGACAACTGGTTGGCCACTAACCACACGAAAAGAAAGAAAGAACCAATCCTAATGATTAAAACATCTAGCTACTTCGTCTATCTTACAATACATTCGTTACGAATAATTCGATAACTATTCAATTCAAAATGAAAGTAGATAACATGAAAACGAGTGTTTTGTTATTCTATTTTCAACCATATGCAAATACATTAAAGTTAAGTTTCATTTGCTATCCAATTAGATGTACGTCGTGTCGGCTTCTGCTGATACTCAGGGCGAATACCGCAATTCTCAGATACCTTGTGAGGGTTTATTATTCCCCAGTTCAGATTTATTTAGTAGGTAATTGAAATTAAATGCTTAGTGATTTCATGTGTAATTTTATATTTCTTATTTGTTAAGTAAGAAATTATCGTGTAATATAATAAAAATACTTATAAAGAAATTAGTTTTGGGTTTATATCATAATTTTCATTTAAGCCTCGTATCTACCAGGCAACATATGACGCACGACATGTTGCACAACCTTGCTGCTCACGGCAACGCGGAACATTGTTTAGCAACATTTTCTGTCCACGCATGACCAGTCGGCAACATGTCATCAGAGGAAGTAATGTTGATTTCAGCGGCTTTTCCACGATTGTATTTGGCAACATTTCATGCTCAACTGCATGTTGCACGAAAACAAACGACAAGCCGCGCGTCATGATGCGCGCCAGCTGGCAACGTCGCGCGCTGTTGTGCATTGTTGCCGATCTTGTTGAGCGTCACGTGTTGTGCGTCAATTGTTGCCTAGTGGATACGAAGCATATACTAACATGTACTTAATTATGTACTTATAGTGTGGGTGGTAAGTCATTACCGTGGGTCGATCGCCTGTACTATCGAAGGTGTCTCACTCGTGTGTTGTCGACCCTAGGGAATAAAATTAAAGATGGAATGGAAGATATAGGTTAGCAGGCCTTTGAAATTTGACGCACCATCGAGTCACGGTAAGAATTGGCTCTAAACCTCCAACATAATATTCTGTTATATATTCTTGATATTACCAATGTGTCAAGGCAGAATAAAGCAACACTTGTTTAATATTTAGTAGTTATAATTGTATAATAATTTAGTTTAACAAGGCGAGCCCAATAATAGGTGATACCTACGTAGCTTATGAGCACAAGTAACGATATCGCTAGGGGACTGCTAGGTAAAAGCAATAAAAATAGAATGAATAAATGGAAAGAAATGAGAGAAGTTCTATATTCATTACACTAAATGAAATCATGTGTTTGTGTACCCTAAACACATGATTTTATTAAGTCTTTGTGTACCCAACTAAGCTTTGGCAAAAACACATTTTAAATTATATTGCGGTTGCTATAATAGTAATAGATAAGTTTATAATATTATTCTATTTATACAACGGACATAGAAATATTCAGGCTAGCAACTATTTCAAGATCACACAAATTTTATCATGATTTGAATTGAATTGAATTGATCACACAACTAAAATTTGTGTGATCGCAGAACAAAAATTTGTTCAATTGTTTGGATCAAACCCACACCAATTGGTGCATTGGTGTGACGAGGCTACGACTGAAACCACAAGTGTATTTAAATATTACATGCTACAAAAACATCTAACTACTAATATAAAATATATACAATTTCATCATAAAAATTATCCAATAAGCTAGTCATTTCAATTCGCTACACCTACCACTACTTGTCTGACCAAAATAATCTTAATAATACGCACAACTATCATTTCCTACGCTCGACATCTTTATTCGCCACGAACGAACGAAAACAAGAAACATGTCTTCCAAAGTGTCAAGATCGAAGAACAAATCCAGATCTTCCCGAGCTGGACTACAGTTCCCAGTGGGAAGGATCCACAAGATATTAAGAAAAGGGAATTACGCGCCTAGGATTGGAAGTGGGGCGCCTATATACTTGGCTGCAGCGTTGGAATACCTGTCTGCTGAAATCCTGGAGTTAGCAGCGGAGGCAGCATCAGACAATAAGAAGAGCAGGGTGATCCCAAGGCATATTCTCTTCGCGATCAGGAATGATGAGGAACTGAACAAGATGCTGTCAGGAGTGACAATATCTCAAGGTGGAGTGGTGCCGGCTATAAATCCTATACTGCTGCCAAAGAAGACTATGAAGACGGATGGATAGGATAGAGAGTTATTTTTAAGATGATGGTCGAATAATGACCTGAATATTGACAAAGTCCTTTTCAGGACTGCAGATTTTTCTTGTTTCTATGACATGTAGTCAAAAGTCGTTCCTTTTATAACGTATTGATATCACTGCCTCGATGACGCAGCGGTCGTGCTTGTCATGTCTGTGCATCAGGATTCAGACTCGCTATTCGTGTCGGTCAAGCAAAGTGTTATTTTCTCAAGTCATTCTCATTGGCGGTACTAAGTTTGCAACGGCAATAGGTTCGATCCCTTTTATATCCAACCGTAAAGCATTGCTGGAAAATGTAGATGTAATACGCTCTGCTCATTCCTTAGGGAAATAGGTGTGAGACTATGGATACATTTGTGTTAGAATAGATTATATAAACCATACTGACATCGTATATACTGTACATAGTTCTAGACACCGTGCCGCTAATAAGAATTTTAAAAACACGGTCAACTCTTGCTCGATCCAAGAATCGAAGCTGAGTCCTAAAGCATAACAGTCACATTTACTACTAGTAAGCCAGTATGGCTATCAATTAAACTATTAATACTTACCTACATATCTATACTAATACCTATTATAAAGAGAGTTTTTTTGTTGTTTGTTTGTTTGGATGAACGCGCTAATCTCAGGAACTACTGGTCAAAATTGAAAAATTATTTTAGTGTTGGATAGCCTATTTGTCGAGGAAGGCTATAGGCCATATAACATCACAATACGACACACGGGGGCGGCGCAGTAACTATAAACGCGGGTGAAACCGCGGGCACATCTTGTTATGTCATAATAGATTTTGCCTTATCCCTCGGGAACAGTACTTTTTCTGGATGAAAGGTACCCTATGTCCTTTTGTACCCCTGACAACGTGTATGCTAAGTTTTATGATGATCGGTCAAGTAGTTAAGGTGTGAAAGCGTAACAAACAAACTCACATTTGTAGTTATAATCTTAATTAGGATTAAGATTGGGTTGGTTGATATCTGTGACGTGTTAGGGACAAAAGAACGGTCTAGAACATGTAGAAGAAAGATGTTACTACAGTAATATCCTAGCGAGAAGACTGTTTGCAGGTACGGAGAGTTAGTCTCCAGTTCGAATCTACGCCAAGCACTTCTGACTTTTCTAAGTAATGTCAAGGCATGGAATTCTCTGCCAAGGCGCGTGTTTCCTTCTTCCTTTAATCCAGGGTCCTTTAAGCGGGGCGTGGAATAGCACCTTCTCAGGCCGTCAAAGTAGAGACCTCAACATTGCTTCGGCTGCTATGAGGACTGTGTGGAGGCCACTGCTCTTAGACCACACGACTGCTTACCATCAGGCGGAAAGTGGTAATTTTGACCAGCAAGATAAAAAGAAAAGAAAATGTGCGTAGTAATCTGTTAGTCCTAGAATACCAGATAAATTAAAGATATATTGTATCTAGCCACCGGTTAACTGCCACGACTCAATAAGTTGAATACTTAATTACTAGCAAGTAATTTTAGTTTTAGTAGATTGCCGCATAACGTTATTCTTCGCTGATTAAGCCAGCAGGCTTAATCACCGAAGAATAACGTTATGCGGCAATCTAAGATTTCGCCGTAACAGGTATATGATTTAAGCAATATTACATGTTTTTTAATCTGACGAAATACAATACTTTATAACTTAGGTATTTAAGCAGGTACCCTAGAAGCTTAACAGTTTGGTAACCTTAAAGAGTTTGCTTAAATTATATTATATGAAATAAACTATTGCTAAAATGTAATGTTTATGCGGGTAGCAACAAATTAAAACCAGCAGCCGGCCATAAGCGGTGGAGAATAATTGAACTATTGAAGTAAACAAATATGACCGTATTTCATATTCGAATGCAGTTGGTGTTGAATAAACTTTCTTTATATTTATAACTATCCAATATCTGTTATCATTATCTATTTTGTCATTGTAGCTATTACATATATTGTATTTTTATTAGTTAATATTTATTGTACAGTTCTTTTATGAATGGTTAAAGTTTGTGCTGTATATAATGTTGCCGATGATGTGTGAAGTGTGACCTAATCCTTCCCATAGTTGAACGAGGTCCAAGCTGTCCATTGCTGGGTTTATTTTAATTAGAATTTGCCCGCGGTTTCGCTCGCGTTAATATAGATTTCCCTCGGGAACAATACTCTTTCTAGATGAAAGGTATCCTGTCATTTTCTGTTCTCCGTTCAACGTGTAGGTATGCAAAATTTCATGATGATCGGTCGAGTAGTTAATGCGTAACTTAAAAAACTTAACAAACAATAAAACTCTCGGTCGCATTTAGAATATTACTAGACTTGCCCGCGGCTTCGCTGCATACAATAGAATACGATAGTTCAAATTAGTAACACTACCTTTTTCTGGATGCTTATTTGTTCCAATGACAACGTATATGCGAAATTGCATGATGATCGGTCGAGTAGTTAAGGCGTGAAAGCGTAACAAACAAACAAACAAGTTTGTATTTATAATATTAGTTAGGATTAGGAAGTTTGGAATTAAGGATGTTGTAATGACTTTTCTGTTTTAGAAACAAACATATGCAGCCCTGAAAAGGGCGTTGTCAAAATAAATACCTAACCTAAACTGTCGAGTGGGACGAAATTACGCTCGTTCGCCGCGCACTCTCCTCGCCAACTGTATGTCTTTCGGCATGATTGTCACTCTTTTCGCGTGGATAGCACACAGATTGGTGTCTTCGAACAACCCCACCAGGTAAGCCTCGCTGGCTTCCTGAAGAGCCATCACAGCTGAACTTTGGAATCGCAAATCCGTCTTGAAATCCTGCGCGATTTCTCTGACTAGCCGTTGGAATGGCAGTTTTCGGATCAACAGCTCAGTGCTCTTCTGATATCTTCGGATTTCCCGCAAGGCTACCGTTCCTGGGCGGTATCTGTGTGGTTTCTTCACACCACCGGTGGCTGGGGCACTTTTTCTTGCTGCTTTAGTTGCCAACTGTTTCCTAGGCGCTTTACCTCCCGTGGACTTGCGGGCAGTCTGTTTTGTTCGCGCCATTTTTCTTGTTCGCCTTTATTATTTTCGTCCCACTTTATTTTTTAATGCCAACTATGATTTCTTTGCGACAGTTGAAGAATGGTTGTTGTCTGTCGTTTATATAGACATGTTTTGTGGTGGGGTGAGTGATATTGGCAAAATGTAGGTAGGTACTTAAAATATATGACATTATTTATTTTTCGGATGCCTGCAATTATTTTTATTGATATTAAACTACTTATTACTTATTGATTGAATTAGTGTAATTTAGTTTATGTGCTAAATACTTAATGTTATCGATAGATCTTTTGAAAACGCCTTCCTAAAGTAACTATAAATGCTCAAAGTATTTGAAACGCCAACATAAATATAGGGAGGGTTTATAGCAGACTAATATACCTATTTACGCGTACATAGTAATATTATATTTTTATATAAGCTGAAGAGTTTGTTTGGTTGAATGCACTAATCTCAGGTACTACTGGTTGGAATTGAATAATTCTTTCATTGTTTGATATCCCATTTACCGAGGAAGGCTATAGGCTATGTAACATCACGCTACAACTAATAGGAGCTGAGCATCAATGAAAAATGTTACAAAAACGGTGAAAATTCTCTTATGTGAAGCAGAATTTTTTTTTTGGTATAAACTTATTATGTATGATAAACAATCCAAGGTACAGAACAGAACAGAGCAGTAGAGAAACATTGAAAATCTATTTCTATCATAATCTTGTGAACCGTATGATGATCCCTCCTGAGTAAGATTTTCACAGCGACTGATGTGCTGGTTGCATGAAATATTATTATAAATGTCAGACATTAATTTCTGTACTGTTACACATTTACGGAATTTATTGCGTCTGAGTAGTGTCTGTTTATAAGTGTACGGAAATTGTGTCTATGCAGTTCGTACGCACAATTCCAATTAGTGGTGCTCGGTCAGCATGGATAAACAAAGTGTAGGCGCTATTGCTGCTTATATTTTAATAAAATAACGACGAAAACGCAAAAGAAGTATTTGGTTACCCCAGTGGATTTATAAAAGGCAAGAATGAATGATGAGTTACGCACAGAAAGTCATCAGGCTTATAAAAACTTCTGTAGAATGAAACGTGAGGACCATGATATTTATTTAAAGAAGTTATATAGTATAGTACAACCCTAACTTTACTGATGTATGTGTAAGCATTATTTGTGTGTATTTGTGTTAATATTATGTTCTTATACCATTATATGAGTGACTAGCTGTTGCCCGCGACTTCGTCCGCGTGGACTTTAATTTATTACCCAATACCTACTTTTAATTTGTTATCTAATTTTAATATATAAAACTACAACTATATAAATTAATAAGTCTAACTACACCTATATAGGTGTAGTTAGCTATATATTCAAAAAATACATATGGTATCCCGAACTTTTTTGTAGATATTGATACGTTCTATAATACTGTAGAACATTTTTTTGTTCTATCGTCAATAGTTTCCGCAGCGCACGTGATGACAGATTTTTATGACAAATTTTTCCTCACCTTGGGTTATATTATTCCATTTTTATTAAGGATCTTTATTTTTTTTGATAATGTAATATAGCCTATGTCACTCAGTGAAGATGCAGCTTTCTAGTAGTAAAAGAATTTAAGAAATCCGCGCAATAGTTTTTGTGTGAAAACATTACAAACATACATACAAATACACAAATGATTCCTCTTTATAATATTAGTTTAGATAAACGGGGTTTTGTAAGAGATGCACGTATATGTTCATTTATATAATTGTCAGCTGTGAAGGGCCTAAATGAAATAATATACCTAAATAAATAAAATAAATACATATATAGTCACACGTCTATATGGCTCGAAGGTGTAGCAGGTAGTGTTTCTCTCACATTTACCAGCTGTTTTTAGGTCCAACGTAATAAGCGGGAAGCCTATTCCCGTCTTCTGGTTATAGTTTCAGACTCCATGCTACGACTAAGAATTTCTCGATAAATCCAATAATAGTAGAGCCTCGCTGATTTCAGCATGAATGGGCCGGCTCGACCGGGGAAGGACTACCCTCTCACAGAATATCGACGTAAAATAGCAGTATTCCTACTGTTGTGTTTCGTTCGGTGAGTGAGAGTGCCAGAGGTCTAATCACCCTCTTCCCCCCTTCCCGCTCCTTCTCCTTACCACTTCCTTTTTCTCTTAAAGGGTCGGCAACGCGCAAGTGATGCTTCTGGTGTTGCAGGCGTCCATAGGCTATGGTGACCACTTACCATCAGGTGGACCGTATGCTTGTTTGCCACCTAAGTAGTATAATACATAGAAAGATTCACGCCTGTTTCCCAGAGGGGTAGTCAGAGTAAGAAATGGCTGCAGTAGTATAAATAATAATAATAATAATACTGCCCGACTCAGTATCACCCGATCATGCACAACAGTCGCATTCACTATCGCTGTAAGGCAGTTAAACGTAAACAATTATCATGTATATTACCTTATTGATCACTAGTTTATATATCCTACTATTTACTTAAAATGGTTCCTGTATTACATACAATTATTAACTGTACTTCCCATTGTACATTTCTAAATTTTTATGTTTATTTTTTCATTTCGGTAAAACGTTAATTGTTAGAATTTAAGTTTGTTAGTTTTAATACTTTACTTGTTTTCGAACCGATGCAATGTCTGTATACTTATGGTTACACTTAACTCAAACCTTAAAATAATGTATAACAAAGAAAGAAACATTTATTTGTAAGAATATAGTTACATTATTATTATAGGTGTTATTAGAATTCATAATACGTCTCTTATTTTCTACAATGTACGTGAACGTTTAACGTGAGGTTACCGCAACACAAACCTCGAGCTTAGTGCGGAAGCCACTGCTAATTATAAAAATGTGTAATGTACATAGTGAATTAATAAATAAATATAAAAAAATCAAGTCGTTTTAGCAACAGGCAGTTACATTTTTAACATATTACGAATAGAATATGTTTCAAAATAAACTGTCCGCAGATAAAACAACTTAGATATAGGACCCGGGCCTGAATAAACATATAACTACAAAGCAAATTTATAAGCCAGATTATGCTGATGACTAGTCAGCACAATCCAGACCTCCACTTTGACTTTTCAGTTCATAGAAACAAACATCTGCGGCCCTGAAAAGGGCCTTGTCAATATAAATAATCAAACTAAAACAAAGCCAACATTTATTAACTTCAAATAAAAACTTCCTCCGTTTACCCGCCAAAACCGTACAGTGTTCTTCCTTGTCTCTTCAAAGCATAGACAACATCCATGGATGTCACAGTTTTTCTTTTGGCATGCTCCGTATAAGTGACAGCGTCTCTGATGACATTTTCTAAAAACACTTTTAGAACTCCTCTGGTTTCTTCGTAAATTAATCCAGAGATTCTCTTGACGCCGCCTCTTCTTGCCAATCTTCTGATCGCTGGTTTCGTGATACCTTGGATGTTGTCACGCAACACTTTTCGATGACGTTTGGCGCCTCCTTTACCTAAACCTTTACCGCCTTTACCGCGGCCTGTCATGTTATTATTGTTTTTGAACGTTTTTGTACAGGAACAAATGTAGAATGAAGTGCCGTTGACGGCGCGGGTTTATATAAGGTGGCAGCGAGCGTAATATTCTAATTATTTGTTAATTGAAGGTAGATTAAAAATATTTGGTTCTATTATGAACATGGTGTTTCGAGAAGCGATTAATTTTTGTTATAGGTACCCTACGTTTCGGTTATATTATTCAAAACAATGTTAAGCCAACATAGACAATAAATTATGAATACAGATTACAGACATAGTTTATTTAGGTGCATACTTGTTCGTACAAACATTAGAACACATGTTATTTTAGTAACGTAGTAGTAGTTAATTTTAGTATTAGTTTTACTATACTATTGTCATGCTAAAATATTATTAATTTTAGTTTTAGCATTACTTTGATCACACCAGAACAAACATTATACAAGCGGTAAAACATGCACTAGAAGGCAAAATTATTGTCGAGTGTGGTTTTTGCATCACGCTACGACCTAAAGAAGCGGTGCTTACTATACTTGTCATACGTAAACATTACTTAAAATATATAGAACCACATAATAATATCAGCTCTGTATTAAACTATCCCACTGCTGGGCACGGGCTTCTGACTGTCAGAAGGCTTAGGCCGTCCACCACGCTGGCCCAAAGCGGGTTGGCAGACTTCATATATCTACGAGAACATTATGGAAAAGTCTCAGATATGCAGGTTACCTCACTATGTTTTTCTTCACTGTTAATGCAAGCGATAATTAACTATAATGTGCACATAACTTCGAAAGGTCATAGATCGCGCCTTTGGATCAAATTCGAGACCTCTGCGTAGCAGTTCAACGGCCTCGCACTACGCTATCGCTTGTTACACTGCTAGTATCATACATTATCTATTAATCATCACACTAAAGCTAATTATTTATTACAACAGCCCAGACTTAAGAAGTTGGTGATGTTACATCCTCGTGCTTAAAAAATCACGTAAAACCTTTCCGGCGCTGTTGGCTAGACAGCGCTAAGGTTGCCGTTGTGACAAATAAAATTCATTTTAAAAGGCATTATTATGGATAGGCCGCAGCGTTATACACAATACATATATTATTAACAAAGCCAACTGCAAACGATCTTCAGAACTAACTAAAAAATATAGCTACACAAAGACCGCCTATTGGTCCATTTTAAATATTCAGCTCGCCCAACCCCTCACTACTTGTTACACCTCAAAAACATATATAAGTGTACCTACTTGCTTATATTAAATCTGACATCATTGTAGAAATTGACTAAAATCTAACATAATACAACGAAATGGCGCCAATGAAAGGACCAAAGAAACCCCTTAAGTCTATGGAGAAACCCATAGAAAGGACCATATCGAAATCAAAGAAAACCAAGAAAAAGAATTACCAGAGTTTCTCAATATACCTATATAAGTTACTCCGCACCGTGGCAAAGGAAAACCTCGGGATTTCGAGGAAATCTATGCTGATAATGAATAATTTTGTCTGTGATATGTTGGAGAAGATTGCTGAGGAAGCTGGACGATTGGTTGCCCACAGTAAGAAGACCACTATGAGTAGCAGGGAGATCCAGGCAGCTGTGAAACTCCTCATTCCCGGTGAGCTCGCCACACACGCCAATATCGAAGCAATGAAGGCCATCAGCATGTATCATAAAAGCCACGAAAAAGACGGAGCATCGAATATATAATTGCATTGGTTTATTATAATTATCTAGGTAATAATTATTTATTGTAAATTATGATTGTAAATAAATGATTTGGGGAATTTATGAGTTGTGATTTTTAAATTAATAAATATATAAAGCAAATGCTTGGTCAGTCCAGTAAGGTGACTGTGTACATAATATGGGACTGACAATTATGATTTCACGGGTTCGAATGTACAGTCGGGCAAAGGGTCAAATAACTTTCAGTAGTACATAACGCATCCTTAATAAAACAGAGACTTATCTCAGTATTTTGGATTAAACAAATTTGAACTCTATTGCAAAGATTTAACACAAATATAATATTAGAATTTAACATATACAATTAGAGTTCAAATTACCTTACTTTCAAATTTCGAGTTAAGTCGCTGTTTTATTAAGGGTGCGATAATATGTAGTACGAGGAATTTAGATCTAACATCTGTTCTCCATTTCCACTTAAAAGTTTTAGCGCCCGCTCTAGGTATATTTAATATACTGCTATGGATTTTAAAAACATTCAAATCAACGGACTCACGGAACACCCAAACTCAGGACAACTATTTAAGGGTCATACATTTTTTTGTCTTGGTTGAACATTGTTCCACCACACTCGACACGATGGTAGAATAGAACGACTCGAAACCACATACAGCGGAAAATCTGGACCCCAAGGTTCAAGTTCTGGCTATAAATCTCCAGCCTAAACCCTGACATATATTTACCATGTACACACGACGACACATCAACCCAGACTGTTTGGACTTTGAACTATTAGAAGTTGAACGCTGCGAATCGTGCGAGAGAGTGCGTTATATTTTTGTTACGCTCTATCCTTACATCGACACCACTATGCACTGTCGCTTTCCGACAATTCTCTATTTTGTATGTAGCGTAGTTATGCATATATAGGGTATCTAACTTGATGAGTAGCCGTGTGTACAAAGTCATTATGCGCAGTCTGCGTGCGCAGTTGTCTTTTGTATATGAAATGTCCACTACTAATCGTAGTTTTACATACTGAACACTGTCCTGTCGCCTGCATAACACAGCTCTCCGGCTCTGTAACTAGATCGCGTCGCCTATTTGGGCCATGCAGGGTAAGTATATTTATTTTTAATACTGGTATCATTTGCACCAATCTATTTGCCTTACTTATTGTTACTTGAACATGCTGACGTAATGCGAGTTTAATACGAGTTTGTGCAATTAGAATAACAATTTATAATTTATTTCCATAATTCTGCAATCTAGGTGCAGCAGCGATAGCTCAGTGGGGAGACCAACAGACTGCAATGCAGAGGGTCTCGGCTTCGAACCCACGTCGCGCACCTCTGACTTTCGGAAATTATGTGCGTATTGATTGACAATTATCGCCTGCTCCGTGCCTCGGAGAGCACGTTAAGCCGTTGGTCCCGGCTGCCATGAACATCTATGGCAGTCGTTATTGGGAAAGTCAGTACCCTCTAATATCCTGACACTGGTCTAGCCTTAGGGTATCGTTAGCCTTCGGGTTGCGGAGGTCAGGTGTCAGCCGCTCTGTGTAAAAACTGATATCCAGTCAAATCCGGTTAGACTAGAAAAGCCGACCCCAAGTGACTTGGGAATAATAAAGGTTAAGGAAGAAGAAGAATTCTGCAATCTAGGTGAACATAATTATACAGGTATCATAACATTCATTGAAACTCAAGGTAAGATTGAACTTGTGTTACGGATACATACCAGGGCTCTCGCATATAAGAACACAAAAGACAGTAATTTATGAATTGTTACAATTACAATTCATTGAGCAAGTTAGAATTATTTACTTATTAGTCTGTTTGTTTATTCATAACGTACGATGGTATGTGTGCTAGTGTATGTACTGTGAATCTAAGTGTGTGTGTATATAAGCGTGTGAACGGTGTGAATGTGTGGGCGCGAAATTCTAATTATGCACAATTTTATTATATTGACAGGCACCTATTTTGTATAGGTATTATGTCGTCTACATTTAGGCACTTAGACATACACGACGCCATTCTTTTTAATTCTCAGTTCAGTACAATTTGTTCGTGATGCGGATATTTTATACAATAAAACAACAGCTCAATCATCACACTGTTTTAAAGCGTTTATGTAACGAGTTTTAATATCTAAACATAAAATACATTAATATTACCTACATTTATTTACAATACATTTCGTTGGTAAAAATATAGCTATTCATAATTTTGATAAAGGTAGATAATGAAGTGGTATCTTTTGCCATGATACCTATATACAATAATGCTTATTGGAAGGAGTTATTTTATATTACTTTTGTACATTTAAATGTATGACAAATGCTAATAATAACATGAAAGTTCTGGCCTAACATGAAAAGGAATATTCTAAGTCCGGGTATCTATATTAAAAAACCAATAGTTTTAGCTACGCACAGCTAACAAACGTTGACATATTTTCCATGGAATAGGTATATTATGTCATAAATGAACAGTCTGTAGGTAAAACGACTTGTTTCTTGAATATAAGAACTGGGCCCAAATGCAATGATGTTTAAGTGACAAGCTTTGTTCTACACCTTTCACACTTCGCCTTTTTATACAAAAGTAATCGGCTGATTTAAACTGCTCTTCTAGATCATGAAAATATATAATAATATAATTGTCTATTAATATGTATATAAAAATTAGGCGCCCGTTCGTATATGTCCACAATACTCGACTAGTCGAAGGCTTGTTTTCTAAATTCTAATCTAAATTATCAGACTAAGCGACAATAATGCGTGGCCGAGTTTAACCAGATTTTGATAAATAGGGAATACAAATGAAAAAAGTGGTCTTAAAATAATACTTTTAAATAAATTATTAAATTCAACATTTAATATTATGATGTGTATAATAAATTTAATTAATTAATAAAATATAATGTGTTTAGGTACACCGCGCTGATCTGTAAGCCCGCATAGTTTTTGCAGACATATATTATAATTATATAAAACTAATTTTACTAATCACATGACAAATTTATCCCGTTTTAAATTGTTTTAAGAAATTAAATAAGCACATAAGTGGTATGATGTAGCAAGTGGTGAAAATAAAATATTATATTGGATATTTATGTGTTTCTTTTTTTGATTCACAGTCATAGTAAGCAAGATACTCACATGTACTCTCTTGTCAGGGCTAAGTAATTGAGCCGACCATTGTCTGAAGACTTGCTTGTCTACTGAATATCACAAACCTACTCCACATAGGCACAGATGACGATATGTCACAGGAACCAAGCTATATTGTACGGAGTATACTTATATTTGTCGGCTTCGATGGCATAGTGGTTAGTGTAACCGACTGCCACGCCTGAGGCCGCGGGTTCAATTCCCGCACAAGTCAAACATTTGTGTGCATGAACATGGATGTTTGTCTTGGTCTGGGTGATTCTATGAATAATATGTATGTATTTACATAACCAAGTATAAATGTATGTTTATCCATTGTCTAGTACCCATAGTACAAGCTCTGCTTAGTTTGGGCTAGATGGTGTTGTGTATGTGATAGAATATTATATTATTATTATTTAATGGCTAAATTTATAGTTACATTTATTGTAACGTTCCAAGTCACTCTTGAAATGCGTATTGTTCAATAAACGCCGATATTATTGAGCATGTGCGTGAGTATGATCTGGTGCACGTCGCGGAACACGTTGCGCACGTTGTCGGTGTCCGTGGCGCACGTGTAGTGGAAGTAGCACTCGCGCGCGCGCCGCGCCTCCGTCACCACGAACCGCTCCGCCGACGCGTGCAGCTGACGGCGCACGCGCTTCTTTGTTATTATCTCCTGTTACACACAAATGTACATACAATCAGCGGCAGAAGTACATGATCTTTAAACAAAATAACAGTATTTCGTGAATGAAATTTACTTAATTATAATTCTTTAATTTTTTTTTTCTTCTCCCTTAGCCTTTATTATTCCCAAGTCACTTGGGGTCGGCTTTTCTAGTCTAACCGGATTTGATTGGATATCAGTTTTTACACGGAGCGGCTGCCACCTGACCTCCGCAACCCAAAGGCTAACGATACCCTAAGGCTAGACCAGTGTCAGGATATTAGAGGGTACTGACTTCCCAATAACGACTGCCATAGATGTTCATGGCAGCCGGGACCGACGGCTTAACGTGCTCTCCGAGGCACGGAGCACGCGATAATTGTCAATCAATACGCACATAATTTCGCAAAGTCATATAACTTCCGAAAGTCAGAGGTGCGCGACGTGGGTTCGAACCCCTCTGCATTGCAGTCTGTTGGTCTCCCCACTGAGCTATCGCTGCTCTGTATACTATAGCTATGTATACTCTCGATATGTTTTCCTATATAGATAACCTAATCAGTTAAGTAACCTGTAGTTTTAATTCAATATTTAGAGGTTAGAACTAAGGTATTTTTCGGCCATTTTAAGAAGAAACGCACAAGCCGTGTTTTGAATTTACACACAGGACAATTATTCGCGTAATCTACAAGTGATTGTTTTGAATGTGTGTGCTTCTTTGTATGTCTGATAAGATTTCTGGGACACAGAAAATGAATCTGGAGTTGCTTCTTAACCTTTTGAACGCCACGCCATAACGGCACCTCCATGTCCTGTACGCCAAGCCCGAAAATCGATATATTATATATTGTTTTTTATAATCAAATATTTCAACAACTAATAACAATTTTGTTTGCTGTATACAATTAAGTAATAATTGGGGATTCAATTTTTAAGTTGTATCACTAAAACACAGAAAACTAATGATTTAATATGTTTATTTTGTATTTTTCTGTGAACCGACAAAAAACAGTTTTGTCGAGTATAGACGACGTTGGCGCACAGGGCACGCTTGCGCATGTCGAGTATAGACGACGTTGGCGTTCAAAAGGTAAAAAGAAAAACAAGTATACTTACAGTAAACAAGCTCTTGATAAACATTTTCGTCCTGGTGTACTCGTCTCCCGCAGCCGTGAACTCCTGGTACTGTGGGAAGTAGGGTGCGATGGATCGACCCTGGGACACCTTCGCCTCCAACAGGTCCTGCTTGTTCAGGAACACGATCAGGCCGGCTTCTAACAAGAACCTACGAAACACCACCAAATTATTTATTTATGCATTCTAACTAATATTAAAAATGCGTATGTGAGTTTGTTTATTTGTTACGATTTTAAGCCTTAACTACCCGACTAATCACGACACAATAAAAGTACTATTTTCTGGATGAAATGTACCTTATATCCTTTTGTTTCCCTGACAACGTGTATGCAACATGTTATGATGATCGGTCAAGTAATTAAAGCGTGAAAGCGTACCTAACAAACAAATTCACATTCGGATTAAATTCAAAATTCAAATTCAAAATTCAAATTCAAAATTCAAATTCATAATTCAAATTCAAAATTCAAATTCGAAATACAAATTCGAAATTCAAATTCGAAATTCAAATTCATAATTCAAATTCAAATTCAAATTCAAAATTCAAATTCAAAATTCAAATTCAAAATTCGAATTCAAAAATCAATTTCAAAATTCAAATTCAAAATTCAAATTTAATATAAATTTATTCAATTTAGGTTACAAGGTAACACTTATGAATGTCAAAGTTACACTACATTTTTTTTGTCAATTTACATTTAGGTACTGCCACGTTCAGCAAAGCAAGGGTGTAGGGCTCATGAGAAGAACGGGCAAGAAACTCATGGCCATTATTTTTAATCGATTTATAATATTAGCTACGATATTAGATTAGGACGGAGGGTAACCTTGCATATCTGCTTGCAAAACTAATTTATAATGTCACTCCTGTATCTTAAACTTCAACAGATGTACGGCACTCACAATTTGTCAGATATGTAGGTTCCAAGTGAGGTGCTACTGCGCATGTCATGAGCGTAGTGAACTAACTCATTGCTGTTTACCAGTCACAGTTACAAACTCCGTGCTTCTACTATTGTCACAAATACTATTAACCGTAGACGTATGCGCATATTTTTAGCCACACCGTCAACGAGGTTGCCTCGACTGCCTGACCTCAGCGGTAGTGAATTCGACTGCCGTGTGAAGTTCAAGCACAAAAACTTGAATTCAATTCCCGAGCTGTGCAAAGTGTGTGTCTTTCTATCAATTCTCAATATCAGTGCGAAGTTTACACGTGTGCTCGATTATCTAGCCCAGAGGTCACCAAATAGCGGACCGCGTAGCTGTTTTGTGCAGACCTTAAGTCTTACTTGAGTACCTACGTAATTTAATATAATTATTTACCCGCGCATTGTCTTTGTGCAGTCATTTCGACCACGGACATTTCATATTAATATTTCGCACTCTTAATAAAACAGCGACTTAACTCGAAATTTGAAAGTAAGGCAATTTGAACTCTAATTGTATATGTTAAATTCTAATATTATATTTGTGTGTTAAATCTTTGCAATAGAGTTCAAATTTGTTTAATCCAAAATATTGAGAAAAGTCTCTGTTTTATTAAGGATGCGATTTGTTCATTACTTATTAAACAAATATTCAGACATCCTTTCGTTTTATTTCTTAATCGTAGATAAGTTTAAGGAAATTTTAGCAAACTAAATATTACCTTCGGGGGTGGCGCATGGCGTCTTAATACCGTACGGACCGCGACGGTCCTATATTTAGAACAAAGGGACCCCAAATGAAAATAACTGGTGACCCCTGAGTTAGCCCTTGCTCGGGATCTGAAATCTAGCTACTTACCGAAATGTGAGTGTCATACACTTCTGATGCCTTCCCCATCGAGGATGAGACGAGAGATGAGATGGACGTGAGACTGTATGTACCTATCGTGTGATATGTCCTTGACCAGAAACAAATCCATTTGTAGCCGATAAACAATCAGTTTGAAGCGTTAACTTTAGTAAAATAAGGTTTAAAGTAGCGTGCACTTGTTGACTCGTATCCAAGCCGGTAACAAATACGCAGTACAAATATGGCGGCTCGTATGCGAGCCTCTGTCAATACATTATCATTGGCTATATAGGTACATACATAGCCAGTGTGGTTAATACATAATCTGTTTGGCAAAGATTTTAAATTAAGTAATAACTGATGTAGTGGTACCTATAGTACCTAAATATATATAGATTACTAGAATTTGCCCGCGGCTACGCTCACATTAATGTAGATTTATGTTAAGATATTTTAGTAGCCTATATGTTATTCTGATGTATAAACAATAATACTGTAAAGTTTCATCAAAATCTGTTCAGTAGTTTTTGCGTGAAAGAGTAACAAACATCCATCCATCCTCACAAACTTCACATTTATAATATTAGTAAGATTTTTAATGTCACCTGCTCTGCCAAACGTCTTCAAACAAGGAAAGTGCTTCCGTCAGTCTGTTGGTGATGCTGTCCTCCCTCAGGGTCTGGTCAAAGTCACTGCACGCAACCAGGAACCAAATGGCGTGGATACCTTCAAACACCTGTAAATGTAATGTTTTTAGCTACATCTTCAGGCTCCATTCCTCGGATTGTTCCTAGTTACTAGAGTACGCCCGAAGTTCGACCGGGATCGAAAAGGTTTCAAACAAAAATCCGGAGAAAACCCGGACACTTACTGTACACGTACCTACTACGCAGTAAGTAGTAACTATAATATTATCTTTATTGAAAACATTTTTATCGAGATTGTCCCGGAAGAAACCTCAATTTTACCCATTTGAATGAATTTTAAACTTTTGTCTGGTATCAATCAGCACTTAAGGTAATGGCCCTATATATAAGAGACAATAGTGGTATATATTGGTCACTTAACTTTTATTATAATTCACGCCAATAATAATATAGGTATTTTGAATTCCTATAGATAAATAGAAACGGCGACGGTCTCCAGTTCTATCCCAAGGCGCATATCTCTGACTTTTCGAAGTTATTTGCTTATTAAATATAATATAAGTACATAGTTAGTTATCGCTCACTCTAACGGTGAAGGAAACATCGTGAGGAACCTGCATGTATGAGAATTCTCTATATTGCTCTCGAAAATATGAAACACCGAGACCAATTCCATGAATAGCTTAGTTGTCAACACGGTTAGTACACGTCGCAGGTTCTAATCCTGCTTCAAGAATTGCTTTTATACTCGATATAATCTACATATTGTTATACCGAATACGTATATTGTGTATAGCTTTGCCAGCGGTTTCAACCACGTTTATAATTCCTGCGCCGCTCACGTAGGTCGTAACTTGATGTTATATAACCTTCCCCGATAAATAGGCTACCCAACACTAAAATAATTTTTCAATTCAATCCTGTAGTTCCTGAGACTAGCGCGTTCAACCAAACAAAGAAACAAATGAACAAACAAACTCTACAGCTTTATAATTTTAGTATAGTAGATAACCAACTAAACCACAATGATAGTTCCGAACTAAAAGCTCAGCGAACGAAGAACGATTTAGAGGAAACTACTAAAATATAAATTATAAATTTATAATAGCCTGATATACACACTATGCTTTAGTTTCTAAGTAATTCTTAACAACTACCTACTTTTGATGTTTTGATATAAATGAACATCGAATGCGTTACACGACTTTACAATAAGTTACCATCCGATGTAAAAAATGTAAGCTCATTTAAAATACAAAAAAAGTAAATTATTAGAAAATATTAACCATTTGAAATTTTATATACAATGTTCATAATTCATAATTCATTTATTTCTTGCGAATATGGGTATACATTTCTGTGCAGATCTTAATGCTAGTACAATTAATCGTTCTTAGACCATATCCAGCCATAGGGCATGCAAATTTGGCTGTCATCTAATTCTATGAAATAATAACATGTCATAATATACGTAAATATGTCAAAGAATAATAATATTGTCTTCTATTTACGCGAATATTATTCATTGAAATTAAACTGCTATATACGGATTTTATCGCGTTGTTTATTTGACACTTTATTAAAAGTAATAAAGTGTCAAATAAACAACGCGATAAAATCCGTATATAGCAGTTTAATTTCAATCAAAGAATAATATTGAAAATGTTGAACAACTATGTAAATATGTCAAATAATAATAAATGTTATTTTCAAAATTAATTGATTGACATTACAATTATTGACATTAAATTGAGTTCATAAATTTTCAATATATAATGTCATCCTATATTCTCATATAAGTGACTTTGTCTTTTTGAGAATAGATTCTTTAAACCTAATTATAGACAAATGAATAAAAGTAAAGGGCAGCTAGGATACTCAGTAAAAATCAATCACCACGGTAACTTGTAGGTACTTACCTGTATCCATTTCTTTCTTTCCCCTCTCTGACCGCCAACGTCAAACATCCAGAAATCTTGTACACCACCATGCATTGACTTAGGTACCTAAGTAAAATGTACATTAAATATATTTTAACACTCATTCCCGCACTAGGAATAATTGCTGTATGTATCACGGAAGACATTACAAACATTTAAACAGACATAAAGAACACTTATAATTGTTTGAAGAACAAATGACACAACACACATTTTTTGCCCGTGTGGTATTCGCACCCACAACACCGTCGTCGGTTGCATAAGCACACAACCGTAGGCACAACAACTATTACCGAAGTAGTTCATAGAAATCTATTAGGTAGGTACAGCAAATATAGGCAGCTATGTATAAACAGGTCGAGTCTCATCCACTCGGTATTTTTACGTGCTAGCACTAAGAAGAATGTCTTATAAGACTAAACGCCTGACATAGGACATCAAACGCGGGACCTTACTATCGAATGAAAGCGTAAATGCAAACTTATTCTTGAACTAGAGATCCAGTTCAATGCAATTAACTGCGTATGGTGAAAATAAGTACCTAATTGGAAAGTAAGTACCTATATTGATATAGGTACCTACATAGATAATACATATTTAACGTCATGACTTTACGGCTCTTTAGGAACAGGGAGATGTGTATGCCATTTAAATATAAGTACAAGACTATTCAAAATATTACTTTAAATGCTTTTAATAAAAAGCAGCGATAGCTCAGTGGGGAGACCAACAGACTGCAATTCAAAAGGTCTCGGGTTCGAACTTCTTCGAACGACTTTCGGAAGTTATATGACTTTTCGAAATTATGTGCGTATTTATTAACAATTATCACTTGCTCCGTGCCTCGGAGAGCACGTTAAGCCGTCAGTCCCGGCTGCCATGAACATCTAAGGCAGTCGTTATTGGGAAGTCAGTACCCTCTAATATCCTGACACTGGTCTAGCCTTAGGGTATCATTAGCCTTCGGGTTGCGGAGGTCAGGTGGCAGCCGCTCCGTGTAAAACTGATATCCAGTCAAATCTGGTTAGACCAGAAAAGCCGACACCAAGTGACTTGGGAATAATAAAGACTAGGGAGAAGAGAAGAAATGCTTTTAATAATTACTGATTAAATATTGTTAGGTACTTATATGTTTTTATTTTTTCCTGTTCAGGTATAGGACTTGGAAACTGAAAATTTGCAAATTCTCTTGTATGAATGGGTCAGCAACAGAGGAACTCATCAATATCTACATTCTGAGTGTAATAATAAATTTACTTACCTTCACTTTAAATTCAATTTTCTGTATACCCGTTGTTTTTTGACGGCATCTCAATATATCTGCGTCCGATGGCACGTAATCGGGCTTTTCAATAAGATCTATTCTGTCTAAAAAACTGAAAAAGATGTATAAATAATAAAAGGTACATCTTATAGCACCATCTGGTTTTCGAAGTCTGAACTAGTACTATTGAAATATTGTTGTTATATCTAAACACTAGGTGGCATTATTACTAATTTGATGCAAGTTACGCTCAAAAATCCAAGTGATTTGAATGTTTTATATATTACATAATAGATAACGCTGTAACCATATTTAATTAAGGCTATAATCGTGCTTGTCTATTCGTAGACTTACTATTCAGCACTATCAATAAGTTGATATTCGTTGGATCTTCTAAAACATTCTCTAACGCCTCCGTCCCGCCATAATGATCTGACGTGGTCAAAATAATCCTGAAAAAGATAACATTACTATAATTAATATCTACATAATAATATGCAGTGTGGGCATTGGAGGTATTCAGACTTCTGTCTGAAAATAAAGCAGTAAATGTAAATTCACAGAATCTTTTTTGTGTAATTTTGACATTCATAAGTGTTACCTTGTAACCTAACATGAATAAATTTATTTTTCATTTTTGTTGCTGGCTAAATCCAGTTATGGCTCATAACCTGATTTCGCCAACATTGTTTTAAATCTCATATATTTAAGTTTCTCGGCCTCGATGGCGTAGTGGTTAGTGTAACCGACTGCCACGCGTGAGGTCGCAGGTTCGATTCCTGCACAAGTCAAACATTTGTATGCATGAACATGGATGTTTGTCTTGGTCTGGGTGTTTCTATGTATAATATGTATTTCCAAAATATATATACATGTATATACATATATATATATATATATACATGTATTTTTATCCATTGTCTAGTACTCATAGTACAAGCTCTGCTTAGTTTTGGCTAGATGGTGTTGTGTGTGTATGTGGTAGAATATTATTGCTATTGGTGGCACACAAGGCCTGATAGTGAAGACTGAAGAGTCATCGTGATATACCCGCATATAGGTACGATGGCACCACCATCACTCGAAAGCAAAAGAGAAAGAAGGCTAGAATAACCATATTGCTGCCTAGTAGGTGGTTGCTGCATTGAGAATTCTTTAGCAGAAAAATCCAAGTACCTACTCCGATCGAACCGAGAGTGTGAGTGACTCCTCACAACCATTCACATACTCACGGAACCAGAGTTATTTTACGCACGGTGCATACTAGATAGTTCTAAAAACATTAGAAAATACTCTTTCATTGTTTTTGGATAGTTCTTTTATCACTAACCTCGGTGTACTCTCTGGGGCCGCTAATACCGCACTGCAGTATGTACTGCTGCGACTGGATGTTCTTGGGGTTCTGTAGCGCGATGCTGAGGGTAGCCATGTTGTGGACGATGTCGTAGATAGACTCGTGCACGTTGTAGCGTATGTGGAGCGCTTTCTCTGCTCGCTCTCTGGGAATAATAGCTCGTTTTACTTTACAAAACGTCTATATTGAAGTCTATTGGTAATCCTACTAAATATCATACATACATAGTCTCTGACGCTGGCTACCCACATTTCACTAGCTGTGGTTATAGATACTACGTAATATGGAGCAAGTATATTGCCCTTTACCGGATTCAGTTCTACAGACCGTGCTGTTAATAAAAATGTATTAATAAAAAATCCAATAAAATTTGGACTCGAGAATCGAACCCAAGATTCCATTAAATTGTCTCATTCTCCCTGTTGGTTTCTCTGCTGACTGCACGTGTACGCATTCTTAAACCTTAAATTCTAAAATATGTCTACTTAAAGATTAGCTGTTCCAGCTACGTTTAGATCCGATACATCTAGTAGGTATGATTCACAAACTGCTTTCGTGGCGCAGCGGCAGTGAATGCGACAGCTATGCATGAGATCTCGGGTTGGAATCTCGGGTGGGGCCAAGAAAAAGTTATTGGGTTTTTCTGTTAAGAATCTCAATACGAGCCCGTAGTTAGAAAGCTGGCGGTGTTAGACACCCCCGTGCCTCGGAGAGCACGTAAAGCCGTTGGTCCTGCGCCTGATCTCTCTCCGGTCGTGTCGGATTACCGTCCCATCGGATTATGAGGATTAGGGAACAGAGAGTGCACTAGTGTTTGCGCATACACTTGTGCACTAAAATATCTCCTGCGCAGATGGCCAGCCTCCGTTAAGATTGGCCGCCCTGATTGAAATTCGGTGAAGGGCATTATGATCCACAGCAATTTAGCATAATTGGCTGCCAGAGTTGTGAAGAATTTATGACGAACAGATTGTATGCAAACATCAAGTTTGCATACCTACATTCTTTAACAGCTACGTAATAATACAATTACAAAGTTACTTTGAAGAGAATCCCTGCACGTGCAATATCTTCATTTGCTTGATAATCGTTGTTTTGCCGCTCTCTCCCGTGCCCAACAGTAATAATTTGATAGCCTGTAACATTGACATATAATAAACAAAAAGAAAATATACCATGACACAGCATCACGCTTGTAATATCTCTGAATGGTTAGGCAGATGTACCTATCAATCGCATCTTGTCAACTGCTATGCATTAACAGTGCCGTTAAAGAGCAAGCCGCATTGGGCTGTGTAACGAATGTAAGTCTAGACTTTGTGCTTGAACTGAGAATTATAACAGCGGAGAATAAAAGCAAGTGCATTCATAACTAGCTGGTTTGGCAGACGTTGTTCTACCCTAGCACATTTTCATTATAGGTAATTTTAGATAGATAAGAAGTAGAAGTACCTAAATAATAAAGGACGTACGAGAGCGTACTAAAGAAAAGTAATGCAAGCAAGTTTGAACGTAATATTTTTAAGATATAAAGTTCAAATTACATTGTGGGCATCTATAGTTATAGGTATACATAAATGTACCTAGATGTGAACCGTAGACACGTTTTCCGAAAATGTTGTCTTATACCCAGTGTTTATTTGTAAATAGATCGATAGTTTACCTGTAGTAGTTAAGTGATACTTACTTCGTTATAGGTCTTGATCCACTGTTTGATCTCACGATCGATCTGTTTGGAGTTGTCCTCGTCTTCATCGTAACTGCCGATACATGGTATGAGCCGCATCATGTACACCTAGCCTAAAATATAGATTGTAGCAACACCTTTTTAAGGAAGGCACTACTTTACAAACATTAGCCGAAAAATTGTCTTGTAGGTACCTACTGTGTTTCAGTGGTAAGTAGTGCACTTACCAGATCCCCCTACGTACCTACTGTTATAGTGCTACCAGAGGAAAATCTACAAGACAAGGGCAATCTATGTCATGAGGGCCAGTTGCAGTCAAACTAACTGTATCTGTAGTATTCATTTATTCGTGCTTTCACGCAATACCTAAAATAAAACTACTTCACGAACTAGGTATGTTGTCAGTTAAAACCGGCAAAATTAGGCTAAATACATTATTTGAACTAATGTTTTATTGAATCAATAGATAGCGAGGCAACATAATTATATTTTGTCTTAAGCGAACGTCGGCATCAGCAAAACGGTTGATCGTCTTTTTATGAATAAATATTTCTCGTATCTCGTATTGGCTATCAAGCCCTGTATCGCAGGGAACTTTAAAACATACGATTAATAGACATAACGTTCACCCAGACTTAGAACAATCATGAGTGGATCGCAAAAAATTGTCCGTATGGGATTTGAACCCGCAACATTCAGTGAGCTTTGTCGTATCTAGGTTTATTCTTCATAACAGAGATGTCTGCAATGTAAACGTATCGTTAAGTAGGTATTGACTCGAATTTTAGGACTGCATGTATACTCTAGATCCAATCCTGGAATACGAGTCAAGACCTAACATCCTCGCAGCACTAGCCAGTTCTGGGGTGGGTACAGACCACTTGGCCTTACTTTATATACACGAATGTCGGCACGGCAGCAGCGACTAGGATTGCTCGCTGGACTATCCGCGCTATCCTTATGAAAGCCGTATATCGCGCGTCTAATACAAATATTAATAAAAAAATTTTTATCAATATTAGATGCTAGATTAACTATTTGTGCGGCACCGTTATAGAAATAAAATCAAATATATGTGGTACGTACTTATCTAATCTTTGAGACAGCTGTAGTGATTATATTTTTATTACAAGCCCTATTCTACCTAGAGGGAGTCCGTTGGAATGCCACGCAGAAGGTCGAGTTTGATATGAAGACCTTCACATTCACTTAGGACTTCACGGAGTTATATTTGTAATAAATACCTACCTACTTAGGTAATTATCGCTTGCTTTAACGGCGAAGGAAAACTTCGTAAGGCAAGTTGCATGTTTGAGAATTATACATAATATTGGTCTCAGATAAAGTCTGCCAGCTCGTATTAGGTCAGCATGGTCTGCGGCCTTACCCTTCTTTCACTGAGAAGAGGCCTATGCCCGGCGGTAGAACAGGGCTGATATTATAGTCATTTGAAACACTTAATGCGAGTCATCGTTAAAAAAGGTAGGTAATAAGTTATGATAACAAACTTGCCCTCATAGATATGAGGGCAAGTTTGACGAGAGGCAAGACTGACAGATGTCAGTATGATTGATTATTCATAACATGTAAATAAAAAGTTGATTAAACTTTTCGATTAAAGTCAAACACTGTTATACTTTTCTCACGTCTTGTATTTAGCCGGTCATCTGAATCTATCTAATGTGTTATTTAACCACAGTTGCAAGCTTTCTTCTTTAATGCCGCTTTTGTCTTCTTAGTCCCATTATTATAGACTATACCTACCTATAGCGAACGCCCTACGATGCTTTAATTAAACGCATTTCTAGTTTTTACATTCCGTTCTCTAATTCAAGACCACCGTGAGTGAAACAATTGTACAAATATATTCATAGTTTTACGCTTGTATACCTACCTACTTCAGCAAAGGTAACAGAGATATACCTATCAAAAGCACATTTCGTAAATTACATCTTTAGGCCATAGAGTAGGTACATATACTGATATTTATTCTGTGGCATCATATAATAAGGAGCGGTAGGCGAGAATATTGTTGACAACCAGGCAATATATCCAGACTCCGTGAGGCCACTATAAATTCTTTAACAGAAATATGCAACGACCAGGTTTTACTTTTTCATACATAATTGCAACCATGTGTTGCAAAATTAACGAAGTAATCTTATAAAATTTATTAAAAAGACATCACCTCACTAGGAATAATCTATGTGTCGCAAGGAACTTTACAAACATTCAAACAACGGATACAAAGAAGATTTGCAACAATAATTTGTGGATCACACAAATTTTTGTCCCGTATGGGATAGAACCCACAACACTCGGCGCAGTCGCGATGGCAAGGCGACCATTTAAACCACACCACACATGCAGTAAATTCATTTTATTCCAATTGAGTATTACCTATGTACATTTATTTATCATTACAACATTCTATCTATCACGTTTCAGATGTACTATTTTCTTTTATCATCTTTTATACATTTTAATGAGTATCTGGCAAAGTCAGCAAACGTAAATGATGATGGCTCCGTGTCAAAACAATAATAATAATAAATTAAAAATACTTACCTTAATATTCAACAGTAGTTAACGTTAGCACAACCAAATCACAGTTACTAAATGCATATTATCGAAGTTATCATTTTCGATAGCAATATTATCTGATATTATAAGTGTGATTAATTTATACATAAAGATAATTTGGCTTGTTTTAATGATAATACATAGTTTCAATGAATGAAAGTTTGCATTCTTGGACAACCTAGTAATGTCTTGTAAGTTACTGATACAGATTCCTCCAATGGCAACATAAAATTAAATATTACTTAAATATAACAAATATAACATTTCCGCCTTAAAGTTGTTGCGTCTTTGGAAAAATGATTTGTAGTTATTAATGGACGATGGTACTAATTTTTTTTATTTTAAATTTCCCACACTAGGAATAGAACAGACCAATCTAACCATAAATCTGGCCAACGGAAACCACCAATCCTTTCTCGCGGGCAAATTTACTAACAATGGACACAAAGAACCCAGACTCGGAACATCTGTTTCACATTCCCTTATAGCCAACCCATCCTTTTGTATCCCAACCAGCGACGTTATGGTTCCCTACCATGACGTCACTGGTTGGGAAACCATGTAGTACCAGTGGACAAATTTCCTATAGTTTGACCGAAACCGCTGTACCGCGCCTTAGGTATGTGCGCGGCGAGACGAGGGAGGAACGCAGGCTAACAGGCCGCTGTCATTTGTCAACGCTCACGGTAATCCCGGATCCTCCCGTCTCACCGCGCACATACCTAAGACGCGGTACAGCAGTTTTGGTCAAACTATAACTAACTAACAACTATACTAGTGGAATAGACCTCTTTCCTGCCTTTACCGACGGGTCATCCAAAATAATAAAATATTCGATTCGTGCGCTTTCATAAGTTATACATAGGTGTATCCAATAAAACGCAGTTTAGAGATAATCAAAACCTTTATTGTGAACTATATCTAAAATTAACAATATATTTTCTTACGTTTACGCGAATGTTACATTGAAGCGTTGATTTTTGTATGAATCACTATTATTACATAATTTTGAAACTTTAAACTATTGTTAAACACTTTTACTAGAATTTAACAGTAAAACTATTTAGATATAATTTTACATTGTCCCCGATGTTTTAGTTGCTTTTTAGCAGCCATGATTGCCAACATGGCAAATTATGTAATAATAGAGCTTTATAAAAAAAACAACGCAATAAAATCCGTATAAAGTAGTATAATTTCAACAAAATTAACAACTAAAATATTGCACTTAAATATATAATTTTGTTTTGGAATAATTGCAGATGTATTATCAATCAGCAGTTACAGTTCAAGCGATAACGCTTAGCGCGGTCAATCCCGCTTAGTCACGCTTCTTAAGAGCGCTTACGCCTTGTCCTATGTTCCGATGTTCCGAATGGCAACGTCGCAAATGAGTGTCATATTTTGAGGTATTTAAAAGAAATTCTTTTGGCTGTACTTAATTTTCAAAATGTTTTTAATACACTATACTGCATCATAGACAAATATAATTATATTTGTAGTCTTAATGTCCTTTTCTCCAAATGTCCTTTCTCATATGGTCCTTTTCTCGAAAAGTCTTTTCTTAAAATGTCCTTTCTTAAAATTTCCTTATCTCAAAATGTTCTTTTCTCAAAATGTCCTTTTCTCAAAATGACCTGTTCTGAAAATGTCCTTTTCTCAAAATGACCTTTTCAAAAAAGGGCCTTTTCTCAAAATGTTCGTTTCTCAAAATTGAACACCTATACACTACAGGGATACAATCTTTATACAAAACATGTAAGTACTAGTAAGTACATACATGTAACTGTAATTTCAGATATAGAATCAGAAGAAAAAGAACAAATATAATAATTAGCATTCAGCTTCTATATTTGCAGACAAAAATAAAAGTGAATGAATGAAAATAGAACTGATAAGCAATTTGTTGTTTTTCAAAATAATTAACAAGATAGCAAGTACATAAAAAGAATTCAACATTTATACAAAACGAAAAATTTTACGTCTCTTAATTGCAAACAAATCATACCATACTTATTAGTAGTTAGTCAAATATAAAATCAATGAAATATACTTAATATTATTTATACAAACAATTATATATATTTTACTATATTGAAACTTCTTGTTGAAGTTAAGAAGACTCTTTGCACTTCACTATTGTACTTTTAAATTTATATACTTCTGTCATCTGTTTATTGCAGCAAAATAAAAATATAGATGGACTTTTAAGTTAGTGAATAATGTCGTTTTCATTTAAAATCTTCTAATGTAGCAAAATACTTTACTTACATAGAATAACTACTTGTTTTAACTATGAGTCAAGACTTAGAGTAAGAGTTTATAACTAATCATAAAGGCAAGGCTACTTTAATCCGTAATGGGTTTGAATTTACCAAACAGACGCTTAATGAAAACAGAACTATTTTATCTCTATAAACACCTCTGTGTGAATCGAAGAGTTTGTACTGCATCGGTCACATTAGATCAGACAAAAGAAACAAATCAGAGAGAATCTCCTCACACTTGTGAAGCAAGCCCTGTTAAGGTCGCAGTTAACAAGACAATTTCAACCTTGAAACGTAAGGTATGTAACAATTTAGGACCGATACAAAAAATGTACGAAGAAGCATTCAAAAAATTAAGAAAAACATACTCATGATCTAGATTTGATAATTTCATACAATAATAAAAAAGGTGCTTTATACCGAGCTCGCAAAAAATTGGTACACAGATTTTTGGAGTCATAATAGTATGGAATGTATTGAAATACCGGCAGTCTTAGCAAAAAGTTTTTTAGTGTGTGAAGATGGCGAGATTAGTAACATTTTAGTTTTTGCCTCAAAAATTGCAAGGAAGGTAATCAAGAGTCCAGGTGCATATTTTGCTGATGGCACATTCAAGTCTACCCCGAAACCTTTCTACCAGCTATATGTACTCTATATTGATTTAGATTCTAATGAGGAATCTAAGAACATAGTGGCGGTCATTTATGCACTATTACCGAATAATAGGAGGAGACAAGTGCGTCTATTTTCTTTAGTGAAAGAAAAAATAGGAGTACAAGTGACATCGTTTAAATGCGACTACCAAACGGCTCAGTTGAATGCAGTATCAACAGTTTTTCCCAATACTTCAATCACAGGTTGCTATCAACATTTTACCAAAGCAATTCGGAAAAATCTAAAATACTAAAATTAAATACGTCTAAAGAGGGTAGAAATGTGATGCGAATGTGTTCAATTATCCCTTTGAAAACAGCCTATCTTATACCTGCAGCATGGCAGTACATCTTAAAGTCATAGCCGGATAACCAAGAAATGAGGCTGTTTAGAAGTTACTTTGAGAGACAGTGGTATCCATGTATACCACCAACAATATTGAGTTGCACAGGCGAGCGACATCGTACAACCAATGCCTTAGAAGGTTGGCATCAAAGGTTGAATAGTCGTATCCCAAAAAGGCCAAATTTGTATAACTTTTTACAAAAACTAAAAAAAAAGGCCAAATATTGGGATAGCCACATAAACAACTCTTTGATAACCAACATGATGAGTAAGAGACGAGTTAAAGACATTGTATTCGACAGACATTACAACAAATATTTGTAACACTTGGAAAATGATTAAATGATTTAACAGTTACTACAGTTATAAAGAAAAATAATATACTTACACCTTTCTCTGTTTAAATATAGAGTAAATGAATAAAACGAATTAGTATAAGTTGATTTTTGTTTAAACCTTTTTTTATACCATAATGTATAAGATATACAGGGTGATTTTGAAATCGTGTAATTCCTTTTAACCACGCATTCTACTGGTGATATAGAATAATACTGACCATCTTTTTTTAAATTAGATTTATGTTTGAGTATTGTTATGATTAACATAATTATGACTATCTGAAACCATTTCACAAACATTTAGATATTTTCCAAAAAAAATTCAAATAAAAAAAGACATGGTCAGGGTCATTCTATACCACCATTAGAATGCGTGGTTAAAAGGAATTACACGATTTCAAAATCACCTTGTATATTTCGTTGACTTTATATTTGACTGACTAAGGCTGCCTGTCCATTGAAGCGGAACAACTATTTCAATGGACAGGCAGCCTAATAATATGTATGGTATCATTTGTTTGCAGTTTCATTTTACCTTGTGAATAAATGTTAAATTTTGGTTATATTACTATCTTATGCACGTCTTTCGGTTGAGATGATGATGACTATCTTGTTGATTATTTTGAAAAACAAAAATACTAAACTACTATATACGGATTTTATCGCGTTGTTTATTTGTCACTTTATAAAATAATTTTGAAAACTGTTACAGTACTTTTAAAAGTAGTGTCATAGTTTTCAAAATTATGTAATATAGTGTCAAATAAACAACGCGATAAAATCCGTATATAGTAGTTTAATTTCAATGAATAATATTCGCCTAAACAGAAGACAATATTATGTAAACAAAAATACTGATTAATAATATATACTTAAGTATTCATTTTTTTACATAATGTATAAGATATATATTTCGTTGATTTTATATTTGACTGACTGATATTAAACATGATATCATTTATTTGCGATTGAGAGACGTTGAATTTTTCGTTGTGAATAAATGTTTAATTCTTTTTATATACTTACTATCTTGTTGATTATTTTGAAAAATAAATTGCTGATCAATACTATTTTCAATCATTCACTTTTACTTTTGTCTGAAAATAAAGAAGCTGAATGCTAATTATTATATTTGTTCTTTCTCTTCTGATTCTATATCTGAAATTACAGATACATGTATGTACTTACTAGTACTTACATGTTTTGTATAAAGATTGTAACCCTGTAGTGTACAGGTGTACATATTTTGAGAAAGGGACATTTTGAGAAAAGGACATTTTGAGAAAAGGACCTGTTAAGAAAGGACATTTCGAGAAAAGGATCATACGAGAAAGGACATTTGGAGAAAAGGACATTATGTGCTGAGACGATTAAATTAATCTTTAAATACATACATTTGTCTTGTAACATTAACTTGTGGTGTACCGCAAACAGAGATAATAACCATAGAAAGAAGAAAAATATAGAATATCATAAACTTCTACAGAAGAACTTACAGTATTCTAGTAAAATTCAAAATTTATAACTTAATTAACATACTAATTTTTAATTTAATTAGACTAAGACGAATTGATATTAACTTAACAATATAATTTTACACATCATTTTCCACATATTAGCTCAACAATCAAATGCCCAATTTTCTTTAACTATTTATAAAACCCTTAAAAGGCTACATATAAAAGCATGCTTCGTTTTATAAAAACAAATCCTAACTACCTAATATTATAAATGCGAATCTAAGTTTGTTTGATACGCTTTAGCACCTTTAACTACTTGACCGATCATTATGAATTTTCGCATATACGTTGTCAGGACTACAGAAAAGGACAAAGGGTACAGAAAAACTACTATTCCTGAGCGTAGCCGCGGGCAAAATCTAGTATTGAATAAAAAAACAGTATTGAATTACTAAATTATTAGTTGTTATTCCAACAACATAGGATCGTCTAACTGCAATTGTACCATTTGATTACCATTGACTAACACACCGTCTCGCAGTAGCAACTGAAGATTTAGATCAGACAGCTCCTGAAAAGAAATAAAATTATTATTAATAAAAGCCGCTAGTAAATACGTATAAATAATAATAATTACCACGAACATAGTTATTATTCATGATTAATTCTAGAGTTATACAGCGGTAAAAATAAAAGTATACCGGGCATTAACACAATCATACTCAGTATTATTTGCATGATCGCGTTAATGACCGGTACATGTGATATAAAACTATTTACACAATTATTTTCGACTTATCACAAATCAAACTGAAAACAGTTAAACTAGCTATTTTTGCCTAACTATATAATATATATGGCTAACAAATATTTTATTTGCCTTAATTAGTAAAGCATATTGACAGCTAGACACATTGCCAGGTCAAACATATTTTCCTTTTCCAATAAAATATAAGCCAGGTGGATGAGTAACTATTAAAGTATTTGACAACGTGCAATGCTATACGCCTAAATATCAATCATCTGTGTATCTTAACGTAGGTTATCAACATCGGGCACGCCACAATCGTGGCTGGAGAGGCGGCATGGCGCCCTCACCTTCCGGCTGACACAGGTAATGACTGGCCACGGTTGTTTTGGCCAGTTCCTGTGTCGTATACGCCGGCAAGAGACGCCCGGTTGTCACCACTGCGGCGACTGCCGCGACGTAGTTGAGGACACGGCGCTGCACACTTTGGCGGTTTGCCCCGCCTGGGCATCGCAGCGCCGTGAGTTGATCGCAGCAGTCGGATTGGTTGCCCTCTCGCTCCCGGCCGTAGTTCAGTCTATGGTCCGGAGTGAGAGGTCGTGAAACGCCGTCGCCTCCTTTTGTGAGTAAGTCATTTCCATCAAGGAGGCGGCGGAGCGGGAGAGGGAGCGTTTAAACCCTCTCCCCAACCGCAGAACCGGGCGCCTGAGGGCCTCCAGCCAACCTGAGGATTGACCTGGGGGTGGTGGGCTTTGTGGGCCTGCCCGCCATCCGTTCAGCACCAGGACCGAGAGGCAGCGTGCTTGTTCCCACGCGCGCCTCTGTTTCGAGTCCGTCTCCCCTCTAGGCGGGGGGACAGTAGGGTTTGGGAGGGGTTTTACCTAAAAGGTAGGCCTCTTCGTGTAGGGGCCTGCCGTTTCATACGGCGGGCCGAAACCTCGGCGGGGTCGCGACCGTATGTGCAAGTGATTCGCGCGGCCTCGTCGATAGTGGTTTTGTCGAGGAACACCGTGGTAGGTTTAGTCGGTATTCCGGGAGGTACATTATTCTTATTCCATCTTTCTTTTACCCCGGCGAGTCCGACATAGCCCCTCCGCCTGCCCTGCGGAGTGATATGCGTCATGCATTACCCCACGTAAAAAAAAAAAAAGCTTATCATAAATAGTTAAACATTGATTTTAATTAATACATTCGCAAAAATATTTCTTGCTCGGTACATCAGATTCAATTCCGAGTCAGATATAGAATCATTGCGTTTTTCTGAAAGACAATTATCAGAAGCAGCACATTTTGAAATATACCTGGTAGACTCGTTTCGTACAATCATACAATTATAAATACACTTCTGTTCATATATTCATGTATAAACACACACACACACACACATGCGCGCACCATACATTATTAAAACACGTATTATTATTATTGCACCTAACTAAAATAAAAACAAATGATATCTACTAATCAGCTTGTAACTATTTTGATTTTGATTTAAATTGTCTTTGGAAAGGAGCTGACTCCCAACATACAGGGCACGCTAGTTTGGGAATCAGTGCTGCATAATGTTTGTATTCACCTTGCTGTTACAAATAAAGAATTATTATTATTATTATTATTCATATTATGGGAGTATTAAATATTTTTGTAGATAAATATGGGTGATAAATGTGCTACCTTTGTGCTACCTTTGAGGATATACGAACCAGTGTAACCGAATTTATTCCTAAAGTCACCAAGCAAATAAATAATACTTCGGAAACGAAAATATAGCTACTGGCGAAATGGGTGTACCATAATACACGTCTGCCTAACCTTTTGAAGTTTATAGTCTACGTTACATAAACAGGACTTCCTTAGCACATCTCGTATTCCATATGACATAATTATAAATAAAAAGTGCATGTGTTACCTCTCCGCCAACGTTGACGGCGGCGAGTGGGTAGGCAGAAGTGTCCTGCGAGCTCATACCGCGCTGCAATATCTTGGGCCGCCGGGGGTTCTTCGCTATACCACGGCCGCGGCGGGTCGGCTGGAATTCGTCGACTGGAAATATTTATTATAACAATATTAACATAATTTATTATAACAATTTTACCACATTAAAGAAAACATTGTGTAATTAGTTTTTTGTCTGCAATCGTCTTTAATATGTTTGTTTTAATTTAATTTGTGTTGTTTAAGTACCTATATTTACTTTTAAGTGGTTTTATTTATTTTAAGCTGTTCCTGAAAACTTATTATTGACGTTATTTATGTTGTTCTTTTTTATAACTGTAACTTATAGCTGTAAGATTTCCATGTAAAATAAAATAATTTAAAAGAGCACAAATTTCATTATTTAGGCAAAACACAGATATTTTGAAATCTACTCAATAATCAATAAGATACATGAGTTTTAAATCTGGTAGTAGGGGCAATTGTTAAATGTAAGCACTATTTGAATATAGCTGATACACTTGTGAAGGTACAGGGTGTGATGTCCCTCAAACACAAAGGGAGGATCCCTACGTGTTGCTCCGGGACGGGACCACCTAAAGCTGGGTAAATTTAATAAACAAAAAAAAAAATTTATTTATTGAACATGGGAAAACAAACAGAAGCATATTAGGAGGATACATTAAGTACTTAACACTAAACTTAACAAATATACTACCCACTACATTTTCCACAGATTACTTGTAATACTTAAATTTAAAACTGTAAGCAGATAATAGCTGTCATCTCGAGTTAACCAATAGTAGCAAGGGTTAACTTAGTAACATATCCAAAGAGAAAAAAAAGTAAGATATTATAATAACGGGCTATGGTACATAAGCAAGTTAACTAGAATTAATTAAATGCGTGCTTTACAAATAGTATAAAGTTGTAATTATGCCTATTCAGAAAAAAGCACAAAAAATAATATATATAAAAAATATAAATATGTATATAATTGTAGACTCAATAAAAAAAATTATATCTATAGTTTCGTTGTACAAATTAAATCAACGTGGGCCCGCTGTAGAGCATACTCATCAGCGGGCCCACCATCACGACTCGATGGCGTAGTGGTTAGTGTAACCGACTGCCACGCCTAAAGTCGCGGGTTCGATTCCCGCACAAGTCAAACATTTGTGTGCATGAACATGGATGTTTGTCTCGGTCTGGGTGTTTCTATGCATAATATGTACGTAATTACAAAAAAAAAAGTATATATGTATGTTTATCCATTGTCTAGTACCCATAGTACAAGCTCTGCTTAGTTTGGGCTAGATGGTGTTGTGTGTATGTGATAGAATATTATTATTATTATTATTATATACATTTTTTGTTGCTTATTAAATTTACCAAGCTTAAGGTGGTCTCGCCTCGGAGCAGCACGTGATCCCCTGACCAGGCTGGGAGATCGTGCCTGGCGGGCCGCGGCCCGACTGTCGATGTCGGGAGCTTGTATATATAGTTAGTCGCTTTGTAAACTCCGCTTGTGCGATTCAGCATTGTATGACGTCATTTTAAGCGCTTATTGTATATAGTGCCATCTGTTAGATGTAGGTAGAACTTCTTCGTCTGTGTGGAGTTGCGACACACTTTTTCTTATATCCGAATTTAAAATAAGACAGATCCACGGACACTACACAAACTCAGACAAAAAATATGTATTGTTTTGGGTTCAAAAGCCGCTAAATAGGCGATCTCAATATTCAAAATATTTTGAATATACAGGCTCAACCTCTTTACAAAAGAAAAGAAAGATGACATTTTATCAAATTCTTTAAGTTTAATTATAATGTGTCACTGTTTATGCTGGTATTCAAAAGTACTTTGTTAACATTTATATAAAACCTATAATATTCATTAGTAATAACACTAAGAACACAACCCATTTAAAGCATGACTGCACGGATGGTGAAGTGGTATAAGTGGTCCCTTCGTCACTTCGTCGTTTCTCACACGGAACAAAAATTTGATTGATCCACAATTTTTTTTTTCAAATCTGCGTGATCTTTGTATTCGTTGTTTCAATGTTTGTAAAGTCTCCAGCGACACAGGAATAGATCATAGTGCAGGATTGCCGTTTTAAAAATAATCATAATAATAATAATAATCATTTATTCAACATAAATTGGTACAAATTGATTCAGAGCTTAGGTTACTTTGTAAAGGTAATATATAAGGGTTGCCTGTACTAGGGTAAACCTGTGCCACAGGCAAAGAAAAAAAAAGGAAAAGCGAGTTCGTTTAGTCTGCTAACAACTGCCTGGTTGGCCTTTGTTAGATGGTGGTGCTAGAAGTATTTTATGCTTTTTAGGCAATGTGGGTCTCATCTAGTTATCCACCTTCGGAAATATATTAGCGCGAATTAATGTCTGAATGAATTAATTAATAATTATTTTTTTATTTGCAGAACATGGGCACATTAACTTCTTAGTTTGATCAAATATTTTTCTTGTCACATTTTGCCAATTTCGGCATGCAAATATTATTTTCATTAGATGAAGGATATGTTCCAATGTCATATATCTTGCATTGAGTAGTTATAGTCTATTTCAAATACGAAGTCCCTTTTGATACTTCACAGCACGTAACTGCACATTTCATATAAATTGCTAATATAAACAATGATTAGGTACTTATGGTACTAAAAATTATTTGAAAATAATTAGAATCTATACAAAACATTATGTATTGTTTCATAAACATAATCAACTAATAATTTATATTGATATTAGTATTAAATAATTTAAACATCAAAATAAAATAACATTTTACTACAATACCATGGTGACGCGAAAATATGAATCGGATAAAACTAATTCGAGGTAAAAACAATTGTCCGAGAAATACCTTTGTAAATTTATATTTGGTATTAATTATTATTACGTTGCAACGTACCTTAAATCCCATTCTGAAAACCCTTAATATATTATCTTCATTAAAAATGGATTTGAAAATGCGATATTGGAATACGTCCAATATCGCATATTCAAATCCATTTTTTTTAAATATCTCATAGTTTTTAAAGCGTAGTAGTCTTAAAAATCAAAATCTGTTATACAACATTTATTTCACTCTTATACTAAGTATGGAGTAAGTATGTAAATGTAATACTAGGAATTAATCAAGGAGAAGTCCAGTTTCTTTTACAATTAAACACGTTATATATAACTTTGATGTAACTATTATTTCGATATTTCAAACTTAGATGGACTCCATTTTTGTTTTTCTGTTTCCATCATTTTTGTTTCGATTCTAAACCCACGATTACAGTTTGTATAGAAAGTTAATCGGTAATAGATTTCGTGATGTGTCGATTGAAACGGTGTCCTCACTATCGCTGTTCAACGATCATCTGTCAAATGGGACTTCGTATTTGAAACGCACTATAGTAATGTTCTCCAGATCTAATTTCGGTCACAAGGGGCCAATCTTAACGGAGACTGGCCATTTAGATAAAAGTGCACAAGTGTATGCGCAAACACAAGTGCACTCTCTGTCCCCCAACTCTCATGATCCGATGGGACGGATAATCCGACACGACCGGAAAGAGATCAGGCGCTGGACCAACGGCTTTAAGTGCTTGCCGAGGCACGGGATATCCTACACCGCTAACTTTCTAACATCGGGCTGCAATCGAGATTTTTTAACAGTAAAACCCAATAACTTTTTGTTGGCCCAACTCGAGACTTCTGCTTCCACTGCAGTAGAATAGTATGTAGTGTGTGAATACTTACGTGTGGGAGGCGGCGCAGGCTTGTCGCACACGACGTGCGTGCGCGGCACGTCGCCGAGCGCCGACAGCGCGCGCGCACTGTTGGGCACCACGTGGGACGTGCCCTGCAGGTATAACATTTGATAACCTCCCGCGACATATGTTTGCTTTTCTACTACCATAGAAGTAAGGCACTATGTGACGGTTCTTATACATAGCTAATCTGGACTCTAGAACAACTCGGCTAAGATATATTTCAATATATAAAAACGAGTCGTCTTAACCACGTTAGATTTTGACATATTTGTCATAGAATAAAGTCAAAATTAACTGGCCATACGTAAACCGAGTCATGTCTTAAAAATAGGAACCAAGCTTAACAAAGTTGTTTTAGTTGCGGACAGTAAAATTGCATTTGTGCAACAAGGGACCAACCACTACCTGTGATTTGACAAACCACAGATTCTCGCTAAAGAACACCGATTCCTACCAAGGATGCTTCGCAAGGCTATTGAAATCAAAAAACATCCTAATTTCAATAGAGAAGATGGTTGGAATGTACCACCAGCTTGGGATCCAGTAATACAAACAGTCAAACCCAAGAAGAAGCAAACCACAGCTAGACTTCGTGATACTTTGAGCTCATTCTGCATAAATAGAAACACCAATGATTAAATTATGTTCGGGTACTTTGAAATAACTACACTGGAACATTGAGACAACTACCATCTTAGTCTCCCCGTGACCATGGCTGCTGAAAAGCAACCGAAACGTCGGGGAAAGTGTAAACTTAAATATAGTTTATTATAATATAATAGTTTTAATAATTTAGTTAGCTTAAAAATTAGTAAAGTTTAATAGTAGTAGTTTCTAAATTATGTAATATAGTGTCAAATAAACAACGCGATAAAAGCCGTATATAGTAGTTTAATTTCAATCTATATAAAGTTCTCGAAAATGTTTTAAGTCTGCCAACCCACTTGAACAGCGTGGCGTAAACGATTAGCGAGGTTAAGCAACGTTGGCTGCGGTCAGTCTATAGATGGGTGACCGCTTAGTGGTATTTCATCTGATCGTCTCCGTGCTTCGGAGGGCACGTAAAATGGCGGTTCTGGTTGTCAAATTGACAGCAGTCGTTAAGCCATGTCAGAGGCCTACGGGTGGCTTGAACAACTCTTGACAACAGGTTGGCCACTAACCACACGAAAAGAAGAACAGGTTAGATAATTTTTAAATACAGCACTACTGTCATGGTATATATTGTAAATATGTGGTTCCACTGGGTTATCTGCCACCCAAGTAATAAACAGGCTTACCTTGGCAAAGGATATCTTGGTGATTTCAATGACTTTGTCGTGTGATATGTTATGCATCGCGAGGTGCTTCATCACAGCGTCCGGTGACGGGTTCAGACCTTCCATCTGTAAATGGCGTGTAACAGAAAAGTGTGGTCATATTGGGACTAGTTACAAGTAAGTATTTACTAGTCACGTTGGTGTTAAAAGTAGAACGTTTTTTTGGTGTATTAGAGTCGCTGATTTCAGCATGAATGGGCCGGCTCGACCGGGGAAGGACTACCCTCTCACAGAATATCGACGTAAGTAAAATAGCAGTATCCCTGCTGCTGTGTTTCGTTCGACGAGTGAGAGTGCCGGAGGCCCAATCACCCTCTTTCCCTCTTCCCGCTCCTTCTCCTTCCCACTTCCTTTTATTCCTAAAGGGTCGGCAACGCGCAAGTGATGCCTCTGGTATTGCAGGCGTCCATAGGCTTCGGTGACCACTTACCACCAGGTGGGCCGTGTGTCTGTTTGCCACGTTAGTGGTATAAAAAAAAACTTAAATGTTAAAATTCTTGTTGAAATCTTGACACTTGACTTATGACTTCAACTTATGTTGCTCACTATGCATACCTATTGCACAAAATGCTGAATATTTGCAGGTTTTAAATTGCTTTAGACTACAAAACGTTTAGATGACAAAATTAACTTTATCGCACTATACTTGTAAATATACATTATTATTTATGACAGTACTTATTTTTCAATATATGACAAGATATACTAATTTATTAATTATAAATTAGTAGTATATATTATTAATTAGTAGTGTACATGGGTAAAATAATATATTATTGTTTGCCCTCAATATTGTAATGCTTGAATAAGGCACTAAGTAATAAGCACTATTCATATCATTATAACACGTTATGTACACTTAATTTACAATAAATTATTTAAATTTGAATTTGACTATTAAATCCGCAAAACAACATCAACAAAACAATGATAGCTGTCAATTTCCTACTATAGCTAAATAATAATAAAAGATAGTATTTCTGCAAATAAATTAAAATAGATAATTTATAAAAAATATAGTGCTGTTCAATATTCAGCTACTTACATCACTAAACGTGTACCATATACAGTGGCGGACATATAATTAGAAACAGTACATAAAACTTAGGTAAACACAGAATGAACTATCGTTCTGAGTAAAAAATATATATGTAGATTAAATCACTATGAACTATGCCAGAATATAGCCAATGAGTTAAAAAGCTCAAAAATATAAAAAAGAAAGAAAGAAATAGATCTGTTCTATCTTTAATTATTAAAAGAGTTTAAATATGAATGATAGTTGAATTTCTATTACTGGCCGCTTGTACAATTAATTAGAAACAGGATCGATGGTTCGTTCCATTTATGAAATTTAAAAAAAAAACCTCTTTCTACGCTTTTCTCTAGTTTCGGCGGCAATTAAACGTCAATTATGTGAATAATAAGTTTTGTTAAAAATGGGTAAAAATAAGAGTTATGAAGAGTCAACTAGCCAATTAATTGTTAAATTACATTTAGATCGAAGGTGGACTTATAGAAGAATTGCTAATCATCTAGAATGTTCTGTGAAGAGAGTTTTCAACGCTATTGCTCATTATAAAAGAAACGGAACTACTAAAAATGTTGTTAGAAAAGCTCGTCCAAGGAAAACGTCTCTCCGGGAAGCTAAACAAAACCCATTTAAAGGCTCCAACGAGATTAGAAATTAAGTTTTTGCACCTGATGTCCCAAGAAACATTTCCTCGAAACTGGTACGTCGCAGATTAGTGGAAGCTAAATTGTTAGGGAGGGTTTCTCGAAAGGTACCTCTTATTACCAAGCAACAACGAGAGAAGCGATTATTATTTGCAAATAAATATCTTAACTGGACCATACGAGAATGAAAAAAAGTGTTATTCTCGGATGAAACAAAAATAAATATGATGAATTCAGACGGCAAACGCTACGTTAGACGTCCAATAAACCATGCTTTTTATTATAAATACACGAGGAGCATAGTCAAACACGGCGGTGGTAACATTAAAGTATAATCAGAAAAACAGCCCCGATTTTCTTGTTGCGTAGTTGGACCCGTCCGTAAGATTGCAGGTATAATGGATAAATTTCAATACAAAAACATCTTAGAAGAAAATGATCCTCTACACCGACGACCATTTGCCTGTGACCTGGATCAAAACACACGGCCGGCAGTGGTAGATCCTTTCTTAGTGAGTAACGTGTTACCATGTTAGACTGGCCTGCAAATAGTCCCGATTTAAATCCCATTGAAAATTTGTGGTATGTTGTTAAAAAAAAGTCTCCGTTAAACGTAATTCCAGTCAAAATGAACTTTACGAAGCCTTTGTTGAAGCATGGAACTCGGTCCCACTCGATAAATGTATGAAATTACTTGAATCAATGCCACGACGTTGCAGAGCCGTCATTAATAACAAAGGCTATGCAAAAAAATATTAATTTTAAGAAATTTAGTAAACCAAACATAATTTTACATTAATAATTTGAAATTGATGATGTTAACATAATAATAATAATAAAATAATAATCTTTTTTTTAATAATAATAATCTTTTATTTGCCATTAGAGTTTACAAAATAAAACATATCGGTCCCCCACACTAGGCATGGCCTGTCCTGTGGGGAAATTAAACGATTTACATTTGAAAACAGCAAAGACAGAATACAAAACAACAGTACAAAATTAATGTGCAATACACACACATAAACACGTTAATAACTTTGATTTTCACCTCATTTTTTTATTGTTTCTAATTACTTGTCCATGACGGATGGTACTGCAAATGTCGTTTAGTTGTTTGTACGTAACTAAATATCTAAATAGTAGTTGTAAAATCCGATATTTATTTGTTTTTTAATGAATTATAAGTTGTTGAACGTATAATGTGAAATACGTCGCAAGTGTTTCTAATGATATGTCCACCACTGTATATGATCCTACAAACTACATAATAAAATAGCAAATTAGCAAAAAAATGGACTACAGGGCAAATATTTTGATAAACTGCCTAGAAACATATCTCTTTAAGTTAATTATAGTACAATGTTTTCATCCAAAGATTTATAATAGTAAAACTGCATATCAATATTGTCATTTAGATTGGTTTATATTTTTGTGAATAGCCATCACTATGTGGGATACCCAGCCAAGAGAGAGAGAAAAAGAGAGTTGTACATTGAACCTTTTATATATAATCATCAAGCTTTTTAGTTAAACGCTGCGATCTATAAGGTTAGAATAGGTCGTCATTGAGTTTAACATTTTAATAACTGCAGCGTTTGTAGAACACAAGTAGTGGACATTACTGCCTACCTCGAATACTAGCAACGTAGCAGGATGTTTAAGACGCAGATGTGTGCGCAGATCGGACCGGATCCGGAAACGTTTCGGACAGCGGCCGCAGGCCCATGCTCTGACACCGCTGTGAATGAGACGATGGTTGCGCATCGCTGTCGATCTAAAAAACAAAATAGTTGTAAAGATAAGAATAATGATAAGTTATAATAATAATAATAATAGCCCTGTATAAAACTGTCCCACTCCTGGGTACGCGCATATTTTCAGTGTGAGAAGGGTTAGGTCATAGTCCACGCTGGCCCAGTGCGGGTTAATAGACGTTACATATCTTCGTGAACGTTACGGAGAACTTTCATATATACAGGTTTCCTTACGATGTTTTTCTTCACCGGAAAAGCGAGCGATAATTAATTTTCACTTACACACACGCCCATGGATTGTCTTTTTCGTGTTTTTAATTTAGACACACGTCCCCGGATTACTTTTCACAGTTTATAATGTAGACACGTTAATAAATTGTATTTAAGTCTTTTTATATTTTAGACACCTTTTCATGATTTTTCCCACATTAATATTTCAACATAAACGTGCAATTCTCATATTTACATGGATTGTTTTTACCTCGTTAATAATTAACACACTTACATGGATTGTTTATCCCAGTTAATAATTCGTGCACGTACCTCCTGAAGGCGACGCCGCACACGTCGCAGGGGAAGGGCCGCTCGCCCGTGTGCACGCGCAGGTGCTCGTTGAGCATGGACAGCGTGCGGAACGAGTGCGCGCACACCGGGCACGCGTGCGCGCGCCGCGCGCCCGCCGCGCCCCCCGCCCCCTCCGCCCCCTCCGCCTTGTGCACATCTCTATAGGTATACATAGGTAGCACTCGTTAGAGTAATTCACTTCTACTGATTTTTATTCGTCTACAATGTGAACATCGTTTACCTATGAAGTTCACAAGTAGACTAAACTCTAAGCTTTCGTAGAGTTTAGATTCTGCTTGTGACCACAGTGTCAGTGTCAGTGCAAACTACCTGTAAAATCGAGCGCTCTAAATAGCACCATAAGTACAAGATTTCATGAGCATGATTGTATTAAATTCCAATAGTATTACAAATATTATACAAAACACGGTCAGGAGACCAGTTATTTTAATCATCAGCGTCCATATTAGATGACAAATATTTAACCTTAATAACTGTTACTCGTTCTACTGGGACCTCATAAAAGGAAATAATCTGCTTTCAAATATTGAAGCGCACGTTTGACGACAAATGACAAATCTAAACAGCTGTTAATAGTTCAGTTTTGTTTTTGTTAATGTGACTTATTAACCTTCTAACAAACAAACACCGGGTAAACAATTTACAAAAGATATGTCTACGATTAACATACATATACATTCGTCGATGTTATAAAAGATGTCAAAAATGTAATTTAATCGCTATATCTCAAAACATAAGACTTACCATTGCTTGAATTATAATAAGATCTCAACCGCGGCGAGGTAGCCACCCGCCGCAAGTAAGTTCTTATTCCAGGGACAGTAACGAAGCATTGACTCGATATTTCATCATTTATTTGAACTAAGGTCTTACCTGTTACCACAACTCAAATACCGAGTAATATCTATTTACTTATTTCACCGTATGGGCTATACGGTCAAATAAATACCATACCATAACTCAACTACCTTCTATACAACGATACAAAAATAAAATTTAGTACATACTTGACATGCTTGTGCAGATCCGTTGCGTGAGTGAACGTGGCAGGACAATGCGCGCACGCATTTGAAGTGCTCGCCTCACCACTTGCAGTACCTAAAGATATAGGACTATATACAGCACGCAACAATTAAGTGTCGTCATATTTTAAATTCGTATAGTAACCAACGTAACCTAAATGTGAGTTACGTAAAAAATATGATAATTCATAATTTTTAATACTAGAAAATATTTCAAATAAATGCAAAAATTCAAAATTACTCAAGAGCATTTTATTTTTATATTTCGACCCAGCTCCGATACGATTCTTTAAATCTTATCTCATTTTATGCAAGGTCAACAATCATTGCTCGATTTACCACTCTGTCGTCAAAGACTGGATTCTTCTGACATAAGGGATACGTTATACCTACTTAGTAATCGCTTATCAGAACGGGCCACAATATATTTAATTGCCACTTAATGTCAATAAAGTTGTATATTTGTGCTATCATCGCAATTAATAACAGCTTGGCGATGTCCTAGCATTGCCAAATTGAATGACGAGTTATTTAAAAATGTGTAATGTAGTTTATAGCAGCGTTTTACCTGAAAGAAAACGCATATTAAAATACTTACCTCACTGGAAGCTTTATATTGAGATAGCATATCCGTTTCCGTCGATTCCCTACCAGTTACAGTACCTATTTTGACTTCATTTCCTGTGTCCAGTGACGACACCTGGCGTTCGCGCGCCATTTTGTTTCGTAAAATGCGTCGAGCGACTTTTGCTTCATTGGCTCGTATTCACCAGGCAGAAATAAATTGAAAGCTTCCAGTGAGGTAAGTATTTTAATAAGCGTTTTCTTTCAGGTAAAACCCTGCTATTAAAACACTTGACCGTCACTGGAAGCTTTATATTGAGAGCCTGTTTGTTATCGCCTGGTGACGCCACTATAATTAATTAACGCCAATGTGATAATATAGGACATAATAAATAACAATTGGTATATTGCAATAATTTACTTTGACCAAAAAATTAATTCATAACATTTAATTATTATTTAAATAGGCTAATTTATCGGATTAAATAACTGTGTGACATTTGAACCAGAATCACCATGAGTTCGTAGTATTTCTCATCTGTAAAAGTTTTGGAATGTATTGGCCGATTGCCAATTTCCACGAGATATGATTTCATCAAGGGGATGATTATGAAGCCAACTTTTAGAAGCTACCGCTGATCGAGTACTTCCAGGCGAATCAGTAATATCAGCTTCTTTGAACAACGTTTTTATCCAGCCTGCTATCACTGTACGTGAGGCGGGTTTAGCCACACCCCGAACTGTAATAAACAGATTAAAGCATTTTGCAGCATTGCGTCTTTCATTTAATAAAGTTATTGTTCTTTCTATCCAAAAAATAGGGTTTAGGTTACGGTTATTGGCATTAAACAGTAGTTTCCATCCAGACTGTCTGTAATTACTGCAGTCAGTTTTTGAGCCGAATTGAGGCCAAAATATGATACTATCTACGGACTTTATGTAATGGTCAGAATCGATTCTAAGTAGTGTCAGGTCATGTACACGTCTACCTGAGCATAGCAATAACAAAATTGCAGTATGACGTGTGTTTGAAACATATTATTTACGTCTATGTTACAGTTGGTTAAAAATAAAATTAATTTACTAACATCCCAGATCGGTGGCTTGGAAGCTTTTGGATTTTGTAAAGAAATTGATTTCAAAATATGCTTCACAAGAACGTGTGAACTCAAATGACTTGAGGTTTCAACGTTACACAATGTGGAAACCACAGATTTATGTAGAAGTATTGTATTATACGATAACTTATTAATTAAATATAAATCTGATAAAAATTATGCTAACTGATTACCAGTGGGATTTTTCATGTCAATATTTTAAGACCTACACCATGAAGTCCAACGTTTCCAAGCCACTTCGTAGGTCTTTAAAGTAGATTTTCGCCAGGAAGTTTTAAGTAGTGATAGCTGTTCAGTGTTCCATGTTTCTATTGCCTCGGACCACCCCCACATCTCCATACCTCGAGAACGAGGTTCTCGGCCTGTGGTGGTGGACGTCCTGTCGACGTGTCGACTAGCTTTTTCTGCAAATCTCTCAGAGTTAACGGCGCTGCTAGAGCCCTTGCTTTGAGATCCGCGCGCCAGAATACCTTCTCCCAACGAGGTACTACTATTATATATATACCCGTTGCCTGATTTAGGTGTATCAGGACTTTCGGGACAAGAAACGGTGGTGGAAATACCCACGCGAGCGGGTAGTTCCATGAAACACTGAACGCGTCGTGAAATAGGGCTCGACGGTCTTTCAGGTCTCGTGATACGTAATTGTATACTACGTGGGCTGTCGCAGAGGCAAACAGATCTATTACAGGGGTTCCCCACTTTGCAAACACCATTTCTACACAGGCTGCCTTTAGATGCCATTCTGGAGGTTGGCGATAACGCGACAAGTGATCGGCATGATTGTTGTACTTGCCTGGGAGGTGGTGTATGCTGAAGTGAATTTGATGATGACCTAATAAATTCAAAATTTTGTAAGTGATTTCTATTAAAGGCAAAGATTTCGTACCTCCTTCCTTCCGTAGGTAAGTGACAGCTGTCTTGTTGTCGCACTGAATGAGGATACAGCTGTTTCGCAGTAGATGGGCCTGCTCCTGGAAAGCGTGTAATATGGCCAACATCTCTTTTTGGTTGCAATGCAATTTTTGTTCTTTTTGCGACCAAGTCCCTGAAAGGGCCAAATTGTCCAATTGTGCTCCCCAACCTTGGTCCGATGCGTCTGTTGTCAGGAAATGCATCGCAGGAGGATAATGTAGAGGTGTTGATGACTGGCAGTTCTGAATCCACCAGTTCAGTTCGTGGCACACGTTTTGAGGTAGAGGGTAAGCTTTCGGTGATGAGTCTGGTAGTGAGCTCTTGAACATTAACAATTGTCGATGATTGAGCAGCCCTCGAGGGACAACAAAGCTTGCAAAGTTCAGGAGTTCTGTTATCTTCTGTAATTCTTTTACAGTGATATTTCTTTGATCTAGGACTCGAGTTACTTTTTTGATTATTGTAACAGTCTTTTCTTTTGGCAGAGATTTTAGATTGTCCCAAGGGTTCCAAAGAACACCTAAATAGGTTATGCTCTTTTGAGGAGAAAGTATCGATTTTTCGAAGTTTATTTGCCACCCTAGACTCTGTAATGTTTTTACTGTGAGCTGGGCATGATCGCGAAGTATGTGTTTGCTTTGATGTACTATCAGATAATCGTCGAGGTAAACAATGATTCGTACATTCCACCTTTCTCGTAATATTTGAGCCACCCGATTGGTGAGTATAGAAAACGTTTTGGGGGCCGTGCATAGGCCGAACGGAAGACAAGTCATCATCATCAGTCATCTAAAAGCTCTTGTTTGTATATTAGGCGTAGGAAGCGCCTGTGTGACTTTGCTATTTTCAAATGAAAGTAGGCTTGAGATAGATCGATTTTGCACATTCAGTCTCGTGTTTGCAGGAAGTTGGGAACGCGAAACATGTTTATTAAGTGGAATGGTTCTATTTTCACAAAGTTGTTTAATGCTTTTAGGTTGAAAATTGGACGGGCTGATCCGTCTGGTTTTGGCACCAAAAATAGAGGAGAAATAAAGCTCGGTGTCAGTTGTGCAACTTCTAGAATGCCCTGTAATTTCATTGTCTATAATTGCAGACATTTTTTCTGAAATTGGAGTTTGAAAGGAGCCTTTGATTACATTTGGGTAAACAAGTGGAGGTTTTCGGAAAAAGGTATGCGATACCCTTGAATTAATTTTAATATTATTTCTGGCGCTCCCATTTCTCTCCACCGAGACTGGTAGTGTGCCAATTGACCTGCTTGAAAATGTTTCAAGTCATTGTTGTGTACCTCTTTTTTGGGTTCCTCTAGAACCTCTTGAAGGAGCGTTGGAGCGTCCTCGGTTATTTCCTCCACGGTTGGGCCGCGAGCCTCGGTTGTGAAATGAACCTCTACCAACGATGTTGTAATCATCGTACTGACAGTTTGAGCGTTTACCTTGATTTTTGTATGTGCAGTTAGCATATTGATATCCACCCCGCGAGGGTGGGTCATTGCAGGTATGCATGTACATTGGTAAGCCTGGTTCATGAAAAGTACACCGAGTTCCACGCGATGGAACTGCTGGTTTATATGCTTGCCCCCGCGAGGGGCGGCGATTAGACAGACTGTATTTTGTTTGAGAATTAGTACTAGACTTTGCAGGCCAAAAAACTTTACGTACACCACCAGCCTTTTCCAAAACTAATGTAAAAAGGGTAGAATCAAAAATGCAAGTTGATGATGGCGGTATCTTATTTAAGGATGATTTTACTAAAGGATCTCGAACCTGGCTAGTTATGGTCTCTCGTCTCTATAGCTTCGGCTCGATGGCCGCAAACTATTTGTAATAAATCTGAGGAGATCTTATTGAACTCGCCCTTTTGAAATAATTCATCAACTTTGTCACTCAGATTATTAAAATTTACATCTGTATTTTTAGCCCAAGAAAGAAGCATACAAATACTATCCTGTAAGGATTCTTTTTGTTTTAAAATGCAGTATGTTAAAGCAGCATACGACTTTTCTGCATGAGCCAGGTGACGTACTGTATCATAACTTTTTACCTCATCATTTGTCTCTAGGTCAATGAAGCCTGGCGTATGATTATATAATTTTTGTGTTTCGGCATATCTCACATCTGACCAATTCGTGCTACCCAAGCGCTGAACGCCTAGTAACATTCTTAGATAGCTGTCGGAGATTTTCGGAACTGATGGTTCCTTCAGCTTGGTTTCAATATTAAATATAAAAGCGGGGTTGGAATTTTGACATTCGTCCCCAGGATACTGATCGCTAGCCACATTGTTTTCATATAGTTCTCCACTAACCTCAGAACAAATTGACACATTGTCATGGCAAACAGACTGAATATTATTTGAAAAAAACATATTTGCGGAGCTCACCCACTTCCTTAAACAGCTTTTCCATCATCTTGTCCGAACGTCGGGCGCGCTTACTTTTCTTTTTGCGAGAATGACGGGACCGCCTTCTTTTATTCGAGGAGCATGATGCACTTGAAGAACTGCTACTGTTGCTGCTACTACTAGAACTTCGTTTCCGCTTGTGCGCATTACTCGGCTCAGCCACAGCTAGTGGCTTAGCGTTTGAGTTGTTTTCACAATCCATTACTATAAGTGTACACATACATGTTAGATTGCACAAAATGCACAAATAAAAACAACTATAATTAGAAATGTTCAACTTCCACAACAAAAAGGTAGATACTAACTACTGGTATTTTAAACTATAAGTAGTGACCCGAACGAAAAAACCGTTAAATATAATGGTCATTACTCATTAGGTAGTCAAATGTAATATTACTTACAGTTTGTCTCCACACTCAATTTTTGGCCAGATTTTATAAAAGTTCACTTATTCACTTATAATCGCACAGTTTTTAAGTTTGGTAACGAACACTATTTAAACTGCGTATTTCAAAATAAATTTTATATTTTATACTATTGCAACGGTCCTCGGGACAGTTGCTGCTGACAAGTTGTTTCGACGGAATACGAAACGCCAATGAAGCAAAAGTCGCTCGACGCATTTTTCGAAACAAAATGGCGCGCCAACGCCAGGTGTCGCCATTGGACACAGGAAATGAAGTCAAAATAGGTACTGTAACTGGTAGGAAATCGACGGAAACGGATATGCTATCTCAATATAAAGCTTCCAGTGACGGTCAAGTGTTTTAATAGATAAATAACGAATAAATAAATAATTTTTTGGACGACAAGCTGTCTGCACCACGGCCAATTAAGAATATGCAACAAATTGTTTTGATTGTTTTTAGTATAAATACTCAGAGAAAATTGTTCTACCCTAACAAAAAAATTTAATGATGCGGTTGTACGACTCCGTATTCGAATGTCAATTTATTCGATATTGAATAACAATTAAATATTCGAGTTACATTTCGGTCGCACAATACTAGTAGGTACGTATATACGAAATTGTTTTTTTTAATTTACCTTGCGTTGTGTTTGTTCGCATGGCATACAAATTACTATCGCTGTGTTCTTTCTTCCTGTGTTTGTATAACGCTGTTTTGTTCGGAAGGACTTGTTCGCAGTCTCGACAAGGAATCCTAATGATACAATTATTTAATACATACATAGTGTCACGCATATATCATAGAAAGGGTAAGCAGAAGTGTATTACACTCACTTTTTGCCAATGCTCGATAGGAAGCGAGTCCATTGGCGTTTGTTTGACCTGGGCATTGAACCACACCTACGAAACCTCGTGCAAAGCAATCGTATATACTCCATCAACATCATCAATGGGTTTGATTCCCGCACAAGTCAAACATTTGTGTGCATGAACATGGATGTTTGTCTTGGTCTGGGTGTCTCTAAGTATAATATGTATGCATTTACAAAATAAAAAACATATATGTATGGTTATCCATTGTCTAGTACCCATAGTACAAGCTCTGCTTAGTTTGGGCTAGATGGTGTTGTGTGTATGTGATACAATATTATATTATATTATTATTATTATTATACCATATCTGTATAAGCCGTATAACGTCTACTACTGAACAAAGAAAGGGCCTATCAAAAAGATAGGCACAGCAATGGATGATTTGCCTCAAGTTTAGGTACAAGAACTCATCGGTATTTTAACTAAATCGTCTGTCCATCTTATGGAGAGGGAGGGAAGGAGGTTCGGTGTTTTCGTGTCCTTTGTTTTAATACTTGTAACATTACTCGGAATTAAGATATGATAGCGCATAAGATATATTATTATATAAATCTTACATAGGTAACAAGTCTTAGAATACCAATTAAAAATCTATTGTGTCTGACCACCGGTATGCCGCTGTGACTCCTCAACAGGTTAATTGTATAATTTTTGACAAATTATTTTTAAGCCCTATGTCTATATCTCGCGTGATATGGGAAATACGGGTATATGAGGCTTTGTTTCCATCAATTGTTTATGGCTGAGTGCTAATGACAGAAGCAAATCTGAAGCAACAAGAGTCTACTTACCTAAAATCATCTCTGGTGGCCTTGGTACTGGTTCCTGGATCGTCAGGTCCTGGTTTACCGTGCACTTTCTTACGATGATAAGCTAAGCTCCAACTACAACAAAAATATATACATAATTTTGCTAACGTAATATAGAATGTAACAAGAGAGAGATGCCAGGAGCTAAGCTTGTAGCAAGTGGCAATTCTTAGTATTTGCCAACTCCTTCGGGAATGCTTACGTCCTTGGTCCCGTGGTATTTATGAAAGTTTAAGTCTGCGCCCCGGTTTCTATATCCGGATCAGATTTGAACTGAATTCGCCGGATTTGACCGGAATCGAAGTTATAAAGAAGCTAAGCTTTAAAGTAGGGAATCGAATCGAATCGAATGATCATTTGGAAAGCATTCTTACCTGTTAGGAAACGTCATCTCGCACTGGTTACATTTGTATAAGTAGTTTTCGTTGGCGTGTTTCATACGACGATGTACTTGAAGATATGTCCAATGAAGGTAGGAACGCCCGCAGTCCTGGGAACAAGCTACATTTTACCATATTTTGTTTTAAAGAGATAATCAGGTGGTTTTACCAGCCACATTTCGGACCTTTTCCATTGTCAGACTTCGCGATATTGCTAAACCATACTTAACTCGGCCTCATACTCGGAATATCACTACTGATTGTAAGTACTGCTCGGATGGCGTATTGGTGTAAGTGGGCCCCTCGCCACTGCTGTCGCGCTGAGTGTTATGGGTTCGATCCCCACACGGGACAAAAATTTGTGTGATCCACAAATAGTTGTTTCGAGTCTGGGTGTTCATTGTGTCCGTTGTTTGAATGTTTGTAAAGTCCCCCGCGATACAAGAATTATTCCTAGGGCGGGCGTTGTCCTCTATAAGAAAAAATAGCCCAATATCAGTCGCCATCTTTAAGTTATCGATCCATCTGGATTTAGGGTTTTGCTATACCATCAATTCCTATACTTTAGGTTTTCATGTCCACCTGGCTTTGTAGCATTACATAACTTTTACTAATGTACGTACCTCGCATAGAAAATGCTTGACAACAGGAAAGTCTCCGTATCCGAGGATACCGGCAGCGATGGGTGGGTCGGCGTCTCTCTGCGTAGAGCCGTCCGCCTGCTTCTTAGCTTCAGCTAATGAGCGCTTGTAGAAGCCGTGCGTGGTTTTATGCGTCGTACATCTGCAGACGATACAGTTGTGACGTTACCATCAAAATGTCTATCCGAAACTAGGGGTCGAACGAATATAACCTATAATGAAGTTTCGGAATTCTTTTTTTTCTTTTTCTAAGGTGGCAAACATGCTTACGGCCCACCTGATGGTAAATGGTCACCGTAGCCTATGGACGCCTGCAACACCAGAGGCATCACTTGCGTGTTACCGACCCTTTAGGAAAGGAGAAGCAGTGGGAAGGAGGAAAGAGGGTGATTGAGCCTCCGGCACTGTCACCCACTGAGCGAAACACAACAGTAGGAATACTGCTATTTCATGTCGATATTCTGTGAGAGGGTAGTCCTTCCCCGGTCGAGCCGATTCATGCTGATTAATGGGTAGTTCAGACTACTTGATGAAAGGGTTTTGGACAATCAAGAAGTTATGTCTCAAAATTCAGGATACATTTTGAAATAAATATGTTTCACGGTACAAGTACTGCCCAAAACTTCTGCATTATTCGTTAAACTTATATACAGGCGTACCTATATAATTATATGTATATATTACAAATGCCCTCAAAATATATCAAGCAACTGGAGAATCATGTTAGAACGTGATGGGTTTTACTTAATTGACTGTTAAAGAAATAAGTCCGATAGACTTGCTTCATACAAAAGGCACACTATCGCTAAATTGCTGCTACTACAAAACATCGCCATACCTAGAATACGTAGCGAAGCTCACTTTGCAGATGTGACAGGTGAATGGGTTCTTCACACCCTTGTGTATGACGCGGTGCTCGTTTAGACCTGACTCCAAGTAGAACACACTGAAACGAATACATTTTAGAGTTACTATATGACAGACATGAATGACACGAAGCGCTTTGCTTCCACTTTTATAATGCGTACCGCTAAGGAGTGGAATTCGCTACCTAAGTCTGTGTTTCCCGATGAGTACAATCTGGGTGTCTTCAAGTCGCGAGTGAATAGGTATCTTCTAGGCCAGCGTGCTCCATCGTCGACTGCATCTTCACTTAAGATCAGGTGAGATCGCGGTCAAACGCAAGCCTATTACAGTATAAAAAAAGGAAAAAAAAAGACATGGCAATTAACAGGTATGTTGATCCTTCATTTGGCTTCCAATCACTTAATAGAATCCCAACAATAAATCCTTACTAGTATTTATTTATTTATTTATATACAATCAATCCTAATTAGTATTATAAAAATGCGAATGTGAGTTTTCTGTTTGTTTGTAAATTATGTTTTTACGCCTTAACTAGTAGAACGATCACCATTAAAATTCGATATACATATCGCACCCTTAATAAAACAGAGACTTATCTCAGTATTTTGGATTAAACAAATTTGAACTCTATATTATATATATTATATAATATATATAATATATTATATAATATAATATTAGATAATATAATATTATATAATATAATATTAGAATTTAACATATACAATCAGAGTTCAAATTGCCTTACTTTCAAATTTCGAGTTAAGTCGCTGTTTTATTAAGACTGCGATATGTTGTCAGGGTTTCAGAAAAGGACATCTAAAGAAAAAGTACTGTTCACGAGTGATAGAAAATTATTGACAAAATCTAGATTAATGCAACTGAAGCCGCGGGCAAAATGTAGTGTTATATATAGACAAGGGAGGTAGAACACAGCCTACACTACCAGATTTGGAAAGCATGTATTAGAGTAATTTAAAAAAAAAATTGTGATTAGAATTTGGGTAATGTAACTATTTTAAATAAATAATAAAAGAAATGGGAACCGACATCATCATTATTACGCAGGGCACAAGAAGACCAATGACAACTTACTCTTCACAATACTCGCATCTGAACGCCTTCTCAATCTCCACCACACGTATAAGAGCTCGTGCTTCGTCAGCCAGCTGGGTGAGTAAGGGTTCCCCCACTTCGTTCGTTACTTGACGATTGATGGGTTTCGACAGTTTCGGAGACTCTGGCAGAAACCAGCAGATTACGGATCAATTCGGCATAAATTCAACCAAATGTAGGGAGACTTGATTTGAAATCGCTATATCTAACGCATAGAGTCTATAAACCTTCGCAACATTTCAATAACCCCAACCTTTAAAATTATATGATACTAGCTTTTGCTTAGTAGGTTAGATTATGTTAGTTTAAAGAGGGTAGTCTTATTGTGGCCTGCCGTTTCATATGGCCGGCCGAAACCTCGGCGGGGTCGCGACTGCATGTGAAAGTGATTTGTGCGGTCGCGCCGATTGCGGTTTTGTCGAGAAACACCGTGGTAGGTTTAGTCGGTATTACCATTGTTACCATTGTCCATCATCATCATTACCATCTTTCTTTTACCCCGATGAGTGCGACATAACTCCTCTGCCCGCCCACGCGAAGGGATACGCGTCAATGCAATCCCATGAAAAAAATACAAAAGGAAAAAAAGCGGGATGTTCTAATACGTAGGTGTGTGTGTATATATATATATATATATATTTTACATTTTTCCCCACGCCAGGATATTAGATTTCACCACCGCTGTTTAGCGACTAGGCACCGCCAGATATAGTATTCTATCACATACACACAACACCATCACTCAGCAGCCCAAACTAAGCAGAGCTTGTACAATGAGTAATTGAGTACTAAACAATGGATAAACATACATAATATACATATACTTTTTTGCTGTAAATACATACATATTATACATAGAAACACCCAGACCAAGACAAACATCCATGTTCATGCACACAAATGTTTGACTCGTGCGGGAATTGAACCCGCGACCTCAAGCGTGGCAGTCAGTTACACTAACCACTACGCCATCGAGGCCGATGTGTTGCATTGGGAGTCACTGGCGTTAAATGAAACGGTTGATAGAACTTTAACCTTTGTATTTATGCTCCGAAATAATGTCTATCCACATTCGTACCGACTGGACAGTACGCAGTAACTGCAGGCGACGCTAACATACTTCTTGCTTACACACAAGTGTTGATTTGTCATTTCTTGCATACTTATAGAGTCCCTACATTGGTAAAAGTATTTTCTTTTTAATAAAATATAGCCTATGGTACGCGGTGATAATCAGTTCAGTAGTTTTTGAGATAAATCCTTACAAACAAACAAACAAAAAGCAAATCTTTCCTCTTAATAATATTAATATAGATGACAATTTCTTATAGCTACTAGTAAAAGTTGAAAGTAGAAAGAGTAAGAATTCAAAGTAATATTTAGGATTGACCACATTTGTTCAATGTTTAGCTACTTAATTATGTTAATAGCTGTACATGTGTGGGTCTCTGCACTGTGCCGACGATCTTTTTAATTTGTAAAGGTATTATGTGTAATATCCGTTCAACACAAAGTGAGGATCTTTCAACCAAACTGAGTGATCGTACCGACAAATATCGCCAAATTAATAAGTCGTTGCAAACTTTGTTAGCGCGATTTAGGATCGCATAGAGTAGTGTGTAATAGAATACAATGCCATCTCTTGGCGTGAGTCGTTACTTCTTCACCTGTGTGGAGCCGGTACAAATTTATTGGTTTTGATTTGGTGAAAGTACTACTCAGTGACTAAGCGGCGAGGAACTACGATTTATCCCTTCTGCTTTAAAGTGTATGACTTACCAACGATCTGCACGGTGTGTCGTACTAGTCCACTAGTGGGCGACAGCTGCACCGTCATCTCTTCAGCTTCCGCCTTCAGCTCATTTGCAAATGCTTCTATACATTCCGTTGATTTCATAGCATGCTCCTAACACAGTAAGATTTGGATGAATACGTGATTTAACGACGTCATATTTCGTAGACATCTAGCTACTATATTTTCTTTTGCTTTTTTTCACCATATGGTGACCAGCTGCTTCAGTGATGACAGGTACCTGCGCATGCGCCAAGTCCCTGAAGGCGCGCTTGCACACGGCGCACACGCGCACGAGGCGCGGCGCCAGCTCCTCCTCGTGCGCGCGCACGTGCATGCGCAGCCGCGACCGGCGGGTCAGCTGCTTCAGGCATATGTGGCACTGGAACGGCTTGATCTGACCAACAAATACACTTAGATGCAGAAAATAATAAATACCTTACAGTAATTCTAGAGAGCAAATATTGAAATTCTTTTAACCAGCTACCTGTACATTGCTTCTTCAAAAACCTAAAATCAGTGTCTGGGCCGAGAATTGAGCCTTGAGGAACCCCGCCTGATCATACAACAAGCGGTTCACTTTCCGTTAAGATGAAATGTTTGCATTTTAAATAATGAAATAATACTTTAAAATATCGCATGCAATATTTCAGTATACAGAAATTAATTCATTACTACACCTTTGCTGGTAAAAATCACAATCAAAGGCCTTACAAAAATTATAGACACCTAATGCTTTAGGAAAATAAATACAACATAATAGTAGGCCATCTCTGGTAAAATATTAACAGGTTATTATGTATGACTGCATCGTTACTTGTTTATTAGAATATCATTGTCTTTATTTTATGCATTACATTACGCATGCAGCGCATGTCTCCCGCTTGATCAAATACTGCCGAACTACGCCGCGACAACGTGTTAGTTCTCGAACCTTCGAGCCCCGGCCGCAGCTGGCCCGCTGACGTTGCCAAGCCCGTCTACAGCAGCTGCATTCCGCTCCGCTGCCTCCAAAGCGATCGCCACAGATACCGCTTTAACGAATTTAATGTTTCCTTCCGCAAAAAATCGTTGTCTAATAAGGTCGCTCAATATACCGCACACGAACTGGTCTCTCAGATTATAGTCCAAACTTGTGCCGTATTCACCATACCGTGTAACTTTCTTCAATCCCGCCATGTAGATAATACGAAATACTTTCGGCGGCTTGATGTCTTCTTTGTCGAAATTTATAACGTTGTGCCAAAATAGACGGATTCGGTTGCAAATGTTATCATAATATCATCATGTCATGTTCGCCGGCTTCCTCGGACTACACAAGTTCACTAATAATTCATATCCCGCTTCACCCACGCATGCTATTAGCGTCAGTAGTTTTAGGTCTTCCTTCAACGTATTTACCAAAAAATACACGTCCAGCCTATCACAGTATGACAGCCAACTACCCGTCTTCATGTCGAATTCGCCAAATTTGCCATCTTCGTCGCCATTATAGTATTGTCAAGTAAAACACGTAATTCGCTCGGAAGACATTTATTAACTAATTAAGCCGCGGCTGGTCAACAGTATTTATACATGACACTACTTAAGAATTACATTATACATTACATTATGAAAAATTGTTAACATTAATTATTAAATAATAATTTTACTAGCAACCATACACACAGATGCGATTTTCTATTGCGATACCTATCGCCTTAAAATTTATATCAAAGAGGCCATTCCAAACTCTTAGAAACCATGACTTGGACTCTGATTTAGAATCTACATCAACGGGTATGAGGTTATCTTGCTAAGACAAATTTGTATTTTTGACTTCATCTACATCTTGCTCTTGTAATTCCAGAGTTAAAGATTGACAATAGGTAAAAAGATATTCAAAATGCCAAAGAAGGGAAAAGACAGAATGCACTGACCTGTAGGTGCGTGACTCCATGTTCATCCAAGGTCTGCTTGTCCAAGAACCGCTTCCCACACGTGACGCACACGTAGCGACGTGTGTCTGTATGTGTGCGACTGTGTTTTGTCAACGTTGCCCTGTACCACAATCACACAGACTATTGCAATGTTAAAAACATCACTACGCATATGGCGACCGCGGGCAGGACGTTCGGGCGTGAGGCACGGGAGCTACGGCAGCCGGTAATTGCCGTTGTCTGGCGTACTGCCTTGCCGATCCTACAAAATAGGAGCAACGATGCTACCAGGGCCACAACCGTTGACCCATACTTCCTTAAGCAATGGACGCCGACGCCCGGTCTTTAGATATGTTTAAATGGTTATATTAACAAATAAGCTACTAATAGTACAATAATACCTTCATAAAGAGCACTGAAAATCTTGCATACCTCAGGTACGTAACACTAAGTAAAGCTGCGAACTTCTGTGGGGTATATAACTTTGGATGGCTGGATTTCGTCAGCTTTTAGCAAGTAAGTATAGCAACTAGAACAACTGATGTGAGTCTAAACATGTATAGAATACAATATACAATTTACTCCTATTAAAGTCAAACTCGTAACCTCAAGAAGAACGTCTTCCCGCAGTCTTCGACCGGACACTGCCACCTCTTCTGTTTGTCGTGCTGAAAGTGCACGTGGTCGAATAGCTCCGTCTCCGTGGAGAAGGTGGTGCCCATGCATTCTGAGCACGAGTAGCGACCGTCTGACGTCATCATATTTGTGTTCTCGTGGAACTGCCTGTGACCAACAAGTATTCATTTTAGTAGGTACACAACAAATTCGCTCATGCTGTGCGGTGCTGAACAAGCTTTGCACTCGGTTGTTCCCAATCTCTGATATGTCAAAATCTGGTTCCGGGAGGAACTTTTGGTAGTATTGCGACTAAAGGCCGCAGTCGACAAGGTTGTATGGGTAGTGGAGCGTGCTATTGAAGATGTCCCTAGGCATCGCCAATGCATTCAATAGTCTGCAATTTAAGTGCATCTGGGAGTCTCTCCTATATCACGGTGTACCTATAACGGTGTACCACAGAACGGCTCGTGATAGTCTATTTGAAAGGCAGGAGTGTTTACCTCGAAGTGTCTGGGAAAGATGAAGCAGTCGCCGTCGTGGTATCCCACAGGGCTCAATCCTTGGTCCACTTCAGTGAGACATTGGCTTCGACTGAGCCCTACGCAATGTGCTACCTCCTAGGCTGGGTGTGAACAGCTACATCAGCAATAATTTCGCTCCGTGCCTCGGGAAGCCCGTTAAGGTATTGGTCCTGCGCCAGATCTCTCTCCGGTCGTGTCGGATTACCGTCCCATCGGATTATGAGAGTTAGGGATCAGAGAGTACACTCGTGTTACCGCACAAACTTGTGCACTATAATATCTCCTGCGCAGATGGCCAGTCTCCGTTAAGATTGGCCGCCGTGACCGAAATTCAGTCTGGAGGATACACTTTCGTTACAGCCTGTGTGATATTCCTTTAAGGAGGCGGGGGGTCTCCCAAATCGGTGCTTTGCTGACTTTTTGCTCACAAAGACTCTTGCTGTGGCGTTACGGAGTGCTGACAAACCGCCCCGTAAGGTCTCGATTATGTTGGTAAGTACTCACATGTGAAACTTGAGTCGTACTTTGGACGTGAACGATTCATTGCAGTTATGGCACGTCACGATACGAGGGTTCCAGGTCGGCTGCTTATTGCGACGCTTTCTGGGACGCTGCGGACAATTGTGAGTATATATATATATATATCTTATTACTATTGTCTACAAAAAAACTTGATAGATAAGCTCACCAACAATTTGACGGGAATCAAACACGAGACCTCATGTACAACAGTCGCATTCACAACCAATGCGCCATCGAGGTAGCCTATTTAGATACCATAATAATATAATTTCGATATAGAGAAAACTTGACCCACACACTCCGCTTCTTTTGCAAAGAGCAAAATAGAAAAGCGAGTTACAGATATTGGTTATACATACTAACCATAACTAGAAGATCGTTGTCATGTGAAGAAAAAGTTCTGGAACGCCCCTGTGCTCTCTGTAAAAATATCACACGTGTATATTTATTAATTTTGTTTTATATGCAAGTACAGCATGTAATAGGAATATAGGATCAATATACAACTTATAAAAACAGGTAATTTAGGCATATATACTAATATTATAAAGAGGAAAGATTTGATTGTTTGTTTGTATCGGTTTAACTCAAAAACTAATCAACAGATATAAAAAAAAAAATTGTCATTTGATAGCTATATTATCACCGAGTAATATAGGCAATATTTTTGTTTTTAGTACGTTTATATAGATAAAAGAAAAACATAACTTATCTAGGTACCTTTAAAAAATCTTCTTCCGTCGGTATACATATGAGATTGCCATCCTTGGTCTTTCGTTTCCCTCTTCGCTTGCATCGATGTGACGATAGACTTTCGGCAGTTGGAAATATCTGGCTGTTGAATAAAGAACATATTTTAGTATTTGGATAATTTAAATTGCAAAGATAAGCTGAGTGGCTGAAGTCATCTCGCAATTGCAGCAGGAGGCGGATTCAGTGACTATATTGTACAAAATATTTTGCCGTAATAGGAACTCGCAAGTCTGGGTGAAATAAGATAAAATATTGCTTTGTTTCATTTTATCTTAAATTATTCTTGGTTGAAGATTTTTTTTTATTGCGATTTCGGTGACAGGCAAGCCAGCGGCCCACCTGATAGTAAGCGACAACCGTGGCTCATACACATGACTGTGTTCTCATAGCATTACAGAAGCAATATCAAAAAAACACAACCAAGTCGCTGCCTACCGGAAGAAAAAGGAAAATGGAGCAGGATGGGGTTTGGGAAGGAAGGGTGATTGGGCCTCCGGCGCTCTCACTCACCGAACGAAACATAACAGATACTGTTATTTTACGTCGATCTTCTGTGAGAGGGTGGTACTTCCCCGGTCGAGCCGGCCCATTCATGCTGTAACCAGCGTGGCCCTACCACTCACATATATACTCCTTTTCTGTACCCCTGACAACGTGTATGCGATGTTTCACGATGACCGGTTGAGTAGTTAAGGCGTGAAAGCTTAACAAGCAAACAAACTCACATTCGCACTTATAATATTAGTTCGGTTTATATACTGAATATACCAAGATGGTAGCTGAAAATTATCTTTTTTATTACAATATGGTTTAGATTGAGCGACATTTAATCTAACTAATTGCTAGTTGAATTCTTCTAACAGTCGGAATCAAACTGCCTAAATAGGTTTGCTTTTCTTTATTTTAGTTGGGCTGTTTACCTTACCTGCAATTAAAACACTTGAACGTCTTCTCAGATTTCGTCTCCTTTGGTTCTTCAGCACCCTGAAAAATAGATATTCATAGCTTTGCATAAGCTAAATACTAAATCGAAGCGATAGCACTGTCGGACTGCTACGCAGAGGTCTCGAGGTCGATTCCAAGGCACGCAACCTCTGACTTTTTGAAGTGTAAATAGTTGATAGCTCGCTTTAACGGTGATTGAAAACATCTTCAGGAAAACTGGATCTAAGAGTTCTTCATAATGTTCTCGAAGATATGTGAAGTCTGCCAACCTGCACTGGGCCAGCGTGGTAGACTATGGCCAAACCCTTTTCATACTGAGAAGAGGCCCGTGCTCTGCTCCCACTGCAGAGCACGGGATTTTTCTCAAGCTTCTACAGTTTAATACAGGGCTAATATTATTTGTAATTCAAAAACAACGGAAAGGGATCGAAGCTTGGGTGAAAGAATTAGAAATGAATATGATCAGAAGCTAGTGGTTACCTTGCTGCCACCCAATAGTTTCTCCAGCTCCTGGCTAGCTTCCATATCAGCAGTCTGCACGATCCAGATCTCATCCTCACTGCTGTCTAATGCTTCTTGTTTCACTTCTGTCTTTATTAGGGGCGGCTCATGGTGCGCCTGCTGAGGTCACCATATAGATGTGACATAATTATATTTATCAATTCATTTGATATGAGTGCACGGATTGCGTCGTGGTTTAAAGGTCACCTCGCCACTAACAATGCGACGAGAGCTGTTGTTTGAAACACGGGTCAAAAATATGTGTGGTTCACTAATAGTTTTGAGTCTGTTTGTCCTTTGTGTCCGTTGTTTGAACGTTTGTAAAGTACCCCGCGACACAGCAATTAATCCTAATGCAGGGATTATCTTTCTTTTAAACTTATTATATAAAACCACTGTTTATTATCTCAATATATAAAAACAACGAACTACGCGATACAATAATTTTAATTAATCCTATCAACTTAACTATATCGAGACAAAATGATAAAAGCATTGTGCCTCGACGCCGGCATCTGTACACCTAAGGGCCTGTGCACACCACGTTTTGTAAATGTGCCGTTGACGCGCGTTTTAGAAACGTGCGTCGACGGCGCGCTTTTTTCCTACAAAGCAGTTTGTTGTCGTTTGTATCGATACACACGCGCGTTAGCATCGCGTTTGTATCCATTCAAACGCGCTGCGATATTGCGTTTTAAAGCAGAACCTCGTCAACAGTAGCAAGATGGCGTCGATCGAGACAGTATTGATTGCATCCGCTTTGTTATTGCGCTAGTGACGCGCCGGTGTCGTACGTTTGAATCGATACAAACGCAATGCTAACGCACGTGTGTATCGATACAGACGCTCCGGTGTCGCGCGTTTGAATCGATACACACGCGCATTTGCATCGCGTCTGTATCACAAGACACGCGCGTCGACGGCGCGTTTAAAAACGTGGTGTGCACGGCACAGGCCCTAAAGACGAATTAAACTATATAAGAAATATACTACTTAGTACGTGTAAGAATACAAAATAAGAATCAAATTACTTAACAATACATTTATTGGTGCGGTTAATTTAATTCGAGTAAAGTCAGACTTCATATTAATCTTCTGATAACATCGTCGACATCGAATATCGATGTTATGTATGTAGTACCTACTTATATTACTATATTTTTATATTATCTAGTGATCAATCTCTAAACAATTTTCGAAATTCTAAGTCACATATAAGTGGTCTAGATTTATATGACGAAAGCTGATAATTGTAGCATTTTTTGACTTTCATTAAAGGTCGAAAAAGTACTACAATTATATGCTTTTTAGAACATATCTACATAATAGCTATATTAATTCATTACACAGAGGTACACAATAATTGCACGAGTGTAAGTCAAAAAGCTTCTGATTTAAAGACCGTCGAAAGTATCCTCCAATAGTCCATATAATATAATATAATATAATATAATATAATATAATATAATATAATATAATATAATATAATATAATATAATATAATATAATATAATATAATATAATATAATATAATATAATATAATATAATATAATATAATATAATATAATATAATATAATATAATATAATATAATATAATATAATATAATATAATATAATATAATATAATATAATATAATATAATATAATATAATATAATATTCTATCACATACACACAACACCATCTAGCCCAAACTAAGCAGAGCTTGTACTATGGGTACTAGACAATGGATAAACATACATATATACTTTTTTTTTTGTAAATACATACATATTATACATAGTGTTACGCCCAGTGACATCTCTTGTGGCATTGTGGGAAAGACTCGGCAGTTCCGTCTAATAATTTACACCGCCATCTATTGACATCTTACGGAACTACGTAGTAGGTATGCTTACGAGAATCGTAGAGAAGATGCTGGTACTTTCTCGAATCATCGTACTGTTTACTTACCGAATACAGCGTTACTAGAAAACTCTAGAAACGCTTTACTCGCGTATAAATAGGGCGCACGCGCACCGCCGACTCAGTTTTACAATCGTAAGCGGTCAAGTGTTCATCGAAGCGAACGGAAGCGGAAATACTACGGAGTTTGAAGCAGTACAGTGAAAAAGTGTGGTATAGTGTTTGTTGTGTTTTAAATTTAATTGTGTGTCTGAATAAAACGTGTTTTAGTCGGTAATATTGTTTATATTCTTATCTGTCGAGCCCAGCACGTAACAATAGAAACACCCAGAGCAAGACAAACATCCATGTTCATGCACACAAATGTTTGACTTGTGCGGGAATCGAACCCACGACCTCAGGCGTGGCAGTCGGTTACACTAACCACTACGCCATCGAGTCGTTTAATATAATATAAAACCACACTGTCGTCTTTTTACTACACTACCGTGTATTTATACTATATATCTACTATCAATGACTACAATGCGACGCTAAACAATACTGGAGCACAACTAACCGTCGGCAAACTAGACTCATTCGTATTATCTTCTGGAAGGTTCTCGGCGTCTAAAATATTATTGGAAAATAGTTTAGTTCTACATAAAATTGTCAAACGTTCACGCGAATGTTATACAACGAATAATTTCAAAAGTTTAGTTCTACTGGATAAACGACACTGCCTCAGTGATTCAATGTCATAATAATAGGTATAACTGACACATGTGAGTTGGAGTATAAAGCGCATTATATAATTGCCTGTCTGAAAAATACAAGCCGAGGCATCGAACCTGAGGCATGTCACACGCAGGAGTGATGAGGAAGCCACATAATTTACGACCTGTTTTAATATTGGTATGTCAGGTCCACATATTTTATTGTTATGTTAGGGAAAATAATTCATAAGCCATGGCCTCATTCTTCTCACACTGAGAATAGGCCCGTGCCCAGCAGTGGGCCAGAGCATGTATGCAGGGCTGATATTATTATTCATACACAATACTGTAACGTAACTGACCAACCTTTCTTTTCATCATCACTTTTCTTGTTTGAGCTGCGAGTCCGCGTTGCTATGGGCGAAGACTCCTTAGATTTGGACTCCATTTCTAAAAGAGATAGAGATTTTGTTGCTTTTCGGCTACACGGTTTGGTTGCAGGTTTCTTCTCATAGGCTCAACCCTTTGCCTGAACCTAGCAACTAACCTAAATGTAGCTTCAGTAACTTAGTAAACTTATTAACCTATATATTTTGACGTTCATATGTGTTACTTTGTGACCTAAATGAATAAATGATTTTTGACTTTGACTTTGACTTTGACACGAACAGTCTATAGTTTAAATGAGCGGCTAGCCACTGTTACTGTTTGATCTTACGTGTTCTATGCCTATAGAGGACAATGACTCGTATGGGCCATTTTTGGATGCTTTGTGACCATTGTTTCAATATTTGTGTAATCTACTGCATCACAAGAATTATGGACAAGAACAGTCATTAGAAATCTTGTAATATGTCTAGGCAAGAGATAAATAAAACAAACACCAATATTATTATAAAAAAATTATAGAACCTTAAGCATCTACTAAATATAGTAGAGACTTGCTATGTCTTACGTTCCTTCTAAAATCTATAGGATTGCAAGCGATCATAGGCTAGTAACTGCTTGCCATCAAGTAGACCATCCGTATTAAATTTATTTCTTTCTATTTCTTTCTTTCTATAATATACACCTATTTTGTTTTTAAGACCTCTCCCGCTTTAGGAATAATTCCTGTGTCGCAGGGGACTTTATAAACATTCAAACAACGGACACAAAGAATACCCCTACTTAAAACAGCCATTCGTGGATCACACAAATGTTTGCCCAGTGGCGAGGCGACCACTCAAACCACTACGCCATCCGTGCAGTCAAGTATATGGATAGGTTGCTGACATGAATGTATTAATTATATCATCTCCAACATTTTATTTCTTATTATAATAATCCAGTACAAAAAATAACTAATAAACAAGTATAGAATTAACTTACCATCTTTAATATCCTTTGGTCCTTCATCTTCATTACTTTTATTTCTTTCGTGTGCTGCTTTCAAATGCCCCTTTAGCCATTTTAAATTTGCGTATCCTGAAGTAAATATTTTATTTAATTAAAATAAATACCAAATACCTACTCTGCCTACCCCTCTGGGAAACATGCGTGAATCTATGTATGTATGTAATAACAAATACCAAACTGGTACAGTTGGCTGGGAAAATACGTCCATCTGATTTAGAATGTCGCAGTCAAAAAGACCTGTGCTGTGTTCCTCCGGTCAGTAAGTCTTCCAGCCTTCAGTCTCGAAAATTTACAGCCCAGATATTCAGAAGGTGACCGAAAGCAATCGTTGCCTCTCGCTCCGACAGCACATTCACGCAAACAGGTAAATAAAGTATGTTTGACAACTAGTTTTCAGAGTCTTCTTCACAGAGTATCAGCGTATTCCCGTCTAAGGCGCACATGGTCAAATCTGCAAGGGTGCTCTTTAGAAAACCCAAATTTCGCTTTCACCGACGACAACGAATCTGTACGATTGTCAAAAGCAAAGCTCAAACTTTTACCATAAGACCTACAACGCATTATATACACCTCTGACCTAGCAATGTGCTGTGTCCTTGACTTAGTAAAGTTGGTTTCGCATTGTGCAGACCTTCATTCGAATATCAGAATTGCATTCGAAGATTTTCGAATATTCAAGCAAACAAAACTATATGACTATTCTTACCGTAATTACAGAGTGGACAAGGGAACACTTCTCCATCTTCCAAGTCGTGTTTGTGCGCCTCGCAATGCTCCGCCACTTCGTATACATCAACGAATATTTTCTCACAGAATCTGTAAAATAACAATTCTGAATCTATAATAATGCAAAGTTGAGTCTCGCATTATACACACTGACTTTTAAATAACTAGAACACCCGGAACAGGATATCTATTGTTACACCCAGTGCCATCTCTCGGCATTGTGGGTAAGACTCGGCAGTTCCGTCTAATAATTTTTTACAGCACCATCTATTGACGTCTTACGGAACTACGTAGTTTGTCGGTACAAGAAGCGTAGCGAGAACGCTGGCACATTCTTGAATATTCGTGCTGTTTACATACCGGGTATGAATTGTCTAGAAAACTCCGACAACTCTTTAACCGCGTATAAAAGGGGAAGGCCAGCGCTCGCCAAGTCAGTTTACAATCGTAAGCGGTCAACTATACATCGGAGCGAACGGAAGCGAAAATACTACGGAGTTTGAAGCAGTTACAGTGGAAAAGTGTAGTATAGTGTGTGTTGTGTTTTAAATTTAATTGTAGGTTAGAATTAAACGTGTTTTAGTCGGTAATATTGTTTACATTCTTATCCCTCGAACCCAAAACCTAACACTTATCACATGCGGATATATAATATATAATAAAATCAGCCCTATATCAAACTGTCCCACTGCCAGGCGCGGTCTAGTGCGGGTGGGTAGACTTCACATATCTTCCAGGACTATGGAGAACTCTCAGATATGCAGGTTTCTTCACGATGTTTTCCTTCACCGTTAAAGCGAGCGATAATTAACTATTTAATACGGAGTCCAACGGCCTCCCACAAGGCTATCGCTTCTGAAATTGACGTGTCGTGCCGAATATCAAATCCAAAATTATCTACTGAGATATTTAGCTTATGGCATGACGGTTAAAATGCCTACTACCTGTCATCGGTAAGAGTACATATTATAACATAATAAGCCAATATTTTGTCTGACCCGCGTCGCACATGGTTATTCTATTATACCGGCAAATTTATGGTCTGTATAATATGATCAAATACCTACTTCACGATTATGCTAATTGTACAAAGCTAGAGATTGTTTGTTTGAGCGCGTTAATCTATTAACTATAAGTCAAAATCAAAGTCAGATCCGAAAATTACTTTTTGCATTTAGTATACTATTAATTGAGGAAGGTTAGGGTATATTACACAGCTACAATCCTTAGGAACAGAGCAGATGAAACCACAGAGCAAAGCTAGTATAAATATTATATCAGCGGCTACCACTTACAAATACATGTATTTAAACTACCGGCCTAACTGTAGGGAGACAGCGACGCGTCGCTATCACATCACACCTGAATAAGCAAAACTTAATGCGTCAGCAATGTCTCTATATGAATACGAATGTGAGTTTGTTTATTACGTTTTCACGCCTTAACTACTCGGCCGGTCATCATGAAATTTCGCATACAAGTTGTCAGGGGTACAGATAAGGATATAGGGGAAAACCTAACCCTACCTACATTTATGCGAGCGAATCCGCGGGCAAAATCTAGTTAGTAAGTAATAATTACCTGCATTTTAACTCAGTAACTTCATTGCTATCACAAGAATATTTGCCCAGGAACTCTTTTACCTCTTCATCAGCTTCCTCTAAATTGTCTATGATGTTGTCTATTTCCGGTTCCCGCTCTATAATCTCCACGTCACTGGAACTACCCTCTTTTTTATCATCCTTCACTATTATAATGTCATCAGACCTGGGATCATTGTCTATGGGCTTAGTAATAATCTCACCGTCAGAACCGATTTCTACTTTAACAAATTCTTCCTTATCAACTTTAGAATCCATCTTCTCTTTACTATTACCATAACGCGTGAAATTAAAATTCTTAATTTTCTGAAATATATATTGTTGATTATTTCTTATAACGAGAAATTCATCTGGGTTTAAAAATTGGTTCGCGCTTTTCATTCTGCATGGTCTAAAGTTTTCGTTTAAACAGCATTCGCATATAATTTTGAGTTGGGTAGACATTTTTTTCTGTGGAGAGCATCTGTGTAATCTCTGGTCTTCGTTATCGAAGAGGTACAGCTTATCCACACTATTATCAACGTGTTTCCCGCATATAAAACATATCTGGCTCTCACTCTCTCCTATTAAAACTCCATCAATATTCATATAAGTCATTGTCTTGTTCCAACTTTTATGGACCAGCCTCGACGGATCTGTCTTTCTAACATGCCTTCTTTCGCTGTACCCTTGGTCATAAGGCAATGAAGTCATTGGAGAGTCTTTGAACATGTTCAGAATGTCCTCCCTAGTGTAAGAAAGACTATCATTTCTTTGATAACTCTCGAAGTTCTTAAAATTATCTTTTATTAAACTCTTAGGCGATTTGTTTCGTGTAGTCACTGGGTTCAAAGTCGCATACGTTTTATTCGTATTAGCTTCTAAGTATTTAGTAAACTGCGCTTCGAAACCGGAGGTGTTATTACAAACCAGTTTGAACGGCAATGAGTTAATAAAACTGCATTTTGGACTGGAATTCTTACTGGACCATCTTGAGACGGGACTTTCAACTATATTAATTTTCTTTGTCTCTTCAATTGTGAGGTTTTCAATGTCAATATCATCAGTGACGTCAGCGTACTTTACAAACGGTATTTTTTCAGCTGTCAAGTCTATCAAAGGGTCATCGTTATCAAAATGTATTTGAGAAGCTCTGATTTGAGTGCCGTCGTCTAATATGTAGACCAAGTCGTTGGCCCCATCGTTGTTGCCCATCAATGGGTCAAATGTTTGCGTCAAGTCAGATGGTTGCATGTTCTGTTCGGCGTTTATAAGGAACTGGTATATGTTGTCTGTTAGTGACACTGGCTGGTTTCTTGTTATTGAGTTTATATCAACATCGAAGCCTAGTAATAGTCTGAAATGGAGATACAATTATCATTTCCTTTTGAATTAAAAACTACATTTACGATTGTTAAAACTGTTTGTTTTGCTAGCCTATTTTTATTGCGCTATTTTAGCAATTTTTATTAATGTGTAATGTGCATGCATTTGAATAATATTTAAATATAGTTGTGCTCATATCGATCTACTAACGATGCATAGTCAAGGAAGGCTTGCCTTTAGCTGCTACTAAAATTGTATGAGTCAAAATGATGATCGTGTAAAATATTTTTTCGGGTAAAAAATCATGATTAATATTATGTGTTTTTGATATGTGGTTACCTATCAACAATTTAAACTATTACTGCTATAAATAACTAACATTCATTATAATTTTGCAAGATAGGCGAAATCGAAATCTCGCATGTGTATGGACTGATGTAGCTGACTGTACTTTTCGAAAAGGCTGTACTGTGAGGGAAGAAGTGTATTGAACCGGTCACACCGGCCACATAACCGTTTGAACCAACTTGTCTTTGGTACTGATTTTACCTTGTTTTGTATGCTATAATACAAAACAAGGTAATATCAGTACCAAAGACATCTACATAAAAGTGGTACTAGGTATCTAAAGGATTTAGGCATAAATATGTTACTTATGCTTATTATATTTATACAGCACGTAATAGCAAGACTAGTACCGTTTACCGAGACAATTTCAAAATTAAGTGCAACTCCTTTCTTAAAATAAGACCATTCCTTCACTAGGGATCAAACCATGTGTCACGGAGGACCTTACAGACATACCTACATTTAACCGACATAAAGTACACTTAGACTCAGAACAATTATTCGTAAATACCAAAGTAAACACGAATAATTGGACTTGAAGCGTAATCTTAAGCGCGGCCACAGCGGTGTGCCGAACCCTTGCACTCTTGCCCTCCATCCATACATACAAACAACAAGTATGTTGTAGAAAGTGGTAGCTGTATAGCTTGTATTAATAATAATAATAATATAATAATAATAATATTTATTTTCTCTCCACAATATTTACAATTTTGACAAAATATACAAATTGCTTAATATTAAAAAATAATACAGAAGGAACATTGTGGGAGACTGGCGCCTAAGCTAGGCCGAAGCCGGTGTTATAGGACACCAGGTCTCCACCCCGGAACACAAAGTCTAGATTTTATACATACATAGGTGTATTAGCATTAGTTGTAGCTTGCACTTAACAGGGGGTAATACTTGTAATCAATAAAGAAAGTATCCTTGCGATCCGAGTCGCCGCCGGCGGAGCGAGCGGCACAGGCAAGCTTACGCGCGCCTGATACCGTCGTAACGGAAGCAACAGACAGAAGAACAGGGATCTATGGCCCGCAGGCAATTGAGTCGGAGCGACGCCCTTCGCCACGCCGGAGACTGCTGGCACTCTTGAATGAGTTGCTGATGTAGTTCCAGTTCCAGCGAACCACCCACCATTCAAGGCAGCGAGGTAGGCACACAATAACTTCCCATCTTTGCCCGAGTAAGCCTGACATACCTCTCCGCGGGAAAAGGAGAGCAAAGTGGGATGCGCTAAAGGCATTCCCAAAAGTTCGTAAAATGGTAAAATGTGGTAAAAGTTATAATGCAAATGTATAATTACTTGGCTTTATCAAGAAATGTCTGAAAGATGTCATCTGGTTCTATTTTCAGAGCTACATCTTCACCGATCGCATTTTCCATACACAATATCAATGGTGGCTGGGGTTCAGACATTACAGGGGATGCTGCAACAATAGACAATACATATCAGCATTATTTTAGCATGTTAAATCATTGATGTTATGTTTTTATAATTCTAAGATGGCTTATTGGTCTTGTGGTATAACTTTGAGTTTGCATGCGGTCATGAAGTCTGGGTTTTGAGTTTTGGGTTTTGCTTTTCCCGAGAGGTTGGACAAAAAGTTACTAAAATAATCTTAGTAGCATGGATTCTAAATTTGACCAGTAAACAGCAATAAACTATTATTTAAAACATTCATAGTTTACAAAATTTGGATATAATACTTATAATATATACAATATTCTTCTATGCCATCTTAAATACATAAAAGTCTCTTACGTCTTTCAAGTATGTAAGATGGCATAGAGGCATATTGCGTGCCTAAACATACATTAGTGACTCTGCAAAAATCTAACGCAAAGGATAAAGGCCACTGGTCTCCTCGCCCTCTGCATAGCACCATCATACAGATGCAGTAGAACTGTACTCAAGCCAAGAATACAGTGCAATGTTCCTCTACTTCACATAAAGAAGTAAAAAGCTATGACAGCTGTTATGAATGCTATAAGATTTTCCACCAATTCTAACTGCTAAGTTAATTTGAATGCCAGCAATGACATGCATGACAGCATATGTTCAAATCTATCCTAGATTTGAACATACTAAAGGCTTTTTGAAACAGTATTAGCACTCCTTATAAAGTGCTATGCGCATATTCCATCATGTTAGCCTAGTGCAGGTTAGCAAGAATAGAAGTATTAAAATTGTAAAATAGACACAATGCTAAAGAAACACAACCAAGTTGCTGCCTACTATGCTGAAAAGGAAGTGAAAACCAGGCAGGTAATTGTGACCTTCCGCAGCATATCAAATATGGTTGTGTCACATTATGTTCACAAGTGAAACACACTAATATTATTTACTGCAAAGTACTTTAATATTGAACTAAAAACATATCCTTGTATACACTGGTTCCGTAACAAAGTGTAATGCAGTTGAGTAGCACAATATGAACTACCATGGCATTATTTAAACTTAGCAATAATTTTAGACAATATATACTTCGGTCACAAAAAATAGTTTATGTGAAAGTTGGTGTAGAAGTTTATTTGTTTATAACTGAATCATGCATAAACTGTTGAATGGATTTCAATGAAACTTAGCACTGAGATAGACCTTTGCTTGGGATTAATACAAAACATACATTTGCCTGTATGAGTAACCATGGCATTCACAAAAAAGAAACTATTATAGACTATGCAATTAATATGCACAACACTAAAAAATTATATGTAGAATAAGTATTATGAAAATTTGAAATTTGTCATGATAGCACCTACAAAACAAGAAATCATCATGTCTGTCCGCAATCCTGATATATTGCAATATCTAGGTTTATTCTCAGAGTAGGCATGGCCCCTTAATAGCAGTGGCCAACATGAAATCATAGAAGTTAAAACCTAAAACCCAGAGGGGAACTGGGTGTAACTAGCGTTCCCTCCAATGTACTTGTCCAACCATAATATTAGAACAGGAAATCAAGCCAGAAACCTAAGTTAAAATAGGATCGAAAAATGCAGTAATAAAACCTAAGCCTACTGTTTTTTATATTGTCAAACTCAATCATTCTTGACTTATTCCATCAACAAGTGGAAAATATTAGGATAAATAAAAAACTATATAAAATAATAATATGGCATGGCGTTTGACAATGAAGATTAATTGCTATAGTGATGAGCAGTATAAATGGATATTCTATTCATAAAATTGGTAATAACAAATATTAGTTAAGTACCTAAGTACTTAAAATAAATATACCTAAATGTCAGGACTTGTTTTTTCATAATTATTATTATCGAATTATCATATTAAACACTTTACCTAACATTGTAATTAAATGTTTCAAGGGATCAATAAAATAGAACAACTTAATTGAAAATAAACTGTAATGAAATTCATAAAATAAAGCCGACAATTAAGTTTCGATTAAGTAGTTGTTTCTTATTAATAATTTCCAGCCTAGCCATATAGAAACCAAAGCGGGAAAATGGAAAACTGACACTGGCCACTGAATAAAATAAATACAAATGGCCAGTGTCATTGTACTACCGGCGAATAATTTATCACCATTTGAGCCTCAAAAACATAATAGTATCAAATATTAACATTATAAATTACAAATATCTTACCAAATCTTCAATTTCTATACAAAATATGATCACTTTTCTTAGGCAACTGGCACATGTTTTGGAAAATAACAAATGAAACAATATTTTTTTCGTTCTTTGTGTCAATTTTGAAATTGGGGCCATTCTAGTCTTCCATAAACAATAGTGTTTACTTTATAATCAATTAAAGTTTTAGTTTACATTGACGTCTTAAATCTGTAATTATTCACGCAGTAATGTATACAATATATTATTTAAAAGTAGTTTGGACTTTGGATAGGTTGTACTTGTTGAAATACGAAATATACAAGTATTCACTCATATAATTTGAACATGTAAGAATAAAAGATACATAATATATTCGACAGTTTCAATAAATTTGCTACGGTACATTCATTCGGTTTTTAGTTGTTTTGGAATTAATATCAGTTAAAAAGTTTAATAAAGTTTTTATCCGAGATTATCGCTGCTGCTGCTGCACAGTATAGACGTATCCAATCGAATACTTGCTTTGAAGTGTTGAATTTAGAATACATAAATATTATTAATAATAGTAATAATAATATTCTACCACATACACACAACACCATCTAGCCCAAACTAAGCAGAACTTGTACTTTGGGTACTAGACAATGGATAAACATACTTTACTTTTTTTTTGTAAATACATACATATTATACATATAAACACCCAGACCAAGACAAACATCCATGTTCATGCACACAAATGTTTGACTTGTGCGGGAATCGAACCCGCGACCTCAGACGTGGCAGCCAGTTACACTAACCACTACGCCATCGAGGCCGACACAGAATATCATTAACTTAAAAAGAAATGCAATATTAGTTTTCAGCTATTTCATTATATTATATTATAAATTAAAGCGAAGCCGGCGTATGCCTTAATTCTGTAGCTATTTCTGTTTTCTAAAGGAAATATGATATCAGATTCAGGCGTTTAAGAATATTGTCCAATAACTAGTTGATCATAATAATCATCAGTCATTAGTCATTATTATGATTTATGATAATGATTATTATGTAATATATCATATATTACCTCCTATATTTTATTATTTTACTTTGGGCTAAGTGGAAGACGTTTGCTTTATTTCTTTTGAGGTAGGCCGTACAAATTTTGGGTAACTTTGATGTATCGTATGTCGATCAGTAAAATATAATGAAATGTCAACAAGTACGCTAATTATATAATTCTCTAAACTTCATACAATCACAGTACTAACTTATTGCACACTGAACTCATGTTACATTTCATTTGCTGTTGTTTGTCTATGGAAATGATGAACCTTTGTTAGAAAGTAAATAGCTACTGAGAAAGAGATGGATCAAAGCTTTTAATATGATGATATGTTACTTTTTTATAGAAAGCTATGTAAAGCATAAAGTAGGGCAATGTATTTCAACTAGTATACGTTAAATTGTATAGAAGATTAGCTTTACAAAAAAAATATAACATTCTGTAATACATATAAATTTTGAAATTTAGCGGGGAGTAAGAGAGACAGCAATATTTTGATTTGTTGATTGACAAGAGAACTGTCATTCATTCGCAATATGGACGATAGTTTATCTAAATACGGCACATAATAATTGTGCGCGAATTTATAATTTGATTGTTCAAATGTTAATTTGTTTATTTTGATGATTTAGTTAGTGAAGTGCCGCGGTATGTTTCCTTTAACTCCGCCAGTGGTGAAACGGCTTCTAGGGTGGAAAAAAGGACCTGAGGGATCGTCCGCGGCTGAAGATAAATGGTCTGAGAAGGCAGTCAAGAGTTTAGTTAAGAAGTTAAAGAAAAGTGGAGCTCTTGAAGAATTAGAAAAAGCGATTTCAAGCCAGAACAGTCATACTAAATGCGTTACAATTCCTAGGTCAGTTCAATATTGATTTTTTTTTATTCGTGATAACAATCATTTCGGAATATGACGTTTCCGGTGTCGAATACGTTCTTGCATTGTTGTTAGGCTTTATCCCTGTGCAAATAGAATTGCTTTTCAACCGCCACAACTGCACAATACAACATAAGGTAATCAAAGGCGTTCGTAAATCGCATAACTATATTCGTTGCCAAATTCTAGTATTATAATTTTTATTATAGCAAATAAGAATCTAATTAGACCTCTCTACAGCTTATTTCATTTTCATGATAACTGTTAGCGAGAGAGCGAAATTTAGCTAATATCAGTTAGCCTACCGTGAAAATTACATGGTTTGTGAACGATTTTTCCGTGGTCGGTTTATTTCGGTGGGTTCTATAACCCTGCAGAATAGAAGAGTTGCACACAATAATTGATGCGGTATAGTGTAATGACCATCGTATTTTAGTTGCATAATAACATTCAGGACGCAAAATCGGAAAGGTCAAGACACCGTCAAAACAAATCGAAGCCTCTTGTCAATATGGCGGACGTGTTTTGAACCTTGCGATTTTTTTATATTGCTAATTCTGTAGCGTTTATACAGAGAACTCATGTCGTTTTGCTACTTGTGTGCTCTGTTTCCGCATTGAAGGACATCCACGTATCCTGTCGTCCTTGGAGGTAATTATTTGTCACAGTAATTTCCGTTTTATGTAATGAGTTTTAACATTATTAATTTATGCGACAATTACGGGTTTTGGAAATAATAATGTGTTCCGTATGGTCACAGGATGATAATGCTTACCAGACATGTAAAAAACTTACTTATTGTGGGATATTGCCAACCAATTCAAGACTAACAGGATTTGAAGTACTAAATCTAGATTTTTAAGGGGCTGAATAGACAATGCCTAATGACAATCATTTAGAAACCATTTGCCGCCAAATAGCTACGTCTGAGATCTTCTTTTTGTTCTTTACAAATATTTAACAGAAAGTTATTTATTATGTAAAATATACTGTGCCTATTTATAATTAGTTACAGTTTAATTATAATTGTTGGATGATGGTTATTATGTGTCTATTTATAAAACGAAGTGGGTCATAAAACACATGGTTACTACTTTTTTAGATTTCCTTTGTTTTATGTTTAGGTGATTTCCTTAAAACCTTGTTTATTCTGTATTATTAATCTGAATTTGGTAGGAATACTTGATAAAAACTTCTTTTACAGTCTAATTAGACATTGTCATAAGTTAGAAAGAATACCATTCTGTATGATTTATCCATGCTCTATTGTTGGATCATGAGAAATGTGAATATGCAGCATTTTATCACAGATTATTATTAAAATTATTATTGTGTAGTATTATATGTGTGTAGTAAAAATAACTAAATTAATTGTGATAGTAGGTACTTCCTAATTGAGATTAGTTAAAGTGGATATAGAACTGTGCACCCATTTGAGCAACTACCTTTATCAATATTTAAAGCTCTGAAGTTTGTGTAATAAATGTACTTTACTATTAAACTGTCAGCTTAACCATATCAAGTAATAATTATGAAAGCAGTGCCTGGACGCAGGTGTCCGTATGCTTGTAGAGACTCATTTTAGATTCTATTATCAAAATTTAAAAAAAATAATAATAATATTCTACCAAATACATACAACACCATCTAGCCCAAACTAAGCAGAGCTAGTATTTATTGAAATTTTTAGTGAACAACACCAATTGAATATTACAAGATATCCATTTTGTTATGGTTGCTGTCACACTCATGGACCTATGCTATTTGACAGAAATAAATTGAGACAGGATAATCAATGATTTCATATCATTGCTTACCCTGTCTACTCTGGACTAAAAGCAAATCTTTTGTAATTTTAAAAACAAATTGTTACAGATAAAAATGAACTGTGATACATTTCTCATGATAATTATTGAAATTGGTGATGATTCATTTCATCTTGAACTAACAGAAATTATCAGTTAAAATGTGAATGTTGATAATTATCCAATACAATAATAAGCAACAACATCCCATTATTCTATCCTACATACTACATCAGGCATATTTAAAATTCCCTAATATTCATTATTATACACATGTTTCCTTGAAGGACATTTGATACAATCATGGTGTAGGTATATCTCCATGGAGCTTAAAATTCTTATTATATTGCCTTACTCAATATCTCAATAACAGGTGCGCATGATCAAATAATCTTAATATAATCTTAGGGGAACCAATACCATGGGTCTTATAAGTTTTTCCATTTATTAGATACTCTTTGCTTTTATAGAATTGACCTAATAATAAAAAGTATAATGCCTACTTACACAGATAGCTTTTAAATATTTAAGTAGGTAATTGGCTGGCACCTGCTGACCCATCTCATCTGGCAGATGGTAGGCCCATGCTTCGAAAAGGTACTACTACTAATTAAGGAATGAATGACTGAAATATTTATTTGGATACATTTAAAATAGATACGGTATTATATATTTACACCAGTTGTGCAGTGGGTTGAGTGGTCACTTCACCAAAAACATAGTATTTTGATGCTATCTATATTTATTTATTTGAAAGTAAATGTGTCTGCGGTTTCACTCGCGTTTATCGTTACTGCGACGCGCCTCGATAAATAGACTATCCAACACTAAAAGAATTTTCCAATTCGAGCCAGTAGTTCCTGAGATTAGGGCGTTCAACCAAACAAACAAACTCTTCAGCTTTATAATATTAGTATAGATAACGAATGGTTACATATTATAATTACAACTAATACAGAAATTGATGTTTTGGGTAAATGTGTGACCAGATCATTATCTACAGATTATAGACAAAAATTTTTGGCACCTTTGATCTACAAATTAATGCTGTTACCCACACATTACTAGTTCTCAAAATAAATAATTGCTTGTAATTTAGTTTTGCAAATTACAGTTCAGCTAAAAAGCTTGTGCTAGGGGAGGGTTCATGTCAGTTGTACATGGCGATAAAGGGTCTATATAAATTGGAAAATAAAGATTTACTATCTTTTAGTAATAATTATAGGCTTAGTTTTGCCAAGTGTAAGCTCTGCCCCGCGGTTTTACCCGCCACGCTCCTAAGGGTCGGAGCATGATTTAAAATAGCCCACATCCTTCGATAATAAATAGGCTATACAATTTATATTATATATGAAATGTAGCTTCTGGTTTCTGAAAAACTCGAAAAGATTTAAAAACACTTTTACATACAATGTTGCAGTGTTTTTGTATGCTTTTTAACTTGGCGATCCCACGGGAACGGATATTAGGTACTGCCCTATTAATTATTATTAGACTAAGCCATACTGAAACATAAATATAAATAACTTTTATTAATTTCTTAACTGTTTGTTTGCAGAGTGAAACCAAACGAGAACGTGATAAACGGTCAATACCGTAAGGGATTGCCGCATGTTGTCTACTGCAGGCTGTGGCGCTGGCCGCAGCTACAGGTAACTATAACTATGATCTTCTTCATGCGGTATTAGATTACATTTAGTAAGTATGCGGATGTAAGGTTTTGCATTTGATACTACCGTTTTTCTGGTAGGAAATTCTTAGTGGCAGCATGGAGTCGGGAAACGAGCTAGGTCTATATGCTCATTTCTTAAAACGTATTACCTAAAACCTAGCTGACTAAATGAGGGTTTATCTAACCTCCACCCGACCCTTTCGTGATATACAGGTGTTAGTCTGAGTAATACATATATGATTCCTATGGGGATCTTGTATGTTTATGGTATATGAATATTCAAGTAGGTATGTTTTGTTTATATAAAACTTTCAGAGCCAGCATGAACTAAAACCGGTGGACCACTGCGAGTACGCATACCAGCTGAAGAAGGACGAGGTCTGCATCAACCCGTACCATTACAACAAAATAGACTCGCCAGGTTAGTACGATAACTTGTAAAAACTAACTTTTTACTATACTACAGAAGTGGCAAAATGGCTCGCTTGATGGTACACGGTTACCACGGTCATCAGCAAGATGACCACTTGCTATATCAGGAATATTATTGGCGGATGCACGGATGACGTAGTGGTTTAAGTGGTTGCCTCGCCACTGTCACCGCGCCTATTGTGATTTCTATCCCTACACGGGACAGTTGGTGTGTTCCACAAATGGTTGTTAAATGTTTGTAAAGCTCACCGTGGCATAGGATTTATTCCAAGTGCGGGCGTTGACTTTGATAAGGAAAACAAGAAAATTAATTAACTTTTTCAGTATACTGAAAACGTGGTTAAATATCATACGGTCCACTTGCTGGTAATGTCTCCCAGAGCGAATTTCTGTTACAACGGGCCGATCTCAACGAAGGCTGCCCATTTGCGCAAGAGAACAAGCGTGTGCACTCTTTGTTCCCTAACTCTCATGATCCGATAGAACGGCAATCCGTCACGACCGGAGAGAGATCAGGCGCAGGACCAACGACTTTACGTGCTTTCGGAGGCACGGGGTGTCTAACACCGCAAACTTCCTAACTTCGGGCTGCTATTGTTATTATTGCTTGGGTATAATATTATGGGTATCCGCCGATAAAATTTAATTTTTTAAAATCTAAATGCCTACCTCAATCTCTTTACTGTACTGAATGCTGCTGTGCACGAGGTCTCGAATTCGATGCCCGGATTGGGAAATGGGTTTTTCTGTCAAAAAAATCTCAGCAGCAGTCTGGAACTGTGACAGGTAGACGGCAATAGGTTCGCCTAAAATAGGTCAATATTGCTCATTTTGTTCCGTCTCTGTTCTTTGATGTGAGATGCATGTCATAGACAAGCTTACCAAAGCGCACTGGAGGCGTGCTAGTTCTAGTTTGAATATAACGAGATGGGTGTAAAAACCCAGGATTCAAACTCTTCGTCTTCGTATGTGCCTGTTTTTATTTTCCCATCAGCTTTTTGAAATGTCCCACTGCTGGGCAAAAGCCTCTCCCTTGGACTTCCAAATCACTCTGTTGGTGGATATCCCCTGACCTTATGACCCCTATATCTCGAGGGTCTTTTGACCCACAGGGCCATATTCAAACTCGACCGAGGTATGACCCCAAGGTGTCTGCACACTAAGTTACAAGTCAATCGGTCCAGTGGTTCCGGAGCTATGCCTGTCACTAACAAACTGTCACAGACAGACACACAGACCCACATAGTGTTTTCATTTACCGTTTCGAAGAAGACTCGGAGGTTAATAAAATATTATACCGAGTCGTGTATTTTATTAATACATACTGACTATATGAAAGCATATAAAGGTACCACCACTAATTATCACATTTATATAGTCATACCCTTCAGTGTCTCTGAGAGCATGCTAAGCCAGCCATTACAAACCTCAGACCTGACTCTGACCATATCTTAAAGCATTGTCACAGCATGCGCGTGACTGAGACAGCGTATTACAAAGTATATGCGTCTCGTTCCCGTGCAGGCAAAACATGCTTGAGGCCTTAAAAGATTGTGATAAAGCCTCTGGTCTATTAGTCTATCATTATATAATCAGACAGCAATCGGTCCGGGCAATAACTAATCCATTATATTGTCTTACGTGTACGCGAATGTTATACATTGAAATTAAATAACATTATACGGATTCTATCGCGTTGTTTATTTTTTTTTACGGAGTATTTCCCCGGGAGCATTGCTGCTGAAAAGCAACCGAAACGTCGGGGAAAGTGAAAATTAAATCTAAATAGTTTTATAATTTAAATAGCTTAAATAGAAGTAAACAGTAACTAGTAAAAGTGTTTAACAATAGTAGTTTAAAGATAATAGTGTTTAAAATTGTTTAATTGCAATTAATCCATTGTTCAGCTGAATTTGCTTATACTAGATAATTATGCTTGGAGATAATATCGTTCGGTGAAAGATAAAATAATAGTATCCATAGAAAGGTTAATTGAGCATACTGATCCCAGATAACGATACAATTAACGTACTTAATCTTAATCGCCGATGTCCTTAAAATTGTTAGGTCATTGTCATATTGTGCAATCAACATTGTGTAGAAGTTTGTTTCTTCGTATAACATAGTTGGATAGTCATGCAAGTGATACTCTTTATTCGCTCAGAATATTGCACAACGTTCTTCGTTAGTATCTACATATATGTAGTTATAGCTATATTTGTGGTGATTGTCATCTGCATTATATGTATATATTTGTTTAGTGTCGCATACACTGTCACACAAACTATAGGTGTCCTTTTTATTGCAAAACAAAAATATCAAAATCAATCTTATCATCTCAACACCCTTTATGTAGCAAGTGTCTATAGGCTATATAGCAACTGTTATTGCTTCAATTTGTTCTGTGTTAGTATCAAAGAGTAAAGTAATATATAGGGAAAAGAGAGCTCTCTTTAGGCAATTTATAGCAAACATGTTCGACAACTAGCGACACCTGCATTTTGGAGAAAGAACTATTCGTACCTATAGCTGTACAATAAATATTACTGTTTTGAATTACGTACTCAGATACAAGTAAATAGTATTCGGGTATGCGTTATTCTCATTATTTATTTGATGTACTAAGAAATAGTGAGAAAATTGCATACCCGAGCACTATCCACTAGTATCTAAATTTTTAACAAGTAAATCGAGTGTACGGGAGTCTATAATACACAATAAATAACTTGCAGAATGACTTTGATGATTAAAATAGTAGTAATAGGTAATAAAAAAAACCTCTTGTTTATCACACATTTATTCATAACACAACGTTGAGGCATTTTAAATAATATCAAGAAAACAAATGTTAACAGTGTCTTTATCACTAAGCAGAAATAAACACAACCACGCAGGTTTTTTCGAAGTGAAATCTTAACACTGAGGCGGAGGAACACAACCTCGACTTGACGCACTTATTGGAGTTTTTCACAGCCCAAAATAAACAAAATGGAACAAGATCTGCAAACATGCGCACTCGCAAGAAGTAATCGCTATTTTATGACAAAAAACGGTGTTTATTTTGGTTGTCAAATCTTTACCGTTGACGTTTCCAGTGTTACCAAGCCAAAATTTTTAATTTCCTATGAAAATAATTAAAATCTATGAATTTAGTGTATACTATTGTTATTATACAATAATCATTTCATAATTCTAAAAGATTTTGTGTAAAAATTATACATAAAATATGCTATACAACATCTTTACGGGTTTTATAAGTAAAGTCAGAAATATTTAATTATTAATTTTGCCTAGCTTGTTGTAATTAAATTGTTACTTGCAGCACTGTAAGAACATTGTAAGGGTTGCTATAAATCTGCTTTATATTACTTCGAATATATTTTTGTGTAACAAAAATTCATTTAATATAATGAGTCAGTATTTTATTCAATTATTTGTTTATAAAGTTATATTAAAGTATTAAAAATGGTATGATTAATTTTCAACATATATTTAATCAGTGTCTGTAGAGTCATCTATACAAAAATTATTAGTACTATTGAAATTAAACTGCTATATACGGATTTTATCGCGTTGTTTATTTGACACTTTATTACAAAATTTTGAAAATTGTTACGCTACTACTACTATTATAACAACTGCCATCTTAGTCTCCCCGTGACCATGGCTGCTGAAAAGCAACCGAAACGTCGGGGAAAGTGTAAAAATAAATGAAATCTAAATAGTTTAATAATAATTTAATTAGCTTAAAAATTAGTAAAGTTTAATAGTAGTAGTAGTGTAACAATTTTCAAAATTTTGTAATAAAGTGTCAAATAAACAACGCGATAAAATCCGTATATAGCAGTTTAATTTCAATGAATAATATTCGCGTAAATAGAAGACAATATTATTAGTACTAAATTGTGATGACTTATTTTATTCTCCAAGTAATAGATGACACCTCTATCTTACTGAAACGTCAATTATTATTTAAGGACACTGTCACCCTGGTTAGTATGTTTAGTTTAACATCGTAGATGTTTGACAGTTCCGTTCAAAAAGTTATTGCATTTTTCTGTCAAGACATTTTTATGAAGGTATATGAGCGACGTGTTCTTATTAAACTAATGTCAAGTGATTTGATTGGGGATAGTTCAATCTTTAACTATCGCTAAAAATATATAATGATGGGAATAAGCAGATATTCTTCTTCCTGTCAACATATATTTTTTGTTTTGATTTGCCTTTAAAATAATGTATTTATGTATATAAATCCAATCCTGGGGCTAGATCCAATTCTTTTTTAATTATGTCTGGTATTCCAGCAATTTATTGATAACCTTGCTGAACTGATCCTCTTGTAGGGGTTGGGTTGGGGTAATGAGATGTGTTTTTGTGGTCGGCCAAATAAAATAACTTGATGATATATTGTATGGATATATATTCTCTGGTACCAGTTATAATATAAATACATATTGGACTACGACCTAACCGAGTGGTTGCGGGGAGACGACTGCCGCGCGGCGCTACTGTATACTTGCGCCTGACTACACAGAACTAACGCGTCAACAGTGTCGCTACACTCTTTTATCACAGTATTTCTCATTTTACTCTTTAAAGACCATAAAAATTTGTACTGTATTGCTTACCATGTCCAACTTTCACTACCGTACATAAGTTTGCTATTTTTTACAAACCCTTCTAAGCCAAGTCCCAAATATACTAATTATTTACTTGCTCCACTCGTTCTTCATAAGTCATAATTATAATATTACCATATACTAATAATAAATTTATCAATTTTTAAAGAGTAATGTCTTATTATATGTGTGTGTGTTGTCAGCACTGCCGCCGATCCTGGTGCCGCGGTGCGGCGAGTCAGAGGTGCGCGCGCCCCCGCCCTACACGGACTACCACCACGAACATCACCCCGCGCATCACGACCACACGGACACGTGAGTACCGACACATCACACATACCACTCTCTGATATACACATCGATTATATGTGGTTGAAGGATAACCTAAGACCAATAATATTATATACAGAAAATAACCTAAGAACCTAACCTAGAACCAAAGAAAATCTTCACTTTTTGTGCTCTTCTATCAAATCTTGATACTAGGGCACGAAAAGTGAAGATTAGGAAAGACCCAATTTGTTCATTTTTTTTTGTTCTCAAAACAAAATCAGGTCAAAAAATGCCCTGTAAACATTCCATCATCATTACCTTAGTGGTTACTTTGCCAGTTCTACTGTTATGGGTTTTATCCGCACACAGAGCAAACATTTGTGTGATGCACATATAGTTGCTCTGAGTTTGAGTGTTCTTTGAGTCCATTGGAATTTTTCAATTGCATTTGGAATTTGAGTTCATAAAAAAAAAAAAATACATTTTGTTGGGGAGTGCTTTCAAATTATAAAGGAATTTATATGCATTATGCGTTTATATTATGACATTTTATCAGGCACAACTAATGAGTGAATGCAAACGTAATTTATTGAGTAATAGTATGCTTTTTGGTTATAGTGTGATGCAGCAGGGTGGTGTAGTAGGAGTGGGCGTGGGCGTGGGAGCGCATAGCGCCATGTATCTAGAAGCTACGTTGGCCCAACAGGTGCCCGGCAACACCACTGTGCATGTGTGAGTATTACTTTATATCTAGCTAGCGTAGTGCGAGTTTAGTTGAGGCTACGTAAAGGCTCTTAACAAATAGCAGTATGCCGATGGGCTTGAGTATGTGACCAAAGCTTCTTGTGCCATAGATATTGCTTACTTTTCTCTCTCTCTCTCACCTTCGGTTTTATTGGTGACAGGGTTCTGTTAACATGCTCCAGTGTGGATAACCACAGCTAGATCGGTTATTGTGAACTGTCTTTGGCCACGTGTAGTAGATTGCCGATGTGAACCCGTCTCACTTGTATCAATCGCCTCCCGCGGTCGTCTGATAAGCACCACAACTATTTATGCGTGACGTCACGGCACCATAAGCATGCCGCATAATTATAATAATCATATGAATAAAATTATTGGGAAGTGAGGAACCCACCACGCACCCTCGGATTGCCCCCGCCAGTTATTGCTATAGAAAAATGTTGACAATACCAAACTCCTGTGGCAAGGGACAGTCGCATTGTCGAACCAGAGCGTATTCCAACTAGCAGTACACCGCTTCGAACACAAAATGTGCGTCGGTACGTGTTTCGCCTCAGCGTTAAGCATCTCCGGTTGGGGTGTGCAATCCGAGGCTGTGTGGGAGGTTCCTGTTATCCCTATAATTTTAATACTATGGATTACCGCCAAGTAACACCTAATTCGATTCAATAAATTATATGTATGTCGTGCAGGAGTTCGTCGACAGTGGAGACTCCGCCGCCCGGCTACATCAGCGAGGACGGCGACCCCATGGACCACAACGACAACATGAGTGAGTTTGTTGACAATTTTGTTATTATACCTATATACCTTTTAGTTGATTTTACACACAAGTCTCTTAGGGATTAACTAAAAAAGAGAGGAGATATTTCAGATATTGGTTATAGCTACAACTATGATAGATGTAGCTATAAATAATGTTACGTGCTGGGTTCGACGGATAAGAACGTAAACAATATTACCGACTAAAACACGTTTTATTCAAACACACAATTAAATTTAAAACACAACAAACACTATACAGCACTTTTCCACTGTAACTGCTTCAAACTCCGTAGTATTTCCGCGTCCGTTCGATTCGATGAACACTTGACCGCTTACGATTGTAAAACTGACTTGGCGGTGCACGTGCGCTCTATTTATACGTGAGTAAAGCGTTTCTCTAGAGATTTCTAGTAACGTTATACCCCGGTATGTAAACAGTACGATGATTCGAGAAAGTGCCAGCGTTCTAGCTACCCTTCGCGTACTTACACTACGTAGTTCCGTAAGATGTCAATAGATGGCGGTGTAATAAATTATTAGACGGAACTGCCGAGTCTTTCCCACAATGCCGAGAGATGTCACTGGGCGTAACAATATGATATAACAATACATATACTATTTGGTACAGTTTAAGTACTAGTTCGCAATATATTTCATCAAGATATGAACAATGCCAAATCCTCCGTTCACCAGATAATGTTCCCCTATTTGAAAATATGATCTCACACGCTATGTAGTATGCGATAGTTTCTGTAGAGTGATGCTTTTAGCCTAGTTTTATGAAAACGCCCGCTTCTCGACACGGGCTTCCTCTTACTTTATAATTAACAATTTGATAATTAAATATAGAATATTATAATAGTTTACACTGACTTGTTTGTGCCATGACCCAAATTTTCGACTGATCTTGTGGTCCTCGAGACAAGCAATGAGTTATTAAGTTTTCCTGTGTGAAGATATGCTTAGTTATAGCATAATCTCTGAAAAATGCAATCTCTATTACGTAGGATCTTCAACATAATTGGTGAAGTATAGAGGTATATATCTCTGCCTGATAAGTAGGATTAGTAGGTCTGCCATGAAAATGTCTACAAAGATTCTTCGGATTTCTTTGTTATAAAATGGCATTACTACGTTGTTCGGTTTGCCTGTATGAAAAGGCTTTGGACAATCAACAAGTTAACGTACTTACTGAAAATCAGGATGAATTTTGGCATTATAGTGTTTCACAGTATGAACAGTCGACTCGAAACTTCGGCATTTCCATTTCATTGTAGTCCTACAGAGTATGGCCCTACAGATATGATTTTCAGTAGTAACTTTGCTTCTGTAATGGACTAAATATTTTTAACTAGCTTTTGCCCGCGGCTTTGCTCGTTCGGGAACAGTAGGTAATTTTCCCCTAGATGAAAGGAACCCTATGTATAATCTAGCACATTCATATATTTACAAAAAGAAATGACTAATAAAGATATATTATGTTTCCAGACCTTACCCGCCTGACCCCATCCCCGCCGGGTCTGACGACGGAGGCGGCGCCCGTGCTGTACCACGAGCCAGCGTTTTGGTGTAGCATCAGCTACTACGAGCTGAACACCAGGGTTGGAGAGACCTTCCACGCCTCGCAGCCCTCCATCACAGTCGACGGCTTTACTGATCCCAGCAACAGTGAAAGGTATTTATAATAATATCAACCCTGTATTAAACTGTCCCACTTCTGGGCACGAGCCTTTTTCCAGTGTGGAAAGGGTTAGGCCATAGTTCACCACGCTGGCTGTGCGGGTTGGCAAATTTCACATATCTTCGAGAATATTATGGAAATCTCTCAGACATGCTGGTTTTCTTACGATGTTTTCCTTCACCGTTAAAATGAACGATAATTAACTATTAACTACCCACAACCTATAAAAGTCAGAGATGCGCGCTACAGTGTCGAACTCGAGACCATTGCGTGGCAGTCCAGTAGCCGTGAAAGGTATACTTATTATTAATTTTCTACTTGGCCTCTATTGTTTCACCCACAGTTATGATTACTGCTCCGCTCTCGTGGCTCGTAGCGTGATGTTATATAACCTATGTTACCTCTGAATAAAGTAGCGTAATAATATTGAAATAATTTTTAATAACGCTCTCGCGTTTGAATTTATTTAAAACAAATAAAATCTTTTGTCTTTATAATTTGTCTATACTAAAGGCGCGATTCCATTAGGCAAGTTACTTGCATGCAAGTTGCAAATTGCATACAACTTTTACAAAACTGCATACAAATTACAACTTGTATGGGGTAGTTTGAACTTGTACATATTTTTATTCAAGTGACCTGCAAATTGAACGCGCAAACGTTAGTTGCACGTTTCGAATTACGAACATGTACTTATTATCGAAACATAATGTCTGTTAGGTGGGCACACGAGAACATAATCATTTTTATTGAGGAGCACGTCTTCCACCCATGATGGCCTACTAAACTTTTGAACATCTCCACTTGTATGCAAGTGTAATCTGCATGCAATTTGCACACTCTCGAAAACATGTTGCCAATGTAAGCAACTTGTACGCAAATGTGACGTCATACTTGCATGCATCAGCTGTCCAATGGAATCGCGCCTTTATATTAAGTATAGACAAACTAAACCTTTTCTGAAGTTTCCTATGTGTGATAAACCCTGTAGTGCATAAATCTGATATTTGCATGGTTATTTTCCAACACAAATTGAGGCTTGATCGCCTAGAACGGGGCTTGGATCTGTGCCCAGTACACAGCAATACGCTCAGATTCTGCGTATAGAATCAGAATGCCTAGTTGGCAATATATAGGTATAATAGACCTCTGCTTACGGCCTTTTCCTTCAAGTAGGATATACGCATGGCTAAATTGGTTTAATTTTGGTTATAATCATCGCTACATATATAGATACCGCCACAATATCTTCCTTTTTAAATCACGTGTCTGACTGTTGTATTTATCAAATTGTAGGTTCTGCCTGGGTCTGCTGTCCAACGTGAATAGAAACGAGGTTGTGGAACAAACGCGTCGACACATTGGCAAGGGCGTCAGACTCTACTATATTGGTGGTGAGTTCATCTATTTATTCAGACTATTTCTACTCACTGTTTGACCAGGAGGACACCATGAATCAATCATGAAAAAAGTCACATTTTTCATTATTGATTCATGGTGTTTTAGACAAGTATATAGAGTACCGATTTATTCAAATGTAATACTTAAAAGGCGAATCCGACAATGAATAAATAGCAAAAAAAAAACCTATTTAAAAAAATTAAAATACGTGTTCGTTTTCACATCAATCCGAGACTATGATATAGTATCTGGCGTACGATTAAGGACCATCGGTACTGTAGAAAGTTCGAGATTAGTTAATGATAAGTCTGTTTTAAGGTAAAAATAACGAATTTATTAACCAGACCAAAGGTAAAATACAAAGGAGCGAGGGAGCACGCGCGATGACCGTTAATCGAGTACTGAATTGGTTAATGAATAAAACATTATTAAGTAAAGTAAAATGCTTAGTTGACAATAGTGTATGGTTTCACCGTACATGCTCCCGGGCCAGAAGGATAACAAAATTCACACGTCTTCTTATTTAAATCGACATTTTTTACTATAGGTGAGGTAGCTATGTCCGTTTTAAAGTTATTTGCCGCACTAGGCAATTCATTATCATTCACTTCACTCGGCTGACGGTCAGCCGTATTCTGCTTTCGCGAAAACAACACTATTTGCCATACTTTGCGAAATATCCACCGAAGAAACTGCTTGTCTACTTCTCCATAAAAGGTATACCACCATCAAAACTGCCACACCCAGTTAGCCGTAACAAACAACATACTGATGAATGTCATGCGTCGACAGAGTGTAATCTAGGGAGAGGGAGTATTGGCGGATTTCAGTTGTTCTATTCGTTCTTCCAGATTAACTAAAGTGCTATTCAATGGATCACCATATTCTGAGTATTGAGATAACGGTATGTTAACAATGTGGTTTAATTCTATCTGAGGGATTGGAATTCTAGAGCTAGATTGAATTGTATTAGCTAATTTGGCATGAGAATCTTTACTCTTTATTATACATTTGGAATCTTGGTCAATAATACCAGCACTAGTCACCTGTTTAAATGCAACTTGATTTTGACATAATATAATCCTTAAACCATATCTGTTGCAACAAAAATAGAAATACCTCGATGGAGTATTTAAATCAAGCCATATGTCTTGGCAAAGCGATTTAGTTACAATGCAGTTGTTCGCCATTATTGTCTAGCTTGCGAAATTTTTCATCAATGGCTAAGTGATTAATTGGTTTGTTTATTTGACACATGTACGAGTGATCGTTATGCAGACATAACTGAAGCTCCAAAACTGACATGTTGAAGAAAGTGTCTTTTCTTAAGTTAATAGCAATATACTCTGCAGTTGATAGTACACTAATCATATTCTTTTGAACTTGTTGAGGCACGGGTAAAATCTTGTAAACTTTGTAGCTGTCTCTGCTGGTCAACAGCAAAGTTATTTCAAATATAAAGTAGTTCATCATTCTCGCTTTTACTTTTAGCATATTATAAATATGGCTTAGATCCGATTGTATACTATCTACAGGTAAGGTAATATCCTTTGTCAATTGGCCAGAAATGAACTGTAGTTCCCGCAGTAATTGATATGGTGTAAGCAGGTGAGTGTTGAATTTGCCTTGGTAAACATCAGTGTTGGTATCCAATAGGGTGACCTGGATTCTTTTCAGGTTTTGAACTAAACTGATAGCCGTTACTGCTGACAAGGTAAAATCCTGCGTTCTAAGTTTTCCACTTCGTGCTTGATATTAAGAACAGCATTGTCTAATTGGTTCATGTGTTTGAACAGCATTGTCTAATTGGTTCATGTATTTATTTATAGTTTTGTACAGTATTTGAATAGTTTTTCCGGTTCTTTTTAATACATTGTATTCCATCTCAATGACAGAGGTCTAATTTCTTAACAAGTTAGGAAGATGTTGTTCGTTTTGTATTACAAGTTTTATATCTTGTGCGTACTTTTTGATACCATTCACGAGACCGCGACGCTGTCTCGTGCGCACTCCAGTGTAGGTTCAGCATAAATTCATTATAGTGCAATAATTCTTTGTAGTCATGATTTAATTGTAGGTTTATCATACCACAATGACTTTTGTCACTCAGGGATGAGCAGTCTTTATAAATAATCTAAAATTTTTGTTGCAGCAGTATTTCTTGCCCAGTACGGGCACATGTCGTAATAGACAATTAAGTTCCAATTATCTCGGATAACTTGCATGTTATCTGTCGAATCAAAATAAAGAGAGTTGTTGCTAGGTAAAACTGATATATTGAATGCTGCGTGTGAGTTCATCAATAACGAAAGGAAATTATATCAGTGATATTGCTAAAGATGCAAATTTAGACGTCGGCTTCTTGTTCGTTATGCGGCCAAGTTCCTGTTTATTATTATCTTCTTGAATATTATTGCTATCCTCCATACTACTTGAAACTGGCTCAATCGGCAAGACTGAAAGTTTAACAATAGGCCTTTTGATCATTCCGCCTTTTGTTTTTAATGTTACTACATGAACCAATCAGTCTAGACTTGGATGAGTCTCAATTACTCTACCCATCATCCAGGAGGCAGGTTGTCGTCGTGGATAGTCACTAAATCGCCGATGTTAATTCTGCTCAGTTCTACGCCATTTGCTTCTTATGGATAGTTGGGCAAGATATTCTTGCTTCCATTTCTTCCAGATATCATTTAGCAACTTGGCTAATAAATACCATCTAGTCCGAGCATCTTCGCGCGTTTCAATGATAACGGTTTCGCATCTTCCAGATAAGAAATGGTCTGAGGTAATAATATACAAATATTCGATGTCCTCTGATAAAGCGCATAAAGGTCTGAAGTTTAGACAAACCTCCACCTGAGTTAGTATCGTGCCGAATTCCTCGATGGTCAATTTTTGATTGCCTATGACACATTTGAGGTGGTGCTTTAAGCTTCTTACTGCCCGCTCCCATAACCCACTAGCACTTGGCCAAGAGGGGCATTACAATGCCATTCTATATTTTGATCAGCAATTTTCGCAAAAAATTTGCTGTCATAAATACTTCGAAAATCATGATAACTTTCTTGAAGCATCCTATTTGCTCCCACGAAATTCGTGCAATTATCACTGTAAAGATGTCGTGGCGCTCCTCTCTGTGCCGCCATTCGACGTAAAGCTGCTAAAAACGCCGAACTACTTAAATCGGATACGAGCTCTAAGTGTACAGCTTTAGTCGCCATACAAATAAACAAAGCGATATATCCTTTAGTTGTCTTGATTCCCCGTCCCTTATTACATTTTACATCTACATAACCTGTATAATCCACTCCCGTATGAAAATGAAGAATGGCGGGGCGGGGTTGCTTCTAGCTTGGGGTACCTCATTAGTTGGTGCTGTAATCTAGGCTCATGTTTTCTACAGGTTACGCAGTTTCTTATTATCTTTCTTGCGACTATATTCCCACCAATTATCCAATAACTCTGTCTCAAATTAAATAAAGTTAACCTTGGACCACCATGAAAAGTGAGCTGATGAGCTTGTTGGATTAACAGAATAGTCAGTCGACTGCTGTGAGGCAATATGGCAAGAAGCTTCATCTCCATGCTCATGTTTGTATTGCTCAAGCGCCCTCCAACTCTTAGAATGCCCTCCTTGTCAAGAAAGGGGTTTAATTTTAATATATTACTTTTGCTGTTTGTTTAGTTTAGTAAGTAGTCTCTGCCTACCCCTCTGGGAAACAGGCGTGAATCTATGTATGTATGTATGTTGTTTAGTTTACTATCTTTTCTTAATGAAAATATTTCGTCTGAAAACTCTGTTCTTTGTATGTATTTTATAATAAGTAATTTTGCTTGGTCCGGTGCATGCCTCCAGATGACCCGCTGGTATTGTTGATTTGCTTTATTTACCATTATCTGTCTGTACATTTTTTCAGTGTCAGATGTATATGCATAACGACTTTTACGCCACTTCAATATAAGTTCTTGTAAGTCCTGTTGTAAATTCGGCCCTTTGTACGACAGGTCATGTACACTATATCCGCTAGACGTCCTTGCTGACGCGTTGAATACTACGCGCAGCTTGGTAGTTGCTGATTCTCTGCCCGTTGCACACAATGGTGCGGTAAGTAACACGAGCGCGCTTCATTGTTATGATCGCTGTAACTAAGCACCATATGTCCTAAGGCTATGTACTCACTGATAAATGCCTTGCATTGATCTGCTAAAATGGGCTGTTTACTAAATTTACGCTCCCAATTTTTGAACTGCGCTATCGCTATTTGTTTAGATGAGCCTAGCTTTTCATCGATGTCAGTTTTAAATGGCAGTTTGATCTCATGTCGCCCATCTTCACGACGTTTTGTAGTTGATTCATAAAAGCCAACGCATTGCTGATCTTCCATGGATAAGATTGACGTTTCGTTATATCCTTGATCTCCCAAAACTTTGTATATTTTGGATATTGTTTAGGGGACTACATTACACTGAAATGACGACATTTTGCCACCTCCGTATATGATCCAAGCAAGCTGGGTTTCTTGCTACACAGGTTGCGATAAGCTCTCACCTTTTATCAAACCTCCTAACAATATCATTCCATTAACCTGGGCGCTTAATAATAAATCTACTGGACGGCTAGCGTTAAAGTATGGATCCGCTAATTTAATATTTTCAATATAAGACCACTTCGATGTGTCAAAGGACTTATGAGGAATATCTTTGAGTATGTTGTTCATGATAATAAGTACATCAGTGACAAACGAAAATTCATTATACGTTGAGGAACACTAGTGTAGTCACACCGTTACAATTGTTTTCGATTTCTCCTACGCCAAATATTAAGCCGTGGAATTTCGATCTTTTTAATCCCAATAATGCGACTTTTACCAAGGCGATAGCCAACAAAACTTCATTCATACCTGGTTTATACTGTGACACGTGTGCCGTAATTGGCACATGTTTGGTCAATAGTTGTAATTGCTGAGCTCTTGAATTGCGACATATCTTGTGTGCAGGCGTCACGTAAAACGGAGTGGTGATTTCCTGCACACTTGTGACATCGTCTAACGTATGAACCCATACCATTATTATCAAATAAACAATTCTTGCATACTTTCAACTTTAAGACAGTATTTAATTTGATATCATTAGGCATCATTAAAAACTTTGCGCAATTAAATAGACCATGTTGTGATTGCACAACGGACATTTGGTCGTGGACATGTGTAAGGTTTTTGGGTTCGATTGCGGCTTGTTAAATTTGTTAGCTAGTGGTGCGTTGTATCGCCTGGTTTTCTGATTTTCAGGAACGTCCTGGGATGTATGGTTTTATAAATCTTATGATTTCGGTGCCATTTGATCTTGCTTTCTACGAGAAGTTTCCATGCTAGTAAACTTGCTCCCAAGTAGTCTAAAAATTCTTGCAATACTGGTAGTTCTCTTGAATTTTTTAGGGAATCGATATAATCGCTATATGTTTCACTATCAAGCTTCTGTGCCAATAAATGCTCCAGAAGCAGATCCCACGTGCTGAACCACCAACCCCGAAGTTCCATATGGCATACAGGCTTTCTAATGCTACGTCATGTAGTTTTTTGATATGGCCTAGTGTTTGTTGCTGCGTACTAGGCAAACCTAATAAAGTATTCATGACGGACGTGAAAATAAGCTTTTTATTATTGTAACGATAGTTCAATAGCTCCCAGCAGGTATTATAATTATCGGAACTTATGGGGAGGTGCTGGATCATTCTTTCAGCTTTACCCCTTACTTTACCCTTTAAAAACTGCATTTTACGAGCCGATGATAAGGTAGGGTTATTATGTATAGTTTCGGTAAAGAGTTCCTTGAACGAAATCCAGTGTTGATAACTCCCTAAAAAAACAGGTATATCCATTTTTGGTGTAGAGTGCTCCCGGTGTGATACACTCAAAAGCGTTTGATAATATTTTTTTTGAGATGTTAATATGATCGCTCATGCTTGGATATAATGTTCTTCGTAATCATCATCCTCTACACCTATTTCGCTATCCAACTCCCAGTGAAGAGTATCAATTTGCGACCAGCGCTCTTGTAATGTTCTCAAAGCATCCTCCATCTCCCATTTTTCGGACATGGAGTCGAGATCCATGAAACTCACTGTTCACTGAAAAGCTTTGAAATTTGATGCTTGCTTACGTATCATATCATCTAAATTACTGGTAGAGCCTTTCGACTCCATTGCTCGTAGAATACTCGATTTGGTTGTTTGCTCTCTACCCGATGGTCCCGGTTTTTCTAAATCTGCTTGCTGATGCTCCTGCTGTTTTGCTTAAGTACTCCTAACGATCTTAACAGGCGTTTGTTTGCTAGATAACAGCAAGCGCTGATTGATTAAGGATTTTGTTGTTGTATAGACCTTACTCACACTTTCATGCTCGGAATTCGTAAAATATGCGTGATCTTTAACACCACACTGACAAATAGCTATATAATTATTCTGAAAATCCGACCAATACCTCTCTAACAACTCTAAACGTCTTCTAAAATAATCATCTGATTTTCTTTCGGCGCTATCTTTCTTAATGTTTACAGATATTTTTCTAATCAACTTGCTCAGTTCGAGTTGTTGTTCGTAGAGATCTTCCATTCTGCTGCTAGTTAGATTACGGAAATAAAAGGAAAGATCTTACTTGTACAACTCTGGTTATCGGCTACTGCCGATTCGCTGATGACGCACTCTGAATTGCGAAGCTCTGCTTTGCCTGGATACTGGTGTCCACTGCTGTAAATACTGAGTCCTGCTGATATACACCCAGTGTTGCCGCTGTCTAAGCTGGTTGTCTCGGGCCCGAGACACTGATATTGCTCTGCTAACGTCCCACCGCCGTGAACGTTCGAGAAAACTGCTAGTGATTGGTCTGGAACTTCACCCTTTGCTGCTAGGGATTGGTACCTAAACACTTTGCTAGAGTCTCATGATTACGAAACTGTTCACAGTAGACACGTGTAACTGCAATCCGATACGCTTAGTTCTAAACGAGGTCACTCACAAGTTCATCAACGTTATTCACCAAGGAAATACGAGTAGCAAAACTCGCGAGATCCCGCTCGGTAGCTCGAAGGACCATGTAGAAGGTTCGAGGTTAGCTAGTGATAAGTCTGTTTTAAGATAAAAATAACGAATTTATTAACCAGACCAAAGGTAAAATACAAAGGAGCGAGGGAGCACGCGCGATGACCGCTAATCAAGTACTGAATTGGTTAATGAATAAAACATTATTAAGTAAAGTAAAATGTTTAGTTGACAATAGTGTATGGTTTCACCGTACAGGTACGATGTATCTGGCCAAATTGAAATTAATTGCGCGTATCTGTTTATGTTGATGATAAATACTTATTACATTATTTTAGCTATTTAATTATTGTATGTAATATAAAACATAAAACTTTTGGTTGCGTAAACATTGACGCATACACTACACACTACACTATATTTAGTATAAATATGAGTCTGTCTGTACCTAAGTGTAGTCATGTCTGTGTTTAGGCGAGGTGTTCGCGGAGTGCCTGAGCGACTCGTCTATCTTCGTGCAGAGCCCCAACTGTAACCAGCGCTACGGCTGGCACCCCGCCACCGTCTGCAAAATACCGCCTGGTAAACTACCAATTTAAATTTTAAAGATATTGTTTGCCTTAGCGCCTTGAAGTTTCTGAGCTCGATTTCCAGGCGGGATGAGGTGTATATTAGTTTAATAGTGAGTTAAACCGATATAGTGAGTAGTTCACTCGAGCAATTCTCAGTAGCACGGAGTCTGGAACTGTGCTCTGTAGACGATAATAAGTTCGTCTCTTATCAGGTGGAACAATTATTAATATAATAATATCAGCTCTGTATTAAACTGTCCCAATGCTGGGTACGGGCCTCTTCTAACTGTGAGAAGGGTTAGGCCATAGTCCACGTTGGCCCACTGCGGGTTGACAAGTCTCAATAATGTTCTTAAAGATATGTGAAGTCTCACATACCTTTGAGAACATTTTTGAGAACTCTTAGACATGCAGGTTTCCTCATGATGTTTTCCTTCGCCGTTAAAAGTTTTAGGAACAATTAAAGCTTGTTATAAGTGTATTTAATTCCACTTTCTAGTGTATTTCATCACTATTGTCTGTATAGGCCTGCGTATCCCTTCGGGGAGATAACAGAAAAGTAATACAGCCGTATTCCGCCGGCTATGATCTTATGCTCGGCGCAGTCTTAAACAACACTGCGTCGAGCGTAAGACAGATAATAACAGAACTCGTGCGGCGCATAATGAAATCGGCGCGTGGTCGCCATATTAAAATTGTATGGAGGATTTGAAGTGCTTTTTTTGATAAATATGTATCTGTATTGTCAGCCAATAACTTAAATATTTGGGACGAATAAATTGTAATATAACTATTTATGTTTCGTTTAAGCTGTAAAATAGGATAGATTTCTACTGTTATAATCTTAGTCACACAAATTTACGTAATTATGTAGGCGAAAATATTATTTTAAGTTTTTTACACGGAGTAATTGTAAACACATTCATTTTTATGGTAAATGTATATTTTATATTCGTATTAAACAAGAAAGTGTTGATTTTTTTCACTTAACTGTGACCGCCTGTTTTGGCACATTTTTCTCGGCGCAGTCTTAAGCCTCACGTAATAGGTGCCGATTACAACGAATCGGTGACCTTTAGGTGTCTCAATAACTTTGATCCTATATGAAATCTTATCAACTAAGCAAATATTCAAAAAGGTTAAATGAATGACTATATTATTTTGTAGGTTGTAACTTGAAAATCTTCAACAACCAGGAGTTCGCGGCGTTGTTGTCGCAATCCGTGTCGCAGGGGTTCGAGGCAGTGTTCCAACTCACGCGCATGTGTACCATACGGATGAGCTTCGTCAAGGGCTGGGGCGCTGAGTACAGGTACTTACTTAGCTTTTAGTTGTTGAAAATTGGCAGAAACTATCTGTCAGTCCATCGTGTATATTTAACTCGAGAACTACAAGGAGTGCGACATAATCTTAAAGTCTTTAAAATAGGTTAATTTAATTGGGGCTAAATTAAAGTTGTATAACATGATAATCTTAACAAATATTATAAATGCGAATGTGTGTTTGTTTGTTAGGTTTTCATGCCTTAATTATTCGACTGATTATCATGAAATTTTGTATACATTGTCAGGGGAACAGAAAAAGCCTAATGGTATGTTTCATCCATTACTAACCTTATCTTTTTTTGTACTTGGTGAAATGCGCTTTGTGCCTACCCTCTCGCCACAAAGAGCGAGGGTTATGTCGGGCTCTCCTGAGAATTCGGGCCTACCGACCAAATGGTTGCCTTTAATGTCATGCTGGTGGGTTGTCAGAACTATAGTTTTACCAGCGACCCACCCAGCAGTGATCTATGTGACGCCTGCGTTGACTTACGGGCGACGCTCCGGCACTACAAAAGGGGGTCGCTCCATCTTAATGGCGCGGCTCCCTCTGTCAACTCAAAACTATTTCAACGACTACAGCGTAAGGGCGAGGTAATCAACATTGTGCCATACGTGCAGTCAAGCTACTACATTGCCTACTTACTTATTATATAACGAATCTTGTCGTGTTGTCTAGACGGCAGACGGTGACGTCAACGCCATGCTGGATCGAGTTGCACCTGAACGGGCCGCTGCAGTGGCTGGACCGCGTGCTCACGCAGATGGGGTCGCCGCGCCTACCCTGCTCCTCCATGTCGTAGGGACGCACGCGGTACGGACACCTACTACTATATACGACATTTATATGGTTCCGTATTTCAAGGAAACCACTCTATACTACATTTTTGTGGTACCGTATTACAAGGGCACCACTCTATACTACATTTTTATGGTGCCTTATTCTGAGGGCACCACTCTATATTGCATTTTTATGGTGTCATATTCCAAGGACACCACTCTATACTACATTTTTATGGTACCGTATTCCAAGGCCACCACTCCATACTACATTTTTATGGTGCCATATTCCAAGTGGACCACTCTATACTACATTTTATCGTCCCTTATTTCAAGGGGACTACTCTATACTACATTTTATTGTGCCTTATTTCAAGGGGATCACTCTATACTACATTTTATGATGACGTATTCCAAAGGGACCACTCTACTACATTTTTATGGTGCCGTATTCCAAGGGCACCACTCTAACTACATTTTTATGGTGCCATATTCCAAGGGCACCACTCTATAATACATTTTAATGGTTCCATATTCCAAGGGCACCACTCTATACCACATTTTGATGGTACCGTATTCCAAGGGCACCACTCTATACTACATTTTTATGGTGTCGTATTCCAAGGGGACCACTCTATACTACATTTTATTGTGTCGTATTCCAAGGGGACCACACTATACTACATTTTTATGATTCCATATTCCAAGGGAATAACTATATACGACATTTTTTGGGTGCCATAACCGAAGGGAACCAAAGAGACCCTATTACTAAGCCTCAGTTGTCCGTCCGTCTGTCATCGAACCGTATCTCACGTACCGTAATAGGTACAGAGTTAAAATTTTCTCAGTGTGTATTTCTTTTGGTGCTATAACATATAGAATCGGTCAAGTGCGAGTCGGGCTGTACGATGATACGGAACCCTTCGTGTGCTGGTCCGACTTGTACTTGTTCTTACATGCCTTATTTAGTAAAAAGAAATGGCATGCTGGTAACTACAAGCTAAATATGGAGTATAAATATGCACTGAGGCAAGAGGGTGTGTAACACCGCCAACTGCTATAAAGAATTTCTTGGAAGAAAATTCCAATAACTTCTAGTTAGCCTGACCCGGATATCGAATCAATTTCAGACCTGTGTTTGAGGTCAGTTGCAATCGCCGGTGTGTTTAACAGCAAAGCTGATCTTATAATCTTTATGGCACGCACATGACGTATAAGTATAGACTGTTTTTAAAGCAGGATAGTGAAATGACTAAGCTGTGTCCTTATTGTTCCATTAATTATAACCAATAAATTAACGAATGGTTTTTATTTGCAGGCACACCTGGTGGACGAAATATGTTATACTCAAAACAAGTATCGCATACGAATGCAAAGAGTTTAGCTCAAAACAAATAAATACCTCCATTTTGAGTCTTAGTGTTATATATGAGGATACAGCGGTATTCCTAGGTTAACCATAGAGCATTTACACCATGAATTAAAAATAAAACGTATTAGATATTTCCCAGAAAGTGTCATATAGAACAGTTACAACTAAATATGTCTTGAAAACAATCAGTTTGATAGTTGAAGCTTCAATCTAGCCACAGATTAAGTAGTACAGATGGTCGATTCTATACAATGCGTTAAAACACACACACACACACATAATTATATACATTCGTATAGCTTGTGCAGATAGCATATTTCAGATCAAGTTGAGCTAACGGATTTCTATAGTTGTGTGCAGATAGCAGATTTCAGATCAAGTTGAGCTAAGGGATTTGTAATAGTAGTAATATCTGGTTATATTTGACCGTTGTATTGAACTGCCGTTCTGTTTTTATGTAATTTATGTCAAGTGGTTAAAGATTCGAGCTTCAATTTTTCTTACGTATCTGTAAACACATTATTGTGTTTACATTGTTTACAGAGCTGAAAGCCTACACTGATAATTTCATGGTTCATCTATCAAAATATCGGTGTAGGTTTCAAGCGCGAATTACACGCTCTTGACATATAAACTAGAAAGATATACTGTCATTGTCCCTTATTGTTACAAGTTGTGAAGATAACCTATGAGTACCGCCGTGCCCTCGCTTGCAATATTTGATAATAAACAATTACATATAAAATGTTTTAATAAATTAGAGGTTTTAACTGTGCAAAAAGTATTTGTTTTGTCGTTAAAACTGTATGAAAGGGTGTCTTTTGTCCTTACAAGTAATAATACGGCCATTTTATAATAAAGGAAGCGAAGTATAGAGGGCGCGCGTAACACTAACGGTATTACATTTAGACTTATATAGAACTATATGTAGAACTTAAGTCTAAAAACTTTTTCTTTTTTGTCGGTTGTTTTATCGCTTGTGTTAGTAGCGCCGCCTAGCGAGAGATAGTTGCTGTTTTATAACTTACTTATCACAAGATTTTTAACGGTCACGCACTATTTTTCGAAGTAATTATAAACTGCTATATTCTCCTATTGTTTGTCCTTTATCCGTTTTTTATCGGCATGTGAGATGGTATATAAGATAAATAAAATGGCATTAATGCTATGGCTGTTTAACCTTTTGAACGCCACGCCATAACGGCACCTCCATGTCCTGTACGCCAAGCCCGAAAATCGATATATTATATATTGTTTTTTATGATCAAATATTTCAATAACTAATAACAATTTTGTTTGCTGTATACAATTAAGTAATAATTGGGGATTCAATTTTTAAGTTGTATCACTAAAACACAGAAAACTAATGATTTAATATGTTTATTTTGTATTTTTCTGTGAACCGACAAAAAACAGTTTTGTCGAGTATAGACGACGTTGGCGCACAGGGCACGCTTGCGCATGTCGAGTATAGACGACGTTGGCGTTCAAAAGGTTAAGTATCGAAATCACAGAAAATATTTTGATATGACTTACCAGAATTTTCTACCCAAACTATAGTTACATTTATCGTATGATGGCAAGATAATATAATTGCTCTAATTTCTATAATTGTTTATCTATCATGATACTTAAGATAGTACTATGATTGATATCACAAAATTTACACATTGACCGGTATTAAAATACCTATTTTTTTTTTTACTTTCCTTCTAGTAGTCACCTAGGAAGAAATAGTTACAGCCTCTATTCAGTGCGTGTGACCATTAGATACTTTTTATTCAGCAGTCGTTATAATTTCTTGTTATTATAGCAACTATCGTGCAAATCCACCTACCAAAAGCGTACATATAAGATATTTTTATACATGTATTGTCCCAAGTGATGGATACAAAGGCACCCGTTCGTCCAAATGTCTAGCTTAGTGTACTTTTTGCACGGACACGTGACGACTAGTCTGTGACTTAGTTATGTTGTGTGTTATTGAAGGACGAGCGATAATTAACCGATAAAATAGTACATAATAATGTTTTATTATAAATTTAATAAATCTGTCTATTGTTGGAATGCCAGATATAATTGAAAACCTATTGTCTGGTCGCCGGAGTGTCGCTTCGATATAGAGTCAAAGGGGCACTCCGGCGGCGAGACACGTTTTAAAAAGAAGAGAAAATGTTTATGACATTAATAGATCACAGTAATAAGCGTAAAAATAAACAGTTCTGATTACGTTTTGACTACAAAACGTAATCAGAACTGTTTATTTTCGATATTTTTATAAAGTGCGTTTGGCAATTTATTATGTACTGAATGTAGTATTAACTTCATCCTGCATAACTGGACGTTGTATGTATATCTGTGCGCCAGTTATGGCACGTTATATTAAACCGGACATCTGAGAGACAATACCCGTAAAAAAAGGTTTAGAATAGAATTCTGATCTAGTTTGTGTCATAAATATCACAAATGATATTATTCGTTTAAATAAAAATAAATGTCATATATGAACATAAATTTCAATTTACATTGAATGTTTATATGACCAAATTGTATTTCGGACAGTTTTCATTACGAGTATAGGGATCCAGATATTCAGTGTTTAATGCAAGCCGAATAGCTTACCCACATACATATACGCAGATAGCGTATAGTTATGAAGGATAAAGTCGATTTCGTTAGCATATTTATCTAATGTGTGCTACAGTACAATGTCCCTCTGGCCTTTGCTTATTTTGAACATACTATTAAATACATTTTTGTTGTTGAGCTCTTTCATCGATAATACACAACATATACCAGCTCCATTTTTATACGTATATAAATGCAAATTACGAGATTTTTGTTGGTTTGTTACATGAAACAATTAATATTTTAAAATAATGCGTTTGATACATCGACATATTGTATAATTTATATTGTTATTGTTCGAAAATTTACACATACCTTCGTGATAATGTTGATAGACTATGCAAGTGATACTCTCGGAATGGGTGATATGCAATTTTTTTTAATTTAACTGTTTTGCAACAGTTTGATACAGTGACTGACCTCTTCGAAATTAGTATGAATTGTGTAACCCCAATATGGCCGCTAAGTTGTATGACCGATCGTATGATCTGTAAGACAAGGTGCGGTTGAGTATTGTACAGCTGACATAATAATAATAATAGTAATAATTAAGCATTCTGCTTTTCTATTATTTCTGTGCTTGAACATTAACAATTTTGTAAATCTTATAGTAAGGTTTCCAGGGTCATTTTAAAAAGCGTTGCTTTGTTATGTCCGATGGTATACTAGCAGTGTGCTACTTTGTTCTCTTTTAGCGAGAACGGCTAAACAACCACCATAACTATATGTCTTTGTATGCAATATTGCCATTTAAATTCTATAAAAAACTTTTATTTAATAACGAAGTTCTCGGTCACTTTGTTGAAAACTGATAATCACCCCCTATATTATATAGCGCTTTATCCTTACAAATAAGGGTAGCCAGGAGCCGAACCAGTATGTTATTATGTAATATGTCGACTTATCAAGCGATCGAACAATATGGTCTGCACTATAATATTTAACAGTTATAACCGAGTTTGTTCTAGCCATTGCTGTATGCATTTATCAAGGGTTTATTATATTATGTTAAGAAAAAACATCATGTATTGTATACATAGGTTTTTTTGTCACATATATTTGTGTGTTAATGATTGTCTTGTATGTTTTGTGAGAAGAACGGGTTCGAGTCCTATGCTAAGAAAAAGTGAAAAAATAAAATGCGTGTTTCGTATACGATCTCTTTATTGCATTTTCGATGTTTAAATACGCTTGAGCAAATTTTATTCGAATGATCTGTATCGATAATTATAATCGCCTTTACAGTGAGTAAGGCGATAATTTTAATAGCTGTTATATAATTCACACAAAACATATGAGAAATATAATAAAATGTAAATACGTTTTCGTTTAAAGTTTTTTTTCTTTTTTTCTATAATGTAATCGTAACTATATTGCAGTTATTTATCGATAGATATGTACAACAGTGTTAGGCGTTGTAGCGAATGAATTTATCAATCCTTTGATTAAATTTAGTACTAGTAGTAATATTAATTTTACAATCAGGTTATAAATGATGAAAATGAAAGTACAATTTGAAGGCAATTAAATAGTATATAGTTAATAGTTTTAAATAAACATCATTATTAATGTGTCGTTGTTTACTTATACAAGGAGGTACTGAGCCGAAAGAGGATAGATTTTTACAAATCATAGTAAAGTATAGAAATACTTTTTGAGAAATGGTGCGGTATGTGTTAGTAGTTAAGATCCAATCAATTTACAGTCTAGTAAATGTTGAAAAATAATTAGCTTATAACCGTAAAATATTGTTTACCTAGAATTGGTTTAAATATAATTATTCTTATTTGAACTGTGTATTTGTCACATAGACTAACACTTGTCAACACAGTGTAACAGACATCAACTTGTCTTCTTTTTAAACAAAATATAATATTTTTTAATACAGATAAAATGTAAATGTTTATTTAATCTGCTTTAACGACAACATACAGAATGTTTGATGAGTTGACAGGTACAGTGCCGCCTATGGCACAGTGCCTGACATCTCATTGCTTATTATACAAAAGTACAATTTGGAGAACTATACATATAAACATTATATAGTTAGTTTTAAAGAAACTAGAATGTGTGTTACTCTTTATATTACATACATATTTGAATCTTTCGGCTCAGTACACCGTTTCTGACCAGATTTCTTAATTCTTAAGAATCATTGAGGGTGATTTAGACTACAACGAAAGAAAATGATTGCACATATAATATATATATTAGCTAGAATTTTGTTTCTATAATATCACTGTGACTTTTATCGATGAAACTATTCGCTACAGCGTTCAATACTTTAAAAACGAAAGCACAGGGATTGCGCGGACATCCTTTACCCTGGCACGTAGACAGGTAATTGGCACATAATATATTATTATAAATAAAATACAAAAAAAAGCTAAAAGAGAGGTTATTTTGGAAATGTTTTAAGATGTAAGATTGCGGAGTTTTAATGTTGGCGGGTTGACAGTGGATTGGCGGCGTTTTAACTGCTTTACTATAAAATAGTATCTATTTTATTTAGATTTTGTAGTTTTCTATTATAGTATTAAACTTATTGGCTAATTAGCCTTTATTACTAGATAATCTCTCTCAAGGTGTTATAGAATTTACGTTAGTAGTTCTACGTCGCACGTCTGGCGCAGTAATGTGTGACTATTACCGAGCGTATAATCCGCACGTTACTCTCTGACTGCGGTAAACACTTACCTTTATGGTAACTGGTGACCGTCAGTGAGTTCGATGTATAAAATGAAACGAGTCGTCGAGGATGTTATCATTCAGATAAACTGCTTCTATTAATAATATTATTAAAAGAAAAACGCCGTCATTCTATCAAGAAAAGTTTATGAGAATGTACGATTTTAGAAATCATTTATAAAATATGTTTTAGAAATTTACTTTTGAAATATGTCTGATAATCAAAATTGTCATATAATTATGTTATTGATTTCTATTAAATGTGTTTTTTTATATCTTGATTTTTGAGTATTCAGTTGCGCGGAGTACTTGGTGTTTCTGTATCCCTTGTTAGTTCTGGAGCTGCGATCCGTCTGATCATGAGATGCTGGATCCGATCCCTGGTCTACCCGACCTGTGTCAGGAATTTCCTATTAGGAAATACTTAGTAGCAGAAGTCTTTGTAGGCAACCCCTATCGAGCTCTCCTATCAAGTTAAACAGTTCACGAAATGTAGGTACACATCTTTCTGTCCCTTCCGAGGCAAGCGCCCATAGGTGTGAATGAATCTATGTATGAATGATATACACGATTATATGTACCATATGTACTGTGCTACAAACGACCTAAATAATTCTATTGTTACATACAGATCAGAATCTACTGAATATTTTGACCAAGTTGCCTATGAATAGGCTTTGCCTAAATCTTGTTAAAACAATTACATGTGCATTTTTTGACCCGCGGATGTGATGTCAAACTTTAGGCGAGTGGTCCAGCATCCTGGATGTAGATATAAATATTTCTAATATCTCTGGTAATTACTCAAATGTTGAAATATCATCACAAAGATACTCCTAATATTATGAATGCGAATGTGAGTTTGCTACGCTATCTTGACTACTCGACCGATCATCATGAAATGTATCATGTTGTCAGAAAAGGGTAGTTTTCATCCACAAAAAAAATACATATAATAAATAATAATAATATTCTACCACATACACACAACACCATCTAGCCCAAACTAAGCAGAGCTTGTACTATGGGTACTAGACAATGGATAAACATACATATATACTTTTTTTTTTGTAAATACATACATATGGCGAGGTATTGTTAGTTCACAATATATATGTTAAATATCTATATTTTCTATTGAATATCAATGTTGTCAGATAGCAATATTTTCTTCCAAGCGCCATGATACTGTGCCAAGTACTTTGTGTAACTGATTTTTAATTGATTGATGAGTATAAAATACATTTTCGATGTAACGGTTAATATCGTGGCAAGGTGCTAAAGGTGGGCTCGAGGGGGAATATCATTGATTGTTGTGAGATCGCTCTTTATGCGACTTAGGGCACAGAAAGAGACTTTCATTATTTGCAGCTTCGAATTTGATACTGTTGTCGACTTTGTGATGACTTTGTGATAGTCATTTCGATTTTGATTACTTCAAATTGTCGTTTTGACTTACATCAAAGTCATCACATCGTTGATATACAAGATTCGTTATGACTTAGCCTAATATTTCATGGCTTAGTCGTCTAAGTGATGAATTAATCGACTTAATTGACTTTAGAAGACTTAGTCGACTCGCATAACTTTGATTTTAAAAAGTCGTTTTCTGTCTGTTTCCAATGTTATTTATAATGTTTTGTTTTTTGATGACGATGATATTAGTTGAATATGTGTTAGTTATTAATATATTTATGTGTAAAATGTCTTATTTAGCTATTTTATATATTATTATTGACTTGAGTGATAGCCAAATCATTAGTTTTAGGAATATAATAAGCAAGGAACTATTGATTTAGAAAGTGCATGACAGCGTTCTGTTTAACCGGTCGTATACCGCCGGCTCGCATACCAGCCGGCAGATTTGTACCCGTCGTAGGCCGGTGGCTCGCATGCGAGCCACCAAATTGGCGCCAAAACGCCGCGCGCCGCCTTCGCTTTAGCTTAAGCTAACGTAAAACCAATTTGGTGGCTCGCATGCGAGCCACCGGCCTACGACGGGTACAAATCTGCCGGCTGGTATGCGAGCCGGCGGTATACGACCGGTTAATATATTCCTAATACACACACACAGTGACAAGATTTTGCAGGAAAACAGTTACATAAAATTGCCGGCAATTTTTGAATGATAAACTAGTGTTGCCATTATAAGCAACTGCAAAGTGTTGCCATTATGTATTCATATAAAGTGTTGAAATATTTATACAAGAAATATTTGCGGCTCTTTTAATTATAGTGAGAGAATCGCATTGTGCCTACGCGTATAATACAATACACGTATAAAAAGTAAAACCCTCCCATTCAAGTTAACTGGTCCCTAAAATGTTAGGTTTCAATTTGCTACTGACCATTACCATGTAATCTACATGGATTACCATGTAATCTACATGGATATATGTAGATGTCTAACTAAATATATATGACGCCGAAAACAGGTGCTCTAAATGTGCGTATAGCAATTCCTGATCAGGAGCCCTATGATCTCTTATGAGCTTTATTAATGCATGCGCCGAATCGAGGTAAAACTATATATTGTAACGCGCTGTCCCGTTTTCTCACATGTAATAACAATCTTTTAACATATTGGTACCGATTTCATATATTAAAACTCACTAACCTTTTGACCGCTACGGTTGGGTCTAGCCGACAAACGACTTGTCCATCACGCCACCGTTGACATGAGCCTACAATTAAAAACATGTTTTTAAGAACTAAAGATTTTTGTGTTTTTCCTTACTTTTTACTATCATATTTATCATCGCATGGCGTAGGGGGCACAGCGATACTTTTATGCTGTGGCGGTCAAAAATGCGGTTAAAAGATAAAAGAAGATGACGATTCCCGCACTAGGAATAATTCCCACGTCGCGGGGAACGTTACAAACAAAACAATGGTTACAAATTACCTCTTACACGAAATTGCTGTATGCACTAAAAGTTTGTTTGATATAACGCGTTTTATTGATACGACCACCTGTATCTATGTATTTTGTGCTATAGTTAGATGGTTGTACGTGTACGTTGCGTCTGATAAACCAGTTGTTTCATACACGTTGTTTACGTTGCCAGTTGCATTATATATACGTTGCGTATGTTGGCCCAATGCTTTTCTTTGTGTACTGTTCATATTTTAGACAGGATACATTTATATTTGTTAAATGAGAATAATGGCAGATCTGTATGTGTATGTTCTATGCGAAATATTTTGTCATTGCTCTGGCAAAGTCCTCATATCTCAGCTATCTTTAGATTTATGCCTAGAGACCGATGACCTAGGAGGACCTACGTCAGAGATCCATTTTAAAATCTGTCCTAATATTGTAATTTTATCTTGACAAAATTCGCTAAGTTCTGCTCCGGGGCACAACCTTAAGCTTGGTAAATTTAAAAAGCAAGAAAAAAAATATATATTATGTATATAATTGCAGTACGCAGTATCGTCGGCGTAGAGTGTCAACTTGACGGTGCCCACCACCGGGATGTTGTCAGTATAGTGGGCGTAGAGGGTGGGTGAGGCAGCTCCCCTGCAGGACCCCGGCCTGGATGGACTTGAGGCAGCGTGGTGAAGTGTTGGGGCCTGAACCCAAACTGTTTGGGCCTTGGTGTTAGGTGGGGGTTTATCCTCACCAGCAGCAGTTGCTCGAACACTTTGGACGTCGTCGAGTCGACGTTGACGTCGTAGAGGAGAGTTATGGGCCGGTAGCTCTCCGGCTTCCTGAGGTCCTTGCCCGGTTTCGGGAGTGCAATAACCCGGACTTGCTTCCAGGTGGTCAGGAAGTGGCTGGTCTTCAGGATGCCGTTGAAGAGCTGGGTTGTCGCCAGCAGTGCCTTCCGGGGAAGTTGTTGCAGCGCCGAGTTGGGAATGCTGTCCTCACCAGGCGCTTTTCGGGGCTTTGCCTGTCGGATCACCGCGGGTTTCCTGAACACCAGCAGCACGACCGGTGCGCGGTGGTCTGATGGAAGGTCCAGCAGGACCTCATGCGTGGGGGAGGCCTTCAGTCCCTTGTGGACGACGATGTTCAGCCTGGTCGGCTCACGGGGACCGGCTACCTCGTAGTGGTACGTGCTGGCGTCTCGAAAGAGAAGCTCCTTCGCACGGTCGCTCCCTGCACATTGCCATGCCGGGTGCTTAGCGTTCAGGTCTCCCGCGATGATGGTGGATGTGGAGGGAAGAAGAAGCCCACGAATTCCGTCCACCTGGAAAGTCCCTGGAGGGCGACAGGCCGCGTAGAGGCGCATCTCCCGTCCGCCGACTTGGCCGTCAACACTGAGAGCGTAGACGGTGTTGAGTCTTTTCGGCTCGACGAGTTGATGCACCACTGACCTCTTCACAAGGACAACAAGTCCCCGGTAGGCTATGCCTGCCGGCGAGGACTCATCTTGTCTGTACACGAAGTACCCCAGGATCTTGAGGGGGGCGGATGTCATCAGATGGGTCTCGCTTATCAGCATGACGTCGACTTGCTGCTCCTTGACGAAAAATCGTAGCCTATCTTCCCTTTCAAGGACTGGGCGTTCCAGTGGACCTCCCTTATGGCTTATCTATTGCGGGGGATGGACTGCAGCATTCCGGTGGTGTCTATTTTGCCTGCTGCAAGCTGTTGCCTTTCCGCGTCGTTGCTGACGGCGGCGGTGGTGGTGGTGGCTGCAGTATCCCCCACTTTGGTCGCAGGAAGGGGTCCAGTGCTGGCTGCTTCTTGTTCCTTTTCTTCTTTGGGCGTTTGGAGGCAGGTGTGCCCTTGTCTGCTGGGCCGTTGGCTTTCGCCATCAGCGTAGCCGTTGCTGTCTTGGTCACATGGTTGGGGTGGGTTGCCACCAGTTGAGAACGGCCGGTCTTAGGGAGTAAGCCCATCCTGCGGCTGCCTGCTTCCCGTTTGTAGACGGGGCACGTGGGGTTGCTGGCTGTGTGTTGTCCCTTGCAGTTGGCGCAGGACGGGGGCTGGTCCCAGGGGCGTGGGCAATCGTGTGCGTGGTGTCCGCCAAGTTCTTGGTCCGGGTGATGTTGGCTTGGGGGATGTTGCGTTTGTTGTTGGTGAAGTCGCTCCTTGCGCCTGCGCCGATATCGAGGTCGACGCCGTCAGTGCAGCGGGGAAGGTTGTGGCTGCACTTCCCCTAGGAGGCAGGGGGGGAGGGTTCCTCTGGCCGTGATAAGTTTGGGTATGGGGGGAGAGACTCGCAGGAGGATGAGAGGTCCTCTTGCACGTCCATCTCCTCCTCCGATAACGGCACTGGGCTGGTGGTGGGTTCCGGTGTTCAGTGGTCGCCGTAGCGGGGGAGGTCCTCCTCTTCGGCGGTCAGGGAGCGGTCAGGGATAACATACATTTCTAGTATTTTTTTTTAATTTCCTTTCATAATAGACAAAGAGGGAGTATTCCATAACGGGTACCCTGAAGTAATGTGTTCCACTAAGAGGTATGGAATGCTTTAAAACAATTGTTTTGTTTGTCGTTACATAATGCAACTCCACATTTTTCTCAAATGGTCTGTGATTTTCCAGTGCATTTAGGGAACTTACAACGGATCCGTTTTTCGACCCATACTGGCCAGTGACCAATTTGGTCTTGGCGCACAGCTACAGGAGGCACGAATTGTGCTGGACCCTTGCGTTTATTGCCTTTAGGTCTGGTTCAATTCTTCGGAATTGTAAGTGTGCTTTTGTCCCTATCTTACAGAGCATTGTACCAACCTCTTCACAAAAGTCAGCAGATGCTAGCAGTGGTCTGTTCATGTTCTTGGTATTATGAACCCTTTTGTATAGCACCCAGGCATGAGACATAGCAAGGTCCAAGAAATGATACAACATACGAACATGCTATCTCTTGCTTCGTAATTTTATTTTATATCTTCCCTTAATACTGTCAATTCAGGTCGACACCGCCCATATGGCGGTTGTATTCTCCCACTACATTTGGTCTATCAATGGTCACATACCTCTTGTGGTGCTTGTCGTATCTTGATACTTGTGACTTGGGGAGTTTACTTACAAAACTGGATGCAAGTGTGACTATTTTACTTTCCTTCCTATTGAGACTGTAGATATACCTTACACACAAGCAACATACTCGACTGAATAACCACGGTATTTTTTGGAGATTTCTTTTTCTGTGGGTAGTTTACAATCAGGTATTCGGTTGCGTCGAATAGTTCCCAAGCTCAATATTCCTTGTTTACCGAAATATTCTAGTAGTTGTAGGGGACGTGAAGTAATTGTCGAAATATAGACGATAATTTTGGTTCCATGGAGGTTTTTTTTTTCAACGTAGATTCAACTTCCGCTTAGCTTGACTCCGTCCTGATGATCCAGCGTAGATTCAACTTCCGCTTAGCTTGACTCCGTCCTGATGATCCAGATCTAGCTGATGGTCCCGCTTGAGGTAGCGTTTCAGAAGGGGCTGGCTGCGGCAGTTGAGAAGTATTATCTGGATTCTCAATATTTTCAATAATAGTATCAATATCTACTCCATCAATCTCTTCAAAATCATCGACTTCCATTGGCGCCTCCAAATCCGGAATAAAATCAGGATCTGCGATGCTGTCGTCGCCGCCGTCGAACCCATCTTCACTCTCTGCATAATCAAAAAGTATCTGCTCTATTTCCTCTTCTCTTAGACGTTGGGAAGGCATCCTGTCGCAAGAATAAAAATGGTCAATTTGTATAACACTAAATGTACCTAGTAACACAATGTATCAGAACTGTTACAAACATAAAACGACAATTATTTTCAACAATACTGATAATTATTGAATAACTACAACAAATAGTAAAGAACATACACTTAACTAGTAAAATCACACCACAAGAACTCAATATCAACAGCAAAAATACTTTTCTCAATTTACGTAGTCTTGTAAACAAACTTTTTTAACGAAACTGCACAAAGTTTGATTCCAATTCGTTTTGATCGAAAATGCGCCATCTGATGATTATGAGCGGTACTAGAATTGAAGAGCGGTGTGTTCTCGAGCGAGAACTCTGATTTAACAATAGTAAAATAATTTACTTTACATTTTATATGGAAGAATTTAGTATGTTCCAGTACTGTCCCATAGTGATATAAAGGGTTAATATTTAATCTTAAATACGCTCCGTGTAAAAACTGATATCCAGTCAAATCCGGTTAGACCAGAAAAACCGACCCCAAGTGACTTGGGAATAATAAAGGCTAGGGAGAAGAAGATTAAATATTAAATAAAAGTCGAACTTGCTAATTTGTTTTTGGCGCCTGTGCGTACTGAGCGGAGCGTGGTCGGGACGTCCACTCCGTGCGACGATCTCTGCCGTCTTTAGTCAATTTGATATTTTGTGTAATTTTAACAATTTACGACCACTTTTAAATTTCCTTCCGGAACATTAAGAGAAGCGCCTAGTAAAAAGGTTATGGCAAAGTCTTCTTTAGGAGTGAGTGAGCGTAGTTTTCTATCGGGGCTTTGGCGTGATATGTTACAATTTAATTTATGTATTACAACGAAACTATAGATACACCTATTTTTATTTGAGTCTACAATTATATACATATTATATTTATTCTTTTCTAGCTTATTAAATTTACCAAGCTTATGGTGGTCCCGCCCCGGAGCAGCATGTAAATCGCTCTCAAGAATTCATTAAGATGATGCACACATACACATACCTCAATGAATAGAGATCCTCATAGGACAAAAGAATTATTGTGTACGTGAGAACGACACAGCGCGCTACAGAATGTGTAGCGTTGTATCCTTCTCATGAACGCAATAATAATGTTGTAAGATATAGTATTACGGCCCCAAGAGGGCTTCACCACCAAATCTTAAAGCATTTTTATTGCTTGCGAGAGAATGAGACAAAGCTATACTCTGTAATGCGCTGTCTCGTTCTCACACAAGGCCTTAGATCCCACACATTATGATGTTGTGATGTCTATAACGTGAACAGTAGGCATTATCAAAGATTTTAATCATAGATGAGCTCTCACTGTACTTAGATCAAATGAAAAAGTGTTCACACTAAGAAGAGTGCGCTCACACATTAGACAGATTGATATTGTACAACTTTCAATACGAGTACTCGTGATAATATTATAATTCTATATTTATAATTTAAGTGCCTAGTGCGAGTTAGTTTTATTTTAACGCGATCGACACGTTTGTGACGTTCGGCGCTCCGATTGACCCGCTCCAAGCTCTTAACCAATCAAAGAGCCAAACGCGGTAGACGTTTCAATCGCGTTAACGTAAAAACAATTGCACTAGGCACCCAGATGACATGTGACATTTGACACAGGAAGGTGACCATTAAGGCTGCCTGTCCATTGAAGCGGAGCGAGGCTGCGGAGCGAAGACACGGATAAATATTAACCAATAGGATTGCATACTGGAGCGGAGCGGAGATTTTATGCAATCCTATTAGTTAATATAGTAGTAGGGCGCATCTATGATTTGAATGTTTGTGTTCTCATATATGTATTTTAGTAAGTTTACGTTATTAGTAGTGTATAAGTTGTAACATATTTATGTTTTCTGTATAACATAGAGGTTCAAGTGGCTTCCATACTAAAGGTTATTATTTGCGGTTGCGATCTCGCGGAATCGACGTGGGGTGTGTTAGGCATATTATATAAAAACAACTACAATAAAACGTGTGGTTTTTATTTATTGTTTTATTTATTTTGATCCTATTACTATACGTTTATTCGATTTAGGTCGATAATGACCACTTTCTTAAAATGAGCACTTTCCTAAAATGACCACTTTCTTGAAATGATGACTTTCCGCATAAGACCACTTTCCTAATATGACTACTTGCCCAAAATGTCCACATTCCTGGAATTACCACTTTAAAAAATATCTACTTACCATAATAAAAACACTAAATACCTGATTGATGAAACGTCTTAGTCTAAGTATAAAGATCTTTATTATCACTACGATAATTCGTCACTTATGTGATAACGTAACTAATAAAGCAAAAATAATATTTCAATATCGGTCGTCACATTCACTTAGTTTTAATATAACTACTAATACTATGATTTGCTAACCCGCACTGGGTCAGCGTGGTGGGCTATGGCCTAACCCTTGTTTAATACAGGGCTGATATTATGGTATATTATAATAACAATATGAGCCTTGTATATGAACTATTCCACAGCTCGGCTGTGGGAAGGGTTAGGCCATAGTCTACCTCGTAGCCTAGTGGTAGTTAAGGTCTATTATTGGTATTATTTTCAAACTACTACGTTGAGCCGTTTTTGAGATCTGGGCAATCCCAAAACGTTACCGCAGCAAAATTTTAAATAACTAGAACCACAACGTGCACAAATTTTGCTGTTCACAAACATTTAATACGCAACAAAAGCTATCTATTCATGCATTTATTTCCGGGATGAACCGATTTTATAAAAAATGTTTTGTCAGGATAATGTTTCAAACATTACTGCATCAAAATCTGTTTTTCTCGAATAACTTTACAACTACAACTTGAACAAATTACTCTTCACGATGTATTAATTTGTATTTGTGAAAATAAAATGTAATAAAAAGCTCAAGCACATTTTATTACATTTTGCTGCGGTAACGCACACGTCGTGGGGACCTATTGGATTGTGAAGGTTAGATGCTAAAAAGAAGAATTGCCGGTTTGCATGGTGGGGGTGGCCGTACGAGGGGAGAAAATAGGAAAAAAAACTATTTGACCGCGTCAGACATTAATAAGGGATGTCAGGTGAACACTCCAGTAGCTCCTATTCAGAAGACTGGCGATTTGGACCCTTTGTTCTCATATTATTACATTCGCAAAATATTATATTCTCGAATTATTATATTCTCAAAATATTACACAAAGAACAATCACTGCGAAAAATGTTTTTAATTTGAGGGAAACAATAATAAATATTTGACATCATCACATAGGTTATTCATCACATATATTTGTCTCGGATGGGAATCAAATCTACAACCCCTTTGTTTAAGGCAGCGATTCCTAAAGTGGGTTCCGCGGAACCTAGGGATTTCTTTGGAAAGTCACCAGGGTTCCACGAAATCATTTATTTTTGGCAGTTAAATGATACCAAATCAATCAATCAATCAGCCCACCGCAGTCCACTGCTGGACATAGGCCAAATAATGATACCAAATATTTATTTTGAAATAGCGCAAAATATGTGAGGCGAAGTTAAGTTTTTGTTCTTATTTAAATTACAGTGTCTTTAATTTGTAATCATTTGATATGAGGTTCCATAAAATAAAAGATATTTGGTGAGGGTTCCGTTATTTTAAAAGTTTAGGAACCTCTGGTTTAAGGTTTATCTACCTTTTGTAAAATAAATCTAACTAATGATTTTATATCACCCAGTAGTAGGTAATCCTGAAGATATGCATTAATATAATATTATGTGCATTTATATTGAAGTTTTAATAGATAAACTCTTTGCTAGTAGTTCCTGTCAGATTACAATGAAAAACCTATGTTTGTACTAGTGTCAGTTTTTATTTATCAATTGTTTTTGATGTATAATGTGACATTGTGAAAAATAGTTATTGGGAATAAATTTTGCATTCTGATAAATAAATAAATAAATAAATAAATATTAAAATAAAAATGTCTGAAGATAGTGAAGCCAAGTTTATAACGAGTCAAAAAGGCAAGTCTGTTTTTTTATATAACGGTTACAAATACAACTTCTTCATGAAAAATAAAAATGGTACAACCAACTGGAGATGTTGCAACCAAAGGGAGTGCAAGACTTCGATTACATTAAGTTTGGATAAGAAAGTCGTTAGACAGCCCAAACATAATTGCAGCGTTGATTTTGAAAGAAATATAATTGATATGGCAATGGAGGAGTGCAAAAAAGAAGTGTGCGAAAATTTTGAACCCATTCCAAAAATATTTGAACCCATTCCAAAAATATTTGAAAAGCACTTCTTGGGAAACCAAGTTTTTCAAAATAAAGAGTATCTGATCCCATCATTTACGTCCAAAAAGGATACGCTGTACAGGAAACGAAATAATTTTTTGAATGTTGGTGCATCAAAGACTACAAGTAATGTGAGATTGCCACACCACATTGTGCAAGACTTTTTTTTATTTGATGATTATGATGGTGAAACGGATGATAGAATTATAATATTTTCGATGTTACCTGCTCAAAAGCTACAAGAATTATTCCAGACAATTGATATTGTATACGGAGATGGTACATTCAAGGTGACACCGTCGCCTTTTTACCAATTGTACACCTTACATATTGATATCGCACGAGACCAAAACACAATTAGTTTTGTACCTATTGTCTATGGCTTATTACCAAATAAGAACACAAATACATACAAAAGGTTCTTTTCTGTACTTAGAAATCAATTTCGTATGAATATTAGTTCATACAAATGCGATTACGAAATTGCTGCAATTAATGCTATACGTGAGGTATATCCAGAAATAAAACTAAAAGGCTGTTATTACCATTTTATAAATGCTGTGTTTAGAATGAGTAAAAAATTGAATTTCAACGAAACTCACTTAGGTCGCAAAATCACACAGTTGTGCACAAGTTTGGCTCTGTTACCACCCAATCTAATTCCAGAAGCATATCTTGCTATAAATGAAATCGCACCAGAGACGGAAGTTTCACAGAAATTTCTAGACTATTTTAATAACCAGTGGATACAAACCATTACCAAAGATATTTTTAGCGCACTACGAATGCAGTGGAAGGATGGCACAGAAGAATTAACTCTCGAATTCCATCTCGACCAACCATTTTCCAATTTTTAGTAGCATTAAAAGTAGAAGCTCAAATTCAAAATAAAAGATTGCTAAAAAGTGCTTTCCACTGCCCTGATAAAAAAAGATCTTTAAAATACATTGAAAATGATAGAAAAATTAATTGCATTATCACAGACTGTTTATCCAACAAAATTCAATCAGTAGAATGCTTAACCATGTTAGCGGCGTTGAATAAGCTCCCATAAATTTTCCATGATGTATATACTTTTACAATTTTTATTGTTGAGCGGCTGTACCAATCGTCGTGCTTGGAAACAGATGCCACTTGTGAAAACTTGTATGCACTTGATCACTCGGGATTTGTTTAGTTTCAGTTATTAATAATTATATTTTATTAATGATAAATGCAAATAATTTTGCAATACTGTATGATACTGCAATTAATTTTTATTTTAATATTGTATTACGTTCGAAAGCGTTTCCATGATGCCTAGGTATTGGAATAAAGAGATTTTGATTTAAATAAATTAATTTTTATTTTTCACTGTGTTTGATTGTACTTCTAATATTTTGAGAATATAATAATTCAAGAATATAATATTTTGCGAATGTAATAATATGAGAACAAAGGATTTGGACGCTGCCAAAAGACACGGCTGATATTTGAAATTGTAAAAACAAAATCGTGACCTTGAAATACTCGGCTAAAATACTTTTTTTCTATTCCAAAACCCTCTTGCATTTTTGTAATGTTTTCGGCGTAAATTTTATTATTTTTCAAATGTTTTCACCATAAAATACACAATTCGAACTATTGTCACTCGTAACATATTCCAAATTTACTTCGGCTTGTACAAATTGCCGATTATATTATTTACACGATTCGCGACAAATTTTCATCAAAATAAAAAAAGATCCCTCGAGAATTTTCAGGTGAAGTTTCTTTTTTGCAACTAACTGTGACTCCCATTTCCTTATGTCACGCTCAAATTGTTTAGATTATTGAAATGCACACATTTCTGCATGTAACTAACTTACCTTAACTTATTCTGACGCGCTCGTGTTTTCCTAACGATTTTTTTACTAATCTGTTTGGCTGCCCTAGACGTTTGACCCTATGTACAGGGCTCACGTATGGTGGGAGTAGGTACTTCACTAGGTGCAAGGTTGTCCCCCCCCCCCCCCCCTTATGTTATTCTGCCGCGCTCGAGTAAACCCCGAAATCCCCGCTTGGGCTTTTTACTACAATGGCTTGGCAATTGTTTACTTTACCATCCCCACTCCGCGTGGCAAATGGCGGCAAGGCGGCGGAAAGAGCTAGTCAATATGGCGACTAGGCTATGGTAGGTTCGCGTCAAATCCGTTACAATAGTTAATCCTGACTTATTTTAAATGCAAATGTGAGTTTGTTTGTTACACTTTCACGAATTAACTACTTGACCGATCATCATGAATTTTCACATAGACAGAGGATACCAGGATAAAAATCCAGGAAAAAACAATGTTCCCGAGAGATAGACAATTGACATAATTATCCTACATTTACACGAACGAAGCTGCGGGCAAAATCTTATACAAAAAAGTTTCTAGAAATGTTATTTATTGCAATAAAACCACAAGAGATTTGAAATAATTGTAAAAATAAATGTCACTTCACAGCACACAACACCACAACACAGGACGTTACACACGAATAATTTTAGTGCCCGGCTCCCACTTATACGAGTTGAGGCCGCTTCGAACTTTTTGGACAATATTATTTACAACAGATGGCTTTTTCGCAGTATCCATAGACGTATAATATACGATATTATTCGTAGAGGGTTCACAACTTAAACTTTCTTCAGACTTTCGTCTAGAAATTTCTGTGTATGAAGTCAGAGTTGAAGATGTGTTTACTCTTCTAATGCCGCTATTAGAGCGGTCGACGCTCTGGACCTTAATCTTTCCGTCTTCAGACACCATGTCGACGTGGTTCGAAGGCCTGGTGTTGATAATGCCTGCGCAACTGTGGAATTTAGAGAACTTGTCGTGCACGCGGTGTTCCAGGTCTACGTGCAGGCTTAGTTGACGTCTGGGGACAAAACATATTATTATATAATTAGCTTATCACCAGAGGGCCAAAATACGCTCGCAAGTGCATACCTACGCTCAGTGCGTTGCGTTGTGTCATCCATTTGTAATTGACTTTGACGCGTACACAGTACTCGTTGGGAGCGTCTGTTTCTTGGCCCTTGGGATATAGGTTTATCTATAATATTTTTTTTTTGCAATAGGTCGTAGTCGAGCACGTGATCCACCTGATGGAAAGTGGAAACCGCTGCTCATGATGGACTTCAGCAATGTCAGAACACAGCAAAACCGCTGCCTACCGTGAAAGAAGAACTCTCTTTAAACTTCGTTTGAAGAAGGACATATCATAGCGCTCGTGTCATGTCGACACGTAAACTTTTATTAAGGGCAATTATTTATTTATTTGGATCGCCAACTAATGATACACATTTCTTACATCTAAATAATAATTTACCAACATGCTTTGTGCTCATTTACTTACACGCAACAAAAATAAAACTTTCGCCACAAAGAAATATCAGTTAATTTAACATGCGAAAAAGCAGAACAGAACATACTAGATATTGTGGACGATCGCCTAAGCGATTAATCAATAATTTTAAGTTAGGTAATGGAAAGTGCCTTGCATTAAGATGTGCAAAGATTGGCATTTCAACGGGCTTAGCAGCAAGAATTGAGGAGATAACGTGAAACAAGTGCAATGAAAGCGAGAGATACGTCTGGTATGTCAGATTACATTTCCTCTTCTTTTATCTACTTTATTCTTTCCAAATGTTCCATTCACCATGGCATTAAAAACTATCCCAGTCAAATTTATATTGACCAGTCTTTTTAGAGATAACCCAAACCATTTAGCTCAGCTAGCTTTAATTCTTGTTAGTTGTTATTTCATTATGAGTGATTTCACCGTTTCGTCCGAATCAACTTTCCAGGTGAAAAGTCGGCACTAATGTTAAACTCGATCGACATTTTTTGATTAAATAGGCTTATATAAAGTTTAAATTAAAATGGGAATTAATCATATTAGAGTTAAATACAATAATAAAAAATGAAACAGACCAAAAACATGTCTTTTCATTACACTCCTGTTCCAAATCGCAACTCGGAATGTTTTTCGTACATTACTTGGCTTTCCTAATGCAAAAGCACTATTTTTATGTTAATTAATGTCGATTATGAATACTTAATATAGTATTTTTAAAGAGTGTGCAACTTATATATATATTATTATAATATTATTATAATATTATTATAATATTATTATAATATTATTATACATTATCGACCTAAAAGTTTTATCCAAAGAAAAACTTAATTTGCTTCCACAAAACTAGGAATTGAAATAATAAGTACGCCTAACTCTATTCGTAACATAACAAACCGACCACGCCCCCCGCGCACCTCATTCGCCCAAACTGGACATGTGTCAGTAGGGGTGCAAAATTTTACCGGTCTTGTGTTCGGAGATTACGTTTGTCACAGGTGAGTGCTCATTACATTCCAATTATTTAACTTGACTTTTGACTTGAATTTATAGTGTACAGTGATGGTATACTAGGTTATATTTATTGAGATCTATTTATATACTTCAATTCGAGATTAACTTTGAAAATCTGCTCAAACTTCATTCACCTCCATTTCATTACATTCAGTTTCCTCCGATTTTGGCGCGGAAGTGAATAAAGTTATTTTGGAAGGTAATGAAATTATTTGTGCAAAGTGATTGTGGTTATTGTAATTATTATATGTAATATAATAATTATAATTCAATCAGACTAACCTTTACAACCCGCTAGCCGCCGAGAGGCGTCAGCTGAAAATCAGCGCTGCAGTTAGTACTGCAGCAACATGCTGAGCTGATGCCTTTTTGCTATACAATACCATACCGAGCCTAACAGTACCTGTTTGTTTATTAATTTTATATGTGATTGACTTTTTCGTTGTATATTTCAAGTTCTTAGCTAATATTTTTTTTCTTATTATTTATAATTTTATATTTGGTAATTATTGTGTAATCGTGTATTGTAAGCAAATAAATAATCTTTCTTTCTTCTTCTTTCTTCTTTCTATAATAACCACAATCACTTTAACATATGCAATTAAGACAATCGACTTAAAAATATGCAGTTTCTCTAGTTATTTTCTTGAGTGTCTGTGTTTGTTAGTTTTGTTACTCCATAGCGTCGTGTGTCTTTATTGTAACCAAGAAATAAAAGAAGTCGTAAAGATCAGATTGCTAAAAATTTTAAAATAAAATATAGCATTCATCTTCTTTGAAGTCGAACTCATGAAGACTAGTAATTCGTACATAGTGATCTTTTGTATTCTATAGATTTGTATAATGATGGTGACCTGAAAGAAGTTAGTTTTCTTTGTGTTATTTATCACGTTTTAAAAAATGTATCCTTTAAATAATATAATGATACATAGAGTATCAATTTTAAGATTACTAAAACCCTTTTTTTTTACTTAGATACTTACAATAATGGATAAGCCAAAGAAAAAGCAAAAATAGAAGAAAAGCTAGCCAAAGATAGATTGCGAAAGAGAGAGAATTTGAGAAATATACAGAAATTAAGAAGGATCCTGAAAAATATCAAATTGAAAAAGAGAAACAAGAAAAAGATTACTTTTTAAGAAAAGAAAAGAAAAAAATTCTTAGCATAACAGACATGACTGATCGACAAAAAAGGGACCAGAGACGACGATGGCGAAATAGGTAACTCAAAAATATATTGAAATACGTTAAAGGAACAAAAAAATTACAAAGTATTTTACTGGAAAACTCATCATCTGCCAGCGAAGCCGAAGCAACCGTGAAAATTTTCGCAGAACGTGATCCATTAATGGAAATTGAAACATCAGAGACCACACCTAAGAGCAGAGCGAAAAAAAGAACAGAAGCGCCACTAGTGCTTTAAGGTGATCGCGATACAGATCGATCAAAGTCGCTTTTAATCTACAAAAAGAAATAGATAAACTAAAGAAAGAAAAGAATATTTTGAGGAAGCGATTGTACAAGTTTTTTACAAGAAGATGTGTACAGTCAAGTAGCTCCAGTATTATGAAAAATGGGAACCTATTTCTTATTCAGTACTTCATTCCTATTTTTTATTCAGTAATTTAATTTTATATTATATTTTAGTAGATTCAACTGACTCTGTTTTTGCTAAATACATTATTACTGCCATATAATAATTGTTTTTATTTATTACTCACCCGCAGTAACTGGGCAATAACTAAAAATGCCATAAATTATAAAATTTCTTACATTAACTCTAACAAAATACTAAAAATTCATTACAATCCCATACTAAATCATTACACTCTTAAAATATTTCATTACCTTCCAAATCTAGTTATTACACTCTCACCATATTTCATTAACTTCCGAGCCCTCATCACATTCCATCACGTTTCATGAAAATTAAGCCATTTTCATGAACACCTTTCCCAGTAACTTTTGTCTAGGAAGTATACAAATAATCTAATTCATAAATTTTGCCAAAACTAGAAGAACGTTACTACTTCGTTCCACGAAATCGCTCCGATTTTGACGAAACGGTGGAATCACTCTTATATACCTACTATAAATAAATGTTGTAGAATACGCTTACCTGTAATCAAATTTTTCTCCACATAAATGGCAAACAATTGGTGAACTGTACGGGTGTTTCGAAGTCATCTCGGATTCTCCAGACGAGGACTTCAACTTATCCACCTTTCGGTTCAGGTTCACACAGCTCACCGTCCGTTTATCGGAGGAGTCAGAGGTTTCACCCGGTGTAGTCTCGGTCTTAGACTGGTGTAGATTTGACTCGGAAAACCTATTCTTCTTAATCTCCGTCAAAATCTGATCCGGGTCACTCATCTTCTCCAAGAACGAAACTATCTTCTTTAATTTATCTTCTGGCACTTCGCATTTCGTTACTTCTGGGTCAGTTTGTGTGTCGCTAGCTTTCTTGTGGGCAGACTGCCTGTTACTCAGCGGTGTCGAAACGTTACTGTTCAATTTGGTGATGCCGATGTGTTCGTTTTCGTGAACGAATTTATCGTACTCCTTCTCAAATCCTTCGTGGCAGTAGTGACAGATGTACCTCTTGTCCGTGAAGTGGCATAGGTTTAGATGATCGTTGTAGTTTATTATACCTGTAAAAATATTTTTACTGTAAGTTGTATTTATAGTAGATGTGCATGTATTCATGGAGAGTTTTCGAGTAATTATATCTTAAAATGTTAGAACATTAGTTAGGACGTACCTTAAAATGTCTTTAGTTTTACTTTATAAAGTATCATATTATGGAGGAACGATGCTTAAAACAATATATTTTTAATGACGTATCTGAAATATTGGTATTATATGCGAAGCTTCACACAGACTCATGTCAGATATGTACGGATTAAAAATCGAACCGAACCGATTAGAATCCATGGTGAAGGTGACGAGATAGATTTTGGGTGTGTTTAGTCTTTTAAGGATAAAATGGCAAGTAAGTGAATAACGTTTTGGCAATTATTATTTTGCATATAGAAATCGTCTCCTTCGAAGAAATTTGCGCTACTAAGAAAACTAGGATTAATAATAAGATTGGAAGATGAGAAATGTGACAACTTAATGCATCAGAAATTACTACGTGATTTGTAACCCGATTTGTTCTACTTTAGTGTGATAATGGCACTTCAAATCATTGAATTCGATAGTGTAAGAAGAACTTGCCATAAAAAATCATGAGGCAGCCAACAATCGGACATTGTCGAGGCGTCGTGTCCATTAAACAGTTCCTTTGTACAGATTGCACATAAGTCAATATTACCGGGCTCTTGATATCTCGGAGGGCACTTTCCGACTGAATCTTCTTTGCCCGTTTTAACCTTCTGAACCTCAGACCTCTTCTTCTTCGCTTTTCTGAATAATTGTAGTTATAGTTATGGCAGATGTTGTTGTCACTAGCAGCGTACACGTGGCCGTTAGGCATTACGTAGTTCTTGTACGTTCTCTCGCGTCTAATGCCTAGAAGTCTATGTATGAAGCACTGGAACCTTGTCAGTCTACGTTTCTCATTAAAAACGAGGTAAGGGACTGGATGTTGTTGATCGCTGGTCTGAGTGCATTCGCAATCCTGTTCCACTATGTTATTTTGGAGGATTTCTCTAGAGTCCTGCGTGGCGACGACCTTCTGTTCCTTGCATGCAGGATTTTCCATCTGTGTAGAGGTGCAGGACTGCTGGGTCAATTTAAGGTCTCTGATGACGGCAGTCGCGATAGACTCCTTCTCCGTATTCTCCGTGCCGGACTGTAAAGTAATGTCACCGCTCGATACTTCAGTGGTTCCCGCGCATGCGTCAGTCTTGGTTCTGTGCGAGCGCTTTTTCCTCCGCCTCTTTGTTTGAATTTCCTCGTCTAAGCACCCTTCAGTGCCGTACGATTCAGGCAAAATGCCAATGACGCTTGCATCGTAAATTTGGAAGAGTTTCTTCAAACATTTATACTTCGCTTTGAGGACTTCGTGTTTTTTCTTAGGGACCCATTTTGACGCCATATATTCCTCTTCATTTTCGCTCCTCTCTGGTATACTAGTCAGGGTAGGCTGCTTTTTGTACATACCGCGATACCAGACGACGAAGCTACAGAAAATTTTGATAACAAAAAAGAATATCACACTAGCGAATATGTCGCAATTTCGATACGGTATCATAACTGTACGGCTTCACTATTTATAGATATTGGGTTTTTATGAAATAAGACCATAATAAGATCTTGATGCTGATGAGTGCATAGTGTAGTGACATCTGTGTAGGTGTGCGTCAGTTTTAAAAATCGAAGATAATAAAACTATATTCTCATTGAGAAGAGAAGAATTATTAAGCCAGTATATACTTTAAAATAAATTTATTTATATAGAAACTATGCGAGTGTAAGAAATTATAGATTACCTATAGAGCATTGAGTTTATATATGTCTTATGCCTGGTGTTGAATTTAAAATATTACGAATCGTTTTGCTAATCGATTTTCAGTGACTTATGAAAATATATAACCAACTACAATAAGCCATCGTATTTTTTAAATTATATCCATTATTTTAACTTATTTAAGACACGTTGCACTAAAATATACAGTAGGTATGACACGATATTAGGTACGTTTTAATTTTATTTATAAATACAAAGATATATATTTTTATGACATTATTTGGTTATTTTAAATAAGAGATAAAGATATTATTAAACCAAATTATCGGAAAGTAAAACCAATTCAATTTATAGGTATACTACCAGTCGACTGTGATGCGGAGATATTCTATGACACCTATTAGAGGGTTTTAGTTTCCTTTCATTTTTATTTCTGTTTTGTAATATTATAGGTATAAGTTAGTTTTAAAGAATTGTGATTATATGTACAAAGTTAATAATTTAAATAAACGGTTCATCACCAAAAAAAATTATAGGTGATATCGAATTAAAGTGTATGTTGCTTACTTATTGCCTTTTTACATTTATTTCTTTATACCACTTTTTAGTAGGTATTTACTCTTCAGAAAAACACCGATTTACAAGAATTTACTCCGATTATGCGATCCGTTGTTTTTGCTGTTCAGAAGAAAAAAACATCGATGATCCATTAAAAAAACCATAAACAAAATGCTTCGAACACAAAAGGAAGTGTTTTTTATGACTTCCGTGCACTAAGAATAATTTCAGCATCGCGGGGGAGTTTACAAACATTCAACAACGGACAAAAAAATATCCTAACTAGAAACAATCATTTGTGGATCACATAATTTTTTATCTCGTGTGGGATTCAAATCCACAACATTCGGCGCAACGGCGAGGCGACCACATAAACCACTACGTTATCTATGCAGTCGCAGATTATACGACAGTTTATAGAATTAGAACATATATTTTCTGCCATAGCGAGCGTTGCGATCTATTTGACTATGCCCCTTATTCTTCGCACATAGCAAATAGGTGCGATGTTGGTGCTAAGAAATTTAACATAATATATAATTAAATCTTTATTTACAATAAATATTAATAACAATTGTAAACAATAAAGTAGCCGTTAAACATAATGAATTAAATATATCACATGTAGGCAATCTTATACAAACGCGCCTTCGGGCATCAACAGACCTGCAACAGATAAAATATTAATTATAAACTGGTGCGTTTTCACACAAGAAGTATAATATGCATATGCCAAAGATTTAAACCATAGATGCGCCCAACTACGTTTTAATGTGGTCACTTTTCCGGTCGTTAAGTTGTTATCTGACACACAATGCCAACATGATGTCAGCTCACTTTTTATAGTGTGGACACATGTGTTTTTGTGCGTTTTAGGAACGGCGAGGGCACGTCTATAATTTAAATTTTTGGGCTGTATTTCTTATTTTATATCTTGCCCGTTGTCTACTTCTATGACTCTGTAGCCACCGCACGTACTGTACAAGCGCGACACCACAACACCATACCTAAATGTTTTATAGAAACAAGAGAGTTCCTAAAAGAACTGTTTGATAAGACTATGTGTTCAATATAGAAACAGCAGATAGTTCCGAAAAGAACTGTTTGATACAGTAATATAAGTCAATAGTAATATAAGTTTGATAAGACTTTGTTTTGAATATAGGAACGGCAGATAGTTCTTTCTTCTGTTTTTTATAGAAGTAATTGTAAAATAAATAGGTGATTCAATCACAGTTCGATAATACAGAATAATAACCAGTATGTTAATTCAGAAAAATCTTCTTCAAATTTGTTTAATTTTCAGCTACTTATGTTGCTGACTGTATCTCACGCAATTTACCAATGGGTGTTAAATATTTTATCAGGTCTATATTAAGATTTCGGGTAGTTACTCACCCGCTATACATGCTGTCATGAAACATATACCGCATCCAGCGAAGAAAGCTCGTAATGCGATCTAGAAACAAAATACATTTTATTTTTATTAACTTCAGGGTCCAATTAAAGCTTAAAACATAAGACAAATCTAAAAACAAGCACGCGATCATTATATAAACATTAAAGATAAAACAAACACGTTGGCAAACAATGTATACCTAACCAATAAGTATGACAAACTTTATGGAAACCGTCTTGTGTTTATTCGACAATAAACAGAACAAAAAGTAATCAATAACCTTATGTATAACTCTTATTACTTACAGTTAAATATATGATTGTTTGTAACATTCAATGTTTTAAATATAACTTTACAAACAAACAACGTTAAAAAAATGTTCACCATATATAAAATTTTCATTACTGCTGTCTACAAAGACAGCTTATAAAAATTAAATTTTAGTCATCACAAATATTGGTTAACGTCGTCGTGAATAAAAGAAAGAAATAAAATAAAATGGTGCAGGAACTTAACTTGAATGCGCATAATGAAATATAAATTTAGATTATTAAAGTTTATTTAGCTGTATCAATTATACTCACAGAAGACAAAGTCTCTCTCTGGTTGGGCGCAATAGCAGCGATGGCTCCGATCATGATGCCGGCGGAGCCAGGGTTCGTGAACCCGCACAGAGAGTACGTCGCGATCAGCTCCGCACGAGGCTAAAATATGGCATTCAAGAGTTAAGCTAGACCTACTATACCGCTATATAATATTATATCTTGTAAATATTTAAACCATTTCATGACGAACAAAAGGTATGGGCAAATGTACAACACACAATAATGATTCTTGCCGAAAATTTCTTTAGAATTTCATAATTGCCAGTCTTCTAAAGGGAACTGTCCACTTTGTATGGGGATTTGGCTTGGAATGGACAATCGCTGAGAATAATAATTATATATTAATTTAGAAGCATTTACCATTAGGAATTAGAAAAATAACAAAGTTTTGTGTCCAGGTGTTCCTAATTCGTTTGTTGTGGTGGTTTATATAAAGGTATTTGAAATAAAAAATCATTGTTTCTATGTTATTTTGTTTTATTATTCTGATTTATATATTACTAAAATGTTATCTAGGAACTGGGCTGGTGGATTTAAATTGTTTTGATATCTTGCCTAACTCAAAAACCAAATAATTGTCATTATATGGGCGCAACAACCTACTGTCCGTCGAACCGTCGTTGTTTTTATATATGAATTCTGTTTACGCTAAGCCAATAATGGACAGTTCCCTTTAAATACTTAATTAAGACGGCGGCAAAATTTTCTTCACCCACGCTACGCCACTGATCCCACCTTTCTACTATCGTGCTGCCGCGCACCCTATGCCAATTCATAAAGACCTCTAAGAAATCCTAGGTGCGAACCTACCCTCCACTACTACTCCTACTAAACCTCTATAAAATAATTCAAAATTACCAAACTAAAAAAAAAATTGACAATTGTTCATGTGCGATCGTGAGATCGCGGTTCAATTTTCCGGATCGGGTGGTTAAGTTTTTGTGGTTACAAATTCTCAGAAACAGCACGACGTCTGGTAGTGTGATCGATAAATGGCAATATACACGCAGCTATTAAGTTTATCTCTGCTTACCCTTTCATGGACTATACTACCCAAACCCAAATACCTTCTTAAGTCTTTTCTACCACTACTTGGACCTACAATTTAACTGTTGTAATATTCATTGAAATTAAACTGCTATATACGGATTTTATCGCGTTGTTTATTTGACACTTTATTACAAAATTTTGAAAATTGTTACACTACTACTACTATTAAACTTTACTAATTTTTAAGCTAATTAAATTATTATTAAACTATTTAGATTTAATTTATTTAAAAATTAAAAAATTAATTAATTAGCTTAAAAATTAGTAAAGTTTAATAGTAGTAGTAGTGTAACAATTTTCAAAATTTTGTAATAAAGTGTCAAATAAACAACGCGATAAAATCCGTATATAGCAGTTTAATTTCAATGAATAATATTCGCGTAAATAGAAGACAATATTATGTTGTAATATTTTTATTTGTGCAGTAGTGTGTAGTTCTTAATGATAACATCTCTTGTTTTTAAATTGTGGGAAATGTTTGTATTGTAGATTTTATAAGTTATTTGATAAGCACAATCATTCACATAAGTATATTAGTAATAAGGAATTGCTTATATTCCCAAAATTAATTAAAAATATAATAATGTTCTAAATTTCACTCACGGATAAAAGCTACATTATGCCTGAGCAACAAAGGCTATGTTTTAATTACATCTCGCAAACGAAGCCTCGGGTGGAAGTGAGTGTAATATAAATATAGGATAATTACCGAGAGTAATCCTTGTGCCTTCATCTCACCCATGCGCTGATACGCTACGAACTCGTTGACAATGGTCTTTAGACCTATTAGAGAGCCCACCAGTTCACACTCCTCCCACGGTACACCTGCAAAATAAATAAACGTACCTACCTAATATATAAGTATTAAATATCCTAACTAATATTATAAATGCGAATGTAGGTTTGCTTGTTACAATTTTACGTCTATTCGACCGATCGTCATGAAATTTCCTGTACACGTTGTCAGAGGTTACAGTAAAGGACATAGGGTGTTCTACATCCAGAAAAAGTACTGTTTCTAAGGGACAGAAATTTATTGATGAAATCTAGATTTAACATAAGCGAATATTTCAAAAATACTGCGTAGCCAGTAATAACGATGAACTTTTTAGTCTAATATATTCGTTCAAAGTAAGTGTATCTCGCCATTACGGAGTCGGTACCAAGTAATTGAATTATGTTTGATTGGCATCGACTTCAAATTGAATTAAAAAAGAGATTAGATACATACAACTGACTTTTTATGCAGGGTATCTTTAATAAAGGTCAGTCGCAACCTCTTGTACCAAATAAATACTACCACGCTTTGACAGTGACTTTGAGCATAGACGCCGTGGTTAGAGTAGTAGAGTCTCGCTGATTTCAGCATGAATGGGCCGGCTCCACCGGGGAAGGACTACCCTCTCACAGAATATCGAAGTGAAATAGCAGTATTCCTACTGTTGTTTCGTTCGTCGAGTGAGAGTGCCGGAGGCCCAATCACCCCCTTCCCACTTCCCGCTTCTTCTCCCCCCCACTTCCTTTCTTAAAGGGTCGGCAACGTGCAAGTGATGCCTCGAGTGTTGTAGGCGTCCATAGGCTACAGTGACCACTTACCATCAGGTGGGCCGTATGATTGTTGCCAATATAGCAGTATAAAAAAAAAGATATCTGAACACCACTTTGCCCAACAAGAAGACAATAACAGGTAAGTACGCTCCCAAGTATACATGAATAGTATTACTGAAAAAAATTGAAATCTGGATCGTCTCTGCAAATATATACTATCGAGGATATACAAGCGTAATGTACTTATATGTACTTACCCATAACCCAGCACAAAGGAATGAATATCTTCCCTAAGATGAACTCCAGGTTGATGTCAGGGTTACCGAGCAGGCCCCCGCAGTAGCTGAGCACTCCGTTTATGAAGGCGATGAAAGCGACGAACGCGATAATGTTGGCTACGATGTTCAGGATCAGGGCTATGCCGTTGGTGGCTCCTCTAGTTGCAGCGGACAGAGCTGACTGGTCCTGGCTGCAGAGACAAAATATTGAGGTTCCTTGCATGTAGCGATTCTACGATGAATCTCCCAAGATTGATACGAAATTAATCTTCATCTAAATCTTCGTGTGCCGAGGGTAAGTTTACAAATATTCAAACTACAGATACAAAGTACAGTCAGACGCCAGGCAAGCATTTGTGGATAACAATCTTTCGTATAAATTTTGATCTTGTGTGGGATTCGAACCCACAAAACTTGGCAAAGCGGTAGTCGCGAGGCAACTAAGAACTGTCACTGAACTCCGAAACGGCTGGATCAATATAGATGAAATTTTTTATTTCTCTTTGTGTGGTTTCCTGGATGTTCTAGATTTACAATTGGTCCCTGTAGGTGGCATTACGATCGGGTTGCAAGCCAACGTCTGTCGCATCCGATAGTATTATGTTTAAAGTAACGCTCGTCATAGACGCTGGCCAAACGGTCTTTCTTTGTAAAAACAGTTTTTTAAATAATCCCTGAACTGACCTGACTATTGGTTGGATGTTATCCACAGTGGTCAAGGACCGCCTTGTCTCCGGCATCATGAGCTTGGCGTAACAAATGGCAGCCGGCGCAGACATGATACTGGCCGTCACCAAGTGAGCCGGCTCCGCGCCGAAACCAATGTATGTGGCGAGAATAGTGCCTGGAATACGCAAGTTATAAATCAGATCAAATCATGTCGTAAGCGTTGAAAACAAATGTGGTCAAATTAACACGGTACATTATATTAATTTCCAATATTTATCTCACTGTAGCCAGCAACAATTCAAAGAAGTACATTGTACTTAATAATATTGTGTATAGTAGTAATTTACAATAGGGTAGTCGACTCACAATTTTAATCGTTTACGTCAAATAACAAAGATACCCAAATTCTAAAAGTTTTTTAGGAATCTACTCAATGTAAATAAGATACAAACGTTTTAAATCTGGTAGTAGATGTAATTGCCCGATGACAGAAAAAGGTTGCACGATATAAGATGTGTCGTATATTATGTTAAGACATAATATGGTAGTACATATAGCTTAGGTGTTCAGCTTTGGTGTCTAGTTCGAGCAAAGCATATTACATCGCGTTTCTTCTAGAGACGTAATCATTATTACAGTGTTACGTTACGACTATATCTCTGACGGGTATACACCTCTGTCCTACGTACTGAGGCGAGCCTACTGCCGTCTACCAGGCACAGTGTCAGACTTACATTACATGATAAAATAGTATATAACAATTTTACTATATTACAAACTGTAGATTGTTCCTATGAGAGTGATAATTTGTACTGTCGCCAGAGTTTTTAGAAACGATAGCCTCTACCACTTATAAAATATTTAAAATAAATTCACAATCGTCTCTTGATCGCAATTGATTCTACTTTACTTTTCTATATCTTTGCTAATGAACATAGTTAATCTTCATATAATAAAGTATTTATACAGGTTGTCCCAGAATATGTGAATCAAATTGTAACGGGAGATTCCTTAGGTAAGGAAAAATATAGATATAACTCTATGTCGTATAAAATTCATTTAGATAATATGGACTTATTGGAACGTGTATATAAATTATTTAATTGTGAGATTTGACCTGGGCTATACAATTTTGAAGTTTGACTTGGAGTAAATTATTTTGAGATTTTGATGAAGTTTCACCCGAAGTATTTACCTAATTGCGAGATTCGACCAAGAGAAAGATATAAATAGTTTGTAATTACTATCAACTTACCAGAGACAGTGGCGAATCCCGAGGACATAACGACAAACACTTCTGAAGGTGTGAGGATCGAGAGGTATGGCTTCACCAGCAGGATCGACTCCGTCTGAAACGTTCCAACAAACATTTTATAACAAGAGGCAGGATAGTATAACTTAACTTCTTCAAATATCTATCTAGGCTACGTCTCGCGTCTGCCCTTCGTATAATGTATATATCTATCTAGGCTACGTCTCACGTCTGCCCTTCGTATAATGTATATATCTATCTAGGCTACGTCTCGCGTCTGCCCTTCGTATGATGTATATATCTATCTAGGCTACGTCTCGCGTCTGCCCTTCGTATAATGTATATATCTATATAGGCTACGTCTCGCGTCTGCCCTTCGTATAATGTATATATCTATCTAGGCTACGTCTCGCGTCTGCCCTTCGTATAATGTATATATCTATCTAGGCTACGTCTCGCGTCTGCCCTTCGTATAATGTATTTATCTATCTAGGCTACGTCTCGCGTCTGCCCTTCGTATAATGTATATATCGCAGCAGACTTTACATATATTTAACACGAACACAAAGAACACCTTAAATCTGGACAACTATTTGTGGAACACACATTTTTTTATAATAACTTTTTAACTTTCGCGTTGCATGATATATGTAACGGGTATTAACGCGATCATGCATAATGTTTACCTTTTTTATGCTTGACGTTTCGACCAGGTTACACCGGCTATGGTCACAAGCTGACAGCAGAGACACATTTTTTGTCCTATGTGGGATTTAAAACCTCAACTGGACGTTGTGGCGGTGGCGAGGCGGCCACTTAAGCCCATCCGCCATACGAGCAATCAGTTAATAGCGGCAGGTTCGTGATAATTGTCCACATATTGAAGTGAAGTCCAGTATTGGCCTAAAGCGGGTTGGTATCCCACATATATGTAAGTGGGCTCGTGAACCATTATGCCTTTTACAAAAGCAAGCTGATTTCCCATCCATATGAAGCTCATTGTATTGATATTTCTGTAATTTTTGTGAATATCTGCAGATGTCTAATAATTACGATATTTTTAAATGTTACTAATTCATATTTATAATACCAAATAGATAGAAATAAATCATATAAATCATAATGACTTTTATGATTTACAGATGGTAGTGAAAACTATTATAAAATATATTGATAATTAAAGTACTAAATAGGGAAATAAACCTGTAGATTTTATATTAGACATAAAAAATGTTACGAGCCTCTGGCCGTTTGTTTACATTCTTTATCTTGGCTCGTTGGCCTTGCATATAGTTCAGTACCTACATTACAAGTACTTATTACAACATTTACTCGTCCCGCACGCGCCCTTCTCATGGCGGCTGTTTCAAGGCGCGGTCAGACCCTGAGCTATAAACTATTATAATAATAATATCAGTCCTGTATTAAACTGTCCCATAGCTGGACACCTCTTCTCAATGTGTGATACACACTTCGTGTGTTAGGCCATACTCCACCACGCTGGCCCGACTGCTGAGCACGAGCCTATTCTCAGTGTAGGAATGGTTAGGCCATAGTTCATCACGTTTGTCTAGTGCGGGTTGGCAGACTTCACATATCTTCGAGAACATTATGGAGAACTCTTAGACATGCAGGTTTCCTCACGATGTTTTCTTCACCGTTAAGAGTCGATACTACCTCAATTCACTTTGTTTGACACAGGTTAACAATAAAACTATTGCATCAATCACTTTGTAAAAAATATATAGTAAAATTGAGGATATATTCTAAGTACCATGTGAAATGAAATCACGATTCCAAAAAATTTTCTCGATAGAAAAAAATCACAAACTTACCTCGAAAAATTATAATAAAGCGTTTTATTCAATTGATACTTCATATATTTAAATGAGACTTTGTATACAAACTGAACCAATTAGAATACGTGTATTATGTGACAAACATTTTTAATAAAGTTTTTATTTTTGTGGTAAGAAATAAAACTCTGAAATAATGCGTTTACGCGCCAATCTGCCTGCCGCCCGGCCCGCTTGCCAGTACCGCTCCGGCATTCGTACGGGGAGTTTGTGTCGCTCACGTAAACCTACAGTTTTACGTAATAATAACTAAAATAATTCGCTCGACCTATTCTGAATATGGGCAATGAGCGGAATAAGACAAGGAAAGGACGGAATTGGAGAAAAAGAAATGCCCAACATATGAATAAAGTACTGACGTAAGTTCTACATGAAGCCTAAGTGTGTTTATATTTTGACTAGATTTTATTAGGCATATTTACTCAATTTTGATGCAGGTTTGAAGTTTGGAAGAGTAAGTTAATTTTTATATTACGTGACTTAAATAATACTTCTATACCTACCTATTTATAATTTTCACGGATAAACAACAATTACCGAATATTGACTAAAATACAAAATATACCGGATGCGTGAGTATCTTCAAACTATATACTTGCCTATCTTAGATGTTCTTATTATCGAGAGGACGATACAGAATCAGTTATTTCCGTAAATTACTTTAGCGCAGTAAGTCGAAAAGACGAAAATCTAAATGTTTTACAAAGACGGTATAGATCGTGCACTGAATGATGGCCGGTCTGAACATTGCGCGAGTGTAAATAACTATTTGATACGCACATAACTTCGTAAAGTCGCAGATGCGCGCTTTGAGATCAACTCGAGATCTCTTAGTTTCTAATAGCTACTAGCTTACAAAAAATTACTAACTAATAGCTCAAGAAGAATACAACTGTCATTTGATTTACTAGATTTAAACAAAATGGCAATATAATATACTCAGAGGCACAATTAACCGCCCACCTATATCGTTCGTCACCCTGTTTGTTAACGTTAACTATGGCTTATCAACTGTTTTGTTTTTTGTTAAATGGGTACTTTAGCAATAAATTAAACACTTATACCCTTATTTCGTTTCCTAAATTTGTGTCACCGAAGGGTTTTTGGAATTTAGTCGTCGTTTGACATTGTTGCAGTTGTGTTACCGTGTTAACATTTCCTGTTCTGTTCTGCCATAGTGTGCGAATATTGTTTAATTTGAGATTGTAGTGTTTGCTCATTGTTTGTGACTGTAAAAAATGCCACTCGATGCAACTGGTGCAGCTAGGGCAGTGGCTTTAGCTGACGCTGGGTACAGCCAACGTCGCATCGCTCGTACACTCGGTGTACCTCGCACTATGGTACGAGATGCCATCAGACGATTTCGGGAGACAGGTTTATACACTCGCAGGCCAGGTCAAGGCTGACATCGATGCACTTCAACTCGAGATGACCGCTTCGTTGTCAGCAACGTGTTGAGAAATCGCTTTTCGACTGCTACTGAAGTTCGTACGCGTCTTTTTGAGGTAAAATTATAAAACATCTCACGGCCTTGTAATACCTACAAGGCCACAATGGATATCATTTAGGTGACTTGTTCTCACTAGTGAGTCACTATCAGTCACTTATTTGGATATTCATGGTAGCCACACACACAATCATCAATGGTGCCATGTTGAAAAGTCGCTGAATTGATTTTGGTAAGATATTTTATTTATTTATTTATTGTACACAGATATATACATATACACACAAAAACATTTATAAATGAAATGTAGTGCCCTCGCAGAGGTTTCGGGTAGGGCGTGCATACCCTACCAGAAATCTTTGTGCACGCCCCTGCGTATACATTGTTAAAACATTACTATTGCTACTATAATCATTACAATAATAAATAAAATAACAATTACTTATGTTTTAATGTACTTCCAAGCACTGAAATCCATAAAAAATCACTTAAATCCACAACACAAATACCTACATTCACAGCGGCCATTAAGGGCGTGCACGTTGACTACTTTAGAATTTTTTTTTTATATATTGCTGTCCAAAGCAGGCGTTTTTATTGGTCCGTGGTATTGCGTCATTCGTTCCAAACCCATCTGTAGCCAATAAGCAATCAGTTTTAAACAAGAAGTTTCTTATATTGCCGTTTTAAACGGCGGCGACGCGCGGGGTTTTCGCGCCAATTTGGTGGCTCGCATGCGAGCCACCGGGCTACGACGGGTACAAATCTGCCGGCTCGCATGCGAGCCGCCGGGCTACGACAGGCATGATTCATACTCTGTTTTTTATTTCTAAGCTATTCATATATATTTGTTTTCATGTTTATTTCAGATTAAGTAAAATTAGATAATAATGGTGAAACTGCAATATATCGATAATAACAAATAAAAAAAAACAATTTCCAAAATTACATAGAACAGAAACTTACTTGGCCATGGCATGAGACTTATTTTGTTTGGTCAAACAAATGTTATGGATGTGAATGAAGCAGTTTTAGAAATAAAAATGGCAGCTTAATTTCGTTCCAAGCATCACGCAAGTATAGTATAACGTAAACAACTTTAGTGTACAGAGCTAATTTGAGGCGAGGTACTGTAAAACACACGAGGTTGGCCTACCGAAATAGACGCTGAAAATGAAAGAAGGTTAGCTTCAGGTCTTCACACCATGGAGAAATATGGCTTTGGTCTTTCCTCGAATTTATTTATTTTAATGTATTTAATGTTAAAAACTACTTGTTTTATATATTAATAGTACATATTGGTGCAAAGAAAACCGAATTATGTGATTTTATATAAACAATGTTGATACTGGACCTTGTTTTTTTAGACTTTGAGGTTTTCATATATTACCTTTAGCCGCCCGAGAAATGTTCAGAACATCTGGATTTTTTAAGGGATAAACGCGTCTACGCAAACTTAGTCGCGTTTGCCCAGGTGTGAAGAAACCGACTGTGACTCCTTGCCTATTTATATTTTTTTTAATTTACTGGCGTTGTTGCAGAGTTGCGCCCAGGTTGAGGTAAGTTATGTATAATTCATCCCAGAAAAGTAGTACATAATAATTTTATTTTATAAAGATGCTTTTGCTTGAGTATGGGGAAAATTCGTCTGAAATTCCCCTTAATATTATCATATATATACAATTTATTTTTGATTGAACAAAAAAGTTTTTTATTTCAGGTAACATAAGTGAATTATTCAAATAATAAATAAGCATCGATATCCTAGTAACAGACCGTTAGACTGCTACGCAGACGTCTATAGTTCGATCTTACGGCACACAACTCTTCGAGGTTATGTGCGTATTACATAGTTCACTATCGCTCAGTTTAACTGTGAATGAAAACATGTCAAGTCTGCCAAACCACACTGGATCAGCGTGGTGGACCTACTCACATGGAAAAAGGCTCGTGCTAGCATTGGGACAGTGTCTATACTGGTCTGATATTATAATAAGAGAATGAGTCAAATGCCCTGTAGCTTAAAGCCTAAATCTCCAAGTGCTGCTTACCATCCCGAGGAAGACGTTGCCGACGGCAATGACGCTCTCACACACGGTAGTGCCAGTGGCGGCACGCAGCAGCTCCCCGAGTTTCAGACAGAACCACTGCAGCGCGCCCCAGAAGAAAAGCATCTCCACCAGCATGCTGAAGAAGAATATCACAGGCAGAGTCTGGAATGAGAGGTTTATTGATTATGTAATTGGTGGTGTTCGACTGACATCAGGTTTTAGCAAGGCTAATCATCGATGTATTTTTTATATTTCGTTAAAAAAGACATCTCCCGCCTCAAATATTATTTATAATTTTGTGAGAGCAGTATAGGTCTTAGGTCTTCGTAACGTATCTTTTAAAAAAGACTCTCATTATAGGGATCCCGCACTAGGAATAAATCCTGTGTCGCGGGTATCTTAACAAACATTTAACCAATAGACACAAAGAACACCTAGACTCGGAACAACTAATAATAATAATAATAATATTCTACACACACACACACAACACCATCTAGCCCAAACTAAGCAGAGCTTGTACTATGGCTACTAGACAATGGATAAACATACATATATACTTTTTTTTTGTAAATACATACATATTATACATAGAAACAGATAGACAGTTTGTCTTGGTCCCAGACCAAGACAAACATCCATGTTCATGCACACTAATGTTTGACTTGTGCGGGAATCGAACCCGCGACCTCAGGCGTGGCAGTCAGTTACACTAACCACTACGCCATCGAGGCCGACAACTATTTGTAGATCCTGTACGGGCATTGAACCGCAGAGGTGAGGCGAACACTTGAACCACTACGACAAGCAGCATCTAACTCAAATTTATCTTAAATCATTTGGTTAGGGTATTGCTAATCCAGTTAGCTTAGTACGGCACTTGACATACATTCTGGCCTCGTAATTGAGAGGGCAGTAAGTCAAAGATGGCCATTTTTTTAAATTACTGATTTGGAATGCTTCTTTACTATAAACAGCTTCCCCCCCCCCCCCTTTCTTTTGAGATAAACGTCAGAATTCCAACAAAACTGTAAAATGGCCATCTTTGACTTACCGCCCTCTCGATTACGAGGGCAGCAATTGCGTTTGCATTTCAGAAACGTAGTGTAAGAAAAGCAGTGTTGTACTGTTAATAATTTTACTTCTGTCTCCACTTCTGTAATAATTATGTTTTATTAGTACCTAACTTCTTCTTCTTATTATTTAAGTCTAAGTGACTTGTCGGTGTAGCTTGTCTCTCCATATCTGTCTGTCTAGCGCCATTTCTTGCATTTCTCTGTACGACATGACACCTAACTTTTCCCTGATCTGACTAATGTAACTTATTCTTGGCCTTCCTCTTCCGCGCTTTCCTTCTACCTTTTCCTCAATGATGTTTTTAATAAAAGTGTCAGTCGTAAGAGATGGCCAACCATTTTATGTCTTCTAGCTGCAATAGAGTACCTAACTAGTATGACCATTTAAAACACATGCGTCACCTAAAGTTGAAACTTCAAAATACTATAAACTTTTACATTTTGAATTGCCCAAGGCATGGTATTTATATGGCCCACATTTCACACACTTCCATGCGTGCAAAATACTTAACCTGTCAAGCCTTGGACTGCTGGATATATTTAAAACCTCTTGTGTCTGACCGCAGGTGTGCCGCTGTGACTCTATTAGTTATAAAGAAGTACAAACTTTTCTCTATATGTATTAATATATAATACTCACACTGAACGCGAAGACTCCTTCGGTCCTGACTAGGAGATCACCAAACGCGAACGCCGCTCCGTCTACACCATACGACAGGAACGTGGCTACCTATGGAATAGTATACAATGATACATTTAAGTAAACACTATTTAGGAGACCAAACGCACGAGCTAATGTTTTATTGGTATTCTCATCAAAAAGTCGTCTCAAAATAAATATGTACAGAGTTACAGACTAATTTTGTTTTCTTTATGTTATTGACAACTTGTTTTAGTTATAATAACTTTTACGGTTACAATAAATAACAATTTTATTAGGAATAAGTTACTTTAGATTTTAGTCGCGTGTGAGAAAGGAACACGCTAAACACACCGTAGTAGTAGTCGCGAGGAGACCACAGAAACCTATGCGCAATCCAAGCAGCCCATTTATGGCTAATTGGATTTTATCCAGAGACTCCCCAATGCCCTCGCCACGTTTGGTTGTCTGCATACTTTTCCATACATTTCGAATAGTTTATCTACATTTTTGCAAGTAGCACTTTTAGTAAATATATGGAAACCTATGTCAAATATCTAACTTATTACGCATGTGAATTGAAACATATAAAAATCCATGGTGAAAGAACACAATTTTACCTGTCTAGAGTGAAGAGATAGAGCAACAGAAAGTAGAATTACTAGTAAGAGATGAATTTGATACCTTATCAGAGAAACACTGCAGCGCATTCCTTCCAGGAGTCCACCTGATGAACAATACTCCAAACAGAAACTGGATAAGTAGACCAGTGGATACGCTGCGCCAGTTCACTCGACCAGGGTGCGCGGAGAACACAAAGCCTGAAAATTAATGACTAATTACCTAACCTATTGGCTTGGCACACCGGCGCGGCGTCCAGGTACAACAGGTCTTCAATTATGTGAACTAATAGGTTTAATATAAACGTCGAAACTATGACCCCTTGTCTGTTGTTTTTTCATTTTACTTTACTTTTAAACTTTTAAAAGAAATTACATTCATTGAAATAAAATTAGAAAAAGACAGCTGGCAAGCAACTTTTATACGTTCGTCTTGCTTGGTAAGTAAAGCTTTTAAATTATCTTGATCAGCACAATAGCCCACATGCTTGCACAACGCAAGTTTGTTGACACAAGTGTTTTTTTACCTAATTTAACAAAGATAGAACGTCACTTGCTTTAGCCTTTTAGAAAGAGCCTTTCAGTATTATGAAAACTCGGAAGGTATTATGAAATTATGTAGACTAACCTAGAAGCAGCAATATGCCGAGTCCCAACAGTGAGATGAGCCTGCCTGGATTGTCTCTTGCATCAAAGTATAGGAACAGCCCGCAGGCAGCCAGCACCGTTATACCGAAACACCAGCGGAACCATCTGGAAAAACACAAAAATAAATCAGTATAATAATGTTCTTCGGTCATATCGGCCTATCTTAGTGGACACTAGCCTTCTGTGCAGTGTAAAAATATGCACGGAAACATACGGACAAAAATCTAACACCATCGCAGATCAGACGCATGACCAATGTCTTTAACTACTGTTCGAAGCACAAGGGTACAAAGCTGTTAACGTTTTAAGCCGCGGCAACGTCGAGAAACTAGTTAAAATGTCTCTATGGAAAAGTGTAGAGCTATAAGTTGAGCTTTTATAGCTCTAAGCTTATTCATACACGGCAGACCGTCGAAAAGAATACCTACTTAATTCACAGGACCTTATCTCAAGGAAGTTCCTAGATTATCCCGAATTGGAAGAATGTTCGTGTAAACTTATTTTGATTTGACGACTAAGACGACATCTAATTAATTTAAAAAAGAATTATGACAGCTTATAGAGTATTTTTATTAATAGAACTATGAGTCTAAGAAATTCTTTAGAGCTAAATGTCTAAAATATGCCGTAAAAAAAGTAAAATGCTACCATGCGTCACAGAATTTCTCCGCATCATAGTCGACTGGTAGTTTAAAATTAATAAATTTGTGAAGGTAGTTTTAGAACTTACTAACAAGGTCTGGCATTAACTGCGCCTGTGTCTGTGACTAGTGTAACCGGATTAAAACATTACAAAAGTACGTAAATATGTGTAAGTATATGGAGTACAGGATTTCAGAGCCTGAGATTTACGTCACTTAAATAAAACTATTTTTCTATGGTCCAAAAATTTAGATTGTAGTTGCTAATTAGAAAGTGAATTCACTTTGGTTTAGACTTTTTGGAGATTGGTTTAAGCAAGACCTAGAAATGTAATTAAAATGATCTGGTAAATTTGATAAAGAAACCTAACATTTTTAGCCTGCCTTCAGTAGTCTTCTCTCTTAGCCGTTATTATTCCCAAGTCACTTGAGGTCGGCTTTTCTGGTCTAACCGGATTTGACTGGATATCAGTTTTTACACGGAGCGGCTGCCACCTGACCTCCGCAACCCGAAGGCTAACGATACCCTAAGGCTAGACCAGTGTCAGAATATTAGAGGGTACTGACTTTCCCAATAACGACTGCCATAGATGTTCATGGTAGCCGGGACCGACGGCTTAACGTGCTCTACGAGGCACGGAGCAGGTGATAATTGTCAATACGCACATAATTTCGAAAAGTCATATAACTTCCGAAAGTCAGAGGTGCGCGACGTGTGTACGAACCCGAGACCCTCTGCATTGCAGTCTGTTGGTCTCCCCACTGAACTATCACTGCAGCTATAGCCTGCCTTCAGTAGTATACCATCAAAGTTGACCGTACGAAAGGCGTAGTGTTTTTGATGGCTGCCATACTATTGCCAAGGCGCTAATTGTCGTGAGTTAGATCCCTAGACAGGACAAAACATGATGTAATCCATATATGGTTATCCCGACTCTAGGTTTTCTTCTTGTCCGTTATCAGATAATAATAATAACTTTTTATTTTTATAAGCATATGTTTTTCATTGTAGATGTTTGTCATTGTCAAAGTCACCCGCGGCACTGGAATTATTCCTTGGGCGGTAATAGTATTTTTAAAAGCATTTAAAAAAATACAAAACGGGTAATAAGTTATTCGCACCGTCATAGAAAATATACACATTTAGTTTCCTTAGGTATCACATAATAATATATTGTAGCGGTGCGCTTAGCGTGTCGCGTGGCTTTCCTCGTGGCGTGTCTCCGCTTAATCATACAACGTTTTGCGCTACGTAGTTTACAATTGTCGCAAACAACAAATATATAACAATTGCTTCAATTATAAGCTTCTTTCCTCGCGAATGAATGAAATGATCATTGGTTTTATGACTGATCAATTGACAGACTAATTTAGTTGACACTAATCTATCATATAATCTCAGTGACGTAATGAGACTCCCGCTTTTTGCTATTAGATTCTCAGTAGATAATTTTTTTGCCTTAGTTATTCCTTATAACATCAGCTATCTATCAGTGAAAGTCTCGTCAAAATCGGTCCAGCCATTTAGAGAGATTAGCCGAAACAAAGAGACAGACAGGAAGACAAAAAATTAAAATTTGATTTTTTGGTATTAGTACCGTATATACTTACATATACAAAGCTTTTCACTAAATAGTGAAAAGCTGTTATTTTTACATTACAAACAAACACTTCAATTTTATTTATTTGTATAGAGAAGCATTTGCCCGCGTAGACCATATCTCACCCTAGAAGTAATTTATGTGGATCATACTATGCACTGTATCTCCCGTCTGGAATGATCACATTAATATTTTTCTAGAAATAGTGGTAAGCAAAAAGAAATTGTAACTAAAGTTGCCTGGTTTGGACCAAATATTATTGGGTTTTCATGTAACGAAATTCTCAGGAGTACGGCGTCTATTACTGGGCCCATTAAACAGCAAACGGTAACTATAGGCCTATAGCGTGGCAAAATGTGTGTTTAATGGACTGCTGAACTTTTCTGTAGCGTTTGTAAGCAGACCTGCCTGTATGTTCTAGAATTGAGCAACAGTTGTTTGGTTATTATATACGATACCCAACCGTTGGGCTGTTTGGATCATAGTCTCACGCATACCTTCCTATAAGGGTAGGCAGAGATCTTACACGCACACTTCGCCAACTCAGGTTATGATGTCACAGTTCCAGACGCGGTACCACCTAGAATTTCTTAACAGATAAATTACAAAATTTGCTCGACCCGGAAATCAAAGCATGCACAGCAGTGGTACGCAATACCACTGCGACATCGAAGCTGTTTGGATCACGCAAATTATATCTCCAAACGAGAATGCACAAAGGCAAACCCACTGCATATGTTAGGTGTGCTTACTACCTAAATCATTAAGATGAACAAATAATCAAACTAAGTTTACTCACGTCATACTCCACATAAACCCGCTGGCACTCTCCACCTTCGTCCAGACGGCCTTCTCGAACCATTCCCCGAACAGCCTCTTCACCACCATAAAGTAGATGACGAAGAAATACACGATGCTGAGGAAGGCAATCAGGCTGCCGAATCCTTGGCATAGTTCTAAAGGTTCGTTGCCTGTCAAGTGGAAATAATAAAGAATGTAATAAGAGCGGTTATAAAGAAAGGATAAGTATACTAGGTTCGTAGCTATTGGGGAATCTGGAGTTATTTTCCAAGGCAGGTTCGAGCACAAAAACAATAATGCATAAAATCCTATCATTCTCGAATAATGCTTATATAGAATGAAACTAACATCTAAGATTCTGATGTGCGCACGGCGCACCAGGACTCTATTCCTTATATGAGCCAATGATAGCAGCAAGTAAATGGTCTCTGCTTACCTTACAAAGAAAGAGCAATGAGTCTATCTATGTAGGTACATACATACGTACATAGATTCACGCCTGTTTCTCAGAGGGGTAGGCAGAGACTACGGATTTCCATTTGCTACGATCCTGACACACTTTCCTGGCTTCATTCGCTTTCATCACATTCCTCATACACGCTCGCCGGTTTAAGGTGCTCTTAACCTGGTCTTTGTCCAGAACGTCTTAGATCTGGTCAAGAAATGTTCGCCTAGGTCTGCCTCTTACGACTGTTCCATTCACACTAGCCTTATAAACTTTCTTAGACAGTATTTTCTCGTCCATTCTTTCTACATGCCCAAACCATCTTAACATACTCTTTTCTATTATATATCACTGTATCCACTTCTATGTATATATAAAAATATTACTTGCTGAATGTTTGTTTATGCTATTAAGGAAGTAAATAAGCATAAGCAGTTACTATAGCTTGGAGTATCACGGATATTGATAAAACTTATAGATATATTAAGGGTAATAAAAATTCTATAATGCTTTTCGTTATCCAGGTAGAGTAAGACAGAAAGGAGTCTGGAGTGGACTGAAATTTAAGAAAACCTAGTCTGCTCGACCTTGGAACCCAAGATTAGCAAGCGGAAGATGTAAATTTATGTCACCAGATCACTAAGGAAATCATTCATACAATGTCGTCAACTTTCACGATGTGTCTCGTGACTCATGACTAGAACATCTTGTTTTGCAAGCGACGATTTCAAATGTAAATATTATTTCAACTTTTCGTGCCATAGAACTAAATACATAATGTCTGATAAGAAGTCATTACCTTTTTGGTATATATATAAGCTCTGACTAAGACTACCAGTTGCACTGTGGGTGTTATACGCTTCTGCCTAAGAAGCAATCCATAAATTACCTACGTAATGCGAACTTCATAATTTTTTAATCCCCTCCTTCCTGTCCTTGTCTCAGCTGGTCATATTTGTGAGACTCTGTGACGTCCACAAGGGAGCGGCCTTGTCAACGTCACATATTTATTATATACTTTATTTTATTTTTAACTTTATGCTTAAAACAATACATCGGTGGACTTAATGCCAAGGGCATTCTCTACCAGTCAACCGTAGGGTGATGCAGAGATAAATTGAAGTAGGTGCCATACAGTAGCATTGGAACATACTTGTACATAATATGAATGCGCAAAAATTATTAAAATAAAACAGTAATTCCGAAATTAGCTTTTTTTCTTTTTAGGAATTCTCACTTTGTCTGTCTATTTTGATAAAATAATTGCCTAAGAGTAGGACTCTTGGTTATTGGGGATTCTTTCTTTTGTTTAATTCGTTTCGTAATTCTATCTATTATGCATTATTTTGTTGCGTCGCGCGAAACTTAAGAAACATTTTAACAACGGGCACATTGTACACCTGTACTTGGAACAACTTTTTATAGATCCCATATATTTTTCGGCCGTATGGGGCTCAAACCTATAATACACAGCACAGTGGCCAGTGGTGACCAACCACTTACATCACTACGCAGTCGGTGTGTATGTACCCTTAACCGTAATCACTGCTAACCTTTATAACCCAATGGGATAAATATGTTTAAACATCCCCAACCTAACAAGTTTCATTATTCTTGGGTATGACAGTTATCTAACGATTATTAATCTAAAGATTTGATTTAACGGCGGTAAGGTTGAATCTGAAAATTATACGGTTTTCAGAGTGCTTTACGTCAGTCGCATTTTTAAGAAAGTTACCTGATTATAATAACGTCCTTCAATTCAGAGTCTAATAATTGATCTAATAGCAATATTTCTTAAGGTTTTAGTCAGACTTCGAGTCGAGTATATTGGAATGGAAGTAATTTTATTTATATATATATACAAAAATCAATTGCTGTTCGTTTGTCTCGCTAAAACTCGAGAACGGCTGGGCCGATATAGCTGATTTTGGTTTTGAAATGTTTGTCGTAGTCCAGGGAAGGTTTAAACGGTGAGAAAATATGGAAAAATTCGTTAGGATAGGTGATACGAAGTACACTGGGTCATCTAGTTATCTAATAATGTGAACTGTCTATGGTTTCTTAGCATAAGCTTCTATTGGCGTCTAATACCTAGTAAGATCACAAATTCGATTTGTAGGTGAGGTAAAGTTTCGATGGGCTTTCTAATCCGCAATAAGGTAATCAGCGATAGCCTAGTGAGAGGATCGTTGGACTGCCACGCAGAGATCTCGGGTTCAATCCAAGGCTCGCACCTTTGACTTTTCGAAGTTACCTATGTGCGTATGGATTAGTTAATTGTCGTTTGCTATAACGGTGAAGAAAAACATTGTGAGGAAACTTGTCAAACATGTCTGGGAGTTCTCCATAATGTTCTGGAAGATATTGTTCTCATCTATAAGTTGTGGTGGTGTATTTGTACAAGTTCGAACTCCATCAAAAATAAAATTGTTAAAGATTGCTTTAACAAAAAAATTTCCGCCCTCTATTATGATATTTCAATTTAAAAGACATGTACAATAATTCTAAATAACTTTTCGACAAAACCAGTTATCATTATGTGTGTATATTGTACATCTGCCCAGTCTTCTTGTTCGTCATGAAATGGTTTAAATATTTACAAGATATAATTATTTATTGTAAAATTTTGCCGTTCCCTAAAAATGCCTCCCGTGCCGCCCTACTACGCTCCTGCCCCTGTGTACCCCCTCTTCGTAAATATGCAGGTTGCGTAAATAAGATTGAGTGAAAAAGAGGTACTTACTATAAGTAAGATAATAATATAAACATCCAAAGAAGAATCCTAAGACCAGTCCGTTCATGATGAACAGCGTAATGGTCTTCATGGCGGAGCTGTTCTCCTTGAGGAAGCTGTCGGTGGAACTGCCCACCTTCGTAAGGGTCGTCTCCAACCACCCTGATGGCTCGTAGTCTAAATATTCGTGCGTAATCTGCACAGAACAAATATTGGTTATTATAAGGCTTTCTTTTTAAAAGACAACTCCCGCACTAGGAATAATGCCTGTGTCGCGGCGGAATTTACAAACATTTAAACAACGGAAACAAAGATTTCGCAGTCTCGGAAAAATTATTTGTGGATCACACTTTTGTTCCATGTGGGATTCAACCCACAACACTCGGCGCAGTGGCAGCGGCGAGACGACCACTTAAACCACTACGACATCCGTGCAGTCGAGTCAGTAGTTATATTTTGAGCTATTCATGTCATTCTAACTGCGTTGGTGTCACAGCGGTAGTGAATGCGAGTGCTGTGCCTTGGGTTTCGAATCCCGGGCTGGTCGAACATGATTGAGTCTTTCTGTAATAAAATTCTCAGTAGTGGTCCGTGGTTAGGAAGTTGGTGATGTTACATATCCCAGTGCCTCGGCAAGCACGAAAAACGTTGGTCCTGCGCCTCATCTCTATCCACTCGTGTCGGATTACAGTCCCATAGAATTATGAGACTGATGGAATGAAGTGCATTAGTGTTTACGCATACACTTGTGCACTATAATATCTCCTGTGCATATGGGTAGTCGCCATAAAGATTGGCTGACATGGCCGAAATTTGGTCTGAAGGACCTCATTTTACTGCTTAAAACCTATCATAACCAGTTGCATACCAAACATGGTTGAATAAAATATTGCTATATTTAAAAAAGAACTAAAATCGAGCCAGTGGTTTGCCAGTAATAACTGGACAAACAAACGGACAGACAGATCGTGTTTTATTACATGACAAGATATTGTCCGCTGCTTCGGTGGCGTAAATGTAGGTTTGGTTAGTAACACTACTTTTTTCTAGATAAAAGATACTTTTTGTCCTTTTCTGTTCCCTCGCAACGTGTATGCGAATGTGAGTTTCTTGATGATTAGTCGAATACTTAAGGCGTGACAGCGTAACAAACAAACAAACTCACTGCCACATTTATAATATTAGTAAAGAAGTAAGGATGTTAAAGACTAGCCCAGCCAGGTATGAGATAAATGATATTGTTTTTGGGTTCTGTGCCGCTCCTCTGCGTTAAATTGCGATGTGGCGCAAATTTTGTCCTGTGTGGAATTCAAACCCACAACACTCGATGTACAAACACCGGCAAGATAGTCATCTTGCCGGTGTTTGTACATCGCGTAAATAGCATGCGTGCGTAAATAGTCATTTAAACCATACCACATACGCGCAGTCAATTCTTCAATAGTAAGCTTTTGGGCTGTTCAAGTCATTTAAAACTGCGTCAGGGTTCAGTTCAGTCTGCGTACGGAAAATTTCTATGATCCACCATCAGTGTTTTATATCGGGCTGTTCGTGATATTATGTTATTTTAATGTTTGTAAAGCCCCCGCGAGACAGGAGTTATGATTCACTAGACATCATTATTGTATCACGGAGAACTTCCCCACTCATAAATAGCCCTTTATGTAAATAAGAGAATTAACAAAATGGTCACCTGTCCATTCTTTCCATTCTGCTGTGTAGCTCCTGATTCGACTTCATCTTCCTTTTGAGTCTGTAAAGAAAACATAAAGTTACTAACTGTCACTTGGAACATTCATCATATCTCTGTACTCCGAGTGTGGATGTCATGTCATCTTTTTTATTTTATTTTATAGCTTAGTTGTTACCTGTTGGACTGCCATACAGAGATCTTGGATTCGATCCCAAGGCGCACATCTCTGACTTTTTGAAGTTATGATGTGCGTATTAAATAGTTAATTATCGCTTGCTATGACGGCGAAGGAAAACATCGTGAGGAAACCTGCATATCTGAGAGTTCTCAATACTGTCTCAAAAATAATTATGTGAAGTCTAATTCTTCGCACACTGAGAAGAGGCCCGTGTCCAGCTGTGGAACAGTTTGATACAGGGCTGACATTACGATATATTAATTAAAAATATTGATTGAGTCACACACACAAATAATCGACATTTATAATTTTAGCAGAATTTTTCTTCAGCTTACTTTATAAGTTAAGTACATGTATAAAACTTCGACTACCAATTTTATTTTATTATAATTTGGAATATCAATATTTTAATTATTATTATGATACATATGTTGTATTTATGGTAACTGCTGAATTAAATCCAGTTGGCTTCGCTTTTTGTACCTTGGACGAATAAACTTCATGCTTTAAACGTTATAACTCATCTACACAATTAAAAAAATTTAATGTCTGTGTGTAATGTCAAACAGCTTTTTACTTAATGCATATGAAAGTATATATGGTAGGTAAAAAGAGCAGCGATAGCTCAGTGGGTAGACCAACAGACTGCAATGCAGAGGGTCTCGGGTTCGAACCCACGCCGCGCACCTCTAACTTTCGGAAGTTATATGACTTGTTGAAATTATGTGCGTGTTGATTGACAATTATCGCCTGCTCCGTGCCTCGGAGAGCACGTTAAGCCGTCGGTCCCGGCTGCCATGAACATCTATGGCAGTCGTTATTGGGAGAGTGTCGACACAAAAGATCCCACTGGGTCGAAGTGTCGCCGGCCTGCACTGACTGGCCCCCACATAAGATACATATATGGTAGGTACATAAATAAAAAAACTATTTCTAAAATTTATGTCTGTCTACCTGTTTGTTTGTTCCGGCTAATCTCTAAAACGGCTGGACCGATTTTGACGGGATATTTACTAATACTTATACTTTCACTGGCAGGTAGATGATGTTATAAGAAGAAACATAGGCTACATTTATTAAAAGAAAACTGCGAACTGAACTCGCGGGTAACAGCTAGCATACTAAATATCGTATAAAGAACAATATGGCACGTCATTGTTTGTAGTAATTGTTATAATTAAATATTAAACATATTAACAATAGCAATAACAACAAACAATCAACAACAAACATCATATATCAATAATAACAACTATATTCAGTACTTAAATCCGTATGTTAATAAATATTTTTGTTATCTTAGTTGCATCTTTATCTTATTTGTAAAAAAAATACATAAAATTATCAATATAATTATAACACCTAAACAAAAACGATCGCATGAACCGTTTGCTAGAAATATTAAGTAAGTTTACATATATATTTACATATTTATGTATGTATTTACAAAAAAAAAAGTATATATGTATGTTTATCCATTGTCTAGTACCCATAGTACAAGCTCTGCTTAGTTTGGGCTAGATGGTGTTGTGTGTATGTGGTAGAATATTATTATTATTATTATTATTATTATGATGAGACAGAAGATTAACTTAGTATACCAAAATAGATTTATCCACTCATCCTCTCTTTTTTATACACACACACACACAACACATACATACACATACACACTCACACACATACTCACACATTTGTATAGACTATCCCACTATCTTTACTCTACATTATTTATCATTTTTCTTTTTGTTTATGTTAAAAATGATAATTGTGTACTATTTGCTTTAATATGCCTATCTTCTATAAATATAAAATCAATTGCTGTTCGTTTGTCTCGCTAAAACTCGAGAACGGCTGGGCCGATTTAGTTGATTTTGGTTTTGAAATGTTTGTCGTAGTCCAGGGAAGGTTTAAACGGTGAGAAAATATAGAAAAGTTTGTTTGGGTAGGTGATACGAAGGACAGCTAGTTTTTAATAAAATTACTAGGGAAGAGCGCTGATGTCTGAAATATATTATATTATTATATATATTTCAGACACTATATATATACAGATATTTAATTATCTAGTTCAGACACAGATGTCTTTATATAGGTATTTATATATTTTAAATTGTTTCCAATGTCTTTATTTTACACGGTACTAGAGGAAATACATAAAGCTGCGATAGCCTAGTGGAAAACCGTTGGACTGCCACGCAGAGGTCTCGAGTTCGAACCCAAGTCGCGCATCTCTATCTTTTCCAAGTTATATGCGTATTTAATAGTTAATTATCGCTTGCTTTAACAGTGAAGGAAAACATCGTGAGGTAACCTGCATGTCCTAGAGTTCTCCATAATGTTCTCGGAGATGTGTGAAGTCTGCCAACCCGCACTAGGCCAGCGTGGTGGACTATAACCTAACCCTTCTTACACTGAGAAGAGGCCCGTGCCCAGCAGTGGTACAGTTTTATACAGGACTGATATTATTATTATCAGACATCTCAAAAATCCCGCAAATGTATTTAACACAAATCAGAGTGCATGCTGTCTAACACACTCAATTTGAGCCAGGAACCATTACTGGAATCAGTAGTTTGATACATGTGCAATATTAATTAACCGATGACACATGATGGCATGTTATAAATATTATAATGTTGCACTCGTGTCGTGGCGATAATCAGTTAAGGTTACACACCTTAACCGATCATTGATTAATGTATGTATGTATCTATCTTATGTGGGGGCCAGTCAGTGCAGACCGGCGACACTTCGACCCAGTGGGATGTTTTGTGTCGACACTCTCCCAATAACGACTGCCATAGATGTTCATAGCAGCCGGGACCGACGGCTTAACGTGCTCTCCGAGGCACAGAGCAGGCAATAATTGTCAATCAATACGCACATAATTTCGAAAAGTCATATAACTTCCGAAAGTCAGAGGCGCGTGACGTGGGTTCGAACCCGAGACCCTCTGCATTGCAGTCTGTTGGTCTCCTCAATAAGCTATCGCTGCTCTTTCATTGATTAATAGTGCTAATTCATTACTTATCAAGAACTTAATCGCGTTGATAATTATTTAAAGGCAATAAATAATTACCAACACGAGTAAGACCCGTTGTCGTTATAATCATTGGTCAATTGTTAGAAAAGGATAAAAAATATTTATTGATTGCATAACTGTGTACAGTAATTGATCGTATTAATAAAACATATGTTTTTGGACCCAATAGTTTGTCCATATCGGACATGCAACATAAAGGACATAAGGCAACAAAACATACATACATAGATTCACGCCTGTTTCCCAGAGGGGTAGGCAGAGACTATGGATTTCCATTTGCTACGATCCTGACACACTTCTCTGGCTTCATTCACTTTTATCACATTCCTAACATAACGCTACATATTACACATTCCAACTCATAATTGCTTTTCAAAAAAATTTAATGCTATGTCAAATAGAAAACCGCCGGTGTGCCACTGCCACTTAATATTTGATTCGAAAATGTGAGTGTGGTGAATAAACGTTGTTTAAACGAAACAATATGACAGCCTCGGCAGCGCAGCGGTAATCTTGAGTTCGATTCCTCGATTGGGCCAAGTGTTATTGGCTTTTCTTCAAGAAATTCATAATAGCAGCAAGCACTGCACCAGCAAACAAAAATAGACTCGTCCCTATTACGTTAGCCTAAAAAGTATAGCTGGCTAAATGTGGGTGTAAAACATCTCTGCCTACCCCATAAGAGGTATATAGCAGCGAGATTATGTACACATATATATACAAACTAGCTATTGCGCGCGGCTTCACCCGCGTGGTACCTACATCAATAAAAGTACCCTATGTCCTTCCCCAGGTTTTAAACTATATCTGTACAAAATTTCATCTAAATCGGTTGAGTGGTTTAGCCGTGAAAAGATAACAGACAGAGTTACTTTCGAATTTATAATATCAAGTAAGGATGAATGAAATTTAGGTGTCTGTTGGTAATGTCAGCATAACAGCTTTTTATTAAATGCGTATGAATGTATATACGGTATATATACCAAAAAAATTAATTTCTGAAATTTTTGTCTTACTGTCTGTTTGTTCCGACCAATCTGTAAACGGCTAGACTGATTTGACGAGACTTTCACTGGCAGATAGCTGATGTTATAAGGAGTAACTAAGGGATCAACTCAACTTACTTATATTTCAGAAAATTTTAGGGTTTCGCGATATTTTTTATTTTTATATTCCTCGCGGAGGTAATCGCTGGTAACAGCTGGTCTTTAAATAAACTCGTGTCACCCATTTTGAATAATGTTATTACCTTGCAGAGATGCAATGAATTATTAAATGAACATTTTCATAACTCAAACGTGAGAAACATAATCCCTATTATATATACTACCTCATGTCTTAAGCATGCTGTAAAATAAATTATGAAGAATCATGATAATAACTTATCTTTATTACCTACTTGCCTTACGTAGGAAATTGTTTACGGTGCTTTAGTGTATTCGTAAATCAGAGACCAGGTTAAGAGTAGGTACCTTAAAACTGATGAACTGTGATTATCACAATTTACAACCACATAGGTACAGTCAGCATCATAAGTAGCTGAACATTTAACAAATGTGTGAAAGTATTTAATGCATTTAAAGTTTTAATTATTATTTTGTATTTTAGAACTGTTATTAAATTAAGTATTGTGGAGGAACAGGGTATGATGTCCCTCCAACGCAAAGGCAGGATCCTCCGACCAGGCTGGTTGATCGTGCCTGGCGGCCGCGGCCCAACGGTTGATGTCGGGAGCTTGTATATACTTAGTCGCTGTGTCAACTGTACTTGTGCGATGCAGAATTGTGTGACGTCACGTTAAGCGCGATTGTATCGCCATCTGTTAAATGTAGGCGTAACTTCTTCGTCTGTGCGCACTCGCCACTGTATCTTTTAACTTTAATTGGTATAAAAAACTAGCATATGTTATAATTTAAAGAATGGCGGCGGTTGAAATCTCTCAAGTGTGTATCAACTTGTATTGCTGACTGTATCTAGAGTTATAAGAGAACTACCTGTACATAAATTTAATAGTATACTTAAGTCATGGGTCCTAGAAATAGTTTTTACAATATAAAATAATTTATGGCCTAACCCTTCTCACACTGAGAAGAGGTCCGTGCCCAGCAGTGGGACAGTTTAATACAGGGCTGATATTATTATTATTATTTATTATAAGAAAATATATAAATATTATTTATATTTTAGGTTTTGTAATGTGTAGAAATAAGAATAAGTATATTGAAATTAAACTAATTTATACGGAATATTGTCTTCTATTTCCGCGAATATTATTCATTGAAATTAAACTGCTATATACGGATTTTATCGCGTTGTTTATTTGACACTTTATTACAAATATATATAAATTATCGTAAATAGAAACACCAATGATTAAATTATGTTCGGGTACTTTGAAATAACTACACTGGAACATTGAGACAACTGCCATCTTAGTCTCCCCGTGACCATGGCTGCTGAAAAGCAACCGAAACGTCGGGGAAAGTGTAAAAATAAATTAAATCTAAATAGTTTAATAATAATTTAATTAGCTTAAACATTAGTAAAGTTTAATAGTAGTAGTAGTGTAACAATTTTCAAAATTTTGTAATAAAGTGTCAAATAAACAACGCGATAAAATCCGTATATAGCAGTTTAATTTCAATAATTTATACGGATTTTGACGTTGTTTATTTTAAAATACTTTTATTACATAATTTAACTTTACAGCGACCGAAACGTCGGAGAAAAGTGTAAAATTAAATATACTTACTATAACATTCGCGGAAACGTAAGACAATAAATATTAAGCATAAGTATAGTAAATAATTTATAGCAATAGTAAAATATAAATTAAAAATTTTCGTGAGATGTGCGCGAACCGTAATAACCTGTAACACCTTGATGGTATACCATATCTCAAGCGAATAAAGTTTCTATTATATTCTATAAACGATGATAAATAACGATGATAAGCTTTCTAGTTTCATTCATTTTCTTTATGTTCTTCTAGATAGAAACCTGGCGTACCTCTCTAGATATGCCAGGATCCTAGCTAGTGGTTATTCGTGTCCCCACCTTCAGGATGTAAGCATGGGTCTTGTATGGTAAAAATTAGATACTTACTTACTTTATGAGATACGTTTTTCTTTCTTAAAATGACAACTCTTGTCTTAGGTATAAATCGCGTGGAGAACTTTACAAATTCAAATAATGGACACAAAGAAGACCCAGACTCGGCAATAATCTCACACAATTGTGTCCCGTGCGGAGATGGAACCTACAATTCTAGTCGCAGTGATGATGACCTATTAAACCACTCCACTATCCATCAGTATTATTCTGTTATCAGCTACTACACATATCGCTAAGCTACATTTTTAAGACCCAAATACGAGGGGTGTGGTTATTTACGTCTATTTTCCACTTGTCTAGACTCCATGCTGCTACATAGACTTTCTTTACAGACAACTCAAGCACAGTTTGCTCAGTCACGTAATTGAATCCAGGACCGCACGGTCAATTACAAATTGATACTACTAGATCGAGCCGGCAATAATCAATCTTAGTAAACAAATGTAGAATTTAATTGAGTTCGTTAAAACATAACGATTGGTGTCGTAAAAATAAATTGCTCTATCGATATTGATTGTGTCATTATCCTAATACTTCGTTTTATTTAAAAAGAAAACTCTCGCATTAGGAATAATTTCTGTGTTGCAGGGGACTTTACAAACGTTCAAACAACCGACACAAAGAATATCCAGATTCGGAACAACTATTATGGATCACACAAACTTTTGTCCCGTGTGGTATTCGAACCTGCAACACCCAGCGCAGTGGCAATGGCGTGGCGACCACTTTCCCCTCTACGCCATCAGTGCAGTCAACCTTGATCTTCATGGATACCCAAGCATACTGTTCTAATGCTTGGGAACCCCTGAAGAGCAAGGTACAGTGTTTTGTATAGTCAGTAATATATGGCGTAATGGCTTCAACACCTTATTGATATTAGTTGATATGACATCGGACCAACAAAAAGTTATTGGGATTTTCTGTTAAGAAATCTTAATCAGCCCGGAATTAGGAAGTTGGCGGTGTTAGACACCTCCGTGCCTTGAAAAGCACGTAAAGCCGTTGGTTCTACGCCTAATCTCTCTCCAGTCGTGTCGAATTGCCGTCCTGTCCTATCCTTGAGGTGCTCATAGCCAGTTGCACTTACTGATCGGTAAACGATTAGCGAGGTTAAGCAACGTCAGGTGCGGTATATCATTTGAGCATTTCCGTGCTTCGGAGGGCACGTAAAATGCCGGTCCCGGTTGTTGCCAAATTGACAGCAGTCATTAAGCCATGTCAGTGGCCTACGGGCTTGAACAACTCTTGGCAACAGGTTGGCCACTAACCTTACGAAAAAGAAAAGAGGAAGCCGTCCTATCAGATCATGAGAATTAGGGAACAATATACTGTGATAAATTAATGTGAAAATAGTATAATGCCCGAACTAAATCGCCCTTTTTCCTCGTGGCCAAACTATTTCGCCAAATTGATTTGGCTACGAGGAATTCCATTTCCTCGTGGCCAAACTCGTTTCAAAATAGGCAAAGTACACTCGCCAACGTTCAGGATACTTATGATAAATTCACTTCGATGATAATGGCCACTTAGAATGACTGTAGATTGTCTATATACTTGACAGTAGAAAAATATAGTTATGACCATAGATAATACACTACAGAGTGAGTGAGTTATGACAGCGTCAATCTTTTACGTAGTTTGAATGTTTTCAAATTGATTTACAAAAAATATAGTTTCATTTGGACGTTTAAAAAATGGATGACTTAGAATTTATAAAGCGTAAAAAGGGTCAGGTTCTTCTTTTAGATGGGCATCACAAACTACGTAGGTACGTACAAAAATGGAAATACATTCATCATGAAGATTTCATTCTAAACTGCCAATTACAACTTTCACACAATGAAATTAGTATTAGACATTTTCTAGAAAAACTTTATTTTGACAATAAATGATTATTAGGCATAGTCAGACCTTGTGCCCAATCTTTGTTTTTTGTATTTAACCGTACTCACTTTGCCTATCTTGAAACGAGATTGGCCACGAGGAAATGGAATTCTTTGTAGCCAAATCAGTTTGGTGAAATAGTTTGGCCACGAGGGAAGAGCCAGAAATCGTACGGGTTGTCGTAATTGTTAGCTGCGCTGGCGCTCACTTCTACTTCACTGAACAAAGTAACCTGTTACAAGTGGGTCACAATATAATAATATTCATTTTAGAGAGATTTAAAATAATAATATTCTACCACATACACACAACACCATCTAGCCCAAACTAAGCAGAGCTTGTACTATGGGTACTAGACAATGGATAAACATACATATAAACTTTTTTTTTGTAAATACTTACATATTATACATAGAAACACCCAGACCAAGACAAACACCCATGTTCATGCACACAAATGTTTGACTTGTGCGGGAATCGAACCCGCGACCTCAGGCGTGGCAGTCAGTTACACTAACCACTACGCCATCGAGTCGTCTATTTGTATTATTCTTTTCATAATAATACCAGCCCTGTATTAAATGGCCCACTGCTGGGCACGGGCGTCTTCCCAGTGTGAGTAGGGTTAAGCCATAGTACACTTTGCTGGCCCACTGCGGGTTGACAGACTTCACACATCTTCGAGAACATTATGGAAAATTCTCGGACATGCAGGTTACCTCACGATGTTTTCCTTCACTGTTACAGTAAGCGATAATTAACTATTAAATACGCATATAACTTGGAAAAGTCAGAGATGCGTTCCTTGGGATCGAACTCAAGACTTCTGCGTGGCAGTCCAACGGTCTCCCCCTAGGCTATCGCTGCTGTTTCTTTTGACAAGGTATATTTGTAGGGTAACAAATCAAGTTATTTCAGTTGATGATAAAGTTACATTACTTATGCTAATATAATTTTAGAAATGTTTGGTTACTTGAGAGTACCATTACGGATCCTAAGTTAAAGTTGTGTGCTACTTACTTTTATCTTATGAGCAGCGATAGCTCAGTGGGGAGACCAACAGACTGCAATGCAGAGGGTCTCGGGTTCGAACCCACGTTACGCACCTCTGACTTTCGGAAGTAATATGACTTTTTGAAATTATGTGCGTATTGATTGACAATTATCGCCAGCTCTGTGCCTCGGAGAGCACGTTAAGCCGTCGGTCCCGGCTGCCTTGAACATCTATGGCAGTCGTTATTGGGGGAGTGTCGTCACAAAAGATTCCATTGGATCGAAGTGTCGCCGGTCTGCACTGACTGGCCCCCACATAAGATACATATACTTTAATCTTGAAATACAGAAGGAAGTGTCCTTCGAAAATTATTTGGATTTTTAGAGTATTTATGAATACTGAAAATTTACACTATGGCAATATTTTGTAATTAACTCTGTCTAAAGTAATGATTAGTTGTAGTTATACCTTTAACAGAAAATATGCATTAAATTAAAATTCGTAATCTCTAAAAGCCGAGTCCAAAAAACGACAGCCTCGCTCTTAAAACGCTTAAAGTAAAAATAGGCGTTAAAAATAATTTATTTCAGACGTTAAAGTGACTACTGACACTTTGGTATGTTAGTAAACACCAAATGCCAAGGCTACTATGTAGCCGTTACAACCAGACTTCACTAAATATTGCCAATCAGACAATAAAGAAAAGAAAATGTTTAAATATCAAATTGGCAACACTTACCGAGCTTTGACCCTTCTCTTCTTGGAGATATAACACATCCATTTTAAATTAAAAATTGACTAGAATATATTTATCACTTCACACTTAGTATAAATATTTACAATAACTTTTATTTGTCACTTTGTGTCCATATTAGCACGAAGTTTCCATTTTGTTGAGAATTTGATGCGATGCATTTTATCTGAAACAAAAAAGAATATTTTTTATTTTGTCGGCGGAGAGGAAGAGCACACAATACAGCAGACCAATAATACACAGCCATTTTCAAAATAAGGCGACAGCGTGGAAGATCTAAAAGAAGACGACGTGGGATAAAGCCCATTCAAAAATTGGTTTCAGATAATAATATACAATGTGTAACAGTTATGTGAGGTATTTTTTTTAAGATAATAGGTAAAGATAAAAGAAATCGATACTTTGGATAATCATCCAAATCCTTTTTTGTTAACTTGAATAATATGAAAATTTAAATTTAAATCGATAAGCTCTATAAAAGATTTTTATTTTAGATTGATACCTACATAATTTCAACCGCAATTACATATTATAAGTTAGAAGGTATGTTGCAATTCTAAATGTAAATCAATATGTTTTATAAAAGATTTTTATTAGAGATGCCTATATAGTTTTAACAATTACAACAATTACATACTTAAGTTAATATGTTAAATATCAGTACTACATATACTTTCTTAATATTTTTAGACGTTTTATCAGCATCCTCGAGGTCTATTACATAACAATATTAAAACCTCTTCTCATCTTTAAAGTCTCAAAATTTTATGCCAACTGATGTTGTCATAAAATTTTGAGATTTTAAAAGTGATTGAAGAACACACTATATTTTAAAAAAATACGTAACCTTTGCTTATATAAGTAAAAGTGAAGGAGAAAGAAAAGAAATATGTGTGGAACTCTTAGTGGACGGCAAGTCTTACAACAGGAGAACCAGATAGGCTGATAACAATAATAATATTTTAAATATCACTCACTTATTTTTGACGGTAGGTATAGAAACTTAAAGTTTAATATAATATAATATCAGCCCTGCATTAATCTGTCCCACTGCTGGACACGGGCCCACTTAAAGTTTAATAATCTTAATATTTGTCATAATGAAGCAATATAACCATAATATCTATCTGTATCTAGGGACTATGAAAAACAAGTATTGTGACTGAACGCTGCCACGCTGGCGACCGAACGTACACTTCACTACATATTAAAAAATAAAGTTCTCGCCGCGTCTGTCTATCTGTTCGTGATAAACTCAAAAACTACTTAACGGATTTTCATGCGGTTTTCACCAATAGACAGAGTGATTCATAAGGAAGTTTTAGGTGTATAATTTGTTAAGGTTTTGTAGTATGTGAAGCCTAGCCTAGCCTAGCCTAGGCTGGTCGCTAGTAAGAACTAAAGATATGTTAGGTTTGTAACTATTTTACTGCGAATGGCCGACATAAATAATCTAATCTAAGCTTGTTAGACTTTAGATTACAATATATTAGTAGACAACAAATTTCAATTATAAATCTAAAGAATTTGGTTATGATTGATTAATAATTTGAAACATTAATCACTTTATCGATCCTGACAAAGTTTGTGATATGTAGCTTGAAGCCTGAGTGAGGGCATACTATTTTGTAGAATGCTATAAGGACTGCCTCGCTTTTGTAGCGCTTCTGGCATGTTTACGGAAGCAAGAGTAGAGGGTTTCCATGCCATCATACGCAGAAGGGTTGCCTTCCTGCTCGTTAAGGGTTTTGCCGACAAGTACGACTTCAATAATTGTACATCATTAATCACTCTTTAATATACCTACTAATATAGTATAAGAAAAATAAATGTAACTAACATGATGGAAATTGTCTGATTAAATAAATGTTAGGTATTATACTCATCCAGTATTAATAATATTATAATTGCAAAGATTGTGATAATATTTGGATATTAAACTGTTATCCGTTAAATCCGTTTTACAGTTTGCGCGTTATTGTGAACTGTAGAATGGATTTAAATGCTATTCGGAACACAGACTGATCTTTCTTCTCATCGGCTCCACCTACCTTTTGCCTGAACTTAGCAACTAACCTTTAGGTTAGCTTTAGTAGCTTCAGCAACTAGTAAACTCACTAACCTGTATATTTTGACGTTCATAAGTATTACTTTATGACCTAAATGAATAAATGATTTTCGACTTTTGACTTTGACTTTGACTATTGACTTTGATCGTGTCCTGGACATGGATATACTTTTTATAAATATTATACCCCAGTAATACAATAGCGTATTGTAATATATTTAATGTACTATTCTTTAACATAAATGTTATTCGACGGTGTGGTTAAAAAGGTTATTAACGATTTATTAAAACAGACAAGTCGAGAAAAAAAGGTAATTCTTCACCGATATAAATACGAATGCCAAAGAATTTGATAAAAATGTAACTGCAGGGGGTCTACCGGAACCTGCTAAAGTTTGAAAGTGGTCTATGAGAAAAAAAGTCTGGGAACCTCTGGTCTAAACACTAATCCGTGCTAACATAATAAATCATTAAAATATAGTTATTCGTATGTAGGCTGTAATCGCCGGCACAAGAGATCCGATTCTTAAACTCTTTCACACAAAGACACCAGATACACTACCCCACAGTACAATTGGATAATTTTAATTCAAGATTTAATTTTAGAATTTTTGACACGTAAGAATATTCACAAACGGCTGATAATTATTAAATTTTAATTTAAGATGGATGAATATATTTGTTTAACGATTCTGGGTTATATTATCAAGGAGGTTGAAACAGAATATGATTTTAAGTACGATTTAGAAGTAGAGTGCATTCGAAACAAGCGTGAATTTAATATTTAAAGAATCACTTACATACTTCCAACATCTTGTAATCAGCTCGACACTAACTAGCTACCACCCGCGACTTCACCCGTGTCATTTTACGGTAAGTTAACTTTGATTTAATTTAATCAAAGCCTCATTACATCATGATGTACTTTCTGGTGATGGACTGTGAGCTAACTTTTCTTATAGGTAATAAAAGTAGGGTCTTGTTCTGGAATAGGCCACTTTGCAAACCAGGAATAAATCTGTATACGGCTTCCAATATATTATGAACTATTTTATGTCATGTAGATTTCTACAATAAATTTATATTCCTTGGTCTAAGGGTACCTTAGTCTTTGTCCTATTCGAAATTTCATGTTTGTCATTATGTGTGTTCATCTGTCAAATCTTAGGACACCGGATATTTATTTTTATTTATTTATTCAAGGTAGGTACACCATCGATATTTTTACAAAATAATTAATATTACACATTCATTAACTGGGATGCAGAGTAAAAACATCACATAAAATGGTGCACACTATTCACAGTTTTCATTACATTATTTCTAAAGCAGAAATTAAAATTACATTAAATAAAATTAATAAAAAATTACACTATATTACATTGCCGATTAGATTACATAATATTAACAAACAAAAAAATAAGAAAATACTTTTATAAAATAAACACAATCTCCTTCTCCCTAGCCTTTATTATTCCCAAGTCACTTGGGGTCGGCTTTTCTGGTCTAACCGGCTTTGACTGGATATCAGTTTTTACACGGAGCGGCTGCCACCTGACCTCCGCTACCCGAAGGCTAACGATACCCTAAGGCTAGACCAGTGTCAGGGTATTATAGGGCACTGACCCAATAACGACTGCCATAGATGTTCATGGCAGCCGGGACCGACGGCTTAATGTGCTCTCCGAGGCACGGAGCAGGCGATAATTGACAATCAATACGCACAAAATTTCGAAATGTCATATAACTTGCGATAGTCAGAGGTACGCGACGTGGGTTCGAACCCGAGATCCTCTGCATTGCAGTCTATTGGTCTCTCCACTAAGCCGTCGGTCCCGGCTGCCATGAACATCTATGGCAGTCGTTATTGGGAGAGTGTCGACACAAAAGATCCCACTGGGTCGAAGTGTTGCCGGTCTGTACTGACTGGCCCCCACATAAAATACATACATGTTTGTAAATTGTAAAGAACGTTGTAATGGACATTGAATAAAATTAAAATAGGTCATCAATACTCATCACTTTAGCTTTAAAATTAGTCAGACTATCAAAATATATATCAATTGCACTGTTACAAGAACTGACTCTATTCTAAGTGGACATCATTCTGTTGACAGGAGCATGTTGGCCTAGATTTGTGCGACATGATCTAACTGATACACTTTTTGAGTTTGAAAAACCAAATCTAGGGTCCTATTGTTAGTGTTTTAAAACTATTGTGTCTAGCCACCGGTGTGCTGCCGCCGTTTGAAAGATTAAGGTGCGAAAGCGTAATAAACAAACAAACCAACAAAGAAACTCACATTCGCATTTATAGTATTAGTTAGGATCAAAAACTAGGATTGTATTAATGAACAATGAAATAAATTTGCCTAATGTAAAATCTTCTTAAATCGAATATCGTGGTGTCAGAAAACTTCTTGCCAGCATATGGTCATTTCTTTATATTATCTAGCATTATAGTGTAGTTGTTATTTCAAGAGCAATTCTTAAAAAGTAACATATCGGTCAGGGTAAAGATTTTCTGTTACAGTATAATTAACTTTATTTAAATAGAGTTAAGTTTCAAGTTGATTGCAGGACATTGTCTACCTGTCACCCTTTCCAGATCAGACTCCACTCGCGATTTGATGCCAAATTTATTAACCAGTAATACATACGGCATACAACGGTCTCTTTTACAATTTACAGAAAGGTCCAGCCTGTCTTTTATCGATCACCACGACTAGGGTTACCAGGTCTTAAAACCGAAAAGCTGGACAGACCAGCCAGTTTAGCCGGACATTTTGTTAAAAACCCGTACACCCTTAAGTTTTCAGTTTTATTCACTAAAACGAATTCGGGTTTTTACACATATTTTTCTAAATAGTAAATCGATCCTTTTTTTTCATTTACCATATAATCTTCTAAAATTCTATTGAAACAACAATAAAATTTAATGAATCAGTCTTCTTTATTAAACATTCAATATTCATTACAATTTTATTCAATACTAGCTTTTGGGCGAGGCTCCACTCGCTGTAGTACCTACATCAATAAAAAGTTGTTTATGTCCTTCGCAAGGTTTTAAACTACATCTGTACCACATTTCATCTAAATCGGTTAAGTGGTTTAGCCGTGAAAAGGTAAAAGATAGACAGTTAGAGTTACTTTCGAATTTATAATATTAAAAAAAAGGGATTTAATAATTTCAATAATAACGAAAGCTAACACAAGAAAAATAAAAAAAAACCATGGTCAAATTTAAAAAGCCTAAGCAAGAACAGGCCGGTCTCCGTCTAATTTGGCCGCATACGCAACCAGAAAGCCTCACTTTATCTGACTTTTTCCCGACACCCGGCAACTTAACCGCAACGGGCAACCGCGCGGTTTCTTTTTCATAGATTACATATGGTAAGTGAAATACCGTACTTGTAGACTTAATAGTATTACTCTGTAAACTTTCGATTAAATTATTAATTTTGAAGTAAATGCAAAACAGATGGATTAAGTGCATAACCGTATAATTGCAATTATTAGAAATTTGCTCGTAGATAAGTATATATACACCTACTTGTTGCTTATATCTTTATATATATAATTCTACTGTACGTGTGTATGTCACTGAACTCCTCCTAAACGGCTGGACCGATTTTGATAAAAAAAATTGTGTGTGTTCATTCGAGGATGGTTTAGACTTAGGCTTTTTTTTGCGTTTGTTCAGTACAACGTCTCTCGGGGACAGCTAGTATATTATATAAATAGCTATGTGTTTCACTATGTAGTTCTTTCTTTCAGTAATAATATCAGCCCCGTATTATACTGTCCCGGGGCTGGGCACGAGCCCCTCCTCAGTGTGAGAAGGTTTAGACTATAGTCCACCATGCTGGCCCAGTGCGGGGTGGCAGACTTCACATGTCTTCGATAACATTACGGAGAACTCTCAGATATGCAGGTTTCCTCACGATGTTTTCCTTCGCCATTAAAGCGAGCGATAATTAACTATTTAATAAACAACAAGTCCGAAAAGTCAGAGATGCGCGCCTTGGGATCGAACTCGAAACCTCACCGTGGCAGTTCGACGGTTTCCCACCAGGCTAACATTCAGTAAAATACATAGCTAATTTTATCTGGTTTTGTGTGTATATAAGACAAGTCTCGCTTTAGGAATAAATCGAATGCCTATTGTGAAAGTATATCCAGACTCGGAAATATTTATCGTGGATAGCATAATTTTTGACCCGAGTTTAAATTCATAATACTCGGCTGGGTATATCGACGAAATGCCATACTCGACATTGATGTATACATATCATAATTCAAAAAACAAATTGAAAAATAGAATCCACTTGCCATCGGCAGAGATTTCATTCTCACAGCTTACAACCTAATTGGTGCCGCACCAAGCAGTTCCAAAGTAATTTTCTTCCGCGGACGCTCAGGTTGTGGAATGAACTCCCTGTCCAGGTTTTCCCACAAGACTTCAGTATGGGGTTCTTCAAAAAGGGCGTTAAAAGGTTTTCACAACGTCGGCAACGCGCAAGTCATGCCTCTGATGTTACAAGCATTCACAGGCTACGGTGACCACATACCATCAAGTAGGCCGTAATCTTGTTTGCCAATTTAGTAGTCTTTAAAGGCAAACCAAATAAAATAAAATAATATTAAGTAAATGACCACGGAAATATTTTTTTAATTAATTGCTTCATAAACTTCATGCCATGGTCAATAGCTGTGTTATTAAATAATGTTTAAATCAACTTTGCACTAAGGGTGAGATATTTAAATGAATTTAAAAATTTTTTTATGAATTATAATTATTTTGCTATTTTTTTATTTCTACTAGATTTTGGCCGCGGCTTCGCTTGCGTTAATGAAGATTTTGTCAGTAAATTTATATCCTTGGGATCAGTACATGTAGATGAAAGGTACTTTATGGCCTTTTCTGTACCCCTAGGGCCCAAGTCTGCTATTACAATAGTGTCAGAATGGTCTATCATTGATTTCATAATTGTTGCTTTTGACAAGTTTGGTAATCTACTAATATAATGGCGTCATTATGACTTTCCGACGGTCAACCACTGACACTCCATTGAAAAAATGGCATAGAATAGTAATCTCTTACATAATGACAAATGAATGACTGACGTATGCGATAATCTGCTATTTTGACAGTTCCTTTGATCAAATTGCTTTTAATATTAATAAATAATATGTAAAAATATATATAAACGAAATCTGGCATGAATAAATGTTCAAAGTTAGAAGTCATTTTTCAAAAATCACTTTTCTAACGGGTTTTATAATAATGGCAAAACAACATGTCATTCTACCACAACCCTATTACGAGACCATTGACCGAGCAATGATCGACCATTATGAATTTAGCAGACTACGAACTTTTAACAAAATGACAATGGAATTGCAGTTACGTCGTGTCGGAATGAAAAATTTATAAAAATAGCATACTTGGGCCCCCGATGACGTGTATGCAAAATTTCATGATGAGCAATCGAGTAGTTAAGGCGTGCAACCGTCACAAACCAAACTCACATTCGTATTTATAATATTAGTTAGTTAGGATGTTTCAGCGAGGTGAGTGAGCGTGATAAGAGCTAGCGTAACTAGTAGGTACCTTATATCTCATAGCATGCTACCCGAAGTTGCGATAGCGCACTCTTCAAAATATTACAACGCATTGAATATTTGTAAATAAATTCTAACATAACATCATCATTTCCAGCATTAAGACGTCTATCCGCGAAGGGGTGCAGGTGTATAATCTAGCTCTCCAGCTATCTACATACCAAGTTTCATCGCAATCGGTTCAGTAGTATTTGCATGAAAGAGTAACAAACATTCATCCATCCTCACAAAATTTCACATCTTTAATATTAGTAGGCTGTTACGACCCACGTAACAGAAGGCGTGCATTTTGCCGTCTACCATCTACCGTTCTTACTGTAAGATCCAACGACCTGCCCGACTTAACAATCAAAACCACAACCTCATGCACACTAGCAGTTGTAGGTATATCGCTGTCATACAGCGGCTATAACTGATAAAATGATTTCATAAAATGTATTGTCATTGTAATTTAGTAAGCACAATTTAAGTAGGTCTATAAAAAATACGCACTTAATCCGATGTCGAGATATAGCGTGAGGTGCGTAAATAACTAAACGTTACGTATGAAAATATAGGTAATATGACTGGCTTTCAGCCAAGCAGCTACTTTTCTCTATGGTCACAACCAACATACCTATATACGTCGCTGTAAAAATTATGTAAAAATAGCGCGCCATATTTTGGTAAAATTTGTTATATTTACAAATATAAGGCATTGTTTATTTACAAAATTACATAATGCCTACGGCTTCTCTCGCGGAAATGTAAGGTTTGTAAATTTTCTATCCCTCTGAAGCAGTACTCTTTGCTGGGTGAAATGTACTATATTATGTTGTTTTCTGATCCCCTGACAACGTATATGCGAAATTTCATGATGATCGGTCGAGTAGTTAAGGCGTGCAAGCGTAACAAACAAACTTCTTTTTATTTAGCTAGTTTTATCTCGGGCCGTAAAAATTATCTATTCCATACTGAAATGTTTCGTGTTATCGGCCTTCGCAGTATCATTACAAATTATTTTGTAATTAGGTATAATATAAAATAGAGTACACACATAAGAATTATTTATATCCATAAGGAAAAATGGACGCGAAAACATGTTTTAGAAATTACGGCAATGGGCCGCGGGGATTCACATTTTTCTGTTTAAATATTAAATGACTAGCTGTTACCCGCGACTCTACCCGCGTGGAATTTAACAAAAAGGTTTTAATTATGTTTCTCACGGTACTCTATTATTCTATAATAAATACTACTAGCGGTCGCCTAGTAGTCAAAATTCGACCATATTTGATTTAAATTTTAAGTTTGATCGTTATTAAGATTTTATTGTCTATAACTTTACCCTTATAATCACATTTCATTTAGATTTCGCCAAGGTTATACAGGTTAATTTACCTATCTTTTCCAAACAATTTATTATTTACTTAACTATACTCTTTCATTGACGATATTCCTAAGCTTCCTACTTTGTTTTCTTTTTCTTTATTACATATAAATAAGGTATATATGTAACCATGGTTACGAAGAATTGTACGACGTAAGACGAACAATGCCGAAATACTACGAACGCGATTCGACTGCGTGTGTCAAATGCATAGTGTCTTATCTATGGTCAAATGTATGGTTGTGTGCGTGTCGTGTTTTATCATTAATGTTATATATTTTTGATGCATATTTTATAAAAATATTAGGATTCGCCAATCCTTCTCCATATAAACTTTAACTGTGCCAAATTTCATACTCCTCCTTCGCGCAATTTTCGTAAAAAGGGGTACCTACAAAGTTTTTCCTTCACGTATTAATATATAGATATAAAGTAGCCTAAGTTACTCCTTGTTACATCAGTTATCTGCTAGTCCAGAAGGTAGTCTTGTTGCGTAGTGGTCTGCCGTTTCATACGGCGCAGCGCCGCGGCAGGTCGAAACCTCGGCGGGGTCGCGACCACATGTGAAAATCATTCGCGCGGCCCCGCCGATTGCGGTTTTGTCGAGGAACACCGTGGTAGGTTTAGTCGGTATTACCGGGAGGTCCATTATAATCATTACCGTCTTTCTTTTAACCTGGTGAGTCCGACATAACCACTTCGCTCGCCCCCGCAGAGGGGTACGTGTCAAATTCACCAACATTCATTCCCTCACGTAAAAAAAAGTTGTAAACGTCCCATCAAAATTGATCTAGCCGTTTCAGAGAAAAGACTTTTTTTATATAAGTAGGTACCGTAATATATTTACTTTCAAATGCATTTAGTAAAATGCTGTTATTTTGGCATTACAAACAGACAATTTAGTTTGATTTATTTGTATAGATGACTCGCCGCGCCGCCGCACTGTGGGCTGAAAATCGACCTCCATAGACATAGAAATGAAAGTTGCTAGATGTTCGTTTTGTTGACGGATATGGCTTCTATTAGCTATTATACACATAACAATGTCACCTGAGCTAACTCCGCACAAAAATGAATTTATTATAAGGTTTTTTCGAAAAAAATGTATGGAGCTAGCATGAAAAATCTGAATATCTCTGAACTTGCAAGGAAAACCGTAATATCCTCAGAGATGGTTATAGGACTAATTATTTGTGATTTTTTGACATACTTCATATAACGGTACCTGCTGCAGAATTTTTTTTAAAAATCATCGAATTTTTAATTAATTTTTTTTAACATTAAACCATTTGTTTTGGTGTATAAGTAAAGAAACAACACGTTATATGCATATAATACTAAATCTTCGCCAGTTATTTGTTAAAATATCAAGAAAATTATTTTTGCCTTACATAGTATATATGTTTTAAAACAGGTAATTGGATACCATTACTGAACTTTGCATACAGGTAAACTACTGAATAATAAATTAGCCTTCTAATGAGTTTTGAATAAGAGATTAAGTGATTTGCAATGTCGCACAATGGTAACTACGGATTACACTAATTAAAATCTTACAGGTAAGTAGATAAGTAACTTAAATAGTTAATTAGACATGTTACGAGTTCTAAGAAATATTTTCGACAACTGTCTAATGAGGTCGTTAACTAATGTTGGACTGAAATATAAAAGGGTTAACATTTTGCATCATAATTTAGTTTATTCTAAGCTTTGTTACCCCTAACATATCACTGTGAAATTTTATAATGGAAAGTTTAAATACCAATTTAGACCTATTCGTTCTTCTAAAATGTAAGAGTACTTCATTTGATCATGAGGTATTGTTTAGTGAAATTATATCCCGCCTAGACGTTTGTCTTTCCGTTGAAGATCAAGTGACTCTAAAAGAATTTTGTCAGAGATTTGTACGAGCTGCATCACAAAGGTGGCAAAAATCTCACCGAATTCTTGATACTTTTAGAAAACAATACGAAATTTGGCTGCAAGCAACTATCGATTGGCCAAGTTGTATAAATTTAGTCGCTCAATAACCAACTGTTGCTGAGGGATCAAGATCAATCTCTCCAGAACCCTCAACATCATACTCTGTTGGTACAATGACAAAGAGGTCACGAAAACCATTCGAAGATCTGGGAAGCAAACAGAAGAAGAGAAAATCTGATGAGCATAAAACTGACAATCCCAGTGAATTGGCACATACAGCAGCAGCGCGTTTTAAGGAAGAAGGTTGTGAGGATATCGCATCTGTAATCGAATATATGCTGAAACATCCTGAAGCAGCCTCTAAAATTAAGGAAACGCTTAAGCAACCGGTGAAAACTATCTTATTTACACCAGAAAAAGCACTTGGATTACTCCTTTCATTAAAATTATCAAAGTGGCAATACATCACTTTACGAGAGTCAGCTATTCGGGAAGGTAGAAAGGATATTTATCCATCCTACTATAAAGTGCAACAAACCAAGCTGGCATGCTATCCTCCGAAGCAATCAGTGTTAGTGACCGATTCATCGGCAAGAATAACCCTTCAAGCTTTACTCGACATTACGGTCAAAAGAATCCTCCAAAGTTTTCCTAACGATGATGTGCAAAATAAGGATTTAAAATTGATATCTAAATGGGGTTTCGATGGTGCGTCAAACCAAAGCCGATACAAGCAGAAAATGGATAGCGATCAAGACGATTCAAGTATTTTCATGACTTCCTTGGTGCCACTAAAACTGACTGATGGAGACAATACTTTGTGGATGAACCCAAAACCATGCTCAGCAATGTATTGTCGTCCAGTTCCATTTACTTTTGTGAAGGAAAGCGAAGCAGTAGTCATCGAACACAAACGACAAATGGATGAAGAAATTAAGGCTCTCATTCCTACAGAGTGCAATAATAGAAACAGGGTGAATCATCACCTAATGATGACAATGATCGATGGTAAAGTCTGCACGTATTTGTCTCAAGCCAGATCAAGTTCATCATGCTATTTGTGTTTGGCAAAACCGACAGAAATGAACCGTTTGGGTGTAGTAACAGCAAAGACCGTATCTTCTGACATATACGAGTTTGGATTGTCATCTCTACACGCCCGTATAAATTGTATGGAATGTTTACTACATATTTCGTATAGACTAGATTTTAAAGAGTGGGCTGCGAGAGGTAACGAGCACAAAGAAATGCTAAGTAAGAGAAAAAAGATTATTCAAGACAAATTTAAAGACGAATTAAATCTATTGATTGACATTGTTAAACAAGGTTCCGGAACTACTAATGACGGCAACACTGCAAGAAAGTTTTTCAAATTTCCCCATAAAACTGCAGCCATTACTGGGTTGGACGAAGAACTAATAAGAAGATTTGCTGTGATTTTACAGGCAATAACTTCCGGGGAAAAAGTAGATATAATTAAATTTAAAGATTATGCCTTCAAAACAGCAGAGAGGTACGTGGAATTCTATGACTGGTACTATATGTCATCAACCGTCCACAAATTACTTATACACGGGGCAGACATAATCGAGAAGAATGATGTTGTACCCATAGGAAGTCTCTCGGAAGAAGCATCCGAGTCTCGCAATAAAGATTTTAGGAGGTTTCGGGAACATCATTCGCAGAAAAAGAGCAGGCAAGATTCGAATCATGATATCCTTAATATGTTAGTTGTTTCTTCGGATCCTTTTATAAATGTACAAAGGCCCAAGTTAGATGCCAAGAAAAAGGAGGATTTATTTCCTGAAACCCTCAATTTAATTCAGTTTCAAGAAACTGACTTTGAGTTTGTAGGCAATCTAGATTCTGATTCAGAAATCGACGAGAGTGATAAGGAAAACTAGAAACTTTTAATTATAATTCTATTCAATGTAATTTTTTCATGATCTTTCGTTATTTAGCTTTGGTACGTAACTATGTTTTGCAATTGATTTATTTTTAAATATTTTATATTACTATTCTTGTACCTATTTATATTTTTGCATACTTTTGTACCTATGTTTTGTTTTATATAAATTTTATCAACTATTAAAAAATACCTTTTTAATTTATTTTTCTTTTTATTTAATGCCTATTATTAGCGTTAATAAAATAACTAACTTATCGATTGATCTTTACTTTGACATTAGTAGAATTTAATGATTTAAAAAAATACCTTCATTTAGACACAATAATAAAATAATTAGGCAGTTGTCGAAAATATTTCTTAGAACTCGTAACATGTCTAATTAACTAATTAGTTTACTTATGTACTTACCTGTAAGAATTTAATTAGTGTAATCCGTAGTTACCATTGTGCGATATTGCAAATCACTTAATCTCTTATTCAGAACTCATTAGAAGGCTAATTTATTATTCAGTAGTTTACCTGTATGCAAAGTTTAGTAATGGTATCCAATTACCTGTTTTAAAACATATATACTATGTCAGGCAAAAATAATTTTCTTGATATTTTAACAAATAACTGGCGTAGATTTAGTATTATATGCATATAACGTGTTGTTTCTTTACTTTTACAATAAAACAAATCGTTTAATGTTAAAAAAAATTAATTAAAAATTAGATGATTTTTAAAAAAAATTCTGCAGCTTGTACCGTTATATGAAGTATGTCAAAAAATCACAAATAATTAGTCCTATAACCATCTCTGAGGATATTACGGTTTTCCTTACAAGTTCAGAGATATTCAGATTTTTCATGCTAGCTCCATACATTTTTTTCGAAAAAACCTTATAATAAATTCATTTCTGTGCGGAGTTAGCTCAGACGACATTGTTATGTGTATAATAGCTAATAGAAGCCATATCTGTCAACAAAACGAACATCTAGCAACTTTCATTTCTATGTCTATGGAGGTCGATTTTCAGCCCACAGTGCGCCGCCTTGAACGCAGTGGGTCGCGGGGAATTATATTTTTCTGCATAAATATTATAATTGACTCGTTAAGCACTGACTTGCACGCCACTGCGCCGGGGTTTGCCCGTGTGTCGGTCACCGCGATTAAAGTATAACTGCATCAACTAGTTACGTATATTTACAGAGTAGCTGACTGGTTTTGAGAGCGCATAGCACCCTTGCCAAATAAAATATATAAAAAAATTCGAAACGCTAATATAAATGCGAAAGTGAGTTTGTTTGTTTAGTTGACATATTATGGTACCTTTTATCCAAAAAAAGTACTGTTACTATCCCAACCTACATTTACGCAAGCGATGCCGAGCCAAAATCTATTACCCTATGGTCACTTCAACAGTAACCATAGAAACCTACAACTCCCGCTCTAGGAATAATAATGATAATGTCCTCCAGACCGAATTTCGGTCACGGCGGCCAATCTTAACGGAGACTGGCCATCTGCGCAGGAGATATTATAGTGCACAAGTGTGTGCGCAAACATAATTGCACTCTCTGTTCCTTAACTTTTATGATCCGATGGGACAGCAATCGACACGACTAATCCGACACGACGATAATATCTCCTGCGCTGATGGCCGGTCGCCGTTAAGACTGGCCGCCGTGACAGATATTCGGTCTGGAGGACATTATAAAACTACGCATACAGAATGTTACGAGCACAAAAAAGGACTTAGCGCACCTTTCATCTAGGAAAAAGACATCTATTCCTGTGGAATACAAATTTATTGATATCTACATTATCATTTTCTAGTTTGTTTATTGAACAATGTCAGCAAACGTGCGGTTTCCGTAGTTTATGATCGCCAAAACCGAGGATATCACGCGCGCCTACTTGAGCCTAAAAAGCACCCAAAATGGGTTAAAAGTTTCCCCCAGTGAGCCCGACATAACCTCTCCGTCGCCCCGAGAAGAGGTATGCGTCAATGCATTCCCCCACGTAAAAAAAAACGTGTGAAATGGGAAATAAAGGATCCAGTAATACAAATAGTCAAATCTAAGAAGAAGCAAACCACAGCTAGACTTCATGATACTTTGAGCTTATTCTGCGTAAATAGAAACACAAATGATTAAATTATGTTCGGGTACTTTGAAATAGCTACACTGGAACATTGAGATAACTACCATCTTAGTCTCCCCGTGACCATGGCTGCTGAAAAGCAACCGAAACGTCGGGGAAAGTGTAAAAATAAATTAAATCTAAATAGTTTTAATAATAATTTAATTAGCTAAAAAATTTGTAAAGTTTAATAGTAGTAGTAGTGTAACAATTTTCAAAATTCTGTAATAAAGTGTCAAATAAACAACGCGATAAAATCTATATATAGTATATAGCAGTTTAATTTCAATGAATAATATTCGCGTAAATAGAAGACAATATTATGGGAAATAAAGGTTTAATGTGAGCCTCTGGCACTATTACTCACCGAGCGAAACGCAGTAATTCTCCCACCACTCTTACGCCGGTTGCCTGTACTTCTCCAGAAAAACTAGCTCATAAGTACTTCGATTCATCAATTAATTGACAATTGCACTTCCACTCATATTATAAGGCATATATGTATAGGTACTAAGTTAGTCACTTTGCTTAACAAAACACTTATGTAGTAGTAAACTTAGATTAATTTTATAAGCATTTCCTATGCTAAGATGGGATGTCAATTATAACAGAGGAAAAGACAATCCATAAAGTTGGAATTAAACCTACGAAGTTGGTAAACCGTGGCGTCGCTCTGACACATCGCCTTAGATGCAAAACACAGAGGCTATATCAAAAGGCATGATGACGGGGTTAAAAATAGGTGAGTCTAATTACTCCATCTTTTAGGTTAGCAAAACTATTGGTCACCCATTTTTTTTTTAACGATACAATAAAATGTTTCCGATCTATAACGGATTAAAGTTCGGGAGCGATGGCTTGTGACGACACGCTTTTGTAAAATTTGTACCTACAAGTGACGTAACAAGAAGTTTAATTTAGTACCTACGTGTCCAATGTTTGCTTATCTAACAGACAGCCAAAAAACTATTTCAGTCATCATGGCCATTCTTGTCTTAGAACTCCTTAAAGCTCAGTTGGCAGAGCGACGACACGGCTTGACAAGGTTGTAAGTTCTAGCCCTGCTACAAAGATTGTATTTTACATCAGTTATAATTTACAAAACACTCGTGTACCTGTTCGCGTCGATGTATAAATACTAACTGCCTTCACATTATCTACATAATGATAATGTTAAGATAAGCTTTTGTTTACATCTTATATACATATTATACTGCCATATATTCTAAACGATATGCTTAATCATGGGATACTATGAGTTATTACTTTTGAATACGGTTCAAAATTATAAGTTTGTGTCGTATAACAAGTTGTAGAATGCTCTAAGTCTACACCCTGGTATGCCTGATTTGGAAATTAAACTGTAGTTGGCGCTTGCGTTCTGCGGATTGTGCCACGAAATGTAAACGTAGACTATTGCTAGTATTCAAGCAAGTAATTAAGCAAGTAATTAAGCTCTGATGTTGCTAATTTTAGGGTTTGGTAATCCGGTCAGAGCCTATCTTGCTGACAATGCAAATGTTTACAAGTGTTTTACAATAGGCAATTTAACTAGTTACTGAAAACCGTCTCACGTTATATAGTGGTGTCTATGGACCCTACACATAATGTTTATATTTAATTATTTAAGTATGCCATGAAGACAAATGATAACATACAAAATACACTGATTCACGTCTAGTGACGTCACATGTTTGTAAATCAACTTTGGATAGCAAGCAATATGAAAAGATGTATACAAACGTGTGATGTCAACATATATGAGCCAATCAAAACTACTTTCGATCACATAATTTTAACTAAAATAAATTTAGTTTAATATTGTCTTCTATTTACGCGAATATTATTCATTGAAATTAAACTGCTATATACGGATTTTATCGCGTTGTTTATTTGACACGTTATTACAAAATTTTGGAAATTTTTACACTACTAAGTACTACTATTAAACTTTACTAATTTTTAAGCTAATTAAATTATTATTAAACTATTTAGATCATATTTTAATTAGCTGCTAAAATCCGTATATAGCAGTTTAATTTCAATAAATTTAGTTTATTTTGAGGTTTTTGGTAAAAATAATTAATATTGTTTATATAGGTATATTATTGCAAATTGCTTTTGAAATCCATAATTTATGGAACAGTATGGTTCTCGTTCGAGGCTGCGAGCCTCCTCGCCGGATCGATGTCATGGGACCTGGAAGCGGTGCTCCTGGCGTCGCTCTATCGTTGGCGCCAGGAGGCGCTAGCTCGGGGCTAAGGACCTCTTCTTTCCACTCTCGAGGCGTCAAGGCGAATTGGAAGGAGCGACTTGTGCACCCCAGTGCCGGGCATGCCACGATCGTGGCGGTAAGTCCCGTGTTTGAGGAGTGGCTGGAGAGGCGGCATGGCGCCCTAACCTTCTGGCTGACACAGGTAATGACTGGCCACGGTTGTTTTGGTCAGTTCCTGTGTAGTATACGCCGGCAAGAGACGCCCGGTTGTCACCGCTGCGGCGACTGCAGCGACGTTGTTGAGGACACGGCGCTGCACACTTTGGCGAATTGTCCCGCCTGGACATCGCAGCGCCGTGAGTTGATCGCGGCAGTCGGATTGGTTACCCTCTCGCTCCCGGCCGTAGTTCAGTCTATAGTCCGGAGTGAGAGGTCGTGGAACGCCGTTGCCTCCTTCTGTGAGGAAGTGATTTCCATCAAGGAGGCAGCAGAGCGAGAGAGGGAGCGCTTAAATCCTCTCTCCAACCGCAGATCCGGGCGCCGGAGGGCGCGAGATGACCTCCAGCCACCCTGAGGTTTGACCTGGTGGTGATAGGCTGCGTGGGCCTGCTCGCCACCCGATCAGCACCAGGTCCGAGAGGCGGCGTGCGTGTTCCCACGCGCGCCTCTGAGTCTTGTTTTTGTTCCCCCACAATGGGAACAGTAGAGGAAGTGTCTCATGTAGTGGCCTACCGTTTCAAACGGCGGGCCGAAACTACGGCGGGGTCGCGATTGCATGTGAAAGCGATTCGCGCGGCCACGCCGTCTATGGTTATGTCGAGGAATACCGTGGTAGGTTTAGTCGGTATTACCGGGGTATATTTTCCCCGGTGAGCCCGACATAAGTTCACCGCTGCCATGTAAAAAAATAAGTTACTGTATGGTAAATAATAAATATAGTAACGAATACGTTATTATTTTACAGACTGTCAAGTCTAACTTGCCCCAACGTTTCGTTCATTTTTCAGCAGCGATGCTCTTAATCTCAGCTAGACTAAAATAATAGTCGTCTATTATGAATGAGTGTGTCGAGTGCAACTGTTATATATTTCGTCAAGGTCATCCATTGTGTTGAGTTTACGATCATCAGCGTAAGTCTAAATTAAACCTGAGTAGTTAATACGATCATCGGTGCATGCAGCGTTACTTATAGTTTTGCCGGCAAGCCCTGTGCTACAACTGTTTGTTCTTGTTTCTATATCTGTTCTTACAGTACATTATTTTAAAATTATACGAATCCACCTTGAGTCAAATAACGGAAAATCGAATGGCTCGAATAAGAATACAATAGAGGTACGATACGGTTGTTGGCGAAGAGAATATTACGGAACGCTTTTGAAGCATATTTCGCACACGGAGGACTGTAAGATTTGGCAAAGTGAAAATTTATATAGGGAAGGAGTGCAAACTAATTTATTAAATTAAAAATGTTAATGTGCGGTGTAATTTCGACTACTGGGCGACCACTAGTAGTCCTAACTTCATAACTATAATAATATTGTAAATGCGAATGTAACTTTGTTTGTTACATTTTCACGCCTTAACTACTCGACCGATCATCATGAAATTTTGCATACACGCTGTCAGGGATACACAACATTACATTAAGTAATATACATCCAAAAAAAAGAATTATTCTTGAGGGATTTCTTGAGAAAATTTAGTCTTCTCCCTAGCCTTTATTATTCCCAAGTCACTTGGGGTCGGCTTTTCTAGTCTAGCCGGATTAGACTGGATATCAGTTTTTACATGGAGCGGCTGCTACTAGACCTCCGCAACCCGAAGACTAACGATATCCTAAGGCTAGACTAGTGTCAGGATATTAGAGGGTACTGTGGTAGAGATTAGGCCGGTGATGCATGTATTTATAATAAAGTAACTATTAATACTGCAGCCAGTGCTTAAATAGATAGAAATATATGATGCATGTTTGATTTTTATTAAATACCAAATTTTCTCAAGTTCAGTGGGGAGACCAACAGACTACAATGCAGAGGGTCTCGGGTTCGAACCCACGTCGCGCACCTCTGACTTGCGGAAGTTATATGACTTTTCGAAGTTATGTGCGGATTGATTGACAATTATCGCCTGCTCCGTGCCTCGGAGAGCACGTTAAGCCGTCGGTTCCGGCTGCCATGAACATCTATGGCAGTCGTTATTGGGAGAGTGTCGACACAAAAGATCCTACTGGGTCGAAGTGTCGCCGGTCTGCACTGACTGGCCCCCACATAAGATACATATACCTGATCCATTCTTATATCAATCCAATTTTTATCGCGATTATATTAGTATTATCAATATAATCCGATAAATAAATTAAAATGTTCATAAGTTGATAACATTGATATTTACCTTAAGCAAGGAGGTATAATTTAGGGAATTATCTTTTGCTAATACCTTGACATACTTCGTATTAACTGGTTTGGTATCATACCAAATTTAAATATTAGGTAGGTACTTAGTTATTGCAAAATCTTTGACGTCATACAGTGCGTTGGTTTATGAAGAAGAAGTATTTACATTTTTGATAAGACGGCCTTCTATAACATTCTCTGACATAATAAACGTCTTTTTACAATCCGTTGGTCAGAATGTCTCGTATGTATAATGACCTTTTACCTAAATATCATAATACTCAAGACATTTTTAACTATAAAGTTATCCAAATTAAAATACTGTCAGGCATTTTGATTGACATAAAACTTAGTAAGATTGAGTCAATTGTTATTATTTGCGTATTTATTTTAAATTAGAGCTTAGCAGCGTCATCTTGTACTGCTCTTTATGTTATAACCGTGATGTGTACACATAGTTAGACTCATAGTTTAAACCAAAACTGTTTATAAGTTTATAATTATAACATAACATTGGCATACACAATTACACACATAGACGCAGCACGCGGCGCGTGCGGCTGACACCGACTCCAAAAATAACAATACTTAACTTAATTATTCACAAGAATACACAATTATTTTTTAACTTTTTAGTAAATTTTTTGCTTTAGAATATTCTATATTGAAGACGGTTATCCTTTTTGTTAAAATTTTGTTCAGTTCTCGGCTTTTAGTAAATCTGAAGTTCTGGTGAGAATAAATTAATTACCAGTAAAGATGTTGGAATGACGTATAAAACCATAGTTGTCGAAATATGGGCGTGATAAATCAAATAAAATCAAAATATCTTTATTCATTTAGGTCACAAAGTAACACTTATGAACGTCAAGGTTACAATAACTATACAACAATATAAATTTACATTTAGGTACCTGTTGCCACGTTCAGCAAAGCAAGGGCGTAGAACCAGCCACTCTTTTTAATCGCCAATTTTACAATGCTCCTTGTTTTACACATTATACCATTCGCCTACTACTAAATTGAACATACATGAGGTTTAAAATTAAAAAGAAAACGAAATAAGACTTTTATCTTAGCCTCTATAAACAGGCAAAATAAACATGTGCCTACCTCTTCAAAAATATGAGTGAAATAAAATATATATTATTAATATATAAATACATACTATATTTGTACGTAACTATATCATTAAACACTGATTTACAACTAATGTAATGTAATTGGACTCCCTTTTCCGCATTAGAACTCTAAGTTGGTCCATTATGCGTGAGAGGATTTTTTTTTCACAACTAAGCACTTTACCGCGTTTTCTTCTATTTTACAGGTGATATTCGCTATTTATTACCGTTTTTATATCTATGACGAATGAAAACAGTAATAACATTTTTCATTCGTCATACTTAAATATAAGTAGGTACTAATTATTGATATTCATATGCATTCGCGCGCATCAAACAGCTGTTAAAACATTTATTACTTATAAAATTTGTCACGAGTTATAAATTATATTATATGCTACTTTTATTTTTTTAACAATGCCGTCTGTCTTTTTCGTTTTTATGATCGCTTATAAAACGTGTGTTCGTCCCTAGGGAAGAGAAATGCAAGATGGGATGAAGGAAAAGGAACAGAAAGGATGGGAATGTGACTCTTGCGGTAATCTAATAGTAGATATGTGAGCCCCTGGTACTCCTTCTCGCCTCAGTCAGAGTGCTACCATTGTATCTTTTTACTACTATGGTAAACGGGAGTATGATCAGTGATAGTCGTAGTCTATGGACGCATACATATAGACCGACGTCTTTATATTTTCAAAGGGGTATACAGCAGTGCTAGGCTCAGATTTCGCTTGTTATATCTAGATCAAAAGTTGCCAGGTTTTTTTCTCATAGACCACCAACAAATCTCTACGGACTGACCTTTTTTTTTTTGACCGCAAGTACTTAATATGGAATATGCAAGTTTTTACATGTAACAGTCGCTGAGCTACATTGATAGAGGAAATCAAGCCACATTTTAGTTCTTCACTATCGAAAGCGAATGAACTAATCATCTAGATGCACATCTTTCTTCTCTTTAAGCCTTTATTATTCCCAAGTCACTTGGGGTCGGCTTTTCTGGTCTAACCGGATTTGACTGGATATCAGTTTTTACACGGAGCGGCTGTCACCTGACCTCCGCAACCCGATGGCTAACGATACCCTAAGGCTAGACCAGTGTCAGGATATTAGAGGGCACTGGATTCCGAATAACGACTGCCTTAGATGTTCATGGCAGCCGGGACCAACGGCTTAACGTGCTCTCCGATGCACGGAGCAGGCGATAATTGTCAATCAATACGTACATAACTTCGAAAAGTCATATAACTTCCGAAAGTCAGAGGTGCGCGACGTGGGTTCGAACCCGAGACCCTCTGCATTGCAGTCTGTTGGTCTCCCCACTGAGCTATCGCTGCTATTATACATCTAGATGCACATAATACAGAATAATTAATCTAGCTTATAAATCAATTTCATACTAAATCTTATCAAAATCCGAACAGATATTTAGCTTTGTAAACACCACAAACGTACACAATAATGATTTTCAAAATTAGAGTATACTAGCGACCCGCCCCGGCTTCGCACTGATAGTACTGAACCTTAACAAATAATATACCTAAACCTTCCTCATGAATCACTCTATCTCTTGGTGAAAACCCTATAACAATTCGTTTAGCAGGTAGATTTTGAGTTTTATCGCGAACAGACAGAACGACGACGCGGCGGCGCGGCTTGGAGTTTGTTTTATAATATGTAGTGATAAAACATATATACATAGAACAATTTTACAATGCCTGGGAAGCCTCGCTTGTATTAAATATCCCATATATTCTTTGCTTATACAATGGAAATACATTAATAATAATATATTCATATTAATGCGTGTGGTAATTCAACAATAGATAATAATATAATGTAGCCTCGAAATTAGGGCTGCCACCTTTATTTTAAACAAATAGAATATACATACGTAAGAAAAATAAAATACAATATTATTTCTTTAATTTACTATTGTTCGGGTAATGTAACCGAACACCTCATACACTCCTACATACGTACATGCTTGTGTGTGCATACACGCAATAAACAATATTATATATTTACCTAGAAATTAGGCATAAGTCAGTACATCATATACAGTCGTGTCAATCGGATTCCGATTGCAACATTTTGTACTCATCAAACATTTCTTATAACATTAACATTGTCTTGTTTTAAGTGAAGTAAAATAAACTCGATTTCTGCACGTTAATCCAACTTATCATTTATAAACCCACTGTAAGCTATACACCGCCACAACTATTTTGTTTTCGACATTTTTGTTGCTTCTAGCAACATCTAACAAAAATGTATAATCAAGGAATGTATTACCCGCATCTTTACAATGAACGGCTATTTAAATAATTAGTGTTTTATTAAATTTAGGGAGGCTCTATTGCATTGCTTCTTGTTTGTATAAATAAAAAATATAAAACTTGTAAAAGTCGACATATGTAAAATAAAGTATTTTTGCGTATTTTATGTTCCTAATAAAGTATCAAGTACGTTCACCCGAAATAACGTACAATACTTTATTAGAAAGTAAGGGTGCCAACCCTACTCACAATATATCATTATTATAGACTAGCTGTTGCCCGCGGCTTCGTCCGCGTGGACTTTAATTTATTACCCAATACCTACTTTTAATTTGTTATCTAATTTTAATATATAAAACTACAACTAAAGAAATTAATAAGTCTAACTACACCTATATAGGTGTAGTTAGCTATATATTCAAAAAATACATATGGTATCCCGGACTTTTTTGTAGATATTGATACGTTCTATAATACTGTAAAACATTTTTTTGTTTTATCATCAATAGTTTCCGCAGCGCACGCGATGACAGATTTTTTATGACAAATTTTTTCACACCTTGGGTTATATTATTGCATTTTTATTAAGGACCCTATTTTTTTTGAAAATGTAATATAGCCTATGTCGCTCAGTGAAGACGCAGCTTTCTAATGATGAAAGAATTTTTGAAATCGGTCCAGTAGTTTTTGTGTGAAAACATTACAAACATACATACAAAAACACAAATGTTTCCTCTTTATAATATTAGTTTAGATAGAGTCTACGAAAGGACACGTGGCCGGCAGGTGTGTGCTCTTATTATGTAACGAGAAGTAAACCCTCACCTTGTTAGTCACCGACATTACAGTCTCTACGTCATACTATTTACTTAATATAAACATTTAATAAACAAGAGTAATTCCTTTTTCGCGGAGAAATTACCAAGCGTTCGAACAACGGAGTCAATCAACACCTCGGCTTAACTACACGCACCGGCAAAATAAAAAAGTCGTTATGTCAAAACATTTAAAATTATCTCTACATATTATAAAACTCAGTCCCCCGCCGCGCCTGTCTGTCTGTTCGCGATAAACTCAAAAACTACTGAACGGTTTTTCATGCGGTTTTCACTAATAGACAGAGTGATTCATGAGGAAAGTTTAGGCACAGTATACTAAGAACAGTAAGTCATCTTTATAGAAATGTGTCGCTGCCGGTTTGAATGTGTGCGTGCGCACCTGGCACCGTGTACGCACGCGCTGCCACACACACATTAGCATAATATACGTGTCGTGTGATCGGGCGCGTTCAAGTACCTACGCTGCACGCCCGCTCGCGTTCACCTGCTCTCACGTTATATTATATAAATAAAAACATAGTGCTGCTCATAATACGTAAATAATATTTAACTAAAATAAAAGTGACATCCTTAAGCGCCAACGCAAGAATAGGCAATTATAATAACTTGCCGAGCGGTCTTAGATAAACTACTGTCCTTAGTATACCGTGTTTTAGTGGTATACATTATAAATACTTTATAAAATTATTACAAGTTAAAGACATCAAACTTCGAAAAGTAAGTGTTGCGTGTCGTTGGATCGAACTTAGTCAAAGTTTTCCCCACTTGCCTGTTATTAAATAAAATAAAAATACTATCACAATTGGAAATTGGAAGACTGTATGATGGTCCTTATATTTCCTACAACACCCACACACGTATTTTGTCCTAAATATCATATTTTTCCATCTTGACGACCATTACATTATTTATATCACACACCATGTTTTCTTATCATTCAGAGATCAGTTCAGGTATAAACTTATAAAGCAATCTATAGATCTTTCTTCTTTCTTTCTTTATGAAAAGACAACTCCCGAACTTGGAATAATTTCTGTGTCGCGGGGGACTTCACAAACATAACCAACGGACACAAAGAACACCCAGATTCAGAACAACCATTAGCGGATCACACAAAGTTTTATCTCGTGTGTGATTCGAACCCACAACACTCGGCGCAGGAGCAGTGGCGAGTCGACCACCTCAACCACTACGCCATCTGTGCAAGCATCATATATCTTATAAGTATATGTAAAAAATACTACGAAAGAGTTGTAACATTGTTATTGCCTTTTGCCCGGCAAGTAAAATATAATGTTACTCCATCTATTCCTTTTTTTATATCATCTTTAAACTATACAGTTGCAGCGGCACACCGGCGGCGTTAGATAGAAAGACACACTACTTATAGGTTTTTAATTATGCCTGGCTTTCCAATAACTGACAGGTTAATACCGGATTACTCGTGAACAGGGTTATCAACTTATAAATGTTCGTATTTACTTACATAATATATTTTAACATAACAATTTGACTTTTCGTTTTTCACCTTGACATTAACAACAAAATTGTTTACAAACACAATTTTCCTCAATATTCAGAATTTGGTGTAGCTAACAACATAATAAGCAACTTATAACGCAAAATAACATTTTTATTAACGTGCAATGTGGTAGAAGTTGTATTCTTATGAAGCACCTATCGATTATATCAAAATCATAATTAGTTTAAATATGTCGCATCCCCAGTGCAATAAAGGCATAAGTATATAATACAAATACGTCGATTTTTTATTGCAGATTCGAATAGAGCAAGTAAAGATACACAAGTTATTTCTGTTGAGATACGATAAAACTAAAGGATTCATACAAAAAAAAATGTAAAAACTAAGGTACACATATATACACAGTATACACATAGCACATGAAAAGCGTTCGGTGATGATGACGCGAGTTCAATGATTTTTGTTCACCCAAAAAGTGCTCAACGCGCCTAAAGAAATTTTTACTTCAAAAATCATTTGTCGCGACATAATGAGTGGGATATTTTTTATAATTCATACATACATACATAGATTCACGCCTGCTTCCCAGAGGGGTAGGCAGAGACTACGGATTTCCATTTGCTACGATCCTGACACACTTCTCCGGCCTCATTCACCCTCATCACATTCCTCACACACGCCCGTCGGTTCAAGGTGCTATTAACCTGACCTTTGTCCAGAACGCCTCTGATCCGATCAAGAAACGTTCGCCTAGATCTTCCTCTTGCGACTGTTTCATTCACACTAGCCTTATAAACTTTCTTAGTCAGTCTTTCCTCGTCCATTCTTTCTAAAATTGTATAAATCTACTTCAATACTTAAAATTAGATAAAATATACTTAATCTTACTTACTGTCTTTGTTTTACTAAATTAAACAAAATATTATAAAAGTACTTTCCATGATAAATACCTGTATCGGATCAAACAGTTTTTTGCTCTCCTCTGAAGTTCGCATATTCTTCTTAGGCCTTTATTCCACTGTGGGTGCGATTTAATTACTATAACTCTATTCATTTCGTCTTGAGACAAAATGACAAACAAACAATAAAAAAGGTTATTTAATAGGTAACGTTTGACTGTGAATATTATAAAGATAGGCAAAAATCAATAAACTAGCAAAAATATAATATTTATAAATATATTGTATCGCATTTAAAAGCAGCATATACTAAAATTCAATGTATTATTAAAATACATAACATTTTAATGTACTAAAGTCTTTTAATTATTTTACGACAATATTAAATACCATTGTTTAAAAAAGTGACATAAATAAGAACCGAAGAATGTAATGATTTTTAAAGTTAGAACGCATTATAGTACCGCTAAATCAAAAAGTACGGCTAGTACAAATGTTCTGTAGTGAATGTATCATTTTGTTATAAGTCGGGTTATAGCCGTCATTTTCATTCCCTGTCAACTTGTTGATACGAGAGTGCACATTTGATCCGCTAGGTTATTTGTGTTTGTGTTCTGTGCATTTGATTGAGAAACATTACTTTCTTTGTTTACCTTTTATCTTAAGCCTATTTGAATAGAGTATAGGTAGTGGATTAGCTTTTCGTAAAAGTAAAGTAATTAAAACTTAAGTCGAATGCATTCCGCATCTTTTTACATTACATAACATGCGTGGTGTTTGTAATTATCTAAATACGTTTCGCTATTTATTTTATTGAAACCTTTTTTATATTATTTTTATAACCATTTACACTCTTACTTAGGAATGTTCGATTATTGTTATTTGGAACGAGAACACCCGCCACGTGGGTTGCGATGGCGTAGTGGTTTAGTTGGTCGCCTCGCCATTGCTGTCGCGCCGGCCGCCGAGTGTTGTGAGTTCGATCCCTACACGGACAAAAATTTGTGTGATCCACAAATTGTTGTTCCGAGTCTGGGTGTTCTTTGTGTCCGTTGTTTGAATGTTTGTAAAGTCCCCCGCGACACAGAAATAACAACAAGTGCAGGAGTTGTCTATTTAAAAAAGAAAGAGATAGCTAACCCCGATAACTTCAATAGGAATATATTACAATACCGAGTTCTCTCTCTACTTATTATCACTTTTATAAGAATGAACCATAAAATAAATACTACAGCAAGACAGCAGACACAATATTATGTTTGCAAAAATCATAAAGGTTTTCTTTCTAAAATTGAGGGTGCTATATCTTCTACTATACTAATAGTTTTCTCAGTACTATTTTATTTATTACATAATATATATTCAAAATCATACATTATTATCGTTAATTATCGCTCGCTTTAAGGGTCAAGGAAAACATCGTGAGGAAACCTGCATGTCTGAGAGTTTTCCATAATGTTCTCGAAGATACGTGAAGTCTGCCAAACCCGCACTGAGCCAGCGTGGTGGATTATGGCTTAACCCTTCTCACACTGAGGAGAGGTCTGTGCCCAGCAGTGGGACAGTTTAATACAGGGCTGATATTATTATATTTTCACGTAGGAAAACAAAGATTTGCCTATTAATAAATTCATAAATAAGTGCCATATACCTTTTACGGTAGTAAATTATACTACGTAGCCGATTTTTATCTAAATTAAGAATGTACTTTTTAATTTTGTTCGTTGTATAATCATATTGTAATTCCAACTAATTGCGTACCTAATCGATTAATTACCTACAAGTAATTATAAAACGTCTCATTACTTTATAGTTTACTTTAGTCGAGGTCGCGGGTTCGATTCCCGCACAAGTCAAACATTTGTGTGCATGAACATGTATGTTTGTCTTGGTCTGGGTGTTTCTATGTATAATATGTATGTATATACAAAAAAAAAAGTATATAAAATAAAGTATATATGTATGTTTATCCATTGTCTAGTACCCATAGTACAAGCTCTGCTTAGTTTGGGCTAGATGGTGTTGTGTGTATGTGGTAGAATATTATTATATTATTATTATTATATTACTAATTGAGAAGGCTGATTAAATTCGACCATAACTTAGGTAACTAAAAAGCATTTTGGAAGATGATTAAATGTGAAATACATTTAGTAATAATAATAATAATAATAATAATATTTTACCACATACACACAACACCATCTAGCCCAAACTAAGCAGAGCTTGTACTATGGTACTAGACAATGGATAAACATACATATATACTTTTAAGTAGATTCTTACCTGTCTTTTTAACTGGCTGGGACGTGCTAATATTAGAAATTCGAAAGTAACTCTGTCTGTTACCTTTTCACGGCTAAACCACTCAACCGATTTAGATGAAACTTGGTACAGATATAGTTTAAAACCTGGGGAAGGACATAGGCTACGTTTTATAGAGGTAAGTACCACGTGGGCGGCACCGCGTGCTAAAGTTAGTTTATTATAAAACAAAGTACCCCGCCGCGTCTGTTCGCGATAAACTCAAAAACTACTTAACGGATTTTCATGCGTTTTTCACCAATAGTCAAAGTGGTTCATGAGGAAGGTTTAGGTTTATAATTGGTTAAGGTTTGTACTACACGTGCGAAACCGGATTCCAGCCTAGTTCTGTCAAAAAATGCTTAGGAGCTGTATGAAGTGTACCAATATGCCCGTGTGCCCGGTAGGTAGCAATAAGCGTACCTGCTTCTCTAATAAGGTCAGTCAATTTATGCTTTTTTATATAAGTTAATATATTATTAACATCAAGGTCGATTTTCCCTTGCAATTGCTTCATGACGTTCAAATGCACCTCAACCGTAGGATGGTAGACCACATATTAGCCGGCTGTACCGCGGTAGAGGATAAGGTTTCGGTTGAATGATATATAGCTGCTTGTATTAGCTAATCATGACTGTGATGACTATCAAATATGGCTGCATATCTAGTGTCAATAGCATAGACAATATCATAATAGGGTAGTTGATTCTCTTTTTAATTATTTGAATCAAATACTTACATTCCCCAAACCCTAATAAACATAAAACGATTTTTTAAATTTTCTGATTAGCATATAAGATACAAGTGTTTCCAATCTCAGTAGGGGTAATTGTCAAACAGGAAAAGGATGCACTATACAAACTGCGACGAAAGGGCTATTTAACCGCAGCTGTGCAAGGGAGATAGTGACAGATGCCCACTTCGATTCCATTTATAGCAACCAATTTTGATACTGTTTTCACAAAAAGATTTCTTTTGATTGCTATTTGCTTTTTTAAAAAAAGGCAAATATCTTGTGTTTGTGGTCGCGCTCCTTCGAAACGGCTCGACAGATTTTTATTATTTTTTTAATGTATATTTGGTAGGTATGAGTATAGGTCGTAAAGTATATTTCATACCGCTAGGTGATTAGGGTGTCATCCTAGCCTACATTTACGCGAGTGAAGTCGCGGGGAAAAGATAACAGTATACAAAATCAAACATAGGCAGCTACCCTATTACTATTCCATGGTATACAACACTAATGCCCTGTTCCACCACCTCCTCATAGCATGTATCTATAAGATAAAAGCCTCGCCATCTCTTTTCTTTAGCCTAACAAGAGTGAGACAGCATGCGATTTATCTTTCAGATAACTTTTACTTGATAGTTGTGCAACTGGCCATAAGGGCCTGTTCCACCACCTCCAAATAGCATTCATCTATAAGAGAGAAGTCTCGCTATCTCTCTTTTTTAACCTAACAACTGCGACGGGATGCGATTTATGTTTCGGATTTACTGAGTATACATACCAATAGAGCGCGCGCATCGCATTTCGTCCATTGTGCCAAAAGTAAGCAGATGTTTTATAGATACTTACAAAGATGTAACAGTCAAATAGTGATGCGCCACGGTATTCAAAAACACTTTTATTCATTAATAAATATGCCAATTATTCATTAATAAATATGCCAATATTGGATTTTTAACCGACTTCAAAAAGGAGGAGGCAGTATGTTTTTTGTTTGTATGTTTGCTACTCTACTTAACTCCAAAAATTGTAAAATTTTATTATAGGTTAAAGATAGTTTAGGTTATATAGGTTAATTATTTAACATTTTAATTTATAAGATTTAGTATTACTTTTAACTTTTTAGTGCTTATAGGATTTTTAGTTTAAGTTTTCACGTGTAGATATAGTTTTGAAATCGGGTTTTGTTTTTTTTCTAAAAATTAACTTTGTAACTACGTGAATATTAATTTAAAAAATAACACAGTGATGTACTTATTAAACAATATTTAATCATCAAACTAGTTAATATCAAAAATAAAACATAACAATATAAAATTAATAAAAAACCAAAGTCACCGACGTAGTTCAGAAGTGTAGCAGGCTGAAGTGGCAGTGGGCTGGTCACATCTGTCGCAGAACCGATGATCGTTGGAGCAGACGGGTTCTCGAGTGGAGACCACGACTCGGCAAGCGTAGTGTAGGGCGCCCTCCGGCCAGATGGACCGATGATCTGAAAAAGGTGGCTGGAGGTGACTGGATGGCGAAAACGGGAGATCGGGCCTTGTGGCGCACCCTGGGGGAGGCTTATGTCCAGCAGTGGACTGCAATAGGCTGAAATGATGATGATGATGATGATATAAAATTAATTACCTATTTCGTCATGAAAAGTTTAATTTATTATACAATTGTGATTTTGTTTGTTATTGTATTTTGAAGTACTCGGTGTTTTATTGTTATTGCTATGTATATTTTTAATAACAGCACGCAACATATTAAAAAGACAATGGAATGTACTTATTAATTAAACAATATTTAATCATTACAATCGAACTATAGTAGATAGTTGGTATAGTGGAGTCCCAAAAAAATATCAAACTGAGGTCTAAAAGTGTTGTGTGCAGTGTATAAATATATAAATTACACTCTCATAGAAATAATTATACGTATCACACAAAAATTTGTCCTGGTTAGGCATCGAAACATTACGGTAATATCTCATTACCACTACTTATTATGAAATTATAGTTTAACAAACAAATCAAGTTCAGCATGGTGCAACACTATTCCTATTGCGGAGAAAGTGTGAAGCGGGAGGCGCGAGAGCACGTGCGAAGTTGACCCGCCTGCGCGCCACTCGCAACCCCTCTTTCACGCCTTGACTAATTTCTGTAAAAGCTGTGTATTCTGTTAAAATAATACTTACCTATGAAAATAAATTCCATTATTTCTTTTCGTTTGTTTCCTTAAGACATTTTTACAACTTAACACTGCACATTTCACCATTTTAACATTAATCTCAAATAAATACCGGCGGGAGAAAGATTCAACGCGCGCGCTTATTTGTGACTAATGAACGTCAAGTGTAATTTTTCTAATTGTTCATACCAGTTCATACTCCGTTAGGAGTGCTCTATTGGTTATGTATACTATAAGGGCCGACGCACATTTGACGATTGGCAGCACAGAGAATTTTCATTACCAAACCGTTATCGACTTTGCGGGTATTGAAATAATGTCGAAAATCAATGTACACAACTATTAGTCAGCGAGCGCATTGTAGCGACTTGCGGCGAGAGGTAGCAAACAGTAACATGTAGTATTTCAACGCTAGCAAAGTCGTTAATGGCTTGACAGAAAAAAGTGCTCTGCGCTGCGCCTCGATGTATGCGCGCCGGCCCTAAGGATTTACTTGAAGTTGTACGTAATAATAATGTTGACATTACGTAAAAGTAGATAACCTCGCACGTGAATTAATATCGTTAAAAAGGTATGTACGTTTATCACAGATTATCTATATTGTCATCGCTCTGATATGATTAAATACTTACAAATGAGCGTATAATCTTATACCTTTTAATTATACAGGGTTATACATATAGTTGTACGTGCTGGGTTCGACTGATAAGAATCCAAACAATATTACCGACTAAAACACGTTTTATTCAAACACACAATTAAATTTAAACACAACATACTGCACTTTTCCACTGTAACTTCAAACTCCGTAGTATTTCCGCTTCCGTTCGCTTCGATGAACACTTGACCGCTTACGATTGCAAACTGACTCGGCTGTGCGCGTGCGCTCTATTTATACGCGGGTAAAGCGTTTCTAGAGTTTTCTAGTAACGCTATACCCGGTATATAAACAGTACGATGATTCGAAAAAGTGCCAGCGTACTCTATACCCTTCGCGTACCCCACACTACGTAGTTCCGTAAGATGTCAATAGATGGCGGTGTAATAAATTATTAGACGAAACTGCCGAGTTTTTCCCACAATGCCGAGAGATGTCACTGGGCGTAACAATATATATACTAATAGGCCCGATTCCTATATTCAAGAGACAAATTGTTTTAGCTATGGACAGTTGAGCTTTGTCATAGTTTTCATATACCTAATGTTGAAATTACACTGCATTATTCGAATTTTATAGAGTTGTTTCTATAACACTTTGTTACATACATATGTATTTTTGAAACTGTTACACTCTAGTAGTGTAACAGTTTCAAAAATACACATTACAGTACTACAAAACTTAACTAATTTTTAATCGAATTAAATTAATAATAATAATAATTTATAGTCTCAAGAAGGTACATACAAAATATTAAAACATAAGTTATAACAAACTTAAGATGTATAATAATTTTGTTAACCACTGTTAACACTTTAACTTGCTGTATCAGAGCTATCGTAATTCATGTTCATTTCATGTGAAAGTGTAGTGTTGGTAAAAATATGTATACCTATTCATATTAATATTATATATATATATATATATATATATGTATATATATATATATATATATATATATATGTTACGGCTAAAGGTGGGTGTGAACATAGACTTAAGATTAGCCGGCTACAACTAGGTGCAGCCGGCCACATGCGGTTAGGTTATGTTAGGTTACTTTTGAGTTTAGCCGGCTAAAACTAGGTGTAGCCGTGCTTCGGCTATTAGCCGTAACATATATATATATTTCTTTCCCTGACGTATCGATTGCTTGCTATGCAGCCATGTTCACGGTGTTGTTTTGTTCAACCTTTTTTATGGGCAGCGGTTTCTGTTGCATCAAGGTTCGCGTATGTGTCGTCTAGATCCTGCAAGAAGTTGCTGTGTAGCAACACAAAGTGCTAAAGTAAAGGTCTACAACCCTTACAAGCACTTTCATACAGCACGGTCTTCCCTTTAAATTCGACAAAATTTCAATTAAATAGAAATATATTTATTTACAGTAAAACCTACCGTTAGAGAAAAAAAAGTAAAAAGTACGTTTAGAGAGACACGAACACTGGAGTTACTTTCTGAATGAGCTTAAATATCCGGTCGTATACCGCCGGCTCGCATACCAGCCGGCAGATTTGTACCCGTCGTAGGCCGGTGGCTCGCATGCGAGCCACCAAATTGGCGCCAAAACGCCGCGCGCCGCCTTCGCTTTAGCTTAAGCTAACGTAAAACCAATTTGGTGGCTCGCATGCGAGCCACCGGCCTACGACGGGTACAAATCTGCCGGCTGGTATGCGAGCCGGCGGTATACGACCGGATATTAGCAAAATCAGGTATATTTATTAAGAATTAGCTTTTGGTAGCGGCTTCGCTTGCGTAAAAATAGGCGAGGATATGTAACAGTACTTTTTTTAAATAAATAATATGGCGTATGGTACTCGGTGATAATATGGTGAAATAATATTTAAAATCTGTTAAGTAGTTTTCGAGTCAAATTAAAACTTTTCTCTTTATAATATTAGTATGGATTATTGAGGAAGGTAAATTATAATAAAGAAAAGACTATCCATGATGCAGGACTAGCTTAGTGGGCAGTGCGATGACTCGGTATGTGATGGTCGAAGGTTTAAGTTTCTACGGTTAGCAGCTGGTTTCGATTCAGTAGAGCTACAAGGACATCCACAAAAAGGGATCACAAGGGATTTCACTAAAATTACTTCAAGAGCCGAATTATTTTTGCTTCTAGTTCAATAACTAATCAGGGCCTCCTCGTTGCCCATGGTCTTTGACCCTTTAAATGCGAACCTGGACAGCAGTGATGACTCGTGTGATCTTTGCTGTTTCTCAAGCAACATTTGTGGTTGATTTGCTCGCAAAATAAGCTTTAGTATAAAAAAACTGTCAATTTATTCATCCTTGTCCTTACTAATATTATAAATGTGAGTTTATTTGTTTGTTTTGCCCTATTATCATGAAATTTTGCATAAACGTCAGGGGTACAGAAAAGGAAATACGGTACCTTTCATCCAAGAAAAAATTCCGGGCAAAAGAAGCCGCGGGCAAAAGTTAGTGAAAATAAAATAGTTAAAGAGGTCGAGTTTACTATGCGAGAGAAAACACCACGATTTATGCCACGCACTATATTTTTCTGTATTCCAGTGTTTCTAAAGACTTACAGAAACACTGAAAACTAGATAAAGAAAGTACTTAACTGTTTCCAGGGGATAGAAATGTATTGATAAAATTTAGATTAACAAGAGCGGAGCCGCAGGCAAAGTTTAGTATTAAATAAAATATATTTTTGAAGATGCAAGCTTCACTGTCGAAAACACCTCAAAATCATTTACGCACAACTCATTTCAGATGCAAAAACCGAAAAATATTAAAACAAAACGTCTTTACAAACTACAGACTAAATAAAATAACATTTATTATTACCATTTTCGTTTTTGAATACAATTACGTATGTAACCCACGCGATATTGCTATTCAATGGATGTCACCATATTCAATGCCTTATTTCACAAATGACAGTATTTTGAAAACCATTGTTTTAAAAGCTATTATGATAAAATTCAAAGAAGAGGAATGAAATATACATGCATCTCCCTCAGAGATTATGATTTTGTTATAAATTAAAGATTTTTGTGTCTTTGATTTGTTTATACAGGCTGTCCCGTAAAGAAGCTATTGGAGATAAATTATAAATAAATACATTTTCAACAAAAATATTACAAAGTCAATCCAACAATGATACACCTTTACCTTGGTCGGTTTAAAATAAAATCCAAATTCATTGATTACATCGAAAAATCTTAAATAATGTTTTTTTATAGTGTCATATTTTAAGGTTTTTAGAAAGGCAGGAACGCATTTGTTCCTGCCTTTCTGAACAGGCTACAGAAAGATATTTTGACCTTAATGCCTTGTAATAAAAGACCAGATTTTATGTAAATTATGTAAATATTTTATCTTATTAATATTTTTCTAGATAAAAGGTACCCTGTGTCCTTATCCGTACCCCTGACAACATGTATGCAAAATTTCATGATGATCGTTCAAGTAGTTAAGGCTTGAAAGCGTAACAAACAAACTCACATTCGCATTTATAATATTAGTTAGAATCTCAGTTATTGTATGCGGTTTCAGTAGTTAATGTAATATTTAGGTGAGAATTGAAGCATAACTTATCACGCGTACAGTCAGGCTTGATGGAACGTAAAAACCACTTGTATTTACGCACGAGTACTTTTAAGACTTTATCAAAACACTGATGCACTTGTTGGTGAATGAAGAAGACGTTTTCATTACTGCACGGATGGCGTAGTGGTTTAAGTGGTCGTCTCGCCACTGCTACTGCGCCGAGTGTTGTGGGTTCGATACCCACACAGAACAAAAATTTGTGTGATCCACACAAATAGTTGTTCCGAGTCTGGGTGTTCTTTGTGTCCGTTGTTTAAATGTTTGTAAAGTCTCCCGTGACACAGGAATTATTCCAAGAGCAGGAGTAGTTCCTTTAAATAAGTTAAAAATTGAGGCCTATATATTCCTGAAGGGGTAGGCATAGGTCTATTATATCCACGTTTCCCCAATTGCGTGCGTAAGTTTCCGTCTACTGAGTACATTTGTAGACAACGTGTTGCTATTAAAATTGCCCAATCAAAAGCCCAGGACATTACCTAACCCTGAGATATTAACCTCTTGTATGCCGGAATACCAGACATAATAGAAAAAGCATTGTGTCTCGCGTAGATCCACGTTCCGGCATACCACAGGTTAAGGACCTTACGATCAGCCACAGACGAACATTGCCCGACCCCATCATATCAAGGACCCCACAAATGTAATCGTTAAATATGAATATCGTCTATCGTCTTTGAATTTGAATGTATTCTTGTTAATCCCTCCAGCAAAATAACTAGGTACCTACTTAAGTTAGTAAAATGTTTCTAAATTCTTATTTAAATAATAAAAGGGTTGTATTTAGTATCTTCAAATAGTTAATTACTAGAATGCGTCTGTGGCACAGAGTTAGTGAATACGTCTGCTGCCTAAGGTCTCGAGTTGGTGTTAAAGTTAATCATCGCTCGATTTAACAGTAAAGGCAAACATCGTGAAGAAACTGCAGGTCTGAGGGTTCTTCATAATGATCTCGAAGTTGAAGGTATATATTACCTAAATAGTTAATTACCGCTCGTTAAAGCGAGCGGTAATTAACTATTAAATACCTTCGAAAAGTTAGAGCTGTGTACAGGAGAATCGAACTCGAAACCACTACGCTGTAAACTAACAGTCTAGCGGTCTCGCCATTACGCTGTCGCTACTCGTATATATTCCCTCATGTATTCAGTATTGTGAATTTAGTATTCTTGCAATATCCTAATAACTATTATTAAGCTAGAGTTGATTTAATTATAATGGTGCATTGAGAAGCTTGCGATTCTTGGTCATAAAGGATAACTCCCGCTCCAGGATAATTCCTGTACCACAGGGGACTTAACTAATATTTAAACAACGGACATAAAGAACTTCCAGACTCGGAGCAACCATTAGTGAATAGCAAAAATGTTTGTCCCGTGTGGGATTCGAACCTATAAAACTCAGCTCGGTAGCAGTGGCCAGGCGACCACTTAAACCAACATTCCTGCAGTAAGGCACTTAGTGTACAAAAAGAGGATATTTAATAGCAGCATACTTAAACATACAAAAGATGACACAAGGACACTATAAAGCGCGATTATTTTGCAATTCTACTTACCCTTCATACATACAAATTACACTTTTGACACACTTTCACAAACTTAAAATATAAACACTAAAATAATAATAAAATGTATAACACACCTTTTAAATTCACAAGCAACAATAAAACGTTTAGTTTATGATATATAATTTTAAAAAAATAATTTATATTATCGATGGTTTCAAGTCGTTATGGTGCAATAAAATATTGGCGCGTGCGTTTCCCGCGCTTCGCGATCGCAAACTGGCATGGCGAGCAATGGCGGGGAAAATTAAATTCATTTGGTCTGTATCACAAACATTGGTGTTACGTAGATTATCAGTAAACAACTCGGTGTTATTTAATTAGCAATTAGTTAAACTGGGCCTTATTCACGTTGTATCTGGCCCTGAATTGGATTGAAAGCCCGTGAACCGCGTTTTGACTTTGATTCATTTCGCTATTAGAGTTGTTAAACTAATATATTTTTTATACAATGAAATCAACGATCGCCTTGTAGGTCACCGTTGGACTGCTACGCAGACATTTTGTATTCGATCCCTAGGCACGCGCAATCTTAACTTTTCGAAGTTATGGATTACAAAAATATTTATTGCTTGCTTTAACGGTGAAGGAAATCATTGTGAGGAAACCTACATGTCTGAGAGTTCTCCATAATGTTCTTGAAGATGTGTGAAGTTGACAAACCTGCATTAGGACAGCATGACAGACTATACCTTAAACCTTCTCATACCGCAAAGAGGCACGTGTCCAGCAGTGTGACAGTTATATACACGGCTGATACTATATACAATTAAAGAGGTAAACTACCATACTATCTAATGGTAAGTGGTTACTACTGTAATGTAGTCCAGTTATATCTAGGTATTACTAGTAGTTTCAATAGTAATAATCTGGTTTTAAAAGAGCGTAGCAATGCTACCTTATGATGTAACTATTGGGTAGTTTGTTACGAAAAATAGCTCGACTTTTGAATAGTTTGAACTGCACAAACGAATAATATCCTGATGTTTCAAGAACTTTGAAATATTTTTTATTTTTTTATTTTAATATTATTATTAGTTGAATTTCTATAGATTCTTTTTCATTATTATTGAATGTTGCTTATAATTATACCTTACTTGTTAGTTTTTAATTATTTAGATTTCTGTATTTATATAAATGTAATATTTGATTAATATGTTTTTTTATTCAATATCTTTATTTAATACCATTTTAATTATTTAATTTTTTTATTGACATTGATTTTTGTAATTTCTGTTTGTTATATGTACCTACTGTATTTGATTTACAATATTTTCATTGTTAAAGTTCTGCTCGCATGCAATTAAGTTCAAAACAAATATTTTACCAACATGTGGATAACGTTGTGAGGTACATACTTACTACTATCTTTTTATGTAAAATAAAATAAATAAATAAACTCATATGCTACGGTCAATTACCATGCCTTACGTTTTTATCTGTATATATTTCATTTTGTCAATAAATTACTGTCTCTTGGGAATAGTTCTCATTTTCCTGAATGAAAGATACCCTATGTTCTTTTCTGTACCCTTGACAATGTGTATGCAAAATTGCATGATAATCGGTCGAAGAGCTAAGGCGTGAGAAAGTAATTAAAAGGATAGTCTTTATAACGAATAGGTGGTGAATATTCGATAAGGTCCTGTGATGCCTGCCTCGGTAGTCTATATCATACGATTTAATATGCAGTTCATCTTCTCAATGGTTGTTAGATATCTCAACCCAGGAATTGCCATTTTAAGGGATAAGTAGGACATTAGTAAAAAGGCTATTATCCAAAAAATACCTATCTTAAAAAATATTGTTTGGTGTACCGACCCTACCGCATCTTATCTCTCTAAAAAAGAGCACACTTAAATTGCAATAAGATTGAATTATTATACGTACACTCACTTCACTAACCTTTGACGCTAAATCATCCTGTGTTATGTTTGTACAGCTTACAGCCTTTTTGTCGGCCTCGATGGCGTAGTGTTTAGTGTAACCGTCTGCCACGCCTGAGGTCGCGGGTTCGATTTCCGCACAAGTCAAACATTTGTGTGCATGAACATGGAGGTTTGTCTTAGTCTGGGTGTTTCTATGTATCTTATCTTATCTTATGTGGGGGCCAGTCAGTGCAGACCGGCGACACTTCGACCCAGTGGGATCTTTTGTGTCGACACTCTCTCAATAACGACTGCCATTACATAGATGTTCATGGCAGCCGGGACCGACGGCTTAACGTGCTCTCCGAGGCACGGAGCAGGCGATAATTGTCAATCAATACGCACATAATTTCGAAAAGTCATATAACATCCGAAAGTCAGAGGTGCGCGACGTGGGTTCGAACCCGAGACCCTCTGCATTGCAGTCTGTTGGTCTCCCTACTGAGCTATCGCTGCTCTTGTTTCTATGTATAATATGTATATATCTACAAAAAAAAAAGTATATGTATGTTTATCCATTGTCTAGTACCCATAGTACAAGCTCTGCTTAGTTTGGGCTAGATGGTGTTGTGTGTATGTGGTAGAATATTATATTATATTATACAGAAAGAGCTACAGCGCCTGCGGACTGTAGCCGATCCGGATCTGAAAATATAATGCGCACTGCTTCTTTACCCTGCATGTCACCGTGCTGGGCTCGGATTAGAATCAGAGTTTCATCTAGTGCGTAAGCAAGAGAGCATAGAGGGGTCTGAACTCCATGCTCTTTGCCATGGCGAAAATAGAATGTTTTAAAGATTGTGATGAATGTTTGACGCTCTTACTCTAGCAGTAGGTTGGTTACTTGCTTCACGTCATGCAACGTGAAAAGTTTGTAGGAAATATACATAAAAATATATCTACACCCTGTGAAGGTCTTTTCACTCCTGTTACTACAAATATTTATTTAATGCTTCTTTAAACTCTCGATTTTTATCGATTATACGAGATTACACAACAAAAAAAAATTATTCAAAAAGTAAATAGCTGTAGTTACAGGAGTGCAAAGACCGTCACAGGGTGTAGATTTCTTGTTTCTTTTTTAATTCCTATAATTTTCAGAATGGGTATCTTTGATTTTTTATATTTTTCGGATAGCTCTTATAACTTAGCCAAATACCTGATCCCGGCGATTACCTCGACGTCGACTTCTGGGACATCCTGTAGGTATATTACCGACGTTTTCGTACCCTGCTATTAGTAAGATGCAGATCTATTTCAATGACTATTATATGGATTACTAGATTTTACCCGCGGTTTCGCTCGCGTAAATGTAGGTTAGATTAGATTAGTAACAGTACTTTCTTCTAGATAAAAGGTACCCTATGTCCTTTTAAGTTGCCCTGACAACATGTATGCCAAATTTCATTGTTATCGGTCGAGTAGTTAAGGCGTGAAAGCCTAACAAACAAACAAACTCACATTCGCATTTATATTATTAGTTAGGATGATAATCTATCAGAAGGTTCGTTTTTCGTAATTACGAAAAGTTAAATAATTATTTAACGTTAATCTAAAATCAACGACGTTTTTAATTAATCACCTTTATAAATAGCTAGTGTTATTCAGAGCTGATCATTTTCTTATTACTTAATGCTACTATTTATAAAGTTAAGGAAGAAAACGTTATTTTTATTGCCACAAACAACTACATAATTTTCTTATAAAAAACAACAAAACAATTAATGTGACATTGTGGCAACAAATGGTCTCCATTCAGCTTTGTTGTTGCAATAATACTAACGTATTACCGCAACGCTGATTTTCAATGGAGACCTTCGCGTCGTTGCGTACGGATGTCAAGCCAACTGCATATTATAATATATAATTTCATTACATAAACAAAAGTTTATCATTAATATCTTCAAATTTAGCACTGTCATCTAATGATGACAGTGCTAAAGACCACACCTAACTTAAATAGGTTAAGTGTGATCTGTAACACAACTGATGCGCCGCACAATGCCATCGATTGATAATGGAATGAGATCAGCCGATAACGTGACATTCCAACGAGCGAGAGAAAGATCATACAGTTTTCAATTATGAACAACGCTTGATCGGCGAATAGGACATCTCCTTGCAACTAAGGGTTCGAATATTAATTCCCCTAGTTTTCTATAAGTAATTAAGGGCCACAAGTCCCTTCGAGCATTCAATCAGCCTATGCAGTCTAATGCTGGACTTGAGCCTCTCCTATTTGATGTCTGAACGTCTGGTTTGCTCTCCGCATCCACCTACCTTTTTCAGAACTCAGACTACCTGTCTAGTTGTTTAGGAGACGAGAATCTAGGTAAGATAACAGAGTGATTTCTAAAGATCAACTGATTCAGTAGAAGAGAGAAATTTTGTTAATGATAATAATGTTTATCGTTGTCATTATGTAAGCCGACGATTTTACGGGATGGATCTCCTATCAAAATTAAAGGGCCCAGACAATCGACCTCGGTGAACAAGTGTGGTTTGGCAAGTTTCAAACACATACAAGACATTGTTTGAGTAATAAGATTCGATGTTTTGCTTCAGCGTTAAAACAAACAATAAATAAATCCACTTGTTAAATAGTTCAACAATAATAATTGTTTAACTATTTATTATTGACAAATAGCATTCGATCCGTGATGTAAACATCTGCGCAGATGAATCTACGAGATTTATGAACGTTGCCACAGCTGTCATAGGCTATTTACTAAAAGTCACATCAATTCCTGGTCCAGGTTGTCATAAACATATATGACAGATGATATGGGTAGTTCATATCCCAAACATTACAACATATCATCTCGAGCTTCGGTTCAATATTTATTTAACAAAAAGTCACAATAGCCCAACGGAAACAGGTTAACCTGTTTCATTTGCGATATTTAGACGTTATCCTAGAAGTATTTAAGTATCCAAAATAAAACTTCTACTAGATACTACTGCTGTAGAACTTAGTAGTAGAATAATAATATCGTTATTCTAGACTATATAATAAAATATGTTAAATTATCTGGCAGGGTAGGGCTTAATATCTAAAATTACTGCATATCCAAAAATTATACTTCTTATAGAAAACTACACGAGCCTTCGGTAACATAGAACATGTGTTAATGATGTACCTAATAATGTATATAGGTATAATGTATAATGAAATGTAATTATGTTATAATAACTCTTTCTTTTTTATGCTTTAATGGCATGTTTGCATAAAATTTGGTGTGGATATAGCTTGAATCCTAGAGAGAATACGTGGGACACATAGAAAGTTTTGCGAAAATACATAGAATAAAGTGTTCTGTAGATAATTTTTTAAATTAAATATTTTAATGTTTTCATCCATCCATCTTCCATTTTGTTTCCATCAGCCTGTATACAAAGTTTCATGCGTCTGAACCAGTTTTCGAAACACTTTTTCTAGTCCGCCGCAGACACCTCGTTTACTGCCTGCTCGAACGCTGGCAGCGCATCTTCCGGCGACAAAAATTGTATCCCTTTGAGCTGATTTTGTATTTTCGGGAATAAAAAGAGGTCAGGGCTGTAAGGAGGGTGGACCCAGGAGTTTGACCGGCTTGCTGTCCAGGAGTGCGGGGTGCGCGGGCGCGTCGTCTTGATGGAGCAGTAGCCCGCGGAGCCGTGTTTTGTCGCTTGTTGCTCACGCCCTGACAACGTGTATGCTAAATTTAATGATGAACAGTGAAGTAGTTAAGGCGTGAAAGCATAACAATCAAATAAGCATATAATCAAACACACATTCGCATTTATAATATCAGTTAGGATGTTTTCTAATCCTAAAGTACCAAGGGGTGAAGGTAAATGGGAAAGAACCGTTGTTCTCAGGCCCTATTTACTTGGAACTTGAATAAAAGGAACAAGTAGAACTATCGAAAAATTAAAAATCTCACGAGTCTACGACGAGTTATTATGTAAACATACTCAAACCATATCGCTAACACACCATTATTGCACTTCAGTTTCCGCAACAACAAGTCACTATAATAGTAAATGTTAGTAAGTATAATAACGGCACAGTTGATCGTAGTCTCGTATTACACAATGCCTTCATTACTTGTATCAGCTATTCGGCTGGATATCCCAAAAGGGTAAGGAAAAGCGTAAAATAGATATGTACATAAAATATTTGTCTGCTATTCGGAATTTGGCCTACACATTTGTTTATTTTCTTAGTATTTAGCTCATCACTACATATTAAAAATAAAATCTCTCACCGAGTTGAGTCTGTATTTGTTAGAGTTATTTATTTATTTTTTTGGACCACCAGTAATTACACAACAATACTTATATTACATACATAGTCAAAATTTTTTTGTTTCGTTGTATAATTTTTATAGTAGCCACTGCATGCACCACGAATAGGGGAGTTTGAATTTTAATTAAATATATAAATTAGATTTTAATATAATTTTGACATTTACAAGATGATGCAACCAATTAAAATAAAACAAATTAAATCATTTACAACAATTAACAACACAATAGAAAATATAATAACATAACGAAGAAGTAAATTAGAACTTAATTTATGGAATAATATGATTTGGAGTTTAAAAGTAATAAGATTATATATTAAATACTTAAATAAAAGTTGTCATAAAATTAAAATCATCATAGAATAAAATAAAAAGTAAAATCAAAATAAATTCTAAATAAAGTAAAATAATCCTTAGCAAAATAATCCTTATAATATTGGTACACAATAAAAATGCATTAGCAGTCAGTATTATTTGATATCACGCTTAGACCGTCATGCAACCTATTACTTGCTGTCCTTGCTGATCACTTTTCGAAACGTCTCAAGCGAGTCAAAGTGAATGTCTATTGACTCACTATATCCGTTAAATAATCGGCTTAAACGGGGAACTAGTGAGCATTTGCCAAATTCTGTTTTCCTAAAGGGGTAGGAGGGGGAGAGGGGGCTTGAATGGTGCAACAGGTTTTCGAGGATATTTTGAGAGTACATTTATATTAAATTTATTTAATAGCTGCAAGCAATTTATCTGGCTCCTTACAATTTTATATAAAAATACTAAATCTAGAACTTCTCTACGTTTTGAAAGGGACTTCATATTAAATTTTTGAAGCTTTTCAATTATTATTAAAATACATACAAATTTTTCCCGTGCGGGGAATCGAGCCCACATTACTAAGCGCGGCAGCAATGACGAGGCAAGCACACCACTACGCCATCTGTGTACTCAGTCAAAGTTATAGGTAGATTGGTTTATTTATGGTACCTCCTATGCGATAATAAACGCGACTGCAGTGTATGTTCTCTTTGGTTCGAATACCGATTCAGACCAATAAAAGGTCTTGAAGTTTTCAAGCACCTCTGCCTCGGAAAACACGTAAATTCGTTATTCTTGCGCCTGGTCTATGTCCGGTCGTGTCGGATTGCCGTCTCATGAGGGTGAGGGCATAGTGCATGCTATAATATCGCCCGCGCAGAGGGTCAGTCGGTTAAGAGTCGGTTCGAAGGACATTATAATTGTTGTTTAATTAAAAACAAAAACGTGACAATAATTATAAGCATAACAACCGTATCACAGTCATGTTCAAAATAGATTTAATTATGAGATAGATATGTATTAATTTGGGTTATCACATTCATTATTGGACGACCTTCGCTCTGTACTTACACAATCGTCAGCTGCCGATCCGGCTTAATGATTAAGGCTCATGCTGGTGTTTGCACTAATGCAAGGTTAGGTACCTATATTGTGAGGTAAAATCTGGTACCAATGATATGTCTTGGAATAGAACATATAAACCTAAGCTTTAACTCAGGTGGTGCAAGCTAGAACGTTACGTTAGCCCTTTATGACCGTGTAGACTTGGAGACCACACCGTACAGTGTGCACCATATCTCCCTAAACGGAAACAGATGAAAAATATATTTGTTTTTTTCCCTTGTCCTATGCCCTTGGTTTGATTATATATTTGTATTTTTGTTTATAATGAGTAAACTCTAAAACGACTGAACCGATATTAGTCGTTCTTTCGAAGTTAGAAAGCTACTCTATCAAGAATTAAAGTAGGCTATATAACATCACGCGCCACGGGAGAGCAGCAGTAATTATAAAATAGGTGAAACCGTGGGTAAGTACAGCTAGTGCGTCGTAAAGTGAGTAAGATTTTTTGTTTAAAAATACGTCCGTCGCACTAGTAATATATCCTGTGTCGCGGGGTACTTCACAAACATTCAAAAAACGTACACAACGAACACACAGACTGAACAACCATTTGTAGATCACAAACGCACGCCGTTAGCCGCTTCAATCGCTCAAGATTAACAATTTACTTTATATGTAATACTAGCTGTTGAAAACTATTGATGATAGAACAAAAAAATGTTCTACAGTATTATAGAACGTATCAATATCTACAAAAAAGTCTGCGACACCATATGTATTTTTTGAATATATAGCTAACTACACCTATATAGGTGTAGTTAGACTTATTAATTTCTTTAGTTGTAGTTTTATATATTAAAATTAGATAACAAATTAAAAGTAGGTATTAGGTAATAAATTAAAGTCCACGCGGACGAAGTCGTGGGCAACAGCTAGTCTTCTCTCTTAGCCTTTATCATTCCCAAGTCACTTGGGGTCGGCTTTTCTGGTCTAACCGGATTTGACTGGATATCAGTTTTTACACGGAGCGGCTGCCACCTGACCTCCGCAACCCGAAAGCTAACGATACCCTAAGGCTAGACCAGTGTCAGAATATTAGAGGGTACTGACTTTCCCAATAACGACTGCCATAGATGTTCATGACAGCCGGGACCGACGGCTTAAAGTGCTCTCTGAGGCACGGAGCAGGCGATAATTGTCAATCAATACGCACATAATTTCGAAAAGTCATATAACTTCCGAAAGTCAGAGCTGCGCGACGTGGGTTCGAACCCGAGGACCTCTGCATTGCAGTCTGTTGGTCTCCCCACTGAGCTATCGCTGTCACTAATAACAGCATTAAAAATAATAATTTAATTCCCAAAGAACTTCGAAAAGTCAGAGATGCGTGCTTTGGGCTCGAACTCGAGATCTCTGAGTGGCAGTCCAGCACCATCCCAATGGGAATGGCTATCGCCACTAAAGACGTGGCTAAAGACAACCTATCTATCAAAAATTGTTAATATAATACTTGATAGCTTTATTGCTCATTTTTGTACGCAATATACAGCTAAGTATATGCAAATAAGAATTTATTATGTTTAGTTGGTACAATATCAGCTAGAATATTAACACCGATAATACAAATATCGCGCATTATCTAGCAAATTATCATATCGATTATATACTTTACGGCTCAATTAATGTTTAACATCTAACGATAATATTAAAATTTACATCACTTAGCTACCTACAGACATATTTGTTTTACACCTCAGCAGTGTTAATCTTCCTAGCACAGAACTGAATCACAGTATCCTAACTAATATTACAAATACGAATGTGAGTTTGATTGTTTATTACGCCTTCACGCCTTAACTACTCGACCAATCAATACGAAATTTTGCATACACGTTGTCAAGGGGACCGTAAAGGATATAGGGTACCTTTCATCCAGAAAAAAGTACTGTAACTAACATAACCTAACCTACATATATTTGCGTGGCCGCCACTACAGCACCTTTCGCTCCCAACGGCCATCGGTTCTGCGCGCTATGTGCCCTGCTCACTGCCACTTCAGCTTGGCTATTGGAGAGCAATCTTATGTAAGTAGGTATTATAATAACATAAACATAGAAGTATGAAACACTGAAACACACGCACACACACACGCACACACACACACACACACACACGCACACACAAACACACACACACGCACACACTCACGTACGCACACGCACACACGCGCTCGCGTACGAGCAAGCGCACGCGCCCACGCACGCACACACGCACGCACCCACACGCGCATACAACTTAAGAAGGTTGATATACATGCCGTGTCCTTGACGATATTCAAAAAAGAATAGTACAGTTTTAAGTCAGCCAGTAAGTGACGATTCTTTTGTTTTCGTTTATGCAATTTCCTTTTAGTCACTTATAATTGGTTTTATTTTGTTTTACATTTAAGTATTTTGTGATGCCACTGATGAGTATCACGTGAGTAGCTGAGTTTTATACTCAGTAAATATTTTGTGTGCCTAGCATTGGATTTACATTCTGTAAAAGTTTTTGTTAACTTTAATTGTAAGTTCACGTAAATTATGTGAAATCTATTGGCAAACAATGTATTAAATAAATAAATAAATAATTATTCTTTTTGAGACAATTATATTTTTTGATTTACAGATTTGTGCGAAATGTACCTTTAGTTTTCTTTTTTTTCCATCTCTCTCTCCGTACAGTGAAAGTAACTCTTTTATATAACAAAAACGTTTATTATCGCGATCATGCTCAATATTAACATAGGTACCTATTTGAAAGGCTTTACATTTCGGCTAGGATGCACAATCTTGTAACTACAACGAGTGCAAATCAAGCAAAGCGACAGTATAAAAAATATTAAAAATGAATCCTTCACTAGATTGAAATAAGTACGAGGACTAGGTATCAAGAGATAGAGAATTCATACAAGTACGGCACGTGGCAACGTTAGTATCGTATATCTACATAATGCAAATCAGGGAAGGGATTACCATCGGGACACGACATAGCCACCTCCTCGTTCCTATCTTAATACATTTCGTACATACCAATAGAATAATAATTATAAGGTTTATCTAGCTGTAAACTGTACAGCAAACCAATATGTTTATCGCTGACGTAGTTACAACTGTCGCGATGGTCGCTGGCTAAAAGATAATAATTTTAATCTAGGCAATAAATTAATAAGCATCAAAGTATGTAGGTACCTACAAGCTTATCTATATATTAATACGTGAAGCAAAAACTTGTACCCCTTTTTACGAAAATTGCGCGGACGGAGGAGTATGAAATTTGGCACATTTAAAGTTTATATGGAGAAGGAGTGGCGAATCCTAATATTTTTATAAAATATGCATTAGAAATACCTTAAATTAATGAAAAACACTACACGCACACAACCAGGCATTTGACACACGCAGTCGAATCGCGTTCGTAGTATTTCGGCATTGTTCGTTTGACGTCGTACAATTCTTTGTAACTATGGTTACCTATACCTTATTTATTTGTAATAAAGAAGAAAAGAAAACAAAGTAGCAAACTTAGGAATATCGTCAATGAAAGAGAGTATAAATAAATAAATAATAATTTGTTTGAAAAAGATAGGTAAATTAATCTGTATAGCCTTGACGAAATCTTAATGTAATGTGTTTTTAAGGGTAAAGTTATAGCCATGAAAACCTTAATAACGATCAAACTTAAAATTTAAATAAGATTTATCTTATGAATTTATAACCGCAGTTCGCAGGCACCCCTGCGAATCCTATTCATACTGATCGCTGCCGAATATTCGACATGTAGGTCTTGCAAGTTGATAAACACGGCCAAGTACCTTTGTTGAGCGGTATCCGCCGCCTTACTTAGGTACTCTGTAAATCTGGTTGTCTCCCGATCTCCTCTGTGCGACCTGTAGACACAGCCGTAGAGAGTCTTCTCTAGTCCTGTGTCCACAAGTACCCATAAGGTGGAAAATTTCTTTCTTCAAGGCATCGGAGACCCCGATAGCATATATCATCACGTACGTACACGCATACGCCCGCGTGGGGCTAAAATTTGTGCTCCAGGGAGAACCCTGGGTATGACAGGTACGCAACGTCCGACGGACATGCTATTTGCGTCTCCGAGAGGAATAAGCGAGCTGGTCTTTCAGTCTCCAGATGGTGGGGGACTGCAACGAGTGCAAGAAATGAATGCAGACCTCGGATGTCGGACTGATGGTCAATGAAGGTGGTGTGCGTAAGCTTACATGACATACATACATGTTAATGGGTGTGCGATTGGAAGGAAATCTGGTGTGATAGGGTGTGGTAGATTGTTGGACGGGGACGGCGGTTGGTAAGATAGTTGGTGAAAGAGAAAAATAAACAGAAGATTGTTACACATAAGGAAGTATATTGTTAGGTCTCCGCGCCATGCCACAACATGACTTGCCGATAAGGCACGTTGATAAATAATATTAATCGTAGCTGGAGGACGTCAGTAATGATATAATGACCTTTTACAAAACTTGAAACACTAGGTATTGTAGTTTTGATCGATTCCTCTCGTTGGTAAATGGTTTACTAACGATGATTGGCCACCACGTGTTAGTAGTTATCTCCTGATGGTAAGTTTTTACCACTGGTTCGAAACCGACACGTAGCAATAAGATATTAGGAACCGCCCGATAGAAAATTCAAATCGATCCATTACGTAGTAATAAGGTATTATCGCCGATAGTAAATAATGGCCGCCAATTGGTAAGCGGTTAGGTATGGCTCATCTTAGCACAGCCACTATTGCAAACTGCAAATCTATTTACGTAGTGAGTTAGTCGGTCCGGCGTTTAGAAGATAAGGAGGTATTGGGGGCTGTGCCAAAGTAAGCGCTCATCTTGGCACAGACACCTCGTATTTCCAAAACCACAGCACCGAACGAAGATCTAACTATACCAATAATTAGTCGACATTGATCCAAAATATCAGCATTTCCGCCAGCGGCAGCAGGCTATTTTACGACCAATTTTGACTAAGTAATTAACTACGTTAAGGGGACACCACGAAAATTATCGTTTAGAATAGCTCCGCCCATATCCGCCCCAATGACACTCATTGTGTATCAATCTTTAAATAGCATAGTCATAAGGTCTAAAATTGCGATGTGCCCGCAATGATCGAGAACTGTTAGAAATTGTTAGAATAACTTAGATTATTGTTAAAAATGATTGGTTTTAGTTATGGAAATAATGAGCTAGCAAATCACTAATATTGATGTTACGAATATATTTGAGTAATTCCTAAGCATAATGATAGTGTAACTTCCTTGTAATTTCAAAAATAGTAAATTTTCAGAAGTGTTTTCGAAAATAATTATGATCGAGCCAAAATCACAATATCGTGTTTTTGAGCTAGAAAATTCTAGTTAAAGACATCAATTTACCTATATCAAAATTCTAGATTAATTGGTCTTCTCATAGTCCTATACTATTCGATGAAAGTTAGTGCATTTTTTCAGTGTGTATATTGTGTTGTGTTGTGTGTAGATTGTGTGTGTAGATTTCCAGTTTGCGATGGTGGCTGTGCCAAGATGAGCCATACAGCGATTACCTGGTGGTCCGTGGTTGTCACTTGACAATGACCTATAGCAATTTGTTACCGTCTGGTGGTAACTGGTTGCCGCATAGAATAATTGGCTACTGCATGATGGTAACTGTATTATAGATATTATATTTTAACACGATGACAATAATATAAGTATAATTTGAGCTTTTAATATTTATAATATAAGTTTAATTAAATAAATAGATATTTTATTTGTCATGATGTCAATTGTAAATATTATTTCGCACATTACCAAAACTAGGTGGTGTTCAAAACAATACCTGTATAATATTGTCTTATATTTACGCGAATGTTATTCATTAAAATTAAATTACTATATACGGATTTTATCGCGTTCTTTATTTGACATAATTTAGAAACGACTACTATTAAACTTTACTAATTTTAAGCTAATTAAATTTTAAAATTATTTATATTTATGTTTACACTTTCCCTGACGTTTCGGTTGCATTTCAGCAGCCATGGTCTCGAAGAGACTAAGATGGCAGTTGTCTCAATGTTCCAGTGTAGTTATTTCAAAGTACCCGAACATAATTTAATCATTGGTGTTTCAATTTATGCAGAATGAGCTCAAAGTATCATGAAGTCTAGCTTTGCTTCTTATTGGGTTTGACTATTTGAATTACTGGATCCCAAGCTGGTGGTAAATTCCAACCATCTTCTCTATTAAAATAGGATGTTTTTTGATTTCAATAGCCTCCCAAAACATCCATAGTAGGAATCGGTGTTCTTTAGCGAGAATCTGTCGTTTGTCAAATCTCAGGCTGGTTAGTCCCCTGTTGCATATGTTCACACACAGCAGACTTCAACGAGCGTTGTTGTTTTACATCAGCTATATGTTCTTTTATGCGGGTGCTTATGCTTCTCTTAGTTTGACCAATGTATGAGAGTCCGCAGTCACAATCTACTTTATAGACCCCTGCATCTTGTAAAGGTAGTTGGCACTTGACGGATGGTAATAATTGACTTATCTTCGTTGGCGGCTTGAAGTATGTGTTGATTGAAGCTCGCTTTAAGATGTAGTCAATTTTGTCAGTGGCACCCCTTACATAAGGCAGTATAGCAGGCTGGCGCTCGACTGTGGCTGGCTTTTCTCGGGATTTGTGACAGCGGCGCGGCTGTCGGAGCTTGTTGTCCTACAGTACTTGCTTGGTATGTTGAAGTTCGGCGTCCAAGTATTTCTTGTCACAGATCCCGTGGGCTCTTTGGAACAAACACATTCCTACGGTAGCTATCTGTTTAGGATGGTGGTGAAATTCACCGTTTAAGTATCTATTTGTATGGGTCTTTTTTCTATACACAGTGTGGCTCAAAGTATGATCAGGATTCCTGATGACAAATACATCTAAGAAAGCTAATGAATTATTTGCCTCTAATTCCATAGTAAATTGGATGTTGTTATTAATGGAATTAAGATGTTCTAGGAATACACTACCTCTTGGTAATATTGTAAAAGTATCATCTATAAACCTCTTATAAATCCTGGGTGTGATGGGGGCAGTCTGTAAAGCTCGAGCCTCGAAGTCTTCCATATATAATTATGTGGGAAATAACAGGCGATAGATATGGGGAGCCCATTGCCACACCATCAACTTGTATGTAGAATTTATTGTCCCACAGCAGATAGCCAGTTGTTAAGCAATGCTTAAGTAGTTCTGCATATTCTTCAGGCATATTGTACTCTATTAGCTTCCTTTTAGTAATTTTAATAGCCATGTACAGGTATGCATGTAAATAATGACTGTACATCAAAACTAACCATTGTTTCATCGTTAGTGAGACGTAGGTGTTTAATCTCTCACAAAATTGTATGCATATTTTACATGTGTTCTCGGCTTGCCTCTGAGTGGTGAGAGAATCTTTGCTACGTGCTGAGCCAGTCTGTAAGTTGGTGTCGATCTGACTCACAATAGGAGCGTTTTCCTTGTGTATTTTTGGTAACCTATACAGCTTTGGAGGTTTTACGCAAACTGGTATTGTTTAACGTCAAGATCTAGTTTTTTGGAGTATTTATGTATTATGTCTTTGGTTTTGTTTAATATTTTGTTTGTAGGGTCTGTTTTAAACTGTCTATATGTTGTTTCATCGGAAAGTAAATAAAAAAATCCGTATATAGTACATAGTTTAATTTCAATGAATACCTGTATAATTCTTAAAGGTTAAGTGTAATCATGCATATTGCATACCTTTTTAATGCTTGACGTTTAGAGCAGGTCACAGCGGCCGTGGTCACTCTTACACAGCTGACTGGTCCAGTGATGTTAGAGCTCCGTTTAAATCAGGAAAATTTTCGTCTTCCCTCAACTTTTCTCTCTTCTTGGCTACGTTACATGATAGTGAGGTCAGCCTTCTTTATTTTATCTCTTCACTTCGCTTTATCCTTGACATTGTCGTCGAACAGCTTGCACTATCTCATGTCTCTCAACACTATACTCTTTGTACCTTGTATTGGGTCAACTTCTGGATTTCGGCCCAGAGATGGCAAGCTGCACTGCTGAGTTTCCTCCGTAGTCTGCTGACATTCTTTTCACGTGACTATGACATCGAAACCTACTCTCCTACATATTTTAGACGATGTCGCATACTCCTAGGCTACCTCGCACGTAACTTGAGAGCACGCGACATCGCCGAACAGATGCACGAACGTACACTGCGAATCTACCCTCAACTTCTAGATATTTTTATTTGTACATGTATCAAAATGTTTAAGAGATTTTAATAATACTTGTGTTATTAACGTATTACCCACATTTATGCAAATAAAGATAATCGAATTAAATATATTTTATACACCTCTTAGATACCACAAGATATGCCATACCTACTCCACATCATTACTACGTGTATTTAAAATCATTGAAGCAACGAACACGAACACTCTTTAGATTCGCCAACTATTAGTATAATTTGTAAATATATAAAAAGTATGTCCCCCTAAACTATAGCGCCATCTGTACTATTCGTTCGTTTTGGTAACTACACTCACCGTAAATCTATGTAGGCAAATAATAATATATTTATTTAATTATTTAAATAAATTATTATGTGCAATAAATAAATAAAACACAAAGTAAAATTGTATTTAATTAACGATTTAATAACATACGCCATCTAGAAGGATATCTATAGTGCTCATATACAATACATTTTCAACAAAACATTTACAATAATAATTATATAATTTTCATCCATCAATATCTTATGCATCATAAGATTTTTTTATTAATTAAATTCTAAAACAATTACATAGATATGCAACATATTGCTTTTTATATAGATTTTAACCGGTCGTATACCGCCGGCTCGCATACCAGCCGGCAGATTTGTACCCGTCGTAGGCCGGTGGCTCGCATGCGAGCCACCAAATTGGCGCCAAAACGCCGCGCGCCGCCTTCGCTTTAGCTTAAGCTAACGTAAAACCAATTTGGTGGCTCGCATGCGAGCCACCGGCCTACGACGGGTACAAATCTGCCGGCTGGTATGCGAGCCGGCGGTATACGACCGGTTAAACAAAACATAGGTAGATAAATAAAGGACAATAAGTCATATACATTACGATATAAGATTTTAAATGTAGCATTTTTTTAAATAATTAAGTTACTTGTTACTGAAATGTTTTCATAATTTGATCAACTTTGATATAATAATTATATATACGACATTATGTTAAACACTGTCGTATTTTTCAGAATAAGTATGTAAAGCTTATTATAAAATACCTGAGAGCTTCTAGACTAAAATTGCAATGGAATTATTTTATTTATATTAAGATTTCTTTTAATGATCTGTAGATTGTCGAATGAACTTGTTCATAAACTCTCGTGCCTTGAATGTTGTTTGAAGTCTCATATCGGACGTCTATATTTCGTCAACACTCATGTAAATTACCTCGTTACATTACACATTGCCTAAACATGAAATAAAGATACGTATCTACGTTAACGTAGCAGTCTTAGAAATCGGTAATGGTGGTCAAGAACTATCAGTATGTGAACCAAAAGTTGTCTGATATAGGCCTTTAGTCTAAGCGCTTGCAAGTATTTTACAATGAACTTTGTGTAGTGCATATTATATTACTATAACAAGCTGCAATTGTGTCTTGCAATGGCATGTATCATTGTGGTATATTGATTTAGCTACGCCACGAAAACAGTCATTAAGTCTTAAGCAATGCCAGCGCCGGTTCTAGCCCTTAATCAGAGTAGAGCAAGATTATCTTTTAGCGCCCCTTGGTCGAGACTTTCACTTTAAGTAACTTATCTATACTTCTATACTAATATTATAAAGAAAAAACATTAGATTTTTTGATTTTTTGTTTATTTGTTTGTAAAGATTTAACTCAAAAACTACGTAACCAATTTTTAAAGCTATATTATCTCCGAGTAAGAGCAGCGATAGCTCAGTGGGGAGACCAACAGACTGCAATGCAGAGGGTCTCGGGTTCGAACCCACATCGCGCACCTCTGACTTTCGGAAGTTATGACTTTTCGAAATTATGTACGTATTGATTGACAATTATCGCCTGCTCCGTGCCTCGGAGAGCACATTAAGCCGTCGGTCCCGGCTGCCATGAACATCTATGGCAGTCGTTATTGGGAGAATGTCGACACAAAAGATCCCACTGGGTCGAAGTGTCGCCGGTCTGCACTGACTAGCCCCCACATAAAATAAGATAAGATCTCCGAGTAACATAGACTACATCTCTGCAAATTGTATTAGCATTTTAGTTTATGGCGCCTCTTGTCATCTGGCGCTTAGAGCGAACGACTCTCGCCCTATCCCGGCGCTGGCCAATGCCATGTGCTCTTAATACACTCACTAAAACATTTGGTAGAATGTCAAGGTTAGTGTAAACCTAGTTGGATGGGTAAGACAAGGGCTATATGACTGTTCCTTGGCGACAAGTCACATCTAATAGTGCTTTCTATAAAATAAGGCTCTATTACAGCTACAGGCGCTTATAAACAGCTGTGAAGCTACCCTGCTATATTTTATAATATCTAAGCCATGCACATGTGGTGTTACTTGTGATAGAAACTGCTGATTATAAAGTAATGACTATCATAATATCTGAACAAATCAAATAGTAATTAAATGTTCTCTGGGTGTTTTTAAAGGTAATTTGGATTTATAAATTAGCCCAAAGCAGATATGGCTAACTGGAGATTTTACAACTTAAGTGATGCTGCATCGAGTTGAAATGTGTAGCAAGCATCTCATAACCGTTATAAGCTGTCGGAAAGCAACTAAATCTTATATAGACTACTTCTTCTGAAAATTTTTAACCATTACCAAAATATTTTTGGTCGAAAGCAACTGATAAACACGGTAATTTTACAGACACGTTGTTTTTTAATACAATATTTAACGATACAAAATATCAGTACCGGTATAACATATTATTTATTTATTTATTATATTTCATTTCAGTAACATCTTTATGACTTTATAAGAATGATTTATTTAGGTTTTAGAACCAATAACTTTTATTTAGATCCAATTTTATTACACTAATATTCAATAACAACATAATAATTTCAATAAATTGACAGTATAGTAAATATTCAATAATTGGAATGGTAGGTAAACTTGGGCAATATTCAACTTGAGCACCTAATATATAGAATATCACATATATACAATACAACATATATAATATTTCTCTACAATTTTTAATACATTAGGTACAGGTAAAAGGATTATTAATAAATATCTCACTAATAAGTATATACGACAACAATAAACTAATAACCGTACTGTCGTATGCGCATGACAATTATATGACAGATAAAACATCGATTAAATACAAAATACTGATTTACAAAAATGTCTAAATAAGTACTTAGGGCCTGCGTTGCGTATTTATTTGATATACTAATGCTTCTATACAATTACATCTAAATAAAATTACCAAAACGCTAAATACTACATTCTGTTTATATGATATTACATTCACATTTATACGACAACATATTTAATGCAGTTCCTATATTCCAAAAACGAGTTGTTAACATTACAGACAGTGAAACACTAACATATCATGATTACTTATTGCCAACGGATAGAAGAGTTACCTTATTGGTACATATCCGTTATTATTACTATGTAAATGACATCTTTACGTAACAGTAATGGCATCGACTTAGGCCCGTCTGTCTGTCCGTAGAAGAAACCTATCGTTTTTAGAATATAAGAACGTAATAACCGAGCGTAATAATCATAAAGCGAATGACATAAGTAATATCTTGCATGCCATTCAAACAGAGATGACCTGCAGTGTATACACAAATTACATAAATACAGATGGCCGGGTGCAATGTGCCGCATGAAAACCAACTCACGGTTCAGGTTCGAATATAAATTATTCGAATGACATTACTAGTAACGCTGATAATTGCATTCGAATAATGGGCTGGTCAACATATTCGAATAACTTTCGAATAATAGTGTGGTCAACACATTCGAATAACTTTCGAATAATAGTGTGGTCAACACATTCGAATGCAATATCACTTGTAGTTCCTTGATCCACGTTCGCTGTGTATATGAGTGTGTTCCATGCGTTGTGTTATTCCGGCCATCTGTATACATGTATATATTTAATATTAATAAATAACGTGTAGCTTCGTAAGCACCTAGCGTAATAATGGTAACACTGTTTAAATCCTACACAATATTTTATATTTTAATATATTCTCTATTATTATTGAGTCCACATATTTTTTGAACAAGTTGCAAAAACATATCCGTTTTATGGATCAATTCACACCTGTTTAGCTCCGTAAGGGTCGGCTGAGGTAGATATATTATGTGGTATAAGGCTCAGATTATAGCTGCCTATCGGGCATATTTTAAGACACGTAGGTTGATTTCTACAGTATTTTTTTAGAACCTGTTTCCTTATAATGCCAAGGAATCAACAAGAAAGATTTTTAACTTAGTCGAATATACGTAGCCCTTTTAATAAATCAATTAAAAGGAAACACAATGCCGTTTATATTGTGTCTGGTCCTGGGTACTCCTCAGTTTATGAAATGCTTTGAACAATCACCACAAGAATAGGTATATATATTTATATTTTTGCAGCTCGTCCAAAAACATAGCTATATTTTCTATATTACTCTTCATTATCTAAATTTACTATAACATAGAACTAAATATAATGAAATGACACGTATCATTTGTCAAAAAAGCTGCTGCAGCACTTATACCTATATTAGTTAGTAAGTTTGGGAGCGCAGCCAGCGCTTTTTTGTACAAATTAAATTCACCACGATTATACCACATTTAATTAAATGGCGTTATTATTCTTATACGTATATTAAGATTAGTTATAGACATTGGCAGTTATGCGTATTTTTACGCCTACTCGCACGTATCTTGCACACTCGAAGACTTATATTGATGGGTCACAGTGGAAAGCACATTTTGGAAGATTCCAATAACATAGGTATGTAGTGCAAGCGATAGTCTTGGTGGTAGTTGTCACGTATCACCAAGATTACTGCTTGTGCACCACTGTTCCTTCTAAAACTTGGTCGCTGTATTATCAATGCAAGGAACAAATATTACCATCAGCAAAACGCCTCCTTATAAAGCCTGGAGTGACTCCACTTAGAACAGAAGCTTTTTATCTTTACTATATTTTTGATACATCATATATTCGTCTATAGAGTGCTAGACGTAATATTCTAGCTTAACAGACATTTATACAAAAACAAAGAATTTATTTTTGATATTATAATATGTATGATTTTGCCAGTAAGCTAAGGCAACAGCAAGATATTATCGTCATAGTTAAAGTAGATTTTCTACATACATAGACTCAAGGCATTATATCCCCAAGGGGGTTGGTAGTTGTGTATCATACCCACTTATTGACAGCTATGGTTTTAAGTATCACGTTATAGGGGCGCGCCTATTGCCATTAATTATTATGCCTACCGGAAGTTTAAGACTGCGCCGAGCGTAAGACAGATAATGATAGAGCTCGTGCGGCGCATAATCAAATCGGCGCGCGACCGCCATAGTCAAATTGTATGGAGGATTTGAAGTGCTTTTTTGATAAATATGTATCGTTATTGTCAACCAATAACGTAAATACGGGCAAATTGTAATATAACTATTTATGTTTCGTTTAAGCTGTAAAATAGGATAGATTTCTACTGTTATAATCTAAAAATCACGTAACACGAGCTTACGTTTTAGCATTTTTCGTGCAAATTCACGTAATATTGTAGGCGAAAATATTAATTATTTTACGTTTTTTACACGGAGTAATTGTAAACACATTCATTGATATGGTAAATGTATATTTTATATTTGTATTAAACAAAAAGTGTTGATTTTATTCACTTAACTGTGACCGCCTGTTTCGGCACATTTAGCTCGGCGCAGTCTTAACGAATTATATACTTTTAGGTCTTTAGTTATCTCAGATTATATGGTTACAGAAACACGATTAATACAAAGCGCCAAAATAAACGCACTCACAAGATAGTGCGTAATATTACTATATTTGGCCTGGTCAGATTTTGATGGCCTGCATGTCTATGTCTATGTGTATTATGACACGAACTTCAACGAGAAAGCTTTACCTTTGATACATAACAGCACTTGATACATAATTTGAAATGTAAGCAATTATATATTTTTGTATCATTTCACCCTTCTCATACTGAAAAGAGGCTCGTACAGTAGGACAATTTAATACAGGGCTGATATTATAAACATTTTAATATTTTAAATGTGGCTATCAAGTGGTGAATGATTTGAACTAATCAGTATAAACAATAACAAAATTATAATTAATATAAAAATGTATAAATCTTAATAAAAAGAAATAACTAAGTTCGTTGATTGTAACTTATTTTAATTAGGAATGGCTGAGATAGACTTGTGTGTTTTTTATTAAGGTCTCCTACACACTGTATAGTTATAGACGCGAGTCAAGTCGGTTGTATGTAAGGAGCCTTAAGAAATGGCAAAGACTTACAATTGATTTTTAAAGAAAGGAATGTTAGCTAAAGGATTGATGTGGAAGACAAAATATACGAAGCTGTAATTTAGATATCAATTAGTTCATAATAAACATGTGCATACTCTCATTCGGTCGAAAACAAAAACATTCCAGGCAGGTTGTGGTTCTGGCAAGACAACGTACTGCCATATACAATTATTACAGAAGAGAAAAAGCTAATCCAGACAGTCTGCCAACGATTACACTAAAAAATCGTCGGATAATTTGAGGAGTCAGACGAACGAATTCAGTACCGACTATTAGCTTGGTAAGCCTGTAGTTATGTGAATCAACAAGGATCAACTTCACCAAACTGTGGTTTTACTAAGAATTTCTGGACCATAAATTCCTGAACACGCTAGCTTTCTACTAGAGACGGCCCGCTTGTCTTCTTGTATGTTAGTAACAAGTACCCACGTGATATAAATATGACACTTAAGCGTTCGTTTCCTTTATACATGTTACGGTGCATAAGACTCACGCGCCTGCGTCGCCCAATAGCAGCGTAGCAATTCCTAAATCACTACATATTATAAAACAATGTCTGTCTGTCTGTCTGTTCGCGATAAACTCAAAATATACTGAATGGATTTTCATGCAGTTTTCATTAAGTCAAAGTGATCATGAGGAAGGTTTAAATGTATAATTTGTTAAGGTTTTGTACTATCTGTGCGAGGCAGGGGCAGGTCGCTTGTATGTAATAAAATAGTACGCGAAATTTGTAATGTTCAACTCGTCGTTTGATGCAAAAGAGAAATGAGCGCTTTATATTCTCTAACTGCTTTCGGTGTGATTATCACTTTCTAGTAGAATACTTCGTTAAAATAATAACAATTTGCCCAAAATAATGAACCTGATACACCACGTTAACACATATGACACTGAACTACAGCTACAGTCTTCAAATTATATTTACATACAAATCCTTATCACAAAACATAGATATAGGAACATAAATATAAATATTTTATTAACAAATAAACTAATTGTCATATCTCAGCACTTTAACGTATTTTCTAGTATATCCCAGGGGGGTTAGGCAGGAATGAAAACCTACGTAATATTTATGTATAGTCTTACAATATTATGTACTATACAACTATTATATGCCTACTGCGTGTTCTATATTCTGTTAAGCTATTTTCGACTCTAGTAATTCGTGATTTGGTCTAATTTTGATTGTATTACATTAAGCTTGGGTTTTGACAGCTGAACCAAAAATTAAATATATTCAGATGGTCGTCTGAAAACACGGAAAACAAGCACTCACTCATGATGGCGGGCTTAAACTTTAATTTTTTTTTAACATTACGTATAATGTCTGTGTCGCGGCGGCTTTACAATCATCCAAACAACTTACACAAAGAATATCCAGATGTGGCATAACTATTTGTGAATCATACAATTTTGTGTCCTGTCTGGCCAGCCCACCCATGACACTGCTGGTATGCTGGCATCATCTGTGAAGTAATTTACATTAAACCGAATTGACTTAAAACTTGCCGTGGGCTTTTAAGCGTTTATCTGTTCTTGCTTCAGACTTCCAATGTTGTATTCATTTTGGTTCAGCTTTAATAATATGATATTTACATTAATTGCTGTGACATTTCTTGAGAGTATATTTTAAATTATCAGGTTTATAAAAATAATCGCGGCAACATAACAATATTGGGAAAAGAGTCCATTGAATAAACAGATTTAACGATATAAGTAGATTTAAACTCGTGTGAATTGGAAATATATGGTTTGTAACTGATGACCACGGCACTGCTTAACGGTTTAACAAAATCTAATTAATATTATAAATCATGAAGCTACGTCAGTAATGGTCATAATGCTTCTTTATTCAGAAGAATACAGGTCTTTCAGAAGTACGATGGCAAATAATATTTTCTTGGGTGATGACAGACAGAAGGACTTACAGAAAAGAATAGATGCAACCACACAAGATAGAGAAAAGTCGAGAATGACATAAGTAGATAATAAGAGTAACTTCTTCTCCTTTAAGTTAACTCTATTCGATTGAGTCGTTCTTGTGATATGATTAGTACACGTAATAATAATACTTAACATAAATAAAATATAAAAGAAAAACAAGTAATTTCGTTGTAAGAATACAAATTTAAGATGGCACCGGATTTAACGTTTATTATGTATGGCAATAATAGAAATATAGGAACAGATTATAAATATAAAATAAGTACATTATCAGAGACGAATTCATCTAACATCGGGGCTTTTAAGCGCCGTGGGCCCTTTAAGCGCTGTAGGGCCTTTAAGGGCCATAGGGACTTCAAACGCCGTGGGCTCTCAAGCACCTTGGGGTCCCTAAATGCCATGGCCTGAAGCAATTTCACGTTGTATATGGCGAAATTCATCTCACAGAAACAAAATTATAATAATACATGTATGGAAATGTTTTATATATGTTATCCGGTCAACTTATACAGAAAATATCAGTAGACCACTTGGTCTACTGGTCTTTTCTATTTTAAGTAGACCATAAAAGACCAGTAGACCATTGTCTACCAGTCTGTACTATGTTAAGTATACCGTGTAAGACCAATAGACTTAGGTCTTTGGTCTTTTCTATATTAAGTAGCTTGCCTATTTATTGACATGAAAGCTATGCAAAATTAAAAAAATGGAATTATCATTATTATTCTTATTTATAGGAGCATTTTTATTGTTGTCTATGATTACTTGGTTCTATAAAATATCTAGTTATAGACATTTATTTAAACATATAAAATAATAAAGATTTATTTTATTATTAATGTAGGAATTAGTTAATACTATTTTAAGTCAATTGGGATGTAATATTAATATGGACATCATTTGAGCAATTAAAAATCATTTTAAATGTACTGCACGGCGATGCATATAAATTGGATGTATATTCATACTATTAATTTAAATAAAGGAATCTAATGCCATAGGCATAGTAATGATAGAAATAATAATACTAATAATATAGAGACAAAATAAGACAGTCTGTTACGATTTTAAGGAATCCATTTAACAGAAATCGATGAAAAGCGAAATGGAGAAAACTTACAAGCTGGAATAATGAATTATTTGAAAACGCGTCTAACGTAACAGCTTCTTATTTCTTTACCTTTTCCTTTCTATTCAACGAATAATGAGATCCCTTTCTACACCCCTCATTTATCTTGACTTATTGATACGTCATGACTTCGTTTTATCCCTGATTAGCTTCACAAACCGCTAATACTTATTATAATAAACGTAGTCATGTCCATAATACATTTTCGCTTGATAAGAACTTAAAATAGCATTAACTAGTTTATCTTTATAATGTTTTCGTCTACGAGTCTGATATTAACAACAACAAATAATTATTAGAAATATTAACATAATAATATTCCATGGAATGTCTATTTGGTCTTTTCATTCTTCTATATTCTTAATAAGTAGACCAAAACAATCAACAGATATACTAGTTATAACAACCGTGGTAATAATTTAAGTACTTTCAAAATCATAATCCTGTATTTAATGAGATGGTCTACTTAGTCTTCTCAGTAGACCATTAAAATATAAATAATCCTCATTAGTTCTTGCAGCTGATATTTTCATTTTATTCTTACTTTTTACATTTAGTTCTTTTGTAGGTCTTTCCGTCTACTGGGTCTTTTAGTCATCTTATATCTTGGTGAGTAGACCGTCAAGTTCCAATACTTCCGGTAACTCGATGGCTTCTAAACGAATAGGCGAGGGATTGAACGGGAATTGAACCGAGAATATCATCTTGGAGTCCATTAGGAGATTTTGCTGAAAGAAAATAAATTATTTTGTTAGTTTCATAAAGCGATTGGCGTGGTGGACTATGGCCTATACCTCACATAACTAAGAAAGCCCGTGCCTACTAATGGGACAGTTTATAAACACGGTTGATATTATTGATGCAGCGCATTCCACATACACAACCAATAGGTATTACCAGCAATAAGAGATAGCGCTTTACTCAATTCCACATTCTCCATACAACTTGTACTAGAACCTTTAGGCATACCACTAGACGTAAATGCCGGAGTTTGGAGCCGAGAAACATATTTATTCCGATATTCGTGGTGAATTTTGGAACGTAATCCTTTATTGTCCTAAACCCATACCTACATATGGTAGTAAGAATCCGGCGAAACTTCATTGTAAGTATTTTTCGTTCGGCCCAAAGTTTCGGACAAGTATTTTTATAATACACTTACTAAATCGAGCATACGCAGTTTAACAGTCATTTTTCCTAGAGCAGTTCGCCAGGTAGGATAACCCTGAATGGAGGTCCCTTCCTTTATGTCGAAGGAACATTACAACTCTTCTATATATGTTATATTGTATAGACATGTTATGTTATATTACCGGTTCCTTGTCAGGGTTGGTGCCAGCCTTCTCCTGCATCTTCTTCTGTATCTCGTGGATGAACTCTCGAGTCACCTTCACCTCATACTCCTCCGCCGGAGTGTACATGTTTAGAATCTGTAGAAAATTATATCCATTAAATATTTATTTAGAAGAATACGTTTACATTTTTAAAATGACAGCTCACGCACCATTTTTTATTGCTGTATCGCGGGGACATTACACACATTCAAACAATAGACATAAAGAACACTCAGACTCAGAATAAACATGTGTGGATCACACAAATGTTTGTCGCGTGTGGGATTCGAACCCACAACACTCGGCGCAGTGGCAACGGGCGAGGCGATCACTTAAACCACTACGTCATCCGTGCAGCCAAGGCCTTAGACCCGTGGCATCATTAGTCGCTTATATTCTTATAGCTGTAGGATAGCCTAGTAATAGACAGTTGGACTGCCACGCAGAGATCTCGAGTTAGAATCGAATGCGTTCTTCTCTGACTTTTCGAAGTTAAGTTAATCATCACTCGCCTTAACGGTGAAGGAAAACATCGTAATCGGAAACCTGCATGTCTAAGAGTTCTACATCATGTTCCCAAAGTTATGTGAATCCGTCAACTCGCACTGAGCCAGCGTGGTGGACTATGGGCTTACCCTTCTCACACTGAGAAGGGGCCCGTGTCCAACAGTGAGACAGTTTATATACAGGGCTAATATTATTTATGATCGTAAGGACGCGGATTCAATTCCCGGGTTGGCAAAACTGTGTTAATGTGTGTGTTTCGTGTACTAACCTTGCAGACTTGCATGCCATTTAGATTAGCGCACATGTCGACGGTTGACTGTACGTCTTGCATAGACTTGCGTGCCTGCAGCAGCTGTACTGCTTGCGTGATGGGCTTCAGTACGCCCAGGATTTCTTCAACCTGGAATAAAATATGTAACGTGTTAAAGAGAGCTTTTAGAAAATGAAAAAGCTTTTAGGAATGAAAGGGAATTCGCGATATTAGTCGATAAAATAGTGCGATATTATGATTGCGATTTATGATACAAAATTGTAATAATGCTTAATACCTCATATCAACAGTACTTAAATAATATTATATTTAATAGCAATTTGATCACGACATAATATTATACAAGGTGTTTCTACACACGCAGGAATGAATTGACAGTTTTATTTGTCAGTTATGGTTTATCGATAATAGCAAAAGTGACTCTAAAATGGCAAACACCACCAGACAGGACGTCTGGTGGTAAGGAGTTACCGCAGTGTATGAACGGTAAAACTTCCAGAGATATTACTACATTGCCAACGTTGTGAAACTGTCTATCAATCGTTCAGACGCAAGCGTTCAGACACGACGCTTTTATCATGATGTCTTCAGAAATTTCTTAAAGTTGCACTCTTTGTACATTTATCTTTTAATGAATAAATTTATTATTATTTGTTTCTCTTTCACGGGTATTTCCCTAATACGTAAGGAAAATACCCGGGTTTACCAGGGGACATGGGTCCAACATGCGGCGGCCTTTGGAGTTTCAGTTTGGAGTGAGATGGGACACTTACCGAGACACTAGCCGCGGCAGGTGTAGGAGACTTTTGCTACATATGGAATCTACTTATTCTGGTCTATGGGGATGGGTGTTAATTAGTTTGACATAATGCAAACTATAGATAAAAAGGTTCATAATACTCTCACTTATCATAATAATAAATTGTTCTATAACAAGCGCGTTTGCTATAAATATGATACTTACGCTCTTCTGCCCGTACTCAGCCAGATGCTCTTTGATCCAGGTCTCGAGATGCGAGATGTTGTACCGGATCTGCAGCCCCTTGGCCCAGCAGCACAGGTCCTTGCGCAGCAGCAGCTGGTTCAGACTGTACGCGCAGATGTAGTAGAATAGCTGGAATATTACATTAACGTTTTATTACGGCGTAGTCACGTCAATCTCTTCGTGAAAAATTGTAAACAGTCGAAGAATTTTTACGTATTTCTAGGCAGATCTAAAACTTACAGATAATCTGATAATGTAGAACATCTGCCGTGTTGTAGATAAGAAATAATAAGCCATAACGAGATTGTTTTATCCTGACTACCTCCGGTGGCACAGCGTTAGTAAACGTGACTGCTTTGAGTGATTCCTGAGTTGGGCACAGTGCTCTTTGATTTTTCTGTGAAGAAATTCTCAGTGACAGCGCGAAGTCTAGAAGTCCCATAAAACTATGGCGAAATAAGTTAGAACTTTTCTTCATCCATGTTTTATTAGCTCAGCTTAATTTAGAAATTTAGAGGTTACTAATCGTAGCAATTGATAAAATATCTTACTTGTATTGTAATTTAGAATTATTCATATCCAAATAATTGATTACATATTGAACATCATATAGCTTACAATACGGCCTCGGTTAAATATAGATCTAAATATATAAATAAATAACAAGGCTAGACAGAAGAAGTATTCAAGATAAATAAAAAAATACTCTAGAAATGCTCAGTAGCACACATTTAGAACCTCTATTACGTCGAATTTAAGTCATAACTGGCAAAAATGTGGGTATAAATACAGCTCTGCCAACCCGAGGGTATGCAGGCCTGAGTCAATATATATATATACGCATCGGACGGATCTCGTAGACTTTGTGTCACGGAACTAATAGAGCAGTCAAACTACTTATATATATATATATATATATATATATATATATATATATCTTCTCACTTAGCCTTTATTATTCCCAAGTCACTTGGAGTCGGCTTTTCTAGTCTAACCGGATTTGACTGGATATCAGTTTTTACACGGAGCGGCTGCCACCTGACCTCCGCAACCCGAAGGCTAACGATACCCTAAGGCTAGACCAGTGTCAGAATATTAGAGGGTACTGACTTTCCCAATAACGACTGCCATAGATGTTCATGGCAGCCGGGACCGACGGCTTAACGTGCTCTCCGAGGCACGGAGCAGGCGATAATTGTCAATCAATACGCACATAATTTCGAAAAGTCATATAACTTCCGAAAGTCAGAGGTGCGCGACGTGGGTTCGAAGCCGCATTGCAGTCTGTTGGTCTCCCCACTGAGCTATCGCTGCTTATATATATATATATATATACATATATAAGTAGTTTGACTGCTCTATCCGATGCGTATGTCGAAAAGTGGTCTTATGTGCTGTAATAGTTATATATACTATAATTTATGTAGTATGTAAGAATATAATCAAGTGTAACGGAGCTAATAGTCAGTCTCGTCTTAACTCTTAACGCGTATCATTTACAAAAGACTCCCGACCTTACACTTCTGAAGTAAATATATAACATGTACCTCATATACCCATGTCCCATGTTCCACAACAACTGGTCTCCGTTCCCACGGCGTAATTTATAATACTCTACTTTTCCCTTTTAAAATATGGACTTGAATCTTACATACCTGTTTAAATATCATAAGTCTGAGCGGCTGGTCGACAGCATACGTGTGCAGATGGTCGTGTGTGGTGCTCAGCTCTTGCTTGAGCCTGGCGGGCCCGGCGCCTATGCTCCCTGTGGGAGGCGGGCGGGACGTGGGGCCTGACAGACCCGATATCTCCTCGTGTTCAAGTATGGCAGGCACGATTAGGCGTTCTAGTTGTCTTTCTAACAGTAGGATGAGACCTGTGAACAGAAAAAGACATGTGTCAGTTTGTTTTATATCTGTTTTATACTATCTGGCTTGTTAGTACTGTGGTCATTTTGTCATCAGTTTGGGTACGATCGGTGAGGTCTAAGTTCGTTCCTCCTAACGGGTAAAGTTAATAGATTTTTTATCCATTTTTTAGTTGGAGCTTGGAGTCTGGAAATGTAGGTAGTCGGCTATAGACGAGCACCACGTAACGTGGGATTTAATGCATAGGTGGCGAAATGTGGCCATGAACCTGTAGTATTGCATGGATACTTTAAGATCTAAAATCCTGTGAACACTCAAATTAGAGTAAATAAATTTTTGCTTGTTTTACAAATTACGGTCATATTAGTATTACCTTCAGGTTTTCATTCATGTAAGAAATGTTTCCTTTCTTATTCATTTAACTTTTGTGAATAACAAAATTGAGTTATTAAAAATCTACTTCTTTTTATTTTATTGTAATAAAACGCCATCTTTTACGATAAATAAACTACTTAACAGTTCTTGTACCGATTTCAGTTAGATGGCGTCAATTACCTGCTTATACCATTTTAGTTTCGACATGGGTATGCATTTTTGCAACTCACTATACACGCAAGTTTATGATATTTTATTAACTGCATATAAAATAAAAGTCAGTTGAAAAGTTGTTTGGTTTTTCTGACAAGAAATTCTTTGTAGCAGTCCAGGGTAAGAAAATTGGCTGTATTGCACAAATCTGAGCTTCAAAAACATGTAAAATAGTCTTGCTACAATATAAGCAGCGATAGCGTAATAGGAGACCGTTGGACTGCTACGCAGTGGTCTCGAGTTTGATCCCAGGGCGTGCATCTCTGACTTTTCGAAGTTAGGTGCATATTAAATAGTTAATTATCACTCGCCTTAACGGCGAAGGAAAACATCGTGAGGGAAACCTACATGTCTAAGAGTTCTACATAATATTCTCAAAGTTATGTGAATTCGTCAACTCGCACTGGGCCAGCGTGGTGGACTATGGCCAAATCCTTCTCACGTTGAGAAGAGGCCCGTGTCCAGCAGTAGGACAGTTTAATACAGGGCTGATATTATATAGTCTTGCTACGGAACTCTTCAGTTGTGTGTGTGAGGTGACAGATTGCTGTCCCTTTAGATTTTAAGAGAAGAGTATAAATAATGAAATGTATGCTATAATATCAGCTGCACATATGACTGACTTTGGACAGGAAGAAATGGAGAAAAGAAAAATAAGTTTTTATTTAGGTAGTTTTAGATGTTTGTACCTTGATATATCCACACGGCGATATCGCTAAGCACCTGTCGGTACTCAGACAAGTCGAATATACGGAGACACTGTTGGTTTTGTCTGGGAGTGTTCGCCGATTGATATATCGTGTCGCCGCTGTACTGCCGTAAGTTGTTTAGTAATCTGAAAGAGATATACGATTTAGAATACATGAGAATATTAATAAAGAATTATTTAATTTAGTATAAATTCTTAATTTTACAATTTCATCTTAACAATTACATAAAGTGCACTTATAGATATTTGCCCGAACTAGGTTAAACCTGTACTTTAAGCGACAAAGTGCTTACATACTATTATCAGTACTACGTAATTTACACAATAATAAATTTTATAATAAACATACGTAAAAGTAAAAACAATTAAAATAAGTTTATTATTCTACTTTAAAACTAAATTAGCTAATTTTTATTTATAGATTGCAAGTAACTGCTCGGTTTCGTCATATGACAGAGTTTGAATATAAGTAGAAATTATGCTTTTACAGTTAAAATGATTTAATTTATAAATGCTTAATTCTCTATTTAATCTATTGTACAAAAATGGCCGCAGAAATGCAAGTAATCTATTTGTAAAAATAACAACTGTACCGAGCATTGGTAGCAGTAGAGAATGCGTTTAAAGTGTGTAAAGAGGTCTTGGATTCGATTCTCAGTCGAGAATTCTCAGTAGCATCACTAAATCTGTCAGTGTGCTTGGTAAATGGCAATAGTTAAGTCTCCTATAGAACCTAACACGGCATAGGCGAAATGTGGGTACACTTATACGCGATACACCTCTGCCTCTTCCCCTTTGGGGAAATAGAGTTTAAAATAAACGTTACCAAATATTAGGCATGGCTCCAATAAGTCGGCATGCACAGGGTAGCAATGTAGACATGTTAATGCAGTTTGCTGCGTGACTACGTATTCCGAAAGTTCACATGGCCCTTTTCCATTTCTTTTTTTTATGGTATAGTAGGCAAACGAACAGACGGATCGCCTGATGGTAAGCGATTACCGCCGCCCATGGACACCCGCAAAACCAGAGAAGTCGCAAGTGCATTGCCGGCCTTTAATATTTGCCCTGGGCCCTTTTTTGCTGGGCCTCCGTTACCCTCACTCACTCGACGAAACACAAAGCAAACGCTATTTCACGCCGGTTTTCTGTGAGGCCGTGGTACACTCCGGTCGAACCGGCCCATTCGTGCCGAAGCGTGGCTCTCCCACGACAAACACGGTCACGGTCTTTACTTCCTTGTCTTTTTAATTCGTGGTTTCAAGAGTTTAAAAAGCGCACGTAACTGTGAGTACTGTTACTAACTTAACCTACATTTACGCGAGCGAAGTCGCGGGCAAAATCTAGTAAAACTAAAACATATACAGGATGTCCCAGAATATGTGAATCAAATTGTAACGGGAATGTCCCGTATAAGTGTGTAGCTAGTCACCTGAGCATATTAGCGAGCCACAACGCGTTATACTCGACGCTTTCAGCGCGTTTCTTCAGGGTCTTCTTAACGGTGGTTCTCACTGCCTTCATCAGCTGATGCATCTTGGGCTCGTCGTCCACGTGGTCCATATGCCGCAGCATCATGAACAAGATGTAGGCGGGCAGTCCGGGCAGCAGTGTTACTGCCACTTTGGGTTTTAAGTCTACGGAGAAAATACTTTTAATTAATAAACATATTGCAGTAATGCAGAGTTCTAAAATATATTCAACAAATCACATTGAAAAGTGTCGAATCCAAGGCTGCCTACGGAACATTGTAACTAAGCGCAGTTAGGCTGTGTATCTGTCTCTAATATTATGTAGAATCACTTAAACGGATCTAACTTTTTTTAAAACGTGGAAGAGTGCAAGATTCTATTTAGTTTTGAACGTGTACCTACATCCAAATCTATACTAATATTATAAAGCTAAAGAGTTTGTTTGTTTGATTGAACGCGCTAATCTCAGGAACTACTAGTTCGAAATGCAAAATTCTTTTAGTGTCGGATAGCCCATTAACAACATAGCATCACGGAGCGGCGCATCAATGAAAAATGTTGCATAAACGGGGAATATCTCTTATGTGAAGCAGACGAAGTTGCGAGTGTCAGCTAGTGATATAATAAAAGTAATAAAGCCACTCAATTAAAAAAAATCTAAGTAATAATTCACTCGCTCAAATCCTGGACTGGTCTACGACGAATAATTTACTACTATACACAAAAAACAACAAAATGTATCAACTTTACATTGCTAAATGTAAATTTAATAATGAAATTATTACTTTCGTACAATCGAAATTTTTTTACGTTTAACTTTAGATTACAAAGTTCAGTAGGGCGCTCAAATAGGTTCACCCTTGTTTGATCGAACAACGTTAGATATAATAATACTAAATCGAACAACGTTTAAGAAAATCATCACTTTGTATAATATCGTTTGATAGAATTTTCAGTTCATCGAATATTTATTTGCTATAACAACATTTGCGCTAATGATCAAAAGGTGTAATGTTCATTACCCCGACTCAGAGTACCTCGACTCGGATAGGTTAGGTTAGAAGGCGAAGGCGGGAGCGAAGCGGAGCTGAGCTCCCGCCTTAGCCTTCGTGGTTTTTTTTTTTTAAATTAGTTCAATTGAAATTAGTTCAAATAAATAATTACGCTAAATAAAAATTTACCAATGACTTATTCGGTCAAATGAATAATTCTTCGAAATGACTTTATTGCAACTAAAATTCGATTTAGTAATATTATATCTAACGTTGTTCGATCAAACAAGGGTGAACCGCTCAAATATCGTGTATTACAGGGAAACTTTTTTCAGCCACATTTGCTAACACTATGTTTATTAAACATAATATTCACTAATATAATAAGAATAGTGATATTCATAACTAAAAATAAGCCTAAGTTAGTAGGTCCATATCATTGTTGACATAAAGTCCACAATACATTTGCGGGACTCGGTATAGGTACTTATTTTTAATATACTACCTATTCATATAATTTAATTTTACAGTTGCTAAAATTAATAACGATGATATAATACAACTCATTCGGAAGGGTTATTATTCAGTCAACGACTACTTAAATGACAAAAACTCATGGAACTAGTTGCTGATGTTAACAAGTATCTTATTTCCCAATTTAATCAATATTGAAAAATATAAATACACAACCGCATTTAGTCACGGACTGCCTATGCATTGTCACAAAGTGACAAGTGTATGCGCCATCATGCCATCCTACTGTCTATTATAGATTTATTAAATATATAACTAAGTCCAAATTATTTCATCTCTATAATATTATTAAGTTATTATTCGTTTAATTATTATACGTTATTATTCCGATCAAATATCGAAGTAGCAGCACCTTGTAATTGTCCTGAGCTATCAAGAACAACCGAAATCAAATACCTATCATGAATATTGACGATAAATTAAACTGGAAAAAACATACATTTTTAAGGATTTAAGAGTCATACCAGATTCTACACTTTTTATTCAAACATATAAAGCTCTAGCGCAGCAGCAAAGACAAGTATGATTAAGGCCGAAAGAGCACAACGGGCTGTACTTAAAGTACTCCTTTACTTACCATTCCGCCACCCTAAACACTTATTGTACAAAAAAGCTGATGTCCTAAGCGTCCGAAAATTATTTGTCTATCCATGTATTCGTAAATATCATAAGCATACTGTACCCTTCGGGTAAAAGAATAGACAAAAGTCCAGACCCAAGGGTTTAAAAGTAATTTTGCACAACAACAATATAGTAATATTGCACCAAGATTATATCTTTCTCTTTCTCCCTAGCCTTAATTATTCCCAAGTCACTTGGGGTCAGCTTTTCTGGTCTAACCGGATTTGACTGGATATCAGTTTTTACACGGAGCGGCTACCACCTGACCTGCGCAACCCGAAGGCTAACGATACCCTAAGGCTAGACCAGTGTCAGGATATTAGAGGGTACTGACTTTCCCAATAACGACTGCCTTAGATGTTCATGGGAGCCAAGATTATATAATAAACTTAATTTAGTGCAGTAATCAAAACACTTGTCAAATAATCAAATTAAAAACATTATTAAAACATGGCTTAAGAGTTTTGGCTACGATGATGTAGAAAATTTATTGCTTGTGAAGAAGTATATAATATATTGTTTTTGGGAAGGAACTGATTGCCATTATACAGCTCACGCTAGTTTGGGAATCAGGTCTTACAATTTAATTATATATATCTTTTTCTTTGCAATAAAGAATTTAAAGAATTTATTGACATTTTTAGTTTTTAGTGTTCGAAAATACTCTTATACAACAGCTTTGTCCTTCCGTCCGTCTGTGTGTGTCTGTCTGTTATACAACTTCCAACTCGAGAACCGTAAGAGCTCGCGGTCAACGCCATTCGACTAAGCATAGTCGATATACTCTAAAATGTCTATGACTTTTGACCTCTGACCAAGGTCACGTAGTATCACGTGACCTTTGCATATTACTTGAACCATTTTTTCGAACTAAGATTTACGGCAATTCATTGCCGTTTCTCACTTGTTTATGGTCAGTAGTATATATATGTAGTATATATATATATATATAGTATAGTATATATAGTATATATATAATGGCTGCAACACCTTATTGATATGAGTTGTAGTATTGTAGGTAATTATAGCTTTTTATTTCTGCAAGCTAATTTAAGGAGGAATGTAGCTAATCATAATATTATGTAAACATAAAAAAAAGTGTGTACAGTCGACGACGTAAATAGCTAAAAATAAAATATTTAAATAAAATGCAATTTATTTAATTATCAGGTAACTATTATACCATAACTGTTTATAGTAATGTTATAAAGCGAGAAACATTAGTATGAATTATTGGAATTTCAAAATATCGCAATTGTTTATAATTGTTCAGCAGATAGCAAATAAATTGAAATTATCATTCTATTTTATATAGAGTATGTGGCATAGCTTTAATAGTGGGTACCTGAGATAAGTTTCTTGATGATGACACCTTCATCCTGTATTTTGTACTCGAACATGCCGAGGTACTCGCGCTCCTTCTTGCGTGTGACAGGCGCCATCTCTTGCGTCATCGACGCGTTGGGAGGCGCCACTGGGTCTAGGAACATATTTATGATTATTTACCAAGGTTTATAGAATTCACGTTAGCTACTAGTTCTGAAGGTTGATGTTTGTTTATTTAATTTATATAAAAACTTCATGCACAGAACAATACATGTTATTAAACACGAGAAGGGTTGTAAACAATGTGTTCATGAATTAATGCGAAACCTAAGAAATTCAATTGACAAAGGAATTTAATGTGCAATAATAATTATAAGTCTGCCTTGGTGCCAACACCGAAGCAGTATTATGAATTTGAATGCGACTGCTGTAAAGGCGAAGCCAGGCAAAGTATTATTTTTTGTCAAGTTATTCTTGATAACAGCATGCGAATTTGAAACTACGGTAATAAATCGTATTAAATGGACGCTAATAAACATAGCTGGCAAATTGTGGGTGTGTGCATTTTTACTTATGTATGTAATTAAAATTAACCTAAAAATTCTGATAACAGATGTATTTATCTTCATATGAAAACATAAATTTATAATAATTTATATAATGAGATATATTATTATTTGCATATATTTAAATAATAATCTATATTTATTAATAGTAATATATCTTCTACTTGTTTTGAGAATATGTATGTAATAAAATACGAGTGTTACCGTTGTTCTCAAGTATATCGTTGACATCTTCAATGCCGACTTCCTTCAGCTTGTTGACCAGCAGTCGTATCTGGTTCTTGTAGCGGCGACAGCTCTCAGATAGCTTGTCCACGCGCTCCTGCGATACAACAATTTTAAATAATTGCATGCATATGCTATTAACGCAGCAAAACATTGTCATAGCCCTTTTTTAAAAGAAGCCTCTCACTAGTTTTGCTTCCTGTGTGGCCGTGTACAACAGCCATAGAAAAGATTCGGCGAGTATACATCCTCTTCAGAGTGTACGACTCATAAGAGCAGTGAAAAGGTCCTCAGTGGCGTAGTGGTCAGTGTAACCGACTGCCACGCCTGAGGTCGCGGGTTCGATTCCCGCACAAGCCAAACATTTGTGTGCATGAACATGGATGTTTGTCTTGGTCTGGGTTTTATAAGAATAAATTATACGTATTTACAAAAAAAAAGAATATTATGTATGTTTATCCATTGTCTAGTACCCATAGTACAAGCTCTGCTTAGTGGGCTAGATGGTGATGTGTGTAGGTAGACATTGTGCGATCTTTGGGGATCTCACTCAAACTGGAGCAGCTAACTTGAAGAAAAGTCTCTTCAGAAAACTCACAGTCAGAAAACCTCATGTTATGTTTCTGCGGTAGACAAACCGTACCGGCTTATAAAATAATATTTTATCCATAGGTCTGCGTCGTTTTTGAGAAATATATAGATGCGCTTTATTTACTTTTCAAAAACAACAATACCTGTTATGTTGCTAGCGTCCAACGCCGGTTCCTAAACGATATTCATCAGGCGGGCCAAATACACACTACACTTTGAACGTTAAGAAAGATATAACAAAAAAATATAATTAATCTCACCTGTAAAGCCAAGCTCTCAGCTGCCAGTCTAATAATCTCATTCTGTGCGAACTCCTGCGCCTTATTCTTGGGCTCCTGACTTAAATCTGCGCTCAGTATCCTAAAACAACACACTATGTAAAAGACTTATCAAATCGCCCAAGTCTCGCGGCTACATACCCCATAAATTACTCAAGACTATGTAGACTATGTTCTAAGTCCCTCTATACTAAGTCTAGAGTATATATTTGCAGACTTCGTAAAATACTGCTAAATTTCTACCCAGGAAAACCCAATAAATAAAAAAGTCCTAAATGTTTTCCGCCTCCGATTTAGATCTGTCGTGTTTATAGATTTTATTTTTGTATTCCTTTCTGAAATTTTAATTCTTTTTTATTATTATTAGATTTTTGTCTTCAAAGGCAACTCGATATTTGATTTTTCTAAAGCAAAACTGTTTATTCGTTTTAGAAGAATCAAATCGCTCTATAAACGATCGAGGTTTTTCAGCTTGTTTAAAACAAGCTAGAAAATATTGTTAAGTTGATTATGATAAGACAGTGGACGGTGATTAGTTACAATGAGGATGTTTAGACAAGGTTTACCATACAGAGAAATATATGCAGGTTACATACACGTAAGGGAAACAGTGAAATAGCTAAGAGAAGATTGCTATGTAGTTTAACGAAAATCTTTTGTTGTTAGACTAAGATGCGCTGGAGTTACTTTGTAACCATCAGGTTTCAAAGTTTTATTAATTGTTTGTATGTGTTTAAACTTTCTCATGTAAGTGAATTATTCCAAGTTCTCATGAGAAATAAACATATCTCAAACCTTATTACTTAGAAATGGTTATAGAGTTTTAAAAAGTTTAGGCTGCAATGAAAATGGCTGTACTATAGTCTATAGTTTAGCTATTTTCAACTATAGTATAGACGTTGTATGTAGCTCTCATATGAGCTGAGTTTATCACTATAGAGGTGGTTTACACGTAGCTGTGACAAGAGCTATGGTGACAAAGATTATAGTTAGGCTGTGGAACTGGTTACAATATAGCTCTGGCAAAAGCTGTGGTAACAATAATGGTGGTTACAACGTAGCGCTAACAACAGCTGTAGTCAGTCGGTAGTTACTATAATGGTAGTTACACTGCGGAGGTGGTTATAGCGTAGCTACGACAAGAGCTGTGGTCACAATGGTGGTAGTTACTATGGCGACAATGACGATGGTGATTTCACTGTAGAGGTAGTTACAATTTTGCTCCGACAAGATCTGTGTTTACGATGGCAGTGGTTACAATGATCGTGGTTGCGCCATGATGATGGTTACACTGCGGAGGTGTTTGCAACGTAGCTTTGACAACTGCTGTGGTCATGATGATGGTGGTTACAAGGATGATGGTTACGATGGCGGTGGTTACCATGATGGTGGTTACTCTGCGAAGGCGGTTACAACATACCTCTGCCATGAGCTGTGTTCACGATGTTGGTGAATACAATAATGGTGATTACCATGAGGGTGGTTACACCGGGGAGATGGTTACAAAGTAGCTCAGACAAGAGCTGTAGTCACGATGATGTCGTTATAATGACGTTGATTACAATGATGGCAGTTACTATGATGGTGTTTACACTGCGAGGTGGTAACAGCGTAGCTCCGACCAGAGCTGTGGTTACTATGATGTTGGTAACTATGTGGTGTTTACAGTGGGAAGTGGTTACAACGTAGCGCCGACAAGAGCTGTGGTTACGATGATGTTGGTTACAATGATGGTGTTTACACTGCAAGGTGGTTACAACGTAGCTCTGACAAGAGCTGTGGTTACGATGATGGTGTTTACAATGATGGTGGTTACACTGCGAGGTGGTTACAGCGTAGCTCCGACAAAAACTGTGGTCACGGCGATGGTGGTTACAATGATAGTAGTTACCATGATGTTGGTTACTATGATGTTGGTTACTATGGTGGTGGTTACAGCGTAGCTCCGACAAGAGCTGTGGTTACGATGATGGTGGTTACAATGATGGTGGTTACACTGCGAGGTGATTACAGTGTAGCTCCGACAAAAACTGTGATCACGATGATGGTGGTTACAATGATGGTAGTTACCATGATGTTGATTACTATAATGTTGGTTACTATGATGGTGGTACCAATGTTGGTGGATACACTGCGCGGAGGTTACAGCGTAGCTCCGCCAAGAGCTGTGGTTACGATGATGGTCGTTACACTGCGAAGTGGTTACAGCGTAGCTCCGACAAAAACTGTGGTCACAACGATGGTAGTTACAATGAAGATGGTTACAATGATGGTAGTTACCATGATGTTGGTTACTATGATGTTGGTTACTATGACGGTGATTACAATGTCGGTGATTACAATGTCGGTGATTACACTGCGCGGTGGTTACAGCGTAGCTCCGACAAGAGCTGTGGTTCCGATGATGGTGGTTACAATGATGGTAGTTACACAGCGCGGTGGTTACAACGTAGCTCCAAAAAAAACTGTGGTCACGACGATGGTGGTTACAATGAAGATGGTAAAATGATGGTAGTTAACATGATGTTGGTTACTATGCTGTTGGTCACTATGATGGTGGTTACAATGTTGGTGGTTACACTGCGCGGTGGTTACATCGTAGCTCCGACAAGAGCTGTGGTTACGATGATGGTGGTCACAATGATGGTGGTTACAATGATGGTGGTTGCCATGATGGTGGTTACTATGATGGTGGGGACCATGATAGTGGTTACAATGACGATGATTAGTTACCGTGATGTTGGTTACCATAATGGTGGTTACCGTGATGGTGGTTACCATGATGGTAGTTACCATGATGGTGGTTACCATAATGTGGTTACCATAATGTGGTTACCATAATGTGGTTACCATAATGTGGTTACCATAATGTGGTTACCCTTATGGTAGTTACTATGATGGTGGTTACAATGACGACGATTACAATGGTGGAGGTTGCCATGATGGTGATTACATTGACGATGGTTACAATGATGGTGGTTACTATGATAATGGTTACCATGATGGTGGTTACCATGATGGTGGTTACACTGCGGAGATGGTTACAGCGTAGCTCCGACAAAAGTTATGTTCACAATGATGGTGGTTACAGTGATGGTGATTACCATAATGGGGTTACATTACAAAGGTGTAACAATGTTGCTCTGACAAGAGCTGTGGTCACATTGATTGTAGTCACGACGATGGTGATTATAAAGATGGTCGTGATGTTTCTCTGTCAAGAAAGAGAGTAAGCCATTCTCAGACAGATTACTTAAAAACAGCTGTTTTTAGAAATCTGTCAGAGAAAGGTAATAAGCTTATTAGGATGAACCCTACGTGTTAGTAACAAAAATACCATTTATATTTTCGGAACAGTAACAAAAACTAAACCGAAACTTCGGAATAACCCGGATACGTAATCGAGTGTCCTAATCGAATAATTGCATTGTATGATCGTGCGAAATTATACGGCCATTGCGTATTAGTAAGAAGTTCTAAGTCTACACGAAATAATAATCGATAATTTTATTTAAAGCATTACATGGCGTTTATATCAGCTAGGACACACATTAGATACCTGTTAACTTGTACATACGTATGTTTATTTTCCGAACAAAAGTCACGAATTCTTGCGATAGGCCAGTGTTCTATTAAGACGATACCTAGAACTACAGTCAACGATATAAGTCAGTAAGCACAAGACTTATTATATTATATTACAAGACTTATTAACAAATTAAATTTGTTAAAACAGTAATAATTTGACATTGAATAAGGTATAATATAATACCAATCCACAAAAACGGCATAACATATAACTAAATTTAGATACAATTTTTAGGTATTTAGTATGCAGTTTTTGAACCGTTTTTAATACCAAATAGTTTTAACTTTATTATAAATCTTCAGCTTCTTATGTCGTTGGCTATTCGTTGCGATTATATTGATATTAGTTACAATGCGATAGTTAGTAAACAATGGGTTACATTTATGCTGGTTACGTTGGTTACTGAGCTGGTTACCTGTTGGTTACGACGTGGCCCTGACAAGAGCCGTGGTTACACCGATGGTAGTGACAAGTGATGGTAATGATGCTGATGATATATTGATGTTAAAGACAATTCATCTTCTCGTTTAAAGCTTCTTTGTTGATATTGTAAATTTATTCAAGAATAGCGATATAAAATTTAAATTATTTAAAATAATTATAATTAAAACTAATATGGCTGTTAATATAAATAAATAACACATTTATTAGCTTAAGTTAATTTAGACAAAGTCATTATTTTAGAACACATTTAGTATTGTGAAAGTCAATTGTATTATAATTTCGTTAGAAAATAGTATTTTTTTTATATATTCCTTGGTGTTATGTAAACAAAGTCTTCTGATTATCACTTTTATAGAATTATCTTCGTTGCTGTAAATTAAATATTAAATAGTAACGTCACCATTATTGGTACTGAACTGGTGATGTATTCTTGGTATTTACACTTACAAATTTATTATACTGGTATATATATTATCCGGTAAGAAATATACATGGAGAGGAAATTTCTCAATTTTAAAGATTTCTCTTAAATATGTCGTTGCCAACAACACTTTAAGTAACACACGTCACTCGTTCTTAACTATACTGGTAAAGCTAAAATCATATACAAAATTATGTCTACCAAAGAGACTGCTCAACTGAAATTCGACTTATGTACTTATAAAACTTAAAACAGGATTTCATTTCGAAAATATTATTCGTTACATTTGCTATGTAAAGTTCACGGTTTCATATCTCATACTGCATAAATTGTTTGTTTTTGCATAAAATCGAACAAAACCTGAACATTGTAGATCATTATTGGAAATACTAAAACATATATAAATAACAATAGCTTCAATGGGGAATCGAACCCACAACATAAAATACTACATTGTCAATTTAGTTCAGCTTTAGAACATACTTTAATTTTCTTTTCTAAGAGTGTAATGCACTTACTTCTGGAATTTCTCGTTCTCTTCTCTCAATCTGTCTATCTCAGCCTTCGACTTGGATATGTGCTCTGAGTAGAATTTCTTCTCGGCTATCAATTCTTCTTGCAATTGTCTGTAAGGAGGAAATATTACTTCAGTACCATTTTATTTAACTGTCTCCGTGGCGCAGCGGTAGTGAATGCGACTGTTGTGCATGAGGTCTTGGGTTCGAATCCCAGGTCGTGACAACAAAAAAGTTATTGGGTTTTTCTGTTAAGAAATCTCAATAGCAACCCGAAGTTAGGAAGTTGGCGGTGTTAGACACCCCCGTGCCTCGGAAAATACGTAAAGCCGTTGGTCGTGCGCCTGATATCTCTCCGGTCGTGTCGGATTACCGTCCCATCGGATCATGAGAGTTAGGGAACAGAGAGTGCACTTGGGTTTGCGCACACACGTGTGCACTTATAATATCTGCTGCGCAGATGGCCAGTCTGCGTTAATACTGGCCGCCGGGACCGAAATTCAGTCTGGAGGACATTATTATCTACATAACAGTTCTGAATTTTACGTTTTAATCCTTTAGCAGCCGAAATTAAGACACCAGTTGGCCATGTGATTCAAATACTTGGACTACAGTAACCTACTTTTACAGCAAGATAAATATGTATAAGCAAACTTGACATCATGTACAAATTATTCTAAAGAAGTAGAGTAATCAGAATATTTTGAACGTCTATCAGAGGGGTATTAGACCCACATATCAGCTATATTTCTGATCCTACGTCACACTGAGCCATGTACTGCACAGTTTTATAAACTATTCAATAGATGACGCTGAGATACTTATTTAAAGGCAATTTTTGATGCTGGTAAATCCATGTTGATAGCATAATTTAAAATACTGTTTGCTGGAGCAATCCTGATTTATGGGATTTCCTCTTCCTGGATGAATTTATATTTGACATAATATATTCAAGACTAAGAATTATAAACCAAGACCCCAATAACACGGCTCGACACAGGAACGCCACCTGTCACCTTAAGACCTCACGGAGCACTGTAGTCGAACCAAGCCAAGCCAAATAGATACGATACGTACCTGTTGATACCCTTCTGCGCTTCGTAAGCCGTCGCCAGTTCGCCATCTTCATTTATGATGTCCACGTCAGACCCGTAGTTCGACGATGCGAGCGACTTTAAGTTCACCGTCTGTATATATAGAGCTCAATATTGAAAGATGCAAAGTAAGGACAAATGCTGTCAAAAGTAAAACAAAAACACAAGGAGTAATGTTAAGCTTTTGGTAATTAAAATATAATATAGCTTGTTAAAAAATGGCCACTAAAAAGATAATGTCAGGTCATAAAAAGCTTAAAGATAATAGACTAAGTTAATTGTTTTAATGCCATATTTTATATCTCAGAGGACACTTCATATTCTTTTTTCAATGCAAATATATGTATACACTGGACCGCAAAGAAAAGGGGTCGGTTAGAAAATCTTCAATAACTTCAAAAGTAGGTCAGGTACTTTTGAAGATATTCAAGATTTATTTAGCTTTATGAAATAAAGACTAAATTAATTTTAATTACACATAAAATAATATATAAAACCTTTTTATTTATTTTTGATAATTGTATAAAAACTGAAAATGTAAAATTATGGTCGTTTTTTAATTTAGTACCCACCAAAAAATTCAAATCAATTGCTTCGCGTTTGTTTTAGTTTTACAATAAAAAAGTTATAAATATGGTGTCTCTGCTTTATAAATTTTATTATTCTGAAGACGTCATGTCGTTAACCCCTGAAGAATGTACCAGGATCCTGACAATGCTTGAAGATGGGCACAGTCAGCGAAATACAGCAAGAACTGTTGGTGTGACTCTTTCTACAGTTCAGCGAGTACTCCAGCGTTCCCATGAAACTGGATCCAATATTCGAAGACCAGGAACAGGCTGAACAAGGTGCACGACGGTGCGGGAGGATCGTTTTATGGTGTCAACAATTTTGAGAAATTGCTTTTTTACGGCTGTTGAAGTAAAGAATCATCATTTACGAGCTGGAGCAAACAATTTAAGTACGGATACAGTAAGGCGAACTCTGGCTAAAGCAAATTTAAAGCCATTAAGACCTGCAAATAGTCCAAAACTAGAAAGACACCACAGAAACTCATGGTTGAGTTATGGTAGAGAACACGAGAATTGGACTCTGAATGACTGGTCAAGTGATATGTTTTCAGAAGAGTCTAGATTCTGTTTATACAAGCACGACGGGAGGAAAAGAGTGTACAAAAGACCGGGAGAGCGCTATAACCAAGCCTGTATAGAAGAAAAAGTACCATACGGCGGAGGCTCTGTTCACGTGTGGGCTGGGTTTTTTTTCTGAAAGTCGCACTGAGCTAGTGGTGTTAGAAAATGGAACTTTAACTCCAGAAAGATATGTCACTGAAATTCTGAATGATTACGTTGGTCCATTTTTAGTGGACATGGGCGAGAATGCCGTTATTATGCAAGACAATGCCCGCCCGCATACAGCTCAGATAGTGTTTGCCTATTTTCAAGAAGTCGGTGTCACACACATGAAGGAGCCAGCACGCAGCCCCGACTTAAACTCCATTGAGTATGCATGGGACAAAGTGGGACGACGTGTACGTCAGCGGAATCCGCCGCCAATCACGCTAATGAATGAAGCTAGAGCTTCTTTCATTTTACGTAGCGTGATAGAGGAATGGCAGAATATTCCGCAGCATCGCCTCAAAAACCTAGTAGAAAGTATGCCAAATCGCATAACAGCAGTATTGCGACCTCGCGGAGGCAACACAAAGTACTAAAATGCGTGAAAACGGCACACCCGTAACCAATCTACATTTACGAAAATACTGGCAATCTAGGCATTGTTATTTATTTATTAAAAATAAAAAGCTTGAAATATTTTTTTTTATTTTCATTATACACATTAATATATTCTGTAATTTAGTCTTTATTTCATAAAGCTACGCCAGGTACTTTTGTAGAAATTGAAGATTTTCTAACCGCCCCTTTTTCTTTGCGGTCCAGTGTAGTTTAATAGTGAAGTTTAGTGAATCTGTAATTATAATTGTTTAAAATGCATTAAGTGACTCCTGTTACCATGGAATCGAAAAACAGTAATTCACATATCACACAATATTATAATGTAACCTAACGTCTTACCGAATAAAAACAGAAAATAGAATATCGCTAGAACTATAACATCATAAGTTATGTTAGCAAGTCACTTCCATTACTAATTCACTACACAGCTTTAGCAGAATAGTTAGCTCAGTTTTGTTTATAAAACATGTATTTTTATTTGGCACATTTTGAAAATATAATATATCTTTTATTTCTTACATGAACACATAAATATTATCCGTATATTTGTTTATAACAGAATACTATAAATTATATTAACAACCGTAAAGTAACATTTGTCAGTTGTGCATGGAGATATTATGTGGTGTAACTCTCAAACTCGTGTTAAGATGTTAGTCCAAACTAATTAAAATATTCTCTAGTTACTGTACTTGTTGTTTATTTTAATTAGTGCTAATGGATATATTATTTAAATAATTTGTAACACGTGTCATGTCTACCTGTGTAGATATGTGTATGTGTGGGCAAAGTAAATTAAGGTTTAGTTATTTCAACATAGAGGAATTCTGAACGCATGGTGCTACAAAACGGTAACTACATTTAGAGTTAGTTATATGTTTAGATAAAAATATAAATTGTAATCAAATAATAAAAAAGCGTGTGAAGCAGACGAGTGTTGAATCATACGTCATAAGTTACTCACGACATTCTTCAGCGCTTGGAACCATGGTTTCTTTCATGGGCAAGAACAAAGTACATTATATACATTAATATCTTATTATTATTATTACATCATGTAATGATTGTATACCTATATAGTTGTAATAATTTATTCTCATTGGTCCTGTGACATTGCTTTAAGCTTATGTTTTTAGTAGATCGTGGGAATCTGGATTGACCTGTCCTTTAACAGCGGCTCGCATACGAGCCGTTATATTGTGTACCTCTATTTACCAGTGGCTAGGATACGAGCCAAAACCAAGTGCACGCCACTTTAAACCTTATTTTACTAACCTTAACGCTTAAAACTGATTGTTTATCGACTACGAATGGATGTTTTCGGATATTATATTATAAACAAACGATAGGTTAAGTGTTACTGAATTTTCTGTTAGGCATTATTCAGTAGCAGCACGAGGGCTTAGGGTTAGCGTGGTGTACATATCTACCTATCCCTTTGACTTCGGCTATTCTACTGCTAGATATAAAATTGTTAAGTGACCGTGGCAGAGACTAAATAAGAATTAGAAGTCTTTGTTTGCTATAAACAGGGTACATTAATAGATGTTATAAATTATTTACACTAGTACAAGCCCATTTAACCATTTCAAATGACATGCAAATGTATAGCAATCTATTATAGGTCATCACTCATCATTTACACAAACATTAAATTTCACATTTACAATATCAATTATGAATCAAATTATATAATGTAGGCCAATTACTAATCAATTATAAAGAGTATTTTAAAAAAAACTTAATGGCAGTAGAAATTACTCTGCATGAGCCACCAACGTACTTTTGTAATAGATTTATTTAGTCTAAAACAGCCTATATTATAAATTTGATAAAAAGCCTATGAATTTAATACCTTAGACTCTACCTATGGCCATTGAAGTATATAAATTTAGTTATTTATGATATTTGAATATATGAACAAAAACACATACCTCATTTTGACAATAATAGAAATTGCTCCTGTGTATCGGTTTATCCATAAACATCGTTTTTGATACCCTTATACCAGTTAAAGGTAACGCCATTTTAAAATAACGATATAAATGTATGTTACATATTGAACATAAGTTATTTCTAAATTTAGAAAGAAATAATTTAAATGGAAATTGTATGCAATGCAAGTAATAATTATATTATGCAGTGGCGGCTCATTCATAAAAGCATTACTGCCTGACTTGCTTCGATGTTCGATTATTAACGTAATATATTTACCCTAACAGAAGCACACATTATACTGTTAAAAAGGGTGCACTATGCGAAATCGAAAGCCAAATAATCGAATACCAATTGATCGACCACTATAAGTCGAACGTCTAAATACTCGAACGTTCATTATATCAAATGAATGACAAATCGAACATTTCATTTACCGTACACTCAATAAATACATCGAGCGTTCAAAATATCGAATGTTTGTTTGATCGAGCGCTCAACGCATTCGCATTAATTCTATCCAAATATCATCATACTGAATATTTTTTATATAGAATACAAGGAAAACACAAAAAATACTAATAAATCACATTTTAGTCTTCGATATTATGAACGTTCGACTTATAGTGGTCGATCAATTGATATTCGATAATTTTGCTTTCCATTTAACATAGTTAAAAACATTTGTCAGGCTTGCTACCACTGGAAATCTGGGCACATTACTTATATTATGTTTGTAATTAATGTCAACCACTCTTTTATATAAATATATAACAAATGTAACTACTGAACCAGGAACTTAACTAACCTACGATTCACTTTGTATGTTCCTTTGATTAATAATATATTATTTTCAGTACTTTACAACACCACTATATGGAAAGACCTTTATTTATTGAAAATACTAAAAATATTATTTTATTTAGCTTTTAACAGGTAAATACTAAACACTGCCGGTTTTGAGAATTATCAAATATGTCAGTCAGATCGCAGACAAACGCAAATACTGAATGTCGTGAAAGAAAATATTTGGAGCATATACTGATGGTGTGCTACGGGTCTGTCTGTTAGGTTTTTGTATTAACATCGAACTTACTGTCATGCTATATACTAAACTATTACTTTTTCATTAAGTATAATAATTTTAGAACGGTGCATACTAATAAGGCCATACATATATTTTAAAACGAAAAGTGATTCTGTCTGTTTTGTCTGTTCAAACAATTTTCTTCTTAAATTAAAAAACGTATCATGTTGGTTTGATAAGGAAATAGTTTGAAACTTGGGCCGTATCTGGACTTGAATCAAAATGCAAGGAAAATCGGGTAATAGTTACTTTATATCGCTTGCTTTAGGGATATTGAGTGCATGCATAAAAGCTTAAATTCTACAATTTATATATATAATATTCGTCATCGTTACATTAAAAAATATATTTATTTATATATTATTCAAAAGATAGCTAAAATTTCATTGCCCTATATAAACATTGTACATTACAACTAAAATGTGTTTCATCCAAGTGTACGAACAAACCGACATATCTCACGTTATATAAAAATAAACATGTCAGATGTTTTTATCTGTACAAATCAACGCTTATCATAGATATCTGTGCGTAGTTTATGAGATAAACTCGTCCACTGTGACGTGTGCTTACCCACGTTAACATGTCATAGTGAAATATGTACAAACATACATACACAGCGGTCTTACTAATGTTATGAAAGTGAGAATATTTTTGTTAATTGGTGTTATCTTTACGTATTATTGCGGACAAAAATGGGTACAACAGCCACTTATGTGTATAATATCCTAGTTCTCAACAATTGTATTAAGATTAGAATCAATTTTTACGTAATTCATGATAATATATATACTAGGTAAACCTAGCAACACTTTACTGTAGCACAGTCTAATATTTTTAAATTTCTAAGCCCGTGGTAATTTCAGCTAAAGTTAGAAGTACTCAATGCAATGTTGTGTTCAAATTTTAGTCCATACCTCGACTATTTTTGAGTCTTGCGTACACATACTGTAGCGGATTTTTTATACATACAAATATATATGTAATATAATAATCTAGTGTGAAACCGATGGATTGCCACGCAAAAGTCTCGAGTTCGATCGCAAGGCACGCATCTCTGACTTATCGAAGTTATGTGCGTATTAAATAGTTAATTATCGCTCGCTTTAACGGTGAAGGAAAACATCGTGAGGAAACCTGAATATCTGAGAATTCTTCTTAAATCTCTTAAATTCTTCTAAATGTTCTCGAAGATATCTGAAGTCTGCCAACCCGCATTGGGACAGCGTGGTGGACTATGCCCTTACCCTTCTTACACTGAGAAGAGGCCCGTGCCTAGCAGTGGGACAGTTTAATAAAGGGCTGATATTATTATTAAATATATATTCACGCCTAAATTTCTGAAGGAGCAGACAGGTGTACTGTAAAAGTGAGTAGTTTTGCCAAACTATGTTTTAGGTCACACGTAATAGTGACTGAGATATCGTCTACCGGGCTTTCTACCAGAATCAGTCGAGCTACTAAAAGTCGTCTCAATAGCACACTGTACGACCGACAACATGATGACTTTTTGACGGACTCAGGAACAGTATCACTTTTTGCAAATATGACGTAATAATGACGTATAACGTAACGTATGTGTAACGTAGTATGAAAACCAGCGCTGGGTCTTTGACGCCTAGCACATGCTGAGCTGGTAACCTTTTTAGCAATACTTGTTACCTTGTAATGTTTACTTGAGTTGGGATTCAACAACTCGCCTGAAACTCGGCCCAAGCCTTTACTTATATAAAATATTTGCAACCAAGTGTGCATATGCTGAATAAATGATTTATTTCTTTCTTTTTCTAATAATTACGTAATTCAACATCAAAGTCTAAAGACAAAATATGTGGCGTTGTTTTCTTTGTAATAATTTTTAAAGTCATTAGACCGCGTGACGAAGTTTATCAACACACATTTCGCCAGTTATATTATAGGCATATTGTAACAGGCCACCAGTTCTTTTACCGAGTTTATTACCAGACTAACTTGCCACCGAGAATTTCGTAGCGAAATATTTAATATGATCCTTTGACCAACCCGGGCATCAATTCCCACAATCGGCCATAAACGTAAGCTCATACTAATGTCACACGACCAACAGTAACAGAGCAGTCTTCTTTGGAACGCTAAATTTATAAAATTATGTTTATATTTACCTGGTTTGTCAGCACACTCTTGAGTTGAATGCATTCGTCTCTTCTCCTGTCCAACTCCTTTTGCATAATGTTCATTTGTTCTAAAAAAGAACGACATATATTAAAAATGTTTTTCAGCACTCATGAAATCACGTTATACACAAGAAGTTATATCTAATCAAGTTTGATGTTTTGTGCAGCATCCTAACGCATTTTCCACTTTTTATTGAAATCTTGTCCGTAATCCGAAACACAAATAACATTTTAGTTAAAAATAAACAACATAGATGCCTTTCAAATCTGGGAATGGGCATAATTTCACTGTGATGCATATACATGTAAGACAAATGTACGCACGTTGTGATGCCTCGGCTATTTAAGGCATACGAGGTAGATAGACCACCACAAGTCTTCTCTATACCACATACAAACATTTTAACCTATTGAGTGACAGCGGCACACTGGCTGCCAGACACAATAGGTTTTTAATAAAGTCTGGCGTGCCAAGACTTTGACAGGAGAAGATTAATTGCACCTTAATTTTGGTACTGATGTTGATGCTGTTTTTACAAAAACTTATTTTTAAAGCTATTAGCTTATAAAATAATGTGCAAATTCTACCATTGCCAACTACCAACAACTAAACCAATAAATTGATCTGAAATAGTATATCTGTGTTTGAATACTCTAAGACTTCACAAACAGCATTTAAGACTATAATTATAGTATTAATTAGATTGTGTTTAAGCATAGGGTTTTTTAGATTTCGAAAAATCTCATATACAACAGTTTTGTTCGTCTGTCTGTTATACATCTTTCAACTCAAGAACCGTAAGAGCTAGAGACTCGCGGTCAACGCCATTCGACTCAGCATAGTCGATATACGCCCGAAATTACTATGACCTCTGATGACCTATACCTTTGACCTCTGATCTCAAGGTCACGTGGTATCACATGACCTTTGTATTTCGCCGAACTCTAAGATTTACGGCAATTCATTGCCGTTTCTTACTTGTATTTTACTAGTTTTTTTTTGGTAAACAAACAATCACTACTTTCATACAAAGCATGTTCTCTAATAAATACACAGAGATGATAAAAAAGGTGTACATAAAGATGGAGCTCTACATATTATCTCTATATACCAGTACGCCATGTTTATCTATACTAATATTATAACGCTGAAGAGTTTTGTTTCTGTTCTTTGTTTGTTTGTTTGAACGCACTAATCTCAGAAACTATTGGTTCGAATTGAAAAATTCGTTTAGTGTTGCATAGCCCATTTATCGAGGAAGGCTATATAACATCACGATACGATCAATAGGAGCGGTGCATCAATGAAAAATGTTGCAAAAACTGAGAAAATTCTCTTATGTGAAGCAGACGAAGTTGCGCGGGTCAGCTAGTTTACTAAATAAAACTAAAAAGAAAATTTACTACATACTATCACCAATACAACCCTGAAAGGTTAGGTAGGAGTATGTACCACTTACATTTATACATACATAGATTCACGCCTGTTTCCCAGAGGGGTAGGCAGAGACTATGGATTTCCATTTGCTACGACCGTGACACACTTCTCTGGCTTCATTCACTTTCATTACATTCCTTATACACGCTTGCCGGTTTAATCTCTTAACTTGGCCTTTATCCAGAACATCTCCGATCTGATCGAGAAACGTTCGCCTAGGTCAGTGGTCGGCAGCCCGCGGCTCGCGAGCTGCATGCGGCTCTATGACTCCTCGGCTGTGGCTCTTCCACAAAATGTTTAGTTCAGACACGGAATATTACTTATTATCTTGCCTTATAACTATGATACCAAATTTATTTAATTTACTGTTAGTTAAACTGGTACTTATTTGATAAAGGCAAGCTCGAGAGTGTACTTTCAATCCTAATTTTTCCGTAATAATTTGCTACAGCAAAGCTTCAGAAAATGGCTCTTTGAATAGATTTCACTTGTGGATTGACTATATTTCGCTCTTTTGGACGTCAAGGTTGCCGACCACTGGCCTAGGTCTTCCCCTTGCGACTGTTCCATCTACACTAGCCTTATAAACTTTATAAACTTACATTCATCACCTATATTTCGATCCTATGTAATAAGGGCCGAATGTATTGCTGTCTACCAGGCAATTTTAATTTTATATACAAGCTATTGTATCTATCTACCAGTATGATATATTTCGAACTTCAAGGATGAAATGTTGTAGAAGCCATTTTGCCAGCCATTATTGATGTAACCTTAGTCAGTTTTTCGTGCTGCATGGATCTGTGTATTTATTAAAACTCGCAAAGTAAAAAAGAATTTACGATCCAGAAAATACCATATACTTACTTCAACTCGCCACAATTGCTGTAAAAATTATAGTTATGGAACATAGTACAAGCTCTGCTTAGTTTGGGCTAGATGGTGTTGTGTGTATGTGATAGAATATTATATTATATATTATTATATTATAAATAGCTATAAAAAACTATGTTCACCTTTTTAAGTTGTTTTATAAAAGCACTCAAAACAAAAAGTAAAGAGAAAGGTAAAGCAGAGTTTTTTGTTTATTGGCTCTTTTTAGAAATAGTATTTTGTCTTTTACTACATTTCATCCTCGCAAGGTCGACTTTTTACTAAATGAGACACGTAAGGAATAATGAAGCACGATACTATACAGTATATACCACATTGAATACAGCATTAGAATTAAATAATTAAATAGAAAAAAATATATATATATTTTGCTATCAATATGACCACACGCCGCCTGATGGTAAGCAGTCATGTGGTCCAAGAGCAATAGCCTCCACACCATCCTCATAGCAGTTGATGCGATGTTGAGATCTCTACTTTGACGGCCTGAAAAGGTGCTATTTCACGCCCCGCTTAAATGACCCAGGATTGAAAGAAGAAGGAAACACGTGCCTTGGCAGAGAATTCCATGCCTTGATCGTTCGGTAGAGCTATGAAGACCCAAACTTGTAGGTGCGCGTCTAATCGACTCTACCGTGTAGAGATGGTAACTACTGACCGATAATTTCCTTGGACACGAGGACAGAGTCGCCGGCCGCCCGCAGTCGGTCCAGATGTTCCCGCAGCTTCTTGTTCTCAATCTCCAGCTCTTCAAGCTTGTACCGGTCTATGTTGGGGTTTGTAGGTGGGGACGAATGACGATCTATATTAAAAATTACAATTAGATATACATAGATTATGTCTAGATTCTACGTAATAGGGGGCGATAATATATACATATATAGTATCCAGCCTATCTATATATTAATACGTGAAGCAAAAACTTTGTACCCCTTTTTACGAAAATTGCGCGGACGGAGGAGTATGAAATTTGGCACAGTTAAAGTTTATAAAAAAGGAGGCGCGAAGCCTAATATTTAAAAAAATATGCAGTAAAAATACATTAAATTAATGAAAAAACAATACACGCACACATCCACGCATTTGTCACACGCAGTCGAATCGCGTTCGTAGTATTTCGGCATTGTTCGTCTGACGTCGTACAATTCTTTGTAACTATCGTTACCTATAGCTTATTTATTTATATAAAGAAAAAAGAAAACAAAGCAGCAAGCTTAGGAATTTTGTTCGAATTTTGACCACTAGGCGACCGCTAGTATAACTTATAGTATAACCAAAAGTGTGTTACACCCATATTTTGCCAACGATGTCATGTAACAGTTCCAGACTCTCTGCTGTTACTGAGAATTTCTTAACGCTTTGCCCGATCCGGAAATCGAACTCAAGGTCTCAAGCACAGCAGTCGCATTCACTGGTGCTGCGCCAGCGAAGTAATCTAAAGATATATACCGAAATATATATTCAGATTCAACGATAGATGAAGGACAAAACTATTTATTTTTATTCTTCTCGGTGATTGACAAACCAACTGTCCATATGACAACATGACATGACATGCGACAACCGCCGATTATAGACATTTATCAGTTTCCTTGGCATTTCAGAAACAAGGTCGAAGTAACACAACCATTGCTTACCGTATGGAAAAGGAAATAAATTCTATTCTCTTAACCTATGGAGCGACAGCGGCACTCTGGCGGCCAGACACAATAGGTTTTTAATATGTCTGGCCTTTCAAAGCATTGACAGGTTAATGCAAAACGGCAATCTGAAAATACTTACTCATAATGCGTTCTTCCAAATCATTGGCTCTCTTCGTAGTCCTGGACAACTCGCTCTGTAGCGCAGATATTCTGTTGCGCATGCGCAGAACTAGCCCGGCGTCCGCCACCTGACAAACATATCATTTTAGTATGATGCACTATGGTCTATTCAACAAGGCTTGATACAAAAGGTAAACAAAGATGTAAATTACGACCCTAACATGGAAACAATAATTAATATAAATTATTTTGTAGATTATGACAAAATACAAAAAATACATCATCATACTTTAACGTGAACATCGCAATATGCATTTTTATTCAGTAAAATTATATTTCTATAGGTTTAACACGTCAATTATGAACTTGGACGATTCAAATCTTTTAAATTAGAATTATAGATATTTTCAAGGTATTTTAGATTAATTTATATAATTAATATTCTACGATGAAGCTGCCACGTTAGAAAATAATTCTTTCAGTTCCAGATATTTTTATTTTAATCCCATGTGATGATTAAATTAGCAATAATTACGTGTGCGTTACTATTGCTTTGCCAAGGTATCCAAACAGAAAAAAATCGTTAAAAAATATTGAGGGAATTTGTCAAAATCGAAGGGAATCAACTGAAAATTTGTCAAAGTAGAAATAAAGAAGTTTATAAGGGTTTAAATATGGCCGCGTCGTCGAAACGTTTCTTTGTAGGCTGATATTTCATTATACATAACTGCTATGATTTCGATGTGAACATCCATTTATTTGACATATTAACCTCATTAGAATGACATCTTGTTTTACCCTCAGAACAATTTTCAACGCGTGTAATATAAAAAATAATGAGATCTCTGTTACAATGTTTGAGCAGGGTAACCATAATTTCCATTTGATTTGGAAATATCTCTAACTGGAGAATAGCAATTATATTGCACAACATCTAAATCAATCAGAAAAATTATTATTATAAAATAAAATCTTATATATTTCAATAATTTGATATGTTTATTCATCACATTATTTTCTGTTTGAATAACTTGGCGGAGCGATCGTAACGCACACACAGTTACTATGGCAATGGATGACCCTTAACTTTCGAAGTCAATATACGTTATAGTTATCATCGTAATACTGATGATGCATCTAAAATTTATCAGTAAACCAGCAACTACTTTTGTTTAAGAGGCAACTTCCGCACTTGGAATAAATCCTGTGTGTAAACATTCAAACAATGGACAGAAAGAATACCCAGACTCAGAACAACCATTTGAGGATCACACAAAGTTTTGTAACGTGTGGGATTCCAACCCACAACACTCGGGATAGTGTCAGTGGCGAGGCGACCACTTAAGCCTACGCCATGCATTAATTAAACTGAGATTTTAATTAAATTATTTTTTTTTATTTTGTGACCTGTAATTAGAGTAAGTTCCCTTACCGGCATGGTGGGCCCGTTGTGCGAGCCGGCAGACCAGTTAACGGCCTCCAACGCTGGTCGAGTGCTTTCCACTGATCTGACAGACCCATAGCCATAGTCCTGCAAATTAACATATACTTTAGAAATGACCAGTGCCTAATAATATAATATAATACCTAGTAAAACGCTAGGTTGGATTGGATGCCGAAGGAAGACAGGATGTTGTGCTGTAAAGTCGAAAAGATTTATGTCTGGTCGACTGGCTGATTACTTAAATAAACAGCACGCAATTACCTGATTCTGGTTTTTCGGGGCACATGTCACATATAGCGAGATAGGCTTCCGGAATCAGAACTGGTGATAATAGAGGTAACTGTGTGCACAAGTTTATTATTTTTGATTTATCTATTTATTGAACATGGGAAAGCAAACAGTAGTATATGAGGAGGATACATTAAGAACTTAAGACTAAACTTAACAAATATAACTACCCACTACATTTTCCACAGATTAGTATAGTATAGTAAGCAGACAATAGATGTCATTTTGAGTTAACTAAGAGCGGCAAAGGTTAACTTAGTGACATAATCAAAAGACAAAAAAATTAGTAAGAAATTATAATAACGGGCTATGGTACATAAGCAAGTTAACTAGAATTAATTAAGTGCATGCTTTACAAACTGTATAAAGTAGTAATTATGCCTATTCATAATCTTCTTCTCTCTTAGCCTTTATTATTCCCAAGTCACTTGGGGTCGGCTTTTCTGGTCTAACCGGATTTGACTGGATATCAGTTTTTACACGGAGCAGCTGCCACCTGACCGCCGCAACCCGAAGGCTAACGATACCCTAAGGCTAGACCAGTGTCAGGATATTAGAGGGTACTGATTTTCCCAATAACGACTGCCATAGATGTTCATGGCAGCCGGGACCGACGGCTTAACGTGCTCTCCGAGGCACGGAGCAGGCGATAATTGTCAATCAATACGCACATAATTTCGAAAAGTCATATAACTTCCGAAAGTCAGAGGTGCGCGATGTGGGTTCGAACCCGAGACCCTCTGCATTGCAGTCTGTTGGTCTCCCCACTGAGCTAGCGCTGCTCTTTTAATAATGCCTATTCAGAATAAAGTACTAAAATAATATATATAAAAGTTAATGAAAATCTTATCTAATATATGCCTCTTGGACCTACTGCCGTTCCTTTAACATTTTAATGATGCTACTTTTAAATCTCGGCTTATTAAGATGTTAATATATCGATGTCAGTAAAGTTCTTGTTATAAGTGTCTACCAAACAGTGTAGTGGGGAGCGCATGCCAGAATTCGTCCTGCACAGACCAGTAGCAAATAGGCTTCTGGTACGCACCTTACGTCCGTGCACTGTACGAGGAACAAGGTAGCACAATCTATTTACCACGTCAGGGCAGTCAAACTTGTTGCGGTATACACTGAATAAGGTCATGACACCAAGAAGAGTTCTTCTAGATTCTAAGGCCAATATGCCATATTTCTTAAGAAGTTGTTGGTATGTTATTTCTTTACGAAAGCATTTTGTGATCATCTTCAACTTGAGTTAATCCAAAGAGGTCACAAATTGATAATAGGGTTAATAGGGTTTGTATCTTTTTGACGACGACAGTACAATATCTGCCTTTATGCAAAGCTGTCCTTCTGCTAACCAGGGATTGTGTCTGACGGAATCTGACTAATGAGTCTTAGCGTGGAGACAGTGAATTTGTTTTTATCCGTTTTAAGACTCAACTGGCTAAAACGCATCAATCTAATGGGATGTCAAAGTATCTTTATTACATAAAAGTTAACTGTAGACGTGTCTATGTAACGCAAAAGAACAGATAATTTATTACATCACTATACAAAATGTTCCTTACAATTTAATAATACATTTTACGCGTATTTAATTAGTTTTAATTCCATTACGGCAGATAAGATTTATAACTCTATCTATACTAATATTATAAAGCTGAAGAGTTTGTTTGTTTGGTTGAATGCGGTAATCTCAGGAACTACTGGTTCGAATTGAAAAAATATTTTAGTGTTGGATAGGGCTATCCAACAATAAAAGAATATTTTACTTAAAATTTATCGAGGAAGGCTGTAGGCTATATAACATCACGCTATGACCAACAGAAGCGGAGCATCAATCAAGAATGTTGCGAAAATAGGAAACATTTTCTTATGGGATGCAGACGAAGCTGCGCGGGTCAGCTAGTAGGGTTATAAATCTAATCTGCGCTTTAAAATCAAAGCCATAAGAAAACTAAACTTTTCATTCTGCTTGAAAATTATGATCAGTTTGTATATATATGATTATAACTTTCAATATCAGCGACAAAATAGTTCTAGAACAAGAAAATTGCTGAAATTCACTGCTAATACTATTATCATATTTATTTCTATATTCATGGTAAGTTTATATACCTAGGCACAATAATCAATGCAAAAATGTACCACTGTTTAGAAATAATAAATTAGACACTTACATCTTCGACGGTGGTTTCTTGTTGTGAATTGTTGCTGGCATCTGATAACGATCTCCTGTGCTCCTTCGGCACCGGCGTCCTGCAACATACGTGGGATTAGCACAAATACAATACACACCGTTCGTTATTGTTTTGTTCAACATTATAATTCTAGCCGCAAGCTAGACAAGTCTTGAAAATCTGTCAAACGGGTATAAATATTTAAAATATTAATCATGATTTAATATAGGTAAATATTCCAGATACTCGTATACTGTGGTCGCATATTTTACAAGCTGATACAAAACTGGTTACCACCAATATGAAACCCGAATAGAAAAAGGAAAACGGGAACAAAAGTCCACACAATGCGACCAGAAGCAACTTTATGATAGACGCAGAAATATTGTCTCTACAAAGATAGAACCCGCCACACTCTGGTTCATGTGGAAATATAGTTGCCACGAGGATTTACCGCTCTGGCTCATGTGGAAATGTCACACCACTATGCTATTCATGTAACTATGTAGCACAAGCGACTTGGCGACAATAGCCGTATAACAGCAGTCATTTATAGTAACAGATCGAAATATTACTCACCTTTGCAAGGAGTCAATTCTCTCTTGCAATTCATATTGCGCTGATAATAACTTCTGTCGACTCTGTCTCTCTGCTTCTAGTTCTGCATTCAACGCCTTCTTCTCTTGTTCATGGATTTTGTCACGCTCTACAGAGAAAAAACTCAATTAATATCATAGGTCCTGCAAATAGAATTCTGGTCATGGCGGCCAATTTTAAAAGAGATCAGTCATCTGCGGTAAAGATATTATAGTGCACAAATGTGTGATTAAACATAAGTGCGTTCTGTATTTCTTAACTCTTGAATCTGATGAGGCGGCAATCCCTCACGACCGAAGACCAGGAGCAGGACCAACAGTTTTATATGCTTTTCTAACTCTAAACTGCTCTTGAGAATTAATTGACAGAAAACCCAACAACTTTTTGTAAACCCAACACGGTATTCGAACCCTCTAAGCCATTAGGCCAACATTGTTCAGATGACAAACAACTTATTTTTCGTTGGTTTGTTGGTAATAGATATAATGTAGTTTCATTTCAATGTGACACATTCGAGTAAACGTAAGACAATTTTATGCTTATATATTCGTATCTGAAATTTCAAGCGACCTGCTGATATTCGTTTAAAGTGTAAAAGGCCAGTTAATTTTTATTCAAACATACTCAGATAGAACTCAGATAGCCCATTTTTCTTACATGTCTTATTTGGTCAATTGACTCTCTCTATTAACTTAATATTAAACGTTTCATTAACAACATAAATAGCTGAACATTGAATACAATAGTAACAGTATTTCATGAGCGTAAAATGTCAAATTTTATTGTTCTATAACAGCAATCAAGTGAGATTTAATAAAAATTCTTTAACTATTACTACCGATAAAGATTACACAAACGTTTGTCGTCTCATGTCGCTGACTTTACCGTAAATATTTTATATGTAGACTATTCATTTTAAATAAATAGATATGACTGAAAAAATAGAAATGTATTTTATTTAACTATCAGTATCCCATCTTTGTTTACTAAATAACTTTATTTATTTCTACTCGTAACTTTCCTTACATTAAATATAACCTTTATATTTTTGTATGTATTATTTAATTAAATTAATTTTCTCCCTAGCCTTTATTATTCCCAAGTCACTTGGAGTCGGCTTTTCTAGTCTAACCGGATTTGACTGGATATAAGTTTTTACACGGAGCGGCTGCCACCTGACCTCCGCAACCCGAAGGCTAACGATACCGTAAGGCTAGACCAGTATCAGGATATTAGAGGGTACTGACTTTCCCAATAACGACTGCCATAGATGTTCATAGCAGCCGGAACCGACGGCTTAACGTGCTCTCCGAGGCAAGGAGCAGGCGATAATTGTCAATCAATACGCACATAATTTCGAAAAGTCATATAACTTCCGAAAGTCAGAGGTGCGCGACGTGGGTACGAACCCGAGACCCTCTGCATTGCAGTCTGTTGGTCTCCCCACTAAACTATCGCTGCATTAATATTATTATTTAATTAAATGGTACTCCTTCAGAGAGAGACGAGCTGGCTGGGGTACTAAGGTACCAATAGAAAACTGCATACTAGACTTTCATCGGGATTAGCAATTATCTTCACCTTGTTTGGGTGATTACAGCGGGTAGGCACTGTAAAGTCTGACGTTATTTCACATTATTTCCAATCCTTATTTATCATGTATTTAGTTATTAAATTTATTTTATATTTTAAATTTATCTGCAATTTAAATAAGACCTAAAAACAAGGACTATCTATAGAGATAGATACAAACCTTTCCAAAACTGCGCGCGAGACTCGAACTGCTGAGACCAATGCATAATAGACAATTCATTGTTCGCATCATAGCTCTTAGGCACCTCCGGTAGTCTTTCAGATACCAACATGGTTGTGCACTTTAGTCTTTATTACACCAAACAGAACACCCACTTCGTAGTCGCTTTCACATTTACTTCTATTTTCGTTTATGAAATACTCGTTTTGATAAAGATATAAGGTGTCGTGGACGCTTTTCGAGATTATCCACCTATGTGTAGAGTAGGTTAAGTTAAAAGTATACACAGCCCAGGCTGGTTAAATTTGTGGCGTGTGTAAGAGCAGCCGTTAGGTATTACTGGTGCTAATTTAAATAAATATTTTACATATATGTACTCCAATTTTAGACTCCCTTCATTTTCTTTAAAAACAACCTAGTATATAGGTAAAGGTATTGACCGTACATCTGGGTTTCTATGTGTATATTAACATGGCACCATGTACAAATCTTCTTCAATACAATTATTTTAATTGATTTCTTTTTCCCTGATATTAAGACTGTTTCAATATATAAGACAGGGTTGAAGCAATGTCGACGATCTGTATTTTGTGACACTGTTGTTGGGTTAGAGAAATGAATGTCTCTTGCCTTATGTGTCTCTAGTAGGCATTTTCATTATCCTCACCATAGCCGGATAATGAACCTCATTAGACTTCTTCGTTTCCCCTCAATCTTTGACAAAATACCGTGTCATATCTCCGATAAATAAAAGTTCTTCTAATCAACGTCAAAGCAAAATTGTTCAATCGACATTAAAGATCCAGTAACTGCATGCATCTAATCACAACTCCGAAAAGATTTTTGCCAAACAAGGCTCTTTCTTAAACGCTTTCTTTTTTCTGACTCAAATACACTGCCCAAAGTCATAAAAGTACTCTCGAAATTATATTGACCGTACCCCTTAGCTTAGCTATTCAAGTTCCAAACGTTTTACTATTTATAATTATGTTGTGTATATGTGGCAAGAAACACAATTATACGTAGTAATCTTTATCAATACTATCTTCAACGAATCCACTCAAAATTAACAACAAAACATATATACTTCACACACGTGCCATAGAACTATATTTATACCAATCGGTACAGCCGTTTTATAGTTTAACACAAACAACATTAGTCAACCTTGACTCCGAAAACACTAAAGCGAAAACCCTGTACGAAAATCGATTGTTTTAATTGATACACAAAGTTCAGATAATTTGTTTCTTATCTATAGCTATCGACTCGCTATCGGACTAATAGTGAGTGCTTTCGATATTTTTATTGAGTATCGATGTTTATATGTGCTGTGTGGGATTTTGTAGATGTGTTTGTGAGTTTCTTTTTTATGGGGCAATAGTTATATTATTATTATCGAATGGCTGTGTTGTTAGTTGCCATTATATAATGTCATGATAAATACAAAAGTACTTCAGTGGGCTAATTTAACCTTTCAACATTCAGCGGCAAATAATTATCCTTAAGGCAACCTAGGCATGTGCCTAGAGGTACAATGGCGCATGTGCTCTACGCCTACCCAACCTAATTATTTTGCAAAATACATGGACATGTATTTTAGTGGACACTAGAGGGGCAATCTGCCTCTATCGATATTCAATACGACTACTAACAAAATTATTGTAAGCACAGACAAAGTCATATTGCAATACTGAAGGTAGAACAAAAAAAAATTGTGCAACAAATAAATAAGTTCAAGGACATCGTACCTTGTATTTACAGTCAGACTGATATCAATATGTAGTTAGTTTTCTTCCTCTTTCATGTTGTCAACAACTGTGCCAGTAAGCTTCGACCCCATCAATTTTATTTAACTGCTATGCAACACTGCACGGATGGCATAGTGGTTTAAGTGGTAGCCTCGTAACCGCCGCTGCTCGGAGTGTTATGGCTTCGATCGGCACGCGGAACAAATTTGTGTGTTATACAAATAGTTGTTGAGCCTGGGTGTTCTTTGTATCTGTTGTTTAAACGTCTGTTAAGTCCTTCGCGACACAAATTAATCTTAGTGTGGGAGTATGTCGTTACCTGAATATCTCAGTAGCACAACCTTATTAGAAAATCAGTACCATGCCACCCCACCGGTATGCCCCGTTGGCTAGCATTGTGTAAAGAGGTCGACAAACGATCAGCGGGTCTACCGTGAAAATGTTTTTACGCAATGACGTGCCGAAACGAATTACGAAAGAAATAATAAGCATATACCTACCATGAAAACACTTCGGATTTTTTAGGACGTACAAATGTCATACGACGATATTCATGACGAATGTCGGCGCGAATGATGTTTCATGGTAAGAATAAGCACGAACGAACGTACGCAATTGCGTATAACGCGTTTCACGGTAGACCCCCTGTTTGTAGGCACATTGCAACTATCACCTCAATATTTTAGACGTACTTACGACCTCAACCAGTGTGCTGAATTATTATACAATGCTTTTACTTAGTCATACATGTTTCTGTGTCCATGTGTGTATATGTGTATGCTCACACATGCTTATTATAAATACTCTCGATGGTCGATGGTCAAATAACGAAGCACTCTGAGCACGCAATCGTAGTTTTCACTACATTTTGTATAGGAGAGCTAATCGGATTAACAGAACTACATTACTCATGGATTTAATTTATTACTACTCTGATTGCAAGTAACACCTGATTATGTATGCAGACAGCAATTCATTATCTATCGGCGCCATGTAATTTATTTAATCGGTGACAATATTATCTACACAATATTATTGAAATGTAAGAACGTTCGAGACCTGTAGTTCGGCATCGCCTAAAACTAATAAGTAACTATCAGTTAATTCATAATTCTTTTTTAATTTTATTTTTCATAAGTTGTACCAAGGGTAATGTTAAGAACATCCCATGCCTCGGTCCAATTTATGCGACTAATAATTTCATGGGCTATAGCTGCGTACTATAGATCTGAAAAAAAAACTGAGTATGTACGATACCTATTCACCATATTTTATTAAAGACCACACACTTACACAAACGAAAACTGCGTTTGAACTACAGTTTTGTCCTTGCCTTATATATCTCACTCAAAACCTATTCAATACCTATTTGACTGAGACTCTGGAGCCGTCTAGATCAAAATCATTTTAACACGGTAATATTCTCAATTTATGTGTGTGTGTGTGTGTGTGTGTGTGTGTATGTGTGCAAATAAGCTTAACATAGTAATTTTCGTCTCCACTCCATGCCTTGTCCTACCGGCTAACTTTAGTCGTAAAATTTTATTGCGTTTTGTACACGGCTTTGTAAAAAACACTTTAAACAATGCGCGTGAGGGTGAATTTGCAAAAAATTCGGTTTATAGAATAACTATAACTACTTATGTAGTAGTGAGTGTATTGGTGTGTGTGTCTGGCGACAGTTTCGAGTGTTACTTTTGTTCGAGACTGTGCATCTTGGGATTTTTAATACATCAATGTTTGAGTGACTATCTTAAGCCCATTTATAGGCGGACATATTGATTAAAAAAGCCTATCAGCTAGAATAAAATAAAATATAGGTAATTAAAGATGTTATGCTTACTCAACAACAAGCTAGTAGTAGAATAGAACTTGCTATGTCTATGCATCTGGATCAGACTACTCAAAACAGAACTTAAACTCACCTTCAATAGCTAATTCATAATGCTCCTTCGTACTCCTCAGTTCATTGGCCAACTTCTCACTCTCTTCTTCCATCAACTTCTTCTCTTTCTCATACTGCGCTTCCACAGCCTTCTTTTGTTCTTGCAACCGTTTGTTGCTGTCCTTCTCACACGACAGCTCCTCTCGTAAGGCTGCTATGATGTTGTTCTTGTCTGATATGTCGGTTCGGAGACCTTTCGCTTCTACTTCCACTAGTCTTAGGATTTCAAGCTTGGCTCTGTGGGAGAACGAATAATGTAAGTCACTTAGAAATAGACTTAAGATGGCGCTACGGTGTGCGATGGTGCACGGTCAGTATTTACCCTATTACCTAAAACATAAATTAACAAGTTTTTTTTTATACAACAACAGCAAGTAATCATTCCTGTGTCCTGGGCGATTTCACAAACATTTAAACAACGGACACAAAGAACACCCAGACTCGAAACAACTATTTGTGCATCACACATTTTTTTGTCCCGTGTGGAGACCGTACCCACAACACTCGGCGAGGCGACCACTTCAACTATATGCCATCCGTGCAGTTAGAGATGCAGGGAGGCAGAGATGTGTTAAACACTCATTTGGTTCGTCTTTACCTCTTAAGTAATAAAACAGAGTTTTGCAATGAATCTTGAACCTTAAAACCGTTATGTGTAAGGCTCATTATAAATTGTATTGTCAATATCTATGCAAAGTCGTGCCATACATACAGTAATTCATTTTACTTGTCTTATTCAATTTATAAATATGGCGAACTGATATATAGAGAAGAGAGCACACACGGAGACACAACAGATAGGTCTGTTGTGTCTCCCTAGTCGTACAAAAATACCTAGAGCGGTAAGCGGCGGGCTCTTTAAAAAAAGCAAATATCGCGACAATCACGGGAAAATTACTAAAAATAATGTACCTACTTAACAATGTATAATATGGCATTGAAATGTAGCCAATACAATAATATGTACACATTATGACCCATAAATATAAATAAAATTTCCAGACATGATTGAAAACCTTTTGTGTCTACCCGCCGGTGTGCCGTTGAGACACAATAGGTTAATTAACACCACGCTTTTCTGCTACACGTTTTACATTTTACAATTTACCAATGCATGTATACTGAACATGATTTCGTTAATACCCGTGTTCGATTATATAAATTACTAGATATTACTCGCGGCTTCGCTCGTCTTAATCTAGATTATGTCAAATTTCTGTTCCTCGGGAACAGCACATTTATTCTGGATAAGAGGTACGTAAATTTTGCATACACGTTATAAGGAAATACCCCTGACGACGTGTATACAAAATTTCATGATGATCGGCCGAGTAATCAAGGCATGAAAACGTAACATACAAACTCACATTCGCATTTATGATAATAGGTAGAATTCAACGCAAAACTATAAAAATATATAACTTACTTGAGGTCAGCTATCTGTACCAGCAGCGGTTCGATGCCCTTGGCCTTCTCCATGGAGTCTCCAAGCTTCTGCTGTAGACTGATGATCTTGTTCTCCAGCCCCTTGTTCAGTTTCTTCACGTGGTCGAGACTGCGCGCTTCGATGCGCAAGCGCTTGTACTGACGACGGGCGAGGAACCGACGGATCTACAGACAAGTGTATGTTTTTAATTCTGACATCTAGACTGGATTGATATTTTTGTAGAAAACTATACTTTCGTAACAAGAGTTACATTGTGTAATTTGCTCGGCGTTTAACTGCAAAAGAATTTTTGAATTCAAGGCCTTAGACATAAGATTTTGTTCAAATTAAATGTTGTCTAATAATAAAAAAATAATACTCCTAAGTGACTTAATACATAGTTGACGCAGGTAACTAATTTTAATTTTCACGATTGCATGTGAAAGCGATTCGCGCGGCCTCGCCGTCTATGGTTATGTCGAGGAACACCGTGGTAGGTTTAGTCGGTATTACCGGGGTATCTTTTCCCCGGTGAGCCCGACATAACCTCTCCGTCGCCTCGCGGTGAGGTAGGCGTCAAAGCATTAACTCACGAATAAAAAAAAAAAAAAAAAAAAAAAAAAAAAAAAAAAAAAAAAAAAAAACGGTACCTAATTTGGTATCCTTTAATATACTGTTTTGTATTTATTTATATTTTATTGTATTGTGTTACAGAGATAAAAATAAAAATATTTATCGTTTTGTCTTTCTTTTAAGTCATGTACTCTAGATTAGAACTTTAGAAGATTGAATTCAATCAAAAAGGAAACAATATCTCTTTAGTAAGTGATAGGAATACATTGCTAATGACTAACAATTAACAGTGGATATACTTAAACTTAATTATAGCATACATCATTACAAGCATATTCAGTCTTCAAATCTAAGACCAAAAAGTTGGCCTTCTATGAAACGTAAATACCGAAGCTTCGAGCGGACTATTCGTGCCATCATTGCGAAATTTGTCTGGAATTGCAGTGCGGAAACTCTTGATGGTCCTAAACCCTTATATGAAGTGGTTCGTATAATGTCATATTGCAAGAAATAATGCTGTAGAAATATCCTTATAAATTAATGTCATCCAGGCCGAAGTTTCAAATAATATGCATTTTCATGGTAGATGATAGCCGGCTATATATAATAGCTAATTTGGCAAACAAGCATATTATATACGCGATGGAATGCGTAGCAGCTAAGATTCGCGCGGAAAGCTGCTAACAGTGCAGCACTTTCTTAACGAGTCTGGATGACTCCCTTACCACAGCTTCATATTACAAGGTGGTTTTTGCCAAAATATTGTTTGGTGGAAATACTTTTTACAACTCTACGAAGATAAAAAGAGTGTGTATTACAAGTAAGGATTACTTACAGAAGCCTGTGCGATAACGATCTGTCGTCGGATCTTCTTTACGCGCTTGCGCGCCAGGTAGCCGCGCCCGTATCGTTGGATTGTGATAACCTGGCGAATAACAAAAACATATAACTAAAAACACGTTCAAAAATCTATCGTTAAAAAAAACAGTTGAAGCTTGTGGTAATAATAAATGTTACCAGCACATTTTTATAAAAATAGAAGGGAAGTCAAAAGTACAGTCATAAATTATTAAACATCAAAGTTTGTAAATTTAGGTTAGTTACTAGGTTTAGACAAAGATTTCTGCAGCCTATGAAAAGATATCTGCAAGAAATTAGCGTGCACTATTATGTATTTAAGTACCATTGATTTTCAATAATACTACAGCACATGAGGCAATAAACCCATGACACCAACTAAGGATATAGTCTGTAGTACGTTAAAATTGCTTAAAATACTACACAATCCTATAACGATAAACTAGGTCCTCATTTGATAAGGTGACCAAAGCAGAGTTTAATTCCACAAGATGTACTTACCTATTTATTAATTTTAGAAGCTAGAAAATATTACTAATTAAAACTAAACACTTAAAATTTGTAGGAATCGAAAGTTCTACTTTGCTATCACGCTGCACCTCCTTTACCAACTTGTATACATTGTTACATAGAATATCTAAATTGTGCTAGCAATTTGGCCGCTACATGTATCCATCCACATGTAATAAGTATTATACTTTAGTGAAAACAATGATCTACTCACCGCCTTAACTCTTCTTTTGTCTTTATACAATCTCCTGGCCATAAACCCTCTGGCATGTGCTTGTAAGCCGATGGCGAGTCTCCTAAGTCTCTGGTACTTGACCCTGCAGAGCCAGCCGCGGACGTTTCGCTGGATTTTGATGGCGGCGCGTCTTCGGCGGATTTCCTGGGCTTTTCTGTTTAAATTAAATATTACATACATACGTAGTCTTACGCCTATATCTCCTGGGATAGGTAGTAGTGTATCACATCTTCATTTCGTTCATTTATTCATTAGGATTTAGGTTCTACGTAATAGATGACAAGTCTATTGTCGTCTACGAGGCAGAGACCACATTCCGTAATAAAGATTTATTGGCAGAAAATCCAATAGCACTTTACTCGATCCAGATTATTGAATCTGAGAGCTCATGTGCAGCAGTCGTATATAAGCTCGTTACGTCATTGAGGTAGTAAATATTACAAAATATTAATAATATTATCTTACTATACTAAAACTGGTCAAATTAATAAATAAATAGTAGTGTGTGCTCGGACAATATTGCTGTGGTCCAGGTTGGGCCTACTGACTAATTATAGTGCAAGGGGCATACGCTAGCTATCTACTAGTCTTTTCGTTTATCATATTGCAAGCTATCCAAGCGAGTTACTACTATACAGGTGACACATAATATGTGTATTTTATGATTAATAATAATAATGTTGTATGTGTATAGAACTAACAGTGTTGGCTGCGCTTGGCGCCACCCGTAATTTGCTAACCAATATTATTATTACTCTCGTCTCCAATAGAAAGCGCGATTCACCGCATTCAGCTTTGTGGTATTACCCCCGTAATCCCAAAAGGTTGAGTTCGTACAAATGGCGAAGACGAGGAACGCTAAGTAAAGGAGCGTATGCGTGACTGACCGCCTGGCGAGGTACCCGCGCGCCGCGGCCTGCAGCCCCCGCAGCGCGGCGGCCAGGCGCGCGTAGCGGCGGCGCGCCACGAAGCGCCGCACGCAGCTCTGCACGCGCACGCAGGCCGCGCGCTGGATCTCGGCGCGGATCTTCTCCAGGTACGCCACCTGCCGCCGACCAGTATCGTGCTTATACAAACGACCAGCGATAGCTCAGTGGGGAGACCGACAAACTGCAATGCAGAGGGTCTCGGGTTCGAACCCACATCGCGCACCTCTGACTTTCGGAAGTCATATGACTTTTCGAAATTATGTGTGTATCGATTGACAATTATCGCCTGCTCCGTGCCTCGGAGAGCACGTTAAGTCGTCGCGTCGGTCCCGGCTGCCATGAACATCTGTGGCAGTCGTTATTGGGAGAGTGTCGACACAAAAGATCCCACTGAGTCGAGGTGTCGCCGATCTGCACTGACTGGCCCCCACATAAGATACATACATACATCATGGTTATATACCAGCAGACTATTGTTCCTAATACGTAAAAATATTTTATTTCTAATAGTAGATGTTTATATTACTACATATTAAGTAATTTATTTAGTAGTAACTACTGTTCCTTTCTCCTACTGTTGCTGTGTCATTGCAGTTGTTACGAAACCTAACTATATAACCTTTTGTACATTATGGAATGCAATAAAATTTGAAATTGAAACTGACTACTCTACACGTGGATTATCCAGTTAATGACACTATACAGCAAACCTACATGCGTGAACTTTTTGACCACTTAACGTAAGACTCTACTAAACTTACCCCAGTCATAGCGATCTGGATAATTCGCAAATACCGCAAGGTTCATGGCAGCAAAAACACCTCCATGAACATTGGACACTCAAGTGCTCACCGAAATGTGTAGCAGATCGGCGAGCAAGCGTTTCGTTTCAAAAACAAATAATAACCAGCTAGTGTTGAAAAGTAGGCGGCATCACGATACACAATCCTTCAAGCTGATGTAAGCACTGTCAGGAGAAGGCAGCATTGCTGAAGCGTTGGAAAAAGTGCCAAGCCTTGTGGTACACCAGTATTAGTGGTCTTGATTTCAGGATAAAATCCGTCTACTGTGACTTTATCGTACAACCATTTAAAAAGCTGAACGCCTTCCATCTACATAGTTTTTTACGATGTTATATGATGATGAACTTCAATAAAGAGATCTTTTGCTGCCTTATCAAATGTCTAACCAAAAAATGAACTCGGTGAGAGATTAATTATACTCTTTAAGACATACATCCAGCAGCATAACACCACAACAAGATCACCAGCCGACCAATCACTGATCAGCTGATACAGCACACGCCACATTTGTTTATAGGCTAGCTGCATCACGTTTAAAAACGTATATTACCGCTATCGGTTTATAACAGTTCTCAAAAGTTAAATAAACAGGGGCAACCTACCACGCAAATAGGACTCTGTAAGAAAGACTGCTTTGATAACCTCCGTCCGATTAGACATGAACGTCTAGAGAGTTCCACCTAAGCAGATATTGTGTAGTGTGGATCATTAATAATGAGCTGTCACACAGCACACTGTCATATAATGGTTCACATTATGTTATCTTATTCAAAATCGAGTTCAAGCCCAAGTGTTGACCAGAAAATCGCTCTTCTCTTTTACATTATATGCCAGTGTGAACTTACGTTGTATACGGGCTATAAATCTGACGGAAATAACAAAGCGCATATTTGGCTAACGAATAAAATGGCTCACTAAGGATGATATCTACCTATGTGCTTACTAATTTAATTAATCTGCCATGTTTCTGATAAGTCTTTTTTGTTGAACTTAGAAGTGGTATTGATTATCTGTTTCTCCAACATAATATTAGAATCATGACTCTTCATGTCCCTTCTCCAGACCTGAATTAAATTCCTGATATGTGCCTCCTTAGAATATTTTGAAGTCTGTTTTATTATAACTCACCTGACCAGCTCTGAAAAATATCTTGGTAGCACCAAACTGATATTTATCTGGATCTTTGACATGTCTCGTCAATATTCGACCGCAAGTCGCCCTGATGTTTGCTCGGTCTATCTCCTTGTGCAGGCACAGAAGACGATATCTAGGGACAACATAATTATAACATAATTATGAAGGTACCAACACAAATACAATACATTACTCAACTTCTATGTATTATTTAATTTAAAGTATTTTGACGAATTCCTAAGACGCCCAATAATAATAATCTTAAAAAAAAGTTTTAAATTAATTACAATAATTTATTAAATAATAATGATAATGTCCTCCAGACCAATTTCGGTCACAGCGGCACACCCTAACTCTCATGATCCGATGGGACGGTAATCCGACACGACCGGAGATAGATCAGGCGCAGGACCAACATCAGTCAGGGGGGGTCCCGGCGCGTGGTACGGGCGGATTTTCCGCGCTGGTCGGTGAGTCGCCTCGACGCTGAACTGGCGGAAGAGGCGGCCATCCGGGCGTGGCTTGCCGCCCCCACGCACCCAGTGGAGGTAGACGTCGCGGTCGGCCGTTTCCGCGAAGCGGCCACGGCCCCCCGTCGCCCCGGCCGCCGAGAAGTGTACTGGTGGAGCCCGGAGATCGCAGATCTCCGAGCCGCCTGCTCAGCGGCGCGGCGGCCCTACACGCGGTGTAGGCGGCGGCGGCATGGCCGGACGAACGACCAGCTGTCGGCCGAAGAACTGCAGGCCGAGCTCCGGCTGTACGGTGAGTACCGTGCAGCCAAAAAGGAGCTGCAGCTGGCCGTCGGCCAGGCCAAGTCCCAAGTCTGGGGTGAGGCCCTGGAGGGCCTGGATAGGGACCCATGGGGGCGTCCGTACAGGGCTGCCCGGAACAAGTTCCGGAGCCCGACGCCCCCGTCGCGGCGTCCCTGGAGCCGGAGCTCCTGGGCAGGGTGCTGGTGGGGCTCTTTCCCGAACGGAACCCCCACCACACCCCTCCGACGATGGCGCCGTCTTTCCCGAAGGAATTGCACCCCGTCAGCCGCTTAAGGGGCAAGAGGACGGCACCGGGTCCTGACGGGATCCCGGGGCGGGTCCTGCGGATCGCTCTCAGAGAGATGGGCGATCCGCTTCGGGAGCTGTTCGACGCGTGCCTTATGTCTGGACGGTTCCCTAAGTTGTGGAAAGACGGCCGATTGTGCCTGTTGCGGAAGGAAGGGCGAGACACAACCTCGCCTGCCGCATACAGGCCAATCGTGTTGCTGGATGACACGGGAAAGCTGCTAGAGAGAGTGGTGGCTGCCCGTGTCATCCAGCACTTAGAGGGTACTGGGCCGGCGCTATCGCAGGCCCAGTATGGGTTCAGAGCGGGGCGGTCTACGATAGACGCCTTGCTCTGGCTCAAAGACTGGACGCAGGAAGCGGTCGGTGGGGGGAACAAGGCGTTGGCTGTCTCGCTGGACATTGCCAACGCCTTTAACAGCCTGCCGCATGGAACAGTACAGGAGGCGCTTCGGTATCACGGAGTGCCCCTGTATTTGCCGAGGCTGTTGGCCGACTACCTCCAGGACCGCAAGGTCCTGGTGGAGGGACGCGACGGCTTGAGGCGCCGTCGCGTATCCTGCGGGGTTCCACAGGGGTCGGTGCTGGGACCGCTCCTGTGGAACGTTGGCTACGGCTGGGTGCTTCGGGGCACGCTTCCCGCGAGTATGCGGGTGGCGTGCTATGCCGATGACACCCTGGTCGTAGTCAAGGGGAGGGACCTCGGGGAGGCGATGCGGTTGGCCGCGGTGGGAGCTGCCCTAGTGGTCGACCGTATCCGCGCCCTGGGATCGGAGGTTGCCCTCTCCAAGACCGAGGCGCTATTGTTCCATGGGCCTCAGGGAGGACCTCCTCCAGGTACGCGAGTGGCACTGGACGGGGTCCTGGTCCGGGTTGGGACCCAAATGAGGTACTTGGGTCTCATCCTGGACGGGAGGTGGACTTTAGGGGCACACTTCACCCAGCTGGCTTCAAGAGTCCTGGGAGCGGCGGCCGCCCTGGGGAGACTGCTGCCCAACGTGGGTGGCCCGAGTGCCACCTGTCGCCGACTGTACTCCGGAGTGATCCGGAGTATGGCCCTTTACGGGGCACCGGTCTGGGCGGACGCCCTTAGTCGCGACAATAAGACCCTGCTGCGACGTCCGCAGCGGGTCGTCGCGACGAGGGCCGTACGCGGTTACCGGACGGTGTCCTGGACGGCGGCGTGCGTGCTGGCCAGTGACCCTCCCTGGGTGCTACAAGCGGAGATCCTCGCCGAAGTTTACCACTTCGTGGCGGCGAGGAGGTCCCGTGGGGAGCCCCCGGGGTGGGAGGAGGTCGCACGCATGCGGCGACAGGCGCGGGCTGCCCTATTGAGGCGGTGGACGGAGGACCTGGCTCCACCGGACCCGGGCCAGTGGACGGTGGAGGCCATTCGCCCGGTCCTCCGGGGGTGGATAGGGCGGCGATTCGGGTCGCTGACCTTCCGACTGGTGCAGGTGCTTTCCGGGCACGGATGCTTCGGAAAGTATTTGCACCAGATCGCGAGACGGGAGGCGACCCCGGCCTGCCACGAGTGTGGGGCGCAGGAAGACACGGCGCTCCACACGCTGGAGGCGTGTGCCGCGTGGGGGCCGCAGCGGCACACGCTTTTGGCCATAATAGGCGGAGATCTCTCCGTGCCGAGCGTGATCAACGCCATGCTCGGCGGCGAGAGGTCGTGGCAGGCAGTGGTCTCCTTCTGCGAAGCTGTCATGGCGCAGTAGGAGACCGCGGAGAGGGTCAGGGAGAACAACCTCCTCGCTGACCCTCTCCGGCGCAGACGGACGTGAGCGAGCAGGAGGCGATTTGCCCGCCTTTTCGCTCCTGTATAGTGGGGTCACTGGTACAGAGTCGGGGGACTCTCTACCGGCTTGCACAGCCCCACACGTCTGGGGGATGGCCTTGGTGAGCAAGGCCTTCCCTCCACAGGTGCTGAGGCCCGGTCACCATCAGCCGGGCCAACCGCCGGGGCGGGATGTTGATTGCTAACGCGACCCCATCCCGCCCCACTCCGTCGGCGGAGGGACTGCTCACCCCAGGTTTTTTAGTGAGTATACCGACCCCCTTCAGGGGCGGACAGTCTCACATAACCCCCCCCCCCGGGGAGGGGGTATCCATAAAGGATTTTACTGGGTCAAAAAAAAAAGGCGCAGGACCAACGTCTTTACGTGCTTTCCGAGTCACGGGGGTGTCCAACACCGCCAACTTCCTAACTCCGGGCTGTTATTGAGATTTCTTAACAGAAAACCCAATAAATTTTTGTTGGCTGACCCGGGATTCGAACCCGAGACCTCATGCACAGCAGTCGCATTCACTACCACTGCGCCACAGAGACAGTTAAAAGTTCCGTTTGTATTTAGGATTATATTACTAGGTTTATAAATAATAATAATAATGTCCTCCAGACCGAATTTCGGTCACGGCGGCAAATCTGAACGGAGACTGGCCATCTGCGTAGGAGATATTATAGTGCACAAGCGTGTGCGCAAACACAAGTGCACTCACTGTTCCTTAACTCTCATAATCCGATGGGACGGTAATCCGACACGACCGGAGAGAGATCAGGCGCAAGACCAACGGCTTTACGTGCTTTCCGAGGCACGGGGGAGTCTAACACCGCCAACTTCCTAATTTCGGGCTGCTATTGAGATTTCTTAACAGAAAAACCTAATAACTTTTTGTTGGCCCGACCCGGGATTCGAACCCGAGACCTCATGCACAGTAGTCGCATTCACTACCGCGCGTAGCGCCACAGAGGCAGTTTTAAAAGTAAAGGGTAAAAACATGCTGTATTCTCGAAATATATCAATTTAATTTGGCATCTTAACAAAATTGTTTCTTGATTTCTTCAGTTAATTAAGAACAAATCTGATATGATGAGACTTCTTTATATATTGAATTAAGGAAAAATATTAATTTGTTCAAAATTTTTCAGTCCGAACATTAAATTAAGCTTACCTATTTATCGCACCCTTAATAAAACAGAGACTTATCTCAGTATTTTGGATTAAACAAATTTGAACTCTATTACAAAGATTTAACACAAATATAATATTAGAATTTAACATATACAATTAGAGATCAAATTGCCTTAATTTCAAATTTCGAATAAGTCGCTGTTTTATTAAGAGTGCGATATATGTAACAAATATTATATAACATGCGCATTTTGATTTTCTAAAATGCTTAGATATTACATAAAAATCTTGTAAAACCAACAACAACCACAATTTTGAACTGTATAGTTACCTGTGGAAGAAGTCTTGATATGGCCACCTCGACGGGAAACCGGCCGCTGATATTCTAATAGTCTCCAACACACCACACGCCCTGTAAAATACACACTTTTTATTGCTCTTATTGGCAGAAGAATTAGCGAAAATGGCGGTAAGTGGTATCCACCATTTTTGGTTTTTTCAGTGTCCTTTTTTAAGCACTGGAAGATTTCTGCAAAGTCTAGGGATGAACCACACTGTTATACGCCTTCCAACATAAAAAAGAGAGAATCGAATCGGCGACCCAACTATTATTTATTTATTTATTTATTTAATTTATAAGAAGACCAACGGCCTTATTAAATATAATAACATTAGTATATGTAGCATCTGGCCAATTAAAGGTCCTCACGGTTAGAAACAATTCGCTATACATAAACCATGTGCATTGAAAGTTACAATAAAATAAAAATAAATTAACTAACTAAACATCTACGTAGTTCATAAAAAAATCTCTACTCAGCATCTGTCTCATCGTCGCCGGACTCGCGTCAAAGATGTTGAAGTCATGCAATTTACTCGCTGCGTTAAGTGCCTTGCCTGCGCGCCACATAAAGCTGTCCTGCCGGTAGTTTGTATGTACGAGTGGTAGGTGTAGTGGAGTATGATGACGTGACGATTTTGTTGGTACATTCAAACCTACCATAGACAACAGTTCTGAGCTATTAATTGAATTACACAAAAATTTTTGTAAGTATGTTATATCAGCAATATACCTTCGTTTATATAAAGGTAGAAGATGGAATTTGGCGCATACGTTCAAGTATTGATCTGACTTATAATTATAAAATTTAATACGATAGCAAAGATATTTTAAGAACTTTCTCTGTACGTTTTCTATTCTATTGATGTACTTGTCATACCTAGGATTCCAGGTCTGCGACCCATACTCCAGTATACTTCTAACGTACGTGCAATATAGTATTTTGTATGTTTTCGCTTCTCGGAAACAGGAAGACGCTCGCATTATAAAGCCTAATGCCTGTGATGCCTTCTTTACAATATAATCTATGTGTACATCGAATAGTAACTTTGAATCATACAAAATACCGAGATCTCGAATAGTGTGACATTTTGTCAGGGTGTGTCCTTTCAGGGTATATTTAGAGGATACAATGTACTTCTTTCTCGTAAAGGTGACAACGGAGCACTTGGTTGGATTGAGGTCTAGTTTATTTCTAGCGCAATAATCGTCAAGGCGTGATAGGTCTAGCTGGAGTGCCTGAGCGTCTGTTTGAGAGGAAATAGAAGCGAATATTTTCATATCGTCAGCAAAACAGAGTAGTTTAGAAGAATGGAAGCATTGGCCGATGTCGTTTACAAAGATTACAAACAATAAGGGACCCAACAATGAGCCCTGGGGAACACCGCTGGGCACCGTAACCCAACTAGATAGGTAGTTATTCACCGCTACAGCCTGAGATCTGTTAGTTATATAAGATGTAAACCATCTTAGCAGATCACCCCGTATGCCTGCTGCCGCTAGCTTGTGGATTAGGGTCGAATGATCTATTCTATCAAAACATTTGCTGTAATCAGTGTAAACGACATCGACTTGCTTACCCTGGCTCATGCTGTCTGTGACGAAGTCATGAAATAAGATAAGGTTGGAAACTGTTGACCGTCCTTTTATGAAGCCGTGCTGAAATTCATTAAAAGAAATTTTTAATGCGGCATATAATTGAGTGTGAATTATTTTCTCAAAAATTTTTGCAACTAAGCACAACTTTGAGATGGGGCGATAATTTTCAACGTCAGTTTTAGAGCCCTTCTTATGTATAGGGGTAATGAACGCTGATTTCCATAGCGGAGGCATGACGCACTCGGAAAGGGACTTTTTAAACAGTAAACTTATGGGTAAAGAAATAGTATCAGCACAATTAATTAGAAAGAGAGCAGGTATATTATCAGGTCCAGCTGACTTACTCTTATCCAATGACTTTAACAATTTAACTATCTCCTGCAGATCAATATTTACACTATGAATCTCTGATACAGTATCGCGATATTCCATTGAGTTAAAGTTCATTGTTGGTGTCGAACATTGCAAAAACGTCGAATAAAAATAGTCGGAAAAAATATTACAAATGGCTTCTCCTCCACTAGCCATTTTAGAACCATAATTAACGGTAGAAGGAATAATATTTGAGTTGGATTTCGATTTAATATACCTCCAAAACTGTTTGGGGTCATTTTTAATATTACTCTCAACAGACGTAATATACCTATTGTAACACTCACTCTCAAGCCTTTTTACTCTCTCTCTCAACAGGCGATAGCTAACTTGGTCTGATAGATTTTTATATCTTTTGAATTTATTGAAATATTTGTATTTTTCCTTGATCATTTTCTTTAATGCTGGGGTATACCAATCCGGATATCGTCCTGTACTACTCACTTTAGACGGGACATGCTTAATAATTATTTTATTTAATAATGAATAAAAGCAGTCAGTGGCGTTAACAACCGATTTATCATCAAACTCACTATCCCAGTTAACTTCGGAGATATCTTGGTTAATCACGTCATAATTAGCCCTAGAGTATAAAAACACGGTACGCGAAGCTGATTTTAATGGGGGTAATTGACAAAATTTTAAATCTATTATAAGCGCCTTATGGTGTGGATCTATAGTAACTAAAGGTTCTTCACTTTCCCGGACGTTGACTACACCGTTCGACAGGACGAGATCCAATATCCTCCCATAGCAGTTAGTTACACCATTAAATTGATTTAGATCATGAGTGCATAACAAGTCGACAAAAGATTGTTCGTCCGCGCTAACAATATTACCTGGGTAAAGGGATGACTCACCAGGATTCTGCATCCACAACAAACCACTCATGTTAAAATCTCCCGTGATCAAATATTTATCATTTGGTCTTCTCAACATAACTTCGTCCAATTTAAATAGAAAATTATTTAATTGGTTCGAGAAAGACAGTCCTAGATTTTGTTTACATAAATAAACAGTGCATATATTCAAATCATAACTCTGCGATGAGCCAGTTTTACCTTTTCTTATAGACAACGTTAGCCATAGATCCTCGGCGGTACTTACAAAACTTGGCTGGGAAACTGCACAAATATCTTTACGAACCGCAATGAGTACCCCACCTCCTCGCGTTTGTCCTGTCAGGGCGTAATCCCTATCGCGCCGCCAAACTATGTAACGCTCATCAAAAAGCTCCGTATCACTCACACCAGGCAACAACCAAGTTTCCGTTAGGATCACAATATCATACGAGCTCAATCTCAAATTACGATAGAACGTTACCGTTTTAGATCGCAGACCGCGTACATTCTGGTAATACACTTTTAGGTAATTCACATCCATTGGTAAAATATAATGCTCATTAACACAATACATGAAATATTAAAGTCTTTAACGTAAAAATACTTAATAAAAATCGATATGACAAGTATTGCAATTTTATAATGTGGGTAAATTGAACACATGACTAGAGAAATAGTTAAGCAAAAGTAGTACTTAGCGATATGGCACCTATCTACGATTATAGGCGAGACAGGCATAGGAGTATGCGGCATGGCGAGCAAGACAAATATATGATCGGCACGTTTAACTAATAGGTAAAAAACGCTGTGACCAAAGTATAAAACAGGTGTCCAAGAACAAAAGAGACGTTGATGAACAAGTGAGTCAGAGGCGCTAAACTTTTTATAAGTATTTGTGTTTAAAGTTATAACGATCACAGATGCTGGTGTAAAGTTACAATATGTTGTTATATATATAAAATTTAACTTATAATTATACAAAACTATTTTGTTTGTAATATTGACTATGCAATCTTGTTTAAATCAGACATTTTATCAATGATAAATGACCGACTGGTTTCATTCTTTCGGACGTGGATTTTACAGAACTTAACCCAGACAAAGTTATAATTATTTTCCTTAGCTAACTGCTTAGTTTTGTTTAGTAGTAACTTGGAATCCGTTGTTAAGTGATCATTAACGAAAATTCTTCCTTGGTTGTCCTGGAAGCCTAAGTCCTCGGGTGTTATTATTTTAGTGGTCCTTGCAGATGCTATAAAATCCTCCTTGATGTATCTGTTTATGAAGCTTACTATAATGGACTTTTCTTTCGAATTATAAGTCGGAACTCTAGATATATAGTTCAGTTGGGCTCTGGGAACGACGTACCCAATCTTAGTACCGATCTTCTCAATGATCTGGAACAAATTTTCGTCTTTGCGCTGCGGTACACCCTTTATCTCGACGTTGTTAAGGCGCGAACGCTGCTCGGTGTTTTGAACCTGAGCCTGGATCTCACTCAAAGTAGATTCTACCGCGACCTGTTTCTGCTGAATTTCAGAAACCGCACTTTCCAAAGTTAGCACCCTATTGGTACATTCTTCCAGCTTAGCGCTCGAAAATTCACAGGAAGTTTTAAGATCGCGAATTTCATCTTTTATGCTTCTGACGTCATCCAACAGCAAGGGTAGTTGAGTAAGTTTATTTTTGATGTCCCTGATTTCTTTCATGAGGCTTTCCATAGTCACCTGCTCCTTGGTACTGGGTGGTGCCGGCGAAGCCGCCCTGCACGATGAACATCTCCACGCTGCCCTGCGATCGGTGCCGAGCTTCCTCCATCCTGACTCCGATATTCCCGCACAAGCAAAATCTAGATGGTTGTTGCACGCGGAGCATTGGACGCCATCCGTGAAATTCGAATTGCACAATATACACTTATGCATTTTGCAATGTAGAAAAAAGGTTGAGGATATATGAATTTGTGGGAAACTACGAAAAATACGTGCTTATTAGACTACCGTGCACACTAGACTGCACATTATGCTTGAATACGTCAATATTAAAAGGTAATGTTTAAGGAATTACACTTCCAATTGAAAATTCGTAGTTTCCAGATGGCTCAATATGCAATGCAATTACAACGTTAACTCACTCCTTACAGGAGCATTTAACTTGGCTATAGGAGTTACTAAGAATAATAATTTAAATAAAAGTAGGAAGCGAATATATATATTTTATTTGGTGTCCGTAAATAAATAAAAGATACGCATACGCAGCATGTTCATCGAAACTCCCCTAAATAGTAGGTGAACCAATAATTCTAGTAGCAACGGACAATTTATAATCGTAAAGCCGAAATACGGCGACATTGGGTTGTGGAAGAACAGGATGTGAAGTCCCTCCAACACAAAGGGAAGATCCACCGACCAGGCCGGTTGGTCGTGCCTGGCGGGCCACGGCCCGATGGTTAATATCGAGAGCTTGTATATATACTTAGTCGCTGTGTAAACTATACTTGTGCGATGCAGAATAGTACGACGTCATTTGAACGCTTGTTGTATGTAGCGCCATCTGTTAGATGTAGGCGGAACTTCTTCGTCTGTGCGGACTCGCCACAGGGTCTAGTTTTGCCTGAGAGGTCGTAAGCTGTTTCCAATAACATTTCATGACTTGCTTATCAGAGTTTATTGCTTTATTATGCTTCCAGTTCAATATGGAATAAGAAATCGCTTGTTCCTAGGATATAAAAAACACTTTCGCTCCCAAGGTATTCAGTACTTTCTGAATAAGGATGACGAAGGACACATCGAAGCGATTATCGAAGATTTCTAACGTAAAGTAAAAACAAAGAAGTAGACGACTGTTAACAGTCTATTTGGGTAACAGTAGCGTCATTTTGTCGTACGAATTACATTGTATTTGAATTTACATCTTAACACCTCACATAAGGATATCTCACCTGAGTTGATTAACAGCTCGGACAGTGTCAAACTTAAAGGGTTCCTTAGTGTCGTTGGGTTTGATACACCTGACGTAGTGCGGGGTGGTGGCCGACAGCGTGCACATGAGCGCTGACAACGACTGGCGGAACTGCGAGCCCACTGTGTGCTTGTGGCCCGACGCTCGGCGGGGAGGTTGCTACAAGCGTACAAAACAATTTTTCTTACTTGTTTTATTAGGTAACCAAACAAACACATGATTAAATAATTCAGTCACTGCTTTCAGAGTATATACGTTCTCTATAAATAGCGACCAAAAAAAAAATACACAGAGATGGATGTCTTATACATATCTTTGTCAATTGGGATATACTTAATAATAGGGGTTAACTGTACGAAGTTGCCGTTGTATAGTAATAGATACTTTGAATTAACATAAAACCTTCATGATGTGAGATTTTCGAGTGAACCTTTTTACAAAAGATACCTATAAGATACTTCTTTTAAAAAATGTGCAACATTCGATTTTCGATTTTAAATTGTTTTTTTTTTACTTAGCTTAGACGGGTAAGATTGATACTTAGAAAATCCGAGTCAATATTGAATACGAGTTCCGACGCGGAATTAATGCAGCAGAAACGGCTTGCAATATCAACGCTGTGTTTGAAAAGGAGACTGCTAATGAACGCACCGTGCGTTTTTGGTTTAAACGCCTTCGTGGAACAAACCACGTAGAAGACTGCCCACATAGGTGAATAACGCTGAATTGAAGAAGATGGTGGAAGCCGATCCGAGTCAAACTACCCAGGAATTAGCGCCATGGTTTAACGTTACCCAACCTACAATATTGGCGCATTTGCATCAAATCAATAAGATAAAAATATGAAAAACGGGTGCCTCATGATTTGACTGATCTGATGAAAGTAATGCGTGTTGAAACTTGTGTTGCCTTGTTGAATCGGTACAGAAATGAAGGAATATTAGATCTAATTGTGATATGTGATGAAAAGTGGATTCTTTACGATAACTGTAAGCGTAAAATGCAATGGCTGATCCCAGGTCACGCAACAGTGCCCTAAAGCAAAGCTTACCAATAAAAACGTAATGGTAAATGTTTGGTGGTCTATGCATGGTGTTATTCACTATAGTTTTCTCAGGTTTGGTCAAGCAATAACAGCAGATGTTTACTGTGCCGAACTTCGAACAATGATGGCGAAACTGGCAGTGAAACAGCCAAGACTCGTGAATCGACTTCACCATTATTGCTACATAATAACCCAAGACCTCACACTGTTGTTTAAAATAACCCTTTGCTATTGTAAGTTTTAGTCTCATCGAGAATATGATTTTTTAAGTCCAATGTAGAAGAAAACCTTTTAAAACTCTGTGCTACTATTATGAATGTGAAAGTAGAGATGTGATTAATGAGTTAACTAAAACTTAAAGATACACATAGGTTAGTAACTGGACTCAGCTAATGCGACGGTTCAATTTAGGCCTACGGATGTAACGAAACTGGCGCCACAAAACCAATTAGACAGTTTTCACAGAATCAGGGTAGTAGTCACCACATTATAACAGAGGTAGTTGCCACGACATAGTTGCCACGAGGTAGTTGCCATGAGATAGTTAACAAGAGGATGTTGCCATGAGATAGTTACCAAGAGATGTTGCCACGTCAAAGTTGCCACGAGGTAGTTGCCATGAGATAGTTACTAAGAGGGAGTTGCCACAAGGTAGTTGCCATGAGACAGTTACTAAGAGAGAGTTGCCACGAGTTAGTTGCCATGAGATAGTTACTAAGAGGGAGTTGCCACAAGGTAGTTGCCATGAGACAGTTACTAAGAGAGAGTTGCCACGAGGTAGTTGTCATGAGATAGTTACTAAAAGGGAAGTTGCCATGAGATAGTTACTAAGAGGGAATTGCCTCGACATAGTTTGACATAAGTTTGACATAAGGCAGTTGCCATGAAATAGTTACTAAGAGGGAATTGCCTCGACATAGTTTGACACAATGTAGTTGCCATGAGATAGTTACCAAGAGGGAGTTGCCACAACATAGTTTCCACGAAGTAGTTACCACGAGATAGTTGCCACTACGCAGTTGCTGTTAGGCAGTTGCCATTAGGCAATTGACACCAGGTAATTGCCACTAGGCAGTTGCCACTATGCAGTTCATTAGACAGTTGTCACGAGGCAGTCGCCACAAAACCACAACAAGTCTTTCGAGACTCACAGTTAGACTAGTAAGAGGCACAGAAGGCGTGGTCCTCCTCTTAGAAGGCGGCGGCAGAGTGTTGGCCGTCTCCAGCGGCGTGTCAGCCGCAAACATGGCGTGGATGAGCCGACACGTCGTGGCAGACTTCACGCACTCCAGCTGTTCCGTCGACACTGTGTCCCGATTCTTTTCCAGGAACCCCCCGGATTGGTACTCTACGTTGTCAGCGAAGTGCTTTATGATAAATGCTGGAACAGAATTGGGTTAGTCAACTTTGATTGTAATACGACAATACTAAGAACTCACTCTCATAATTCGACTAGGCAGGCTATTGAAAATATATTGATATTAAACTATAAATGTATTGCCTAAGTTTTTAATTACATGTTGTATTTTATAGACTGTTTACGCATTGTATTCACAACCAAATCAGAAAAAAATTTGGGCATAACGAATGTTGTATTTTATCCTAATAAAATTCAAAAATGTTTTCCATAGAATACTGGTCAGAATCTATTGTATAGAATCGAATTAGGCATTATGTGTCGAAAATCGATTGTAATAACATAATTAGGAAGAGAAGTCACCTCGTCACATTGCCCATCCCAACTATTCCAATAGAAAAGGTTGACAATACCGAACTTCTCTGGTAAGGTACAGCCGCGTCGTGGGATCCGGACGTACTCCAACTTGCAGTATTCAGCTTCGAGCACAAAATATGCATCAACACATGTTTTGTCTCAGTGCGAGGCATTTTCAGGATCGTTTGGCAACGAATGAGCGATGAGTAGCCTTGCGCACTTGCTTTTATCGTAGTCACTATCTTCACTATCGTTCGAATATAAAAGTGAATTATTTTGTGAGTAGGCCAATGAAAAGTTTGTTCGTTCGTTCAGTAATGCATTTTTCCCTATATTCTAAACTCAAATGCTTCCAATACACTAGCTTTCAAGCCTTTTTGGCATGTATGTAAAATTTTAAAAGTGTGGCTATCATTTCATTTATGTCCCTTACCAGAGGAGTTCGGTACCGGTAACAATTTTCTATTGCAGTAGTTGGAATGGGCAATTCGAGGTTGCATGACGGGTGCCACTCTGCCCAATATTTTTTTAAATATACTACTATTTCAGTTTACTTTACAGCCTGTATGTTCTATATGTAGTTCATGACTCACCAGCATTCCCGAACCGTGGCTTCATGAAGTGCGGGTAGTTATGGCAGGACTGATGTAGCTTGGCGACGAAGCCCTTGTCGCTGCCGCCCGGCACGCGGCACTGCTCGTCCAGTAGCGCGAGGATACCGAGCCGGTCCTCGATCAGGTCGATGCACGGCTGGTTGTCGTAGAAGTCTATCATCTCCCATGATATTTCTTCCTGTTAGACCACATACGTATTTGTTTATACATAGAAATAAATAAACCGGCAGTAGAAAACGAGTAAGTGTCGTATCTACCTCTTGATCGCAAATGGCATCGGATTTGTGACACCACTGCTAACACTAGCATAATAACTTAATTAGCCCCTACAGTAATCATTTCCAAATTGCTAGTAATTTCGACGTAGCAGTAGTGAATGCAACTGCTATATATGTGATCTCCGGTTAGATTACCGAATCAGGCAAGAAATTCTCATTACGAAGCCTTCAGTTGTGCTTTAAAAATGGATAATTGATTCCTGACACGTATGACCTAGAATCTTAGACGGGAAAATGTGGGAGTAGTAAGCCTCAGACTACCCCTTTGAGAATTTAAACGTGAGACTACCTATTTATACGATATCTTAATAGCATAGCATGAACACAGCATAGGCATCTGACAAAAAGTGGTACTGTCAAGAAATAATAGGGTTTTTGCCTGTTTTTGATGTTGTACGTTATTTTTACACAAAAGAGCAAAATTCAAATCAAGCAATCAATCAAATCATTTATTATCCACTAAGTGTACAATGAGGTGAGCTGAGGTGCTACAATGATATGAGTAGTGCTTTTGAAATTTGGATATAAGAAAAAATAGATGTGTAGTGAAGATATCAGCTCGCTATTTACCTCGGGTAAGTACGTTTAAATAGCGATTACGTCACAGTTTGTATCACGCATCCTTTTGACAATTATCCACAATACCAGATATTAACAATTGTAGAATATTTATTTTAGAGCAGGTTTAAAAAAGAATGATTTATAGGGTTTAGGTAATATTGGTTAATTTGACAAAAATTATGTAACTTAACTACCACATTAGCAGTGCGACAAGCTTGCCTACTGAAGTATTCACATATATTTATTGTTGACTTACATTCTAAATTATTGAACGAACACTGACCTTAATATACTCGTCCTGCTCTAACTTGAACACGTGTGAATTGAACTGTTGCTGTAGCTTTTCATTCGCGTAATTGATACAGAACTGCTCGAACGAATTGATCTCGAATGTTTCAAAACCGTAGATATCAAGTACACCTGCGAAAAGATATTGTTAGAATATTTGTATTTACTTAATTATGTGCTTTTAACAAGTGAGAAACGCCAATTAATTGCCGTAAATCTTAAGAGTTCGAATAATGGTTCAAGTAATATGCAAAGGTCACGTGATACCACGAGACCTTGAGGTCAGAGGTCATAGTCATTTCGGGGTATATCGATATTCTGAGTCGAAAGTCGTTGACCGCGAGTCTCTCGTCTCCGGTTCTCGAGTTGAAAGTTGTATAATAGACAGACGGACAGACGGACAAAACTGCTGTTAATGAGATTTTTCGAACTCTAAAAAGACAACCGCGCTAGGAATAACTCCTATGTCACAGGGCAATTTACAAACATTCAAACAAAGAACACCCAGACTCGGAACAACCATTTGTGGATCACACAAAGTTTTTGGCTCGTGTGACTTCGAACTCACAACACTCGACGCATGGGCAGCGGCGAGGCGACCATTACCACCATTCGTGCAGTTCTAATAGTAAGAATAAATATTTAGAACTATATGACTTTGCCATTTCAACTACCTAGCTAAGATAGTTGAAATGGCAAAGTTATATAGTTAAATATGGCTGAGAATTGAGTAAAATTCGAATGCAAGTGTGACGTCACAGTGAGTCATGCTTAGATGCGGCCGTTAAAGCGTGCCCCATTATACGATTGAAGCTCGTACCGAGCTAACGTTTCTGTTCAGGTCAGCTTATACGGGTGAGGTATCTTGTTGATTTATGTCAAATCAATAAAATTGTGATAAAAGTTGAATGGAGCGATTTTGTTGGTTATTTATGATTTTCAAATAAATTGCCGCATTGAATGTTTTCAAGATAACCTCTGTTTTTTTGTTGTATTGAGATACTAACAGATAAAACTTGGACAGCACGGTTAGCGTAGTGGTTTAAGCTGTCACTGCTACCATGCAGAGTATTGCGGGTTCGAATTCCGAACGGGACAATAAATTTGCGATCCACTCATGGTTGTATTGCATCGGGGTGTTCTTTGTATCCGTTGTTTAAATGTTATAAAGTTCCAAGAACAAGTTATAAGAACAAATTTGTTCTTCCTGCGGGAGTTGTTTTATTATCTATGCCGCACCCTTAATCCAAAAACCTACATCCTTGATGAGAGCGTCATCAAGCAAGCTCCGCGAAAACTCGGAGTTCTGAACAGGATGAGACGGTTCTTCGCGCCTGGGCAGCTGTGCTTACTGTATAAAGCGCAAATGCATCCGTGCGTAGAGTACTGTTCTCATCTTTGAGATGGCTCCACGCAGTACTTGCTCTCGACAGGTTACAGCGGCGGGCTGTCCCTTTCATCGGAGATTCAAAGGTCACGTCACTGGAACCTCTGCAACTCTGTAGGGACATCGTCTCATTGGCATGTTTCTACAGAATATACCACGAGGAGTGCTCTTAAGAGTTATTCCACTTTATCCCGCCCTCCCCTTTCTTATCAAAAATAACGCGTGCTGGGCTGTCAGCCTTACACAGTAGAGTCGATTAGAGCGCGCAACAACAAGTTTGGGTCTTCATACGTCTGCCGAACGATCTTGGCATGGAATTTTCTGACAAGGCACGTGCTTCCTTCTATCTTCAATCCTGGTTCTTTTAAGCGGAGCGTAAAAAGCACCTTTTCAGGCTGTCGAAGTAGGGACCTTAACATCGCCTCAGCTGCTATGAGGATGATGTGGTTACTGCTCTTGGGTACCATATGATTGCTTACCATCAAGCGGAGTGTGGCCATTTTCGCGAGCAAAATAAGAAAGAAGGAAATTTTGATCAATGCTTTGATGAGGTAACTTACTCTCTGCTTCTTTGATATTCTTAGATACTAACAGAGAAAAGATGAAATCATAATGACATGTAAACAAAATGTATAGTTTATACTACAATTTTTTTTTATATGGTACCTATGAAGTGCTTGTTGTCGTGCGTGGTGTCGAGCGCGCGGTTGACGGCGCGCACGAGCCACGCGAACAGCTCGCCGTACATGCGCTTGGCGAGCGCGTCGCGCGCGAACGTGGCGCGCGCCGCGTCCATGCGCGACACTATCACCTCGTGCGCAGACGCGATGCGCCGGTGCGTCAGCCAGCGGGACAGCTCCACGCGCGATATGCCCAGCAGTGAGCATACCACGCTTAAGTGCTTATCGTTAGTCTGGAAATAATAAAACGTTGTGTATTTATGTACTTTTCTTGAATTATATTTTTATTTAATCTATATTTTGTATTAATTTTGCATACTGCTATGACAGCAGAATATGATGATACTAAATAAATGTTGTAAGAACTTTTACCTACCAATGTTCCGCAAAAATAAAGATTTGATTTGATTTGATTAAATACTACTTGACGGAAATATTTTAAGCGGCAGAGGTTGGAAAATATAGAGTTAATACTGCTTGCCAATAATAGGTTGTTATTCGCAAACACTGCAGTTGTAACAATTTGTTTTTCAATATCAACAGTATATGGTAATAGAGTATACAAGACCGGTCCAATGATAGAACCCTGTGGTATCCTACCACCATATTTTTCTTGTTATTCTTTATTAGGCATTTATGCTATAATAGAATACAGGCACGCGTTTTATTATATGCGAACATGACTGTTGAAAATGGTAAACGTCATTTTATGAGAATATAAGAATATAAATGTGTTATTTAAATAATGAGATAGTAACATAGTGTCAAAGTATAGTAAAGAAAAAAGTAGGTCGGTCCATAAGTAATTGAAAAAGAAGAAAATGCCAACTGTGAAAAATGCAGTCGACCGAGAACTTACCGGTAACTAATCCAAAAATATATAGGCCCGTCTCATTGTAGCCTACTACTTGAAATATTAATAAGATATAGATTACTCAGGCATCTTTAGAAATATATAGCAGCAGTAGGCAACTCAGGTATTGAAAAAATTTTAGAACTCGACATGCATCATAATCTCTTGTAAAAGACGTTATCAGTAAAATGAACAAAAAGGGAAAAAGTAGGTGAACTATTTCTAGACTTAAGTCCAGCATTTGATACTGTACTTGACAAACTTGACTACTATGGTGTACGGGGTAAGACAACAAGACTTTGAAACATCTTAAATCATATTTTGAAAATGTTTGTGGAGTTCGAAGCTGCAACAAAATTCACGACTCGCCACGTGAAATATAAAACTTGTAGATCTTGGTCCAATATTTTTACCGTTGACAACCTCATAATTAATGCTAGTAAAACTAATGGAAGCTGTTTTGATTGGCCTCTCCAAATATGAGTAAAGTGTACCTAACCTCTACTTGTCCTAAGTTAATTAATTATAATGTATCGCTAACTTACACTGATATAAGCGCCATCTTCGCATTCAGATGTTGGCGGAGCATCAGGGTCGCACGCGGTGAGTTCCACGTTGCCGAGATGGAGGATTGTGGCCAGCACCGTGAACATGTCGCGTTGTTCCGACTCAGTCACACCTGCCGATAAAATACTATATAAATAAATTTCTTCAACCACGGTTAGCGGTTGCTATGAAGGCTCGCATCACCACAAAAGTGATATGTACACTGCCAACCTTTTTAAAAGCTGTGTTGCCACTGTAGCGTATTATTATAGTAGTGCAACGGTCCTTCACTACCTGGCAACATTATTAGAACAAAACATTAAGTTTTTATGTTGCTAAAAATTAAAGAGTCAGCTTAGGTAGATTTTCACAAATTTGTGTAACTCCCGCAATTGATCACGCCTCGACAGTAAACAGAGGTTTAGCACTCACATATGTACCTCCAATTGCGTTTTAACGATTTCAATAGGTATAATAGCTCACTCACCTAAAGTAGTGAGCGCGCTCTTCGTCTCGTTGAAAGCCTTTAAATCATCGACGCCATCGATGTTGGGGCTGCCACCTTGGTTCAAGTAGTGGAACGAATCTTGATGGTCTGCAACAAATTAAAGCTTTTATAGTACAACTACTTACTATCACTACGTACTATAAAGTACAACTAAGGTGATAAAAAGTACACAGCCATCCTAATATAAACCTTTACATCTAAAAAAAGAATTCTCATCCGCATAAGGATTCCTTAGTCTTCTTTCCTTCTTCTTCTTCGCGGGAATAAAATAATATCTATAGGTGATAGTCTAGTGGAAGACTGTTAACCTGCCACGCAGAGGTATTGCGTGCGATAGCAAGACCTCTGATTATTTTAAGTTATGTGCGTATTATATAATTAGTTAATTACCGCTTTCTTCAACGATGAAGAAAAATATTGTGAGGAATCCTGCATGTCTTAGAGTCATCCATAATGGTCTCGAAGATATGTATGTGAAGTCTGACATACCTCTCACATTGAGAAAGGGCCGGGCCCTGCAGTTAGACAATTTATATACAGGGCTGATATTATATTAATACTGGTATCTGTTGATACAAGACAAGATTTTTTCGATGCTATCTTCCGTAAGATGAAGATCCTTGTTCAGCCGAGCTGCTAAAGTTTAAGCGGAATTGTGGTTTTGCAAAAATTCTGCTGTGACACTCGTCGAACTTTACGTTTATTTTATTTTATTGCTTGTTACTCTAGCTTAATTACCATTACGAGAGGCAGCGTGCGTGTTCCCACGCGCGCCTCTGTGTCGTGTCTTCGTCCCCCCACGAGGGGACAGTAGGAAAAAATTATCTTTGAATAGTGTAAGTTGATTTGTGTAGTGGCCTGCCGTTTTATAACCTCAGCGGCGTCGCGATTGCATGTGAAACTGATTCGCGCGGCTCTGGTTATGTCGAGGAAAACCGTGGTAGGTTTAGTCGGTATTACCGGAGAGTCGCCATCTTGCCCCCGGTGAGTCCGACATAACCTCTCCGTCGCCCCGCGGAGAGGTACGTGTCAATGGATAAAAAAGGCTTATTTACCTACCATACTCTTGACAAAATAAATAATATAAGAGTTTGTTTGTTTTTTGTTTGAACGCGCTAATCTCTGGAACTACCAGTGACGAATTAATTAGAAAATATTTTCAATTTTTAGTCTATTTCTTGAGGAAGATTAAGCTATATAACATCACACTACAAGTCACGAGAGCGGAGTAGTAATCTAAATAAATTTCGCAAAGATATTAACATGACAAAAGAACATAGGGTACTTTGCATCCATAAAAATAATATTCCCAAGCGAGCAAAGCTTCGGAAAAAAGCTAGTACTTTAACACATTATTATTTATATATTGGTAGTAAGCGAAACTAGTTTTTTGGAACCAATAAATATTATCTTATCTTATAGAATATTAGTCTTTGAAATTAAACTACTATATACGGATTTTATCGTGTTGTGTATTTGACACTTTATTACTACCAACTACCATCTTAGTCTCCCCGTGACCATGGCTGCTGAAAAGGAACCGAAACGTCGGCGAAAGTGTAAAAGTAAAATTAAATTAAATCTAAATAGTTTTAATATTTTTAATAATAATTCAATTAGTTTAAAATATTTTTTTTTTTTTTGTAAAGTTCAATAGTAGTAGTAATGTAACAGTTTTTCAAAATTGTAAATGTAATAAAGTGTCAAATAAACAACGCGATAAAATCCGTATATAGTAATTTCATTTCAATGAATAATATTCGCGTAAACGGAAGACAATATTATGAATATTACTCTGTTCGTAATTCATTGCTAGTAAATCTCTTGGGTGGTACCACACCTGCTTTTTATCTTGGCGTAATTCATTGACGGTATACCTCCCCGCGGAAAAGGAGAGTAGAGTGGTTATGTCTTCACTATGGCAGCATCAGGCGCGCCTGCGCCGTCCGGTCCGCCGGCGGCGTATCGGATCCGCAAGGATACTTTAATCGCAGATCCGCTCCGCTGCCTCCTTCCACGAGATAACGTCTTCCCAGAAGGATGCGACCGCTATCCAGTTCCTCTCGCTGTCGACTATGGCTCTGATCACGGCCGGCAGCGGTAGGTTGACACCCACAACGTCGACGAGTTCACGGCGCTGCACCACCCAGGCTGGACATGCCTCGAGCGTGTGCTGCGCCGTGTCCTCAACACACTCGCACTGGTGGCAGATGAGACTCGGTTCCCTCCTACCGACCGTGTGCAGGTACTTGCCAAAGCAACCGTGCTCTGACAATACCTGCACCAGTCGGCAGGAAAGGGTCCAGTGCTACCGCCCTGCCACACAGCCCACAGCTCCAACACCGGCTGGAGGCCCTAACGGTTCTGAATACGGATGCGGGAACTTCCAGCAGTGCCTTCTATTTTTAAAATACGCCGTGGCTGGCTCGGTTTCTTGTACCAGTTGTCACCTCCTGGAGGAGACGAACACCCGTCTTCTCCCGTACCGACGGTAACACTTTAAATGTTTCGGCGAGCACTGGCGCTTCCAAGTCCCACGGAGGAGTTCCAGCCAACACGCAAGCTGCATCGGCCGACACCGTGTGGTATCCGCGTATGACCCTGACCGCCATGATGTTTTGTGGTCTCAGCAAGAGACTCCTGCACTGGGTGGTGAGGGAGTGGTGGTAAACTCACCTAGCTTGAGTTCGGGCATGTGGTGTGCGGCAGCGCAGAGCTGGTAGAACACGTGGTAGTTCCGCTCGGCCCCGCTCTGGTACACCACGCGCGACTTCTCCAGCAGGTAGGTCCGCATGCTGGCGCCCGAGATACGGTACATGCTGTCGAAGTGGATCTCTATGAACTTGCCGAAGCGAGACGAGTTGTCGTTGCGTGTGGTTTTTGCGTTGCCTATTGCCTGTAACATACCTAATTGTATTAGGTCTTATATATAGCTTGTGATACAATCACAAGTGATCAATATCAGTTCGGCAGAAACGTTATTGATTTTTCCGTTAGAATCAAAATATACATTCTAATTTATGTATAGTCCATTTTTCACTAGGCTTGTTAAGTTAACAATAAAGCTACCAGTACACCAAATTACTAAAAAAGAACAAGTAACATAAATTTCTACACGAACATTTAAATCACTAGTATATAAGCTTTTCTGACCATTAACATGAATTTAAAAGATGCCGCTCAGTTTAAAGTAATTTAGTTAGCTTTAAAAAATCTTTATTTCCATAAAAATGGGCAAACAATTCACAATTAGGCATATGATTTAAAAAAAAAATTTACAAATCTAATTTTTGTCGGCATTCGCCTATACATAGAGTTCTTAATCAGTGCAATATTATTCATTGAAAGTAAACTACTATATACGGATTTTATCGCGTTGTTTATTTTACACTATATCACGCGATAAAATCCGTATATAGTAGTTTAATATCAATAAATAACATTCGCGTAAACAGAAGACAATATTATGCAATATTATTATTATCCAAACACACAATCCAGATATTAACATTTTTGGTGATTCGTTTTGCAAATTCAAAGCTAGTATTGTTTAGCCTGTTTAAGATAAATTAAAATAAGATTAGATCGCGTGATCAGAAGGCTGGTCTTTTCTTAGCCCAAAGAATCAGCATTGCCATTCAACGTGGCAATGCTGCCAGTCGTCTGGGCACGTTACCAGTTGACAGCGATGCTGAAGAATTCTACGATGCCTAAACCATTTTTGTAAATATTTAGTATTATAATTATTTGTAATTATGTTAATTATGTTATCTTTTTAGTACATTTGTAAATATAGGTTACATGCATATTGTATATAAATAATTTTGTTATGCGAATAAAATATACTAAAGAATATCATAATAAAAACGATATATTACATAATATATGTATACAAACCAAATAAGATTACGTTATAATACTTATAAAAATGTAAACACCTAACTTCTCTATAACCAGCCCATATTATGTATACCGTGTCATACATATCAGACAAAATACTATGTAACGAAATTTAATATTGTATTAATATGTATGATGTGGTAGTGCTATAAATAAATATAAATATTCGTGTAGAAATTTCCATCATAGGACTCTTGTATGTTTTGACTTACTCACGTATTCAATATGTATACGCTTAAAAAAACTAAAACTTTAAACCTCTCTATTTCACAATAAACTCACCTCCATAATAGGACTGGACGCTAAAACCTTCCTCTCGACCTGAGTCTCACTCGCGTTTCCTCCGACCGCCGCGAAGTACCTCATCGCATATTTCGCTGACACCGTTTTACCTGCGCCTGATTCGCCACTCACTGTAAACAATGAGAAAGAAGACATTAATTGTTATTACAGTATATCAAAATCATAACTCCCCTTTTTTCTTTGCCGTAGTCGGGTAAAAAACTAGAATACATATAGGTAATAAAACCGCAATCAGTGTCAGTGTCTGGATATTTATCCGCTCAGTTCTCCTAAGCTACGCAACGGATTTTGTTGTGGTTTTTACTCTCATTTAGAGAATTTCTGCCGAAAAGTTTATGTGTATAAAACAGTTCAATTAAGTTTGTAACTAGTATAGAAATGTCCATATTTTGTAACCAAGTAGCCGTTTTTCTCCGATGCTTACACGGCATACTCTAGGTAAAACTTATGAGATACATCAAACTAGTGTTCGAATTGATGGTCTTAAATCCTAACGAAATATTAGCGAGGATGATCTCCTAAGCTCACAATAACCATTTTATCTCATAATTATTATTATTAGTGAAAAATAAAAGCTTATACACGAAACAATTTTGACCGACATTGAGATTTCTTATCTAGTGAAAAATAAGTAATAATAATTAATACTAGAGTAGAAATACAACCATGAAACGATACTTCAGTGACAGATCACTGATCTGTAATTCACATTCACTTAGATTGACTGAATACAATATAAGCATTTACTTAAGGGCTTTTATTTTGTTATACTGGTAAACGTCGCATATAGCAAATCTCGCTAGTAAATTTGAGTTTGAATTTATTAAGATGAGGAAGAAGAAAGTCTTACCAATAATACTCTGATCCCTTCTTTCTCTTTCTAACTTGGTGTAGGCCTCCTCCGACACAGCAAAGATGTGAGGGTCGAGATCACCCATCGACTGCCCACGATACGCCATAATTGTTTCATCACCTGCAAGTAGAACGTATAATTATATTGAATCATTGTATTGAAAAGCAATCAGAGTGCCTAGTGCGAGTCTGTTTTACGTTAACACGTTTATGACGTTCGGCGCTCCGATTGGCCCGCTCCAAGTTCTTAACCAATCAGAGAGCCAAACGCGGTACACATTGTGAACGCGGTACACATTGTGAACGCGGTACACATTGTGAACGCGGTACACATTTTGATCGCGTTAACGTAAAAACAACTTGCACTAGGCACCCAGTTATCTGACCCGCAGTCACACACAATAATATAGAAAAACAATAATTTATTATTCGAAAACACCATAATTGGAAATTTAAGACTACGATAAAATATTTGAAGACCTCAATTGAATATTTTAAGACAATAAACAAATAATAATAAGTAAATAATTCAATGATAATAATCGTTTATATGAAGACAACGATTGAATATTCAAAGACAAAAATCGAATACTAAAAAACAACAATCGAATATTCGAATACAAATGCGATACGTGAACATCAATCGCTCCGATTACCAAATACAAGACATCGTTGTCAGGTGCAAAAATGTTAATTAAAAGTCTATTCTCTCACCGCACGTGACTAATAATAACATAGGTACTGCGAATGCCGCCTACCTTCATCCCCAATTGATATCAATGACGAATTACGAATGTATTCAAACAACTAAAGTATCTGAATAATTTTTGAACAATCAAACATCACTACTAGTGCTTCTTAACGGTTTTTACGATTCAGTAAAGAAAATTATACTGTCTATACTCTATACAGAATATAAAGCACATATTTGTATGTAACTGAAATATCTTAGGATTCGATCGGCTGTGCAAACTCCCATACTGCTTCCGAGTCCAATCCACTCCGTTTGGTTACAGCCGTGTGCGCCTGGGTGCTTTTGCTGTTCCGATAACTTTAACGTTATAGGACATTGACAAAGTGCGATGCGACAGCGCTACGGGATACCCAGACTTGAAAGCGTGCCGGCAGATTCGCACGTTTGCACCCGGATTCCGAATTCGGAGCACACTTTTAGCCCCACGCATCCGTTCTGCCACGCTTCGATGCGCGCCGTTCGGTGTGAGTCGTTATCGGAACGTAAAGTAAATTTACGGACGATTTAGCCAAAGTACCAAATATCTATTATTTACAACCAGTTAGGTAGGTTTCGAGTTCAATCCTACTACTACTATACCTCTGACATTTCGAAATTATGTGCGTATTAAATAGTTAATTATCGCTCGCTTAGGTTCGCCTAAAAACGAAGGAAAACATCGTGAGGAAACCTGCATGTCTCAAAGTTCTCCATGATGTTCTCGAATATATGTGAATTCTGCCAATCCACACTGGGACAGCGTGGTGGACTATGGCCTAACCCTTCTCGTACTGAGAAGAGGCCCGTGCCCAGCAGTGATACAGTTTATATACAGGGCTGATATTATAGGTAGACTCTTCTTACCGTAAATAGGTAAATCGTAGTAAGGGTTGATGGCCACCAGTACGATGCCGCAGTATGTGTAGATGGCGTTGCGGTCGCAAAACCTGTAATAATAATATTATGAATTTATGTAGTATCGAGACTTCATTCCGAAATCGATGCCCGCACCTTGCAATTTTGTCTAAGAGTAAGTTCGCAATAATCGATTATTGGTTTGGGCATTGTTGCTGAGAAAAATATCACCGTATTGTAGTAGCTGAAATTTAAAAAAAGTTTTCTAATACAATTATTCTAGTGTGGATGTTGTTTTTTGTGTTTGTTGTATGAATGTCTGTTAAGTCTTGCGAATTAGTAGATAATTATTCAAAGAGCGGACGATGGCTTTAAAAGAATTCGGATAAGCCGTAACTTGGCGGGACCCCATTGTGATAAAATAATTGGGAAGAGAGGCACACCCTCGGACCGCCCAAATATTTCGCTTCGCTTTCAAGACAGTTTGATTCATTTCTATTGCAATAGTTGGAGTAGGCAGTCTGAGGGTGGATGGCGGGTTCCTTTCCAGTAGCGTAGCGTAGCGGGGACGACAGGGACTGCCCGCCCCGGGTGGCACTTTTAGGGAACGGCAAAATTTTACATTAAATAATAATAATATCTTGTAAATATTTTAATAATTTCAGGACGAATGAGACGAATAAACAGATGTACAATACAAAATAATGATGACTGTTTTTGCCGATAACTTCTATAGAATAACTATATATTCTATAATATACAGTAATTTTAAAGAACTTTTAAACTAACTTTTCAATTGAAATACTTAAATAAGAGGGCGGTCTATTTTTACCGCCCCGGGCTGCTGAGACCCACACTACGCCACTGTTCCTTTCATCCCAATTATTTCATTAAAATAATTTACGTTCACATATGAATATTTTGAGCATAGTGCGTTGTATGAAAATGACGTCAAAGGTTCTGAAAGTGAAGTTATAGGTACGTCAACGAAATCACGGACATAATCAAATACATAATATAGCCGATATAATCTTTTGTCGTCTATATTTTATCACATCCGCGGGACATGACTCACGACTCGAGCTGCTCTCATCCGAGATTTTTACATACAGCCATCGTTTTATTCGCGATAAGCCATTCCTGCTACCAATACCAAAACGCTGAGTACCTACAGTTATCAAACAAATGTGAACTTAATGTTCTATTAGATAAGATTGTGAATAGATTTGGCACACGCGTATAACGATGTCAGATGATTCAGTGCGGGTATGTGGACACAACTGGTCTGTGTTACGTTTTATATAAATTTTATGTAATTTTAAGGAATGTAAAGATTGAAATTAAGCTACTGTTTAGTGGATTTCACAGAGATTTATTTAAAAAAATAACTATTTCAAATAATTTATTATTTTAGCTATTATTATTTAAACTTTTCCCATGTTTTGGGTGATTTTCAGGAACCAGGGCTGGGAATGTTAAGTTGTTAGATAGTTATATATAGTAACATACATAAACTTGTTAAAAATTTTCAGCCCGTTTATGATTATTACTCCGCTACCGTTGCTCGTAGCGTGATTTTATATAGGTAACTTTCCTCAAAATAGGGTTACCTAAAGAAAATTTTCATATCCGACTGGTTGTAGACGACATTAGCGCTATCAAACAAAAAACAACAATCTATATCTCTCAAACTTATACAAATTTTATAGCTTTATAAAATTTGTATAGATTTGAGTGTATCGAATTTTGTGAGAGTACCTAATTTTGTAAGGACACCCATTTACCTACAAGATGCAAGTTCCTTGAAGCAAGTGTCGTGTCATCGTTGTCATACTTGGTGAAAACAATAGGGATAGATAAAGGCATACTTCAAAAATTTGTCTGGTGTCAATAAGCCTTTATGTTATGCTTGTTACTAAATCACGCGTTGAACGCATTTGGTCAAAACTTGGCACGCAAATAGATAGTCTATTTCCTGGCACAGAACACACATTAGTGCGTAGTCCTGAAAATGTTTAATCCTGGTATATGTTCCCGTAGGCTTCGCCCCGGTAGTGTACTAGCCATGTCCTGCACTTCGTTTGTAAATTTTGAATGTACCTACTGCTTTGTAATACTACTTTGTAATGTAGGTACCTATAGCCTTTTAATTAAATTGAATTATTCATTTTACCACCCGGCCAAACTTTGTGTGTGAAATATAAGTGTAGTTAGTTCATATCTGCTGAGCCCTACAAGACCATACAAGCGTATGTTTATGTAAAATTATAACCTGGATTCTAGACAAACAACAAGCTTATAATTTCAAAAACAATACTTGTTTCGGTAACCACCCAACTAAAAGCCAATACCTAATACATTAACCTATTTGGGAATCGTGTCCGGCATCGCACGATCAACAGTCGAACTAACGCCTATACCTCTGCACTAACGAATATACAATATTATATCGATTACACACCACAATTCCTCAATTAAAAAGCTATCAAATTACCAACGGTAGGTGAGCATTGAGTCATTAGACTGATTATCTACAATAAAACAAATTGCATAACATCATATAATGTTTTAATGAAGTTACTTTATCTAGCCTTTTTCTTGCAACTTTCTTATCTTCGGTTTTGCTCTCGTGTAGGATCGCTCGTTGAAGTCCCAATTCGGATAGTCCGGGATTAATTGTTCAAATTTTATTTTGTATCTCGGAATTCTCTGCTTGTAGACTGGGACTGTGTCCGTAAGATTACGGGTATACACAGCCCTATTACGTGGGTTTTCTAACATATCCGGGGTCTTAAAGCGTGATACTGTAAAATATTATACTAGCTAATACCTTTGTACAACTTTGAGATCAAGCCGTGTCGCGATTGACTTCACGAACTTCCAATTAACGGACACCCAAACTCAAAACAAAAATGAACTGCATCACACAAATAATTGTCCCGTGTGGGATTCGAATCCACAAAACTGGCATCGGTAACAAGAGCGCCTTGATTACTGCGTCATTTACGCAATGATATCTGCGGGGTGCGGTAGGGTGTCCCAATCCAGAATAGTAAGGCTACCACAAAAAGTAAGGTCTCAACTTGAAGTTCTAGGATGGGACATAGGCCATCCCTATTAAGGAGGCCCCTGTCTAGTGTCCTCCCCATGATTGTCTGTTCTAAAGTGGTATATAGGCCATCGCTTAAAAGCTGGGCCACCGTCCAGCAAATACACCAAAGATTTGGATCAGCTACAATACCATAATAGTTCTGATGATAATCTGACTCACCTAACCCTAAGGTTGTGTAGAACAGCCGGTTCGTGGAGGTATGACAGAGATGTTAGGTCGTTCTGTCCGATGAGCAGCGACGGGTTTCGTAGCGGCGGCATCTTACCCTCATCAGTTATCTGTAATAAGAGTATTACCTACTTATATCTACATTGACACACTTAAATAAGACATTATGGAAAACCGGGACAGGAAAACGAATAAAGACTGGCGGGCAGCTTCCTTTAAATCTGGCTATTTTGAGCTGCCTGGCTGGATAGTACACTACTGATCGCAGTCTAACAACCTCGTGTTGTGTTTCTATGATAAGTCGGGTTTTTAGAGTCCTTAGGAAAGCGGTGGCTCGGTGACGCAGCTGTAGTAATTGTGACTGCTGTGCATGTGATTCCCGTGTCGACCAAAGTGTTACTGGGTTTATCCGCCAAGAATCTCTCAAGAATATATCTCTCCATAATCGTATCGCACTGCTGGCCCACCGAATGAAAGCGAGAAAATCGAATGTTAACCTATCAACCAACGTTAGGACGCCGGCATCCGAGATTTACCAGACTATTTAAAACGTACATTTTGTTATGATAATCTTCTTTTGTTTGAATAGCTTTTTTGTATTTTCTTATTTTTGATAACTGGATTGGTTGAGAGGTTAATGAGTTTGCGAACCCACTTGTGCACTATAATATTACCTGCGCAGATGTCTAATGATGATCTGCCGAGGTAAGTGAAATTGGGTCAGCAAAATATAACATACGACTTTTTGCCAACATTAGGTACAATACATAATTATCTTTATCCGATTGACATAGGCGCATAAGATGGGGCTTGGTGGACCGTATCCATCTCAGGATTATCTTGTGCCTCACAAAATTCGATGGTTGTAGGTCATCGCTGCTTAGGGCCCTAGACCCTCTCAGAAAATAATCCTGGCTTTAGCAATGTCCTTAGAGTTGCGAAAGTCTGATCTCCCTTTCTCGAAAATTAATATACTTATTCAGTCCGAATTGACTAACTGACTGTGAGTTGATGTTTCAGAATATTAAGAAAACTAATCATATCATTCAACATGATATTGTTTCCGCATTGTCGACATCATGTCACGGATTATCGCGCTATTAAAATCATTCAACCATACGATGTCATTATTAATTAAGTTCATATTGATAGTATCAAGTTGATAACTATCAACACAATATTTTTAAATTGGTAACTGAGATCTGCGATAGGATCAGCCACTAGGTTTGCTAATTTCACCATTCCATTTCGATAAAAATAATTAAGCACGGAACGGACTTTTAGAATATTTGAACTACCCTCGTCAATCCATGTTTCGAAGAGGACTTTGCAAACATTCAAACTGCGGACACAAAGAACACCTGGACTCAGCACAAGAATTTGTTGATCACAGAACATCGTATGGGTATCTAACCCACAAATTTCGACAATTGGCGAGACGACCAATTAAACCAGTACGCCATCCCAGCAGTCAATTTAATCTATCTCTTGGTCTTATACAACTAGAACTTATAGAGCCACATTGTAAAGTGCTTACCTTAATCTGTCGTATCTGATTAGTCTGGTCGATCTTGACGATGAGCACGCCGGACCGGTAGTCCGACGTGACCGTGGCACTCTCCCACACTTTCTCTGGGTGTTCCACCCATATTCGGGCACCCTGGCCACAAAAAAAACATTTGAGATCATATCAGTCCTGTTACTGAAAAGCTGATGAGCAAAAGGTGCACTACTACTTTATACGAAGGATGAATATCCAAAAACAATAAAGATATAAATCTTTGATCATCACCAGACCATATCATCAATAATGGCAAGAAATTTATGAGGTCTTCTCACCTGTATATACTTTAGTAAATACCTGATTTTCCATAGTCATAAAAATGTATTACACATATAACAATACAAATTGTTAATATCACACAGCAGCAAATATGTATACAAATTATAGTTTATTCAAGGGAAACCCCTATTTTATCTATAGATGTTATTTTTATTTATAAGTTGAAAAGGCACAATCATCCATTCCATTAACTTTGTCAGCACTCAATACTCTCTTAGAATTCAATCCAAATTGTAAAATGCTTGTGATCAAATGGAAGACACTACTGCTTGTATGGCTAATGTATCAGTATATTAAATAATTATATTATACATTATGGTTAAGGTTTTGGACAACCACTGTATAAATGTTTGGTATGTTTTATAATCAGTATTATATCAATTAATTAAAAAAAAAAAAAGATATATAATTATAGCTGCAATGTTTGTGATCACATACCTAGCTTTTGAATGACTTGACAGATGGAGGGTCATATTCATATATTTGTTTTGTTGAGATGATGGTTTGATAAGATTCCATTGATAGCATTATACTCGTTAATAAAAGTCTACTTTTAATTACTAGTAAATGTATAAATATGTGTTAAAATTTGGAGCTATTTGCCTAAGTTTTTGGTTCCTTCTGCCAAAAATCTATGCCTAGTCTGGGGATGAGCTAAGCAAACACTCTTTACATAATAATTTATATCGATCCTGTGCAACTAAAATAGTTGTTTCTGGGGTCAGCTAAGTGGAAAGGACATAGGCATGTCATGCCATGTCAACCAAATATTTTAAAGACATAAAGGTGAAATATATACACATAGTTTGTAGGTAGGCAGTGTGTAGGTTAGTTACTTATAGTGTTTTGCAACAATATTTTTTATTTAAGAAAGACAACTCCCACACTAGGTATATGGTGGTCCTGGGTTGTGGAAGACTTTACAAACATTCAAACAGCAGACACAAAAAACACCCAGACCCGGAACAACCATTTGTGGATCACATAAATTTTTGTCCCTTGTGTATTATTATGCCTGTCTCAGTCAGTACTGGTTTATCATACAATTAGTAAAAATAGGAATGCCATAAACTGAGCTAATTGTAAATTAACTAATAGATTAATTGTTTATGAAAGGAAGGATTGTTATAGGACAGAATCATGGCTAAGTGTAATTTTGTTGAGCTATTTGTATAGCTATGCAAACACCTTAACCTGTCATTTGATGGAATGCCAGATATAATTGAAAATCTATTGTATCTGGCCGCTGGTGTGCCATTGCCACTCAATAGATCATCCAGATTTTTGTAAAAATGTGACATGACTATTGGTCTGTGCTTATGTTATTAGGTAAACAGTGTCATATGGCATTTTTCTTATCAGAGAAAATAATAAATCTAAATTTTTAAAGATCAAGTTGTTGTGTGATATTATTAATTATTAAATAAGCTATTAATTCAATAGAATAAGAGCTAGTAGAGTAGGTAAATCCTTAGGTTTTAGAAGTGCAATGTTATAAATATAAAGATTACATAATCTTCTTCTCTCTTAGCCTTTATTATTCTCAAGTCATTTGGGGTCGGCTTTTCTGGTCTAACCGGATTTGACTGGATATCAGTTTTTTCTACATAAGTCTACATAATATGGTAGATATATAAAATCAAATAGGGCATTATTACATGATATACTTAATAGTTAGTATTGAGTAGAGATTTGTAGACAAACTTGTTAGGCATCCTCACCTTGTGCATAAGCAAAACATGTGTCAGCACATATCATATCATATACTTAATAATATATGATAGGTGCCTCTCTTTGCAATTATTTTATACCATATGGTACACTTCATAGTTCTAATAAAACTGCTATCAGGTCGGGCCACACAATGTTTAAAACATGGTATAGACTAAACACAGTAGGTACCTTAGAATAAAAAGAAAATATTACCTACTGTCCTCATAAATACATATCATATTCATTTATGAATAGCCAATATGGAATTATATCTAAGTTATTATTCAAGATATATATCCCAATATCCTATTATGTAATTTATACTGCTGACTATGAAAATGCAAGCACTCCAGCATTTATTATTAAAAGAATAAAGGCATTCTTTCTTAATAAAGAGTGTACCTATGTTAAAGTAGTAGTAAACTAATACTTTAAGAAAACATTAATACTTATTGAGAATCAAATAGGTACATTTGGATTGTGTACAACATAACAAACTCAATAAGTGAATAAAGAAGCCTTATTACTTGATAATATCATTATATTTTTAATTATTACTATAGGTACAGTAATTGTAGGATCAAGATAACAACTCAATTTAATTCTGACAGTCAGGGAAATTAAAAACATATCTACTGATAAAGATCAGTATTTAGTACATACACAATCCATGTATATAGTTATCTAACATAAGTGCTCATATGCTGTGAAATTATGTTTTTAATAATTCATAAGCATAAAAAAATATGATTACATTAGCCCAGATAGCATTGTTGATTAACATAATTTATTATGTCAGCTTAGGAAAGTAGACAATAATGTAATATATTGTTATTATTGAATAAGAAAATTTTTATTGAGGGTAGTAGGGGCGTAATTTGGATTGAAAAGTTAAATACTATGCCTGAATACGTCATACTATAATCTGACATCATACCGGAACTCGAAATGTTATCTCTATGTTATGAAGACAACCAACAAATATTAATACGATGCACAAATTAGCATTCGCGTGTGTAAACGATGAAAATGACGTCCCCAGAAACTCAAAGAAGGTCAATTAATATAAACAGAAGATTTCAACATAAATTAATTAATAAATAACATAAAACATATCATAGGTGTGTAGAGCAATTATTTATCTACGGTTTTTAAAAAGTTTAGTTACTTTTAATTACGAAAATAAAAAAAACGACTGCCAAAAAACAAAATACAATCAAATACATTTCACTTGAAGTTTTACCTTAGTATACAGCTCCTTCGTCGTCATGTTAATATTTCACAATAATCTTGATAAAACAAATTGGTATTTAACTATTATTTTATTATTTCACCACGAGTTCAGAACTTAAATAATCCATTTTAATTGTAAGGTAGATTCGAAATATGATTTTTCCGAATGCGAAACGTCACTGCAATGTTATTGACATTTTATTTTCAGTGTTATCAGTTTTAACAAATATCACAATATAATTGATTAACCGAACTGTTAAACTTCTCTGTGTGAGAATATTGCATGATTTCTACGAGGAAGCAATTCTTAATGGAATCTAATAAAGTAGGTAACAAAAAATCATTTGACAACAATACAAATCGAAAGTTATGCTTATCTATAAAGTTCCCACGGTCGGTGCTGCCATGATAAAATATGCGAATTTAGGCCAACTTAACGCTTCATTACGCGCAGACTTCTCGATGATTATATCGATATTGTGCCTTATGAATATTCAAGTTATAGATTAACACACACCGGATTGCAGCGCATGATTATAAATATAAATAAAATATTGCAGCATACGATTATAAAAAGATTATTCTACTTATTATCAATTGTATTATTATCAAGCTGGGATGCGCTGCAGATGATAGTATTTTGGTATTTGTATTGAAACTACTGCCACAAAAGAAATAGTACACCGTTATGGTTTAATATCTTGCTCCTAGTTTATATTCACCCAGTTCTATTGCTGCGTATTTACGTACCTAGTTCTGTTATTTTATACTACCTACCTAAATACGATACACAGTGTTATTGATCTAGGGCTTTAAAACCTCGTATCCACTAGGCAACAATTGACGTACAACACGTGACGCTCAACAAGATCGGCAAGATTGAACAACAACGCGCGACGTTGCCAGCTAACGCGCAACATGACACTCGGCTCGTTGTTTGTTTCTGTGCAACATACAGTTGAGCATCACGTGTTGTCAAGTAAAGACGTGACACGCAAAAATTTCTGTAGTGTGGTGTAATAAAGTGTGCTGAAATCTGAAATCTATTTTCTCTGGCGACATGTTGCCGACGACTGGTTATGCGTGGACAGACAACGTTGCTAATCAAAGTTCCGCGTTACCATGTGCAACAATGTTGTGCAACATGTCGCGCTTCAAATATTGCCTAGTGGATACGCGGTTTAATTCTGTTTCTTTGTCCCTTAAAGCCTTGTACGTAAGTATCAAGAGTTCTATACAAAAAGCGATGAAAATCAACATAAATACGCACTACGCTCTCGAAATTTACTCAACCTGTCTGTATCTAACTTGCACATGCACTCAAACAGTCCATAAGTGATGTCGGTAAAAATATATAATAAGGTTCCAGATACAATAAAAAAATTAGAGACTACACCGGTGTTTATTATTAAATTAAAAAGTCTCTTGATAGAAAAGTGCTACTACTACTATACTATCAATGAATACCTGAATGATAAACTACTAAAGAGTTAATTACACTAGTACACATACATTCATAACAATTAAAATGGTTACACTAAAGTTCTAAGACTAAAGTTCTCTAAGTACAATAAAAACAGATACAGATACCATATATTATCCTCTCTATCCTACTTTGCTCTACCCGACAGGGTTCACAATGACTCATTTAAGTTAAGCACTACCACCTAAGTATACATTGTGAAATGCAATAAAGTATTGAGTATTGTTGTGCAACCTTGCCGATCTTGTTGAGCGTCACGTGTTATGCGTCAATTGTTGCCTAGTGGATACGAGGCTTATCAGTTACTGAGGGTGTTGTACAACAAATGGCAAATAAAAATACACAAATCGCTTTAAAAGGAAATGGTGTAATTAATTTTGAGTGATCTTGTAAATTGTAATTCCACAGTGCGATTTAAATTTTTAATTTTTAATGTTGCTGATTTATGTCGCGCGTTATATATGACGGAATTTGTTAAATTTTAGTTATCGTTTGTATTAGAATACGTGATTTGCCAAAAATAAAAGATATTTGTAAATAAATAAAATAATTAGGTAGTTTTGTTCCTATCAGCCTATAATTCACATGTTTTGACTGTATGTACTTTCCGTTAACCTAAAATCATGAAATTAGGCTTACCTACGTGCTTTCACTGTTATACGTACCTAACTATTTAAAATAAATTAATATTACCCCCGAAATGGATAATAATAATAATGGATAATCTTATTCGCATATTTATATTATTTATTAAGTTTGGACGAATTTCATGTAGGAAAGTTTTTATTTTATAATCTTTTACTTCATAAGGTTAAATAATTACGCAATAACGTGGTACATATCATAAACATTATACCTACTTGTGCATAAAGCAATGTAGTGTATTTGTAAACAAAGATCCGCGGCGTTTAATTAATAACAATTTATTTCACAGTCAATAACTTTACCAGTTAGTAACATGTATTATAAAAAAAACATACTGCTGAATTGAGAACCTCCTCCTTTTTGAAGTCGGTTAATAATGAGATAACTGCTTCGGTGGCCAGTGTATAAATAACAATTGTATCTCATAAAATTGTTATTTATATAAATTATTGTCTGTATATTTAAATTATAGGTGTGTAGTTGCCGCATTTACTTGGATAATAAAATGAAAGCCATAAATTGTGACTGAAGCATATATTTCTACAATTTTAAGTCATAATTTTCCCAGCCTTTAAAATTATGATTTACAATATAAAATTACAATATTGTACGTTGAAAGCATTAAATATCGCAATGCCTAAAACAAAAGTAACCATAGAAATAAATTAGATCTAGCCCAATATCCGAGACCGAATGCTATTGTCGTTACATTGCGTGTTCTACTACTTAAATAATTCACTTATTTTCTGGAGAAGGAAACCATGCCTGGCACGCCTCTGTGGCGATCTCGCAAAGCGCAGTGAAGGTTTTGCCGCGGGGATCATATTCTGTAAAATATAAAAAATAAAGATCATATTTTTATATAAATGTCTAAAATAATATAGACATATAGATATATAGATATAAAAAGAGGATTTTTTAAAAGTAGATGCTCATTGAGCGATTTGGTTAATCCTATCTCTCGCTATCCTCCGGAAGAAAAATTATTTAATCTCTTACCAGTGGGTCCCCTTTTGCCGAACATAATGCCGTTCATAGGAGCGTTCTTGTAGTTGGCCTCGCTGACTTCCACTAAGGAGAGCAGCACAGCCACCAAGCAAACGACGCCAATGGTGAATCGCATCATGTCTCCGGACATCTGGAAAATTGTAAATATGCTTTAAAAATGGTAAACTTCGAAATATATAAAAAGAATAAGAAGGATCGTAAATAATAGAGTATCATGTTATTTACAGTACAAGAGAAAATGTATTATTTATTCAGCAGAATGTGAATGTTATACAAAAAAAAGTGATTTAATTTTAAAGTTGCTGTTACAATAAACAATAGAAGTAGAATAAGCTGAACAAAATGTTTTAAGTAGAAATAAATACCTTGGTTTTGTTGGTATATTTGTTACTGGTAACACTGTTGAAGTCGAACGTCAACTGATGCTGTGGAAGGATTTTCGCCTCAATTTATACTGGGAAAATCAGGACATGGCGGCAATGTCCACTCAATTATTGGATTACTGGATAGTGACCGCATATTGACAGTGCTCTGGGGATTATAACTTAGTTAGTGCATAAGATTAATAGTTGGGTATGGGACGTATAAAGGGTAGCCTCTGCCATCTTTGATTTTTATAACGTACTTATCTACCCACAACATGTACAGATTCCAGTTGGATATTTCAATATTGAATCAAACTTATTATAATTAAATGTTTTTTTATGTACACCCAAACCTACATGTTGGTTACATAATAGGTCTGTCGGTTTCTTTGTACCAGTATTGGGTGAATATCATTTAAAATGACCATTTTGATAGCAAAATTTGTCCACACGCGACCGTTTAATGATAAAATTATTTTTTTTACTATGTAAAAAGTACTTATAATAGTACTCTGATATATTGTCTAGCTACATTATACAGATTTATATATTCATTCCTAATAATAAAAAAATAATATTCCTTTTTTGTCACCCAACGCGGATACTCTCCATGCAAAAAAATTTGTCCACTTCACGGGCTGCGTCACAAAATTCATCTGAATAAATATATTACGGGCACGCCACGATCGTGGCGGTAAGTCCCGTGTTTGAGGAGTGGCTGGAGAGGCGGCATGGCGCCCTCACCTTCCGGCTGACACAGGTAATGACTGGCCACGGTTGTTTTGGCCAGTTCCTGTGTCGTATACGCCGGCAAGAGACGCCCGGTTGTCACCACTGCGGCGACTGCCGCGACGTTGTTGTGGACACGGCGCTGCACACTTTGGCGGATTGCCCCGCCTGGGCATCGCAGCGCCGTGAGCTGATCGCGGCAGTCGGATTGGTTGCCCTCTCGCTCCCGGCTGTAGTTCAGTCTATGGTCCGGAGTGAGAGGTCGTGGAACGCCGTCGCCTCCTTTTGTGAGGAAGTCATTTCCATCAAGGAGGCGGCGGAGCGGGAGAGGGAGCGCTTAAACCCTCTCCCCAACCGTAGAACCGGGCGCCGGAGGGCGCGAGATGACCTCCAGCCACCCTGAGGATTGACCTGGGGGTGGCGGGCTTTGTGGGCCTGCCCGCCATCCGTTCAGCACCAGGTAGGAGAGGCGGCGTGCGTGTTCCCACGAGCGCCTCTGTGGCGAGTCCGTCTCCCCTCTAGGGGGGACAGTAGGGATAATTTGTGAGAAGTGCCTTTGGGTAGGTCTGTTCGTGTAGTGGCCTGCCGTTTCATATGGCGGGCCGAAACCTCGGCGGGGTCGCGACCGCATGTGCAAGTGATTCGCGCGGCCCCGTCGACAGTGGTTTTGTCGAGGAACACCGTGGTAGGTTTAGTCGGTATTCCGGGAGGTACATTATCTTCTTAACATCTTTCTGTTACCCCGGCGAGTCCGACATAACCCCTCCGCCCGCCCCCGCGGAGGGGTATGCTTCAAGCATTCCCACACGTAAAAAAAAAACATAATAAAAATGTGAATAAATATATTAGCTATTATATTTAATGATTAGTGAACCCTTTTCAAAACTTTGTTAATTGCCATTGATTTGGGTAAAATTTATTTAATGTTAATTATTTCAAATATTAAAATATTGGGTAGAAAATAATGTCCATTATTTTGTTCATTTTTGTAATAGTAAATATGGTATTAATCGGTAATTGTAAAATGGCAACACTCGGACTATAACGAGCCAATCACATGCCAGAATCGAATATGAGTCGGTAATTTTGTCCTCGAGTGAGAAAAGAGAATGACGCGTGTTTCTTTGTCGGCGAGCAAAATTCCAATTTTAATTTGTCGGTTTTGTTTTAAACAACGCAGGTAAGTGAGCACTTATATTATTTAATTGATCTTTATTGAAATGCAGGGTGGTTTGAATTCATTGAGATTTCTATTTGGCTTATTATATTTGAAGTTGCTTTCAAAGTATGGCGGATTTTCATTTTTGTTATGATTTGTCACACTTTTTGTTTACATTACAAAAAAGAAATAATAAAAATGAACTAAAGTCACAATCACATTGCTGATGAAATAATGTTGTATGTTTGAGTATATTTTTGTATATAACATGGGTCCGTTTGTCTTTCTGTTTATTGCGTTCACTATCATTTGTCCATGTTTATTTAATATTAGTACACAAATATCTGTATTTCCGTGTTAGAAGCGTCCGTAGCTAAGTGTAACTGATGATTAAGCGATTGTTGGTGCGGCATATCTATGTATAGGTGGGTTTCCTCAGGTTTCTCGTTAGACCTCAGTCTCATCTGATAGAAAATGATGACGAGTTTGATGGTCTATCACGCTCACTCAGAACATGTCTTTTAACTGACTTTAAAAAAGGAGAGGTTCTGAATTCGATTGTATATTTTTATGTATGTTCCCGCATAACTTATCTGTTTATAAACCGATTCTGATGTATTCTCATGTTACATTGAGTTTTATAGTTATGATTCGTGTTTTTCATTGTGTTCATGACAGTTAATATGTCTTGAAATTTTAAGTTCCTATGGTTATTGCAGTGGATACGTGGCCACAGCAACTCTTCTGGCAATGATGCTGGAGAATAACTGGCAAAGAGAGGATCGAACACCAAAATGGTAGGATCCGAACCATTTGTCCCGATACCCTTCTGCCAGCTCAAAACATGGTTATGCGATAGAACCACGAAACTACAAGAAAAACAGTGGACAGAAACAAAGGAATGTAGACAGACGAAGGAAGCCCTTCCATCCTTAGACAAACATCTGTTACGCAAACTGCTACGTTCCACAAGGAAAAACCTACGCCACCTAGTGGGTATAATAACGGGTCACTGCTCACTTAACAAGAACCTGTTCAACATCGGCATCACTGACAGTCCCTTATGTAGAGGCTGCATGGAGACTGAGGAGACATCGGCTCACGTGCTCCTACATTGTAAAAGCGTGAGCAACCAACGGGCGAAACTTCTAAACAGTCCAGAAACGATAAAAGAGGTACTGCGCAATATCGGTCCCCTATTATCTTTCTGAACGGAGCTGAGGTGGTATGAGTAACCGAACAATATTTCGCGTCGGTTACTTACGCACAATGGCCAAATTGTAGAGCTAAGTGCGGATAACACACGTCCAACTAACTAAATAACTATCCATGAGAACAGTAAGGTAAGTTAAGCTGCACGTTACCCCATTAATGATTACCAGCCAGGCTGTAGCATCCCAGGTTACTGCCAATTTGCGCCACGATACCTTTGACAAAGGTCTTAGCTCTATGTACTGAGAAAAATAATTACATCCTAGTCTGCTCTAGCTATGTTTGATAAAAATCTAGCTACAAAGAGGATCATCATGATTTTGAGTACGACATTGTAAGGTGTAGCACTCGAAATTTCGCTTGTGGTGCCTCATGGTGAGTTTTTTTTAGGATTCCGAACCAAGATCATAAAACGGATCCTTTAGGGTTCCCTTCACCACGTCGCATCATGTAAAATTAGGAAACATTTGTCTAAAAGTTACCAATACGTTTCTAGTTGTACGAAATTTTACAGTGGGATTAAGGACTAAGGTCTTAGAACGAGATCTACTTTCTGGACGGCAAAACAAAACTGGCACCTCTTTAAACCTTTAAACTTTAGAACCTTAAACATAGTCAGCGAAACATAACTGTTATACATCTCTGCTTACCTTTCGGGAATAGCAGGCGTGTACCTTAGATTAAGTTTTAGGAGCTTTGGCAACAAGTGACGCTACCAGTGATAGTGTAGATAACAATTTAAAACATTAGTATTCGTCTTCAACGCCATGCTCGGCGGCGAGAGGTCGTGGCAGGCAGTGGTCTCCTTCTGCGAGGCTGTCATGGCGCAGAAGAAGACCGCGGAGAGGGTCAGGGAGAACAACCTCTTCGCTAACCCTCTCCGGCGCAGACGGATGGGAGCGAGGAGGAGGCGATTTGCCCGCCTTCTCGCACCTGTATAGTGGGGTCACTGGTACAGAGTCGGGGGACTCTCTACCGGCTTGCACGGCCCCACACGTCTGGGGGGTGGCCTTGCTCACCAAGCTTGCTCACCTTGCTCACCTCTTCCACAGGTGTTGCAGCCCGGTCACCATCAGCGGTGCCAACCGCCGGACGCCGGACTACAGATAGTCCGCTCTGAGGACACTCCTCGAGGTTCGAGGCGAGTTTTGGCAGCGGCCCATGTCGTGTAGTGTTTCGCACGCATCGGTTCTTGGTCCGCTCCTGTGCTCTACGTGCTGTCCTATCCCCCGGGCTGAGCGTCATCGGTTACGCTGACGACACCCTCGTCTTAGCCCGTGGGGGTACCTTCGAGGAGGCGGCACGTTTGGCCACCGTGGGGGTTTCCCAGGTGGTCGGGCGTATCGGGGCGCTGGGTTTACTGGTGGCTACTAACAAGACGGAGCCTTTGGGCGGCTATTGCCAAATTTGGACGGGCCCAGTGCTAGTTGCCGGCGACTTTACACGGGGGTTGTCCGGTCGATAGTGCTTTACGGTGCACCGGTGTGGGCGGACTCCCTGACCGCTCAGTGCAGGACTCTCTTGCGGAGACCGCAGAGAGTCATAGCGGTCAGGGTAATACGTGGATACCGCACAGTGTCGGCCGACGCAGCTTGCGCGTTGGCCGGAACACCTCCGTTGGATTTGGAGGCTGAAGTTCTCGCCGAAGTGTTTGCAGTGAGTGAGGCGGTGCGGGAGGAGACGGGTTGTCGTCCACTCCCGACAGTGATTGAGTGCGCGCGCAATCGAGCGCATCAAGGCATGATATTATAAAGTGTAAGGCGCGGCTGGAGGCGCCCTTGGCCGGTTTCAGAACCGTTGGGGCCCTCCAGCCGGTATTGGAGCGGTGGGCAGGGCGGCAGCATGGGACCCTTTCCCGGCTAGTGCAGGTGTTGTCAGGGCACGGTTGCTTTGGCAAATATCTGCACACGGTCGCCAGGAGGGAACCGAGTCCTGTCTGCCACCACTGCGACTGTGAGGAGTACACGGCGCAGCACACGCTCGAGCAATGTCCTGCTTGGGCGGTGCAGCGCCGTGAACTCATTGAAATTGTGGGTGAAGATCTCTCGCTGCCGGCCGTGATCAAAGCCATGGTCGACAGCGAGAGGAAGTGGGCAGCGGTCGCGTCCTTCTGCGAGGATGTCATCTTGCAGAAGGAGGCGGCGGAGCGGATCCGTAAAGAAAGTATCCTTGCGGATCCGAGCCGTCGCCGGCGAACCGGGCGGCACAGGCGTGCTGAAGCGCGCATAATGAAGGCCGCGGGCGGGAGAACGGGGATCTCCCGCCTGCCAACCATTGAGTAGGTCCGATGCTCTATGTAGAGCCGGGGCGTCGCCGAGGAGTTGCAGACTGCTGGGTGGGTCGCTGAGGTAGTAACTTGCCAGAGGTCCATCCACTATTAAAGGCAGCCTCTCACCTCCCCTTGTGGCGAGAGCGTATGAATCAGGCGCATTTCATTGCACAAAGAAAATTAAAAAAAAAAAAAAAAAAAAAGGTAACTTCGGTAAAATTTGGCAAGGTTTACTTTTACCTGTAGGCATGTTTTCAAAATTCGTAGATTCATCAGATCAGATCCCCGAAATTCAACTTCCATCTAAACAGTATCTGATTTCGAATCAGTCCCCAAAATCAATTCTACCAACCAAAAAACATGTATATGGAATTCCGTTTGTCAAGATAGATAGATACCTTTAACGTTGTTAGTTATAATCATTAGGTATATATTGTTCGACATTAGTGACTTAGTGCATTCTGCGTAAATAGAAACACCAATCATTAAATAATTATGTTCGGGTACTTTGAAATAACTACACTGGAACATTGAGACAACTACCATCTTAGTCTCCCCGTGACCATGGCTGCTGAAAAGCAACCGAAACGTCGGAGAAAGTGTAAACTTAAATATAAATAGTTTTAATAATTTAATTAGTTTAAATATCAGTAAAGTGTAATAGTAGTAGTTTCTAAATTATGTAATAAAGTGATATATGAAAAGATAAAATCCGTATATAGTAGTTTAATTTCAACAAAAATAATCTCTCAAATTACTCTATATCCAGGCTTAACTGGTTCATAAGACCCAGGCAGCCTCATGGGAGAGTATTCAACTTATTGTTCTACACACCACATATAGAATCCCGTTTAATTATTTTCTATAACACGATCTTCAGATAAAATTGCAAGATATTGAATCTGAATTCAATTAAGAGGGTGACTTCGATATAAAAAGGGTTGGAAACTGTTAAGATGCATCAGTTCGTCTGCGTTTCTTGTGTCAAGAAGACTTGAAGTTCATATCAAGTAAGTTTTGTTATTGTTTCTAAATAAATGTCTCTAGATCATAAAATAGTTTCTTAATAAAAAAGTATTACTTAATAAAAATATTACAAACTAACATAAGTCAGCGATGTTTGTCGATAAGCTGACAAGTTATGTCAGCTTATCGACAAACATCGCTGACTATGTATAAAACCCAATAAAACAACTTTGTAATTGTTCATATTCTGGCCTCATACCATCAGCATATACAAACTTACATTGATTATACATACATAACGCGTACACACATATATAGGGATGGTCATGTAGCCCTCGCTTGAACATCCCCGGTGAACCACCGGTTGTGGTGTATTTCATCCGCATTAAGTCAGCTAAATATTCTTTGGGACACACGTGAGAGACAGCGTGTTGCCATTTATCAGCAAAACTTTGACCAGCTCATGAGTCAATTGCTACCTTCAAAGTGCGCAAATATTGTAATTTAATCGGTAATTACATTTTTGAGCCATTTAGGCTCATTGGGTCTGAGCGCTTGTAGGTATAGAAAGCTCGCAAAACGCCTGATCGTCGCTTCGCGTGTTCAGAAAGTTTTTTTCTTGGCGCAAAGTATCGGCATTGCCACGTTAAATGACAATGCTGATTCTCTGCTACCAGTCTTCTATCAGTTGACAGCGATGCTGACGAATGTTACGGCGCCTTTACCAGTTTAAATAAATAATTAGTTCTAGATATAATTATTATTTGTCTTTTTTAATACTTATGTAAATATATTAGCTTATTTATGGCTGTAGCAATATTGAATAATGTACATAATATATTTTAAATAAACTATTAATTATTATCTTTGCGGCAAAAAAGTCAGTTGTGTAGGCTGGCATACATTTTAATTCGCAAATAACGTAACATATCATAAGTAGGTACAGTTATAAAAGTATGTATTACATGAGCAATAAGGTTTCTTATTATAATATACTACTTACACCTACATAATAATTATGTAATAAACAATAATTATGGCTGTAATATTTAATGCGTCGATCGGTGTAGTAGCGTGTCTAATTGTCTATTCGCAGCCGATCGCACGTTACGATTCCTTGTGTGAGAATGTAACAAAAGTGTACCAGGCATTTGGTTAATAATAAACAGCGTGACTGATTAAACAAAGGACATAATATTATTTAAAAGCACATGATGCATATTAATCTCATTTATTTTTCTTTTCTTGTTTAAAAGACAGCTCTACTATAAGTGTTAAATCTAGATTTGCATGAATTATAAAGAGAACTTGGGTCGGGCTCAACATTCTCATATTTTCAATTTTGTTAATTAACTTTCAGATCCTTATAAAGATGCGTTTCCTGTTCGCCCTCTGTATCCTGGCTGTAGCGGTGTGCTTGTTCCACTATGCTGAAGCGACGTACAGGAAGCCTCCTTTCAATGGTTCCATTTTTGGAAAGAGAGGCGTTGTTGGTAAGTTTTACAACATAGCCCTGTGTGTCTACCACTACCTGGTAAGGCATTATTACCGCGTACGCCCGAATGTTACAAACCTACCTACACACATCAACAGAATCTAGGGATATTTTATATTTCAGAAATATCTAAAAATCCATGAAGAATTTTCTGAGTAAATAGCAGAATGATACGTTATTTTAAACCATAAAAAACATATCGTGATCTTTTTGGTGTTATCGCCGTATGATAAAAATATTCATTTCTTCTTATAAAACTATTATATTAAATTAAAATTAAAAAATCTTATAAATCTTATTACTAATAATCAGTGTTGCCACCTCTTACATTAATTACACATCGACATCAATTGTTTATACTTAAAATTAAATTGTCAATGTCTAGCTGCGGTATGAGGTCCCATGTTCTTTGCAAGTGTTCGTAAAGTTGTTGTTCCGTCGTCAAATTTTGCAGGAAATCTCTCAAAGCTTTTCGTTGTAACATGTCCCAGGCATGCTAGATAGGATTTAAGTCGGGCGACTGTGCAGGCCAATCCAAAACATGAATATTGTGGTCTCGGAGAGTGGCTGTTACCAGCAGCGCCGTATGGGAAGAAGCATTATCGTGCATGAATAAAAATTCCTGGCCCATTTGGATTCTGTGTAGGACAATAACAGGCTCTACTACCTCCTCGTGGTATTTTTGTGCAGTCATGTTGCCTTGGATCCAAACGAGCTGGGCTCGTCCGCCAAGACGAATTCCTGCCCACACCATGATTGTCCCGCCTTGGTATGGGTAGACCTTCTGAGGGTGCCGCAAACGGCTAACTCTCCCTGGAGTTCTCCAAACACGTGTTCTTCGTGAATCCGGATGAAACCCAAACCGGGACTTATCGGTAAACAGCACCAAAGTCCATTGTTCGTCACTCAATGATAAATGCGATTGCCACGTCGCAATGCTGGAACATGTAGCGGTCTTCGAGCATGAAGACCAACTTCATGCAACCTTCTTCGCTCGGTTTGGTCACTTACCAGCAGCTGGTGGTCCTCCTGGAGCCTCTGTACTAGTTGCATCGCTGTGATATTGGGTTGTCTTCTAGCGGTCATTTGGAGAAATTGATTCTGTCTCTGCGTAGTAACACGATAACTACCCGTGTGCTGTTCAGCCACATCCCCAGTACTACGATAACGTGACCACAACCTTGATATCACGTTTTGGCTGGTGTGTCGGGCCTCAGCAACGAGGCGTTTAATATCACCATTTTCTAACATGCCCACGGCTCGTAACACTTCATCTCGACTCTAATGACGATGTGACATGACTCCTAAAGCTCACACGGCACGTTAATTTAAAAAAGAAAAACAATCTAATCCTATCTAATTGATATCAATAAAACTATTTTAATTTTCCTTGTCGTAACGAATTACTAACAATTTAGCCGCCGTATTTTGTTTCTTCTTTTGATATTTTTATTAAAATTTTAAAGTTTAGAATATTGATTAAAATAGGTCTCAATCCGTATATAAACTTTATATGGCAACTAAAAGAATTTTAAACTATAAAGTCATAAATAATTTAGGATTCAGGTATCCCTAGATTCTGTTGATGTATATATATATTTTGCAACTCTCTGTCTGGTACATAATATACCTTAGTGCATTAGAAAGGTGATTGTGTAGCACCTAATAACAACTAACTGGCTCACGCTGCTAAAGAGATGGTGGTACGGTCCCAGGATAGATATTGTTTATGTCTCATCTAAATAAGCAAGCATGCAGCTGTATGCTTGCTTATATTACTGTAGATGGTAGGCGGTTTTAAAGGCTATAGACGTATAACACATACCACTCGCGATACGTCTACTTTGTAAAAAACGCTCTCTATGGCAGCTAATGAAGCGAATAAAGCTACTTATTCCGTGCAAAGCACGGCACTTTTATACGGAGCAATGCAAGTTATAGGAGCTCAACACCAGATTATTTACATGTGTTCTTCAGTAGGTACGATCCCCAGACATGAAGAAACCCACGTAATCGGAATGGCATTTGCCGCCAGGCGGACACAAGTTGAGCAACAAATCCGGGACCTTACTAAAGATTATCATTCTGGATCAAACGCTATCTTGTACCTATTAATCAACGAGACGTGGAAACCAGAGAGTTTAAAAAATCTTTTGTTCATTTTCAGATTACGACAACACTGGCAGAGCACTGTCGGCATTGTGCGAGATTGCGTCTGAAACTTGCCAGGCGTGGTACCAAGCATTGGAAAATAAGTAAAACAACCGTGGAGTAACTAGCTTTTTATTTAATGGAAGTGCAGCCTTTCGCTATGTGATAATAATGTTCATAACTACTCATATAAAATGTCAGTGTCTGTAAAATATACCTATGACAAATAAATGTACGAAATGTTCTTTCTTTTTTATTAATTCTTGTTAGATTTTTATGTCAAAATAGTAAAACGAACCTCTTATGTTGCGGCTTTGTCTATCCGTCCGTCTGTCATGGCGCCGTATCTCATCAACTACTAAAGCTATTGTATAATTTATTGATTTTTTTACGCATCCCGCAGTAGAGCCTATGTCTTGTATTGAGCAAAGCTTTAATATAAAACAATTACCGGATACTTATACCTTAGCCTACCCGTGATCATGGCTGCTGAAAAGCAATCGCAACACAGTGTAAATAGATATAAAGTAATATTAATAATAATAATAATATTCTATCACATACACACAACACTATCTAGCCCAAACTAAGCACTATGGGTACTAGACAATGGATCAACATACATATATACTTTTTTGTTGTAAATACATTCATATTATACATAGAAACACCACGACCAAGACAAACATCCAAGTCCATGCACACAAATGTTTGACTTGTGCGGCAACCGAACCCATGACCTCAGGCGTGGCAGTCGGTTACACGCCGTTATTAAAAACTCAAGTTATGCGTATAAAATGGGTAGTTTTAGAAAGTAGGCACATTAAAAATCTAAATAAAAACTATTGTGTCTCGCCGGTGTGGTTAGAAACAATAGAGTTTTATTTATTTATTTAGAAATGGTTAAAATCACTCGAAAGCCCTGGTCTGAGAGTTCTACATAAAGTTCTTGAAGATGTGTGAAGCCAACCAACTCGCTCTTGGCTAGCGTGGCAGACTATGGCCTAACCCTTCTTATACTGAGAAAGGTCCGTGCAGTCCAGCAGTGGAACAATTTGTTTACAGGGCTCATATTATTATTTTTACATAGTAATTTAATTGATAAAATCCGTAAAAATACCTGTACAGTACAATTTGTATGTGTAACATTCGCGTATACATTTATTTATATAGAAACTAAAGGTATGCTACCAAAATCACCTCTGTTTTTGGTAGCATATCTTTAGTTTAACTATCTAAGTCTGGACGTATATAAAACATACTCATATAATTAGTACCTGCCTCGATGCAATCAGGTGGAATCTTCAGATCTTAGAATTCATACGATCTCATCTCGATCTCTAGACGGACTTATTCGGAATGTTATACGTCGTAATTGCTTCAGGGGCAGTGAGGTTTCATCGTGTGAACAGGATTAGAGTTAATGGAGTCTATAACTGAACTAACTTTAGTGGTTATCGAGTGTTTGATGTGCGAAATTGGTCAATATTACACTTCGGGTAACATACCTACTTAAATGTGTACTTATATATATTATAGATAGTAGATTTTTTTGTATTTTATTCAAAATCTTATTATTTTTAAAATATGTATGTCTATGTCCCGAAGGAATATAGGCAAAAGTTTTATGTAAGCCGCATGATATGTTTTTATTAGGTGTCGCTTGTTCGTAATAATCACTACATAACACTTTTATGTGGGGTTTATGTAATACAATGGATCTTAGTCTAAAATAAATTATTTTTCTTATATAAAAGCGTCCCTATTGCTGACTTATGTGAATGTTGTCATGAGCTTTGGTGTTCGTTCAATAGCAGTTCCTACAAAGGCTGGTACTGTGATCCATAAACTCCAATAGGCGCGCCCTTTTTTTCGTGAAATCTAAATTTTTAATAACCGGCGAATTGTTGGTTTAATAGGTATATCTTTGCCTATCCCGTCGGATATAGCGTGAGACTATGTAATAAATAGTTACACTTACAAAATATACTTACTTATACATAATTCGTTTTCATAGATAAGCAAAGGTTATCAAACTTCTAAATACGGTAAACTACCGTACGGTAACTACTTATCTACTTGAACGCGGCACGATGGTAAGTGAAGATACAGAATAGATAATTTCTAATGATAAGCATAGAAGATGTATTTCGTTAACCTTCCCTAAAACTGCTTCTGTATTAGTCTACTTATCACGGGTGTTATCATTTTACGCCTATTCTTATACCTCACACGCTTATACCACAGACTAGCTAAAGTTATCCATGCAATCCGCTAACAATTGTACTAAAAAAATACTACAGTGGTTGCGGGACAAAATAGATGAAGATAATATTATTCGTTATTAATCGTTTGATTTGTTTTTATTAGCCCGGCTGTTACTGTCACCTGTCAATGTAGTTACGTCCGTCGGCGTCGACCTTGGAAGCATAAAAATTATTGTCGATAAAAGACAATATGGATTAGATTTATATTAGCTCAATTTTGTGAAATTGTTTGCATGTTTCCTAAGATTATTTGCAAAAGTAAAATACATTAAGCACCTATAATCGATATGTACATCGTACAGAAGTATATTGCATCCTCGATGGGGATTCTGGTGCGGTACCTTTGAATGTTTCAAGTTTGACAGACGGGCCAAATAATGGTTTGCCTTTAACAAAAGCCGACTGTTTACTAGAAACTAAAAAGTTTGAAATAAATCCTATTTTATGTTTGATTGATTTTTGTGCATTATTTTTTTAATTTGTTTTTTGCAATAAAGAGAGAATTTGGTATTCGTGTAACGGAACACCTTCATCGTACAGTATGTTTTAAGTTACACGTATCAATTTCTGTACATAATCTGTGAACAAAGATGTCAAAATTGGTCATCTGATTGGTTGTCATACACAACAACCTGTCTATTCTCCAATAAGAATCATTTTCAATGAACCACGTTTTACGACGGAAAACAAATATTAAATAATAATCTGTCTAATGGCTGCTACTTTTTGCGATTTACGTGTGTGGCAAATCATATTTTAACTGCAATATAATCAATTAATGAAAGTATACTGTGTTGAAACAAAATACTGTATTCAAAGTTTACACGTGCGATGAAAAATCATTGCTTCCGAATGAGAAATTGACGTCAAAATCCGAAGTCCAAGCTGAGGTAAATGTAAGATTATTTTACTTATTTTTGTGCGTATTTCTTCAATAAGGTTAAGTGCTAGCGGTGTTAATTTATTCTTATATCATAATATAACGTGTCCCTGCCCTTTTGGGTACAATTTCAGTGACGTACACTGTATTTTCCTGTTTTTAAGTGAGGTAACTTAAAAGGTGTAATTATCAGATTTTTGTCAACAACGGTTCTAATTGACAGACAGTCGTAACTATTGCCTAAAATGCTCTAAAAATGTCCTCGTTACAACGAATTAGCATACGAACAATATAAGCAGTGATTTATGTGAAAAACTAATTCAACTATTAGCTAAGCTTGTGTTGTTATATGACTATATCTGAAACCATAAATGAAATGTGTTAAAGATTAAAATTTATTCAATTATAATATAAATATACTTAAATTATGATACGGTATCTTGTTTGCATAGCTATAATTAGAGTAATGATTGATACTATGAGTGAAAGCATGTTTATCAGTCAACAAGATGTACATATACAAAATTGTTTGTAGGGAATTTAATTTTTAATTACTTGCCATATTATTATTCTAAATCCAATCTGACTCAGAGGTTCATAATGTTGCCATTTCATTCATACTATTAATAGAATATGTCAATATCTAATAATTGTGTTTCTTATCAATAAGATAAGATAAATAAGAGCAGCGATAGCTCAGTGGGGAGACCAATAGACTGCAATGCAGAGGGTCTCGGTTTCGAACCCACATCGCGCACCTCTGACTTTCGGAAGTTATATGACTTTTCGAAATTATGTGCGTGTTGATTGACAATGATCGCCTGCTCCGTGACTCGGAGAGCACGTTAAGCCGTTGGTCCCGGCTGCCATGAACATCTATGGCAGTCGTTATTGGGAAGTCAGTACCCTCTAATATCCTGACACTGGTCTAGCCTTAGGGTATCGTTAGCCTTCGGGTTGCAGAGGTCAGGTGGCAGCCGCTCCGTGTAAAAACTGATATCCAGTCAAATCCGGTTAGACCAGAAAAGCCGACCCCAAGTGACTTGGGAATAATAAAGGCTAAGAGAGAAGAATAAGATAAGATAAATAAGAAAATAATATTTTTAATTTTTTTAAGTAACCATCTGCTATGACTTCTCTGATTCAGTATTGGGATTAGATAAAAACTAAGCGGTAAACATTTAGCATTTATATATGCAATGTCTAATATTTTTAACTTATGTTAGTTACATTCATAGACAGTCTTATACAAATGATACAGATCTATCCCAGAATACAATAAGTATCTTTAATTATATAAAATATAATAGTGTTGTGGACATGTTGGGTGCCATGTATATAATGGAAAGCATACATGCCAATATTATAATTTTCTAGTTTATAGTTTATTAACAGAATTAAATTATTAAAATACCAATTGCTAATCATACCTAATACATATACAAACACAGAATTTTATATTCATTTAAATATAAATATGAAAACAATAAAAATTTGGTTGCTAGTAAAATAAATATTTTTTTTATTTATTTTTTGAAGAGATATTGATTATGCAGTGTGTAATGAAATAGTGGTGTTCGTTTATTTTCAGCAATTATGAAGAATGAGCAATAACTTTGGATAAAAACAAACGAAAGCAATATCAAACCGGATGTCCAAGAAAAAGTTATTGGCCAGGTTTGTAAGACTCTCTGAAGCAGCAGACTCTGCTGAAAGAGCAGGGTCATCAAAATCAGCTGCAGTACCACCAAAACCAAGTGATCCACCTAAAACAGCAGAATCAACCATGCCAGTTAAAACCCTATCAGGTGAAACAAGACCATCAATAGAACCAGCTAAAATAAAACCATCAATAAAACCAGATGTAACAACAGTAGCTATGGAACCAGCTGAAACAACAGTTTCTACAGAACTAGCTGAAACAATAGCATCTATGAAACCAGGTGAAACAATTGTATTCATTGAACCTGCTCAAAGATCCGTATTTACCAAACCGGATGAAACAATAGTATATATTGAACCAAGTGAAACAACAGTATCCATGGAATCTGGTGAAACAACAGTAGCAACAGAGCCAGGTGGAACAACAGTATCAACAGAGCCAGGTGGAACAACAGTATCAACAGAGCCAGGTGGAACAACAGTATCAACAGAGCCAGGTGGAACAACAGTATCAGCAGATGCGGCTGAAAAGGCAGAATCAAAGGAACCACCACATAAAAAAGCTAAGGTGACTAAAACCATAGATAACTTGATAGAAGATATTGTTAATTGTCAAAAGCCACTTCAACCAATTATTAGTGATGTCTATCTTAATCCAATACCTTTTACACAATTTTATGTTGGACAAGTGAAACGAATCAATGAGTTATCAAAAATTATATTAACACTAAATCAGAAAATACCATTAAAAGATTATGGCCATTTAAAGAGAGCTTGTAGAAAAGAGGTTCTGTTATTCCCGACGGATTTTTTAACAAAACAGACTCATTGTGCCATTCAATATTATATAGAAGAACATGCTAATGAATTACGTAACTCTTTTGAGTATTTTAAAACTCTTGACGTGCCAGCTATAGCTCCTAAAAGTAAAAAACAATATGTTGAATGTGGAAGAACATGGTCTTGCAATTTTCATCCAGACAAGTACTTAGAAAAGATATTCAATGCTGAACTGTTCACTAAGGAAGAGTTAAAAGACCACAAAATATTCATGGGAATGGCATTTGAAGTTGCCCGATATTATTTAAGCCAGGAAAACCCCAATTTAAAACCATCCCATATTTTACGAGGGGATTGCAATGCAACTATTATTGTTGATCCTTTGGACCAATCTGTTGTGGCTATTGCATTTGATAACAGAGCCAATCACCCCATCCAGCATTCAACCATGCTTGCCATAGACAATGTAGCAAAAACACAAACTGGTGGTGTTTGGTTTGGTGCCACCGATATTTACTCTGACAATTTACGAGGTCTAGGCACTATGGATTTAGTTCTGCATTTGAAAAAGAAATACCCATCTGTGAAATTTGGCGCCAAAGACTACATCAGCAAGAATGATTTGGAGGCAATGAATTTGAGTGCATCAGAATGCCCGTATTTATGTACTGAGTACTACGTGTATGTGATAAGAGAGCCTTGTTTGATGTGTTCTATGGCCTTAGTGCATGCTAGAGCTAATAGAGTGTTCTTTTTTAGAAGAAATGATATGGGTGCATTGGTTTCAAAAACTAAATTGCACTGTGTGTCGTCATTGAATCACCGTTATGAAGTGTTTACAGGCTTTGTGTAGTGTAGTTTTTACAATGTGGTTTTTAGATTGTATATTTAATATTTTTGCAATAAACATATTTTAATGACTTAGTTAGCTTTTTAATTTTTCTCTTTGATGAATATATCTATCTAATATAGCAATACTATATGACTAAACTGCTCAGTAGCAGAATGTCCGCCTTGCGAAATGTCCCGTTTTCAAAATGTCCTGTTCTCAGCATGTCCTTTTCGCTAAACGTCCCTTGTTGTTTCTATTTCCTTAGTATCCGTACAAAACCGGTCAAGTACGGTTCAGATTCGCATACAGAGGGTTCTATAGAAATATACAGTGTGTATTAAAATTAAACTACTATATACGGATTTTATCGCGTTATTTATTTTACACTTTATTACAAAATTTTGTAACTGTCGCACTACTACTAGATACTATTGAACTTTACTAAATTTTAAGCTAATTAATTTATTAAAACTATTAAAACTATTTATATTTAAGTTTACACTTTCCCCGACGTTTCGGTTGCTTTTCAGCAGCCATGGTCACGGGGAGACTAAGATGGTAGTTGTCTCAATGTTCCAGTGTCGTTATTTGAAAGTACCCGAAAAAATTTAATCATTGGTGTTTCTATTTACGCAGAATGAGCTCAGAGTATCATGAAGTCTAGCTGTGGTTTGCTTCTTCTTGGTTTGACTATTTGAATGACTGGATCCCAAGCTAGTGGTATATTCCAACCATCTTCTCTATTGAAATTAGGATGTTTTTTGATTTCAATAGCCTCGCGAAGCATCCTTGGTAGGAATCTGTGTTCTTTAGCGAGAATCTGTGGTTTGTCAAATCTCAGGTAGTGGTTGGTCCCCTGTTGCACATGTTCACACACAGCAGACTTCAACGAGCGTTGGTGTTTAACATCAGCTATGTGTTCTTGTTTGACCAATGTATGAGAGTCCGCAGTTACAATCTATTTTATAGACCCCTGCATCTTGTATAGGTAGTTGGCACTTGACGGATGGTAAAAATTGACTTATCTTCGTTGGCGGCTTGAAGTAGGTGTCGATTGAAGCTCGCTTCAAGATGTAGCCAATCTTGCCAGTGACACCCCTTATATAAGGCAGTATAGCAGGCTGGCGCTCGACTGTGGCTGGCTTTTCTCGGGATCTGTGACAGCGGCGCGGCTGTTGGAGCTTGTTGTCTTGCAGTACTTGCTTGACATGTTGAAAGTCGGGGAAAGTGTAAACTGAAATATAAATAGTTTTAATAAATTAATTAGCTTAAAATTTAGTAAAGTTCAATAGTATCTAGTAGTAGTGTGACAGTGTCAAAATTTTGTAATAAAGTGTAAAATAAATAACGCGATAAAATCCGTGATTGTGTGAGTGATTGGTGCAAGGCCGTCATAGTACCTTTATACAAGGGAAAAGGTTCACAGCAAGATTGCAAAAGCTATAGAGGCATTAGCTTGCTCAGCGTCGTCGGTAAATTATATGCGAAAGAGTTAATTGAAAGGGTTGTGAAAGTAACCGACGAGAAAATATGGGATGCACAAACGGGATTTCGAAAGGGTATGGGATGTACGGATCAGGTCTTTTCCTTACGGTGCATGCCGAGAGAGTTTTGGCCAAAGGTCAAAAGGTCTATTGCGCATTCGTGGATCTGGAAAAGGCTTATGATAAAGTGGTGAGGAATGAACTTTGGTCGGTATTGTCCATGTATGGAGTGAATAGCAGCCTCACGCGAGCTCTGAAATCTCTTTATGATGATTCCAGAGCTTGTGTTAGGATAAATGGGACCTACACAGAATGGTTTAGCATCGAAAAAGGTGTTAGACAAGGATGTGTAGCGTCACCTTGGCTGTTTAACCTATACATGGACAATTGTTTAAAAGATTTAAAAGATTGTGAATGGAGATTAAGAATGAATGAGTTACTTGTCAAATGTCTTCTTTATGCCGATGACCAAGTAATACTTGCGTACTATCGGCAGAAGAGTTGCAGGCGATGGTAACTATTATGCATGGTGCTTTTGAGAGTAAAGGAATGAAAATAAATGTAAGCAAGACGAAAGTAATGGTATTTGAAAAGGAAGAGTGCGTGACGATGTGTAATATTATGATTGATGGAGAAAAAGTGGAGCAAGTGAAAGAGTTTGTATATTTGGGTACTTTGTTTACAAGGGATGGTAAACATGAGGTAGATATTGAAAGGAGAACGATTGCGGGAAACAAAGTGAATGGAGCTCTACGCGCTTTTATGAACAGTCGAAATGTTTCCGAAAAGGCACGTTTGGCTGTTCATAGAGGACTATTAGTGCCCACACTTATGTATGGAAGTGAAAGTTGGGTATGGCAAAAGAAGCATGAGAGCAGAATAAATGCTGTAGAAATGAGAGCGCTGAGAAATATATGTGGTGTGACTCTGAAAGATAGAATAAGGAATAGTGTGATTAGAGAGAGATGCGGCATGAAAGTTGATATAGTGACAAGAATAGAAAAGGGTATGTTAAGCTGGTTTGGGCAAGTAGAAAGAATGGACGAGGAAAGACTGACTAAGAAAGTTTATAGGGCTAGTGTGAATGGAACAGTCGCAAGAGGAAGACCTAGGCGAACGTTTCTTGATCAGATCGGAGGCGTTCTGGACAAAGGCCAGGTTAAGAGCACCTTGAACCGACGGGCGTGTATGAGGAATGGGATGAAAGTGAATGAAGCCAGAGAAGTGTGTCAGGATCGTAGCAAATGGAAATCCGTAGTCTCTGCCTACCCCTCTGGGAAACAGGCGTGAATCTATGTATGTATGTATGATAAAATCCGTATATAGTAGTTTAATTTCAATGAATAACATTCGCGTAAACAGAAGACAATATTATATACAGTGTGTATTATAAACCCTATCCGATCGTTAAAGGTCTTATACAGAAGCTTATTATGAGTACGTAGTTGTCATCCTTTTATAAAAATAATTAAAAAATATTACCCCGGTAAATTCTATTTATATAAAATAATATATTTATTGATTACTTATGGCAGCACCAACAACTCGTAGATCATAATAACTAGGTATCACTAAAGTTTATTGAGGTTTACCGAAGCCGCCGTCGCGCGCCACGCCGCATGCTTTGATGTATGCCAACACAAAAGTTTGCCGGCAAGATCGGCGTCGGCGAATTCTGTGATATAATCCGCTCGCCCCTTTGCACGTACATACGTCACGCATACCATGAAAAATATGCCGCTTTCACAATTTAAGAAGAATCTCTATTCTCTGTTAATTGAAAAATGTTATTATTCTGTCCAAGATTTTATAAATGATAGTTTTTAAGATTTGTTGCTTTATTCTTTGTATTTTTATTGTTTGATTTTGTTTAGTTTTTAAGTTATTATATTTGTACGCCTTCACGGCAAAACATAGCGCCCAGATATATGTATCTAACACCTATTTGTAAATTTTACCTATGTTTCACAAATAAACATTCTGATTCTGATTCTGATTCTGATTCACGTGCCGCCGTCATAGCATAGTAACCTACCGAACGCATCAGCTGATATTGCATTGATGTAAATGACCTCGAACTTTTTAAAACGCCACAGAGTATTCTAATTTAACTTATCATGCTAAGTTTATAATTAATAAAAATATTAACTTGTAAGCTGGGTTGGTCGTACTCTACATATCCACCACCAACGTAAACACATTCGGCACCATTTTCATAAATGACCACGAACAGTATGTTCGTATTGCACATGCGTGTGCGAAGGTGTGATCCGACGAGACTGCTAAACCTTGTGGTCTCGAGAACAGTTCCTCGTACTTCCTACGCGCAGCTGCGTAATTCCATTCAGTCCTACCTAAACACATGTACATGATAAACTATTCAGCGTTTGAATACGACATAGCTAATAAGGAAAACACTCAATGGCGGCAGTCCGAACGAAAGTAACATTAGCGCAAGACTGAGTACGAAATTGTGGCACGTGTTATAGGATACAACAATAATATGTAGGGATGCAAGCAAGGACTTTAAATTTATCGATGTTTTCGATTAATATCGCCAATCAGTGATAAAATAGAATTAAATTGAATGAATTGGCGAGTGCGATCGAGAAGTCTCAGATTGGATTAAAAGTGCAAAATGTTATTTGTTTTTGTTTCATACGTATTTATTGAAATGAAACTGCTATATACGGATTTTATCGCGTTGTTTATTTGACACCTCAATACAAAATTTTGAAAATTGTCACACTACTACTACTATTAAACTTTACTAATTTTTAAGCTAATTAAATTATTATTAAAACTATTTAGATTTAATTTATTTTTACACTCTCCCCGACGTTTCGGTTGCTTTTCAGCAGCCATGGTCACGGGGAGACTAAGATGGCAATTGAGACAACTGCCATCTTAGTCTATATAGTCTATATATAGCAGTTTAATTTCAATGAATAATATTCGCGTAAATAGAAGACAATATTATGTAAATCATACGTATTTCTTAGCAACAATATGGTTACGGGGTTGTAAAATGTGCACGGTAAACGCATGTAAAAACTTAGCTGGTAAAACTTGGTGTAATAATACACCTATGCCCAATCATTTGGGGATACAGTCGTGAGTCTACATATGTATGTATTCTTTTTATTTATTTAATGTGTAGAAAAACGTATAATTGCATAAATGTTGAGTTTCGCATGCAATAGTCTTTATTGTATTTTACAAATAAACATTCATTCTTAAAATTACATACTACGATATTTTTATTTAATGGATTGTTACATCCCTAACGCGGTGCGGTTGTCTAGGTACAAACATAGCGAGCGAGGAGGCGCCACCTTTGACTGAAAAGCCGACAAATTATAATAGAAAATAAATACATCAAAGACGCCGCGGTTTAGTGGAGTGTTGCTAGTCTGTGCGAAATTTCGGTAATTTAAGGGTAAAAATGCTTATCAATACTGTACGTAAAATTATTATGTAGGCGTTTTCGATGATATAGACTTTTTTATTTTCTCTTAGCATGTTTGTTATGGTAGAAATAAACCCTTAATGGGTCGGATAGGGTTTTCTATACATACTGTATTATTTGGATAGATATCACAAAACTACAATATATTTTGCGAAAGGGACAATCTGAGAAAGGGATATTTTGCCAAGTGGAATTCTGCAGCTGAGCTGACTGAACCTTGTCACTGCTGAAATGCAGACTTGCTGCTATCAGCGGCAACTAAGATTTGTCATAGAAGTCAGAGTTGGTGTTCTGAGAGTCGGACTAAAGTCACGTAACTAATACATAAAGCTTATATCTGTTTCTTGAGAAAGCAAAAGCTATGCATTTACAAATGCAGTAACTCTTGCTTTAATTACTTGCATTCATTAGTGTATAAAAAAGGGCCAGTAAAGCCTACTAAAGCCGTGCCTATCCAGAATTGTCTGCTCGTTCTAAGGTGACATAATTCTATATAATAAAATTTTTGCTTCAACTAACCTAATATAGGTTCTCTAAGAAGCACTAATATAGCTACTAACCATATAATTTGCTTAGTTAACTTGCTTAGACCGAAGGGTCTTACGAGATCTAAGAGTTTTATAATCACTAGGAGATTTGGATAGTATTGCGGGTTTAAGGCCATAGTTTAGAGATATTAAAACAGCACCTTTAATGTAGGCCTTGTCTGAGAATGTTCCAGGCGTTTCTATATTGCCCGAAAGCAGCGACAAAAATTTGCCATAAAGTCTCAGCTCGCCAGATTTGTCCATCATAATATTATACACGCAACCCAGTAGGTACTTATATCTTTGTTAGATCATAATGTTAGGTAATTTGATAAATCTATTCATAGTAATGACCGTCAAAAACCAGGTGCCTATTTTTTTGTTAATAACATTATTAAAGTTTATTATAAATAGGTCCTCAAGGTGTCTCTTAAAATCATCTAGACTGCACTTGTGTTGACAGTTTAAAGTAATAAGCAGCGCGATAGATATCGAAAAAGCTTATGTGAAAGAGATAGCTCTATATACATGTATAGACGTAACTCGTCACATTCATTAGACCATAATTATTATTTTATGTAATTTGATTAACTTATAGGGTATTATAAATGCGAGATAGTATTCACCGCATCAAGACGGGATATTTTGCAATGTGATTGTAGTTCATCTAATGCTGCTAGATTCGTATTCCGCTATAATGCCTATGCAATTAGTAGGTACACCGAGATATTTTAATAATTAAATTACCGAGTGAAGTGCTATCGTCGTAATTTATTGGCCAATTGCGTGAGCCCGCTTAAAAGTGCACAGGAACGCATACTAGGACAAAAACGATATATTAATCCAGGACTTGTACTAACTGTGTGCCAAGTTTTATCCAAATCTTTTCAACGGTGTTCACGCATAATTGAGTAAGAGACATCGTAACATATTCTTATACAGGATGTCCCAGAAGTCGACGTCAAACCGGAATCAGGTAATGCTTCTTTAAGCTCTTGATTTTTATCGATTATTCGTGATTACATAACAAAAAATGGAGGAGTGAAAAGACCGTCATAGGGTGTAAATTTTATTATAAATATTTTTTTAAATACATAACTAAGATTTATTTTATATCTATCTGATAGCTATTATAACTTAGCCTGTTAGCTGATTCCGGCTTGACGTCGACTTCTGGGACACCCTGTATAATAATATCAGCTCTGTATATAAACTGTCCCACTGCTGGGCACCAGCCTCTTCTCAGTGCGAGAAGGGTTAGACCATCAACATCCGAAACATCTTTAAAACTTGAACGTCTATAATATTATAGTAGTAGGATTACTCTATGTGTAGGTATACTATATTTATATAAGCAGAAGCACACAGTACTCTCTGGAATTTAGTCAATCAATGTGTATTGAATTGGTTTATTCTATTGATTGCCCTTGAATCTTAACAAAGTGGTAATTGTACATTATACCGGCCATAATGTGTTACGTAGACTGTAAATACTGATTTCCAGTTTGATTGAAAGAGCTTCTATACAAAGTTATATAACCGTGACTCCTGTAAGCCCTTAGGAGGACTATGTAGTATTAAACTCTTTCTACATTGGCGTATCTAAAGTTATTATCCAAAGAAGTCCGGCCTCTAAACAGCGATGGTCTCCATACAGTCCTAGAATTTCGTGTGGAAACCTAATATCCTAGGGTATTAGGGTAGGTAGCAGACAATTCTGGGACGGACAAATCACGGCCCATCTGGCCCTTGTATATGTTAATGTCTTTTCACGCAGATGGTTAGACCGATATGTCTTTCGGGCTTCGATGACCGATACGACGCTTACTGTACCAAAATGTGGAACCCAAAACATATGTTAATTACCTATATTTAATCTAGCACTAGCATTCTGTATTTTCTTTGCGACAAATGTGGCTATCTGGCAAAAGGTCAGTTTAGTGTTAATCGGTTAGGTACCGTAGTTTATGGTCGCATGAAATACCAAATGAAGAAAGGGAGGAAGAAGGGAATACAAAATGTGATAAAAGGATAAAAGGGAGAGCTAGGTCCATGAGCCTCCGAAACATTTACTCAGCAGAAAAAACATTGTAACAGTGTTACTGCTCTACTGTGGTTTTAAAGAGTGTGGTACTTCTTTCGGCCTGCCAACTCATTTGCACTGTTAACAAATATTTGACGACATTGGGGTCTTCTAAGTGTTTTGCATGTGTAGTTAAAAATAAAGATGGGAAAAGATCGATTTCAATTAATTTACAATCTATGTCTACATTGTCCATACAAATATTATAAACTAGATGTGCCCGCGGTTTCACCCGCGTTTATGATTACTGCGCCGCCCCGGGGTCGTAGCGTGATGTTATATAGCCTATAGCCTTCCTCGATAAATGAGCTATCCAACACTAAAATAATTTTTCAATTCGGACCAGTAGTTCCTGAGATTAGCGCGTTCAAATAAACAAACAAACAAACTCTTCAGCTTTATAATATTAGTATAGATAGGAAAGATTTGTATTTGTAATGAATAAACACAAAAACTATGTGACCAATTTTAAAAATTCTTTTATCCTTAGAAAGCTACTTTATCCAGAAGTCACATAGGTTATGTAACATCACGCTACGAGTCACTGGAGCAGAGCAGTAATCATAAACAAGGGAGAAACCACAGATGACACTTACTAAAAAATGTACAGTTATATACCGCTAGTTTATTACGTTTAACAGAATTGACATCTTGAAGCATGAGGTTGAATATCTCGGGGGACGCTAATATTTTGATTGGCAGACAAACAACGGATGCTGAGCGAGTCCATCTTGAGACCTCGTTAACTGCAATTAATACTCATTAAATATGGATCTGGTGCTTATCGTACGGTTATTCATTCAATCGCCTTGTATTTTATAGACTATTTGATGTGCCCGCGGTCCAACCCGCGTTTATGATTACTGCGCCGCTCCCGTGAGTCGTAGCGTGATGTTATATAGCCTATAGCCTTCCTCGATAAATGAGCTAACCAATACTAAAATAATTTTCAATTCGGACCAGTAGATCCTCAGATTAGCGCGTTCAACCAAACAAACAAACTCTTCAATTTTATATTATTAGTATAGATTAGCTTTTGTTCGCGGCTTCGCTTGCTCGGAAACAGTAGTTTTTTCAGGATGAAAGGTACTCTTTGTCCTGTGTGACCCTGACAACGCGTATGCGAAATTTCATGATTATCAGTCGAGTAGTTAAAAGCGTAACAAACAAACTGACATTCGCAATTATTATAATAGTTAGGCTTTTTAAGCCACGCTTAGCCATACACTATTTTCCGTTGACACAATATTTACTCTACGGTAACCTAGGTGCCTAGCTCGTTGGCTATTTGCCATAAGTACCTACACATAAGACAATTACCTTCCAGGAAATACCAATAACACTACTTGACCTAGGAATCGAAATCGGGCTCTGAGTATCGGTCAAAGGATACAGCTATTACCATACAGGCGGTGCAACAAGCCAATTAAGGTTAAAAATCTTGAAAATATATTATGTCGTGGCGCCGCGCCGACGCCATCTTGGTGCTAAGTTATACACTTACAACAGGCTTATAACGCCGTTTTAAGAAAATTTCTTTAAAGTTTTATAAACGTATATTAGTGTTAAATCGTTCTTTAAACCTTTAGGCCTCCAGACCGAATTTCGGTCACAGCGGCCAGTCTTAATGGATACTGGCCATCTGCGCAGGAGATATTATAGTGCACAAGTGTGTGCGCAAATACAAATGCACTATCTGTTCCCTAACTCTCATGACCCGATGGGACGGTAATCCGGTACGACCAGAGAGAGATCAGGCGCAGGACCATCAGCTTTACAGGCTTTCCGAGGCACGAAAGGGTCTAACACCGCCAACTTCCTAACTCCGGACTGCTATTGAGATTTCTTAACAGGAAAACGCAATAACTTTTTTTACTGCTTGCATGTTTATATAGTACGCCATAATTAAAACACCTACTATAACTGTGGCCAATGCCAAAATATATAAAGCTTTTGACATTGCAAAACATGAGAAAGAACTGCTTATCAATTGATAAGCAGTTAAATAATTAATCTTGCGTTATCCGTTGGAGGGATTTGGCTAACGTTTGGCACATAGTTAGATTTGACTTAGTGACTAAGTTGAAGTCGAAGAATTAACGACCTTGCTGAAATTAAAATTGTATATTCTAAAAATACATCATTAATTTGTTATCATTTATTCAAGTTACTGGCAAGGCAGCCTGAGAAATAGCGAACAGTGGAATTTTTGCATAACCTGGGCTTTTGCTCAAACCATAGTAATCCGGTTAGGGTTACTTAGTAATTAAAATAAGAATAAAAAGTCTTTATTTGCAATAAAAAGGTTACATTACAGTCCAATCTTGTGTTGTGTTCCTACTGTAAGTTTGAGTAAGTAAGTAAGTGTAAGTATGAGGCGCTCATAGCCAGTTGCACTCACTGATCGGTAAACGATTAGCGAGGTTAGGCAACGTTGGGTGCGGTCAGTCTATAGATGCGTGACTGCTTAGTGGTATTTCATCTGAGCGTCTCCGTGCTTCGGAGGGCACGTAAAAAGTCGGTCTCGGTTGTCAAATTGACAGCAGTCGTTAAGCCATGTAAGAGGCCTACGGGCGGCTTGAACAACTCTTGACAACAGGTTGGCCACTAACCACACGAAAAGAAGAAGAAGACTGTAAGTAGGGTTTCGAGGCTCTTTAGCAGGACACTAGTAATCGGTATCTCTTGGCCAACAGCAATTCAATGACTGTACGGATGGCAGAGTGGTTTATGTGGTCGCCTCGCCAAGTGTGGTGGTTTCGAATCCCACACGGGACAAAAATTAGTGTAATCCGTAAATGGTTGTCCCGGGACTGGATGTTCTTTGTGTCCGTTGCTTGAATGTTTTTAAAGTCCTCCGCGATACAGGATTTATTACTAGTCCAAGAACTGGCTTTAAAAAAAACATGCGGGGCAGTCTTTGGGGACTGCCGATAGAAAGGAACTAACTTGTGAATTGTATCGTCGAGCTATTAGATTACTATTTTTAAATTTTGAATGCGTTCGGTGACGATGACGCGAGTTTCATGATTTTTGTTCACCCAAAAAGTGCTCAACGCGTCTAGAGAAGATTTCACTTAAAAAAATCCATTTAATTAAGCGGCATGAGGGAGTGGTGGTGCTAGTAGCTGGTTCCAGTCCAAAGACAGCCTCCAGCCGGTGTTGGAAACTTTGTAAAGTCTCCGGTGATACAAGAATTATTCCTAGCGCGGAAGTAGTCTTTTTCACAGAAAAATCTAATTCAATTCTTTAAGGTTCGGTAATGTAAAAGTAAAGCCTTTAGGGTTGTCCATAGGCTAAGGTAAATGCTTACCACTACTACACCTTGCCAATTTACTTGTGTAAGACGACCTTACCAAATACTTTGATGTACGGCTTTCAGTAATTTGTAGTTACGTCACACTTCAATTGTGATGTTAATGCCTAATTATAATAAAAATGTATGGCTGTAGTTTTTTAATGAGACAGATTAATTTTTGCGCGCTGCTCCGTTTGTGGTAGTGTAGGTTTTGTCAATTAATTTCTATCCCTCGAGAATAGTACTTTTTCCAGGATGATAGGTGTTCTTAATGTCCTTTTCTGTACCCCTGACAACGTGTATGCGAAATTTCATGCTGATCGTTAGTAGTTAAGGTGTACAAATAACAAACACACCCATTTCCATTTATAATATTCATCTAGGTTTGTATTCAGATCTCATAGCTTAAATATTAGGTAGGTGGTTTTACTTTAATCAATCGGTCAATGACCCTGTGTAATCTGAACAGAATGTATGAAAATTATGTTTCTTTGTAGTTATCTCGCCTACAGCTTACATAAACTCAGTTGTATTGTAAACGTAGATATACTCTGTGACAGCCGTCCTCATAGCCTTTTATCGACATATAATCTGCTAACTTCAGCGGCTGATTACTGCCATTAACACGGGGCCGCTCTGACCTCCACAACCTAACAGTGAGGCTTCCGATAACCCAGCGTGCACACATAATGTAAATAAATAGGTCAATTCCATTACTTTGGTTGTTACTCAACTATGTGACACTATGTAGTTCATGCCAATGTATTGGATTGAGACCTCAAAGAACCGCTTGCATCACAATTCGAAAAATTAATCAATTTATACCGTCCCAAATAATGTGAGGCTCACTATTTAACGGCCACTCAATATCTTCCCAATTGTTGTCCCCCCTCATTGTTGAGTCGAGCGAGCACTGCAATCCAGACTCTTGCCGGATTTGTACGCATCGCGAGCGCATGCATTCCTTAATCATTCCATTTTTAAAGACAGAATATTTTCTGAATTTGTTGACAAGTATAAAGGCGGGAAAATGGCCGTTTTTCGCTCTGTTACCAGCGGATGTGACGCGTTCTGGTGAGTTCGTATATTTAATTTTGTTTATGGTTAACTTTATGGTTTGTCGAAATTGATCGGTTTATTTGATGTGATGACATCAATTTAAATTTTATTTACGAGTGACCAAGTGACTATTTCATTTATTAATTATAAACTATTAAAAATTAATAAAGTGCTTTATTATATTTTTAAATATTATTGACATTTTATTTTCGATTAAGTTATCCGAGATTTAGTGGCCTTTCTAAGTTAATTTACATTATTAATACACTGTTTCGATAGTTGCGCTGACCTATATTAAATACGAAACCATAGAATTCTAATAAATATTCAAAATTTAAAACATGTAATTTGACGACAAATCTTCTAGAAATCAAGAACTACACGCTAGCGGCAGAAACTGGTTCACACTAAAATCTATTACAATAAATCTTGCTTTAATCGGACCATAGTTGGCTGCTTCCGCGCGCCGCGACATCACGCATGGATCTTATTACGTACGACATAAAGTACACATTTGATTGCAATTTGTTAAATTACAAGAGCGGTCTTCCTTCACGTGAGAGATAAATTAGTGTTTAATGTTAGGTCTTGAACACAAGATGCTTCTGCGGCACTCAGTGGTAGGAGAATTTTATGTGCTTCTTTAGTACTCAATGCGTTGTTTTTGCAGTGGCAACATTGCTTGCGTCGCGTTGTTATTATAATAGTTACGTTATATGTTATTATAAGTATGTTCTTTCATAGGCCTTTAAGTATATGTTTAGCATTGGAATCCTTGAAAATTTGCTTTTTATTATTGGCCGAAATCAATCCCGCCCGAAGGTATGCTTATATTCAAAGCTCTTTAAAAATACTGGTTGTTCGTATTCTATGGTTGATTGCCAATTTAATTCAGTAATTTTAAACCTGCTGTATTAGTTCCCTGATAGTTAGTATCATAGCAGGCATTTAGTGACTAATTCTTGTAAAATATACCTATATAGACTCTGTTTAGAGTCCGCAGAGGTTACTCTGCCGAAGTTATATAAGAATTAAATTATATACTAGTATAGCGTCGTCTTAGGGAGCGAGAACCCATTAATCAGACGGCACGACATAACAAATAGCTGACAACTTTGTAACATTGCAAAAACCAGATCGATCCCGTAATAATTGTGGGATCTTGGATCAAGGTCCAATAGTTAAAGAAGAGGGATCTTACGAGTTCAAGTAGTTTAGGGGTTTGAAGCTAAGAATGTTGTTTATGCTTTCCGCCTTCTCCCCTTGTCATTGGTAGGTGGCATAACTCTATGTTATATTCAATAGACTTATAAAACTACTGAGAAGTTGATTGCAGAAGGGCTGCTAGATTGTCTAACTATATGGCTATGGTTTGTCAAGTTAAAACAACTTTGCATTAGTTATACTGTGCAACAATTAGTATGATAAAAGCAGTAGTAGTTTCGTTAATGAGAGTGCTGGTTCCATGCACTTTCAACACAAAACTGTATAACCAAAGAAATAGGTAACGACATTTCTGAAATTTTAACCAAATATACATATAAATACGGATTTTCTTAGATGTCTCGGATCTATACTGAAAAATCAATACTTATGTCATTCGTGCTTCTGAGTTCACAAGATCCCATGAAATAAAAGCAACATTTCTTTCTTTCCAGACAAAGAAGCAACGCCTCTGTAACCGCGCCAGTGCCGTCCACTAAACCTCAAAGAGTAGGAGCAGATATATACATATCCGCGCGCTAGAACGAGATAACAATAGTCTTCTCAGTATCATCGTTTGCTGTATATTAATGGAAATATTTTATACGGAGTTTATTGGATTTGGAATGAACAAACAATCAGACATTTTCAAGACGTTATACTGAAATTTGGAGATATTTGTGAAGTACGGCTAGCTGCTGTTAATGGTGAGTACCTAAACTTTATTTTTAATAACACTTTGACCGCCACTTCAAAAAAGCAAAGGCGTGCTCTCGGCGACAAGCCGCGATTTCATCCTTTAATACGTACATCGTTTTTGTGATCTTATGCTAATATGGATGAAATAAATAGTAAGCAATTCACATAATATACATTGCGATGAGTCTAGCCACATAATTAACTTCACAAATTAGAAAAACAATACATTTTTATAGAATTTATTAGCGTTTAAAATTCTGTCATGTAGTTGTGACCGTAACGTGCTGGATACATTTTGCTTTGTCGTGTATACATGACTGTGCCGGTGAAAAGTCTAATTAAGAGCTGATTTTCAATCGTCACATAACTTTCATCAATATGTTTAACGTTTCACTTTTGTATAGAAAATATGTCAAGCCACCGTATTTATCCTCAGATAAAAATTATCTAACGATTGCAAAATCGGTCCTTAATCGTACGTAGTCAACTGACATCTTTAAAAGTAACCAGCTACTTTTATTCAACTTGGTAGCTTAACTATTAAACATACATATGTATGTACTAAAAACCTACAGGATACTGGTATAAAATAATAAACATAGTACTTTAGTTATTTAAAGAGTGTTACACCACCCCGATTTAATTTCGTTATACATTTTGGCTCAGTTTGGCTATAGTATGTAATGCCAAGCTCGCTAGATATCGTTAGTTGTAACAAGCTAATAGCACAATTTTAGTAAAGAGTGGCGCTAGATGTCGTTAAGTTGCTAAGATGTAATAAATACGATAGATAGACACTAGGTGGCGTTATATTAAATCTTTGTTCCCAAGCCTTCTTTAGTCTTTGCAATATCTGTGTGATGTTCTATATTTTTATAACCACACCGCCTATTGCTTACCTTTTTGCATATTAATATTGATTGCCAAAACCCTAGTATATAGGTATAAATTGCATAAAATCAGTCACAATAAGTTCTTTACTTTTTTATATTCTTATAAAAAGACAACTCGCTCACAAGAATTAATTCCTGTGTCGCGGGGTCTCTGCATATATTCAAACAACGGACATAGAGAACAAATGCAAAAACTATTTGTAGATCACATAATTTTTGTGTCGCCCCATACGCCACAATAAATTCAAACCCATAACAATCAGCGCAGTGCCAGCAGCGAGGAGATCTGGTTATTATATATTTGAGGAGGTATAATATTATTTTTGCAATATGGCTGTCTATCAAGTAAGCCGCTCGCCTGTTAAGCTTAGCTTATTATGTCTTGCAATAAGGGTATATACACCAACCCTCTTTTAACCTAGGATGCTTATTCCTAGGATAGAAGGGGTGGGGTGGCTATGTATTTCTCCTAGGACTAAACACTTTTGCGTGTTGCTGGAATAAATTAATGACAAATACCACACCTGGATTCTTTTAAAATCTTTTTAACACGTTAACTGCCATAACAATATTTTAATATCGATATAGGTGATAAAAAATTACTATTTTTGTATTTAGTTCCGTGATTTTTTTACATAAAATAAGACTTAAATAAAATGTCAAGCACATGTGACTGACAAAGCCCAAACTGATACAATGTCTGTCAGGCACCGGTGCCTGACGTGGCAGCTAACGTGTTAATGGCATATAATCGCAATCAAAATCGATTTACGCCCTCGCTTTTGTGTTAGCAATTTAAAGAGCTTAAACAGAAAATTTGGTGTTTTACATAATTACAATTCTGATTGTATACGTAACAAACATTAATTTTGTATTCCTAGCTCATTAGAATGTAAACGAAAGGAAACAGATGATCGAAATAGCACCATTCTCCTTTGGTAATGCTGAATTGAATATTTGAGTTCTTCACTACCTCGTTAGCGCAGTGATAGTGAATGCAACTACTTGGTGTTTGAGTTTGATTTCTAGGTCGCGAAACATATAACTGGGTTTTTCATCATAACTATGCCTAAAATTTACATACATATGTACACACATACATACATAGATTCACGCCTGTTTCCCAGAGGGGTACGCAGAGACTAAGGATTTCCATTTGCTACGATCCTGACACACTTCTCTGGCTTCATTCACTTTCATCACATTCCTCATACACGCCCGTCGGTTCAAGGTGCTCTTAACCTAGCCTTTGTCCAGAACACCTCCGATCTGATTGAGAAACGTTCGCCTAGGTCTTCCTCTTACGACTGTTTCATTCATATTAGACTTATAAACTTTCTTAGTCAGTCTTTCCTCGTCCATTTCTTCTACAAAAAGATTTGTTAGCTATAAGTGGAAATACTACACCTTTGCCAGCCCTTTTGGATTTGAGGGTGTGAGACTATATATGTATCCATATTTATCCCGTTGTTTATTGTTAAAGCTCAATAATTGGGAATATCAAATACAATATTTTGGTCATTGTTGTTGTAGACCTAGCTTAAGGAATCCATCTTAATTGGTCATCATGGTGCTATATAGTTCTGATATAATTGCCTGAATCTTTTTATGACAGTTTTTAACACAGTCACAGCCTTGAATCGTAGTTTATTACTCAATTTGTATTGTACTCAGCTATGTCCTATGTAATTTTTAGTGTAGTTACTTTACATTAATGTTTTGCTCACTCATTCATCAGCACTTATTTCCAATAATAATGGTTGAGCTCCACTTCTCTACTCACGCCTGTATACTCTTGAAGGGCTAGGAAGAGGTGTATTACACTTACATTTCCCAGCTATGATTAAGGGTTGATGTTATAAGAAACGATCCTATTGCCGTCTACTGAACACTTTTTTTTGCTGCTATATGAAAATTTCAAGATACAGCTTATTCAACGGTTCTTTGATTTAGCATCAAACGTGGTTTTTGTGCCAATGATGAGGCAGTTAGTTAAGAAATACGTTTGTCATAAATGGTTACAAAGAACGGACGTGCCTATCTCAATTTATGGCCCAGAGAGAATTGTCTAAAGTTTAATGAACAAAATTGCACTAAGTATTCAGCCATACGGATTACCAGTATACCATCAGAACATATACTATTTACGTATCTTTTCGCTTGTTCTAACTTGTTCAAAATGTTTTCTTGGATTGGATCTTCAGTGTGGACGGGTCGTTAAAGCCCATTTTGTAGATAAACAATAACTACTTTTGAACATTGATTATCGAAGACCGTTTCTTTAGAACGCTACTATTTGGATAGATCCTGCTGCTAGTTTGTACGGTTTATAAGTCAAAGATTTCTTGTACTCTTTGTAAGACCAGTTAATCAGAAATGTAGGCATAAAAATATCAGTCCTATATGTAACCTGTTCCATGTAGCAGCGATAGCTCAGTGGGGAGACCAACAGACTGCAATGCAGAGGGTCTCAGGTTCGAACCCACGTCGCGCACCTCTGACTTTCGGAAGTTATATGTCTTTTCGAAATTATGTGTATTGATTGACAATTATCGCCTGCTCCGTGCCTCGGAGAGCACGTTAAGCCGTTGGTCCCGGCTGCCATGAACATCTATGGCAGTCGTTATTGGGAAAGTCAGTATCCTCTAATATCCTGACACTGGTCTAGCCTTAGGGTATCGTAAGCCTTCGGGTTGCGGAGGTCAGGTGGCAGCCGCTCCGTGTAAAAACTGATATCCAGTCAAATCCGGTTAGACCAGAAAAGCCGACCCCAAGTGACTTGGGAATAATAAAGGCTAAAAGAGAAGATATAACCTGTTCCACTTTATTGGCCTCTACTCAATTTCAAACGGATTAGGCTATAGTTCACCACGATCACAGGTCTTAATTAATACATAAATTACTTCGAAATGTAAGAGGTGCCTTTGGATATTGAGCCCTCTGCATGGCAATCCAATAGTTTAACCACTAGACAATAATAAAGCGGACATACAACTGAAATGAATAAAACATTACGCTATTGTCCTCAAATCTATTTAACGACATTTTGGATTTTGCATGATCTTACATCATAGAATTTGTATACTATTGCAATAGAGACATATTGTAATAGTATACAAGATTGATTTTAGTCGTTGATTTTAATCATTGATCCAGAAAACGCCTCTCTGCTCCATTTAACACTACTTATTTTATGCATTAAATAATTACGAGCCCTAGGCGTTTGCCTTTGGTGTCCTTGGCTTATGTGACCAAGTGAATAGAGTCTACCTGCTTCTATTCTTTTGTTGGGTTGCTACAACCAAAATGAACATAGGCCCAACCTAAAATGAGATTAGTTCCCAAGTCAACAAAGGCATAATACGGTAGCCAATACTATACTGATTCGTATTGATCCGTTGACCATTGGTGATGTGCCCTTGATGCCATGATGTCACGCTGATGACTGTCGCGCCGCATGTTCTGTCCACGTGTGGCGTAATTGTCTTCTGATCTTTATCAGCATAAACAGTTTCATTGGCTGAGTTTAATATTAAAGATATTGCCTTTGTGTTTGTACTACTATAACTGCCTTTACAGCTAAAAGTATTATGCCAATAAGTTTAACTCCTGTGTATGATTACCAAAAGAGAACATGTCTTCCTGCGATTTCGCAATATGAGTCTTATGATATCAAAAACAAATTCTTAATCTTCAGAAAATCTAGTGTCTGGAGAATAAGATTTTCTTTTTGTCAATGTTACATATTAACTCCCTTTTCATTACATAAGTCGAGTTTTAGGATATCGCAGTAAACTGAGTCAGGATGGCCATAAACTGTAGTATAGCGGTGATTTTTTAATCACACGGTTAACTTGCCGCCATACTCATAACCACTCATCTCTTCTCTTTCTTACGTTAAAGCAGCAAAGCAGTAAAAACCCTTGACCTTTTTATTCTATATTTTCCCTTATATTATCTGTCTCTCGCATTTTAAAATTCGCAACGCTCCTCGCAAACGCTATTTAATTGCGTCCAATATATACCAATTAAAAGGCACAACGTACACACGCTTCTTTATTACGTGTGATTGCTTCTAATTGTCGTGGACGTCCTCACGATTCCTCTCGGAGACGAAGAAAAATAAGATTTTGGTTTAACAGAAAAGAAAGAAACAATTATCATTTGGGCAAGGATATTGAGAACGGCATTGAGGCAGTAGTTTGATTTTGTTTTACTTGTAAGTAAACAAAATCGGTGTTCTCCGAGTCGGATTTGCACACGAAGGGTTCAGTACTTTCAAATTCGCCATCTTGGTTTTTTATTATTTGTTGTTATAGAGGTAAGACTGTAGATATGGTGTTAGTTTGTAGCCAATGGAATATTTATATGATTGATAGCAAGAGATCTACTTTGAGCAGAGTTGCCCTTGTCATGCGTAAAGCGGTTTAAGACTGCAATATAGTAGATCTTTGGAAATCTCGTCGTTATCAGTTAACGTAAGCACTGAGGACGAGGCATTAAATAATTTCATATTTCGGTGCTTAACAATTCCACAGCAGGTTCTGCTCTAGTGGCTCTCCAATAACTAACTAACAGCTGCCCTACAAATCAACTTGGTATGGCTACCCCGGTTGACCTTACTAAAATTAATAAGAGACGCGAATTATTAATTGCCCCTTCTTATCCAAAGTTAGCAATTATTGTAAGTGTAGTTGGCGCCTTTGTCGTAAATTAAACAGTACACTTCGTTAAAGGTTGTATACGGTCACTACTTTGCAAGACAATGATTTAAAGTAGCAACCTAAAAAAACAGCGGTCAATACTGTTTATCTTCATACATTTTCTATAAAAAGAATAAGAAAATGTTCTTTTTTTCTCCATTTCAAAAAGACAAGTCCTGCACTAGTTTTTCTATAATTCCTGTATCGCGTAGGACTTTACAAACGTTCAAATAACGGGCACAAAGAAAGCACAGACGCGGAACAACATTTTTGGATCACACAACTGTTAGTCCCGAGTGCGGACTTAGGGGTTTAGGACCATCAAGAGTTTCCGCACTGCAATTCCAGACAAATTTCGCAATGATGGCACGAATAGTCCGCTCGAAGCTTCGGTATTTACGTTTCATAGAAGGCCTACTTATTGGTCTTAGATTTGAAGACTGAATATGCTTGTAATGATGTATGCTATAATTAAGTTTAAGTATATCCACTGTTAATTGTTAGTCATTAGCAATGTATTCCTATCACTTACTAAAGAGATATTGTTTCCTTTTTGATTGAATTCAATCTTCTAAAGTTCTAATCTAGAGTACATGACTTAAAAGAAAGACAAAACGATAAATATTTTTATTTTTATCTCTGTAACACAATACAATAAAATATAAATAAATACAAAACAGTATATTAAAGGATACCAAATTAGGTACCGTTTTTTTTTTTACCTGTGGGAATACTTTGACACATACCTCTCCGCGGGGCGACGGAGAGGTTATGTCGGGCTCACCGGGGAAAAGATACCCCGGTAATACCGACTAAACCTACCACGGTGTTCCTCGACATAACCATAGACGGCGAGGCCGCGCGAATCGCTTTCACATGCAATCGCGACCCCGCCGTGGTTTCGGCCCGCCGTGTGAAACGGCAGGCCAATGCACGAAGAATATTATATTTCCTCCTCCCCCTGAGCGGGGGGGACAAAGACACGATACAGAGGGCGCACGTGGGAACACGCACGCCGCACAGCACCTAGGGCTGTGGCAATGGCAGGGCATCCACTTAAATCACAAGGCAGTTATTTCAAAAAGAACACCCAAACGAGGAAGAAACATTTGTGAATCATACAAAAATGTTTTCCCCGCGTGGGATTCGAACCCACAATACTCGCCGGAGTGGCGGCGGCGAGGCGATCACTTAAACCATTATCCGTGCAATCAATACCATGCTAGATATGTCTCGGTGGTGCTACGGTACTGAAAGCAACTGCTGTGAATGAGGTCCCGAGCTCGATAGCGGGGTTGGGCAAAATATTAATGGTCTCTACGCGGCTATCGGCGTAAGACTATGTATTTAGACATCAAGTACTTAAATGAAAAATGCTTGCTTAAAGGATTTTAATAACAATATAAACGATATATATAAATTGCCCTACTGTTAAACACTGGCCTCTTCTCTGTGTGGGAAGAGTAACAGCCAAAGCTAACCACGCTGGCCCGTGCAGATTGGCAGACTTCACATATCTGCGAGAACTTTATCTAAAACTCTCAGACATGCAGGTTTCCTCACGTTCATCAAGTATTTAATAGAATCTGTAAGGCTTACATGTGAATGATCTATTATCCGCGTTACGTGGCATTTTCTAACTCAATTTACGTAATAATAGTCCAAGATCCCATGGCCCCCAGACATTACTTATTTTCGCAGAAATAAAATGTATGGGATAATGTAGTATTAGTATGTAGGTACTTTAGAGCAGCGATAGCTCAGTGGCGAGACCAACAGACTGCAATGCAGAGGGTCTCGAGTTCGAACCCACGTCGCACACCTCTGACTTTCGGAAGTTATATGACTTTCTGAAATTATATGCGTATTGATTGACAATTATCGCCTGCTCCGTGCCTTGGAGAGCACGTTAAGCCGTCGGTCCCGGCTGCCATGAACATCTATGGCAGTCGTTATTGGGAGAGTGTCGACACAAAAGATCCCAGTGGGTCGAAGTGTCGCCGGTCTGCACTGACTGGCCCTCACATAAGATACATGTAGGTACTTTGAGTGCATGCATAACTGATAGCCTGGACCGGCGGCCATTATTCCGTTACTAAGTGCTAAAGACAGGTAAAAATAATACTCACTTTTCTCAAATTGTCAGTGCTGATTTTTATGTATATTACCAGTTAATTACCAGACGCGCTACAGCTCTCAAAAAAAATTGTATCTTTACTTATATTCTCAGTCTTGCCATACTTATAAAGTAAAGCATGACAAAGAATAATTACCCGCACTGCAACTTTACCTATATTACCCAGCTCGCTTAGAGTTTTATTTAATGTTGCTAGGGATTGGTTTAACTGCGTCCAGTGTATACAGAGTGTAACATCTATGTGTGGTCGTATTAACTAGTCGTGTAGGTATTACGCCAAAATAAAGGCGGTGACTCATTTAAATTGGCATGATATATTACGGTACTATATTACGATGGTTTTATACTCAAATGTAAGAATGTAAGTAATTAGATGTTTTAAATAGAAGAAGATTTAAAAAGAATATTATTTACATTCTTCCTAAAAAAGAAAATTATTCCTTCCCTTTTTCTATTACTTATAACGATTTCATTTGTAGACAGACTTGACTATTTCTTGTCGGTCTCGATGGCGTAGTGGTTAGTGTAACCGAATGCCTCGCCCGAGGTCGCGGGTTCGATTCCCGCACAAGTCAAACATTTGTGTGCATGAACATGGATGTTTGTCTTGGTCTGGGTGTTTCTATGTATAATATTTAAGTATTAACAAAAAAAAAGTATATATATGTATGTTTATCCATTTTCTAGTACCCATAGTACAAGCTCTGCTTAGTTTGGGCTAGATGGTGTTGTGTGTATGTGGTAGAATATTATTATTATGATTGATGCTTTAGTATACAGCTTAACTTGAACACAATATTTCTTTCTGGTTGAAAGGTACCCTATGTCTTTTTCTGCATCCCTGACAATGCTAGATCAGTCTAGTAGTTAATGCTTCAAAGCGTAACAAACTAACTCATATTTGCATTTATAATATTAGTTAGGATGTACAGTCACCTGTTGTAGTACATGGATACCTTAAGGTCCAAAATCCGGTGAACACTCGAGTTAGAATGAATATGAATTAACTAGATGGCGTTGTTTTATAAATATTACAACGCGTACTCTGCTAACAAATAGGTGAAATTTATAAAAATATATTCTCAACCGAGAAGACACACGAATACAGTGACAATATGTTTGCGTACGAACAGAATACCGAGTCATCGAAAGTCTGTAAAAAATAAACCACCCACTATCTTCTTCTCTCTTAGCCTTTATTATTCCCAATACACTTGGGGTCGGCTTTTCTGGTCTAATCGGATTTGACAGGATATCAGTTTTTACACGGAGCGGCTGCCACCTGACCTCCGCAACCCGAAGGCTAACGATACCCTAAGACTAGACCAGTGTCAGGGTATTAGAGGGTACTGATTTTCCCAATAACGACTGCCATAGATGTTCATGGCAGCCGGGACTAACGGCTTAACGTGCTCTCCGAGGCACGGAGCAGGCGATAATTGTCAATCAATACGCACATAATTTCGAAAAGTCATATAACTTCCGAAAGTCAGAGGTGCGCGACGTGGGTTCGAACCCGAGACCCTTTGCATTGCAGTCTGTTGGTCTCAATACTGAGCTATCGCTGCTACTGCTAATAAAAAATAAACTACACACTATACATTCATAAATTCATTTGTAATTCTTTGCTTCTTGTTTTACCCTGAAATGTGTTATTTTTTCAAATAAACTATTGTGAATAGAGATTATAAATAGTTTAAAGTAAATTTATCAAAATTGAGTTATTAAGATCGACTTCTTTTTATTTTATAGTACCTAGTGCACCGCCATCTATTAAGGTTTAAATAAACTACTTAACAGTTACTGTATGGATTTCTGTTTGAATTGACGCCATCTAGGCGTCAATTATCGACTTATACCATTTTGGTTTTGAAATGGGTATGCACTTTTGCAGCTCACTGTACATTACGATCCTTAAATATGTCACACTGCTTTCTGTTTTACGCTGTACATTGTCTTTCTTTTACATTTCGGCTTGTAGCCGGAAAGTAACATACCTAATGTTAAAAAAAAATTAAATATGGATAGTTTAAGCTATCCGTATCCCATGAAATGCCCAAGGACTCAAGTAGGTTGTCAAGATATGTATTCAAATAGGAAAAGCATTTTCTGCAACTAAGGCTTGATGATAAGTAATTTAACACAAGGAGTAAGTAGTAACACTGATGGGACCCTTAAAAAAATAAGTCCCTGTGCTGGCAGCGCAAGGCGAAAAGATTCCTGGTACGAAGCTGACAGCACAAGGCCATCTTAAAAAAGGAATCTGCCGAGGGTAAAATTTTCCTCAATCTATACGGCAAATTTTAAAATAAATCGTGATTACATCCATAGTTAGGAGTATATAGCGTAGCAATAAATCCTAAATTTAATATTATAAATGGGAATGTCAGTTTGTTTGTATGTTTGTTACGCTTTCACGCCTTAACTACTTGACGGATCATCATGGCATTTCGCTTACAACGTGTAAGGGTAATTCCATGATGATCAGTATAGGTCAGGGTACAGACAAGGACATATGACATTTTATCCAGAAAATTACCATTTCTAAGCGAAACCTAGTATAATAAATATCTATCCTTTTAGGAAAACTCACGACGCTTAAACATTATTGTAAATAACACAAAAACTATATAAGAATGTGTAGAAAATTCGCCCTATTATGAATTCGTTCCAACAAACATTTCTTACATACTCGCGTCACTTTTACATATTTCCAATCGTAGTATTAGTTTTAAATAAACGAGAACAATTGGTTTGTTTATTGCCCGTGTTAAATGGCCGGCGCGGGCGCCATCTTGGATATTTAAATTATATTATTGTTATTTGTAAGATTTGTTGTGAGTAATGGATTCGTCCTGTAGTGATAAAGACAAACCGAAATGTCTTCTGTCACAAAGATATTAGAAGAAAGAAGTTTATTGTAGTTATTTTATGATCATATACTATCAAAATCGCTTTACAGTGATCTTGTGAACTGGCTGTAGTACCAGGTAGTTAGTTTTAATGACAAAATAAGACATAGCTGTCAGAAGCAATCTGCGGAATAATTTAAACGTATGTTGGTAGTGTGCAGAACCGTCAGCGTGTTAAACAGTACCCATCATCAGTCGTCTTGACCCGACGATTGTGTGACCCTGCGCCAGCCAAGTGGTCCCAATTCCCGACATCCACACTACGTTCACGTTCCAGTGCGCGATTGGCCAGTGAATTAATGACAATATTGCGTACTTATTCGTTTGACCGTCTACGTACGTACCGTCAATTTAGCAATAGACGCTGAAGCACTTGACGTCCTCGCGCACCGGCGGCCCGCGATAATTTGATTTGAATTTCGAAAAAAATACGAACGGACATCCTCTGTTGACTCCCGCGCTATTTGACTTAAAACTGTCATTATTAAATACAAAATGGTGGATTGAAATGTTTTATTGTAAAGACGAGGACGGTAGAGGAGAAAATCTTTACATGAGTTTCGCCAATATGGCTTTGTAAAAAAAATCGGTGCGCTTATTCGGACACCTTTGAATGTGATTTCTGTGTTACTAAGGACTCGAGAATAAGGTGAGAATCTGTGGATTGTATGTGATTTTCTTATCTCTGGATCACAGGATACATTTTCCTTTTTTAAGTTAATTGGCAGAGGTATTGTTTTTATGATATTATTTCAGTAATCCGCTAACATACTAATCTGTAATTTTGCCTGTACAATAATTGATTTAAAATATTAAAATTAAAACCTGAAACTGATATTTTTCGACGTTAATGATCAAATGATAAAAATGATCAAATCTTAATATTAGTCTTTTAGTATAGCTCGTAACTTTAACCCATTCATATGTTAATTTGAGCTGGCAATTAAAAATGTTTTCAGATTACGTCTATTACATAAATCCTTTGTAACAAATACCATATTCCCTTCTCGTTCCCTCTGGCTCAGCTCGTTCAAGACAATCAAGGGATTTTCCATGCGCGCAGTACAAGTACATTGTCTTACAAGACAAGTCTGAAACTGAACGTACAGGACAATAATAAAAAAAGTTTATTATAAATATAAAAATTTACTAATGTTTTAATGGAACTAATTGCGATTAAGAATGGTCAATGTTCTTTAGTATGTTAAGGCGAATGTTGGTAAGGTTGCGTCTGAAATGCCAAAAGAAAACTCGCGCTGTCGACACTTTTCATACTACACCGCTATAATTGCAAAAGAATATTTCAACAGAAACTGTTACCTTAGGTAACCATTTTTACCCTTCGATTCGTATCTATACATAGAGTAAAAAAGTCGATAACATTGGTCGATATCATCAGAGATTTAAGAAAATTTATGTGATAGATATAGAATATACTTTGTAATAGATATAGAAGCACAACCAATCATTTTTAAAATAGTTGTCTTGATGTAGGTTTGTTACGCGCATTACGCAAAGCACGGAATTTAAGTGTGGTTTTCACAATGACTGAAGTTTTAACATAGAATCAGATGCATTTCTCACCTTAATACATCTTTTAGAAGTCAAATATTATGTGTGTATCAGTTAGCAAGGAAATAAAATATAGATAGATCTTTGACTTCCACATTCTACGCGTACCAAGCCGTTGGCAAAAGCTAGTGCAGAATATTGTCTGACGTTACATAAATTAAATGAAACTTACTTTATATAAATTTTATCGAAGTATTTTTATCAAGTATATTTTTTATAGAATGTGTTACTTAAATATAACCTACGATGAAACTTTTTACTCACATTTCGTACAACAGTTTCTATGAATGTTGGTGGTCTACAAAAATCGATCTCTAGATCTTAGTAATGGACCTTGTGCTTAAAGGGACAAGTGGAGAATGGTGTTTTCATAAAGTTTCCATTGCGATCTGCGACAGGCATACTTACATGCTATAACTTAAACGTGTATTTTTTAATATATTAAGCGTTAGTCGATTTATATTTATTCTCATATAACAAAAAAGAATATTGACGAATATTCTGAAACAAAAATGCACTATAAAGTAAAAAAAATATTGCGTATTTTTGTGTCTACAACTGATAATCAACTTATTTTTCTATGTACTAATGTAAACTTCACATCTAACTCAAGACATATGTACCTATGTCTAACAAACAATTATTAAAATATTTATTTAGAGTTCACCTAAGCTAATATTTTTAAATTTATGCGTCGACTGCCTAACATGCAATCAAATTATTAGGATAATATAATGTACAATTATTGTTATTTTGGTGTCTAGACTAATTCAGAAGATGGCCTATCCTCGTGCCAAATTTCAACAAAATCGGTACGACAATTAACGCGTTGTAGGTTACGTTTTCATTTCTTTTTAAAAGTCATATCCCACCCTAGGAATAATTCCCACGTCGCGGGGGACTTTACAAACGTTTAAATAACGGGCACAAAGAAAGCCCAGACACGGAACATAATTTGTGGATCACACAACTGTTAGTCCCATGTGCAGATCGAACCCACAGCACCTGGGGCTATGGCAATGGCGCGACAACCACTTAAATCACGAGGCCATCCGTACAGTAATTTTGATTGATTTATGATCTTCTACAGGCTCTTTAAAGAGGCTTCAGACTCCTTAACGAAATGCGACTAGTCAATGTGAGTTTGTTGATAGGTTTGTTACGCCTTAACTACTCAACCTATCATCATAAAATTTCAACTACTTGTGGTCAGGACAACAGAAAACATCATAGAAGACCTTTCATCCTAACCTAACTCAACCTACATTTATGCGAGCAAAGCCGCGGACGAAATCTATTAAATAATATAAGCGATCGCTTACATGAAGATTCGGCTACGCGTGTGATATCTACAATCAAAATTACAAAAAAAAGCCCGTTTTCACCAACAGGCCCCTAAGCGCCACCTATGTAGGTGTCTTTTAAGTTAGGGGCATCCCTTAATCGAATACTTACCTAAATTCAATTTCACCATACTAGGTATCACTTACGAAGGAATTCCCTAAGTAAGTGACAGTTAACTTTTTCTAAAGTCACGTGCTGAATGTTACCTAAGCATAAGAGTAGTTTAAGGAGCCAACAATCGGGACCATAAATATAAGAGCTGCTTTAGAGACTTAAGTGACACCTAAACGGTGGTGAAAACGAATTTTTGTTAGGGGTTCCCTAAAAGCTGCTAAGGGATACTTATCTGTTGGTGAAAACGGGCATTTAACTATTACTCTCTATAACAAAGTGAACACGAGGGCATTCCTTATGTTGCAAGCATCCATTGGCTACAGTAACCGTATAAAATGGCAGGGTATATGAAAATATTTTCCCTCTGCATCCAACAGCTGAAATCCACTTTAACACAGTAATTTCGTCAATCATAATTTCGCGAGACTTGTGATAAAATCTTTCATATAGATCTGTCCAATGGAGTTAGTACTGGGATCCCAATTAAATAATTAGGACCGCTTAATCCGAAGCTGGATATAAAGATCAAATCTAACTCGGTGACAATTGTCGTGAGAACAGTTTAGGGAAAAGATGGCAAATATATAAAGTAGGGCACACTTTTATCAATTCTTCTATACTAATATTTTATATAGGGAAGATTTGTTTTTTTGTTTATTGTTTGTAAGGATTTGACTGAGCAGCGTTTGAGCAGCGATAGCTCAGTGGGGAGACCAACAGACTGCAATGCAGAGAGTCTCGGGTTCGAAATTATGTGCGTATTGATTGACAATTATTGCTTGCTCCGTGCCTCGGAGAGCACGTTAAGCCGTTGGTCCCGGCTGCCATGAACATCTATGGCAGTCGTTATTGGGAAAGTCAGTACCCTCTAATATCCTGACACTAGTCTAGCCTTAGGGTATCGTTAGCCTTCGAGTTGCGGAGGTCAGGTGGCAGCCGCTCCATGTAAAAACAGATATCCAGTCAAATCCGGTTAGACCAGAAAAGCCGACCCCAAGTGACTTGGGAATAATAAAGGCTAAGAGAGAAGAAGTTTGTAAGGATTTGACTCAAAACTATAAAACCGATTTTAAAAATTCTTTCACCATTCGATATAATCACCGACTAACATAGACCATATTTTATAAGAAAAATAATAGTTTACGTGGGGCGCTTCCTAAGATATTTTGATAATCCCCACCCCCCGCTTTTTTACATTAAAATTATTAAATTATTTTCTACTTTATAAAGCGTGTTTTGTAGTTTTCTAAACAATTTTTAAATTTTTCTTGATTATTATATTGTCATCGGTCCTCGATAAGTATGCAAAGTTTCAAATCAATCCGTCAATTCGAAAGGGGTGAAAACCACGGTAAAAGATTCCGTTACATAGATACATACCAAGCTAATAAAAGCGTGTTAATAGCATCACTTTTACTAACATAACCTAACCTACTTTTACGCGAGCGAAGCCGCGGGTGAAAAGTAGTAACTTATATTTTGACTGCACGGATGGGTGTAAGTGGTCAGAGGAAATGTGGTGGTGTTATGCATCCCTATTTACGCCTTCGGAGATGTACCGTACATGCGTTGGAAGTATACAAGGTGATTTTGAAATCGTGTAATTCATTTTAACCACGCATTCTACTGGTGATATAGAATAATCCTGTACCTATAACAAGTTAGCTCCCAGTCCACCAATCAAGCTGTGTCGCGGAGAGCTTTACTAACATACAATTAACGGATACCAAGTACACCAAGATTCAGAAGAATCGGTTATGAATCACTTAAATATGATTTTAAAATCTGGGGGATTCAATCAGGGACACTCATCTCAGCGGCGAGGAAAATACTTGCCAGCTGCGTCATTCGTGCAAACATTATTAACAATTAATAAATAATTAAGCTTTTACATTATTGCTCCATATTGACAATACGGATGGCGGAGTGGTTTACTTGAGCTTGCTTCACTGCTGCCATTACATCGAACAGATACAATCTCCGCATGGGTTAAAATTGATATAATCTACAATTTACTGTTGCGAGTATTGGTGTTAATTCTCCCCGTACATTGAGTACGCCTAGTGCGAAAGACGCCTATAAAGAAATAGATAATGATGCGACTCATGCGACCCACAAAATGTATAAAATATCGTAACGTTGATAATCTCGCAATATCTTAGAAAAAGTTTTATAAGATTTGTTCAATCAAATATTGTTTGGATTTTTAAGAAATTTGTTTGCTTGGTGCGTGCATTCGTTTTTATACTTTTGCTATTTGTACACGAAACGTTGGAAAATACATAGGTATTTCTTTTTACCTTTAAGTACTTTACAACGCGAATCAGAAGCACTTTTATGACTTTGCTTTTCATACTCCTAAGGTACGAACCGGTCATTCGTAGTGAACACCTTGCAAAACATGGACCGTCACGCTTCTCAAGTACTATTTATTCTTCTATTGACATGAAAGAGCTCTCGAAACTATATTTACCTCCAAAAACAATTTAACAATGTTGATACTGCTTTAGACATTATCTGGGCGGAGAAAAGATATCAGTGAGCTTATCCTTGTCTATATAAGCCCTCTCACGTTTTGGGGATCATAGCTATTCCAGCGATCCCTATTACCAGATATATTTGCTACGGTCTTGTAATATCTCTTTAGATTTCTTAACCTTTCTTAATTGCAAATGGAAGAGGCGTTGCCAATTAAGTATTTGGTGGCGGTACAAATAAATCAGTTTGCCCGGAGAAGAACCACGTTATCCCCGGTCATTTCGCACAGTGGGATTTCCAATTGAACGCTGTAATACCTCTCTCTCCAACGACGGCTAATATAACTCATAGTAGGTATGTTACCGTCCTGAATTCTGGTTTTAGAGGCTTACATATCTTCTATTGCATTAATGTTCTCTTCCCCTTACGTTAGAGTGTGCATCATGCGATTGATATCCTTGGGATTGCAAGCGATCATAGACTAGAGAGAATGCCACCAAGGCAGGACGGCTATAAAAATAAATGTAGATATTTGGTCTGGCAACATTAATATTGTCACCCGACGTGGGGCACCGGCCACGATCGATCTGCAGTAAATAATGCGATTAAACCTATTCTTAGAACAAACGTTATTATCTCGGGGCAATTTATTGGTATTATGTTACACGTGATTTGACCTACGTGCGCAACAATGTTCTGCCGATAAGAGTAACGCCAACGCCATCTATGAATTGTATAAGCAAAGTTGCATTACGTGTATCTTGGATACAAGGCTCTATTGCAATTAAGATAATATGTTATTATTGAGTTCGCTTCGGCTAATATCGTCTGACTAATCTCTCGTAATTTAACGGTTAGGTTATATATCAACGTTTTATATTGTAGTCCCAACATTTTAGTCCTATAAGCTGATCCTGCTTCTGCGGATGCTGATCCTAATAACGCAGTCACACATACTTAACGAATTAGGAGCTCAAACCATTTTTTAAGTAGCATACTTAAAACAAATATGGAAATGAAAATATGCACGCTCAGGTCGCGAAAGTTAAAGTGTTGCGACTTGGGATTCCACAAGAGATAAAATTCAATGTGAGCTGCATGGAGGGCTAAAATTTAAATTTTGACCATCAATGATTAAAACCTGAGATAAAACTTTGTCCGTCTTCAGTCTTATACCCAGTCTAGATGTTCTTTGTATTCATACTTTGAAAAGCTTCTTATGTCTGTGTTAATCTTCTAAGCGGACGTGGCTAACAATTGTAACTTGTTAAATCACTTAATGAAACTATTTGTATAGTGAGTGGGATATCTTATGAGGAATTCTTTGAGATGATGGCCAGCTACTCTTTTACTACCAGTTTACAACTACTCCTGAAAATCAAATATAAATGCTTCAATAGTAAAAAAAATTGCTATTTACTTCGCCACTGCGCCAATATTTTGAATTTCATGCTTACACGCGCAATAAAGTATGCTCCACAATAAGTTCTAGTATAGTAAGTATCTGGTTGCTGGATATTCTTTATTTGTGTTGTCATAATCACTTTAGGTACGGCGAAATTACGTTAGTGAAAAATTTAAAAATGTTTTACTAAACCGCGTGGTTAAGGTATTAGATCCTTTTCAGACTAAGGGATTCTCTTAGATTCCCATGGTGTAGTTCCTGCCTGATGGTAAACGGTAAACGTAGTATATGTATGCTTGGCTATCGCTGGCTACGTAAGTTGCATAAAAAGGCTTTGTAAACCACTTTTTAGAGAACAGTATAAATTACTCTTCTCCATAAAGTGATTTGGGAAAGCCTAATTGTTACGTTCGGCGCCCAAAAGTTAAAGAGCTTTGAATAATATAAAAAAATACATACAATTTCTTTGCCACGTGTCATATTATGTCAATTGTCATGTATATTTTGCGAGGCATCGTCGCGCGTGCTAGAATTGCTCGCCAAGGTCGAGGCACAAAGCTCTAAGTGAATAATTTTGATCTACAATTGTTAGTACTTCTTTTGGTACCTTAGAAAAGTAGATGACTAGAATTTCATGAATGATGAGGCAAGGAAATGCGTATGAAGTCAACAAGTTAAAGCCGCCTGTAAGCGGAGGGTTTCCCATGAGTTTATTTGGTGTTTTAACAGCTTTGTAAACTTACTGTCAAGATGATTCCTTAAGTAAGATATCTATTGCCTCGTTTATCTCGTGACATACGTTGGCTCATGTTTGCGTGGGCTCGTGATTGCTCGAGCGTAATTGGGTTTTTTTGTACGGAAAATCTGAATAGCAGTACGGAGTCTGGAAACCTATACCTACTAATATTATAAAGCTGAAGAGTTTGTTTGTTTGGTTGAACGCGCTAATCTCAGCAGCTGCTGGTTCAAATTGGAAAATTATTTCAGTGATGGATAGCCTATTTATCGAGGAAGGTTATAGGCTATATAACATCATGCTGCGACCCACGGGGGCGGTGCAGTACTTATAAACGCGGGTGAAACCGCGAGCACAGCTACTCCGTCATGTACAGGATAACAGGCTCGCCACTTATTAAGTAGGATCTAACATAGCTAGCAAAATGAGTGTGTAATACACCTGAGCATACTCTTTCGGAGACATACTGGCGAGAGTAAGCTAACCGTCGATAAAAAATTGGCCCGAGGTGGCGGATAGCGTGGTTGTCAGACATAAGATTATGATCCATAAATATTTGTTCGTAGCCTGTGTGTTCCATGTGTCCGTAGTTAGATTTTTAAAGGCTACTGCCTCTCTAGTGGTAATTCCTGTGGCACTTTACAAACAACGGACACAAAGAACACCCAGACCTGGAACAACTATTTGTCGAACATACAAATTTTTGTCACGTGTAGGTATGGCGCCCACAACTTAGCGCAACGGCAGTAGCGAGGCGACAACTTAAATCATTGTTGCATTGCATTGGCGGTTCGAGATATTTTGAAGGGCTAAGGGTGTCTGTAGCCCATAAACAGTGATGGCCTACATACAACCCTAGACATTTTAGATTTGAAACCTAACAGCTTGGAGTGGGCACCAAGCATTTTTGGAATGGCCAATGTCAGTTGTCATGGATATATGGATAAAAATAGGAGTAGGTCATAAATCACTTAGTCATACGTTTGAGGAACGTGACTGGTCCACTCAGAGCCATTTATGTTGATAGATCTTGAGTGGCGGCGGGTCCCTGACAGATCTTATTTATTTATCGATCATTATTGCACGAGCTACGACTGTTCGAGTTCAGAGAGCCGTTTCAAGGAATCAAAAAGCAGTTTTGATTTGTGCAATTTAATGGACGCCTTGAAAAATATTAGGGACGTTATTAATGAACGTCAAGATGGTGGGACGACAGGTTTTCCGAATATCACGTGAATAGGATTTAATACAATATTTCTACTATTTAATACTTTCATAGAAAAATTCTATACATAAAATTTCAAAATATTCTACAAAGAAAGTGGTCCCGCTATTTTGAGATCAAAATGGCGGGACCACTATTCAGTTAATGAAAATCACATGGCGTGATCTTGAACTTTCTTCTTATCTCTTAGCCTTTATTATTCCCAAGTCACTTGGGGTCGGCTTTTCTATTCTAACCAGATTTGACTGGATACCTCCGCAACCCAAAGACTAACGATACCCTAAGGCTAGACTAGTGTCAGGATATTAGAGGCTACTGACTCTAATACTCACGATAGTAACATGATTCTATTTCTCTATTCCAGGAGCCGTAGTACACCGCCGCCGCAAGGCCATCAGCAGTAACAGAATCGAGAGTCGGTTCACCCATCGCCAATTGTGCCTCATGGAGACCATCCTCAACCAGCGAACATATTTGATCGGAAACCGTTTCACCAAGAAAATATTCCCTGGTCTAGTGCCCCACATACAATATCACATCTGTCGTTCTAATTCCAACATGCTCCTGAAAATTGAGAACGAACTGCTGCAAAGTCACCGTCAACGAGAATCAACTGGCATCAAGAAGTTATACAATTCGTTCTTTGTACTCTTCTAACCTATTCGCTTAACTCCTCTATCATCATCATCATCTCATCATCATTCAGTGTCAATAGTGTAGTGCAAATGGCGAGTCTGTGATGGAATATTATTCAGGAGAAAAGGACTATATTATGCATAATAGCCGTAAAGAGGACAATTTTACCTGGGAGTCGACAGTGAGGCTAGCGTTGGTGGAAAGAGAGGAAGACCTCGGCATGTATCTGGAGGAGCGGGAGGGAAGGAAGCGGAAGTGGCAGGGGGAGGGGAAGATGATGAGGCGGGACGACAGCGAGGAAAAGGAGCAGAGGAAGGTGCCGCCCAAGAAAGTTATGGGTGAGTAGGCTCTTTTTTTTTTTAATTCCTTCCGTTTTAATTACAAGTTACAGAATCGCAATTACAGAAACTTATCCATCAACTCTTGTTTTGGCAGTGATCGTAAAGATACCAATTTATATTCTTATTGTGCCTTAGTCGCTCAAGAAGCATTAAATTCAACTACATATTTTGACAACTATGATTTTAGGATCCTCGTTATATTTATCGTGCTGCTTTTTAGAATTTCAATAGCACTTTCCCGAACTGGGAATCAAATCCGCGACCTTATGCACAGCTGTAGTGTCTACCGCTATTGCACCGTGAATTTGACACAGTCATTGCCTTACCAATGCAGATTTTCCATTACATCCAGTTTGCGACAACTATACGTGTTTTCAAGCATAATTTTATGTGTATATTACGAATTTGTAAAAATTTTACGTATACAGGGTAATTTTTAAATCGGGTAATTCCTTTTAACCACGCATTATACTGGTGGTATAGAATAAACATGACCATTTTTTTTATTTGAATTATTTTTATTGGAAAATTTAAGTACCGTTTTCTTTCGTGAAATGGTTTAAGATAGTCATATGTTAACTACCGGCGGCAATATAAATTTTTTACTAATTAAAAAATATATGTATCTATAATTAAAGTCGTAAATAATAACGGGCGGTCCTTTTTATTGCCCCTTATTATTTACGACACTGATGTCATGAAAATAACATAACAATAACTGATTATTGTTATGTTATTATTTTTTAATTAGTAATATATTAAGATTGTTTCGGGTGGTTAACATATGACTATCTAATATTGTCTTCTATTTACGCGAATATTATTCATTGAAATTAAACTGCTATATACGGATTTTATCGCGTTGTTTATTTGACACTTTATTACTAAATTTTGAAAATTGTTACACTTCTACTACTATTAAACTTTACTAATTTTTAAGCTAATTAAATTATTATTAAACTATTTAGATTTAATTTATTTTTACACTTTATATATATGACTTATATATGTTATATATGACTATCTGAAAATATTTCACGAAATAAATTCGTACGTTAATTTATTCAAAAACATAATTCTAATAAAAATTAAATATGGTCAGGGTTATTCTATATCACCAATAGAATGCGGGATTAAAAGGAATTACATGATTTCAAAATCAGCCTGTATAGTCTCTCAAGCTACTAACCCTTGGATCATCAAATTTGTATAACATATGTATACATTAGCCGTCTATCATGGACAATAAGCCTATTGACGTCCATCGTGCACAGTTTCAAAGACCGTACTAAGAAAAGCCAATGTTACTGCCCAACCTGTGTATCGGACCCAACACCTAATACACAGCAATCATAATGACTACTACTACTACTTAGAATTCGTTGACAGAAAAACCCAATGCGGCTGCCCGACCAGGCAAACGGACCCGAAACCTCATACATAGCTGTCGCGTTGACTACTGCTGCCGCACGCAGTCAGTCAAATTCTCTTCAATTGTGCTTGCGTGCTTCAATTCATTGATTCTCAAATCTTTGTCCTTAATGGAGTTTGTCAGAAGCGAGGTCGAGAGGGAGTCGATGATGAGAAAGTTTGGTAATAATAGGTTGGATGTAAGGATTTTACAAAGTGCTTTGAGTTATCCTACTTGGGAAATAACGTCAGCATTTTACCGGCTAATACCGCGGACTCAGCACCGTGTTCTTCAATAGCCAATTTGTTTATTAGTTAAGGTTTTGTATTTGTCCAATGGGTTTAATAAGTTATTTTTAAAAAGAAAACCTTAAATAAAATTTAATAAAAAAAGTAATTGTCCTTACTTTAGCTAAACTACGCAGCCCTTAATGTCTTTATACCACGCTACGTAAAAATATAAATGAACGATCTACCAGCCTCCGCTCTTACGTAGCTACCTACAGTGATGTGTTTTCATAATATTTACTCATCTGGGTCGATAGTTAGATTGATAAGTTATTAATTTCACAGGATACTATTGTAATACCATTATAGTATAATGTACTCTTCATATAGGAGCAATCAATGATGATTGTATAATGATTAGGTAGTTGTAGAGAGTGTAATTCGTTGATAGGTAATGCATATTATGCCTACGATGTTTTTAAGGTCTGATAAATAGGTATATTATCTGAATAATATTTTAATTATTTTGAAATTTATACAAAAGCGCAAATAGTGCAGTATCTTAAACAAAATCTGTCTAAGTACAAATATGACATTCTTCGTGTCTGATGTTTTTAATATTTCTAAAATCTACGACGACACAAGTATTCACTCAGGTACTTTAAAATCGAAATTTAAATCCAAGTCCAACCAATCTACATTTCAAACTTCACATAATACGCACTATTTAAATAGGCATAATACTATCACAATTGGCTTTGTTTACAATTTATATAATCTATGTCAAACACTGATAATGTGTCAACCAGTTATGATTTATGTCATACGCTAAACAGTTTCGTACGATACGTTGCGACCGCATAACGCATTCGAGATATTTTATCGCGCGACAAGTGCTGTGAAAAAGTGATATAATACCAAAAAAAATAATATTGAGTGTCTGTTTGTGTGTTAATGAAACGGGTAGGACATAGTGGTGTAGCGTTTGAAATTTATATTTTACTAGCTGACCCGGCAAACGTTGTTCTGCCATATAAATTATTTCTTAGCGGTATGAAATATACTCCACGACCTATTCTCATACACACAGGAGTGCGACTACAAACAACACGAGATTTTTATATATTATATAATTATATTAATGTGTCACTATAGTTATATAGATGTGGGGCTATGTATATACTTAGAGTTTCATAGAAAGGCATTTTTAACCGATTAGAAAAGGAGACAGTTTTCGAGTTGACTTCTATTATTTTATGTAGGTATGATTATATTTCTCTTTTCTTCTCTTCTCTCGGTTTTTGACTGATGTGCTTTTAAATTAAAATACTATCTTTGATTTGCATCTTTGTCACCCAACTGGGCTAGGTTTGGAAAGAGCAACGAATCCTCAGTCTCGGCCCTGTACGAAAATAATTTCAGCTTGAAAGCCCAGTTTTAATCACTTCTAGAGCTAGATATGTTTTCGTCTAGTTCATGAATGGTTAGTGTCCTCGAAGTCTTCGTTGCCCAGTACTTCCAAGGCTTCCAAGCCAGCCCTGCCACCGGTGAACATTTATAAGTTCTGAAATCCGCTCAGTACCATAATATAACGGCTACGTTATATTATGGTACTGAGCGGATTTTCATACGTGTAGCGCTAATCATCATACGTGTAGGAATATTTATGATATATTTTTCAAAGAATTAAAGTAGTAATAAAATTAGAACTATCCCTCTCTTTTGTGACTATGGTACCTATATCGTGAGGACCCGGCTTTTATTTTCAGGCCAAGCATTGGGCTCTCTTCTACTTTTAAAAGCTTATGTGCGAGTGGAGAATAACCTCATCATCTTTTACTTGGAACATGAGACAAGTAGAACTTGTACTCCTTCATGTATCCGCAAACATGAGGTATTTCTATCTTGTCTTGAAAAGACAACTCCCGCAGTAGGAATAATTCCTGTGTCGCGGGGGAGTTTACGAACATTCAAGCAACGGACACAAAGAACACGCAGACCCGGCACAACTATTAATGAATCACACAATTTTTTGTCCCGTGTGGGGATCGAACCCACTACACTCGGCGTGGCGGCAGTGGCGAGGCCGACCACTTAAGCCACTACGCCATTCGTGCAATCAAAAGTCTTTGTAATGTAATAATAGGTGAATTATGTACCTATTGGCCGCGGTTTCGCAGATGGATAAAAAGTATCCTAGGTATGTGTTATTCTAAAACATGGTTTACTTGAGTACCGAATTTCATCCAACTCCGTTCAAATAGTTAGACGTGATTGAATAACAAACATTTAAACATGTTCACATTTATAATATCACAATATCATTAATTATCAATAGGTATTGCCGATACCCAGATATTTTGTTTTTAAATCAATTAAAATAAGTCTTCTCATATTTTCAACAAATTTACGTTTTCTGCGAACTGGCTTCCTATTTTTTATCATAAATGACTTCATCTTTTGTATATGTTGGTAATTTATTATTACCTAGTCGTTAACTGTTGTTGGGTCACCCGAAAATAGTCATTATGCCATCTAAATGATGGTTAGATAAACGAATTGGAAAGAAGAGATTGTTTAACTGCCAGCCTATACAAGACCAATATCTTCTTCTCTCTTAGCTTTTATTATTCCCAAGTCACTTGGGGTCGGCTTTTCTGGTCTAACCGGATTTGACTGGATATCAGTTTTTACACGCAGCGGCTGCCACCTGACCTCCGCAACCCGAAGGCTAACAATACCCTAAGGCTAGACCAGTGTCAGGGTATTAGAGGCTACTGACTTTCCCAATAACGACTGCCATAGATGATCATGGCAGCCGGGACCAACGGCTTAATGTGCTCTCCGAAGCACGGAGCAGGCGATAATTGTCAATCAATACGCACATAATTTCAAAAAGTCATATAACTTCCGAAAGTCAGACGTGCGCGACGTGGGTTCGAACCCGAGACCCTCTGCATTGCAGTCTGTTGGTCTCCCCACTGAGCTATCGCTGCTCTACTACATATCTCTATACAAGACCAATATAATATATAAATAATATATAATTTTGCGATTATATTTAAATTCGATTGTGAGTCCTCGGACTCTATAGGGTAGTCACCTTTATTTTGTATATTATTTTACACACAAGAGTAATATTATGTGCAAACGGTATCAAAATTGGTCGCAAAATGAGGGAGTAACTAGAGATGTTTCCAAATATCGCGCGGCATTCCGGCCCGCCGCGCTGTGATTGGACGAATGCCGCGCGCGAACGCCTCTGGCTAACTGCCGCGCTCGAACATTCTTAGTAAGCATTCGTCAGTATTTGTGTTTGGACGTGTAACGCCATGCCAGATGCCAAGCAGAGCCATGCCAACGCCATGCCAAAGCGAAGCCGTGACAGCCATCAGAGTGTGGAAACTGTCAAACATTTACATGAAATAAAAACCTCATAGACAGTGCTGGTCTCTACAGTAAACGTAACTTGGCCATTTCGCTACATTCACATGGGCGTAAGGTGTAAAATATATCCACTGTTCTAACTTTTCTGTTATACAATAGTTCTTGTAGTAACGAAACGGCCAAGCCACATAATATAATAATAAGGAGTCCCTATATCAATTTTCAGACCTCTAGCGTCAAAATTGCGGACGTCTCATACAAACTTCCATCCCCTATTTTACGGGATTGGGAGATAAAAGTTACAAGTTTTATAATTTTATTGTTGTTTTTGTTCTAACACTAGCGTTACCAAATTTCGGCTTTCTAGGACATTAGGAAATACCCTAAGAATTTTGAAGATCATCAGTGAGTCAGTGACGAAATCAGGGTTTTTTAGATATCAATAAAATCTAAAGTATAAGAGCTATGCAATTAAAACTTTATTACTCTTACCTATAAACTTCTCTCAAATTTAAGAGGTACTTAAGTATTAAAACGAGTGTCTCATCGGGGAAAAAACATTCAGACAAACACACTAATAATAATAATTTAGTTGATCAAGGGCTTACCTTGATTAATTAAATTATTAAAGTTAAGTAACGTTGATGTGTTTACCTGATTAGGCGCTAGTACTAATAGTTAAATACCTCTTAATATTTGAGAGTGGTTTATAAGTAAGGCTGTATATGTTTAATAAGTCTGCTATTGACAACATATCCCGAGAATATTGTTTTTTATAATCTAAACCCAAGTTATAAGGGTTCAAAAAACGACGAAGCGCTTCGAGAAAAGGTAGGTAGTGCCCTTGCGCTTCGCTTGGCTCGTCTTCAGATAGGTACGTGAATTAGTTCTGATGCCAACTGAATCGTGCGGCGTGTGTTAGGTTTGCCGCGCAATACTGCCGCGCAAACATTCGTCGGCTTCGTCATATATAGAGCGCGGCAGAAATGTGTCCTGCAAACGCCGCGTGTTACTGCCGCGCTCTTGTCGCTCAATGTTTGGACACACCTTAGGACTAATGTTTTAAACTTGGTTAAATAAGAAATAGTGAGGCTGTATTGGGGATATCATGCTATCTCCCTCGGACATTGGTTTGTGATTAGTGATTGCGTCATAGTTTGTATCGTATTTCCCTTTTCTGTCATTTGACAATACCTCTAATACCTCTGGTACCAGATTAGAAACGCTTGTTTCTTATTTATTTTTGAATAGATTTTGAATATCATTTGTATTTTAGAGTTCAGCTTATTTACTATTTGACATAAACGACAAAAAACGGTGAAACAACTACCTTATTCCCGAGTCGGGCTAAGGATTACTATAAATATGTTTATTTGGACGTATACGGCTCGCTCTATAAAACGTGGGATTGAAAACCACAGCAGATAAATCTGTGTGTAATACAGGTGTAGGTAGATAGGTAGGAAGAGGTCTGACTACCGTTATCAGTAGGCGTAAAATTATGTCTATATGTAAAATAATTCTAAGAAGGTTTTCTGGCTTTTACTGAATCTGCATAATCAAATAAGTACTCACATAGGTTTTAAGAGAATTCCATTGCTATGTACAACTATAACTAAAGTTCACGCCATTTTGTTACACTTTGGAATTATACTAATTTGTACGGATTTTATCATGGTTTATTCAGTTCACAATATTTTGTACCTTTGTATTTACACGTTCCACCCATATTTTAACTATTATAGTAATAATAAGGTTTATTTCTTACCACAATATTTCAGGTCACAAATATTACGCTAAGTAAGTAATAAAATTTCTCAAGAAAATATTGTGGAGGACTCGTGCCTAAGGTAGATAGAAACCTGTGTAATAGGTCACCAGGTCTCTGCTCTGATTAATATGATTTAAGATCCCACGTTATATGGGGTGAGCTTAACTCTGTTTTCCAGGCAAAGTTCCAGACTTTATGCTATTAACCTCTTGTATGCCCGAATACCAGACATAATAGAAAAAGCATTGTGTCTCGCGTAGATCCACGTTCCGGCATACCACAGGTTAATGAGAATTGACAGATATCCCAATAACAAGCGCTCATGCACAAAAGTAGCAATCATTATTTTTTATTATGTAAGTCAAATCTCATTACCGAAACTAAAATACAAAGATCTTCCCAAAAATAAATGAAATACAAGCTGTTCAAATCTGATAATAGGGTAGGTACTTGTCAAATGACAGAAAAAGGATAGTAGGGGTGATTGTCAAATGACAGAACTATGACGTAACCTCTATATAACCACAGTTGTGCGAGGAAGATAGCGAGACATCTACACTATGCGAAAAAAAAGCCTACGAGAACGGCGTCTTCTAAATAAAATTTACGTTACCTTCCACTAAGACATTGTTTTGACTTGTTTTGTAATTTCATTAGAATCGTAAACTTGCCAGTGTGTTCCTTTTCAGTCAGTTTTACTTACTTTTGATAAACGTGTAGAAATTTAACGTGGCCATTTAAAAAAAGTCTGTACGATGAGCACTCTTCAAGTACCCTGATTTACATTTTATAAATTGTATCTGTAAAAATTACTTAACTGTGATACCTAACGGGCCTGCATCAGATATTAAAAGACATAGCAATATTTTTAGTAAATAACAAGCTATGCCGATGCTGCCATCTGTTGTACAATGTCGGAAACATTAGTTGCATCAAAGCACTTTTATAAATTAAAAATTAAAAGCATTTAAGTATATTGTTAACTATTGTCTACGCTAATATTATAAAATGGTAAGGTTTTTTAATTTGGATATAATAATAAAAAAATATGAGCTAACCTGTCCCACTGCAGGACTAAAGCACGGGATTTTTCTAAGTGTTAGAAAAAAATCATATCCAAAGACTAATTTCTATCGCATAACATTACCTACACGTATTTAAATTAGAATTTAATCTAGGTAATAATAGCCATCACATAGCAGACGATTATAAAGGTTGTGAAACATCTCTGCTTACCCTTATATAAAAGCGTGGGTGTATATGAACAGTGTTGCTAACCAAATTAAATAGCACAACAATGTAATGATTAATTATCACAGCTGTTAGCATTGCTATCTCCGTTATCACAAACGTGTTTTTTCGTCTTGTTGTCTTTGGGCTTATACCGACGTTAAATTTATTATGTTTTCATTGATATGTATGTATAAAATGAATCAATCTTGTGATTTTAGCTATAACCGATAAAACCGGTGTCCGATTTAGTGATGTGCTTAATTGCTTTCGAATAATCGATTCGAATGATGTCGAACATACAGTTGAACAGAACTCGATAGTATAGATAGGTAGCGAGTGCTGTGGGTTGCGAATTTCACACGGAACATATAATTGAGTGATCCACAAATATTGGAACCGAGTCTGCGTGTTCTGTGTCCTTGTTTGAATGTTTGTAAAGTTTCCTGCGACACGGGAATCATTACTAGTGAGGGAGACAACATAAAAAAAAATTGGCTGCGAGCCCGTTCGCGCTCGTAACCAAAATATTAATACGGTAAAGTTTTTTGTTTGTAACCGATACTCAAAAATCTTTTGAACCGATTTTATTAATTTATTACTATAAGAAATCTTATCTTTCCGGTAGGAACATAGGTTATATAACTTGACGCTACGGGCCGCGTAAGAGGAGCAGTAATCATAGACGTGAATGAAGCTGCGGAAGACAGCTAACAATTTTTATTAAATTGAATTTTTTTTTTTTTGTTAACTACAAAAATAATAATTTAAAAGTAGTTTTGTAAAAAGTTTATATGCCTTTAGGTATATAAACTTTTTACCTCTCAATCTGTACATAAAATTATTACTCTATTTAGGTCACCCGATAATACTTGTGTCCAATATCATTACCCTCCTTTTAACAGTTAGGCAAAAGTAGATACGAGTGCTCATTATAAAGAACCTTTGACTTGAGCGCGTGTCTCCTCTGAAACAGTTGGTTAGAACACTTACGTGTCAGATATTATCTGACCTCTGACCGTGAGGCGGCCATACTGGATCCGACGCGGTTTTGTAATTTATAGGTTAGGGCTGATAACGTAATCGTTGTGCTGTCTCTTTCTTAAGGTCTTTGTTTGGCTGTATTTTTTATATGGTAAACAATCCTTGTCTGAGGGTTATTGAAAACTATAGACGTTTGCAACAACAAAGGACAAGGGATACGCTCGCGCAATTTGGACTCTAAAAAATAGGTACACGCAAAAATAACATACCATCAAGACAATTTTAAAATTGATTTGTAACAAATATCAACCCGTGTGTCACCCACCTTGCACAAAATCAACCTGTGTGCAAACATTTTTTTAATGCACGCTGGCGAGCGTTCGCCAGTTTTAATAGTAAGTGTATATTGTACTGCGCGTGAGCAGTATGCTGTATGATTAGGTATGCCGGTTACTACATGTTGCCGAAGTTTGTCACAAAAACAGACCAACATTTATTACGTGTTATACCAATAGTAGTTCTTAACCTTTAAACACCATGATAATTACTAAAAAGTCGGCCCTATATTTGTTTACTACTTATGCCTAAAATTGGCACCAAACTGACGTTTATAGGGGTAGGCTATGTATTATTACACCCACATTTCGCTTGCCATATTTTTGGTTTTCAATAGCAGGCGAGCCTTTGCTATCTACCGGTCATTCCTATGGATATAGTTCCAGCTTACAAATTTCCAAAAAAAAAAAATCCTATACCTCTTTTACCGGGCACGGGAATGAAGTAGATATATGACCTTACGATCATCTGCAAACAATCACAAACTTATACCAAGACGCACTACATCTTTACTAATACATATATAATAAACTGCCTCCGTGGCGCAGCGGTAGTGAATGCGACTGCTGTGCATGAGGTCTCGGGTTCGAATCCCGGGTCGGGCCAACAAAATATTATTGGGTTTTTCTGTAAAGAAATCTCAATAGTAGCCCAGAGTTAGGAAGTTGGCGGTGTTAGACACCCCCGTGCCTCGGAAAGCACGTAAAGCCGTTGGTCCTGCGCCTGATCTTTCTCCGGTCGTGTCGGATTGCCGTCCCATCGGATCATGAGAGTTAGGGAACAGAGAGTGCACTTGTGTTTGCGCACATACTTGTGCACTATAATATCTCCTGCGCAGATGGCCAGTCTCTGTTAAGACTGGCTGCCGTGGCTGAAATTCGGTCTGGAGGACATTATTAATAAATGCGAGTGTCAGTTTGTTTATTTCGCTTTCACGCCTCAACTACACGTTCGCAATTTCGCATACACGTTGTCAGGGTTACAGAGAAGGACATAGGGTATCTTTCATCCAGAACAGTACTGTTCCCCATTGTTATTTTTTTTGACAAAATCTACATCAACGTCAGCGAAACCACAGGCAAAATCAATCAATAGTATAAAGTTTTTAATGCTGTCTATTTTATGTATTGGTCACATCTATCGGTCATTCCTATGGATATAGTTCCAGCTTACAAATTTGTTCTGTGTATGTGGTAGAATATTATTATTATTATTATTATTATTATCTAAATCACACATTATGTAGAAGTATGGTCGAAGTACCAATCGACACATAATGTAAAGCGAGACCACGCTAACACGAACGGAACACAACACAAGATTGTCCCCACTCAAACGTGCTAAATGTCATGACGTACGTTTTGCGCGTTTATTATGTGTGCAAACATTTGCTCTTTAGCTTCATACAACCGTTCTTATATAATTTAGGCTGCATGTGTTATATTAATGTTTTATTTATTAAAGAAAGAAAGAAAGACATCCTCTCATAGTCTCTGCTTACCCCTCTGGGAAATAACTGTGTGTCTATGTACATAGGATGTGATAGTATTGATTCTGGTAACACAATATATTAATATGCTCTCGTTGTATTCATAGAAGTGACTAAACTGCTTATTCTGAAGACGAATTCTTTTTGTTAAAAGATTAAGCATATTTTATTTTTCTTATTGATAAATAACGAAATTTCAACCCGTGTGTATTTTACACAAAATATATGTTATATATGCAACAGTACTTTGACGCACGCAAACAAGCATTGCCGAGCTGCAATAGCAAGAAGCATATCTTACTGCGTATGTGCAGCATTTGCGCAGTCAGACAAAATGTAGTTAGAATGTAGATCAACACGTTGTATATTAGTATATAATGGTAAACCGTATTCGAATATCAATCGTATGTACATAATTATGTGCATCACTAGTCGATGAAGTCCTCGATGAACAATTTTTCCTGTTCTATTTTGAAAGCGTCGATGTCCTAAACTTTGAAATAATCAATATCCTGTTTCTAAATTGTCCCACTTATAAGCACGGGCTTATTCACAGAAGAGATAGTCCAAAATCCAGCACACTAATCCATTTATATATAAATGTTTATATTTATTTAAGATTGATAGATTTTAGCAATCTTCTAGTTACACTATGAGCTCTTAGATATGCGGGTTTCCCCACGATATATCCCTTCGTTGATACAGCGAGCGATAGCTAATTAATACGCACATAACTTGGAAAAGACAGAATCTGTGCTGTAAGATCAAACTCAACATATCTGCGTAGCTGTCCTCTGGTTAAGCCACGCAAAAATATCAATTAACAGTATGCTTTTGTGGAGGAACAGGATGTGAAGTCCCTCCAACACAAAGAGAGGATCCTCCGACCAGGCTGGTTGATCGTGCCTGGCGGGCCGCGGCCCAACGGTTGATGTCGGGAGCTTGTATATATACTTAGTCGCTGTGTAAAGTCCACTTGTGCGATGCAGAATAATATGACGTCATTTGTATGTAACGCCATCTGTTCGATGTAGGCGGAACTTCTTCGTCTGTGCGGAGTCGCCACACTTTATTATTAGGCTAGATATAGGCAAACCGTGTACAAATTAATGTTTATTTTTAAAAGAAGACAGAAATCTTCTACTACTTTATTCAGATCAGCGTTTTCTGTAAATTAAAATAGATCTTTTTACTTTATAATCAACGGTTATGAGAATAATTTGCCAAGATTTAATAATGACACCCTGGGAGCAGTCACATATTCTTATTTCCCGTTTCCTGGTCTCACCATGACATGCACGGATATCCAAAGGCTATGATTACCGAAGCGGTTGATGAATTTTAACTTATTACCGCTCACAATACCGACCATATTATTCGCGCGTTATCGATTTCACTGAGAAGAAGCAAAAACAGCAACGCGCGTAGTTGTGGCTATCAGGAAAAACTGATCACTGACTAGAAGATTATCAGAAGTTTATTTGGCACTAATCTTTTGCAGGGCGCCAGTATTGCCCAATCGCTAACTACACTAAAATAAGATTCTTCGCTGATTTCAGCATGAATGGGCCGGCTCGACCGGGGCAGGATTAACCTCTCACAGAATATCGACGTGAAATAGCAGTATTTCTACTGTTATGTTTCGTTCGGTGAGTGAGAGTGCCGGGGGCCAATCACCCTCTTTCCCCCCTTCCCGTTCCTTCTCCTTCCTACTTCCTTTTTCTCCTAAAGGGTCGGCAACGCGCAAGTGATGCCTCTGGTGTAGCAGGTCCATAGGCTACGGTGACCACTTACCATCAGATTGGCCGTACGCTTTTTTGCCAACATAGTGGTAAAACAACGAATAACCCACTTGTTTTAAAATTTGTATAGAACAACAATCTCAAGTAAATATATCACAATAAAAATGCGACAATATAACTATATTATTATGTCACGCAAAATTATCAGGTATGACGCAAGACGTAGGTACTTATCTAAATAAAACAATTGTAACGGTTTGTTTGCAAATTTTCATATCAGTACAGCTTCAATTTGGTGATTTTCCCATGGCGAGATAAATGGCACCGTATTTGGTTTCAAATAGCATGTCAACGCATCTTATTGATGTAATATCACGAAATAGAAAAGGCGCGAGAAATAAACAAATGCAACGCGGCAAAATGTATTCGTCTATGCGCAAGTTTAAAAATAATAAATCCAAAGGAATGTATAAAGTTCAGAAAAGTTATAAAGAACCACAGACTAACAAATTTATGCAGAGCTATTAATATATCGATTATGGTGAATACTCTTTCTAATTGACATCAATACTAACGAATCACGCTTCGAACCACATTTCTTGGTATGTTAGCATTAGGCTCTAATTATATCAATGAAGAGTAGTTTTCATAACTTGATCTCCATAAACTACTTGCATAAAAAGGTTGAATTAATTCACTATAATAATATAATAATATGACATCTCTATGGTGCCTTCTTTGGTATAAGACTAAGAGGGAGGAATGAAAGATCAGGTTAAAATATGTTTTTGTTTTGTAAAACAATGGTCTATCTTGTGGCATATTATCTCTGAATTATATTCGTTATTATTCTACCCGTTTTATTATAGCTGTATTATCATATCTAAGACTGACTACGAACATAGATAGTACTACAAAGTGCAGTGAATATTAAGAATTAAAAATATGACATCAATGAACATACATTGTTTTGTGTGACTGAACAAAAAAGTGAAACAAGGGACAAGTGAAGTGAATAATATTTATACCATGACTCTAGAACACTTTTTAAGCGCAACTAAGTATCACATAAACATCATAAGCGAATGCAATGTATGGACGTTTACAATAAAATATTACTGGATTTTCTGACAGTAACTTAAATAAATCTAATAATCTGTCTAAATCTGGCTGTGATACCTCACCGAAGTGTAATACACTCGATCGTTATTAAACTCTAGCGCCCTCTTTTATTCGAATTCGTTAACTAGAATTGATTTTACGCCATCTGTTAGTGAAATTCGGAAGCTACTGCTAAAAAACTAACGCCATCTACAAGTGTACTCGTGTAACTTGTGTGCTTGAGGCGCCATCTCTCGGTGACGGTCGTCAAACTGTCCAACATGGTGGAGGACACTACGCCGCAGCAAGAGCGGGTCTCCGCCGCTGCGGTGCTTCAGTTCGCAGCAAGAGAAGCGCGGGAAGGCAGAAGATTTACGGAGTTTGGCGCGCATGCTTTTGCGAGCATCACGTATAATGCTTATGGTACCTATTTTCTTTTATTCGTTTTATCTCGTTTTCAGCTTTGTTCCGGTCTAACATCACATAGTCATGTAATTCTATGTAAGATTTACAAAGGCTACAAGCGTCCATTAGGTCTGAGCGTAAGATACACGCACTTTATTTTAAAGTATGTGTTTTTTATTGAATTTTTCCCTGAACCAATTAATTAAATAATTTGTCCGAAATCACAAATACTGTCTGTTAATTCAATATGACCAAATAAGATCTCTCAATTCTTCAACGTACCCAAATGATTTTGATATTTACCATCAGCTCTATTTATAAATTATTTAATTGATGACTACGGACATCGTATGAAGGATTGTCTAAAAGGCCACGAATCTGGCAAAGCTTCACACATCCCGGATGTATAACTGTCCAATTTCGATATTATATCACCATCAAAGCAAGCGAAACCAACTTCACTACACACTCAAAGTATCATTGTTACTAAGTGCCCAGCGAAACACAAATTGGTCTTCAACAATGGAAAATTAAGTGAAAACAATTTTGAGGCATTCGTATGTTAATAGCTGATCCCATTTATTGTTTCTAACTATTTATTAACTTGTCTAATTGGAGATAATTAAGGCAATTAAAAAAACGTTTGATTGAGTTCAACGTACGAAAGATACTAGGTAGCAACATACAAATTAACTAGTTTAAATAACACAATAACAAATTAGTTATATAAAAATGGCGGTATAAAAAAGTATTTTACTATTGTCTCTGGTTGTTTTATATTGTGCAGACAGATTGCCATTGATGAATGATGATGTACACTTTATAACGTAAAAGTCTTCTGTCTTTAATATTTATTGTATTATGATTGATATAAGTTGGATGCGGGTGGCACCAAGATCGGTCTGTATGGAAAACCTAGGGAGGCCCATGTCCAGGTGTGGACGTCTTTCGGCTGAGATGAATGATGATGATGATATAAGTTTTGACGATTTGTGTTTTGTTATGCTTGGCCTTTCACTACGTCTTGGATGAGGCCTTATCTGGTACAAATCATGATTGTATGTAATCGGAAGAGGGAAATCAAAAGACCACGATAAAAGGGCAACTAAAACAATTATTTTTTTAGAGGTAGAAGAGGCTTTTGCAATAAAAGAATATTTTATACTTGTGCATATTTAATGCTGCAATTCTTGAATTCGAAATCTTTCACTGGACAGAAAGTAGCTAGAATCGACCCACCCTCATACAACCGGAATTGTATGAGCCTTCTGCGCTTACCCATAGTCCCCATATGGTTGTCAAGATCATCTGCACCCAACAACGTACATTCAGCACACGAAAAGAGACACCGTGATATGTTCATGTACTTAATACAACTTTTAATAAAATTGTTGCTTTTTATAAAATTAAATATGATAATAAAGATTTCACTTTGTTTCCAAATACATCAATTCAAAAACTTCAGCGCATTTCATCAATTATTATTTTCTGCTAGCTATTTTCCTCTTTCGTTTTCTCTTTACGCGAATATATTGTTATTATATTATATTATTATATATATTATATAGCAGCGATAGCTCAGTGGGGAGACCAACAGACTGCAATGCAGAGGGTCTCGGGTTCGAACCCACGTCGCGCACCTCTGACTTTCGGAAGTTATATGACTTTTCGAAATTATGTGCGTATTGATTGACAATTATCGCCTACTCCGTGCCTCGGAGAGCTCGTTTAGCCGTCGGTCCCGGCTGCCATGAACATCTATGGCAGTCGTTATTGGGAAAGTCAGTATCCTCTAATATCCTGACACTGGTCTAGCCTTAGGCTATCGTTAGCCTTCTGGTTGCGGAGGTCAGGTGGCAGCCGCTCCGTGTAAAAACTGATATCCAGTCAAATCCGGTTAGACCAGAAAAGCCGACCCCAAGTGACTTGGGAATAATAAAGGCTAAGAGAGAAGATTATTATATATATTATTATTCCAAAATTACTTTCGGAATCGGAATCTTACATAACGCAGGAATGCAATATAAGGTTTTCTGCAATCTTCATTGTTTTGATTATTTTATTTAGGTCGCAAAGCAGTGCTTCAAAGTAAATCTATGGTACGACATACAGTTACATTATATAAGTCAAAGCAAAGCTGAGTATTAGCACTGCTCTCGGTAAAATAATGTTTTAGTTTTTAATTAGTACTTACTTAATATTGTCTTCTATTTACGCGAATATTATTCATTGAAATTAAACTGCTATATACGGATTTTATCGCGTTGTTTATTTGACACTTTATTACAAAATTTTGAAAATTGTTACACTACTACTACTGTTAAACTTTACTCATTCTTAAGCTAATTAAATTATTATTAAACTATTTAGATTTAATTTATTTTTACACTTTCCCCGACGTTTCGGTTGCTTTTCAGCAGCCATGGTCACGGGGAGACTAAGATGGCAGTTGTCTCAATGTTCCAGTGTAGTTATTTCAAAGTACCCGAACATAATTTAATCATTGGTGTTTCTATTTACGCAGAATGAGCTCAAAGTATCATGAAGTCTAGCTGTGGTTTGCTTCTTCTTGGGTTTGACTATTTTTATTACTGGATCCCAAGCTGGTGGTACATAATAATAATAAATAATAAATAAAATTTTGTAATAAAGTGTCAAATAAACAACGCGATAAAATCCGTATATAGCAGTTTAATTTCAATGAATTAGTACTTACTGTTTTAAGTAGTTCTGATCTTGAGAAGTCCACTGCTAATATAAGCAAAGTTTACATAGTGTCATAAGAAACACCATTTAGAGTTTACAAAACAATTTCTTTATCATGCCAGCCATTATAGTGTACATTATCATTAGCAATAGTGATTAAGGCCAGTTTTTTGCTTTTAATTATTTTGCTTAGTACTACACGATATTTATATTAATATTTTATCTTTAAGTGTTGTACCTAAATGTTCGCTTTTTATTATATTATATAGTTGATAATTTGTGTTTATACATAAATTAGGTATCGTCTTAAGATATGTAATATTGTTGTTTTTTTACTTTTTATTATGCTGCGTAGCGTAAACATTTGAATTCTTTCCCCTCTAGTTATGATTTTATTATTTTGCTATTGCTATCTTTTTATTTTATATATTCATAAATGTTAACGAAAGGAGAATATAATATAAACGGAAACAATCGAGAGAGCTAGCAAGCGACTCTACTGCGGGTAGTTATAACTAGTTTCCATACAGACGGGCCAAAGGTTGGGCGATAAGAGTGCACTACAGAATTGTTTTGTGTTTACGGTTCAATGCGGTTATTGATACGTTCGGTGAATAGACAAGCACTAGTTTTATTAATTAGGTAAATGGATGGAATAATACTTATATAAATTACATAAAGTTTAATCGCGTTATATCATTGTATAAATAATATCCTATTAAGATATTGCACCATCAGTAAGATAACTACACTTTTAGTAATTTTGCAGGTAAGCGTCTTAATTTTTTTAAGAATTCCGTTTCGTATTATTTTGCCCATACTGTTAAGTAATTGATCTTGGCATTAAATAAGTTCTATACTTTTGTGATTCGGTTCATGTTCTTCTCAGGAGATTGCATTTTTTTATTAAGAATGCGTAACATTTACTCTCTTGTTTTACCGAAGGTGCGATATGAGTAATATAATTGTAAGGTAGTCAACTAACGAAATAATTAGCACCAATCGAAAACCTTTTCTTACTAAAACATATACTTATTAACAAGTATGTTTTAAAACTTTACTTTTAACCACTGTGTTACAAAAAGCTCATAATTAGCTAAACACTCGCTGAAAGACTGCCTGGACAGAATACCTAGAAGTGGAATGACATACCTATACCTACAAGTATACGCCATCATCTAACACATACAGAGATAAAATCAACGCCATGGTTACCTAACGTATGTAAGAGTGTCAGTTAACTGCCTCCGTGGTGCCCCGGTAGTGATGCAACTGCTGCGTGTGTGGTCCCGGTTCAGGCCAACAAAACGTTATTGGGTTTTCCTGATAAGAATCTCAATACCAGAGTTAGAAAGTTGGCGGTGTTAGACATCCCGTGCCTCGGAAAGCATGTGAAGCCGTTAGTTCTGCGATCAGGCGCTCTCCAATCATGTCGGATTTTCGTCCTACCAGATCATGAGAGTTGGGGATCAGAGAGTGCAGCTAATTGTGCGCTATAATATCCCCTGCGCAGATGGCCAATCTCCGTTAAGATTGGACGCCGTGACTGAAATTCGGTCTGGAGAACCGACTCTTTAGAGTACAATTTGCTTTATAGTAGCTTGAAGTGAAACCAATACGAAACAAACCACTATCAAACGTGTCTCTTCATTGCACAATACATAATTAAATATGATTCCTCTTATCTTTCTTCGTATCGGCACTAAGAGAAATAGCATATGACACAATTGCATATCACCACGTAGCAATCTCATGATGTGAACATGATGGTACCAAATGGTACCATATTCTTGGCACTATAATGTACCATGCAGGGGAAAATCGTACTTGAAGACAGTTCATACTATACATATTCGTTTGACTCCGGTTTGATAAACAAGTGATATGAGGGGTCATGAGTTAATTGTGAGTTTGACTTGTGCTGGATATTGTTCAGCACGAGTTGGTTTTAATTTATAATAAGCGTGTGATTTTGTGCTTAGGGTATAAATATAAAGGGCTTGTCCCTCCACCTCCAAATAGCATTTATCTATAAGATAAAAAGTCTCGCCATCTCTCTTCTTTAATCTAGCAAGAGTGAGACAGAATGTGATTTATCTTACGGCTCATTAGTTGTGGGACTGGCCATAAGCAATATACATTGTGACAGACGCTTCTAAGTTTTGCGTGCCATTAAAATGGTCTATCACTTTTGTATTAGCAGCTTTAAGCGTCCGTTAGCGTCATTTATTGTACAATAGGCATGATGATAGGGTTAAAAATAAGTGATTCTAATAAGTCCATCTTTTAGGTTAGCACAAAATATTGGACACCTATTTTTGTTTTAACAATACAATAAAAATTTACTTAGATATAACGCATTAAAGTTCGAGAGTGCGGGCTTGTGACATCACACTTTTGTAAAATTTGTACCGAACAGTGACGTAACACGAAATTTAAACACGTTGTATCTTCGTTGTTATTAGTCTGAGGAACAAAAGAAAATACGTGTCCAATATTTTTAGTTAGTCTAAAAGACGGACTTAATTTTTTTTTTTGTCATCGTGCCTATTATAGTAACTATAGAACCAGTATATCTCTTTTCAACTATATTTGTAATACATACGAGAGTCACATTGAAAGTTGTTACAAAATGAAAAACTAAATAAAGAATGCAGCTGTTGATATTTTTACTTTTATGTCGAAGTAGTCTCTGTTTCTTGGTAAGCGTCGTCGCTAGCGATGTTATTATTGACTGAACCAGTAGAACCCTACTTCAGACTTTTCCGTTCCATTTTGAATGATGTAACCGCATCTTCAGAAATTTATGAAAGGAGATCCTTTTCAGGCTCGTAACATTCTAACTTATTTCATCGGCGACGATGACAAACACAGCATTCGTGTAACCTAATTTAAAATATTCAAGCTTTTCATGGCATCAATCGAAGCGACGGCGTTTTCTCCCGTCACATTATGGATATCTAGCATAAACCTTCCTAAAGTGTTAATGTAGGATTTTTTTACTTGACTCCTGCTTAATCAATGCTAAAACTCGCTCGATTTTTTTAACATGTTTCTCTTTTATACGCTTTTCGTATGATAATATGCACACGCTACTCATGGCTTATTCACTAGTTGCCCCGTAAAGCTGGCTTTCACGCAAATCATCAATGACATTGCTTGAACGACGTATAAATTAATTGAACCAATAGTGGGTCAGGATGCCCCATCTCATGAAATGCCGATCGAAGATCGAATGAAAGATGCAATCATAAATTTATAGTATATTAAAACCACAACGAAATTCGTATTCAATCATAGAATGAAGATTTACTCTCATCAAATTAATGTCAGCAACCGACACGTACTTTTTACCTATCACGGTTAATATGTTAAAAACAAATACGTTCAGTATACATCTAAAAAATCCCAAAGAGACGGTCGAAATTTAAAATATTTTTATTAGCATTTTACTTATTCAGGCCAGGTCTTAAAAGTTTTGGAGTGCTATGAGTACTCTTAGTGTGGTATAAATACGTTAATTAGTTACATTCTCACAGATATAATTATTTTTGTCGTTTTAAAATATAGCGTATCTTATATCGAAGGGTCAATAGAACACGATATGATAATATCTATTGCAAAACGTCTGATTAGGGGACCGTGCTCACCTTAAGATTATTAAAATATGTTTCGTAACACGGTGAAATATAAATAAATAAATTTCTGAATCATTGGTTTGTGTGGCTGTACATTTAGTGTTTAGGTATACGAGAATATTATTTAAGAGTTAAGTTTTTGTGCTACCGTTATTTAACCTGGCGAGAAGATTTAACGAGATATGTACCTAACTATCCTTGTGTAAATCACCATATACACGAAATTGTTTCATTCAAAAGTACCTACTTGTACCAAGTATTATCTATTATTTCCCTCACCTATCTTTTTAGCTTTTTTTGACCCAGGAAAATTCTTTATGGGTACCCTCTCCCTCGGGGGGGAAGGGTGGTTATGAGCGACTCTCCGCCCCTGAAGGGGGTCGGTATACACACTAAAAACCTGGGGTGAGCAGTCCCTCCGCCGACGGAGTGGGGCGAGATGGGGTCGCGTTAGCAATCACCATCCCGCCCCGGCGGTTGGCCCGGCTGATGGTGACCGGGCCTCAGCACCTGTGAAGGGAAGGCCTTGCTCACCAAGGCCATCCCCCAGACGTGTGGGGCCGTACAAGCCGGTAGGGAGTCCCCCGACTCTGTACCAGTGGCCCCATTATACAGGAGCGAGAAGGCGGGCAAATCGCCTTCTCGCTCCCGTCCGTCTGCGTCGGAGAGGGTCAGCGAGGAGGTTGTTCTCCCTGACCCTCTCCGCGGTCTCCTTCTGCGCCATGACAGCTTCGCAGAAGCAGACCACTGCCTGCCACGACCTCTCGCCGCCGGGCATGGCGTTGATCACGCTCGGCAGGGAGAGATCTCCGCCTATTATGGTCAAAAGCGTGTGCCGCTGCGGCCCCCATGCGGCACACGCCTCCAGCGTGTGGAGCGCCGTGTCTTCCGGCGCCCCACACTCGTGGCAGGCCGGGGTCGCCTCCCGTCTTGCGATCTGGTGCAAATACTTTCCGAAGCATCCGTGCCCAGAAAGCACCTGCGACAAACTTATTTAACTTATTTCATATATATCGAATACATCTATTGTGTCAATCACGGATCAGTGAAAGGTTTAATATGCGAACTATCCAGTATATATTAATATAATGTAAAAGATATGAACCAGGGTAGGCCGATCGCCCCAGTATGCTATTCAACTTTGGAAAAAATTTCAAGTATTCCCTTAGACAAGAATAGGTTAGAAGATTTGAACGCAAAACTGCAAGTCTTATTTTTTTTCGACTAGGAGCGTTACCTTTTATTTTGTTCAGGCCGGTATAGCCAAAACCGGAACTGACATAATTGTGTAGGCTTGTGCACACGATCTTTAACGATGTGTAAATATCTGTCGACTTATTGCAATAATCATTATTAAAGTTTGTTTATGACCGGCTACACTTGATATGATTTACAAAACAACAAGACGGATTCCAGCATTATCTGTCTGAATAATGACTTTTAAGTCAGTTCGAGTAAACAACACAGCACCGATTAATTAATTATTATTTACATATGCGAGTTATAAAATATGTACTGAAAGCTTTTGTTATACCACTAAACACGTAAACAAACATAAGTAGCGTTGTTTTGTTTTTCTACAATGCTATCAAATTACTGGCAACACACCTTCTTAAGAACTCTACCTGGTTTCTGCAGAGACATCAACACAATTATTTTTAATAAATTCTGTTCAAGGGGTGGGCTGGGGTGTATGGTGTATTGTCGCTCTCTGAGTGGTCTTTTTAATACTTGATAAATATATGATATTGTTAGGAGTAACTATTAGAACAGTGCTTTGTGGTATATTAAAAAGAATCTGTCATATTCTCTATGTGTTGACGGTAGAGCCGAACGTTTATTTGATAGTTGTGACACTGGCCATAACTCTCCAGAGCAGTTACTCTGGAGAGTTATGGCCAGTGTCACAACTATCAAATAAAAGTTATCCGAAAGATAAATCGCATTCTGTCTCACTCTTTGTAGGTGAAAAAAGAGAGGTGGCGAGACTTTTATCTTATAGATAAATGCTATTTGGAGGTGGTGGAACAAGCCCTTATACTTTTATTTTAACAACCAATCAAATCACTTGGCATGATTTAATTTTGACACGTTTTTGCCTTTCAGAAATCATGTGTAAAACAGCTACCAACAGATAAACAGCTCAAAGATATATGCGTGGGATCTTCAGTCATGAGTTTTTAGTTACCATAAACTTACTTATCTACGTTGTCTTCTTCCTACAGCTGCGCTGAGTGACATGGGGGGCAGTGGTACCAGCTCCTCATCATCGCACATGTCGCCCGGCTGGCAGGTCAACGACCTCGACCTGGACTTACCCGGCGAGCTGTCTATGAAGTAAGTATCAGATTATATATACAGAGTTTGTAGTACTAGATGAAATTACTGATATAATCGACGAGAAATGTAATATATTGTTCATTGTCTGTAGTATTATTCTGTAAGTTTAAAAAACTGAGCTCGTGCCCCACATGCTCTTGTGTTAACGACGGAACTGATTCTACGTACCTAAACTGGTTAATGACTAGATCTTTTTATTTGTGGTTATGACTGGTAATGGTTATACACTCCTGTATAGATATCGATACAAATAGGATTTATAAGACAGACTCAAATAAAGCCTGCCATTTCTGAACTAACTTATACATGTTATGATCCTACAAAACATTACTTAACGCACTCTATTTTCCAACAAGATACTGCTAGCGCGATCTATAATCCAACAAGATACTACCAGCGCGATCTATGATCCAATATGATACTACTAGCGTCATCTATGATCCAAAATAATACTACTAGCGCCATCTATAGTCCAATATAGCACTACTAACGCCAACTATGATCAAACTCAGCACAACTATTAAAAACTAGTTTTCTGTTTTGTCCACAGTGAGGCGCTACTGTCACTGCCGTCGCTCGCAGTGTTCAAACAAGAGGCGCCCTCTCCGACCGGTGCGGTGCTGTCGCCACCACGACGACCGGCATGGTCGCAAAGAAGACCTGATGAGAGACAGGTATAACTTAATAAAATTGCTTATTCTAAATTAATTATTTTTTAATACAAAGCATACGTTTAATCTGTTATACACTAGAATAAAAAAGAGGCTTTTTAACTATATATTTTTTTAAAGCATAGTCCTTCTGTATAAAATTATAATATTTCTTGAAGTTTCAGGATATGCGAATAGTTAAGCAAGGCGAGCCTAGCTATTTTTCATATAAATATGCCAATATGCTGAGTGTTATGGACTAGATGAGCTCACACGAGACAAAATGTATTGTGTGATATACTGATGGTTGTGTGGAGTATGCTCTTTGTGATGCACGCATTAAGCTTAGTTCGAAAATGTTCTTTGAAAAAGTATAATCTCGCCAGCAATAATACTACGCTATATTATACAATTAAAATAATGTATTTTGCAACATTTTAAAACATTTATTGATTAATAACACCGTCTTTCAACTTACGGACATGGCGGATAACTCTAAAAATATCTACTGATATAATATTATGTAAAATGTTTACGTAATAATATCATACTTTGACCAGATATACTTGAGCACAAATACTAGATTAAGTCATTACTAAAAATCCTCTTTTAATTAGTGTATTTATATTGAAGGTATATTTTATACATTTTAGGCTGACAATTTAGGTTATGTAACTTAATTCCGCGGTTTTATTCCCATTATTACAAATAATTACAATTTATAATGTGATAACAAAGGTAGGAACTACACCCAATCTTCTGAAAATGTTTCATATTAATAAATTATATGCAGTTTCTTTGATCTACAGCAGGTATACAATATACCCTACAAACGCAATTTTATTGTATAGGTACCTAGGTCATACAAACAAAATTTTATTTAACGTCTACTAACTTTATATTTAAATATCATTTAAGACAAAAACGTGACTCAATCAATAATGCGATTAAAACATATATTTATGTCAGTATTTTAAAGTTACATTTTACTTACATACATAACAGACACATACCTATGTACTATCGTCAGAGTACACAGAGGTTTCACAACGTTGATAGCTATGTTATTAGAACAATACTAAACCTCCTTGCTGTTAGAATTTTCTGGCATACATTTGTAAACTGAACTCATGCTATTACCAAGCTGTCAGCTTCAAACTCTCTTTAGAATTAAGATTGTAGACATTTCTTGAATTTAATTCTCTACCTATTCCCACGATGCTTGCAAATTACTTTTACAAGAAAAACAAAGCTGATGTATCCAATTTTGTTTTGTTTCGTTCTCAGATCGCAATGGAATGTTCAAAAATAAAGCAAGCAGACTGGGAATACGAAGTGAAGAATTTATGCGAGGTGCATATACACACACACACACACCTTACTGTCTAAACGTTACTGTTTTCTCTCTCTAACCATATACTTTTTAATCTTTCCATTTCGCTCTACCTATGAGTTTCATATTGGTTCTCCATTACGAAGAAGGTAGAAGTAAACTTACACGTTACTGCTTTTTGATTTATATTAAATAATTCCTAAAGGAAAATGATAAACATTCACTTAGGTCAAAAAGTAACACTTATGCACGTCAAAGCTTATTAGCTCGTGAGTATAGTTACCTATTGCAGTGTAATCGCGTTAATGCAACACTGCTGCAAGCTATACGTTTACTGCAGCGTCTCTAGCGGAATTTCGAAGAACTAATTAAAATTTGTGAAGAGAGACGACGTATTCGAGAACTATAAAAGCTTGTAGCTAGAGCGCTGAATTCGATCCTTACTCAAATCCTTTTCCAATTCCTTTTTATTTATTTGTTTTAGTATATGATGAGATAGTAATTTTAATACACATGTATATATACAAAGACACATCTGAAAAATATGTTTGTAACATGTCAGACTAGACATGTTTAATGTTACTAAAAACCTATCGAATGATCTTTCAAATAACCGTGCATTCGACATCGGTAATTAATTATCGAATGCAATTGTTTTTATTACAATTCTTTTTTAGTAAAACTGTTTTCTTTCTCTTTTAAGGGCTGTTCATTAATTACATAAACTCAAAATAATAATATAATAATAATAATAATTTTATTTATTTCTCACTTCACAAAAAATGCAAAAAATGCTATTGCTTTTTTAAATTCATATTCAACTGCACCATAGACGTTATTCATTCTAAAAATTAACACTAAACTGTAGGATGCAAAAAAATATCGCATAAAAACATTTAGGTAACTTTAATTATTAACATAGTAGAATATACTACCTCCAAATTACACACACGTAGGCTCACGCTTGTATGTAGGCAGAATTGAGATACATACTAATTTCACCAACTAAGTTATGAGTCCCACATGATAGATAGCAAATTAACACCTACCTACACATTTTCAGACTATCCTAACACAAAATCTCAGACTGCACGACCCAAAACCTCACGATGAACTGTACCACGAGACAGTTAAAAGTTAAGCTAATGTTTGAACATGTGGTTGCTTGGTGCAGATTACCAACATGGTGGTGGACAGCCAACGCGATGTGATGGAGGAAGGCAGCTGCCAGCAGTCACCGCCTCACAATGGAAACATGATGGTGCAGCACGGTAAGTCTATGTATATCTGCAATATGGTCTCGCGTTGTTTTTATTCTGTATACACGTAAGTGGATGCTCATATTGCACCATAAACTACTATTTGAGGATCACTTTGAATGATTACTTATTGCCTGAGTGTTTTATGTTTGGTAAGTGGTTTAAATGGCTGCAGCTCCTTACAAAAAAGACTTTTAAAATATACCATACTGTAAACTTGGCGATTGAAAAGAGTGGCCGTGAGTTTCTTGCCAGTTCTTCTCATTGGTTTCACGCCCTTGCTGTGCTGAACATAGCAACAGGTTAATGTAAATGTTAAATTACATTAATAAGTGTACCTTTGACGTTCATAAGTCTTACTATGTGACCTGCATGAATAAACATATTTTGATTTTGATTCTACTACACGACCTGCCTATATATATCTTCCTTAACCGATTTCGGCCACGATAACCTCTTCAAGTCCTTGAATAATTAAGCATGCAGCTTGCATGATTTAGATCCAATTACTAATCTCAATGAACATTACCATCACTTGGGATGACGTCCATCCATCTTGCCGATCTTATAATTACAAAGATTCACAGCGTTGCTAAATGATATCTAACACTGGTCGTTATGTTGCTCTAAGCCTCGTATCCACTAAGCAACAATTGACGCACAACACGTGACGCTCAGCGAGATCGGCAACGTTACGCAACAACACGCGACGTTGCCAGCTGGCATGCAATATGACTCGCGGCTTGTTGTTTGTTTACGTGCAACATGCAGTTGAGCATGAAATGTCGTCAAGTGGAAACGTGAAAAAGGCGCTGCAATCAACACTAGTTCCTCTGACAACATGTTGCCGATGACTGGTCATGCGTGGACAGATAACGTTGCTAAACAAAGTTCCGCGTTGCCGTGAGCAGCAAGGTTGTGCAACATGTCGTGCGTCAAATGTTACCTAGTGAATACAATGCTTTAGTCTTTTCAGGCCCGGTTCCTACATCAAGAAATATACGGACAGTTAAATTTTGACACATATTCTATGAAATACAATCACAATTGATCTGTCCGCAGCAAAAACAAGTCGTATTTTGATATAGGAACCTGGTCCTAAGAATCTTCGATGACTACTAATAATAGCACACTAATTTTAAGTTAGAGTTTATGTAGGGTAAAAGTTCTTTGTCAGTCAGACTTTTTTGTTTCTAATAGAGTAATTTTTAGTAATAGCGTAGAGAGGTTATATATATTCATTTTGTTTGTTATGTAACTTCATTTATTTTCTTTTTAATACGTTTTGTTATTGTTATTTGTTTATGTTTTGTTTTTTTTTTTTCTGTGTAAAATATGGAGTGGAAAGATTCCGAAATAAAGATTTATTATTATTACGATCGATTTTTTGTTTTTCTCAGCATTTTAGGAATGCCGGTAGTCTAATGAAACCACGGGCCTAGGCCAAGTGAGATTCATTTAGGGGGTTTGGTTCAATATTTGCATCTTCTTGTAAAAATTTGCGAACTATTCTACACGTGTTTAGTATGGCGGCTTTTTGCATGGTTATGTATGTATTTGTTGGCAATTCAAGTTGTTGTAGGTAATGAAGAAGGTGTGTCGGTATTATACCGGTGCTAGAAAGCACCAGAGGTACAATATATACTTTGTCCATCTTCCAGATTCTAATTATTTCCTCTTTTAACTATTGTTCTCATTTGGTCTGACACGTGCTGTTCAGAAACTGAGATTTGTGGGTACTGTCGTGAGAATAGTTCGTGCAATCGCTTCCTATAGGTTGTCATATCAGTCTCTAATTTCGTAATATAATAATAGGTACGCATGATAAATATATTGACATCCTTGCTCCAAGACATGCGCACCCTTGCTTTGCCAGCTTTGGTGGACGCGGGTAAAAAGGTATTTACCTCCCGCGCAACATCCAAGGCTGGTGTGAATGGATCACTAAAATGAACTGTATGTGGTGATGTATTAGTTGACGAAGGTAACGATTGCAATGAGGGTGTATATAAAACGGTGCTTGGGCTATACGGCTCAATCGGGCTATTTGTAATAAAGTCAGTCTGTCTGTCAGAATAGTCTTGGTCGGCTGAAGTATCTTCGGGTGACCCGGTGGGAGCCCGCCTGCTCAACTCCTCACCACTGACGGCTTGCATGCTGTGACACCCAGCGTCAGCTCCAGGTGTGCCCCGGCGATTGCCCCCGGGAAGCGGTCCTCTCAATTTTCTTTTCGAACGTGTCTCCATGGTGAATGGGTTTCCAGAGCCATGTTGGCCGTGCCAGTAACATATAAGTCGCGTGTCCGCCCCCCACGTGAATCTGATGGTCGATTCGGACGTATGGTTGGATTTGGGGGGCTTATTATTATTATTATTATTATTATAAAACATGGAATAATGACGAAATCTTTCTTTTATTCCGCAGGCAGTCCTGAAAGCATGCAGTGTCAGCCCACAATGACTTCCGGGGCCATGATACCCATCAACGGATATCACTCACCCAACGGACAAGAAAATAAGAGTTAGTATTCACGTATAAAAGGCTTATTATTTTATTCTTACTTGAGTAATACTTGCGTTTATTCTTTTTAAAACGTAACAACTGGGGTTTACTGCGAGAGTGCAATATCCAGGATTCCGACCCACGTCTTTATGATCGCATGTCCAACGCCTTATCAATTGGGCCCCCCCGCTGCTTCAATTTAATTGAGATTACATATGTTGCTGTCCTTCTGCACGGATGCCGTAGTGGGTAAATTAGTCACCTCGCTAATGCCACTGCGCCAAGTGTGGTGGGTTCGGCCCCCAAACGGGACGGCAGATAAAATGTGTGCTCCACAAAAAGTTATGTCAGGAAATGTGTTCTTTGTGTATTATTCAAATGTTTGTAAAGTCCTTCGCGACACAGGCATTGTTCCTCGAACGGTATTGTCTTTATAAATAAAAGAAAAATATAATCGCACCCTTAATAAAACAGAGACTTATCTCAGTAGTTTGGATTAAACAAATTTGAACTCTATTGCAAAGATTTAACACAAATATAATATTAGAATTTAACATATACAATTAGAGTTCAAATTGCCTTACTTTCAAATTTCGAGTTAAGTCGCTGTTTTATTAAGAGTGCGATATATATCGTTCTTGACCCGACCTTTCTACAAAAGTCCTCAAATTAACTCAATCGGCAATAAATATAGTGGAAAAATTACGCCGCGAAACGAAAGAAGACAAATCTAAGTAATATAACAATGTTATTTAAGTATTAAAACAATGTTATATGAATAAAGTCTTCTTCTCCCTAGCCTTTATTATTCCCAAGTCACTTGGGGTCGGCTTTTCTGGTCTAACCAGATTTGACGGGATATCAGTTTTAACACGGAGCGGCTGCCACCTGACCTCAGCAACCCGAAGGCTAACGATACCCTAAGGCTAGACCAGTGTCAGGATATTAGAGGGTACTGACTTTCCCAATAACGACTGCCATAGATGTTCAAGGCAGCCTGGATCGACGGCTTAACGTGCTCTCCGAGGCACGGAGCAGGCGATAATTGTCAATCAATACGCACATCATTTTGAAAAGTCATATGACTGCCTAAAGTCAGAGGTGCGCGACGTGGGTTCGAACCCGAGACCCTCTGCATTGCAGTCTGTTGGTCTCCCCACTGAGCTATCGCTGCTTAATTTTATATAAAAATGTTATATAAATAATGTAACATTATTTATTATTTAGACGCAGGTTTGCTGATGTGTTCGCCCGTAGGATCGTTGGACGGGTTCCTGCAGTCACCGATACAACAACGCACCGAGCCCGGCTTCAAAGACGACACCAGGTAACCATCATTTTTAGTATTATTTTACTGCAGAATACCGAAAGATGCTTACAATTCTCTTATCAACAATTCTGAATACAGGCATGGCGTAGTGATAGAAGTGCTGTTGCCACTACCTCAAGTATGTAGTTCCATTCGATTATGAGGTGTGATCATGTGATTTACATATATTTCTGTGTCTGTTATGTTTTGTTGCAAAACCGTTATTTCCCTAGTACTACACATACATACATTGTCTCACGCATATATCCCAAAATTATATAAATTTCTAAATTTCATTTTCTATCAATTTCGTCATGTATAGTTGTGAATTTCTCTTATTAAGAGAGTGCGCTTAGTTTCGTTTACGGGCATGTTTTCAGACTGCTCATTAACTGAGAATTATAAACAGAAAAATCCAATTACACTGTGCCCGGGAATCGAACTCGAGACAGCAAGGGTATACACTTATTCCTGTCTTATAAGCATTGGTGCCATGGATATCATCCTTTGCTCTCATTTTGTCGACGATGACGAGAGGTCTCCCGTAAGAATAGAATTCATATTCATCCAGCATAAATTAAAAATTATAATATAATATAACAATTTGTCGTTCAAACTTATTCACGACATAGGGTTTATCCTTAAAGTAGCTCACTAATTCCTTTCCTTTAATCCTTTTTATTCCATAGAGTAACTTACATTTTTATTTAACCTATATTTGTTTTGACCAGGTTCCAGTACGTCCTGGCGGCGGCCACCTCCATCGCCACGAAACAAAACGAGGAGACTCTCACGTACCTGAACCAGGGCCAACCGTACGAGATCAAACTCAAAAAGTTGGGAGACCTCTCGCATTATAAGGGCAAGATATTGAAGGTATAGTTACCTACTCATCTTATCTTATCTTATGTGGGGGCCAGTCAGTGCACACCGGCGACACTTCGACCCAGTGAGATCTTTTGTGTCAACATTCTCCCAATAACGACTGCCATAGATTTCATGGCAGCCGGGACCGACGGCTTAACGTGCTCTCCGAGGCACGGAGCAGGCGATAATTGTCAATCAATACGCACATAATTTCGAAAAGTCATATAACTTCCGAAAGTCAGAGGTGCGCGACGTGGGTTCGAACCCGAGACCATCTGCATTGCAGTCTGTTGGTCTCCCCACTGAGCTATCGCTGCTCTATATCTACTCATACTACTATATTATATACAATACCTACTTTTGTGTTTTAAGAGGTAATATTTTGAAGCAATGGAAATGATGATTGGTGCATATAATATTCAAAAGTAGTAGAGCCAAGCTGATTTCAGCAAGAATGGGCCGGTTCGACCGGAGAAGTACTACCCTCTCACAGAAAATCGACGTGAAACAGCAGTGTTTCACTGCTGTGTTTCGTTCGGTGAAAGAGAGCGGCGGAGACCTAAGCATGAGGTGACGACTCTCGCAGCTTATGAGGGACCTGCAGAGTATCCGTAGAATCATTGTGTGGGTGGCGCGAGTCGACCCGGTGGCCAGGGACAGCCTTAGAAGCGGTGCTCTGCTGGCCGCCCGCGGTATAGTCCAGAGGCCCAACTGAGTCTAACCAACATGGTTGGCTGCCTCATCATGCCGCGCATAATCTCGAGGTGGCTCGTCGTGCCGAATGGTGACCGGAGGGTGGGTCCCGGCGACCACTTTCGGGAGGGTACGGGGGTCCTTTCGTCCGTCGGATCGGCTATCGCCATACCACACAGTAATATGACGAAACCTGCTCTGCGCCTTGCCCACCTTGCTGCGAGAATAGTCGCCACATTTTTCACGCTTCTCCTTCCTTTCATGCTATGGCAGTACAAACAAATCGTTGTAACCCCACCGCTGCTTCCTCTTCCTGTGTCGTGGAGTTTAATAACATCAGAGGACTCCAAGCTAACCTTAATGTCGTCCATCACCACCTGAAGACGGCTCGGCCGGCAATGCTTTTTCTAACGGAGACACAATTACGCCGTCCTGCAGACACGACCTACCTGCAATACCCCGGCTACGTGCTAGAGGAGTGTTTCCTCGCGAAAGCCGAGGTATGCTTGTTTGTCAGGGCGGATATTTACTGTCGCCGTCTACACTGCCTAGAGGACCCTTCCTTCTCTGACCTTTGGGTACACGTAGATCATTACCTATTTTAATTTATTTAAATATTATGATGTATACAGCTCTGAACTTTTTTTTGTTGCTAATAAACTATTATTATTATAAAAAAGGCTCTTTCAGCCTAAATCTACACGTGCTTCTACCGATCCCATTCAGGAGACGCTTTTCCCGCCCTCCCCTTTCCTATCCATAACAACGCATGCTGGGCTTAGATGCCATCCTTGCACGGTAGAGTCGATTAGAGCGCGTACCTACAAGTTTGGGTCGTCATACCTCTGCCGAACTATCAAGGCATGGAATTCTCTACCAAGGCACGTGTTTCCTTCTTCCTTCAGTCCTGGGTCCTTTAAGGAGATGATAGACAGGTATATAAATAATAAAATAAGTCTGGTTGCATTTTAAATTATAAGAAAATTTTATTGAATTGGCGCCTTCCCCAGATTCATAGCAATAACTTTGTAATTAGAAGGACTAGACATAAGTTTTATACCATTTTAGAAACCTTAATAAATGTACATGTTTTTAAAGTTATGGGTGACTCCGACGTGGTACATTTTTTTACAGTAGAATTTATGAAACTTGGATAATCATAATAAGGAAAAAAGTATTTCATCATTTCCGACCTTGTTTCTCTAATAACTATACTGATATTATCTTAATTGCTATTTTGTACCATGGGCAAACTATTGAACAATATTTTAAAAAATAAATTTAAAAATATTAATGTTTGCTGCACCAGTGTAAAATATCTTGAAATTAGATAGTAAAATTTAAAAATCTAAAGTAACATGATATTGTGGCAACCCTTCGGCTTAAAAAACACATCCAAACTAGTTGTAGATAATTAGGCAAATAATCATTGTCTTACGTTTGGACCATTATTTACGGGACATCCTGTATGTAATGAAATATTGAAATGTTTAGCTGTGTTTGCACAGATGGCATAGCAGACTGCTGCCAATACGCCAAGTGTTGTGGGTTCGGTACCCACACAGAACCATTAGTTGTATGGTCAACAAATAACTATTTCGAGTGTCGACTGTAGCTTGGTCGCTAATGTTGTAATGGAATAATAGGTGTTTATTTTAATAAAATCCCGCCCTAATTAGAAAATTGATTAGAAAAAATATTAGTTAATACAAGTTTTTAAAGTTTTTAAACTTTTTAAAGTAGGTAGCCTTGATATCCCTGGTATTTTACAGTGGTAGGTTATAATAATCGCTTACAGTCGGCCCAGAAAGTAGTCTACCAGTTTCGATAAAAGTTTCTGTGAGATCTAATTATCGCTAAGGTTGACTTAACTAACGGAGTGTAAGAGATGCACAATTATGACGCATTGTTCGAGATGACTGATCATGATAGATAGATATTTGGCACGTGAAGTCATGGGTTTATAATGTTATGTTGTTTTACCTTTATTAACAATGCAATAGGCTATTATTTTACAGTAATATAATCTTCCCTTCCATTTCGATATTGTCAAGAAACCTTTTTTGCAACTGAATAACAATAATATTGTGACACTTGTCAGTGATACCACTAACAAGTGTCATAATATTATTGCAAGGGAAAATCGACCTTGTAGTTTCATGCCGGTCTAATGAACCTCAACAGTGAGGTGGTAGACCACTTTTTTGGCCGAGTGTACAAGCATTCCACAACCCTATTTATCACCTTGTAAATACAAAAGAAACATTAGAATAAAAAGTAGATTAATGATTTCACATATAACATCTTTGGCATGGCTAGTAATGTATATGTTGTATATATGTAGAGCGTGATCAAGATCTGCTTCCACGAGCGTCGGCTGCAGTACATGGAGCGCGAACAGATCGCGCAGTGGCACACCGAGCGACCCGGCGAGAGGATCGTTGAGGTATAAACATATTTATAACAACTAGTGTTTACCTTATGGTCTAAATAATACGACCATAATTTAAAAAATAGAAAAACCTTAATCTATAAGTAGGGTAGCTGACAAAACATTTTTAACTTACAATTTGCAAATAGTTCATTACCCAAACTCTAAAGTATATAGATTCAAGCGTTTTAAATCTGGTAATAGGATTAGTTGTCAAATGACAGAATAAGGATGTATGATACAAACTGTGACGTAGGGAGAAAACAAGATGTTTCCACTACAACCCTATATTTTCTTATATCCAAATTGAGAAGGTTAATTACTCTCTTTTTTGTAACAAATTTTGATACTATTTTCACAAAATGATTATTTTTATGATTTGCTCTTGTGTGTAAAATAATGTTCGGTATCAAATATAGGCAATTAAGTAAACTTTTTACATTTTTTTTATGAACACTTGAGAGTTGATGTTAATATTGAGAGTGTTGTGTGGCAGGTGGACGTGCCGCTGTCGTACGGAGTGATCCGCGTGGAGCAGCCGGCCTGCCTCAATGCGCTGCACGTGTACTGGGACCCCACCAAGGATGTCGGCGTCTACATCAAGGTACCACACACGTGCTTATAGAGAGAGATATAGGGGATCTTAGGGGATCTTTATCCTTCCTTCCTTGAAGACTTCCTTCAAACTCATTTTTGAATAATTTATCCAATTTTGTGTTCTGTTCCTATAATGATTACTTCTAAAAACCCTTCAGAAATACGAATTAACGTATTGCAAAGGTTATTACCATGAGTCACTGATACAGAGGTTAAAAATATCTCAACTTTTTTTGAGTCTAACAGTCCAATAAAGAGTGATGCCTTACTGTATTCGAATTTCATTCGAATACAGGTTGTGCACTACGCAACACCTACTTTACATGGTCAAGGAGGCAGCGCACAGTCTTGTGTATAATGTTGTTAACAGAATAAATTTAGAATCCACTTGAATTGTTTATTCTTATTGACCTTTCGTACTTAATACAAAATCTAAAATCCAAAGATGTATATTTAAATGTCCACTAAAATAAAAATGTTAAGGAGCCTTGCAATCCAGGTGTAAGAGGTACAATAATTTTTTTATGAAAATGAGGTAAAACACGTACGTTGTACTAAGTGACGTATTTAAATGTAGCCTTCTGAGGGAATTAGCGAGACACTCCGACTACGCCTCCGCCTCCGCTTTTCCTCATAAAGAAATCATAATCTATATTGCAACCAATTTTAATACTGTTACAAAAAGGTTTCTCAAAAAATACCATTTACTGCTACATATGAAGTAACGCACAAAATTACATAGGCAAATACTGTTTTATGTACATCGCTACAAAAACTGTTGTTTAATTATATCAGTAGTTTAGGGGTAAAGAATAATAAGTCCACTTTCTTTTTGACTTGTTTTTTATTTATTTGGTGTACACACGGCTACACATCAAGTTAGACACCCTATATACGCATAACTACGCTACATACTAGGCATGGAACATTTCACTTTCAACAGTGAAACATCATATGAAATGATTTTTCATCAGTCACATTTGCTACTTCGCTTCATTCGGCCTGCTAAAAATCACTCACGATATGAAATCACAGAATGCCAAAGTGGTTACCTATACTTGAGGAATACAGTTGCATCGAGTAAGCGCGACGCCTAGCGAACGATTACAGTGCATGGTAGAAAGAGACAAACATTATTTTGTTAATTCGTATCTATTACCGGCTCATCGCATCGCCTCGCGTGGTGACGTATTGATGCACTATGACCTTCATTAGTTCGAGAGTACATACAAATATAGTCCTTACTCTCATAACATTATAAGGCTCGCTTTTCTTTGCAGTTAAAAGTAGCAGGTCGCAATTTCGCAGTGTTTGTTTACATAGATTCTATAAGAAATTAAATTTCAGAGTACGTGTTACTATTACTTGAACACGACGTTCGTTAGGTTTTCTAATTGAAGTTAGAATTACAGTTAGTTACTCGTACGTAAAAGAGATTATTATTAGTGTAAATAAATCTTCATGTTAGTTTAAAATTGTATTAAGTGTATATAAGTTAGGTAGTAATAATTATTCTTTAAATATTATTTAAATTAGAAAAATGAGTGCATTGATTTGGAACTACTACTTAAGAGAATCGAGCATTGCACTGTAAGGTAGGTACGAAAGTAAAACAAGCTTTCATTATATTTAATTCATTAGGTAGTCTTATGCTATAATTTATATTTCATACTGAAGGAAATTGTAACAAATGCGCTGCGACTCAGAATGAAAAATCATTGACTGTGAAATTTCACCTGTGAAATCACTGCGAAAAAGATTCGTCATTTCATTGAATGAAAATGAATGAAATGTAGCAATCATTTCCATGCCTACTACATACAAAATAGAGAATTGTCGGCAAGAGACAGTGCATAGTGGTGTCGATGTAATGGTAAGGATAAAAAACGAGCGTAACAAAAATATAACGTACTCTCTCGCACGATTCGCAGCGTTCAACTTCTAATAGTTCAAAGTCCAAACAGTCTAGGTTGATGTGTCGCTGTGCGTACTAAAAAAAGTGGTTAATAACGATACGTCCTTAAAAAGTGATTTATTATTATTATTCTTTACTTGTCAGGTGCAGATATGTATAAATAGTTACAGTGTCAGTTTGTATGTACAACTTTTTTTAATTTGTAGGTGAACTGTATATCGACGGAGTTCACGGCGAAGAAGCATGGCGGTGAAAAGGGCGTGCCGTTCCGCATCCAGGTGGAGACGTACCTCGCCAGCGATGAGCACACGCGCTTGCATGCCGCTGCCTGTCAGATCAAGGTGGGCCTTAGCTATACGCGATTGTGATACTATCATTCGATTGTTGCCGTCATTCGAATGTATTCGGATAGCAATCCATATAATATTCGAATGACAATCGATTTATTATTCTAATGTAGGTATGCTAATAGGTAATTGATTGTTATTGAAAAACAATGTTTGTTGTGTAGGTATTCAAACTGAAGGGCGCAGACAGGAAACACAAGCAAGACCGCGAGAAAGTGATGCGACGACCGCGCTCCGACCTTGAGAAATACCAGCCTGGATGCGAGGCCACCGTCCTCACTACGGTAAATATAATTACTATTGTTACGTGCTGGGTTCGACGGATAAGAATATAAACAATATTACCGAGTAAAACACGTTTTATTCAAACACACAATTAAATTTAAAACACAACAATCACTATACCACACTTTTTCACTGTACTGCTTCAAACTCCGTAGTATTTCCGCTTGCGTTCGCTTCGATGAACACTTGACCGCTTACGATTGTAAACTGACTCGGCGGTGCGCGTGCGCCCTATTTATACGCGGGTAAGGCGTTTCTAGAGCTTTCTAGCAACGCTGTACTCGGTATGTAAACAGTACGATGCTTCGAGAAAGTACCAGCATTCTCTCTAAGATTCTCGTACCGTATTACGCAGTTCCGTAAGATGTCAATAGATGGCGGTGTAAATTATTAGACGGAACTGCCGAGTCTTTCCCACAATGCCGAGATGTCACTGGGCGTAACACTATTTTATTTATTTGGTTCACCAACAATTGTATACGGAATTACTTATACCTACTTAATACAGACTTATAGAAAAGAGCATATCTTTCGTAACAATTACTTACAGCTAAACACCACAAGAGCTATTTAAATATAAACAAAATAAAATTTAAATTTAAACACGGTTGCTAATATAACACTATGCATGGTATACACTAAATATTCAAAAATAAGAAAGAAAGAGAAAAAGGTAAAGCCTGCATGTTGTAATTTTAGACTAATCTGACAAGGATGAAGACATAGCGCTAGACTATACATAGAAGACTCTACTTCAGCTTTGCCAATGCGATGTATGAGGGGTTCGATTCCTACACAAAACAAATAATGGTGTGATCCTAACATTGTCTTACGTTTACGCGAATGTTCCTTCTCCCTTAGCCTTTATTATTCCCAAGTCACTTGGGACCGGCTTTTCTGTTCTAACCGGATTTGACTGGATATCAGTTTTTACATGGAGCGGCTGCCACCTGACCTCCGCAACCCAAAGGCTAACGATACCCAAAGGCTAACGATACCCTAAGGCTAGACCAGTGTCAGGATATTAGAGGGTACTGACTTTCCCAATAACGACTGCCATAGATGTTCATGGCAGCCGGGACCGACAGCTTAACGTGCTCTCCGAGGCACGCGAATGTTATACATTGAAATTTGATTAATAATAATAATAATAATAATAATCTACCACATACACACAACACTATCTAGCCCAAACTAAGCAGAGCTTGTACTATGGGTACTAGACAATTAGTTTCTATTTTGGTGTTTTCCCATATTCATAAAACTTAGAAGAGGGTTATAAAAACATTATAAGTAATTATTATAAAAAGTATTGTTCATCAAAGTATTGGGCATGTAGAAAGAATGGACGAGGAAAGACTGACTAAAAAAGTTAATAAGGCTAGTGTGAATGGAACAGTCGCAAGAGGAAGACCTAGGCGAACGTTTCTTGATCAGATCGGAGGCGTTCTGGACAAAGGCCAGGCTAAGAGCACCTTGAACCGACGGGCGTGTATGAGGAATGTGATGAAAGTGAATGAAGCCAGAGAAGTGTGTCAGGATCTTAGCAAATGGAAATCCGTAGTCTCTGCCTACCCCTCTGGGAAACAGGCGTGAATCTATGTATGTATGTATGAATGTATTGTTCATATCATTAATGCATAAGAATGCTAGCACGCCTTATAACAATATATAATAATAATATCAGCTCTGTATTAAACTGTCCCATTGCAGGGCACGAGCCTCTTCTCAGTGTGAGAAAGGTTAGGCCATAGTCCACTTAGATGGCCCACTGCGGGTTGGCAGACTTCACATATATTATCTTCGAGAACATTATGGAAAACTTTTAGACATGTTTCCTCACGATGTTGTCCTTCACTGTTAAAGCGAGTGATAATTAACTATTTAATACGCACATAAATTTGAAACGTCAGAGTTGCGCACCTTAGTATCGAACTACAGACCTCTGCTTAGCAGTCCAACGGTTTTCTACTAGGCCATCGCTGCAGTGCATGCTAATAACAATCATCATCAGGCTTTATAGCCAGTAGACTATTATTAGTCTACTGCTGGACATAGCCTTCCCCTAATGAGCGCCATAGCGCCCTGTCTTCAGCTAATAACAATACTGTATATAAAATAGGTTTACAAAAAATTCACGAATAAAGCTTTTGTGACATTGCAATTATTAGACATTTGTTAGGGGCTGGATCCCGACATATCCCCATCGCTACATGGACTACTTAACTTCAGTAGGCAGCGCAGTGGAAGGAGGCCGGCACCAGGGCGCGTTGCCAATATATAGGGCCGCCGCTGGGGAGAAGCCGATGGAGGGGCGCCGGGAGCACGGCCGCTCAGCAACGACCGGTCCGCGTCACAACATGGCTGAAGACGCTTAATGTTGAAATATCTGTGCCCAGCAATGGACATTCATTAACATAGCTGATGTTATCATTAATATAAGTTTGATAGTAACGTGGTTGTATCTTTCACAGCTGTCGAACGACGCCCTCATGCCGCCGCCATCTCTGGTCACCACCTCCCCGCCATACTCGCCTGAATTGTGGTAAGTCTATATATTCTTATTAATATATACTAGCTGTCACTTCGCTTGTATAAGCTTCATGTGACACATGGATAATAATAGGATTCTCGGTTAAGCAAACGTTTTTGCTTGATAGAGACCCTTGGGACTTAAGATGTACCCTTCTAATGATAGCAGTTAAACAGTCGTGTGTTCTTCTCCTTCTTTCTTCTTTTCGTGTGGTTAGTGGCCAACCTCTTATCAAGAGTTGTTCAAGCCGCCCGTAGGCCTCTGACATGGCTTAACGACTGTTGTCAATTTGACAACAACCGGGACCGACTTTTTACGTGCCCTCCGAAGCACGGAGACGCTGAGATGAAATACCACTAAGCGGTCACCCATCTAAAGACTGACCGCACCCAACGTTGCTTAACCTCGCTAATCGTTTACCGATCAGTGAGTGCAACCGGCTATAAGTCTTGTGTTGTGTTCCTGCGATGTGTAGATTTATCTGTATTCTCAGCTCCTTGGTTTGGCAACATAGGAGCTTTTTGAAAGGTTGGTAATGGATAGCTATGATGTTAAAAAAGGCCTATAGGCTCCAAGACCGTGTACAATCTAGCAGGCCGTAAGATTACTTGTCGGTGTTGTTATATAAAAAAAACAATACATTTATAGTTTTAATTATACTATATTTTGTCTAGAAAGTTTAAAATACTTTTGATACTATTTTTAAACTTTATGAACGCAATCGATTTAAAATCAGTGTACAAAAGTAGATATAAGAAATTGCAAGAAATACCTTGGCAGATAAGTTCTCTACTCACGATACTAAAATGTAGTCTTTTATATGATGTCTGATTTGCATTATGTTAGGTACCTATATGACACTATTGTAATTCAGCTTTTTGTTCGAAAGGGAACCATTTTGAATATACCTATGGTCAAAATCATGCCATGCATATCTGCGAAATGGTTGTTCATTACTTTCTTTTTTATATTAACAAACATTTAAAGAACACCCAGACGCGGTCCAACTATTTGTGGATCACACAAATTTTTGTTTTGTATGGGATTCGAACTCACAGTACTTGGCGTGGTGGAAGTGACGCCAATCGTGCAAATAACTCATCACAAAGTTTTAAAAACTTAGCCTTTATTGCCTGACAAAATAGTCCCACCGAATGCTCTCCGGCTTCCGGCTGACCTAAGTCACAGCCGACGAAATTTAAGTAGGTATAATACACCATTTCCTTCCCTCCAAGGATACACGTACGTGAGTCTATACAAGATGTCCGACCAATCATAGGAAACATCGTACAATACGTTTATTGATTGACAATATTTACGAGCGCCCTGGAGTCTTGACAATGATATGATTACCGTAGAATTAATATCGCCTTGCACTGACCTCACTATACGTGATCTCTGATTGACGCAATAGATGATTCCTTGATGTACTTCGATTGCAAGATGGGTGAAATAGCAATGGGCAGTTTTTTTTTTAAAAAGACTTCTCCCTTACTATGTGTAATTTCTGTGTCGCGGGTGATCCACAAATAGTTTTGCCGAATCTGGGTGGTTTTGAGTCTGTTGAGTTGACTGCACGAGCCGAGTGTGCTACGCCTAGTGTTTTAGGTCCGATCCCACAAATAGTTTTGCCGAATCTGGGTGGTTTTGAGTCTGTTGAGTTGACTGCACGAGCCGAGTGTGCTACGCCTAGTGTTTTAGGTCCGATCCCACAAATAGTTTTAGTTCACAAATATTTGTGCAGGATCTGGGTGGTTTTGTGTCCGTTGTTTCAATGTTCGTAAAGTCTCACGCGACAAAGGAATTATAAATAGTGCTGACTTGTTAAAAATAGTCTTGCTTTTACGCAAATGTAACTCATTAAAATTCTACTTTATAAGTGCGAATTTTATGGCGGCGTATGTTTTAATATATATTTTTTTTAACACCCAACAACCAGTAATGCTTTGCTCGACCCGGGATTCGAGACCGTAACCAGCAGTCGCATTCCGCTGCGCCACTAAAGCAGTCTCAATAATTTATTGTATAATATTTGATATAAGTAGTATATTTCTGTAGCACACCGGTTTTTACCAAATAAGCAGGATTGCGTTGTCGTGAATCAAGAGTTCACGAATGACTCACTGGTGCACACTTTGTATCACTTCACTACATATTGTCAAACAAAGTCCCCCGCCGCGTCTGTCTGTCTGTTCGCGATAAACTCAAAAACTACTAAACGGATTTGCATATCGTTATCATCAATAGACAGAGTGATTCATGAGGAAGGTTTAGGTGTATAATTTATTAAGGTTTTGTAATACCCGTGCGAAGCCAAGGCGGGTCGCTAGTTATATCTAAAACTTGTTTACATAGCATAACGCCGTTATATCGCCAAAGGGGTAGGTACCGGTTTAGTACATCTATATATTATTATTATTATTCTAGAACCAGTTTGCCGTTTACCAAACGCTTTTCTAAGCTTCCTGCTGTTAATTACAATATCTTACAAAAATCTCACGTTTAGGCAGTACTCACAATAAAATAACAAGGCATTAGAGGGTAATATTGTTACGTGCTGGGTTCGACGGATAAGAATGTAAACAATATTACCGATTAAAACACGTTTTATTCAAACACACAATTAAATTTAAAACACAACAAACACTATACTACACTTCTCCACTGTAACTGCTTCAAACTTCCTAGTATTTCCGCTTCCGTTCGCTTCGATGAACACTTGACCGCTTACGATTGTAAACTGACTCGGCGAGCGCTGGCCTTCCTTTTTTATACGCGGTTAAAGCGTTTATAGAGTTTTCTAGTAACGCCATACTCGGTATGTAAACAGTACGAAGATTCGAGAATGTGCCAGCGTTCTCTCTACGCTTCGCGTACTCACATTACGTAGTTTCGTAAGATGTCAATAGATGGCGGTGTAATAAATTATTAGACGGAACTGCCGAGCCTTCCCTTCAATGCCGAGAGATGGCACTGGGTGTAACAATATTGATAAAGACTGTATGTATGGTGCAGCGAGCAAGCGGTCGCCCCGCCGCACGCCGCCATGTTGTGAATTTGAATACCCATACCCAATACCATTCTAATAAAGTCACCGCGACACAGGTAAGTACCTAGTGCAAGATTTTAATATTACTTTTAAGATATTGCCCGCGGCTTCGTTCGAGTAAATATAGATGAGCTTAGATTAGTATGTCCTTTTTTCCTGTCAACGTGTATGCCAAATTTCATTAAGATCGGTCCAGTAGTAAAGGCGTGAAAGCGTACCAAACAAGCAAACAAACACACATTCTTATTTATAATATTAGTCAGAATTTATTTAATTAAAAATGTTATCATTGTGTCAAAAATATATCCTACATACACTTGACTACTACTAAAGCATGGAATTTAAAGGGTTTTTACCCTAAAACTACAAACATACTGAGTGTTTCTTTTACACCATTTTATTTAAATATGCGTTGGTACTGCAATTTTTTTCTTATCGGTACTGATATTATAAAGCTGAAGAGGTTGTTTGTTTGAACGCGCTAATCTCAGGAACTACTAGTTCGAATTGAAAAATTCTTTCAGTGTTGGATAGCTCATTTATCGAGTAAGGGGCGGCGCAGTAATCATAAACGCGGGTGAAACCGCGGGCATATCTAGTTAACTAATATTATAACTGTAGATTTTATATCTAGCCTTAAAACGGCTACAGACAGGTAGTATAATAATATCAGGCCCGTATACAAACTGTCCCACTGCTGGGCACGGGCCTCTTCTCCGTTTGAAAAGGGTAAAGTGGGATTGGGTGATTCACATATTTGAGGACATTATGGAGAACTCACAGACATGCTGGTTTCCTCACGATGTTTTCCTTTACCGTATAAGCAAGCGACAACTAACTATTTATCTTATCTTATATGGGGGCCAGTCAGTGCAGACCGGCGACACTGCGACCCAGTGGGATCTTTTGTGTCGACACTCTCCCAATAACGACTGCCATAGATGTTCATGGCAGCCGGGACCGACGGCTTAACGTGCTCTCCGAGGCACGGAGCAGGCGATAATTGTCAATCAATACGCACATAATTTCGAAAAGTCATATAACTTCCGAAAGTCCGTGGTGCGCGACGTGGGTTCGAACCCGAGACCCTCTGCATTGCAGTCTGTTGGTCTCCCCACTGAACTATCGCTGCATAACTAACTAGTTAATACGCACATGATTTCGAAAAGTCAAAAGTGCGTGCCTTAGGATCGAACTCGAGACCGCTGCGTGCGTGGCAGTGGTCTACCGACTAGGCTATCGCAGTATGCAGCTGATTATTCAAGAAAATTCTGATCAGCAACACAATGAAAAAATTAACTCACTTTGAGTTAATTAACGTTGACGTGGAAATCATAAATTTAAATGTATTTGTGGACTCGTCATTAGACTTAATGAATTCTAATTATTATTGTCTTTACTCACGACAATTTAAAGCGACAGCCGGTATTGCACTCGGCATCGAAAGGTCGTGAGTTCGATCCCACGCATAGCACTCGTAACAACAGAGTGTACTTTGCGTTGAGGCTAAATAACTGTAACTTTGACGTAAATAAGTGCTACTTTGCGACCCAAATACACAATTTTCTGATTTTAACAAAACAATAGTCGTTTGCAAAGCAAATTGCATTTTTCATTATTTTATTTGGTTTTTGAGTAAGCCAGGATGGCTGCTAGTCGCGTATTAAATTAAGCTAAGTTTCAATGAAAATGTAATACTTTAAATGGCTGACGATTTATACAAATACAGTTGCATCATAAACTTAAGTAACAGTAGATAATTGCGAGGAGTAATTCCTCAAATAATCAATAAGGTAGAAACAAGGATGTTGTAAAAACCGTCTATTACCGACAATGTAACTATCGACAACGAAGCACATCACTATAACGACAAAAATAGCTCATATACCCAGTGCACGTTTAATTCAATGCTATCCGTAATGGGTTTAATTAGCATGCTCTTTCAACTACAATTGGTCTCTAGATAGACGCGCGCGTGGTTTGCGTGACAACTCAGCTCAATGTAGGTACTAGTCATTAGGGTTGCCATTTGTATTATATGTTTTAATATTTTAATATTTTATATTTGTTTGTTTGTGGAATGATAGCCTAATGGGAGTCTGGCAAAATTTTCAAAGTTATGTGCATATTAAAAAGTTAATTATTGCTCGCTTTAACGGTGAATTAATACATCGTGAAGATAACTATATTTGAGAGTTTCTAATAATGTTCTCGAAGATAGGTAAAGTCTGCCAACCCGCACTGGGCCTGCGTGGTGGACTATGACCTAAATCTTCTTAAATTGATAAAAGACCCGTGTGCAGCAGGGGGACAGTTTATATACAGGTCTCATTCTATATAATGTGTTTCGCAGTTTTATATTTTCGACTTCCTCGTTGATTTCGTTTTAAGCGTAAGATTTTATGATCGATACTCGGATAAAGCCGTAACAAGCAACCCTTTTTATATAAATATTGGAACGAATACATAAAACCGTTATTAACTATGTTTATCGGTAACCAACGGTACTACGTTTTTCATATTACAATGCTTGTAAACAATAGAAGAGACCGCGTGTTGTGTTATAGGGTATAATTTTTCCAGTTATGTAATGTTGCATTTATTATTTGATCACAAGATCAACTAGTTGATAGAATAATAGGCTGCAAAACGGCCGAAACAGCGTATTATGCACTTGGCTGAAATTAAAGAGATCAGCATGTGTTTTCTAGAATATAAAGTATATTGTTTTTATGCCTAGGACTTTTTGATCTATATGCACAGATCTTGCTATGGATGGATGTAAATTTGAAAATGCGCGAAATTACGATGTGTTTGTTTTGTCCTTTCGAAACTTGATGCGCTCTTAACTTGGAACTCTTATCACTAATTGACGTTATTTTTTATTTTTTTTATTCGTTATTTCAAAATGAAATGAATTAAAATGTGGTACATTTTTAACAAACTCGCCAAACTGTAAACACAGTTTGTTGGCGAAAGAGGCGCTCTTTCTTAATTCTAATTACGTAGGTGCTTATACTAAATTATAATTTATTGACATAAAATTATTATGTTAGAGGAGTTTTTCATACATTACATAAACTTTACTTACTTTAATTATTATATATTCTTGAAACAATATTTAACTTAAATGTATATTTAAATTAAATATGGTCTTGTGTATTAATATTACAACGGTTTGTATTGTGCCTAACTATTAATGACGTTTAACATCTCATTTTTCAGTCTTTTCTTTAATGTTACCCTGCTTATGCCTTCCGTGTGAGTTGTTATAAAATCTATTTTATTATATATTACAGGAGTTAAGTATTGTCTAGTTCGTTCGCCATAGTAGTTTGTTACAGAGGGGGTCACATATTTCCCTTCCTGAGCTTGTTTAGTGAAATACTTATGTGTCTTAGGTTTTTTATGTTCATCTGTGTAATATTGTTCTAATGCTATTAGATATTCTACTTTCAAATGCACGGGAAGTATTTTACATATAATAAATAACCTGTCATAGTGTGGCTTACATTGTAATTTTTGCTTCTGACTGACCAAATACTTAACTAATCTGATTTGTAGTTGCTTTATGCGATCAAGCTGCGTTTTAAATGTTAGGCCATAACAACTCAAGCCATAGTCAACTATTGAGTCAGCAAGTGCATAGTACAATATATACATAAGTTTTTTGTTTACAGAATTACTGAGGTGAAAAAATTTACCCAGAATTGACTGTAACTTATTGCAAACGTCATTTATATGTACTTCCAATTAAAGTGACTATCTACCATTAGACCCAAATATCGGTAGTTGTCTACTACTTGTATAGCGGTACACGGGCAGCCTGCTTTAATGTTGTGTAGACACTCGTACGTATGTCCGGTTATATTTAAGTTTTGCCTACTTTGTTTAATGTACTTACTATAGGGAGAACATATATGCATGGTTTTTGTTTTGGAGTGATTTATGATTATGCCATTGTCGTGTGCCCATTTAATGATATTTTCGAAGTCTTCCTGTAAGTGTACCATTGCATCGCTCATGTTTTTGGACGAATACAGTAAGCACATGTCGTCCGCGTACATAAATGTTTTGCAGTGCTTTATTACATTTATAACACTGTTGACGTGCATTATGTACCCGACCGGACCAAATACTGATCCGGTCGGCACGCCAAGATTCACACCTACCTCATTACCTGTTATTCCGTCGATTAACGTGCGGAGGGATCTATTTTCTAGATAACTTTTAAACCGGCGATGGATTGGCCCTCTGATACCACATTCATCCATAGCAGCTATGTTCTAAAGTATCGAATGCTTTTTTATAATCAATGAATAGGGCGGCCACAAACTTACCCTCGTTGAGACTGTTATTGACGTAGTCTGTAAACTGCGCGAGCGCGGTGTTTGTACTGCGCCTCCGTCGGAACCCGTGTTGGGCATCCGAAATTATTTTGTGACTTTCTAAGAAACTACTTACCTGGTTAACTATTATCTTTTCCACTATTTTATTTACCACCGATAATATTGCAATTGGCCTGTAGTTGCTGTAGTCTAAATGGCTTCCCTGTTTGTAAATGGGTCGTATTATGGACTTCTTTAATATATCCGGGTAAACTCCCTCACTTACACACATATTTATAAATTTAGCTAATACTTGAGTTATTTCTTTTTTTACAGATTTTATATCATGTATTCTAATTCTATCAAATCCCGGTGCTTTATTATAATCTAAATTATTAATACATTTTTCAACCGTGCTTGCGTCTACCTTCTTAAAATAAAAGGACACATTACTCGGTGTGACATAGGAAATTCTATCTATAAAGTAATTATCACAGTTATGCTTTATATTCTCTATTCAAACGACTTTGAGCAAAATTTGTTGTTCTGAGTGTAAATTATTGCACTTCTTTCGTATGTGTTAGCAGTTCGTTCGTTGAAATACAGAACAAGGTAACCAATTTGACTGATTCCAAAAATGTTTCCCTTATTTAGAATACCATTTTTGAAATGACAATTATTCATCATAATCTCTATTATAAATATTTTATACTGCCGGCTTGCGATTTCGGTATACCGGGATAAAAGTATTCTATGTGTTAATCCAGATATTGTCGATCCATTGTCCATCTAAATCAATTCAACGGCTTTTGCGTGATTGAATAACATCCAAACATATTTACAAACGTTTGCATCTAATAATAGGAGGAAACTTTAGTCTCAACCAAAACACAACCACCTAGCATGCCTTTTGAAAATCGTCCCCCATTACAACACATTGATCGACTTCCAACAAAGCCCATCAATGTTAGGTCAGTCCAAATATCAATATGATTCCCGTCGTTACACAACAGGCTGACACAGTTCGTCCATTCATCCTGTGACCGTTTGAACAAGCCGGCCCCATTACGTTAAATTGCGTGCTATATATAGCTCGTATGATACACGACACTCGTCTAAACCGGATTCAGAGGATGTAATGACACTGTAAGCAGTCTTCATTTGTTATACGTGACTTTTACTGACCTTTGAGATGTTTATCCCGACTTCTTCGGTGGGATAAGTGTGAACGCTTGCGCAATTACTAATCGTGATTCTCGGGTCGCACTAAATCTTGCTGGGTTTTTTGATACTTAATTTTTTATAGTAGCGTGAACAATCCTTTAATCTATAAAGTCTTAGAATTCCAGACATAATTATAAAACATTAAATCTATTATATCTGGTAACTACGAATATTTATATTATTCGTCCTACCAGTGTTAGAAATTTGACAAACGCCAGTAATCGTGTGAAATATCTTACTTTGGCAGGCAAACAATTTAATCCTGGCCTTTAGTTGGTATTTGCAACAGGTTCGCTCTCTTATGTGAAACGTTAACACAGCTGGTGAAACGCAAATGTAGAACACCGTATAATTTAGTTTTAATCGTAAGGTATTTAACCTTATGTATTTAATAATATTTAAGCTTATGTAAAGAATATACTCAGTCAACGGTACATAATACGTGAAGCGACGAATCATGGCACGCTTTAAACTTTTTATTGATTAATAGATTTTGTTCGTAGCTTCGTCCTTTTGAATCCTATGGAAACACATATCAGTATAAAAACTTCGTAGTGGTAAGACCCAAGACATGACAAATCAGTGTGTCAAATTTCATCCAAATCCGTCCAATGGCTTACGTATAATAGAAAAATTTTGTAATCATTTATATCTTATTAACGTTGCTATTCTATAACCTTCAAATATTTTAATCGATATGAAATGTACAGTCATAGTTCATTAGCTATGATCGTTTTTTTCTCTACATGCCTCGGCGACTTGAGGTCTACAAGTCATCGGAGGTTACTAACAGCTCCTATACAAAAGGTTTTACATCTCGCTTTCATAATTCATATCCGTTCTCTTATTCACGCGCACTCAGCTGTGCTAGCCTATTTAGAGCGCTGGTTTCGTTCGGGTCGTTGACTTTCATGCCTTCTTTATAAAACCGTTGCACGACGTACAGTGAGCTGCAAAAATGCATACGCATTTGAAAATTAAAATGGTATAAGCTGGTAACTGATGGCATCTAACGGAATCGATACAAGAACTGTGAAGTAGTTTATTTATATCCTAATAGATGGCGATGCATTACTATACAATAAAAAGAAGAAGATTTCTTAATAACAAAATTTTGATAAATTTACATTAAACAAATTTAAAAAATCTATTCGCTATAGTTAATTTAAAAAAAGAACACACTTTAGGTTGAAACAAGAAGCAAAGAATTGCAAATGAATTTATAGAGGGTAGTTTATTTTATAGATACGTTCGATGACTCGCTATTTTGTCCGTAGGCAAACATTATTCTGTCCCTGTGTTCGAGTGCTTTGCCGGTTGAGACTACAATTTCTTATAAATTTCACCTATTTACTAAAATGAGAACGCATTCTAATATTTTTAAAACAACGCCATCTATTTCATTATAATTCATTCTAATTGGATATCTCTGCACTATTACAGGTGACTGCAGATTCGCTATGTTTATAAGCAATTTTTTGTGGTTTATTTATTTTGATTGTCTTATTGGCATAGTAGTCTTTGCTCAGCCTCCTGAAAGTAAACCGATGTGGTGTTTTATCAGTAAAAACATTGCTGTTGCAATGAAATGAATGAATGAATGAAGGTATATTAATGAGATTAGCATTATATATTCTATATTCACGTAAAATTCGAAGAGGAGGCGATGTTCAGGTGTCACCAAATAAACAATCTGTTTCTCGCCTTTCAAGGCACATTTCCAGACTGTGTGTTGCTAATAACTATCTTTTTGTTTATATTCTTAATAATACTTTGAATAAAACCTGTGTGACTTCACGAGCAGTTGTTGGCGCAGTATGCTGCGCCAAGCAGTAGCTAAATTAACGTTACAGTAATAAGCTACTTTACGTAATACTAAAAAAGTAATATTTAGGTATCGCTGAATGCCCATATCGAAAATCCTACATGACAATCTAACTTAATAATCATTTTACGATACCAATAAATTGGTAGATATTCCAGTATTAGTAGTGTAAACCCAGAGTACACAGTAAAAAAAATTACCTTTGGATTAGAGTAATAATAATTCCTTTAATGTTTGAATCAAAAGCATTGATCCGGAAGCATTTAACGTAAGCTAAACAGGCAATCCCATAAACTAAACTGGCTTACTAAATAAAATATTAATACATCAATCCTCAATTCAGAAGCTACGTACATAGAAATCTAGGCACATTTATACACCCAGCAACACGCGAATACAATCACACGTAATAAACGGTCATTCGCAATGCACCGTTCGGAGGCGATAGAAACCGCAACGCGTCGACAAATAATCAGCTCAAATCCAGTTCACTAGTAACTCGGTGCAAATTGCACATGTATGCAGTATTCTTGGACGCGTGTCGTTATGTGGACAGTAAATAAGATGATACGACTCGTGTTAATTGGTGGAAAACAAGCTACTTGAAGTTCGGCCAAGTATTTTATGATTTGGTAGCAGATAATAACCTAGTATTATTTTTGCAATGTTTTTACTCAGCTATCGCAGCAAATAAAATGTTTATACCTGTGTAAAATGACAAGGCAAACACATTAGGGGATTAATAATTAAATAGCAACAAGAACAAAAAGCATAGGTTTTATAAAAAAGAGACATTTTATATGTGGTTATCCGTAAATGAAATAATTATAAAAAGAATATTATGTTTACTTGTAACATTCTGTATCAGTAAATTAGCTAAGTCAAATTTAAACTGACATTCAGACAGAAATTATAATTTTTGTTTAGATAAGAGTTTTTAAACTTCGGACACGCCATCAATAAAACTGAGAGTCGAGAGTCATCTCCTAAAATAGTTCATCTATCTAAATCGGCACTTGTCCAGTCCATATCCATATTTAATTATAAAATATTTTTCGGTATTAAAGTCGTATATCATAAAGTGTGATTGATACATTTATTCGTATTGATTCGATCCAGTCGAACGATCGAAAAGCTGTCATTGGACTGATGGTATGGCACGCGTCAAAAATAATGAATCGTGAATGGCTAAAATTAACAAGAAAATGTTATTATTTAATATCTCACTAGTTACAAATAATTATGTCTGTATACATATTAAGATGCCTATTTAAAGTCAATGCATTATATATTTATGTGATGCATGTGAAAGCGATTCACGCGGCACGCCGTCTATGGTTATGTCGAGGAACACCGTGGTAGGTTTAGTCGGTATTACCGGAGTATCTTTCCCCCGGTGAGCCCGACATAACCTCTCCGTCGCCCCGCGGAGAGGTACGTGTCAAAGCAATGACCCAAGCCAAAAAATTATAATTCAGTAGTTGGTATATACGTTTGTCATTTTCATTTCATTTTAGTTGAATAACAAAATAAATTTAAGATTCATATATGTGATAAGTATATATATATGTATATAGATGATAAGTTTGATTATGTTTCACTTAAAATAATAAAAATATTAAGCTAACGTTACGCAAGCATTGTAGGAATAATTTTCAATAAAAATTACTGGGGCATGTTTTGGACATTTCATTATTTGTAGTACAATTAATAATATGTTTCAATGTTGCCTTATAATGATTCTAACAGTTTGGTATTGAGTAGGAATTGCTTCCCAAGCTTCCATGTAAATTGATTAAAAAACTACTGTACTGATTGTAAAACCTCTTCATAAAAAGAATTGCAAAGAAGATATGACCAATTATAGACCTATCGCGCTTATCCCCGTATTCTCCAAAATAATGGCAAATACATATTATCAACAGGAAGCCCAGTACACGGTATTTTTGTGACCAAATAAAGTAAAGTAAAGCAAGCTTAGTAGTAGATATACAAAATGAAATGCGTTTAAAATATAGGTACATGCACAGCGTATTGTTTCTTTGTAAAATAGATGCTTTAAATGTTGAGCAATTTGTAGATTGCTAATAGATTGCTACTAATGTTAAAAAGTTTATTTTTGATTCTCCCAAAAGAATGTATATACTTAATACAAATATTATGTCTGGTGTATTTTTATCAAATAAGTTGATAAACTTTACGTAATGTAAAAATAGAACGCTTGTTTGTCTGTGATTTCGTCCGTATTACCTTCAAATGTAACCTATGTACTTATCACAAACGTCAGCTGACTCCCTAGGCCCAAACTTTTATATTTTCTATTACACAGCTCAATCGTGATTAGATTAGAAATATTTAAAAAATTAATAAGCAGCCTATGTTGTAACCATCTCCACACCAAATCTCATAAAAATCTGTTATGTAGTTTAGCCGTGAAAACGTACCAAATACACATTTCGAATTTACAATAGAAAATAAATATATAAAGTAAGTATATATTAGTAAAATAACTAATTACAACAAAAACTCAAATGCACAAAGGAAAATCACAACAGCATAAAGACTAACATCGTGAATGATAAAACGTAATTGACTTGGTTATTTCTAAACAATCGGCGTGTCCAATTAGTTTTTGCCGCAAATGTCGTGTGAAGGTGGTGTTAACCAGCTCGAACCAACGGCGCAGTGGTTTGAGCGAGCGGCGAGCACCCTCCGCGTAACGTTCATTTATTCTAGACAGCGTGTTGCGACTGCCACTTGCCACCAATTATAGTTTCATGCACTAAACACTCGCTGATAACCGAATGTTCTAGAATTATATCGAAAAACTAAGGCTTAAGTTAACAGTCGACAAGGTAATGGTTTATTTCGCGGAATTTTACCTATTCGTGTCGACTAACAAATTGCTGGAATTGATGAATATATGTATAATAATGTATCACCTAGGACTGTTAATATATTATACGAAGCTCTGCCCACCACTTTGTCTAAGTTCTGTAAATCCGTAATATAACGGATTTACAGAACGGCATCAGATAAAAACTAAATAAGATTAACTCAACGTACGAAACTGTGAAAAGCCCATAGAAATCTATTGAGTGAATTTTGTGTTAATCTCGAACAAACAAACATAAATAGAGAAAAAAATGTTGGCTTTAAACATTTAAATATATGTTTAATATGTATTATAAAAGGATTATTTACGATTTTATAATAAATAGTATAAAATGTATACGATAGAATAAAATAGTGAAAACGCTTGAACGGTACTAAGTTTATTAACAATTTTACTAAGTATGAACTTGATTCTAAAATATTTACAAAGGTGACGTATCTGTTGACCCTAAGGCCAGCTAAGGCAAAGGTTCAAATCAAAACCAGTCCCTCTTGTTAAGCCCTGTTAGTGATATTCGCTTAAGTATACATAAAGACAAAAACCAAATAACACTGTGTGACCCAGGACCTCATGATAGGCACCTTCAATAACGTTGATTTATTACTAAAAGTAACTAACTAGACCATCGATACAGTCGAGTTTATATTTCTAAAAGTATTCTAGTCTATTAGGTTCCTTAATTTTTAATTTACGGTACACGGTACAATAGTACAATATATTTTATACCTAAATGTAAATAAAAAATTATCATATTTATCGGTATTTTCAGTAAAAACAAATTTTGACGGAAAACACCGGTAAATACATTTAGTAAGTACTGATATGAAAGATTTATAAATTGCAAGTGTAATTACACGTAGCAGCAGAAAATTAATGACTTCTACTTCAACAATATTATTTATCTCGGTTAACTAGCGTATATTTAATGTGACGGAAAAAATTACTGAGCTCTCGTATTCACATCACAAATTCACAACGTTGTCTAAGGTCCGGTACAACACAACTTCGCTGATTGAACGACATTATCGATACCGACATAGTGCCGTTCAGTTTTATATACTTTAGGAATCTTCTGTATTTACGATTTTTATTTTAATAAAATTATTAATATAAATAATTTCACTAATTTATTTTGTTTAATGCAGTTTGAATTACTTAAGCAAAGTGCCACGCAAGTGCCAATCCGTAATCTCTGCTTACACCAGCAAATAGGTATTAGTGTACGTAATTGGCTTTTTTTGTATTGCAAGCTTGCATTTCCGTGTAGCGCTTGCTACCATGATCACAAAGGAGTAAAATATTAATCAGACTACAAATTTAGTCAGGTATAATAGGATTTGTGATACTTGACATAAATGTTGTGGACCAGTAATATTAACTTCAAAGGGTTACCTGGAGTTAAAAAAATATTGTTGGAATATCATTACAACAGTTATACTTTGTTTGTTTGAGTAACTAAAACAAAATATAGACATACATTTTACTTTGAATCAATGTTGACCCTGAGTACTGAACATAATATGACTTGCATAAACAGCGATCACATGAATAAACAGGGCTTATAAAATATATCACATGATTGTGGTTGTTATTTGAATCAATAATTGAACAATTACATGAACCCGTACGTGTTAGGTGCGAGTCAACAGGTGACCTTCGCAATTATCGTTTAGATCATCTGTTTGAAAAACTATTTTAACCTGACTAGAAACTTGCCAGGCCGACCTAACCAGCTATCAGCTAAGTATTTTCTACTCTAGAAATATTAAAACTATTATAAATATATAACTAAAAGGAATATAAAAAAAATGTGCTGTCAATAAATTTTCTATCTCACCTTATTGAACTACGCTGCTTTACGGTCCATAATGTTCTTACTACGCAAATTACCTCCGTTTTACGAATCGGATTCGTAGCCAAACACGGCGCTTCATTTAGAACAAGACGGACAATATTTATCCCATCAGCATTGTAGCAACCAATTGCAAGAGGCTAAATAGAGTTATTTAAAAATCTCGTGTGATTAATTACTTATGATATTCAAGAACTAACGTTTCCATTAAAGCAGGCATGTAATTCTAGATATTTTATAGCGGCTATTAACGTCGAATACTCCTAAGAAACAAACGATTAAGTCCAGTCTATTGTGTGCAATAGACACAAACCGGACTGCGTGAGTTTTCAACGAATTGACACACAATTGGCCGAAACTGAATAAGATGACTATTAAATCCGGTTCAGATGCGATATGTCTAACTTGTAAATCAATTGCAGTATTGAGCGCATTCAATAACAGTACCCTATGTAGTACCAGAATAACGACAAGCAGTATACTATAATATACAGTGCTGTACAGTGATTTTTGTTTTTATAAATAAATCGTATACAACAGGGTCGATACAAAACAAACACGCGTGTCGCAACACTATCGCTCCGCGGGCGCACGATGCACCGACCCGAGCCGGCCGCAGCCTCTGCGAACCGATTCCAACCGGTTTTGATCCAATCGAGGTGCGCGCCTCACTCGCGACCAATCAGCGGCCATTACGCCCAGTCGTTCTCGTTCCGTCGTCTGTCACGTACTCCTTTGTTTCTGATTCTGTTCAACACAAATATTTTCGCTGATAAATCGTTATATTTCTTACCATACAACATCAAACTGGTGTTATCCCGTTGTTGAATATTGCATTGCCGACTTCGATCAGCGTCATTCGCATATCGGTTTCTGCGGGCAGCCGACTTTAAATATGTTGGACAAGTGAAAAGTGCCAAGATCAGTGCAAAGACTGTGAATCCGTGTGTCGTGGTATTCGTTTTGAGTTTATAATCGTAACAAATGGTTGTTGAAGCGAGTTGCGGGCCAGCTATGGTGGTTTCGTGCGGGCGAGCATACCGTGTCGGATCCGGGGCTTTCATCTTCTTCAACTTGACGAGGCAGGACTATAGCTGACGAGTAGTATGCTCGTGCTCGAGCAGAGACTGAGTGCGCGGCACCTGGGGCGTGGGGTTGTGCTCAGTGCTCGCCTTGTGCACGGCGTAGAAGCGCAAGGGTGGCGGATGAAATTCTCCCTTCTGAAAGCCGAGGTGGAGATAGAAGCCGACCCAGCGACGTACAGAGAGCTTGCGAGGCGGCTGAACGCGGCCAACGTGCACGTCAGACCCGCAAGACGCTCCAGATTGACGTAAATATAACATTTATAATGATGTTTTCCGACTTGATCCAAGGCTGTTATGTTATTTCAAGTAATTACTAACAAAAAATCTAGGCCGTTACTGCTTTTTGCTTATTTTTGCCGTAATATCGCCCCGTCGTCTCATTTTAACTTAAATTTATTACAATTCATTATTTTGAGTACATATAACAGGAGTATGTTGATAAACTGTATTATTTATATCCTAAAGTTGGTCAACAGTGCCATCATATTGTTATTCTTTTTCGCTGTGTATGATTGATATAAATTGTCGCTTGATTGAAATTTCAAGCAGCATTAAATCAGTGGTGTTGAGTTTCACATGTGGGCAATTTAGAATGCCTGTCTGCATGAAATAGAACACAATAACACATCTCAAAATGAGATCCAATTAGCCAATTACATTATGCTGTATATCTATGGTTTACCAAACATAGTCCTTTTTGGTTCATCCCCATCTACTATACTTTATGGTTTCATGTAAGCTGTTCTCAATGAGCTGTATTTTTGTGTTATTATAGTGACTTTATGTACTTCAAGGATTCAAGCTATCTGTAAATCAGATTTTGTTAAAACTGGTTACATGCTGATAATCTGAGACATATGCATCAATAAATGTAGATAGGTAGATTAATGTTAATTACTTACTTTTAATTATTAACCTTGAAAGTTTATCAAAACTGGTTTAGTTAGTCTTGAAACTGAAACATTGAATGTTGTTTCACCAGCTTCCAGAGTTTGATATATTATTTAATTTGTAATAATTTAGAGATAAATATTAGACTAGTATTTCACAGACATTGTATTTAAATCTAAAAGTTGCATACCATTCATAGTAATATCATTCAATACATTAACTTTTTGACCCACAATGGCCTGATGCCAGACATAATTGTTTTAAACTATCTCTGGCATTCCAGAAATTGACAAACTAATATCATTATTCGGCACTGAAGTTTATTTTTGTTTATTCAATATTCTAACCAGTAGTAAAAGATAATTAATAGTATTTCGAGAATTTCATATACTTACAATACCTATTCAAATAATCCTTAGCTGACAAAACAAGAATGGTAACCTGAACTTTACCACACTCGTCAACTATTCACAGAATATGTATTATGTTGTTTAGTATTGGCAAAGGTATTTTCTTTCAAAAATGTTTCTGATAATGTTGATATCTGATAAACAGGTATAATATGTATATGAAATGAAGTTATTTTACTTACTTATGTGGAATATTGACACTGAGCAAAAAGTGTGCATACACACAATTTAAAAGTTCATTAAGTACCAGCTATCCCCTGCAGATTTATCCATGTTTATAAACTACCTTTACAAGATTTTTTTAATTTGGTAATTTTTTAGTTATTCGTTACAAACAAAAATACACATCTTTTCTCTTTATTTTATTAGTATCTAGACCAGCTGTCCTTTGCAGTTTCATCCACATTTATGATAACTATTCTGTTTCTGTGCCTTGTAGCTTTCTAATGGAGAAGAATTATTAAAATCAGTTCAGTAATTTCAGTGTTCATTATTTACAAACTAATCTATCCTATTTATAACATTAGTATAGATTTATGTAATAGCAGGTGTTTTAATTCATAATCTTATCTTAAACTTTATTATCCCTTTGGCAGTAGTCATAGTAAAGAATTGCATACTCTAATGTTCACCGCCAACTAGTAAGTAAGATTTTAGAGACATGCAAAGCATGACAAGCATCCGCAATTCTCTTTATTCCGTAACAATAGCTTGCTAATGCAGTTGTGTTATTAGTCTTAATTTGCAGAATATTAGTCTTAATAAACTCACTGGCATGGAAACTTGGCCACACATAAAATTATCAGTAATTTGTAATCTCATGTTTTTCTCACAGGAACAGGGGTAGATGCACTCAATAGGTGTTTATAAGGCTTTTAGAACAATAATATTAACAAAACTGCACCATTGAGAATTCTTTTAAATTTTTATAAAGCATAAAATAATAGCATAATTTATAAGCTTAATTAAATAAAGCACGATTTTTACACTATTCATTTGAAAACAGTAAAAAAAATTGAAGAAATATTTTTTATTTTCTCTGCTTTTTAATATTGAGTGTTTCCTTCTCTAGCTCTAATAACCGCTTGCATTCGATCTGGCAAGATGTTGAATGATGTTTTTGACATCAACTTGTACAATACTTTCCCAAGCGGCCAGTGCTGTGTTTCGGAGTTGGTTAAGAGTTTGTGGCGGGTTGGTGGTGGATGGTCGGTTGGTGGTTTATCTTCCTTTAAACATGTCCCAGACATGCTCTATAGGATTTAAGTACGGACTGCGAGCTGGCCACTGCAATTTTTGAATACCAACCTCTTGAAGGTATTGATCAACGCAATTTGCAACATTATCGTGCATTAGGAGGAATTGATCAGGGCATACTGCAGCGACGAACGTGCTACATCAAGCACTACAGTGACTTCACGCTGTCTCAGTCCTTGATTAATTAATGCCACAGCGTGTGCAACCTGTGCTGGTGTTAAGGGCATTTTTATTGGCTTTAAAGCACCTTTAGTTATTTAATAATAAGCACAAAACCACAATGATTGAATAACCTAACCAAAATCTCTCACAATTTACAAATTTCAACTTGCAACTTAAGGAGCCAAATGACGCTATATAACTAAAAGTTAAAGGTTATACCATAGTGCACTCAAACGTAATGAATTATCCTCTTGAACTAAGGGTAAACACATTTTAGAGCTACCTTCATCATAAATAATCATTGGAAACACTTAAAATCTCTGTTATCGCATAAATCGCGCTTGGCCAAGATTCCGTGCCGCTGAGTGTATAATTAGACTTAAGACTACCAGTATCTGAAATTGTCTAGTCCAGTGTTGATCAATCACAATATACATTGTATTTTTGAAGTATCTGATTAATGTCTGTAATTAGATGCATAATGATTGTCAAGTTATTAACATTAACATAGTAATCAGTTGTAGTGATAACAGTGACATAAAAGTTATTGGCATTATTTATTTATGCACAACTTAATGGAAATAAATAAGATTTATTCATTAATTTATAATATAGCTCATAATATTAATAATGGACTATGATGTTATTACTTAAATATAATAAATACATATTTGTAAGATCCCATATTTATTTATAGACAGTCATAGTTACAAGTAGCTTCCATCTCTCATAGGGATAGTGTTTGGTTGAATCCCGAGATTTTTTTTTTTGATTTTTGGACTATGCATGCACTCATAACCACTATAGTCTTCAGAGTTTATGAAATATATTTTTTTGTTTATTTTCTATAACTTGCAAATGCTACATGTCACTTCAATAAATATCATTAATATATGTGGTAAAATCAAGTTTCTGGAATTAGCAGTTATGGCAGATGTAATGCCTTAAGGAGTTGTGTGTATATTGGTTGTTCACTACCGCTAAAGAGGTTATAAGTTTAGTGCTCACCCATTACATGATATGAACTCAGGTTTCAGCAGGGAGATTTTAGCAGGAGAGTTCAACAAATGACTAATAAAGTATAACCGAAATTGCTAGTAACCTTAAGAATAAGTGAGCGGGTAAAGGTATTATCACAAATTTTAGGTCCACTATACCAAGTGATTCTAGTACTATGTAAAATTAACACACCTTAAATGTTCCTGTTTCATCATCATCATTATGTCAGCCGAAAGACGTTCACTGCTGGACATAGGCCTCCCCTAAGGTTTTCCACACAGACTGGTCTTGGGCCACTCGCATCCAACCGCTTCCCGCGACCTTTACCAGGTCTTTCATGTTTATAAAAACAAAATGTTTTGTCCATTGCCTAGAGTGACAGTAAATCTGATGTTACACATTCCAGTAACTACCACTTACAATATTGGTTCTTAACTGATATTTGTGTTACTTGCTGCTTGTACTTACACTAGATAGGTGTGTCTCTTTAAATAAAAAAAGTATATATGATACAATTAATAAACAAACATGAATTACTTGATAGTAGACAATTACCATAGCACATGGATATTTGCACCAATACTTACTCATACCAACATGTAATCCCAGTTGAAATCTTAGGATTAGGGAGAGTTTTCGCTATCAATTTATACAACACTGATTTTATCCAAATTTCAATGCTCTTTGCTAGCGATTACCAGACATAACCAGTTCGATTTTAAGAATATAACAGCTTGTGGCATTGAGCAATGCTTCCATTGTTTATCTTTAAGATATACTAGATTATCGCTATCTGCGTTTACTTCCCGCATTTATTTTTATCTTTGCTGATCTAGATCACACGTGCAATGAAAATCGGTAGCTATTTGAAAAATTTGTATATGAGATGTCTGTGTAAATAGCTAACTGCCTACTAGTCACCCTACTCGTCTTATTGTATATAATCCGCGCTTGTCGGTGACAACTACACACGGGACACAAAATATAATAGGTATTTTAACGCATTAACAGCCGGCGGACATAGCCAGGTCCGTAGCTGGTAACCGTTAGGGTTATAGATCAGCCGGCAGGCATAAGCCAGGTCCGTAGCTGGGGTTATATTGAAACACGAGACTGATTCAACTGAGAATATATTTTCGATTTTTAAGCCTTCTTATATCCCGTTTATTGTTCATGCAAGTAACGCTAGCACTAATGTGTACAATATTTATTTGCACCAATCAGCGATAAGTAAATAAAATTATACAATTTTACGAGAAATTCTTGAGCGTGTATGCGTGCGGCGCGACGACTATAGATACTGCCACGTATAAAATCTGAAAGCAACTTCACGCGTCGCTTTGTCTGTAGATTGGTTTCGTCGCGGCTAGATGTATGATGCTCCATTCGATTCCAGGTTCCTTATAAACTTATATGTTGCTTATGCGTATATACATACGCTACAGTATATTGTGTTGTTAAACTGACGGTGTTGTCTTCGTTCGGTTCCGTCTGACGATCAACAGTAAGATTTTTGACTGACTACCTACACTGTTATTGTAGTAGTTGGCGTTCTTTGTGCCTATTGTATGAATGTTTGTTAAGTCCCCTGATACACAGAAACTATTGGATTATCACGATCAAAAAAATGTAACATTATTACTTTCGTCTAGAAGCAGCTGACATACATACAACATATGACATGTTTTATGGTTTAAAGTAATCGATAAAGGCCTCCATTTTCTTATGAAATTACATTTGGCAGAATATGTTTATCACAGTGCAACTGATCCACAGTATCCGAAGAGATAGTAATCACGATGACTGATGCCTTATATCAACTGTCCTGGATGTTAATGACAGTTACTGTGAGGCACGGAGAAGTGTGACTGTATAAGACCACGCCTCTTTGTTGACATTGCCACAAAGACACGTAAACTTTGCTGAGCCCTCGCTGTTAGCGGTTGTAAGCACTATAAACGTCTCTTTTCTCAACCGATTAACCTATGTATTTATCTACCAAAGCAGAAATTTAATCGCAAATCAATGTAATTCCTGCGTATGCATTGTATTCATTTTTGTTGCAGTGTTGCTCCAAAGACTGTTGCGAGCCCAATAGTGGTCAACAAACCAGTTTTACCACAACATGGTGAGTTTAAAAAATTATATATTTCCTATTATCCCACTGCTGAACCAAGGTCTTCCTTACGGGCAACTTTCAACCTGCTTCGGGGACTCGCAAAGCCTAGGTCATTACTATAGCGCTTCCTAGATTTGCCTTGTAAACGCGCTCGTAATCAGACTCCTTTCTAGCATTATTTTGGACACAAAATGTGACATTGCCTATTTATTGGCTAAACACTTGACTTTTGTGTGTTGACCCACATTTCGCCAAGAAGCAATGCTTTTAGGTCCCACCTAATAGGGGGCACGCTTATTGCCTATGCCAGAAATATTTACAGACTTCCTGCTACCACTAAGGATTTCGTCACATAAAATCTCAAATCACATAGAAACCAATAAACAACTTGGAAAATAAAATCAGAGACCTCACGATAAGCCGCTAACATAAGCGGAACCTTATGCCGCGGGATTTATAATGTACCTATATTATTATAAACCTAATAAAACTTGACAAAAGACAAAAATCTACCACAAATACTACAATAATTGTAGCAGTTTTTATACAAGTAATAGACAGTGATAAATGATGTTGGCATTTATTGAACAATTATCTTTTAGCTGTTTTATTATTATTCAAGTTGCAAATTTTTTGTGTTTTGTTTCAGCTATTATTGCGTCAAACAATCAAATGAAGCCATATTGCCAAGAGTGAGTATTTTTTTTACTTCAATCACTATAAATATACAATGGTTGTTACGTGCGTTTTACTTCGGTAGGTATATATTATTTTAAGTTATGATTCTTTTAGAGAATAGATGAACTTTAGTGAAAATGTTTAAATGTTAATCGCGTAAATCGATAAAAAATGATGTAAGTAGATGAAATTTGGATAACTTTTCATTTAATTATTGCTTCAGCATTAGGTCATTTTATAAGTACTGCTTGTGAAGGAGTTAAAAATATTAGGCAACAGACACAAAGCATCCAGACTTATACTTATCAACTATATTGGATTTTACAAATTTTTGTCCTATTTGGAAATCGAATCCATATCACTTGGCACATCAAACAGCGTGTCAACCACTTTACCATTGCCTCAACCATGCAGGAAAGCGACATTTTTAAAAATATTTACCTTATCTATAACTACATACAAAATAAATTAGTTACATACATATCTTGTACATACATAGCACTTAGTTACAACTATTCAGCATAATATACCGGTGAAATGTAAGTGCTATGATGTAAATAGACTTAGGTATCAACTGTACTGGCCTAAGCACTTAAGATAGCGAAACCCAAACGCACTTGGACACCTAAAAACACTTATCAGAAAATGCATGGTATCAATTTTATCGTTAGTTTTAGCGTGCATATTGTCACTATCGCGATGTAGCTCTTTAAAATAACCCCAATTTGAAATCCAGGATATAACATATCTAGAAATGTCCTAGGGCCACGAAATGTGCAATCCAAAGTAAAACGCTTAACATAAACGGGTGCATCGGGCTATTACGAGCTCTGACCAAATTTAGGTTTAAAAAGATATTGTTTGTCCTTGAAAATCGAGTTATATTAATTAAAGAAATAGAAAATAATAAACAAGTGAACAGCTTGGAGATCAGACAGACTGGGACTGGCAGGGTGGTTGCTAGGTATGGTAATATGGTTGCTATGACCCAAAAGTGCTGAGTAAGGCGAAAGTCGAGTCTGGTACAATAATCACACCAGCTCTTTATTGACAATACAGCGGTTTCTTGCGGATCCTTGAAACTATACTCACAACAAGGACATAAAACAAGTTTATCTCGATCCCCTAGTCGGCTCTATACTCCATTTGGTTAGGTAGTTAACTAAAGGTAAACAATCTTGATGTGTATTTTTATCTAAAAACTCAGTTTAAAAATAAAATGCTGCTAAAGATCAATGTAAATACAACAACAACGATTACATAATCAATCGAACCGTTAGTTTAAGCAGTAGTTTATTTGTTTAATATGTGTTTGTGTAAAAGTCACATCAAGATTGTTTACCTTTAGTTAAGTAGGTACCTAAACAAATGGGGTTTAGATTTTTTTACTCCCGCACTAGGCATCGATCCCTGTGTCGAGGAGGACTTTACAAAATGCACGGATGGCGTAGTGATGTAAGTGGTCGTCGGTGGCCTCGCCGCTGCCACTGCTCCAAGTGTTGTGGATTCGAATCCCACATTAGACAAAAAATTTTTTGTTCCGTAAATGTTTGTTCCGAGTCTGGGTGTTCTTTGTGTCCGTTGTTTGAATGTTTGTAAAGTCCCCCGCGACGCAGGAATTGTTAATAGAGCATGAGTAGTATTAAAAAACAAAATTTTTGACTTGTTCTAAAATCCTTGACACGGCGGCCTTAGGGACTACTTACCACTTATGCAGCTCTGTTCAGCTTTTGTCCATAGATTTTGTATGGAGATGCGTACGAATCCGTTCAGCTTTCCGAGTCTATTCAGCTTTCGCGGCAAATAGGCATAAAATGAGGACAAGTGTGTTTTATCATGCGAATGCTATAGATAGAATTCAGCGCTGTTCTGCCGCATTCAGTGCTGTTCTGCTGCGTTCAGGGCTGTACGGCACTGTACGCGGTCACAACTTGTCGACGAGGACGCCCGCGTTCAGGGCCGAACGCGGCGGAACAGCGCTGTACACGGATGGTTCCCGACTCCTTGTCAACAAGTTGCGACCTGCATAGTTCCTGCAGTGATTTGATTTATTATTACGTAATCTTTATGCACGCAAGGATTGAGAGAGTTCGGACGTGTTTTAAAGTAATTATTGTATGTTTGCGAAAAAAAGTTATGGATGAAGAGAAACGTATATATAGCTAGTGCAAAAATATTCTTATTACCGTCTTCGCAGCATATTCAGCGCCCTACGCAGTAGATAGAAGCGTTTCAGCAGAGATAACACGCTGTGACAGCTTTTGTCATTGTTACGACGTTGTACGTGGCTGATAGAAGTAGACTGTAGAACGTATAAGTGTGACTAAAATCGTTTAGCATAACGCGAATGGAGCTGAATAAGTGTCAGTAGTCTCTTAGGCTGCCTGTCCATTGAAGCGGAGCGAGGCTGCAGAGCAAAGAAATGGAGAAATATTAACATTTCTCCGCTCCGCTGCAATGGATAGGCAGCCTTAATGTTTTTCTTGTCGTTACCAGATTACCAAATAATTGGTATTGTTGTTAACCCTTCTCCAGTTAAGCTTATATACTTATGTTAGGGAAGGGTTCAAGTCGGTAGTTCGCAAGTCCGATGCCTTATCCATTCGGCTGCTTTTAATTAGTACGATAAGAACCCGTCAGCTGCCCTGCTCCATCTTTCGCAAAGAACGATTGCACAGTGATACACATATAGTTTTGGCAACAACATTGCACAATATATTGCAGTTGTTTACTCCGGCATATTTAACGAAAGAGAATATCACTGACCATCCCATTACATTGTTATTTTATCTCTGAAATAATTTGAAGATGTATCCCTCTGAGTAAATTTTATATAGAACCACGCTACGCGCTGTATACCGTAGGGATAAGTAGAGATGTATTACACTCACATCTTAATATCTGGCAAATCCCATGTAACAGCCGGCAAACTTAATACGGTACACCAGGCAAATTTTCTAAATTTGAGCTGCGACTGCCCCTGCTTTTGCCCGACCATAGGCCTCATACGTATTATTCACAACGAGGCCGTGTAATCCTTACTTAATATTATAAATGTGAATGTGAGTTTGTTTGTTACGCTTTTACGCCTTAACTACTCGACCCATCATCATGAAATTTCACATACACGTTGTCAGGGGAACAGAAAAGGACAGGGTATCTTTCACCCAGAAAAAAGTACTGTTACTAACCTAACCTACAATTTACGCGAGTGAAGCCGCGGGCAAAATCTAGTATTTAATAAAATAAAGCTATAACGAATACAATTTGGTTGTTTCAGCGCTAGCGACGTGAAAGTGAACTCACCGCCGTGCCACTCGCCCGGCGCCATACTGCCCGACCTGCCGCAGCCTGCCGACGATACCGACAAGGTAAACATACATACAGTCTGATTGTATGTCCTCTCTCCCCGAAGCGGTTGCCAAAGGAGTACTACACCAACCCGACATAACCTCTTCGCTCCCCTTTTTCTCGGAGAGGCACGAGTCAAAGCATAACCGTAAGTTAAAAAAGAAAGTGTTCTGCTCCAATATTCCGCCAACTATAGTTTTTATTGGGCACAGTCCCAGACGCCGTGCTGCTAACGAGAGTCCCAGACGCCATGCTGCTTACGATATTTTTTATCAGATTATAACAATAACACTGCTTGACCGAGAAATGATATCGGCGCCGCACAGCGGTCGCATTCGCTACCGAGAAACTCCAGTTCAAACAATTAATACTATTTATTTGTAATGATTAGTTTCTTCTGAGAGGTTTAAAATGAGTGTTGTAGTTTGTGTTTAAAAGAATCAATGCACAAACAAAAATTACTATGAGAGCTATTTTACAAAAGAAGATCAAACCAAGTCCGATGGATACTGCCAGAACATTTTAAAGCTAAAATATCTTTTTTTTAAACGTTTTGTTTATAAAATTGACTAAAGTATGTTATGATGTTGTTTATTTAGCAGAACAGCGGTCTATCGAAAGAGGCGACATCAGCGGAGACGCAGGCGTGGTTGGCTCGCCAGCGGTTCGCGCATCACGCCGCTACGTTTAACAACTTCTCTGGCGCCGACCTGCTTAGGTAAAACACCTTTTAAATATTACTGCTCCAGTCCTTTCATGAGATAAGTTTGCTTTTGCTCTTTCCGCCGATTTAGAGGTCCTAAGGTACGAGAAAAAAGGATTTTTCTATTAAGAAATTTTTAGTACAACACTTGTAACTCCACTTAACTAGTTTCTGCATACGGCTTAGCTCGCGTGATTTATAATATTGGGGTAAAAAGTTTGCTATCATTTCGCAATGATAGCAAACTTTTTACTGTGACTTGATAATACCAACATTAATGGCTACTGGTGATATGTTCTCCTACAGAATCCAGGATTAAAGAGAGAAGGAAACATGTGCACTAGCATTAACAGCCTAAATCCGTTCAATGGTTTCAATCTACACAAATTGTTACATTTGCTTTCGCCACCTATGGCGGCCTATTTGTATGGGTACCACAAAATATAGAAGGTATAAGTAGTCGCTTCTGAGCCACGCCACTACAGGAGTTGTCAGCGCTCGCCTCTTTTAGCTGCGTTTAATCGATCACAGTTCGCCCACTATCGAATGGAACTGAGTGGAAATGTACAGACGTTGCGGCATTCTTGACTACCGATTACAGCCACTAGTAGCCTAGTGTTCAGTACCTCTAATATTATTTTAGTAAATCTAACGTAACCGTATCACTTATTGAAGTTCATTGTAACCTAAATTAAATTAATAAATGATTTTAACTATGATCAAATTTAGATAATAAGCATGTTGATGATATGTGCATTGTGCAGCTATGATAGCATGTTGTTCTGTTTGTTGGCAGGTTGTCGCGCGATGACATCATACAAATATGCGGTTTGGCGGACGGCATACGTTTATTCAACGCTCTGCACGCCAAGTGAGTATAGCAAATTATATTATGTTTAAACATTTTATACTGACCGTCTCGTTGGCGCAGCGGGTGTGTATTCGACTATTGTGCATGATGTCTTGAGTTTGATTCCCAGATCAGAAAAAGTGTTGACGTGGACTCATCACACGTCCTACCCGAATGTAAGCTTGCAACCCGATCGCAGAGCCACCTATCAGATTCAATTGTGATTGTAAACCATCCAGGGATTCACTCAAACATACAAAATATTTCATCAAATTCTGTTCAGGCGAGCCGGAGGAAAATGATACTCTCACGTACAGAAGAAATGTTTATACTAGTGTTCAAACTTCGTCCATATTTATTTTAACCATTAACAGCCGGCGGGCATAAGCCAGGTCCGTAGCTGGGGTTATATTGAAACACGTAGACAGATTCAACTGAGAATATATTTTCGATTTTTAAGCCTGCATATATCCCGTTTATTGTTTATGCAAGTAACGCTAGCACTAATGTGTACAATATTTATTTGCACCAATCAGCGATAAGTCAATAAAATTATACAATTTTACGAGAAATTCTTGAGCGTGTATGCGTGCGGCGCGACGACTATAGATACTGCCACGTATAAAATCAGAAAGCAACTTCGCGCGTCGCTTAGTCTGTAGATTGGTTTCGTCGCCGCTAGACGAATGATGCTCCGTTCAATTCCAGGTTCCTTATAAACTTATATGTTGCTTGTGCGTATGTACATACGCCACATATTATTAGAAATTTGAGGAAAACTTGTACACTTTTTTCTACTCTATTTTATTTTATTGTAAATCTGAGAATATACACTTTTTTATGTACTTTTATATTGGTTAACAAACAGAGGCAAAAAGCATGTTTTGTCTTTACCTATATATGTATATATAAAATAAACACGGGTTCGAATATTTTTATTGATAACACTAAAGCTCAATAGCAACTAAAGAAAATTTGCTTAGAAACTGAGAAGAAATAGTTGCTGAACTGTGTGTTGCCTTTGCCTATTTATATAAGGATATTCTGTATGAGTCGTATATAAATGATAATGTGACCTATTTATAGATAGGAAGAAATAATATTTTATATGTATTGTATATTAATGTTAATATAAAATTCACAGACGCATCGAGCCGCGGCTGACAGTGTACGTGTGCCCGGCCGGTAGCAACATCTACAGCGCGCTGTATCTGCACAAGTGTCGCGCACACGAGCTACTGCACAAGCTCAACACTCTCGTGCATGTGCAGCCCAACAAGGTATGTTACACATTTGCATTGTTATAGACATAGTCGGGGTTATAGGATACCTCATAGATTTTTTTGGGAATTTCTTGAGTTTGTTTCTCGGGCTTAATAAAATGTTATTGTGGTTTTTTTTAGGTTATATTTAGTAACGGAAAGGTGTCTTAAAATTTGTTCGATATACGATAATAACGTTGCCTTTGTGTAGGTTCCAAAAAGTTCACGTTGCACAACTGAAAGAGTGTGCCAGAAAAGTTAAAAGTAGCCTGATGCTATGGGGGCACTAACAAATAGGCAAATGTCGATTTAGACGTATATTTTTTACATGTCGCATTTCAAACATGATTCGTGTACCCATTATACTACATCCACACATTGTAGTAAAACAGCCCGCTTAGAAAAGCCAATATAAAACTATTATTTTAAACATCCAAATTTCTCCAATACTTGGAATAATTCTTGCATTGCGGGGGACTTTACAATCACTAGAAAAATCCAGTGTCGCAGGGGACTGTACAAACATTCAAACAACAAACACACAGGCTCATAACTCATAAATAATCATAACCACAACGAAATATTTTTGTCATGTAGGCTTCGAACCCATAACAATCGGCGGAGTGGCACTGGCAAAGTGACTACTTTAACCACTATTCCATCCGTGTAATAAATGAGATAAATGAATATGTGAGGAATGTAAGCCGAATCATACTTGTAGAGTATACTATAATATTGTTTTATCATTACAGGAATGTGAAACAGTACTAGTGTCGGGCCCCAACGGCGCCCGCGTGCGCCTCACGGACGAGCTCGTGCGCCACCTGCCGGACCACTCCACCTTCCGCCTCGAGCGACTCGACGCCGCGCAGGCCCTGCTGCTGTGCGCCACCAGCCAGCACTAGGCGCCGCCGCGAGGGCTAGCGGACTGGCGCTGGTGCTGCAAGCTACTCTACCACCTGCGTCTCACAGACGAGCAGCCACGCCGTCTGCCCGATCTGTAACAAACTCACCGATACGTATATAGATCTGGAGCAGTGTCTGGTAGACGCCAGCCATCACAATGAAGCTAGCAAGACTGGCTTTGAGAACACCTTTATGATTCTGCAAGGTAGATTACCACCTATGTCTCACAGACCAGCATCCACGCCATCTGCCAGACAAGTTGGAAATAACAAAGTCACCAGTATGTATAAGTCTGGCATATGGCATGGCTGTGTCTGCTATACGTCAGTCATCAAGGAATTTAACATAAGTGTCTCCGAGAAATAAATTTATAAGCCTTTTTGGTACTTCTAAAGAGTTAAGAACACCAAAAAGGTTTATAAGTCTCTTTGGTACTCAAGAGTACCAATAAAGCTAGGCGTCCTAATTGGTTGTTATAATAGTGTGTTTGAATATACCAAGCAGGGCTAGTCATCTTTTTTAACATTCAGCAAGTATGCATTGTGTGCAAGGAACAACACTATTACATGCCTAAATACTTGTGAAATTGACCAATAATATCTGTCAACGTCCAATAAAACTAAACAATCCAACTGTTAAGGGCATTTCTGGTGTATTACTTAACAGTGACTTTAAAATATTAATTTATATAGAAATACATACTATACTTTTATTACTGAAATGTAAAACATATTGATAATAATATGCTAAACTTGTGTAAATGAGAGTTTGTTTGAGCACTGTTGTGGGCTAGCCGAAGGACCGCATTGATGCGGTACTCATTCAAATATTTGACATTAGTTAGCCTTCAGTGTATGTGTTGTGAACAGTAAAAATAACAACATCTTAAACTAGTCCGATACGGATCAATACATCAATTTTGTGTAAAAAAATTGTCTTGCCTAATACTATTGCTATAAGCAATGTATACTATTGAGAAATTTGGAATTGAGTAATTTACATATTGAAATTAAACTACATTCAGATACTATGTTCTAAAGATATTAGTTAGTATAATAATATCATAATTACTTCCAACAGAATTCCATACTATATCTTCCTTTAGAGATTTTAATAACATTAGTAGTTTAATTTTAATATGTATATAAATGGGTATAACCTATATTTTATTATAATTTATATTTGTATTCTCGTACCAAGACGTAGGTCTGCGAGATAACCAAAGATTACGAGGAGAATAAAGTATGAAAAGTTAGTATGGAGGAAAGTATTCGAATAGAGGGGCCATGGAGTATCTTCTCATTATCACACCTCATCATTCATCTAAACATTGTAAGATTATGATTGAAATATATATGTTATAATGATAGTTTAGACTGCAGGATTTCAATATGACACTGTTGGTTCAATAACTGTGAACAGTTTTCGATTTAGTTGGACACACAGCTTTTTAGCAAGAGGCAGTTGGTTGGTGGTGATTCTCGCACTGGACAAATATAGTTTTCTAATATTGGGATATTCAATTCCCATTTTAAAGATACTAATTACTAGGAATAAATCCTGTATCCATGCATGGTATTCTGAACAATGTTCGGTGTGCTGTTAACTCGCTTCGAATTGAGCAGAAGTGTTTTAAAATTGATGTGTGATGTAAGAATATTGTTATCCTGTCGTCTAATATTAAATGTTTAACTATTATGTTTAAGCTAGTAAGTTTAGTGCCGTGGTCGGTGTTAGACTGTGTAGGCTAAATACTCTATTATGATTGATTCCATTGTTAGCCGGGTTCCAACCCTGCTCTAGTAGTTTGTGTATGAACCACGGGTTTTATGTTGTATTATTGTAAGCTGTGAATGAGGCCCTAAGATAAACACTATATAGTTATAAAACTGTTATATGTATTAATGTAACTGGATTTCAAATAAAGTTTTAAAGACTTTATGTTCATTTAATCTGTAAAGTCTTAGAATACCAGTTATAATTGAAAATCTATTGTGTCTGGCCACTAAAACAATTTTACCTGGTGACAACTATTTTACTTAGATTAGAATGGTTTTATATCGAAAGAATTCATGGAAAAGATCTATCTTCCATTAAAATTAATAACTCGCGTGGGTAGACTGAGATTGTAGTACTACATACTAATCTTTAGCATATTCCAGTCAGGTCTGCTCATTGGTACAAATATATACTATTTTTATACCAATTACTATTTCAGTGTAAAAAAAGATAGTCTAGTATAGTCTTAAGGTCCATTCACACTATGCGTGTTATAAGATAAAGGCAGCTACACACCATATATGTTAACTAGCTTTAATGTCGGTTGTTATGTAATCACAGATTATATTTGTTATTTAGATGTATGTAAATGTAAGCACTCTAAGCTAAATACATGTTCATTTACATTAATATAATTATTTAAAAAAAATATGTTTCAAGTTTTCCATATGTTAAGATATTTTAAATATATTTCTTGAGCTTTTCCCCTCTTGCGATCAGTTTCTGTATTCCAAAAACGATGTCCTTTAGTAGAAAACTAATATTGATGATCGTAAATGGTGCACCTTGATATTAAATTATAACTTGTGATCTATATACAAAGTGCTGGCGGGACGTTATATCTAAAGTTGCTTGCTTGTATAAGACGCAAGCAGCTCGGAAATATGCGAGGGTAACTTGCGCGGAATACGTACGAGAATTAATCATACGTGTTATAACGCTTGTGCCTTGCGTTTATCTTTTACACTATGCATACAACTAGTGCAAGTGCTTCAATATACGCAAGTGATCTGCGTCGTATACAAGAGGCATAAGTTAGTCAGGGGACTAACTTAGATTATGTATAAGGATACATAATCTTAAAAGATATAATAATAAATACAATTGTACAGAAGGGCGCTACATGGAGATCAAATTAATCATCTTAGTGGCTTGTTATCAATCGTTTTTTAAATAAAGAAAGACCGCATTAGTGTATAAAATAGCAGTTATATAAATAAATATAAAGTTACTTGAAACTAATTTTGAATGAGGTGCCTTCAAAGTGCCTGAAAACGAGCTTCGTGTCCGCGCTGTTGCATTACGGAGTATTAATGAATAAATATTTTGTAAAATTTTATAATACCTACGATTGAACTAAGATATTATGTTGCATGAATTAGTTTTAGTCAAATGTATGAAGTATATAGTCAATAAATAAATGTATAAAAGACGCATCTGTGGCTTTGTTTGTTTAATCTTCATTGTTCCTCTTATGGACCTAAGTATATCGCTTTTCTTCTCACTATACTTATTTATGAACGACTGCGCGGATGGCGTAGTGGTTGAAGTGATAGCCTTGCTACTGCCACTGCGCTGAGTGTTGTGGGTTCGAGTCCTACAATTATTTCAGAGATATACTGAAATTCGCTGATGACTTGTTATTAATTACGAAGAAAACGCGTATGTAGGCATTTTTAATCTATACTAATATTATACATAAAGCTGAAGAGTTTGTTTCTTTGTTTGTTTGAACGCGTTAATCTCTGGAACTACTGGTCCGAATTGAAAAATTATTTTGATAGCTCATTTATCGAGGAAGACTATAATTATAACATCACGCTACAACCCACGGGGGAGGTGCAGTAATCATAAACGCGGGTGAAACCGCGGGCACATCTAGTAATTTATAATTTCTTACCGCCAGTCTATCAAAAAGGCTTGCCCAATTTATTCTTACCATCTTTGTGTAGTAGAGCCTCGCTGATTTCAGCATGAATAGGTCGGCTCGACCGGGGAAGGACCAACCTCTCACAGAATATCGACGTGAAATAGCAGTATTCCTACTGTTGTTTTGTTCGGTGAGTGAGAGTGCCGGAGGCTCGATCACCCTTTTTTCCCCTTCCCGCTCCTTCTCCTTCCCACTTCCATTATTCCTAAAGGGTCGGCAACACGCAAGTGATGCCTCTGGTGTTGCAGGCGTCTATAGGCTACGGTGACCACTTATCATTAGGTGGGCCGTATGCTTGTCTGCCACCTTAGTAGTATAAAAAAACATAAGTGACATCACAACTTGGTCAAATGAGATTGTCATTCAAACAAAATATATACCAATGTTATAACTTATAATACATCGAATGTTTTTTACAACAAGCGATAAATAATTAAGTAATATCATAATTGGTATTTATAATCATAAATGTTGATAAATGACGCCATAGAAGATAGAGGACGTCAGTCAATTTAACACAATCTATTAAAAACAAAACATATCCTAATATTACAATATATCAAATATTATTTGGATATCAATTAAATATGAATAGGTATTTAAATTAGGCGTATCCAAAACCAAACGATAAATCAACTATCCTTACTAATATTATAAACGCGAAAGTTTGTTTGGATGTATGGATGTTTGATAATCTTTCACGCAGAAACTACTGGACTGATTGCGATGAAACTTGGTATGTAGATAGCTGGAGACCTGGATTCACACATAGGCTTTTTTATCCTGATATTCCCACGGGAACGGAACTTACGCGAGTGAAGCCGCAGGAAAAAACTAAAATAATTGTCTTAAAATGCCTTAAATTTTTATTTGTTTATATTAAATAATTGTCTTAAATTGGTAGGTAGAAGTCGCCAGTCCTTATAACATTACACAATCAAACTGCTGCGTATAGTCCTAATATGAATGCCTTTTAACCAGAGATATGTGCGCAAAACTAAATTATAGTATAATTTAATTTTAGCTAACCTCTAGAAATGATTTAATAAAACGGAGTATTTAATTTTTTTGCCATTGATTTTATATATAGTGCCGCTTCCATTCACTTTAGACACTATCCTCCATCGCCCCGTTCGCAATTCGAGTGCGAGTTTTGTGTTCAAAAAGTTGTTTAAATACCGTTTCGAGATTGATTACTATGCTGTCAATCAACTACAATGGTTGTTATTATCATGCGATCATTCATCTATCTTTCATCTTTTATGTATATATATATAGATACTTATAGAATAAGTAATAGGTACATTTGGGAGAATACAACTCTATGCATAGTAAATGCGCGCACGTTGCGTGTGTAGCTACATCATCTGTCCGCAATAGTACGTGTTAGGCTAGTGTGTGCAACAGCGTGCGAGGTTTCTCGCCTTGACGGCTCGTGCGCCGCGTGAATTTATACCTACCATAGTGAAATACGCAGCGTAAGATTTGATTTAATTGTTAAGAAAACACGTATGATTTTAAGGCTTTTTTTCGACAGTCTATAAAAATGCTCTAAGTTTTTTTTTTGGCCTTTGTTGGCCTTTACAACTTTACGCTGAATATGGGTGAGCGCAGAAACCTTCCAACCCGTTACAAAGTATACTAGACAACGTTATCCCCCAAGGACAGCACCACGGTCCTCGGCTTGGGGCGTTGTCGGCAACGTGGATCTAAGATGATCCAGGGCGGAACCGCGGACGATTTTGAATGGCTGCGCAAGCCATGTCTATATCTTGAACGAGTGTAATTAGGGTTGCCACCTTTATTTTGAACGAATTACTATATACTATATAAACTATCTTTGACCAAAAAAATAAAGCACAAGATCTGAAAATAAAGTACTTATTATTTATTTAATCTGCCTTTTTGTTACCACTTTTTATTGATGCTAGTGACATCTAACAAATATTTATTATCAAAGAATGTCGTAAACTGAGTTTTACAATATATGTCTACAAGATAGATAAACAATTGCTTTTATTTAATATAAGGAATCTCTATAGCGTTGTTTTAAGTAAACAATTTAAATAAAACCTGTAAAAGTTGACATAGGTAAAATAAAGTATTTTCGCGTACTTTTTTTCCCTAATAAAGTATAAAGTACGTTTACCCGAAATAACGTACAATACTTTCCTATCGTCAGGATAGTCTAAAATGTGCCTAGGTCTCCTAACTATCGAAATCCTAGAAGGTGTGTAATTAATCGCCCTCCAAATTAATCATGCCCCTCAAATTAGATATACTATTGTCATTAGTAAAATCACAACTTGGTCAAATAACAATATATTAAAAAGAAAACATATCCTAATATTACGATATATCAAATATTATTTTGATAATTATTTAAATAAGGCATATCCAAAATCAACCAGTGGAACAACTTTCTTATTTTAATGTGTCTAAGTGACATACTAGTAGGCAGAGGTCACCGGTCCTTATAACAATACACAAGCCAAGCTGCTGCCTACCGTCATGATATAAATTCCTTTTAACCAGTAGGTAAAGGTCGCCGATCCTTGTAACGATAGGCCGTGACATGTCGCCTACCTTCCTTTGACGAAAATAAACATCGAACAGATAGCACATAAAGCCGTGAAATGACTTGTCTTCATTTACAATAGGTAACAAATGCTCGTTCACAATCACGATCTCCAATACACATATCACATAGGTACATCTGTTAAGACAAATTGTTTGTTTCAAGTAAATTACGAATGGATCAGATTAGCTCGCTCGGGGTGCGACATCATCATCTCAGCCGAAAGGCGTTCACTGATGGACACAGACCTCTTCCAAAGTTTCCCACACAGACCGGTCAGCCGCATCCAACTGCTTCCCGCAACCCTTACCAGGTCGTCGGTCCACCTATCGGTCAGGCGCGACATAGCACGGATGGCGTAGTCGCCTTCCCACTGCCACTGCGCTGAATGTTGTGAGTTCGACTCCCACGCAGGACAAAACTTTGTGTGATCCACAAATGGTTGCTCCAAGTCTGAGAATTGTCTTTTAGCAAATAAAAATAAAACGTTTAAGATATTGCTTATAAAATTTATTAAATATTACAAAAGGCACTGTAACTTAATACTGGTCCTATATATTATAATATAGCTTCGTTTGTGATGTTAGGCATAACAGTTAGTAACAATTGCTATTTCAACAGGCTCTACATGATTGCGAGTATAACTAGTATTAAAAATATATTTAGAAAAATATACAGTATTTTATTGAACGTCGTGCTTATATATTAAACGAAAATACTTCAAAAGCTTTATACAAATCAAGTAGACCCAGAGTTAAAACTTAAACTTTACCTTGAATATATTTCTTGAGGCAGCAATATTATTATTTCAGGCTAAATATTTTAAAAAGGCAACTCCCACATTAGGAATAATTCCTGTCGCGGACTTTACAAACATTCAAACGATGGATACAAAGAACATCCAGACTCGAAACAGCCATTTGTCGATCATACAAATTTTTGTCCCGTGTGGGATCCAAACCCACATCACTCAACACAGTAGCAGTGTAGTGTAAAATATATTAATGCCTTAGTTATCTTTAAACATTTTATTTGCTCTGGGTCTTATTGACATCTGTAAACGGCTCTTAAAGTTTTACATTTAATATAGAAACATCTTGTATAAACAATGTTTTACTTTTGTCTGACACAAAAATAGTCACCAGATACACCCCTACAGATACATTTGTAAAAATAAATAGAATCATCTCTAAAATGTTTCTATCGTACATAATGTAAGCGAGAATATACCAGTGTCTATTTCTTATGCTTTTAGTTGTAAAACACCAGAATTGTCTCGGAACATAACACTTATAATAACAACAATTATTTCAAGGTATATATATATTTTATTATTGTTTACACTTTGGCTGTATTTACTTTAATATATATGTATTGTCTAGTAGAGAATGCAACACATTATACCGCTTCTCTTGAATGTCCAAGATTTAAGAATTAAACACATGTTACTTATTACACTGCCAATATGCTGAAAACAAAGTTGTTATTTTCCTTTTATTAATAAAAATGATGTGCCAAGTCCTATTTTGGTGTTTACAATAAATCTTATATATAAGGGAGCCAATCTCTTGTTATCAAGAGATTAAAATAAAACTATAATAATGCGACCGCCTAGTCAGAATATAAAAAGTGGAATGTATACATAATATGAAGTCTCGAATGAACCCAGTGCCTATATTATGCTGGTATGTATGTATGTATACAGTTTATGTAAAATTTACTTATTTAACTGATATAATGTTAAACTAGGTGTATTTACAGGCGTTGCCAGCCCACGAGTTTAAGTAGTAAGAGCCTCCGCACACTATCTACTAATCGCTGTCGAGTCGCACGATTCTTGCAGTTAATAATACAAGGATTACGCGATTCGCTAGTAAATAGTAGATAGTTTGCGAAAGCCGTACACTTAATGTTAATTCTAAGCAAATTATAACAATAATTTCATATTTGAGTATCGAGCACAAATATTCTTATATAAAATTATATATTTCAACATATTCAACATATTATACAAAATACAGTTCACTTTATATTTTTATTTCATTCTGAATATTGAAAGTATAATATGCAAAATATGTCCCAATATAAAGGCCGAAATAATTTTGCTTAAGTTATTCACGAACCATTATTGAATTTGTAAATAAGAGTACATTATATACTTGTAACGAAGTAAATAAACCGTGGGTATATAGATATTACTTAAGTAGGAATGTGGCTCGACACTATTACATAAAAGATAAATACTTAAAAAGCAATAGTTTATTATTAAAAACATTAAATATCGGAATGGACTCAAAATGCTTTCATTTTGTCCTCAACAACAAAAGTTTGTTCGCTCAAAATAATTTAAAGCCGAAATAGAAAGATTATACTTATTGTATATGTATATCTTCATGCAAAGAATGTACCGTAGTAAGTCAAATAAATATTTTTACTGTATATGTCAGTCTAAGGCTAGGTGTGATTGCCCTGCAGATGGCGCTCCCTTGTTATTACAATAATTAATTGTGTAGTGTAGTACGCATCCATTGATAAATTCAGACGAAATAAATAATGCTTTTAGTCACTTACATGTGAACACTATATCTGACCCGAATATTGAAGAGTTACTTTTTATAGTAGCCCTCTGCTAAAATATGGATAGTAGATAGAGAGACATTGATATATTCCGTTTCAATCCCACAAGAAAGAAAAGGAAATACGTTTAATAACCACGGGATTATTATTATACTTATTTGCATTTAATTACTTCACCAGTTTTTAAAGTCAGTGCAAACTTTGAGATATCTTTGTCTTCGAGTATCATAATAAACAAAATGTTTATATATTTTATTGTACCGAGTAAAGATTACTAAGAATTTTGAAAACAAATTCATATACAACTCTTGCTAAATGTTACAAGTTTGTTCACATCAAAAGTGCAATATGGTGATGAACCTAAACACACACAATCGCAAGTCTGTTGTTATTGCATTCGCATCAAATACAGTGTACCATCGTTCAAAGAATTTGAAAGTTTCACCAGCTGGTAAAATAAGACGCTGCCAAAGATACTTATATGTTAGGAGAAACTAAAGACAGTTTAACACAGTGATTTTCATAATGGCAGTCATTCATTCTGCTTAAAATAAGGCCTACTATATTATTAGGCCACTAATCTTTTAAGTTAATTTAAAATCCAACATACCTACTATCGTGCATGTGATAAATAATATAAAATTACTTCCTACAAATGGACTTCACTTCTTAACAAAAATATTTTGAAATTGAGTATAACATAGGTCTACTAAGAAGTGAAAACATACTTATATTTTAATCTTAATTATATAAATAAATTTAGAAAAAACTGTAATTTTATTATTTATACATATAAAATCTTTACATATAACGCTAGTGGCAATTTAAAAAAGCTTATTTGCGATTCCACTATGCAAATGCATAAGTCTCGCAACGTAGGCCCGAATGTTTCGGTTTATATCAAAATTGGTCCAGCCATTTCGGTTACGATAGCAAAATATGCATTAGACAGACGAATGTCAGAGTCGCAGAAAATATAAATTTTAGTCTACTCAGTGTAGACAAATTTTAGGTTAGATTCACATTTAAAGACAATGTATAGATGTCGCACTCGCAATATTTTTAATTATTTATTATGATGTTTTAAAATGTCTAACTGCAATATACGCGTATTTTAAAAGGCACAGCAATTTTATTAATTTTTTTACATGAGATATGCTTTTAACCATCTTATATATATATTTTTGTTTATTAATACCGTGCGTATAATCATAATAAATGGTTAAGACAACCACTAATCCGAACGCTAGTAGCCAATTGGTTAACATTTGTCAACCAAGTTCTATTAGGTTAAACAACGACTAAGTACAAGGTTAACCAATATCAATAACTTTTATCTAAGTAATACATAGATATAAAAGTAACTTGTGCAGGTGAATAGCACCTCATTGCTTTATACTGATATCTCTATAGGATCATGGTTAACCTAATAATTACAGTTATAGTGATATACTTTCAATTATTGCGATGCGTTACATTTAAATTTCGAAAGTTAAGGTTCATCAACGGCTAGAAAAGGTTAATTAACCCTACATCAGTTGTATAGTGGCGTGCCCGCGGGCGCGAGCTCCACATAGTTGGCTGGTAGCATGCCTGTGCGTCCCGTACGGAGGACCTGGCCAGTCATCCAGCCCTCGTCGATAGAGGTCACGTTGGAGATGAGGTCCCCTTCACGGAACGACACCTCATCGCTGTCGCTTGCTTCATAGTCGTACATGGCGATGTATACTCGCTGGAAAACAAAGATAGAACTCATTTATAAAAAGGGAATTGATTAAATTACTTGTTTAGTTTAAAAACCATTATTTTAACCATTTTTGATAATATCAATGTATTTAAATTTACAATTTTTACGTATCGGTTTCTTTAAATATTTTTATTATACAAGTGTAATAAAACAAATAAGGCATAGCTTACAACATTTATTAGATATTACAAAAGGCACTGTAACTTAATCCTAGGCATATACAATAGCTTTGTTTGTGATGTTAAAACGTAACAGTTAGTAAAATTTCCAAAATAACATATTACAAGTATTAAAAATAGAAAGAAAATACAGTATGGAATGTGGCTGTTACAAATCATTTGAGAATATTTTATAGAACTTATGATTGCTAAGCAGACTCCTAAGAAATTGTTAATCTGTAAATATTCTACCTCTTAACATCACGGACTGCACGTTGCTGGTACTCTTACAAGCATTAGTTATAACAGTGCTACAATGGACCTATTTTGTTATTTGACATATTAAATAAATTCTCTAACATTTGTCCTTATAACAATACCGTAACTATTAATTATTATAAACAAAATAAATACTTCAAATGTTTGCATTTCAGTGCAGCAATGTCATTATCAGATAAACTAATATTCACTGCGATAGAAAAGTAAGTTTGATAGTTACAGCTAAATTAACAGAAAACTGTCTTATTGATTGAGTTATTGCGTAAGTTACATTTAAATTGTAAATAAAAAAGTTATACATGATTGCACAGCAAAAAATACACGATTTTATTAAACCAAAATAACATTTTGTTGTTTGGTGTTTTAGTTATAAAACTAAATAATGGAATGTGTACATTCAAGTCTTATTATTCCCGATGTATTGTATACAAAAATATAACATAAAATACAAATCTAACTTTAATAACGTTAATTATAAGATATAAGAGCCTATTCTATATACGATTTAATGCAGGTCACGCGATTTGTAGAGAATTATAGACTTACAGGCAGACATGCAACTCTTTTATTATCCTACAGTGTATTGGCATCGGACATACAATCTATTACAAATCGCAGTATGCTGCATAGCAGTATTTCCATACAACGACTATCATCTTATTTTCACACTCCATAGGAATATAATATAATATAATATAATATTCTTTCACATACACGCAACATCATCTAGCCCAAACTAAGCAGAGCTTGTACTATGGATACTAGACAATGGATAAACATACATATGCACCCTTAATAAAACGGGAATGATGAACGATCAGGAAATTTATTTATAACAATCTACTGGTATTTTTACACGCTTTTTTTTACGCATAACGGTAATATTACATAATATATGCTCGTATGATACTACAAAGTAGTCTCAACAACAAAATTGACATCAATTGAAATCTATACTTAGAATAGGTAGTTTCCTTATTTGAATTACTTATGTACATATGGCACTCTTAATAAAACAGAGACTTATCTCAGTATTTTGGATTAAACAAATTTGAACTCTATTGCAAAGTAAATCTTTGCAATAGAGTTCAAATTTATCACAAATATAATATTAGAATTTAACATATACAATCAGAGTTCAAATTGCCTTACTTTCAAATTTCGAGTTAAATCACTGTTTCATTAACCGGTCGTATACCGCCGGCTCGCATACCAGCCGGCAGATTTGTACCCGTCGTAGGCCGGTGGCTCGCATGCGAGCCACCAAATTGGCGCCAAAACGCCGCGCGCCGCCTTCGCTTAAGCGAAGGCGGCGCGCGGCGTTCGACGTACGACGTACGACGTCGTACGACGTACGACGTCGTACGACGTACGACGGGTACAAATCTGCCGGCTGGTATGCGAGCCGGCGGTATACGATCGGTTAAGAGTGCGATATATACTTTTTTTTTGTAAATACATACATATTATACATAGAAACACCCAGACCAAGACAAACATCCATGTTCATGCACACAAATGTTTGACTTGTGCGGGAATCGAACCCGCGACCTCAGGCGTGGCAGTCAGTTACACTAACCACTACGCCATCGAGTCGTTAGACACGTTAGACTTAGAGAATAATGACTTATAAGGGTTTACCAAATGTTTAAAGCATAAAATACTAAGTAGCAATGACACTCAAGGCATATCTCATACAACATCACTAAAAAGCAATTTTATTATTAAGGACACAAAAATATTACAATGGTAATAATATAATGCGTTGATGTTGGATCCAAGCAAAACATAATTATCTTAACTATAGAAGACGACATTTTAGAAGAAATTAATTTACCAACCAACGTCTAGAGAGTTGCTCCGATAGCGTGGTTATAATTATACAAAGCAAAAAGAAAAATATTCATGATATTAAAACAATATCAACTAATTCATAAATCAAAAAAGGTATATTTAATAGAAATAGAAAATATTAATTATAAATATATATTATATTATAAATTAGTATATTTTATAATATACTAATTTGCAGATAACCTTGCAACGCGAACTTTAATGTAGAAAAGGTTGTTTATTGCTGGCCAAAGCTTTTGTATTAACTTATCATAGTAATGGTAACAAATCACATTATTCTGGTGTTGACGAACGATGCGCAAAATAGTTGTTTGTTAACTTTAAAAAGTTAAGGTTCATTAACGGCTTATTAAGGTTCACTCGCTTTTCAACTCCAAATAATTGCTTGGTATCATGCCGGTTTGTCCCGTACGAAGGACCTGGCCGGTTATCCAGCCCTCGTCGATGGAGGTCACGTTGGAAATAATGTCCCCCTCACGGAACGACACCTCGTCGGTATCGCTCGCTTCATAGTCGTACAGTGCGATGTATACTTGCTGAAAAATATAGGGAAGTAATTTTATTAATAGGGATATTGATTTGTAGTTGATAGTAATATTTCATTATTGAAATAATTGAGTTAGGACATGCATGTAAGCTGATAGCAGAAATGTTAGTGGTACCTACATTTAAAGCTACAGATTCTGGTCGCTATAAAATCACTAGAATAAAAAGAATAGTTATCACACGACGGTTGCCTAAAGGCATATATCACATTCATCTTAACTGTAAAGTTTCACATAGACGATACATACAACCCTTGTACTAAAGTACTATAGTAACGTATTTGTGTACTAAAGTAGTTTGACCAACTGAGGGTGTTATATAAGCAAGAAAGAAGAATGAGGAGAAGAGTAATATATAATGTGCAACCTATATTAGTATTTCACTTACAACAACAACAAGTGAATGAAGCTCTACGCGCTTTTATGAACAGTCGAAATGTTTCCGAAAAGGCACGTTTGGCTGTTCATAGAGGACTATTAGTGCCCACACTTATGTATGGAAGTGAAAGTTGGGTATGGCAAAAGAAGCATGAGAGCAGAATAAATGCTGTAGAAATGAGAGCGCTGAGAAATATATGTGGTGTGACTCTGAAAGATAGAATAAGGAATAGTGTCATTAGAGAGAGATGCGGCATGAAAGTTGATATAGTGACAAGAATAGAAAAGGGTATGTTAAGCTGGTTTGGGCATCTAGAAAGAATGGACGAGGAAAGACTGACTAAGAAAGTTTATAAGGCTAGTGTGAATGGAACAGTCGCAAGAGGAAGACCTAGGCGAACGTTTCTTGATCAGATCGGAGGCGTTCTAGACAAAGGCCAGGTTAAGAGCACCTTGAACCGACGGGCGTGTATGAGGAATGTGATGAAAGTGAATGAAGCCAGAGAAGTGTGTCAGGATCGTAGCAAATGGAAATCCGTAGTCTCTGCCTACCCCTCTGGGAAACAGGCGTGAATCTATGTATGTATGTATGTATGAATAATATAATAATACATTTTTATTCAATAAATAATAGTCTTCACAAAACACATTACAGGTTACTTATTGTTTTAAATTCACATTAAAACTATATTTAATCTAAAGGAAAACATGTACAATTTTAATATTGGACACAAAAGACTTGTTTATGAAGTCTGTTTTTACATTGTATCACCTGAATTTGGTCAGAGACCCGTGTTTCAGGCTATTGTTAATATTATATTTTTATTCCAGTGTTAATAAAGGGTCTACAAAAAACATTTATACATGTACTGCAAACAAATATAATGAAGTATACAATTAAATTAGTTTTAAACAATAACAATTATTAATTAAAAAATGCTTAACCGGTTGTATACCGCCGGCTCGCATACCAGCCGGCAGATTTGTACCCGTCGTAGACCGGTGGCTCGCATGCGGCCACCAAATTGGCGCCAAAACGCCGCGCGCCGCCTCCGCTTAAGCGAACTGCGACGTACGACGTCGTACGGCCTACGACGGGTACAAATCTGCCGGCTGGTATGCGAGCCGGCGGTATACGTTAAACAATAAGAAATTATTTTACAACTACTAGCAATTTCTCTGTAAGTAACTGAATACGTAAGCGTTTTTAGGTACTTTGTTAAAACTATGTGACATTGATTATGGTTAATGCTATATATCTAATAACTTATTTAGTTTATTGTACAAAAAAGGCCCTAAGAATAAGAAAAATCTCTTCATGTAAGCATGCTTAGTTTGGAAACTTTCACAAACTAAGTCTTTCCTTTTTTGTTTGTAGGTAAAAATGGTAATACCGTATGTTGTTTAAGGACAGTGTGCAAGATAAATAGTTATAACACATCCACGCTGCCCATATAACGTCTCATAACCAAAAGCCAATGAATAACACTTGAAGTATTTAATATTTCAGCATGGTAAAATCCATACCAGAAAATAAATATATACAAGATAGCCAACTCAATACAAACGGGCGAGAACTGACGCACTCTCACGAAAAAGCTAATTGTAGATTTTGGATGAAATGGGCTTACTTAACACACATCTAGGTGGCAAAAAAGAAAACTGACCGCCTGATTATAAGTAATTTCACTCATGGCTTGCCGACCCTAGAGAAAAGGTATTAAAGATGCGATGAAAGAAAAGGGTAAGAGTTATGTGTATGAGACCCCGACAATTTCAATCACGGGTCTAGTGCAAGTGCATCTATTTTCGCGCAAGTATTAAGTCGAACACCCGTGCCTATATAGTTTGTGCCATTACCGTCAATATAAGCAATTTATCAACGTGACACCATCACCAACTTGACAAAACCATAACCACCACCTATTTCCAATTCTACTGAACACTCAACACTTCTTACCTATATATAGCGCTGCTCATCTTCGCCTTCCGTTTTATTTCAAAGCAATAGCATTGTGTTATGTAAACACGTAAGTTACACATTGAAATTAGACTAATAAAATTGGTTTCCCATTTCGGCTGCTGAATAGCAACCGAAACGTCGCGTACGTATATATCGCACTCTTAATGAAACAGTGACTTAACTCGAAATTTGAAAGTAAGGCAATTTGAACTCTAATTGTATATGCTAAATTCTAATATTATGTTTGTGTTAAATCATTGCAATAGAGTTCAAATTTGGTTAATCTAAAATACTGAGATAAGACTCTGTTTTATTAAGAGTGCGATATGTACATAAGTAATTCAAATGATGTCAATTTTGTTGTTGAGACAACTTTGTAGTATCATACGAGCATATATTATGTAATATTACCGTTATGCGTAAAAAAAAGCGTGTAAAAATACCAGCAGATTGTTATAAATAAATTTCCTGATCGTTCGTCATTCCCGTAATTTTGGAGAAAAATGACGCACTTTCATTTTACTGATTGATTTACGCCACACTTGCAGGCAGAAGCATATGGCAAGCGGAAGCAAGATATACCGGTAAACATTTTACACGATTTGTAGTCAACTTGTATTTTAAATTATTAATACAATTACACATTGAGTAGTAGGAATATAAACGCTCTTGTAAAATTGCACTTACAGAAACGATGTTTGACGCCGATCCATAAATAGGTCGTTTATAAAAACGCTATTATTTACATGATAAGAGCAAAGCTTACAATATTAGTTACTAGAATTATATTATATTAATAGCTTAATCTAGATGCTTACCTGGTTGACCTCGTTCTGGTGGTTAGAGGTCTGTCGAGGCATCTCGTTGGCGAGCGGGTCCAGGTCAGTCACGCGGCCGATCTGACGGCTCTGCTGCTGTTGTTGTTGATGTGCCTGGTGAGACCCTGGAATATGTTATGGAATATGTTATGGAATATAGTTAAGGAACTATTTCAGAAAAATATGACTTCTATTTTCATGCATTCTCTATTAACCCAATAAATTCTTAAAAATAACCAGATTTTCTATTTAAGAATTTGTAGAGTTTGTTTGTATGCTTAAACTAGGCGATTTTATCATATTGAAAACAATTTTATTGTTATGTTATACATTGCTATAGCTTTTTAGGTACACAATGTATCCTTCTTCACTGCCTACTGCACAAACGTGGAGTAAAAATTATATAAACTTTGCATATAACTATGATTATTTTACATATTTTTAAATAAATCCTTTTTAGGTACTATTTATGATACCTCCGAATCTCTGTACAACTCTCATGGGACCTCAATTGGGCTGTGTTGAATAGAAATGCCCAATAGTACTACAATACTTTCGGTTAATAAAACCTCACTTGATAATTTTTGAATGATCAAAAACATATCTAATATTTGTATTACGTCTAACACGCGACCATTAGAGATGCGAAATCGTCTACGTGGCACACACAAAATTATTTTTTTAAGTCATACCTTTATACCGGTCTAGGAATGTATCCTGAGTCACTGGTGACTTTACAAATATTCAAACAATGGACACAGAAGACCCAGACTCATAACATCTATTTGTGTATCACACATTTTATACCTTATGAGGATCGGCCCAACTTAAATCACTACGCCATACTTACAGTCAAATTTTCTAGTCTATACACATAACTTATTGCATAGCTGTCGACGTACTGTTTAATATTTATTAAGAGTTAGTTATGTGTTTGCTAAAGTCACCTCTAATAGCAACGTTAAAAAGCCAAATCGCATGCCTTCGATCAAACGCGTCAAAGTGCATCAAGAGTAATGAAAACTATGGTAGGCCCTTAGGGGACCCTACAGAACAGCATCCTATTTTCGAGTACAGGAATAAATAGGTGCATTGCTTGTGTATTCATTAGGTAGAAAGTGGGAATATAAATAACGAGTGTCGGTGCAGTTTGTGTAGTAAACACTAGTTGCTACGACCCGACTAGTTACGATCAACGTTAAGGTACAAACAAAGCCAACATTAAGATGAATACATGAATGTCTTTTACAGTAGTTAAGAAAATATCTTTATTTTATTGACTGGTTTTTCACATCAATAAAGCATATGAGTGCTTCAGGGATTACGTAATCAAAAATGTTTCTGTACTATCTCTTGAACATAATTATAAACCCTATTTATGAACTGTCCTATTGCAGGGCATGGACCTCTTCTCAATATAAGAATGGTTAGGGCTTAATCACGCTGTCCCAGTGCGGGTTGGCAGAGTTCATATATTCGAGAACATTACGTAGAACGATCGATAGCGATCGATAGTTAATTATTTAATACGTACGCACGTAACTTCGAAGCGTCGCAGATGTTTGGCCATCCAACAGTCTCTTACTAGTCATATGGATATATATGTGTACATACATATATGTAAAATTCAAATAGAGAAATCTTTTGATATCCGACACAAAATACATAAAGCGACAAATAACACATAATAATGAAACAAACCTCGTTTCCCTTCACTACTATTGTAAATAACAGTTGCGGAAGCCCTCTGTGTGTTCGGAGGAGCCCTCGGCGGATCCATAAGGGGATCATAGTCCTGGATCCTGCCAATCTTCTGCTGGGCAGCCGAATAGTTCTGATACTGTTGATAATTCGGCTGAGCTTGAGGGTAACTCTGCTGATTCTGCGCATAATTCTGTTGGCTCTGCTGGTAATATTGCCCCTGATAGTCATATTGGTATTGGTATTCTTCCTTCGGCTTGTAATACGGGTCTTGCTGGTACTGCCGGTTGTGACCTGACGGCTGGTGAGCTACTTGAGGCTGCTGAACCTGATACTGGGTGGTAGGAGTCTGGTAGTGGTTCTTGGTTGGTAAGTTTGGTGGTGGTAGGTTGGGCGGTGGAACATTTGGCGGCAGCATCTCCGTGGCATAGTTGTCGATTTGCTGGTGGTAATTGTCGGATGGTATATCTAAACGGGTGATGGGACAAACAGATATGGATTAATAACACATGAATGGGTGAAAGTTGATCGAGAAATTTGTTTATAGTTTTGATAATACAGTATGTCCTACAAAAACGTAACATAGAGAGAGTAAGATAGTATTTTAGCGAATATTATAAATGCGAATGTGAGTTTGTTTGTTATGCTCTCACGCCTTAACTACTCTACCGATTATCATGAAATATTGCATACTCGCTGTAAGGTACAGAAAGATAGATACCCTTTCATCCAGAAAATAGGTTCTGTTCTCAAAGGAATGAAAACTGACATAACCTCAATTACGCGAGCGAAAATTTAGTTTTAATATACAAGGAGTGTCACGCAGTTTGACCGAGTATTTTAAATGTTTATGGTCACTTGCATGCTCTTTTGTGTCGTACCATAATGTTATAAAGACTATAAGCTTCCTGAACATTTAAAAATCAGACTGGTAGTTTCCGAGATTAGCGTGAAACTTACAAACTTCAGATTATTAATATTCATATGATAAAATTAATAATAAATAATTACTTTATTAATAATTTAGCGAAATGCAGATTGAGTTATTGCTAGAATATTAATTTGACTAGAGATTTTTATTGCAAATTGTGATCAATTATTATTATTCAGTTTGATATAATTATGTTTATTCAATTTGTTGGATATACTACCCATTATACAAATTAGCCGTGCATATGACTATACAATGAACAATGTATATAATCCAATAATATATAGTATACTATACAATGCGTTAGGTAGATTATCAATGTGCCCCATGAGTATTTTGCATGTTGTTAATGAGTCTTTATTGATATTAAATATACTAACTAATATTATAAATGCGAATGTGAGTTTGTTTGTTACACTTTCGAGCCTTATCTTATCTTGGTGCCAGTCAGTGCAGACCGGCGACACCTCGACCCAGTGGGATCTTTTGTGTTGACACTCTCCCAATAACGACTGCCATAGATGTTCATGGCAGCCGGGACCGACGGCTTAACGTGCTCTCCGAGGCACGGAGCAGGCGATAATTGTCAACCAATACGCACATCATTTCGAAAAGTCATATATCTTCCGAAAGTCAGAGGTGCGCGACGTGGTTCGATCCCAAGACCCTCTGCATTGCAGTCTGTTAGTCTCCCCACTCAGCTATCGCTGCTGAGCCTTAAATATTTGATCGTTCATCACGAAATTTTGCATGTTGTCAGGGATACAGAAAAGAAAATAGAGTACCTTTCATCCAGAAATAAAGTATTGTACCGAGTGAGCGAAGCCGCTGGCAAAGGCTATCATAGTCCAAAATAAACTTAATTTTCTATGTTTTATGTGTATTTTTGACCCTGTTTATATTATTTGGCTTTGTAAAATGGGATGGTAAATGTTAAGATTAAACCATAAATTCTCGATCAACTTTCCGTCATGACAGTTAGCAACATGGTAATTATGGCCGTGTACCACCACACGAATTCGAACCCGCATAATGATAGTGAATGTGCAATGACGAAGATGAATGTATTGAAATGTTGGGATGAACCTGGATTATATGAAAATAGATACATCTAAATGTTAATACATATTTTCTTTTAATAATTCTACTAATATTTTATTACATTTACGCAAAAATTGAAATCTAAATCAAGTGGTCTATTTTAATTTATACGGATACAGATATCATACGGATTTTATCGCGGTTTATTTGAAGAAGACAATTTTTAAATCATTTGCCCGGATACCGCGATAAAATCGGCCTTATTTAAATGCCTATATTAAAAATGGTAGCGCGAGCGGTCAGAAGTTTAATACCCAACCAGAAGTCACCCTCGTTTTATATTAGTTTCACATTATTCATACAAAAATGAAACTTAGTGTTGCATGCACACGTGAGCTAGGTGCATTATTGTTAAGTGATTAATCCATGCTTAGATCAGTGAAATCATTACTAATACTAAATTAATGACTGCAGTGCGGTCTGAGATCATGAGTCTAAATTATTAGTGCATGCATCATAATCCGTGAATATCGTAAGAAACTTGAGATCATTGTTTGACCCATTCGGTTATCTTCGGAAACCATCGTATTGTTATTTTTTAGGAATGCATTGTAGGTTAAGACTGCGCCGAGAGAAATGTGCCAAAACAGGCGGTAACAGTTAAGTGAATAAAATCAACACTTTTTGATTAATACGAATATAAAATATACATTTACCATAACACTGAATGTGTTTACAATTACTCCGTGTAAACTTAAAATTATCAATATTTTCGCTTACAAAGTTACGTAAATTTGCATGCAGAAACGTAAGCTCGTGTTACGTGATTTTTAGATTATAACAATAGTAATCTATCCTATTTTACAGCTTAAACGAAACATAAATAGTTATGTTACAATTTGTCCGTCTCAAATATTTTAGTTATTGGTTGACAATAACGATACATATTTATCAATAAAGCACTTCAAATCCTCCATACAATTTGACAATGGCGGCCGCGCGCCGATTTGAATATGCGCCGCACGAGCTCTGTCATTATCTGTCTTACGCTCGGCGCCGTCTTAATGTATGGCTTTATTTAGATTTAATATAGAAGCAGTTGGAACAGTGTGTAATCCTCACTTTTAAATAAGATAGTTGATTTAAGAAATCTTTCTGTGACAACAGCATCAATTGCAAAATAATGAAGTAATATTATAGTGAGGATGTAATGCTATCTCCCTCGCGTGCTTACACTTACATAGAGGTAACGTTACAATGTGTATCATACATAGCTATTTCTCATTTGACAATTATTCCTACGGATTTCAAGGATTTTTCATCCGTCTTTCAAGGATTAAAATATCATTCTACATTAGTATTGACTGATTATAATAATAAATAATTCACTAAATGTATTAATAAGCTCAACTCAGACCGGTCTGACTTGGTACAAAATTGAAAGGAATTACGTACTTTAATGTCGTAGGACATAATCCATTTTGGGTCATTGAGCCAGCGTTAATATAAATAATTGAGTCAACTACCTACTTTATAATTTTACCATTTTAATAATAGGTCTCTACAAAACTGTAGTAATGATGTTATTATTTGATAACATCATTACTACAGTGCTCCTAAGTTACTCCTAGTGCCTATTAACCTATTGAATCACAGCGGCACACCGGCAGCCAACCGCAATAGGTTTTTAATTATGTATGGCATTCCAAGATTTGACAAGGTAAACATAAATGGATATTACCTATGATTTCGGCATTCCTTCTTTAGTAAATCCCGATCAATTAAAAGTTTATAAATAACTCCAATATAAAAAACAAAGAACGCTTATCCTAAAGCATTTTCCCTAAACCCCTAATTAATCCAGATTCATCCCAGCAGTGCGAACAACAACCAAACACAACACATTCCCGACATACACCAAAACGCGTGTCCACCGAGAGGGACACACGTCCCTCACAGTGTGCAAGTACCGTTCAGAACACCTACCGACAATCTCGCCGTTCTCGTTGATCTGGCGCTGTTTGTCCATCTGAGCTTTCTTTTCCAATTCGCCGTGGTAAGCCACGTTGCTGATAATCTTCGTGTTCGCTTTAATTCGAAGGGTTTCTGGGTCATCAGCTACCTGGAATGTATACAGAACTTGTGGTCAATATTCTCCATCCAGTGTCTGCGGTTTGAGATACAACTTTTCATAGGTATCTACTAACACAGCTTATTCTCTTACATAGAACTTTCTATCTGGCTTTATACTGTATACTAATTACTATATATACTCTTTGATTGTAACTGTTTTGTGACTAAAATAAATAAAATAACACACAAAAGCTTATATAAGAAAAATAAGTAATACATTAATAATAATAATAATTACTTTATTTACACTAAAATGATTGTAGGGTTTTTACAATAGAAGGTTACATCAATATCATACTATAATTTGGATCTACACTTTCGTGGGAGGAGTACAGCTGTTCTCCTAGATAGGCTACAGGATAGCCTATGTTTAGGAGACATAGCTTCGATCCCCTAGTGGTAGATATTATATTTAAATATAACGTGTACATATATTTATTCTAAGTGCGTTAGTTTGTGTAAATAGGTACAAATTAGAACATACAATAAAATTTGAAAGACTATAACCATTTTTGAGCGTGTAGTGTTGTATGGTAGCGTGTTCGTTCGTGCGAGTGTGTGTATCTGTTTGTGTGAGGGTGTGTGCGTGTGTGCGTGCGTGTGTGTGTATCTGTTTGTGTGAGGGTGTGTGCGTGCGTGCGTGCGTGTGTGTGTGTGTGTGCGTGCGTGCGTGCGTGCGTGCGTGCGTGCGTGCGTGCGTGCGTGCGTGCGTGCGTATAATATTTTGCATATTGCGTTAATTTTGTTATAAAGGGAGGGAACTCGATATACAGAGAATCTTTTTATAAAAGATGTACGAGGATGGAATATTGTGCAGGCTCCATCTTACCTACGCTTATTAATTTGCCGATGTTCTACAGTGTTGTCGTAGAACAATGTGCAAGATATATTGTTGTCTTACATTAAGCACGTTACAGGAAAATTGATTTATTTGGTAGAATCGTATAGGATTGATAAGACTAGCCATGAGTTTCTTTTCTTGCCTGCTTCTTCTCATGAGAGCACTTTTTCCCCGAACAGGCTTTAACCAATTAATTTTTTTATTGCATGTTATGTTATTTTATGAAGTATAAGCAGTGATAGCTCAGTGGGGAGACCAACAGACTGCAATGCAGAGGGTCTCGGGTTCAAACCCACGTCGCGCACCTCCGACTTTCGGAAGTTATATGACTTTTCGAAATTATGTGTGTATTAATTTACAACTATCGCCTGCTCCGTGCCTCGGAGAGCACATTAAGCCGTCGGTCCCGACTGCCATGAACATCTATGGCAGTCGTTATTGGGAAAGACTGTACCCTCTAATATCCTAACACTAATCTAGCCTTAGGGTATCGTTAGCCTTCGGGTTGCGGAGGTCAGGTGGCAGCCACTCCGTGTAAAAACTGATATCCAGTCAGATCCGGTTAGACTAGAAAAGCCGACCCCAAGTGACTTGGGAATAATAAAGGCTAAGGAGAAGAGATGTTATTTTATGAAGTGTTCAAGAAATGTTTACACATTTTTACAGGAGATCTAAGCTTAACAGAATCTGCAGTATTATTTTGCTATCGTGCTTATTACTTCGTCGTGTCGTCTTTAGGTTTCAGGTTTGACACCGGGCCGGGCCAAAAATATTTTCTGTAAGACAATATTTTGTGGCAGCACGGAATTTGAAAATGTATTGACGGAAATAGGCTCATCTTCTACTACGCATAACCTAAAATAGCATACCTAGCGAAATACATATCGCATCCTTAATAAAACAGAGACTTATCTCAGTATTTTGGATTAGACAAATTTGAACTCTATTGCAAAGATTTAACACAAATATAATATTAGTATTTAACATATACAATTAGAGTTCAAATTGCCTTACTTTCAAATTTCGAGTTAAGTCGCTGTTTTATTAAGAGTGCGATATATCAGTTCAAAGATTTATTTATTATTATTTATATCTCAAAAAAGACTAAGTTACTTTCATAAGTACACATTGATTAAAAACTCGCAATAAAGTAATAAATTAAGTGCTTCATCAAAGTATACATTTTTTTTTATTACTGAAGGTTCTGTGATAATACCTACCTGTGCATGGTCCCTGGGATGTACAGGCGAGTCTATGTACTAAGGATATATATGAGTAGGGTTGTGAAGTGTTACCTGTGTGAACTTGCCCTTGCTCTTCTCGAAGTCGGCGTGGTACTTAACGTTGCTCTGTAACTTGGTGTTCTCTGCTATTCGTTTGAGCTCGGGCGTCTCCGCCATTGTCGTTGGCTTCGCCTTCGGGACGTGTCTGCAATATGACAAAGAGAATCTATTATATCTTCTATTCGCTGCAAGCTGTAGGTACCCTGCTTGGAGGTTCCCACAGAATAGTGATTCATTTTAGAAATATTAACATCTATATTTTAACGCGCCTTCGCTACCGTAAATGTCGGTTAGATTAAATGAACTTTTTCTGGATGATGTAGCGTATGTCCTTTACTGTTTCCGTGACAACGTGTAAATTTTATGATAATCGGTCGAGTAATTAAGGCGTGAAAGAGTGACAAACTCACAATCGCATTTATAATATTAGTTGGATAATCTTTTGCTACCTGAGCCGTGCAGCGGTTGCCGGACATTCAAACATATTTTTCATTTTATATTATCTCTCAGTGAATGTGACAACTTTGTATGAGGTTCGGTACCAGACTTAGGTAATTAATGTGTTTAGAAATTCTCAGTAGCTACATGGCATTTGAAAGTATGCCCAGTAAGCGACAACAAGCATGCCCCTTAGAACCATAGCTGAAAACATATCGTTATAATGCACCACTACCTACTGTTTCTGGGATATAACCCTGAGACGATCTATATAATATTTTCTTGAAAATATGTATATGCGTAAAATAGTCTGTATCAATCATATTATATTCTAATGGGTAAGGAAAAAACAATATCACACATTAAAAACAGCCCATCCCTCCAAATTTCAAGTACGAGTAGATAGATCAGGCTAGCTTATATTTGAAGCGACGGTAGCCCAATGGATAAGGCATCGGACTAGCAATCGAGAAGTCGTAGGTTCGAATCCGAACTACTGAAGTGACGACGTGAATTCACTCCTAACACAAGCATGTTAGCTTAGCTGGAGGGGTTACCAAGAAAATTAGTAATTTGTAACACAAATATATATAAATCTAAATAAAAATATATTTGTTGTAGTGCATGTTCAAACACTGACTAATATAAATTATTAGTATTGTCTTCTGTTTACACGAATGTTATTCATTGAAATTAAACTACTATATATACGGATTTTATCGCGTTATTTATGTTACACTTTATTACAAAATTTTGAAACTGTTACACTACTACTAGATACTATTAAACTTTAGTAATTTTAAGCTAATTAAATTATTAAAACTATTTTAAATATTTAAGTTTACACTTTCCCCGACGTTTCGGTTGATTTTCAGCAGCCATGGTAGTATCTAGTAGTAGTGTAACAGTTTCAAAATTTTGTAATAAAGTGTAAAATAAATAACGCGTTAAAATCCGTATACAGTAGTTTAATTTCAATCAATTACTAGTTTTTTTTTTTTATAACATGTTACTTACTAAATATACGTTTATAATAATACTGTAATTAATTTTAAATCATTATTAGTACTTAAATCATTATTAGAAGTAGTATATAATTAGTTTTGTAACTAATTTGACATTTTAATAAGTAATTACGATCTTTTAATTACTAAGTATAAAATATTTGCACGCGATAGTTAACAGAGCACGAACGTTCCAAAGGCGCAGCGGTAATTAATGCGACTGCCATGTATGAGGCTTTGATTCCCGCATCGGGCAAGATTCTATTTAGCCTGCTCCCAAGTAATTGTTAACAGTATAATAGAGTATGGCACTGTGCTCAGTAGTCGGAAAGACTCACCCTCTATTACGTGAGACCTGAGTGCCTAGTGCGAGTTTGTTTAACGTTAACGCGATCGACACGTTTATGACGTTCGACGCTCCGATTGGCCCGCTCCAAGCTCTTAACCAGTCAGAGAGCCAAACGCGGTAAACGTTTCGATCGCGTTAACGTAAAAGAAACTTGCACTAGGCACCCTGACACCATAGTTGGCGCAATGTAGTTGAACAACACGTCTGTCAACTCCTTCGGTGATAAAGGCGAAAGATTACGATGTATGTGCTATGCAATTTTACACTACTATTCCATCCTAGTTTTTTAGAGTTCGAAAAAATCTTATACAACAGCTTTGTCCGTCCGTCCATCCATCTGTCTGGTATACAACTTTCAACTCAAGAACCGTAAGAGCTAGAGACTCGCGGTTAACGCCATTCGACTCAGCATAGTCGATATATCCCCGAAATTACTATGACCTTTGACCTCTGAGGGTACGTTGAGGGTTCGATACCCGCACAGGTCAAACATTTGTATGCACACAATTCGGTTTAAATGTAATCTCAGTAAAACCAATATATCGCGATAAAAGCCGTAAACAGTAAGTAGTTTAATTTCATTGTGTAACATTCTCAATTGACGGCCTCGATGGCGTAGTGGTTAGTGTAACCGACTGCCACACCTGAGGTCGCGGGTTCGATTCCCGCACAAGTCAAACATTTGTGTGCATGAATATGGATGTTTGTCTTGGTCTGGGTGTTTGTATGTATAATATGTATGTATTTACAAAAAAAAAGTATATATGTATGTTTATCCATTGTCAAGTACCCCACAGTACAAGCTCTGCTTAGTTTGGGCTAGATGGTGTTGTGTGTATGTGATGGGAATATTATTATTTTGATATAGTTTATAGTCGTCAATTCCTTTTACATACCCATTTTAGGACACAATCTCAACTCTTAGTCGTAATTTAATTAATTTTTATTTAATTTAACATTAGAATAAAAACTACATTGTAAGCCTTTACTAAGGAGTCGTTTATGTAATTATTAACCTATCGAGTCGTAGCGGCACACCAGCGGCCAGACACGATAGATCTTAATTATTTCTGGTATTCTAAGACTTGACATATTATATGAGTGTAGCAGTAACTCTGCCTTTTGAGGATACCCAGGCGTAGTATGTAGGTATTCTCTACTGTGGACGAATGTGTTATTACGGAATGAGGTATTTCCAAAAGGAAAATACTATAGAAAATAATTTGGGAACTCAAATGTTTAGGTACGGTTCAGCGTATTGATAAGTAATTTCTATTGTAAACAGCTTATGTACTATGGACAATCCCCGTGACGTAACAAAACAAAAATTTTATAAATTTATATATTGCGGTAACCTTATGACATTTCAACAACGGACACGAAGACTGCCTGCTTCGGGGTTTTCCGAGCGCTATGATATGTCCTTCAAACGAGGTTTAATGAGAGTTCTTCTTTCACGGTAGGCAGCGGCTTTGCTGTGTCCTGACATTGCTGAAGTCCATGAGCAGCAGTTACCACTTTCCATCAGGGCGGCCACTTGAACGTCAGCCAGCAAAGGCAATAAAAAAAATGAACACCCAAACTCAGTACAACCTATAGTGGACCATTATTTTTCGTGCGGGATTCGAATCCATAGCACACGGCGTAATGGCAGTGGCGATGCGACTGATTAGGCCACTACAGCATCTCCTTCGCTCATGCCCATTGGATGACTACTATCACTCACGACAACTATACTATTCGCTACAACCAAAGTCTGGGCATTCAGTTTAGCGCGATACCTAAGTTTTAGATTTGTAGGGATGTTACACAAAACCGATTACTAAACAATATCGATAACTGTCGTCATGGGTGCTTATAACTTTCGTGGGTGCTAGCCAGGAGTTCGCACACCTGGATACTAGACCTTTCAAAGCTTAGGTCTATGCGTGTGTTCGTTTGGACCAGAGTTTCTCAGACTTCTTTTTCTCATAGACCACTTTCAAAATTGAGCAGGTTCCGGTGAACCCCCTGCAGCTACATTTCTACCATATTCCTTGGCATTTGTATTTATATCGGGTGGCTTGGTGAACAATCACATGCAATTAAAAATTTGATCAAATCTTTACCGGAAAATCGGTAGGTTCGAGACCACTGATACTGGTACTGAATATGGAATATACAAGTTTTTGCAAGTAACAGACGCTGAGCTTCTTAAAATATTATCTGCCTACATTGATAGGTAAAGTCAAGCCAAGCTTCACTATCGAAAGCAAATAAATTTTCATGGACCCCCGCTTACGAATTCTGGACCCCATTTTTTTGTCACGCCAATTTAGACCTCCGTCGAGTCTCCCTTGGACTCCTGGGGGTCCACCTGGAGCACTTTGGGAACTAATGGTTTGGACCAATGATAGTAGTGACATATCTAGTGTACACTCACTATGTATATTTCACACTTTTTGGTATAGTACTGGATGTTGAAAACCTGACCCACACAATTTAGTTAATAATTACTGTTCCTGTGTTAAAAATTGTAATGAATAAATAGCGCAATAAAATATACGTGAAAAAATAGCTCTCTATCATCTGGACAAATGTGCTTTGACTATTTTACAAGGCATTTTGTCTTGAGAATAATTAAAAAGCTATCTAATTGGATCATTTCTGAGACTTCTTGTGCGCTAGTAACGTATCTGCTTCTTTTCTGTATAAAACATAATTAGTTTGGACTCAAATTTTTGTTGCACATTGTCTATGGTATTGCTTTGAAGAGGCCCGTGGCCTACAGTGCGACAGTTTAATACAGGGCTGATATTATTATTATAATTTACGGTTCCACAATACGGCAGTAACATTCTAAAATATCAGCTCGCACAAACAGCAGTTGCTATCGATAACATCCTAGTAATTACAGTGGAGGTGTATAAACTCAGGCGATTGCGTTGGAGCGTGAAATGTTCACAAAAAAATGTACAAAAGAACCGATATTTTCCGCGAGTTGTTCAGTAAAAGTGTGGACAATCGGCTATCGGTGTGCTTTCATTCGATGGTCGCACGCACGCCGCACATACTTTTGAGTTTAGATATTTATTATTCGATTGCAAATCAATACGTTGTGTCTTTAAATATTGATTATTTGGCTGCTGTATGTCATGCGTAATAAATATTTAATTATGGCTCGCTTTAACGGTGAACGAAAACATCATGTGGAAACCTGCATATTTTACAGTTCTACATAATCCTAACTAATATTATAAACTAAATAGGTTTTGCCCGCGGCTTCGTTCGCCTAAAAGTAGGTTAGGTTAGAATAGATTAGATTAGTAATAGTGCTTTTTTAAAATAAAATATAGCCTATGTTACTGGGTGATAATATAGCTTTCTAATGGTGAAAGAATTTTAAAATCGGTTAAGTAGTTTTTGAGTTAAATCCTTAAAAACAAATAAAAAATCAAATCTTTCTTCTTTAGGTATAATATTAGTATAGATGTAACAACTACTGGATAATATTGTCTTCTATTTACGCGAATATTATTCATTGAAATTAAACTGCTATATACGGATTTTATCGCGTTGTTTATTTGACACTTTATTACAAAATTTTGAAAATTTTTACACTACTACTACTATTTAACTTTACTAATTTTTAAGACAACTGCCATCTTAGTCTCCCCGTGACCATGGCTGCTGAAAAGCAACCGAAACGTCGGGGAAAGAGTAAAAATAGATTAAATCTAAATAGTTTTAATAATAATTTAATTAACTACTGGATGTCAAAATAAGTAAATCCCTGACATATGTACGAATGCATAACTTAGTAGGTACGCAAACCGACGACACGGTTTGTTAAGGTCGTTGGTTAAATTCCTGCTACATTTGATTGTCTTTTTCCTCCGTTATAATTAACAGGGAAAATGCACAGGGGGAAAATAACATCCTAACAAGGATACGATGACGATAATATCAATTTTATAGTAGTTCACTATAAAGTTTATATCATGTTAGCCGTTGCCTGCGACATCGCTCGCGTTTTTCTGGAAAAAGGTGCCCCCTGTACTTTTCTGTGGCCCCTGACAACGCGAAATTACATGATAATTGGTCGAGAAGTTAAGGCCTGAAAGCGTAACAAACAAACAAACTGACATTCGCATTCATAATATTAAGTAAGAATTCTCATATTCTTATAGAACTATCGGTTTATTTTTAAGATATATGCTATGTAATATCCTACAAACCGAATTTTGGTCACAGCGGCCATTTTCAACCAAGACTAGGACCATCTACGTACGATTACACAAGTGTGTGCACGAAAGAACACTCTATTCCTTCACTCTCATACCCGACACGACCGAAGAGCAATCAGCGCAGAATCAACGGCTTTAAATGCTTTTTGAAACAGGGATGTGCAACACCGCCTACCTTATCTCGGGCAATATCAGCCCAACCAGCAGATTTTTTAACAGAAATATCCAATTACTTTTTGTTTGTCCGGATTCGAACAGCTGCAACTCCGAGGCAGTTCAGAATCTAACCTAACAAGGACACAATTGGATGATGACAATTTTATAATGAATCTCCCTCTTCGGCATCTGTCAGTTTATTTTTAAAGATGTATATCTGTAACGCTATGACGATTATGATGATTCACCGACATAACGCAGTATGCTGTAACAGCTATTTTCTGAGTAACGATGTAATTGCTATGAGTAAGTGTCGTGAACACACCGGTTTGTCTTGGGTCGTGATATAGTGGTTCAATTGCAGAAAAATATGTATATTCAGTCATATCTGGTTAGAATTGAAAATAAGCTCATTTTGGAATACTCAATACACAATTTTGGTTTTACACAAGGTATTACTAACATATATAACCGCCTCAGTGAACGACTGTTAAATTCGATTTCCAGGACAGGCTTCGTGATATTGGGATTTTCTGTCAAAAATCTTTTGGTAGCAGCACGGAGACTACTAGCATACATGGTAAAGTATACCCGTTGACGTGAAAGACCAACCCTACTAGGTGGGTCCTGAAATCATGGCTAAATGTGGGTTTAACACCTCTAACAGCACTTTCGAGATATATGCACGTATAAGTTCTATACTTGTATGATGTATGCATGAGTGTAATTAGACGCCACATTCTGAAACCAAAACCATCGTTTGTAGAATATCGTTTGTTAGTTTGTTCCAATGTAATTCCGATGTAATTTTACCTATATTCTATTCTATTCCAACATCACATTCGAATCGAATTTTGATTCGGCTTTCACTTTCATATCTTGGTATTGAATTAACGTTAAATGTAAGCCTCATTGAATTTGATTCCGTTTAGATAAACTGGCGACATGGTATCGAGAACCAAGTAAATGAAATCGCGGCCAAACGGTAGTTCATGCGAACGAAGTCACAGATAAAACTATAGTTGCCAGTTAAAACTATCGTTCGTGCAGCACGCGAATAAAAATATGTGCCTATTCACATAATTATAATTTCTTTTTTATACGTGTAACCCTGAACTTAGAAAAGGTGTGTTCGTGTTAGGTCACTTGTATTTTAACATTAAAAAGTTACATTTGCTAATTAATTTTATGAAATTTACTTCTGTATAGCCTGTAAGGGATGGGCAGAGGTATACACCTATATTATGTCAGCTATGTTTTAAAACACAAACAATTGGGATCATTGAAATTAAGCTACTTTACGGCTTTTATCGCGTTATTTATTTGGAAACACTATTACCACTTAATTTTGAAACTATCAAACTCCTACTGTTAAACGTTACTGTTATTTTGAGTTATATAAATTTTTAAACAATTTAGATTTACTCTTCTGACGTTTCGGTTGCTTTTCAGCAGCCATGGTCACGATGTTTATTGACCATAGTTTAATAATTTAAGTAGCCTAAATAGAAGTAGGTAAAGTCTAACAGAAGTACTTTCATAGTTTTAAAAATGTTGTAACTATAGTCTTTTAAAATAATCAACGCGATAAAATCCGTATAAATTCATTTAATTCCAATATATAACATTCACCTAAACGTAAGACAATATTATACAATATTCTAGATAGATTGGCTATGTGTATATTATGTTTATTCATTTATTTATTTTAACGTGGCAAAATGCTTCTTATGCATATCCCGTCGCCACAAGGGGCGGAGGGAGGAGGCGAGAGGGCTATGTCAGGCTCTCTCGATACTTCAGGCTTCCGAATAAAACCACCACGGTGTGCCACCTCGCTGCTTTGTAAGTTGGTTGGGTCGCTGGAACTAGAACTATATCAGCGACCCACCCAGCAGGGCCCAATGCAGATAAGAATACTATGTATAACCTGGGCGAAGTCGGGGCGAGCCGCTATATCTAATAATCGGTACAACTGCTGATTTCCAGTTGATAATGAACATACCACGTTTGAGATAAGCGCGGTACTTATCACAAGATCCTAATTCTAATAATCTACACGTTAATCACATGATAACGATATTTTGATATTATATCGTAATACCAAAAAGTTATACGTATAAAATGTCAATCGAAAAATGATGTAATAAGTTGAACGGGTAGTATTAATAAATATTTTTATTAAAGCCTCACACTGGATATAAATCCTGTTTCGCAGTGGAATTTACAAACATTCAAACAAAGGACACAAAGACCAGCCAGACTAAGAACAATTGTTGTCCCGTGTGGAGATCGATCCCACTTAACTTAGCGCAGCGGCAACGGCAAAACGACCACCTCGTATTTTTTTTTTAACTAGGCTTTCGTATATGCGCTTTTGTGTATGCTGGGCACAACACTCTTCTCAAGTGTGACAAGGGTTAAGCCATAGTCCACCACGCGGACCCAGTGTAGGTTGACACACTTCACATATCTTCGAAAAAGTAATGTAAACATGCAGGTTTTCTCACAATATTTTCGAATAATAATTTACTATTTAATACGCAAATGACTTCAAAAAATCAGAGATGCGTGTGATATCAAACTCGAGACCTTTGGGTGGCAGTCCAACAGTCTTCCCCTTAGCAATAACTGTTATTATATCCTATTAGGTATATATTTTTTTCAGAGATATAAAATAATTGGACAGAGCTGAACTCGTCACGCATCCTCGGATTGCCCACCCCAACTATTGCAATAGAAAAAGTTGACAATACCGAACTCCACTGGTAGGATATCTGAGAGGTTCGTGAGAGTTTCTTCTCTTCCCAAGTATTGGTATTCGCCAATTATCGCCTAATTCGATTCAATGTTCAGAGATCATTTAACCAGAGTCGTTACTTTGGTAGTGGAGCCATTGTTCTACATATGTCCCTTGTGCTGCCAACGCAGCGGAAACAACTTAATACAATAAAAATCATTGTAATACATGCCCATGTTAGGTCAAACCCCAAAGGTACATCGTTGAATCATGCAGTATTTGTCACGTTTCATTGAAACCGGACCCGCGTCACGTCATGTGTTAAAATAACAACGAACATGTTGTTTCATTAACAATTCAATTATGATTAACACCACTCCCGTGGAGCAGTGACAACACAATATACTGTTTGACTACCGAGTCTCAGTTTAAAAACCGCCACCGCCGTATAGACATCTATCTTTTTCAACACTAGATCTAGGATGCCTATGTAGGATAGCCTATGGAAATATGATGTATGCCGTTTGTCGTATTGTTGTTCAAGAGGCACGGCTCCAGTCTCCGTGCTGTTACTGAGACTTTTCTAATAGCAAATCCTATTAAGGCTTAGGCCAACCCGGGATTCGAAATCAATACACAAACGGTTATGAATACGACTGCTCTGCTTGAGGAGCAGTTGTCTTCATAACCGCTGCGCCATTAATGCAATGACATCCCCTCTCTCTACGACTAGTCCAGTTTATGATATAGCGTTCCCCTACACCAACCGTCAGGTTATAATAGTGGGAGCCGCTGTACTTTCCAGTGCCCGAGAGCACCTTCCGGGACCAGTTATAGACATGTCTTGTCCCCAAACCTCGATTTCTCCAACCTAACTCCAGAGATCTGGTTCTCGTAAGCGAGCTACCTCGTGCCCAAGTGGCACTACCTATTTTCTAGATAGGTGCCGAAGTAATAAAGCCGCTCACCACTCGCAACTCTGGGAGTTGCTAACGATAACCTCGCTGAAGCCGACGGAGAAGCCGCGTCCCATATCTCCAATATGGTACCGGAGCTATATATGGCACACTCACTTCCCGACGTACATCCATACGCGCATGAGTCCGACGCTCGAACGCCACGTGCTTGCGAGCAACGAACATGTCGTCCTCTGTGGCTAACCACATAGCCCCTGCGAGTCCATCCTCAATGTCAGCCACAGCGCACTCTAGTCAGCGGTCGATAGAACACGCCTTTCGAGGCGCAGTGGCTTTCTGACCCTGCAGTACCCTGGTTCTAAGGGGGAGAACCGTAGTTCTCCTCCCGAAACCCTATCTACTCGGGCCCTGAAGATAGGGACAGTGACAGTCAACAACGATCCTTGAGAATGATATGCTTTTCCTGAGCATTGCAGCCGCACTGAGTATTGTGAGATCTATATTCTCCAAAGGGGAAAATTTGTACCATCCACAAATAGTTGTTCCAAATTTGTGTGTTCTCTATGACCGTTGTTAGAATGGCTGTAAAGTCGCCTGCGACACAGCAGTTATTAGTGCGGCGGTTGCCTTTTTAGACAGAGGAAAAATAATATAATGTATACTCACGCTTCGCAGTATGGCAGTTTTCCGTATCCCTTGTAGGTGCGCATGTTGAGCGTCATGCTGCATTCCTGGCATTTGAAGCAGCCCTTGTGCCATACCTGCATCATAAACACGATACATAAATGTCTTTATCCTTCTTTCTTAGTTTGTTCAGTGAAAATCTGATGAGTACGAAAAAAATTTCTAACGTATTGAGTAGCAGCGGCACACCGGCGGCCAGACGATAGATTTTCGTTGTTTCTCATCAGATTTTCACTCTTCATCACAACACTTGGCCGGGCCTGCGGTGTGCCATTGCCACTTAAAAGGTTAATTATAATTTACGTATAAGTACATTTATTTATGTATAATAGATTATAATGTTTATCTTAAATACATTTCGCATTGCCAATTCAATCTCACATGAAAGCCTTGTTCAAATATTAAAATTTTGTTTATAGTTTAAGTAAATTTAAAGAATTATTCATAGTCAGATGTTAACATTAAAAAAAAATATACCTGGGTGTATATTTTTTTTATGTTTGTCATCTTCAATATGGGTAATTCTACACAGGGGTCGGGTAAAGCAATTGCCGCCTATCGAGCGGCATGCTTACCAGACTCCGAGTAGCACCTAAAAATTTTCTGAGTTCTGCTGCTGATTGGACGTTAGCATTATAAAATAAGTGCCGTTAATAAACTGTCTCTTAAATGAACACGAGACTCATCTTAGCATGAGAATTTAGATTAGGTTAGACGTTGTGCTGGCTAAGTGCTTGGCAGCCTTCGCACATGTTTGTGAACTCTTCGATGCTTACAATATTTTCTTTTACCGTTAAAGTGAGTGATAATTAACCGTTCAATAACCAGGCAAAAAGTTCGTAGCCTAATTAATGCCAATGATCGCTTCTAATAAAAATGAACACAGAAATCAATGTACTCGTATGTTTTATTCATCCCTATCAACAAGAGAATGTTGCCGAACTAAGGTTAATCCATTTGCCCTGGAAAACTTAACAAACATTGAAACAGCGCATACGTAGGGGGACCAGTCTCGATCCAAAATTTGTGAAACCCACATTTGTGAATCCACAAAAATCGGCGCGTAGCATTTAAACCACAGCGCCATTGTTGCCGTCAAAATTTAACCGAATTGTGTCTTGCGTATGCGCATGTCAGTCAGCATCTGAAATATTGTGGCACAGTCCATCGAGTGCGGTGACGTAACGTTTTCGCAAATCGGCCTACTTCACATCGTGTCGTACAGTCAGCAACATATTATGCCACTATATACATATGTGTGAAATTTGATTAGCTGTATCCATCAAAATAATGTCAGAAGTACTGTTTACCGACAGTATATGACATATAATTTTTTTTTGTGGAAATTTTTGTGTCTATGTACCATTTTAGACTATTCTTGACGCAGTGTTGCAAGATGTCACGGCTCATATACCCGCTGCAGCACGACGGAAATTAATCCGTTTTTTGTTTTTCGTCGTGGCTATTATTAGCCACATTCAATAGGGACGAAAAAGAAAATCGAAACAAAGGGTTCCAGGTCACGGTAATAGTTAAAATTTAGTTTATTTAATTAAAGTTTAAACATATAGAAAAAGTTGAAGAATTTCAATTCATCACACTTATTCATATTTTTCAAGTTCAGCTATTTATACTGCTGACTGTATAACAATTAGGCAAGCTTACATTCCTTTTCGATTTGCGCACACAACAATATGTGCATGTAATCCTAACATTCAATACTTCTGTGAATGTTTCATAATGTAACATCTCGTTTGTATCCGTAGAGGGGTCAGAGACGAATCACATTACCACGGCAACAGAAGGTAACGAACTGATTAGACTGCAGTTTGGCTTAACTTCGATATTTCCTTAATGGTGAATCGACTACCGTACATAAGGTCTTGAATTCGATGTCCAGATAGAGCAATGATATTGGGTTTTCCTGTCAAGAAATTCCCAGTAGCACCACGGAATCTGGTACTCATAGACAGTAATAGGCTTGCCTCCTATTAAACAGAACCCATAAACTATACGTGGCGAAACGGTTTAATATACACCTGCCTACCCCTTTTGTGATATAGGCTTGAGTTTAATTTTTTTTTTTATTCATAACTAGCTATAGCAAGCTAAATCGGCTCCCTCATTATGCAGCGCCAACTGTTTAAGAAGTGAAGTAGTAATAGACGGAACGGTTGACGTAGTGGTTATATATCGCCTCACCGCTGTCACTGTGCTGAGTGTTGTGGGTTCGATCCCTTCATGAAACAAAAATTTGTGTGATCCACAAATAGTCGTTGTAAGTCTGGTAACCAGACTCAGACCAGTGTTGTTTGCGTTCGTTATTTGCTTATTTGTTTATCCGCGACACAGGAATTCATCCTAGGGCGGGGTATGTCATTCAAGAAATAAATGAAAGTACTATTGCCTACCCTATAGTGGGAATCGGCGTGTGGCAATGTATGTCAAATACAATGTATTATTGCTGTACAAATAAATGACCATGACTAGGATAGAAAAGGAGAGACGCTAACAATATTGAGTAAATAAAAAGTTGCTCAAAGCTGCAATAGGTAACAAAGTTCCTTACAAATAACAGCACACGATCTCACAATAACAATTCGTGGACCGTGGGACTATTTCCCACGTCTGAAGGTCATGCGGTTCTGTCTGCGCGGGGATAGAAGCCATGGCCATCGGGTCGGATGTCTTAATATGACTACATACCTACATAGACTCACGAATTTATCCCCGAAAGGATAAACCTGCAGGCCTAAAATCGTTGGTGGAATTAAGTGAACTACATCAGAATCTATATCTCGTTAACTATTTGTAAGGTTCCTACGTAATAGGGAGCTTATAGCTGTTTATTAAACAGTCACCGTGTAGTTGAGGAGAATTTCTAGTCAGGAAAAATTTAGGAGTGTTTCGCTGTGGTTATAAAAATGTGCCTTTATTTTAAACTACCTATATCTATGCCGTATTGCTATTAAAAAAATATTAATAAACGACAGCGGTATTAAAACAATTTTGATTTAGTAATTGCCTCGTTGGAGTGGTCTCCTCGCCACTGCTAAATTGTTGATTAAATCGAGTATATAACAATGTTACCTATATTCTGACCCGATGGAATTCCTGGTCTATCCTAATATTAGGAATATGCGTTTATTTCTTTATTACGCTTTCAAGCCTTAACTATGCAACAGATTATCAAGAAATACCCCATACACGTTATTAGGGGGTACAGAAAAGAACACCTACCTACCAGCCATTAGAAAAGTACTGTTTTCGAGCGAAACCGCGGGCAAAAGCTAGTAAATTGTAAACATTTATTAATTACCATAATACATTCAATAAATACAGTTCTTAGATTAATTAATATAGTTTGCCTGCACTAAACATCTGCCACAGACTTTAAAATATGATAAATCATCTCCTAGATTAGTATACCCCGGGATTTTGGGTATAAAAGCAGGCTAAGCAGTCAGAAGGTAGTAAATCATAACACTAACAATGTAAACAAACCTTTTATCACAGTATAGCACGCTGTTGGAGCATAAACACAGCATAAAGAGAAAGCGTATCCACTAATGCACATGACCTCATCGCGGCTACAAAGCTGGTGATGTCAGAGGTTATAATGGTTAAACACGGTTTGTGACCAATGGCGTAATCAGGGCATCTAGCTTTTACCCTGCATCGTGATGCTTATGGGGTCAATTTGTGCTGTTTGCGTCCGATGTCAAGAATAATTAGTAGCAGCAACAGAAAATGCACGAGTTGCATAGTGGTTCAAGTTATCACCTCGCCTTGCAACGCGTGGAAGTTTCGGTTCCCACACGGGATAAAAATTTGTAAAGAAGATTGTATTTTCAATTATATTCCCGGTAAACAGCTACAGTTTTAGTAAATTACAAACGATATTTATCTGTGTAATTAATTATACAGATGTAAACACCTAAAGTAGAAACATGAATAACTTAGGTGAACCAACGACACTGTTTGATGTGCCCGCAGGGTCAATTCCCGCTTTATGGATTATCTTTTCCTCGTTTATAATTCATATAAATCATTATAGATTCGCCCCGATATCCAAAAATATGTATTCTTCAGAATACATTTGTAATTATACTATAGCGCATTTTGGAAATTTGATAGAACTTCAACCGTTGATGGATCAATCAGAGTATTTGAGTAGACTGAACCGTTTACGTTGCCCTGGTTATTTTATTATACGTACTTATCTCTTTAAGTATTTTTGTAAGTCCCGCACTTGTAATAATTCCTGTGTCGCGGTGGCCTTTATACACATTCAAACAACGGACACAAAGAACACCCAGACATGGAATACCTATTTGTGGCTCACACAAATGTTTGTATCGTGTTTCCTCTACGCCATCCGTGCTGCAGATTCTATACTGGCAACCTAAACGCTTATAAGGCAACCATGCAGACAAATTACCTACATTTTAAAAGGATAATAACCATTATTGTAGCACTAATATCCCTATAATATTTATAACTACCGTCCCGACCTACATTTAAAACTGCTACCAAAAACCCGACCACCAGAAAAACGAGCGGGCAATAATGGAACTGCAATTTATTCATACAAAAATTCTACAGGACGTAGACACTAGCGCCACAGCTGGAACTCTTTGGACAATTGAACGCCTAAAATTAATGCGTATAAAGCGAGGTGAATTATATGGAGCACTTCATGAGTCACAGCGTGTAAATAGCCCGAAACCATGTTATGTAAACATCGTGTCTTAATAATTACATGATTGGGAGTATTCGTGGTCTTATATAATTTTAGAGTAACGATTTGCCTTGAGCATCTATAAGGTTAAGGTTGTTCTAGCTGGTTATAACTTGAATTGTGCAGGAAAGTTGATAATCCAATTTGTTCTAGCACTGTTATGCTGGAATGGTAGCCAGGTCTGCATGGATAAGTATTGGTTTAAACCCTCGTCCTGCTATTGCGTCGAGTATTGTGAGTTCAATCCCCACTCGAGACACATGTCTGATCCAAATAGTTGACCGAACCTGGATATTACTCGTGTACGATGTTTAAATGTCTGTCAAGTCCCTGCAATACGACGTGTATTTATAATATGCCTATTAAAAACAAAAATGGCGTGAACCACATTTCTTTTAAACGGAATATTACTGAAACGATCATTGCGTGGGGCTGTGGCGATTCCACCATTCCGAGCCATTGTAACACGCCTACAATATACCAAAGGGGTAAGGCAGTGTTATAACAACATACATTGTTTCAGCTATGTTATTCTGTTTGAATTATTCTTATTGAATTATACTCGTAGGCAGTAATAACATTCGAAACCTTCGAGGGACAACTTAAGACAGCCCCGAACCCACGTCGCGCACCTCTGACTTTCGGAAATTATATGACTTTTCGAAATTATGTGCGTATTGATTGACAATTATCGCCTGCTCTGTACCTAGGAGAGCACGTTAAGCCGTCGGTCCCGGCTGCCATGAACATCTATGGCAGTCGTTATTGGAAGAGTGTCGACACAAAAGATCCCACTGGGTCGAAGTGTCGCCGGTCTGCACTGACTGGCCCCCCGCATAAGATAAGATAAGATAGCCCAGAGAAACTGAATGTGATATATGAATTTTAAGTTTCTTGCCCGTTCTTATTATAAAGCGTGTGCTTTGTATAACAGCCAAAAGTGAGGAAGTTTGTTCTCCTGCCTAGACAAAATTGTATACGTATGTGGCGGTTGCTGTTCATATGTTGTAATTTGCTCACATACTGTATAGGTCCTGTGAGAGTATCAGTGTTGCAGTTTTAACTGCAACAATAGCTGACGTAGGTACCTAATTTGGTCTCCATACTATATACTGTATATATTTATATTTTTGTGTATTGTGAAAAGAAGATAGCTACAAATTAAAATATATTTCTTCCTTTCTTCATATTATAGTTTAGTAAATGTAACCTTGACATTAATAATCGTTACTTTGTGACCCAATATAGACATTTTGATTTTTAATCAGAAGTATATTGGATGAGTTGGAGAATATCGACACCTATCTTAGGTTTAATATGCAATTTAAAGCGCTTCAATACAGTTTTGAACTTCCACACGTTTGACCGTTGTACAAAGCTAACAGTTTGTTATAATAAAACTAATGTCCCCTTATACTAATAACCAATAAAATATGTCTGACCGCCAACGCTACTGCGGCATGCAATTTTTTAACTATAGTAAGCTGGTACTTGCCATGATAATAATGGTGATAAACCTCACATATTTTGTTCTGCGTCATATTTGGTGGTTACAAAATAATATGGCCTAGTTTTTACACAAAAATAAGCTTATGTATACCTAAGTGTAGTCATTTACTTAGGAATTTACGAACACCATCTCGTCACAAAGTTTTGACGTACAAATATGGCGTGAGCGTCAAGTATGTATGACAGAACAAAGTATTTTAGTAATGATTAAATTTGGGAAAATACGTATTTGCGTAACAAACGAAAATTTCTGAGTTTACCACTTATAAATACCTAGTTTCTATTATTTTACAATTGACGATAATAAAATGCCGTCGTATCTCGTAACGTCGGCTTTTCGGCCGTATGTATGTACGGGCGATCCGGCCGAATTGACAAGGCACAATTTCTAGTTAGGGAGGTGCCATCTATAAATTCCATTCTATGACTATCAAGTGCAGCACATATTTTTGTGTACTAGATTTTGCTCACGGCTTTGCTCGCGTACATGTAGGTTAGGTTAGTCTATTAATAGTATTTTCCTGGATAAAAGATACCCTATGTCCTTTTCTGTACCCCTGACAAAGTGTTTGCGAAATTTCATGATATTCGGTCGAGTAGTTAAGGCGTAAAAGCGTAACATACAAAATCCTTACTATTATAAATGGGAATGTGAGACACATTCGCATTTATAATAGTTAGCATTTTGTGTTATAAGCATAAATATGTTACTATAATTATTTACGTTATAATAATAATTAAGGATAACATTACGAACGCACATAAAATATGTAATTCCTGTTACGGTTAAGAACTAATACTACTACATAAATTCGAGCTATTAATATTAATTATTATAACCAAGTATTATCGATTGGTATGCGACTGTACGAATAAGCCAAATACCGACGAACAGAACAGAACAAAGAGTAATAACACTGTTAGTAAGTCTCGCCTAGTAAGAGCTCTCTGACACTAATATTCCTTGCCTTAAATAGTAACTTTAAATACCACGCTTACTTGGGGCATGAAGCCCTGTATAACGAAGGACTTTACAACTGATAAGAAGAAGAAGAAAATTGTCCTGTGTGCGTGGGATTTGAACCACACCACTCAGCGCAGTGGCAAAGGCGAGGCGACTGCTTTTCTGCATCCCTACGGCATTCGTGCAGTAAAAAGTTTTCTTGTATTTCATCGCTGAGCACGCTAAAGCACACGGATCTAATAACTATTATCAATTCTGGATAGAGGCTTGGGTGTTTATAAATAAGGTACCGCCATCACTGGCAAGTGCCTGGTAGACGTTAAGAGCTATGACATGACACCTAAAAGATACACCTTTTCATACAAACATACGTACCCAGGTTCACGCCTGTAACCCCAAAGAGGTACGCCGAGGTGTATGTGTTACCCATCGAGCCTACCCACCCACATTTCAGCAGCTATGTTTTCAGGTCAAATGTAATAGGGGCAAGCTCGTTACCGTTTACCGGGCAGTTCCAGTCGCCGCGGGAATTACTTGCTCGAGTAGCTCAATAACGCTTTGCCGAACCTAGACATCGTTCCCGAGATACGGTCTACGCTTTATACATTTCGAAATAGAAGAACATATTTAATATTCTTCAATAGTCTGTCACATTGCTCAATAACAAGTACGGGTGATGATGCAACGACGCCGTACTGCGTATAACACACGTTTTCTACCGATTAGGTTCGACATGAGGAAATCCTGGCTTTCCTCATGCCAAGTACCTACTTCGTACTAGCTAGCATTATATGTGGGGTAGGCAAAAGCACCTTGTACTCTCTTGATGAGTCTTCTTTCAAGCTAGACGCCTAGTAGGATATTTAAGACCAAGTTTGGTCCAGCACGCCATATTAGGGCTTATAAAAGAAAAGTTCCATGATTTTTGAGGTCGCCGTCATAGAAATGTATGAGGACTAATTTTTTTGGTAGCGCAGCAGTAGTGAATTGTTGTGCATTAGCTTTTGAGTTTGAATTCCGGGTAATGCAAAATTGTTTTAGGTTTTCCTGTCTAATTTTCTGACAGGAAAACCTAATAGATAAGTTGAAGCTTGAAGTCTACAACTGTACCCAATTACCAGTTAGGTAATGACAGCTGGATTCACGTGTTATTGAATTTTCTGTTAAGAAATTCTTAGGAGCATACTGCAGCATAGCTTCTGAAGTGCCCGTGTGCCCGGCAGAGGGCAATACCTAGACTCGTCCTTTATTACTTAAGAGTTAAAGTACACACAAGAATATGTGTATATTCTAAACGGGATGTAATAAAAAGTACGAGAAAATCATTCCTTTGTGACATTTAAATGTAACAGTTACAATAATAGATACATTCGTTTCATGTGACTTTGCTCTAATTACTTCGACTCGTCTAGACAAGATTTTTCTATAAAGCTTCGTTCTAATACAACGTTATTCTACTCAAATACGCGATGCATGTAGCACAGCGAAATCGGGTGTCCCATAGAACGTTCTTATTGTATCACCACGCGAGCCTTAAGGACAAATAAAAGGACGGTGCTACACGGCTAAAATTATTCAATGTTTAATTATATCATAACACTAATTTACGTTCATTAGAGGTCTCTCTCATAGGCTCAACCGTCTGCCTGGACCTAGCAACTGACATAAATGTTGATTTTGACATGAATATTATCAGTGACGGTAGGTGTTATAAGCCTAAAATCCTAGCTAATGTTACTAAAATGTTTGATCCAGAACATATATTAGTTTATTATAACTACCATTAACACGCTTTCAGTGTCCTCGGGTAATTATGTTCATTATTACTTATGGACATTATAGCGTATTTAAATAATAAAAACGGAATAAGTTGGATTTCCCTTCATTTTCTGTTAAACACAACGGGGTTACCTTATTCTGAATACATATTAAATATTATGAATTGAAAGGTAGGGCATCAAAAAGATCTACGGCGAAGTATAAAATCATGTCTATATGCACTAGCCTTAACAGATCATTATAATGGCTATTTTCAAAGAAATCTTACTTTTAACAAATAACTTAGGTGATTTTCCATACTTCTATGACAGCAATTAGCAACAATTACTTTTTTTTTGCTCGCTTTCGATTGTAGATAAATGTACCTACCTAATAGCTAGTTTCACAAAATATGATTTTAAAATATAAATCGCATGCAATCTTTCACTTGTCAGGTTAAATAAGAGAGATGGCGAGAATTTTGGATAAATCTATGTGGCGATTGTAAAACAGGGTATAAGGATATTAACTTTATATAGGAAATATTTTTAAAGAAATCTTGTCTTGCTTGCACTTGCAAATAAAAATGCAAAAAATATTACGAGGGGTTGAAAGAGGATAATTAGACCAAATAAACGAGTTTATTTGCACATCGTCAAATATATTTTCATTTCTGTCTAAGCCGCATAATTTTCGACATCTGATGAAATATGATAAAACTATAATATTTCTCCTGGCAACCACATTTTTTCCATTGTATACATTATTTTACAAATCATGTTAAATTATCTTAAAAAAGTATAATTACAACTGTGTCGAAAACTGAATTATAGTATCTACGTTTGGTAAAAGATAATTGCGGCTAATTGTTGTTTGGCAACCTAGCAGTTAAGTATTACATTTTCGTTTACTTCATTTAACCTATCAGTTGTTTTTTGACTGCACGGTTGGCGTAGTGGTTTAAGTGGTCGCCTCACCACTGCCACCGCGCAGAGTATTGTGAGATCGATCCTCGAGAGACAAACATTTGTGGGAACTACAAATGTGTATTTGTTCCGAGTCTGATGTTGGAGTATTTGTAAAATACCCCGTAGGTATTAAATATTTGTAATACCCTCGTTATAAATCCTATTGTTTTACTAGTCTTTAAAAAAACTTTCTTTGAATACTAGACATAATTGAAATCTATTGTCTGATTGACGACGGGCCAACAGGTTAAACAGATACCTGTATAAATCTGCGGCAGGATTTTATAATACATCAGCATTTGCGCGTCGCTCCACCCGCGTAGTAGCTATAACAATAAAAAGTAGCCTCAGGTTTTAATCTATATCTGGACCAAATATCATCTAAATCGGTTGAGTGGTTAATCCGTGAAGAGGTAACAGATAGACAGACAAGGCACTGTCCTATTGTTGGCAAAGCTCTCCCCATCACTTCTCCAACGGTCCCTATCTAGAATATTAATATTATAAATGTATAATGCCGTCAAGATAATTGGATAGTTATTGCTCAATCACGCATAAACCGTTGAATGGATTTGGACCAAACTTCGCACATCAGCTAGACTTTAATGTCATAGAAATGAGCATGACATGTTTGTTTTCACATTCGGTCGACTGAATCTTTTCGTACGCATATGTGTGAAACTGCATCTAGTATGCTCGGCGTAATAAGTCCAGACTTTCTTTATTAGAGTTCGAAAAAACTCTTATATAACCGCTTTGTCCGTCCGTCCGTCTGTCTGTTAACAACTTTCAACTCAAGAACCGTAAGAGCTAGAGACTCGCGGTGAACGCCATTCGACTCAGCATAGTCGATACATCCTGAAATGACTATGATCTTTGACCCCTGACCTCAAGGTCACGTGGTATCACGTGACCTTTGCAAATTACTTGAACCATTTTTTCGAACTCTAATATTTACGGCAATTCATTGCCAATTCTCACTTGTTTTTAAATGGACAACTCCGTAACAATAGGCTAAACGCCTAACAATATAGACAGCCGTGTATTACGCATTATAAGATGATCAGAATCCATTTAAACAGGGTTAATGAACCCTTGACTTCATTCTTTTTCTTTTCTTTTGTGTGGTTTGTGGCCAACCTGTTGTCAAGAGTTGTTCAAGCCGCCCGTAGGCCTCTGACATGGCTTAACAACTGCTGTCAATTTGTCAACAACCGGGATCGACTTTTTATGTGCCCACCCGAAGTACGGAGACGCTCAGATGAAATACCACTAAGCGGTCACCCATCTATAGACTGACCGCACCCAACATTGCTTAACCTTGCTAATCGTTTACCGATCAGTGAGTGCAACCAGCTATGACTTCATTATATCTTACTTAACATCTTTTCATAATCATCATCATCTCAGCCGAAAGACGTCTACTGCTGGACATAGGCCTCCCCCAATGTTTACCACACAAACTAGTCTTGGCCACCCGCAATTTTATATTTTCATACAAAAATACAATCAAAAAAACAACGCGCCGTTGGAGTTGTGGAGAAGTCATACAATTTTCAACTCGTTAGAGATGTATTTTTTAAGTTTTGGCAACGCTGGTGTTACAAGAATTGGTAAGTATGATGTAAAGAAGGCCGCCCGAAACGCTGATTGAATTAAACACTATCGTTATTTACAATGCGCAATTAAATAGCATATAGCGTATTACGTAGCGTCGTAGCGGCCGGACATTGTTGCTCGTTGAGCCGGCAACAGTCATTGTGTAGGAGCGTGACGCGCCGCCGCTCGGGTGACGCCCGTGCGCGCACAACACGGGATAAGGACGCTTCAATACAATACTCATACCTGTATATCTAGCAAGGGATAGGCAGTGATGTACTACAATCACTGTTCGCCCAGGGGCGGCTTTGACAACACGATGGCGTAGTTGTTTAAATCGCCTCGCTACACCCACTACGCTTGTGGGTTCATAACCTAAACGGGACAACAATTTGTGTGATTCATAAATAGCTGTTTCTAGTACGAGTGTTCTGTATCCGTAGTTTGACAGTTTGTGAAGTCCTTCCATAAAAAATAGGAGTCGTCCTTTCTTGCTTCTTTGAAAGACGACATCTCCCATCCTAGGAATAATTCATAAGTCGCGGGGGACTTTACAAACATTTAAACAACGGACAGAAAGAACATCCAGACTCGGCACTACTATTTGTGAATCTAAAATTTTTTGTACCGTGTTTTGGTCGAACCCACAACACCCGGCACAGTGGCAGTAGCGAGGCGACCACTTAAACAACTATGCCACACGTGCAAACAATTATGCCGAAATCCTATCTTATAAAGTAAATCCTAAGATAAAATCTCAGAATTATTGATTAATGGAAATTAATACACCATGCGTCAATCATTGGAAGCTATATCCTCGTTCCTACAATACAATACATCTGCCATATTTTCTAGCTATTCATAACAAAATAGAAATGAATGAACAGAAAATAAAACAATAAACATTATAATAGAAATCACATCCATTTATTTATTTTATTCACAATTTCTGAATAAAATACGCCGCGCTGAGTGCGATCATTCCTAACCGTTTGACTATGATATAGTTTACCCCTGAAGAAAACAAAGCAGACTGGAGACGGAAATAAACCATTGTGACGATTATAAACGGTGACCTTATGCGCATATGCTTATAAGCCTAATTGGAGTATTTACGCGCATCTTACGTAATACAACAGCTGTATTTCTGCAAGGCTCGGTTCCTATGTAAGGAACGAGTCGTTTTACCAACAACCAGTTAATTTTTGACACATTTTATTTATTTATTTGCACAACTTTTTACAAACAAATGAACATTACTTTTGTATAGTGTACTCCTTCAGCTATAGGTGACTACAGCATGCACATACATATAACAATAAAGCTTAAAATAGGAAAATTATAAATAATTAAAATAGCCTACACGTTAGGAATAATAATAATATCAGCCCTGTTTTAAACTGTCCCACTGCTGGGCACGGGCCTCTTCTCAGTGTGAGAAGGGTTAGGCTATAGCCTATAGTATAGTCCACCACGCTGGCCTACGTTAGGTATGAATTTAACAAAAGCAAAAAAAATGCAATACTTAATGGAAAAATTAACTTGTTTGAAAAATATGTAAGTATTTAACTGTTAGTAACTAAAATTACTGATGATGAATATAGGAATCGTTCCTAAGAGGCAGTCCACACTATCCGTTGCGATGCCGGCGTGGGCCATTACGACGACCTACATAAACTGTCCATGGTACGCCAAACACTGCGCTTCGACGCGGCGCCGCACAAATACCTTACTTGCAGCCAGCGAGACGAGGCAGGCGTTCAGTTCTTTTCTATTTAAAAGACTACTATTTTGTTTTTAATAGTCTTCTGTATGCGTAATAACGATGCGATGCTGTACCGTGCGTGTCTGGTAATGCGGCGAACACTGCGGTGCGGCGAACACTGCAGTGCGGCGCGACAACGCTTAGTGTGGACCGACTCTAACTTGGGCCCATCACCTTCATTGAAAATGTTATGGCACTAAGGCTAAATTACAAGTCTAATTTATTTTAAGAACAATTTTTTTTACTTTGCTCCTTAAGGGGATTTTCAAAAAATTCAAACAAAGAGCACCCAGACTCGGAACAACTTGCGTAACACATAACTTTTTGTTCCGTGTGGAGTTTGGATTCACAACACTCGGCGCAGTAACAATGGCCAGCCGACCAGTAAAACCACAACGATATTAGTGCAGTCAATTGCGTATCATATTGAACGAATGTCAAGCTCTTCAAATAACCAATTGTTTCGCCTATTGCAGGTCATTGCTGGGCAAAGGTATCTCCCAATTTGTGTCACAAAGTTCGGTCTGCCGTTCAGTACAATGCAACCCCAGTCTTTCACATGCCGTACTTACCATCTTTTAAAGCATTATATTTGGATACGCGAGAACGAGACAAGTAATATAAATCCTTTCGATGGACGCGTACCAGAGTAAAAACATCTAAACATATTCAGAAAATTTTATATTTGTATATTAGTAGGATAATTGTGATCTTTAGAGACTACCTAAAAATTTTTTGTCCAACGACTATGCTCTTTCTTCACCACATCCTATTCTATCCCGTATAATCTTCAATATATCGTGTTCACCCAGTGGACGCTTCTAACACAATTATTGGTTTAATAATTCAATTTGGTAGAGTGTGTCGCGCGGTCATTGCGCGTGCGCAACCGGCCCTCATTTCGTATTGCGCAGTGTATTAAACACTTGTTGTTTTGTACAATGTGGAAATAATTATACGTGTAACTGAAAGGCGTGGTCGTATACCTATATAAACATAAAAATATAATTTGCTGTGTACGTTGCTTTTGCTATTTTTATAGCGCCGGCCATACCGCAAATAGGGTAGTTGCCTATATTTGATTTTGTTTATTATTTTAACACACAGAGCAAATAGCAATCAAAAGAAAACTTATTGTGCAAACACTATCAAAGTAAGTCGTGGTCGTGGTAGGATTGTTGCGCAATCTCACAGTTTGTATCGGTCATCCTTTTTCTGTTAATAACCTTTACTACCAGATTTGATAGACACACTTGTATCTTATTTAATAATGAGTAGATTTTAAAAAATCTTTGTATTTTAGGGTTTGTTTAATGTAGTTTGTTTGACTTAAATAAAAAGAAATGTCGGTCGAGAAATCTCATGTATTAAATTTCTGCTACAAAATAATCATTTCTCATACAGCGATCAAGAAACTACAATACTAAGATACCTTATAATTAGACAAAGATATTACTAGCGGGCTGTGATGTAACAACGAAGTTAGTCTCGAGCACCAACCTACTCAGCGGTCCCGGGTCGACTAAAATGTTATTGTTCATTATATTTGTATAATCCTAACTAATATTATAAATGCGAATGCGAGTTTGTTTGTTACGCTCTCAGGCCTTAACTACTCGACCGGTCATTATGAAACACATACACGTTGTCAGGAGAACAGAAAAGGACATAGTGTACCTTTCATCCAGAAAACAATTATGCTACTAACCTAACCTACTTTGTTTTTTTAATTGTTATCACATATACTGTGTCTGCAATTACTTTACTTTTAAAACATTTTCTTTTTTTATCTTACTTTTGATTATACAATTATAATACTAAATCTACTAAATTCAATACTTGCAAATGCTTTTAACTATTTTTGCTTTTGTATAACTTTAAAGTTACCGTAATATTAGTGTTATCTCACTAAGTCATTATGCATGTTGTGACACCTGAAATGTTGTGCATTTATACCCTTTTCATAAAATATTTTTATATGTGCATGTATTAATGTAACAAATACTAGTTGTCCTAATAAATAAAAATAAAAAGAAATAACCTTCATTTACGCGAGCAAAGGCGCGGCCACAATTTAGTATTATAAATATAGAATCTTTGTATATCCTTAAGGGAATAAGCTGAAGCCTATTACCTGGGTCATGTTTTAAGTCTTATGTAAAGGTGGCAAGCTCGCAGTCATATTGGCAGACTGTGCTACCACTTTGCCCAATCCGTAAGTCGAATCAGAAACATTACGATTATACCCAAACATATACCAACGAGGAATATAACATTGATTATTATGTTCGTATTCTGTAAAGGGATTCTCGTTAGCTTTCCTGATTCTGTGTCTGGGGATCTGATAGACGTCAAAAGTCGTAGTCGTTCGACGTTGCATTTCTATTTCTGAATGTTTTCATATATGTACGTTTTATCCCAAAGATCCAAACGACGGAGTGACAATTACACTCCTTATAATTATTATCAGACTGACCCACAGTGAAGCGTGGCCAGATTATGCTAGTAGGGTCATATAAACTTAGTCAACGTTTCTTTTTTAGGGTTCTGTATCCGAAGGGTGCTACGAGACCCTTTTACTAAGCCTCTGCTGTCCGTACGTCTGTCAGCTGGGTGTATCTCACGGGCCATAAGGTAGAAAAGAAATTTTTACACAGTGTGTATTTCCACTGCCACTATAAGTCGCTTTAATAAAAAGTACATAGTGTTATATCTAGTATAATGGTACAAAACCATTCGTGTTCGAATCCAACTCACACCCAAAAAGTATTTTTCAACATGTCTTCTAATATACTTAAATATTTATTAAATTTCTCGTTTCAATGTTTAGCGAGAATATAAATAGATTATGTTGTGTACAAATGAATGTCTTCCACTAAAACAGACTACACAACGATTTAAAGCAGTCTTCACAAAGCAACAATGACATTGCCCTTCTAAAAGCACGGAACACGATTCGCGCGACTTGTACACAATGTAGAAAGTGGCGAGACTAGCTCCTAAGCCATAACTGACCCGACCTCGATGTAGATGGCGCCTACTGCACAATGCCTCACTGTATCTCTACGTTGTGAGCACGCCAATTTATTTTGCACTAGCTCCTGGCCGTGCCTTGGCTCGTGTGACTCCTAGAATGTGTCCACCCTAGAATCGTTGGTGCCCAACCCAGGTTTGTCAGGTCTGGGTCTGATTTGAAACCTGAACCCTAGAATTTTATTTTGAAACCAAGTAATAAGTTTAAAATTTAGGGTTGTATATGGGCCATTCGACACAAATATTGTTGATTTAGAACACGATGCCAAGTTTTATCTAAATGCATTTAATTGTTTATACATGATTGAGTTCCTAAGCTCCACCGCCACAGCCAAATGGATAAGGTATTGGACTTGAGACCAAAAGGTTGTGGGTTTAAACCATTCAACTCGTATATATTTTGCTACTAGAGGATTATATGTATGTGTGTATCTTATGTGGGAGCCAGTCAGTGCAGACCGGCGACACTTCGACCCAGTGGGATCTTTTGTGTCGACACTCTCCCAATAACGACTGCCATAGATGTTCATGGCAGCCGGGACCGACGGCTTAACGTGCTCTCCGAGGCATGGAGCAGGCGATAATTGTCAATCAATACGCACATAATTTCGAAAAGTCATATAACTTCCGAAAGTCAGAGGTGCGCGACGTGGGTTCGAACCCGAAACCCCTCTGCATTGCAGTCTGTTGGTTATATAATGATTAATAGAGGAAGGTACTTTCTTGCTTCTGGAGGAGTTAACAAAAACACTACTCATTTGTACCTAAATTATTAGTGATGTTTAAACTAATGAATGAAAATGACCGCATTGGCATACCATGTATTGAATTAACATAGAATAGATTTTATCCGGGTAAGCGTTTCCGAGGGATTCACTCGGATGGAAGACAGAAACCGTTGGTCCTCTGGGTTCGATTCACGAGTCGCTCTGTGTTACAGTGTCTGTAAGGAAATTCTCAGGAACGAAAAATAGGCATATTTTTCGATCCTGCGAAGACGACAAAATGCTTGCTCTTTATTATGTCGCTGGCCCAATTATAATTTGTAACATTTATTTTACACTAGATATTGCCTGTGGCTTCGCTCGCGTAAATGTAGGTTACGGTTAAGTTTGGTTAGTAAAATCATTTTTATGGATGAGAGGTACCCTATTTCTGCTTCCCTCACATATTTGGGTCAAAACCAAAATTATTGACCATTTCAAAACGACAACGTGTCTTCGTACTTCTCACAATTGTTACAACATTTCTTATATTTATTTCTTACGATAACAATATAGGGAAATTCATAAAATAGTACTCTTAAATAATATTATGTATATTTGGAATCGGTTATGTTATAATATTCGAAACATATTATGTTATTATTAAAATGGTATAACGTTCTCTCCATACAAAAAATCGTGTCCAACTACTAATTTTGATTATTTCAGACTGAAAAACACATAGAAAACTATTTTATTTATACAACAACTAACCATGATCAAGACCCACTGCGAAGAATGTATATTTTTAAAATATGTAGTCATGTAACATCGTGGATAATTTTTTTAAACAAAAAACAACGTTTCCTTATTCCCGTTCAGCTATGTTACTTCATTTATGCAACGCATTTTTTTTTTTTTGTGTTTTTAGTCCTATCGAATATAAAACTTTTTTGTTTATTCAAATGTAGTAGGCTATAGGGAATATTTCTATTCAAAAATGTTAATATAGTATTTTCTTTGCTTTACGCGAATAATAATAATACATACACACAACACCATCTAGCCCAAACTAAGCAGAGCTTGTACTATCGGTACTAGACAATGGATAAACATACTTATGTACTACTTTTTTTGTAAATACATACATACTATACATAGAAACACCCAGATCAAGACAAACATCCATGTTCATGCACACAAATGTTTGACTTGTGCGGGAATCGAACCCGCGACCTCAGGTGTGGCAGTCGGTTACACTAATCACTACGCCATCGAGGCCGTCAATTAAGAATGTTACACAATGAAATTAAACTACTTACTGTTTACGGCTTTTATCGCGATATATTGGTTTTACTGAGATTACATTTAAACCGAATGATCTAGAAACTACATTATTTATTATTATCCGACGTTTCGGCTACTTTACAGGAACCGTGGTCACGAAAGACTCAAGTCAAGTCTTCCAACATCCCTATTGCCGCATTAACTCAAGAAACTATGATTATCACGCTATTTTGTTTTAAATATTATAATATTAACAAAGTGAAATTATTTTAGTTCAGTCAACGTTTCTGATTATGAGTAAAATAAATATACTAAATAAATACTGTTTTTTTCTTACGCTATGAACATAGCCCTTATTTTCCCTTATGTTACTATTACATAAAAGTAACATAGATGAAAATGTCAATAATTTTGGTTATGACCCATATGCAAAATTTTATGATGATCGGTAGACTAGTTAACCCGGCGCCGATGACGTGAAAAAAATTCCCCGGCCGATGACATCGGGTAAATTTTACCCGAATTTTAATTTGAAAATTTTCAATAGTTTTATACATAGTTTATATTACATTTTAATTGATTATTGGTGAAACAGTATTTACGCATGTGATAAAATAAAAGATGGTACCAATTTATAATGAAAAATAACTTTTTTATTTATAACACGAAAACTATTATAAACACGAATAAAAATACGTCATGAAAATATTACACTATCACTATCTACTACGGTGGGTAAAACTTACCCGTTTTGAATTGAAACACTTGTATCTCACTACACGAGCGGCGTAATAATGATGTAAACAATAATCCAAATAGAGGGTAGTTGTATCTCCAGCTATACTGGCGGATAAGTAAGATGGACGTCAGGAAAAATAAATATACCCTCTTAAAATCACCTCGGGTAAATATTACCCAGCGTCAACGACGCCGGGTTAAGGCGTGAAAGCGTAACAAACAAACGTACATTCGCATTTATAACATTAGTTAGGATTGTTATTAGTTATAAAGTAATTGCTGGGAACGTAAAAACAAAAAGTGTCAATATTCTCACACAGTTTATCGAACCTGAAGCCTACTTAATGCTACATCTGTTGCCAACCCTATTTTAGAACCATAACAGAGCCGACCTCGTCGCAGATGGCGCCGCGTGCTGGTTCGTTAGTTCGCCAGTTGCACAATACATTATAAACTTTTGTTCGGATATAGCCGATAAACATTTAATCTTAAACATTCAATACCCGAGACTTTGTCAGCCATTTTGGCTAGTCGTCTATGGCCTGGGCCGAATCGCCTCTATTAATCTGTCAATTGTTGGAATGCCAGATATAATAGGCTAGTTGAGTCACAATGTTTTATTATTTAAGTCAAATAAAATACCCGAAATCTAAAATGTAAAGATATGCTCAAAAGTTTATTGAAGCGTTTCAAATCTGATAGAAAGCGTAATTGTCAAATGACAGAAAATGGATTTACGATACAAATTGTGACGTAACCGCTATTTAAATGCAGCTGGTAAGGGACATAGCGAGATATCCCCTCCACACTGCCACTTTTTCTTATACAGACTGTCCTAGACGTCGACGTCAAGCCGGAATCAGGTAACAGGCTAAGTTATAATATCTATCAGAAAAATATTTAAAAAATCTAAGTTAAGTATTTTAAAATGTATAGGACTTTTAAAAATATCAAAATAATTTAAGATTCTTATTTTAATATTTATAGGCATTTTGACGGTCTTTTCACTCCTGTTACTACAGATATTTACATACTGAATTTTTTTTTGATAAGTTGTATCGAAAAAGTACGAGAGCTTAAAGAAGCATAATTTGAGACAACATAATATAAAAAATCGGAAAGTAAATATCTGTAGTAACAGGAGTGAAAAGACCGTCACAGGGTGTAGATTTTTTGATATTTTTTAAAATGCCTATAAATTTTAAAATTCGTAACTTAGTTCTTTTTTTATATTTTTCTGATAGTTATTATAACTTAGCCTGTTACCTGATTCCGGCTTGACGTCGACTTCTGGGGCATCCTGTATAAAAATTCCCTCCCTTAATTTGCCACTCACCAATATTGACACTGTTTGCAGTAAAAGATTTATTTTGATTGTTATTTGCTCTTGTGTGACAAATAACACAAAATCAAATATAGCCGGCCGCCAGATACAATCTGTGTATGTACCTATGTGTCTATGTCTCTGGTGGCCAGTGTGCTGCTGTCACCCAATAGGTTAACAATTATCCTTTACAAGTAGAAGAGATAAAATCCAGGTTGGATGAAGCATAAACCTACTAACAAATAACTTCGAGTATAGTATAAAATTTACGAAAGACGTGTCCACAATTGACCTGCGACATAATTTCAAGATATGTTAGGTATACAAGATATGTTAATTTCAAAGGTCCACATGCTATATTTTCGCCAGAAATAGTGCAGAACCGAAATTTGGATCACGAATCGCATTTCGGCTACGGCGGCGGTCAATCTTAACGGAGAGTGGCCATCTGCGCCGGAGATATTATAGTGCACAGGTGTGTACGTAAATACAAGTGCACGCTCTATTCCCTAAATCTAATAATCCGATGAGACGGTAATCCGATACTAGCAGCGTGGTCAGGTGCAGGAACAACGGCTTCATCTGCTTATGAAGCACGGAGGCCTGCAACACCGCCTTCTTCCTAACTCCTCTGGTACTAAGCATTGCTTTTTAGCAAAATCCCCCCTTTGTTAGCCCGACCTGTAATTCGAACCAGAGACCTCATGCACAGTAGTTGCATACACTACCGCTACGCCAGCGAGGTAGTAGAGTGTATAAGAACACTTATTTCCTGTATTCTTCTTTCCATCGGATTTGGTAAACGCAAATAGTCAACAGCTAAAATCTAAATAAATAAACAAAAACAAAATATTTCAGTGCCACTTTCTCTTCTGTTTGACAACCTATTATTCTCTTTTTGGTTTAGTAGCTATAGACGAGCCTTAGCTTTAGTAATCAATAAAAAAATTGGTAACAGTTAAATTGTATGTTTTTATTTTGCACAACTTGAAATCATTTGTCTAGCCTCCCGCAAATTTCTAATAATGATTATGGTTGGATTTCAACCACTGAACAAACAAATATATACAAACACTCCATATACGCAATGCTATTATTATAGAATCAACATAAAAGGCAAACAGCATAGAAAGTATTCAATACGTGTTGTAAACACAATAATAAAATCCATGATTGGTATGCATACAATGGTTTGACCACCTGTCAGTACATACTATCACTATCACCAAGCTACCATATCTGTCGGTCTGTGTACCTATTACATGGGCGTGAGTCATATGGCGGATTACCTTAACCCGAGATTACATACCGTACATGGTAGAATCGACTGTTATACTTGTGATATGTCATAACTATACGACATGCTGCCTCATTGTAATGGGTAGCATACGGTTTTGGATTATGAGGGTCACCTCATAATTAAGAAATCCCTAATACCTTTATGTAAACCCGATTTTTAAAACGAGCTATCAAAATGGTATTGCGATTTTCTGTTTAAAATTCTTATTAGCAGTCCGGAGTTAGGGAGCTGGCGGTGTAGACCCATGCCTCGGAAAGATCAAACAATACTTTTAATTTTAAATATTTTACTGCTATGAAGACTACGTTATTGTATAAGTTCGCTTGTTTGCATGTGATCGTGAGGTCGCTGGTTTGCTCCCCAGTGTAAAGGTAAAGTTTTATTGAGATTTTCTATTAGGAAATTCTTAAAAATTGCACGCTGCCTAGAAATGTACCTGGTAGACGGCAATAGGGTGAGAGACCCTATTGCCGGATGCCAGGCACATTTCTACTACATAGAACCTTAAAAAGTCAAAACACCTCTATCTACCCCATTAAATACATAACGGCGTCAGTCTCATGAGCCTCTGTATGCCTAGTCTATGCAAAAAGATTAATTATCGTCTAAACAAAGTATCAATTATCGTGCCACCCATATTAATTATCACAATAACGCTACGGTATTATGTAACACAATCGATTGTTATATTAATCGCTACATTGCATTGACTAATAAAGCGTGAAAGTATCAAACACAGACCATAGACATTATGCCAAATAAAAATGGCGGGCAATTAACGGGCCAAACGCCGCCATTTTTATCTGTTACGAGTTTGACGTAACCGTTTTGAAATGATGTCGAAAGTTTTTAAATCTGGGTGTCGGCATGTGTTTCGGTTTTGAAACGTTGAATGCATTTTATTAGATAATAAAAAATATAAAATGCATAGATGTTACGTAGAGCAGTGCCAATAATTGGCTAAGAGATTTGATGATTTAGACAATGTGCAACGGCGTAACTCATTGCAGTCAATAAATATAAAAGACCGACTTATAGCAATCTAACAGCTATTACCAATCACCAATCTGTTTGTGGATTTCTTTACAAGTAAAAGGAATTTGATTTAATTGGTATGGAAGTATGTCCTCGATCTCTAGTAAAATCATGGATAGATCAGTTGTTCAAAATAACAGTATATAAGCCATATCTTTATATATATAATTCTACTGTACGTGTGTATGTCACTGAACTCCTACTAAACGACTGGACCGATTTTGATAAAAAAAATTGTGTGTGATCATGTGGATTCGAGGATGGTTTAGATTTGCGTTTTTGTTCTTTTTTTTGTGTATACAGGACAACGTCTGAACGGACAGCTAGTTACATATAAATAAATACCTACTTATAATTGGTTCCTGAAACACAAAAAATCGTAACAGATGGTCAAACGCATTTCAACTGCTAACTGAATTAACAACAACCAATCGAATCACTCCACATAAGTTTGATTTGGAACGTATTAGCTTTTAGAACCTGGGTGTTAATCTCATTGCCAAAGATCCCTTAAAATATGGTTTGAGAATAACATAAAGGATGACAGGAGCATAAATAATAATGTCTTTGAGTTGCCAATCTTAACCGAAACTGGCCATCTATGTAGAAGATATTATAGTACACTAAAAGTGTGTGCAAAAACAAGTGCACTCTCTTTTCCTCACTCTCGTAATCCGATGGGATCGTAAACCGACATACCTACCTGATCTACGTCCAGTAGATCACGCGCAGGACTAACGCAGGCTTTACGTCTTTCCGAGGCATGGGGCTACACCGCCAGCACCTTAACTCCGGACTACTAATAAGAATTTTAAACAGATAACACCAATACCTTTATGCTAAAACGGGCATCTCCCTAAAGATTAGGCATTTTGATTTTGATTATCGAACGCATTTTACATACAATTTCATTTATTAAGAAGCAGGACAAGCCTATTGTCATTACTGGACTCTCATTCTCTGACTCCTGTCGTGCTAAAGATTAAATAGCATCACTTCGCATGACCTGGAATGGATCCGTGTCCTCTTTTCTGAACTTGCGTTGGCTTATACCTACGCTTTTAAAACAAAATTCCTTCAACAGAATATCAAGACCAAGAAAAATCTTTCGATATGACAATTTGTAGCTAACTCTACTACTAACGTGAGAATATCTAAAATTAGATTCAATATAATTATGTATGTATGTATATCGATTGAATTTTAAATTAATGCAATAAAATTAGCATGTCCGACACTTTCTTATCAACATAACATTCGTAATGTCAATGTTTAATGCATTTCACGTACAAAACAGATGATTACACTTTGCGTGTATGAATACTAATACAATTATTTACAATGGTAGGTATAAATGACGACTACTTGTAAGAAAACGAAAGCGTATGTAGAATCCGGTCGTTAATTTAGGCAAACTAGATAAATGGTTCCGTGGTGTAGTGGTTATCACATCTGCTTTACACGCAGAAGGCCGCCAGTTCGATCCTGGCCGGAATCATATCTTTTTGTATGTTTTCCTGCACAAGAATATATTTTAGATGAATTTAGAGCTATTTGCAATAGAGGCAAACCCGGATTCTTGTAATCTTACGATATTTTTGTTATATTTTACATAAAATTATTGTGACGCTAAATTTTGTTAGCACATAAGTAGATCCACAATACATTTACGTATCAATATCCTTACTTTTTTTTTTTATTTGAACTAAATAAATCCAAATTGCGAATGCCAGTTTTAACTTATCAACGTAACCCAGTTTTAGTGAAAGGTAAATAAGTGAATCATCACAGAATGACTGTCCACTTTAACGATAATCTAGCAGATAATGTATCGATATTATAAAATCCGCTAATAAGTTTAACTTAATATATTAATCCGTCTAAAGTATATAATAACGAATAGGTATAATCTGTTTTATGCGTAAGAGACATTATGACATTAATTATATTAATCCGGAAAATACGCCCGTGGATACAATATTCCCGATTCCCGGGTCAATACGCTTGCTCCTAATAAGTAACACCTAAAATTATAACTGCCGAAATTGTAAGTATAATACACCCACAGAATATTTGAATACACCTTAACACTGCATTACTTAAAGAGTGTGATGGGCATGGCGCCTGTCATTTTTAATAAAGTGCCGAAAGATAGATATTAAGGAGCAATCTGTTACTCTATTTAAAAAGCGTCTTGAGACCCTACTGGTTTAGAAATGTTATTACTCTGTTACAGACTTAGTAATTATAATAAATATTGTTACTACCAATTTGCCACTGTTGTAAAATTACCTTTATCAGGTTAACTTTAGTATTTTTTTTCTGCGTTTTATTTCTTTGTGTAAATTATTATCTCCCTTTTATTTAAATGACTGTATATATTTTGCATATCGTAAGGTAGAATGTATAAGGATTCCGACAAACATGTAACCATCATAATTTGTAAACCTACATTCTATGCAAATAAATATTTCTATTTCTATTATTTTATCTATGTCGATCGGTCTGTCTCCTCTTTCTGATACATATATATGTATATATACAACCATCAGAAAGAGCCCCATTTGGCAGATGCCAAACAGAGGGTTTGCTGTGGATATGCCAGAAGATTTGTGAGATGTGCTAGTTTGGTTTCAGTTAGCTGTATAGTAAGAAATAAATGTCAACCTTAACTCTGCAGTGCAAAGAAATAGTCTTCTTGATATAGCATTTAGTGGCAGCGGTAAACCGGCGGCCACACAATAGGTTTTATTTGTCTGGCATTTTAACAATTAACTTTTGAGATTAATTGTATTTACTCAACTTTTATTATTTGCTAATTCTTACTAACACAAAAATATTACCTGACATTAACTCAAATGTTATACAATGAAAATTAAACTCTGTATTCCGATTTTATAACAGTAATTAAACCATTTACTTTTTTTTTACACTCAGTCTTTGCACGCCTGTTCAGACCTTACACATACATTAGAGAGACATTATTGCTGAAAGAGAGCATGGTACATGCTGAACGAGATCTAGTCGGAAAGAAAGACTTTGCTGCAGTGTGGTGTAATAAGATGATATTCATTTTGTGATATTCTAAGTAAGTTAATGGCCTCTTGTAATAATACAATGCCAATTTTCTATATCACCTCTTATACGAAATACGGCTGAAGCGATAATGATCGAGCTATGTCGACATAGTTACAGTCTAAGCTACAATCGGTATTGTAAGTCATATAATATTTATCAAAACATTGGATAGATAGATTGTATGCATTATGCATGTAAGTCAAATACTGTGTATAAATCTATCCACACTTAATACAGTACGTGTGAAAATGCATTTTTACCACTTGTTATATGATTTTCATGAATGCCAGCCCAAATTCTCAATGTGACATCATTAGTATTATCATTATTAAGTTAGTGATGATAGCAGATCATTGGTTTTGATGACTTTTAGTAGTGTAATACTTGTACTAGACTTTTTAACACATATATCAATGTGGTAATAATTAGAAGGCACATTAGAAAAAAGATGTTTTTGCAACAGAGACTGATCTAAGAGAAGAACACATGACTGTAAAGGATTTTCTAATTATTATATGAAGTTGGTATTATTGCTATAATTTATGGATATACCTCGTGGTAAATTATACACAACAACAAACTAATATGTCTCCGTAAAATAATAATTCTTCATAGAGTATTTTCCCTAGTATGATGCATATGTTTATAATTTAATTATGAATTACTGTGCTGACCAATGACCACATGATATCATATAATTTTATATTTAACACTAATTAAAATAACAAGGACAAATTAACATTAGAAGCAATAAGCATTCATTATACATATACTAAGCATCTGAATGTACAAATTAATATATTCTATTATGCCTGGCCTTGATGGCGTAGTGGTCAGTGTAACCGACTGCCACGCCAGAGGTCGCGGGTTCGATTCTCGCACAAGTCAAATATTGTGTGCATGGACATTTATGATTTGAGAGATGCTTATCTTGGTCTGGGTGTTTCTATGCATGATATGAAAGTATTTACAAAAAAAAAAGGTATCGATGTATGTTTATGCATTGTCTAGTACCCATAGTACAAGCTCTGCCTAGTTTAGGCTAGATGGTGTTGTGTATGTAATAGAGTATATAGTTTTGGAGATTTTAATAAAGTACTACTGATGCAAAAGGCAGAATCTGATTAGTTTTTCTCGCAGTTTTACTCTTTGTTTACTGCTTTACTTCTGTGGCTCGTAGCATGATGTTATAATATAGAAGTATATATTATACATGTCTGAATAAACCAACTTTCTAATAGTGAAAGAAATTTTACAATTGGTCCAGTAGTTTTTAATTTATTAATTACTTACAATCAAAAATACAAATGTTTCCTCTTTATAATATTTGTATAGAAGATTTTTCCCTTTGTTCTCATATTATTACATTCGCAAAATATTATATTCGCAAAATATTATATTCTTGAATTATTATATTCTCAAAATATTAGAAGTACAATCAAACACAGTGAAAAATAAAAATTAATTTATTTAAATCAAAATCTCTTTATTCCAATACCTAGGCATCATGGAAACGCTTTCGAACGTAATACAATATTAAAATAAAAATTAATTGCAGTATCATACAGTATTGCAAAATTATTTGCATTTATCATTAATAAAATATAATTATTAATAACTGAAACTAAACAAATCCCGAGTGATCAAGTGCATACAAGTTTTCACAAGTGGCATCTGTTTCCAAGCACGACGATTGGTACAGCCGCTCAACAATAAAAATTGTAAATCATAAATATAAATACATCATGGAAAATTTATGGGAGCTTATTCAACGCCGCTAACATGGTTAAGCATTCTACTGATTGAATTTTGTTGGATAAACAGTCTGTGATAATGCAATTAATTTTTCTATCATTTTCAATGTATTTTAAAGATCTTTTTTTATCAGGGCAGTGGAAAGCACTTTTTAGCAATATTTTATTTGGAATTTGAGCTTCTACTTTTAATGCTACTAAAAATTGGAAAATGGTTGGTCGAGATGGAATTCGAGAGTTAATTCTTCTGTGCCATCCTTCCACTGCATTCGTAGTGCGGTTCTTTTCACCATAACAGCTAAAAATATCTTTGGTAATGGTTTGTATCCACTGGTTATTAAAATAGTCTAGAAATTTCTGTGAAACTTCCGTCTCTGGTGCGATTTCATTTATAGCAAGATATGCTTCTGGAATTAGATTGGGTGGTAACAGAGCCAAACTTGTGCACAACTGTGTGATTTTGCGACCTAAGTGAGTTTCGTTGAAATTCAATTTTTTACTCATTCTAAACACAGCATTTATAAAATGGTAATAACAGCCTTTTAGTTTTATTTCTGGATATACCTCACGTATAGCATTAATTGCAGCAATTTCGTAATCGCATTTGTATGAACTAATATTCATACGAAATTGATTTCTAAATACAGAAAAGAACCTTTTGTATGTATTTGTGTTCTTATTTGGTAATAAGCCATAGACAATAGGTACAAAACTAATTGTGTTTTGGTCTCGTGCGATATCAATATGTAAGGTGTACAATTGGTAAAAAGGCGACGGTGTCACCTTGAATGTACCATCTCCGTATACAATATCAATTGTCTGGAATAATTCTTGTAGCTTTTGAGCAGGTAACATCGAAAATATTATAATTCTATCATCCGTTTCACCATCATAATCATCAAATAAAAAAAAGTCTTGCACAATGTGGTGTGGCAATCTCACATTACTTGTAGTCTTTGATGCACCAACATTCAAAAAATTATTTCGTTTCCTGTACAGCGTATCCTTTTTGGACGTAAATGATGGGATCAGATACTCTTTATTTTGAAAAACTTGGTTTCCCAAGAAGTGCTTTTCAAATATTTTTGGAATGGGTTCAAAATTTTCGCACACTTCTTTTTTGCACTCCTCCATTGCTATATCAATTATATTTCTTTCAAAATCAACGCTGCAATTATGTTTGGGCTGTCTAACGACTTTCTTATCCAAACTTAATGTAATCGAAGTCTTGCACTCCCTTTGGTTGCAACATCTCCAGTTGGTTGTACCATTTTTATTTTTCATGAAGAAGTTGTATTTGTAACCGTTATATAAAAAAACAGACTTGCCTTTTTGACTCGTTATAAACTTGGCTTCACTATCTTCAGACATATTTTTATTTTAATATTTATTTATTTATTTATCAGAATGCAAAATTTATTCCCAATAACTATTTTTCACAATGTCACATTATACATCAAAAACAATTGATAAATAAAAACTGACACTAGTACAAACATAGGTTTTTCATTGTAATCTGACAGGAACTACTAGCAAAGAGTTTATCTATTAAAACTTCAATATAAATGCACATAATATTATATTAATGCATATCTTCAGGATTACCTACTACTGGGTGATATAAAACCATTAGTTAGATTTATTTTACAAAAGGTAGATAAACCTTAAACCAGAGGTTCCTAAACTTTTAAAATAACGGAACCCTCACCAAATATCTTTTATTTTATGGAACCTCATATCAAATGATTACAAATTAAAGACACTGTAATTTAAATAAGAACAAAAACTTAACTTCGCCTCACATATTTTGCGCTATTTCAAAATAATATTTGGTATCATTTAACTGCCAAAAATAAATGATTTCGTGGAACCCTGGTGACTTTCCAAAGAAATCCCTAGGTTCCGCGGAACCCACTTTAGGAATCGCTGCCTTAAACAAAGGGGTTGTAGATTTGATTCCCATCCGAGACAAATATATGTGATGAATAACCTATGTGATGATGTCAAATATTTATTATTGTTTCCCTCAAATTAAAAACATTTTTCGCAGTGATTGTTCTTTGTGTAATATTTTGAGAATATAATATTTTGCGAATATAATATTTTGCGAATGTAATAATATGAGAACAAAGGGATTTTTCGTCTAATAAAAGAATATTACATTCAAACTTCACTAATTATTCAGATCCCATGTAATAGGGACTAAGTGAATTGCTCCTACCACACATAATTTTACTGCTTTTTTAAGGCGGATCAATGACCAGCAAATCAAAACAAAAACAATAAATCAAAATAGAGTTAATAAAGTTTCTAAAGCTCTAATGAACTTTGATAAACAAAAATGAAAATAATTGACAAGTTTAAATGATGGTAGGCATGATACAGAGACTTTCTATTATTAAAAACAGTGTATGTAAAAAATATACAAAGCCTAACAAACTGTCTTGATACAAGTGATGAATGGATAAAGGTATTTGGGGCATGACAACAATATTAACACCTACATATTGTTAGAACATTTGCATTGGCTGAACTAAATTTGGCAAATTCCATAATGGTGGACATGTTCCGGTAGTTATATTACTGCTTAACACAACAATTTTAAAACTCTCTTGGTACAATGTTTTACACTTTTTATAGCTAATATCTTTTAATATAATAATATATTTATTTTCATGTTTTACTTAATGTTAAGTTAAGAATGTTAAAATAACTGTTTCTCATCATTTACAAAGTGACTTTCAGTCTTTAGTTGATAATTATCATATGCATTCCATAATATTGTCTTCTATTTACGCGAATATTATTCATTGAAATTAAACTGCTATATAATATGCATTCCACTTCCACAACCTTTAAAATTTAAAGGTGTGCTGCTATTTAATATGACCTCACCTCAATGTTAGCTATGCAATATTATAACAAGAAATGACTTGTATTTTTGTTTGTGATGAAGTTATTCAAAAATAACTGAACCAATTTAAATCTTTCTCCATTAGAAAGCTACTTTATCCAGAAGTAAAAAAGCTATAAAACATCATGCTACAAGCCATGGGAGCATAGTAGTAATCATAAACATGGGTGAAACTGCTGAGCCCTGAGAACAGCTATATACTAGTCAAGTAGTCTTGTTTTCCTTAAAATGAGTAAAGTATTGAATCAGTTTAAAGTAAGGTATTTGTTGATGAAACAGCTACTGTAAAGGATGTTTATAAGTGTACAAATATTTTTATTACAATATTACATTTCATATGCTTGTTCCAATTAATATGAAACTTCCTCAATGTATTGGTTTAAATGGTAGTGTGTGTGCTATTATTGGGCCATTGAGTGTTATGGGTTTATTTTCTGGGAAATATCAGTAGTTAAAGTTACGGCATTGATAGAATAGAACATGCAGTCTTTCTTTACTAATTGGGGCATGGTTTTAATAAGAATTTTGACAATGTTTTATTGATATACTGGTAGAGTAAATACATACATATGGTGATAATTGTTGGGTTTAGACATTGTAAATAAACATTAATAACATGTAACACATGGTACTTCTTGTTTAGGTCAACTTAGTCCAGTATATTATTTAAAATACTTATGTCTGGTCTGAATGTCAGTATTTAAACACAAAGCTTTTATCATAATATTTTATTCAAAAAACAAAATGATCTTTATTCATTTAGGTCACAAAGTAACACTTAAGAACATCAAATTTACCCTTATTAATATAATTTACATTTACCTGTTGCCATTGCTATAAATAAGATTAAGCGAACAAGTACAGCAATTAACTACAATTTCACTGCTATAGTCAGAAAATTATAACTAAAGACCACAGTACGATGCCCCATAGCGTAAGAAATCCACAATATTAATATACAATATAACCACAATAATATTGAACTATAATACCCTCCCAGAACAGTGTTAAGAGCATTATGTATAAAGAAACCCAAATATAATAAGGCAAACACATTCAATAAAATTTGTGATTGCAGAATAAAACTTTAAAATTGTTAATATAATATATACCTAATAAGTTATAAGAAATTTTGAAATCTCTAAAATAAATCATAATGCATTATTTTGTTCACCAGCTGGTAATATGGCATTTTGCAATAAAATACACCTTATGACATTCAAAAGCTTCGTTATCTTATCTAAGAAGTAGAAGTAAAGTGTACTTAATTCTTATCATACAGATTGCTTATTGGGATATCGATGATAAGGTAATTATATAGTAAACAATTCGCAGATAAATGGTCGCCAATTTTATCTCATCTCGCTCACCTCATTTACTAAGGTATGAACTTTATTCAGCCCGGGGAATCGAGATATCATTTGAATACAATCGATACCTACATAATGTGACACAAGGTCGTGTATTGCTTTAAGACGACTCTAATTAGGTAAAAAGGTCGATGCAAGTACAAATACGGTATTATAAAGAGTCCACAATGATATCAGCAGCAATTTATATAATTTAATGAGTCACGCGTCCGGCTGTATGAATTGATGTGCCCGGCACACGACAATAGTTACGGAAAAAGTTGGTCGGTAATTGAGAACATTGGAAACTCTTCAGTTACAAGCTTTCAAATACCTTACCGTAACACAACAATTGATACAATATGCAATAGATAGAAAACTGAGATCGTTTACGTTTTAAAAGAAATGCAAGTGAAAATTACCTTGTCCAAACATTTCAATTCCTCAGTCGGATAAACTGTTTTCTCACACCTTGCGCAAGTTTTATTCATGTTGAATGTTTTTAACACAAAAACACAATAAATATATAAGCACTGATATTTCACAGGGCAACACGAGTTTTCACGATTCACAAACAAAGTTCAAAACTATGTTTTGTAAGAAAACACTCAAGAGCACGATTTTCGTAGCATCCCCGAACGCGCATGCCAAAAAAATGACAAATGGCGGCGGTTAAGGTGGCCAACGTAGTGAACAACTTCTACTATTTTCTACTAAAATAAATTATTTGAGCGTGGTATTTAGTAAATATTTATTTTAATATCTCAGTAGATAAAACACACTCAGATTTTGTTTCATTTAATGAATCGCATATAAACATTGTAATTGTTTAAAATTATTAAGAGTAATTCATTTCACGTTACTTTTAATTGTAATGACTTGGAAAACTCAAGTACCGTTGATAACCAACAACTTTTTACTAAATTAATTATATTATATAGAACACATAATAAAAATAATTACGAACACAGGCACTTCTCTCTTTGTAATACCATCAATGCTTCATTGAATAATTGTTTTGACGTCTGTATCATGTCAGTTAAGTGATTATAATCTTCTTGTTTTTCTTCCTCGATCATTTTAAGTTTGTCCTCCATTATTTTCAACTTCTCCTCAGTTAACTCTAATTTATACTTCAAGTCCTCTTTATCAAGTGTCTCGGCACTTTCAGTTGGTTGAGATTCCGACGAGCTACTCTCGCTTGGTTTATCTCCAACGGCAAGTACAGACGAAAGTCGTTTAGTGGCAGTCGCAGATCCAACAAACGGCTGCATCTCGTTTGGTTGGTCTTTATGTAAAGAAATCTTTGAAGTTTTAGAGCCTCTTTTTAGCGCATCTCTCAGTAATTTTATTTCATCTTCCAAACTAATCACTTTACGCTCAAAGCGCTTCTTCTTCGCTTTTAATTTTCTGTGGTTACCCTCTAACTCTTCCCACTTGTGCCTTTCTTCATCTATTCTGTTGTTTAAAGTCACAACAAGTTCTGATAACTGCTGAATTTCGTTGTCTGTTGCAGTTTTCATTGGAGTGAAGAAAATACTCTGTAGAGAACATTCTTCATACCTCAGAAGTTGAGCTCTTAATTCATCAATTTTAGTTGCCTTTTCTGTAGCTTGTTTTCTTAATGCGTCTATTTTAGCACCAAAATTTTTAATTTCTTTCTGGTGTTCTGTAAGCTCGGCATTCATTTTGTTCATCTTTGTAGTATTTTCCTTGAGTATCTCTTGGTAGTATAGCTCTGAAGTTTTGATTTGGTTCTGAAAGTAAGTTTTATAAAACATATTAAAACACAAAACAAACACATCATGTTATAAAAATATAGAATACCTATAAAAAAACTATTCATAGTAGGTTGTTGGGACTCCGCCAGCATAAAACGATTTCAATAAAAGTGCAAATGAATGCGTGCTCTTCTGCTGCGAGGATTGATATCAAAAGCAAATTCTAATCTTAAGGAAGGTCAGTAAACTGGAATCAATTACCAAAAAAATATTGGTCGAAACTGGTAGATACGGATTACCGAATGTCCTCGTCAATTTGTATTTGCAAAATTAATTTTAAATATTAATTTGCCATGCACGGGTCGGAGTCGACCCTTTTTCTACTTGTTATGCAAAGCAGTGGCTACGAGTTCGTTGATAAGTATGGACTTTACATGTAATTCAATATTAATAAATTTTTTTTTTACTAGTGGCTCACGAGATTTATTACTTGCCGCGCTCGCACATTAGATGCTGAAATAGTATATCATTTTTCGCTTCACCAGATAATCGGCTAAATATTATAATAGACGTTTTACTAGACTACTTTGTTTATCTTCTAACAATGCATCCTTCGCACTAGAAATAATACATGTGTTACACAAATTTCAAACAATAGTCACAGAGAACACAGATTTGCAACAACTATGGATCACATAAATTGTCCTATGTGTGTTTCAAACCCACAGCACTCGCCGTAGAGGCAGTGGCCAGGCGACCGCTAAACCACTTTGCCATTCGTGCAGTAAATGAGCTACACATACAGGCTGTTAATGTTTATTGAATATCTTATTTTTTATTTAAGAACGATATTGCTTACTCTTTGTTCATTTATTAGCAAATCATCATGGTTGCTTTTCTCAATGAAAGTTTGCATCTTTTGCCTGACAGTAGTGGTATCACATTCCAAGTTTCTGATCCTGCATCGAGCACCTTCTAGCTTTCTTTTCAGCTCCAAATTCTCCTCTTTTAATGTCTCCGTTTCCTTCATGGCTAGATCAATCTCTTTCTTTCTTTTTAATTCAATCTCTCGGATGACCTGAAATTTTTTTAGGAGAATGTTAATTGATCAAAATGATTTTACATTCTTTACCTACGTTTTACTTTATTTTTACAATAGGTATATAGAAGTAAACAATATTTACATGAATGGGATCTTTCTTCTTAGGATCCAATAAAGAATCTGATTTCTGTTTTCCGCTAAGCTTTTCTTCAAGTTCTGATACTTTAGCTTGTAACAACAAAATCTGCTGTGCTCTTCCCTTCCAACCAACTATATCATTTTGCAACTCTTTGATACTCGTAAATTTATCACCTAGCTCTTGTTGAAGTATTTTAGTAGCCATTAAAATATCATTTTTAAGTTCTAAATTTCTATTCTTGCTATCATACAACTTTTTATTGACTACGGATAGCTTGTTGTTTAATTCTTTTAGTTCATCTGGACTAGTATCGACAGGCTCTTCTTTGCACATACATATGTCAAGCTTTTCATGCTCTTTGTTTAAAATATCGAGCTGAATTATTTTTCGCTCTAAGCATGAATTTTTAGTTTTGTAGCCCTCTATCTCTGCTACTAAATGTCTGTTTTGTTTGCACAGATCAGTTATTTTCGCACTGATAATGCCAGCGGATTTAGATGATATGGCCGGTCCTGAACCGGATATGATATCACGAATACGTTGGTTTAGGTCAGCGATTGTTTTGTTTAATTCTTTTATATTTTGATCTTTTGTGAACACACATTTGCGTAGCTCGTTATTTTCTGACGTCATTATCTGGAACAAGGTTTTGATTTAAGGCAAAGCGGGCTTATAATTAAACACAATTCGGGGATGGCTAGGTGGTACAGATAATTGGGTGGCAACGAGTGAATGATTACGTTACATCGTTATCGTAATATAATGTAATCCTTTCTCATAATAATGGTGAAGTCTATGAGCAGGTAGATCGCTGAGGTAGGTATGTCAGAAAGACCTTTTGAGTGAACTCTGCACGCCAACATCTAAAACATCATTGCTTGTATGAAGACATCAGACGAATATGTCGAGGCATCGTAATGGGAGGGTGGGTTTATAGGAGCCAAATCAGGTATTGCCTCATTGTGTAGAAACTGACTTCGTAAGTATAAGTAGGTTTACCTCTACCATTATATTACCTTGCGGCATATAGATCTTGATCTAAAGAGAATATTATTATTTTACACAATTATACATACATATATCGGCCTCGATGGCGTAATGGTTAGTGTAACTAACTGCCACGCCTGAGGTCGCGGGTTCGATTCCCGCACAAGTCAAACATTTGTGTGCATGAACTTGGATGTTTGTCTTGGTCTGGGTGTTTCTATGTATAATATGTATGTATCTACAAAAAAAAGTATATATGTATGTTTATCCACTGTCTAGTACTCATAGTACAAGCTCTGCTTAGTTTGGGCTAGATGGTGTTGTGTGTATGTGATAGAATATTATTATTATTATTATTATATAACTAGATGGTGAAAACATACTTTTAATTGCTCAAGCAGATGAGCATTCAGTTCAGGTGGATACAAGAGATCTTCAGAATCCGGTTTATCCAACGCTGCAAGCATTTTCAACTTCATCTCGTCAGTTTCATCAATTTTATTTGCTAATTCTGCTTGTTTTTCTTCTTTATTAGGAGGTTTAGATTTCATTTTTTGTGAAGAAGTGTGTCTCTGTTTCTCCATTGTGTATTATTAATATTAAATCAACGCATTTAAAATGAATCAAAATCCAATTTGTCTCAATGTGAATGAAACTCATATGAAAGGTTAGCCGTGGTCAGCCGTCAATTACAATTCGATTTTCAAAAAGCTTTTATCTAATGAAGCCATACATAAAGTATATATTTAATTTAATTCAATAATTATTTCGCTTAAGACTGCGCCGAGCGAAATGTGCCAAAACAGGCGGTCACAGTTAAATTGATAAAATCAATACTTTTTGTTTAATACAAATATAAAATATACATTTACCATAATAATGAATGTGTTTACAATTACTCCGTGTAAAAAACTTAAAATAATTAATATTTTCGCCTACAAAATTACGTAAAATTGCACGAAAAATGCAAAAACGTAAGCTCGTGTTACGTGATTTTTAGATTATAACAGTAGAAATCTATCCTATTTTACAGCTTAAACAAAACATAAATAGTTATATTACAATTTGTCTGTCCCAAATATTTAAGTTATTGGTTGACAATAAAGATACATATTTATCAAAAAAGCACTTCAAATTCTCCATACAATTTTACTATGGCGGCCGCGCGCTGATTTGAATATGCGCCGCACGAGCTCTGTCATTATCTGTCTTACGCTCGGCGCAGTCTTAAGTGCTTTGCACTTGTCGGTGTAGCAATCTCCATCTTTCTCTTTCCAATGCCATCTCTTTCAGATCCTTATAAGTGTCCAAGGAGTGTAAAAGCTATGTAATCAATCAAAATCAAAATCAAAATAAATTTATTCAGATTAGGTTACAAGGTAACACTTATGAATGTCAAAACACACTGTTTACACTATTTACACTATTTTCTTCTGCGAATTTACATTTACTGCCACGTTCAGCAAAGCAAGGGTGTAGGGCTCATGAGAAGAACGGGCAAGAAACTCATGGTCACTCTTTTTAATCGTCAAGTTTTGTTTACAAATCATAAGAGCTGTAAGATGCTGCAACCATTTCTCCATGAACTATTACTGAACATACTCAAGCAATTAATAAAATTTGATGGTAGCCTCTAAAGCAGCAGAATGGTAAATAGGAGCATCCACTTACATATACATTAATAATCAAGACAAGGCATGATTGTAGTCCGTAGTTTAATCTAACTGTTTAAATAAAAATGTAGTTAGTAAATCATCGAATTCCACGATACCAAGGTCGACCAGTCACCACAAGTAGCACCCGTTCACGAGTAAGACGCATGGGCCAGCCATCGTCCCATTCGCCATATTGAAGGGAAGGGATCGACCCGGCCCATGACGACACCACAAGCAATGACATTTGAGTGAGCATGACGGTCCTTGGCATGCGAACTCAGAATAAGACTCAAAAATAAAACTTGACGGAACTGTCCATGATCACGAGTTGCCTTCATTGCACATTATTCTTGATTAAAATAAGACTGAGTGTAACATCAATGCAAATTCTAGCTTAAACAAGGTGTAACATTACAAAATAATTTACAATATATATTTAAAAAAATAAGTGTTAGTATTTGTCATTTAACGTCCTATGATCTGATGAAAATATTAGTGCCATGGATGTTTGTCATTCAAATAACCATCTTTATTATAATATGCTTTAGAAATTAAGCAAGCTTTAATTTTCACTTTAAATGTATTATCTGGTAATTCTAGAATATTGGTCGGAATTTTATTATAAAAGCGTATACCAAGACCCATGAAGGAACCATGAACTTTATGTAGTCGGTAGAATGGAACACATAATTTATATTTATTTCTAGTATTGATGTTATGTATGTCACTATTTTTTATGTATAAATGTATATTTTGACGGACGTGCATAATATTAGAATAAATATATTGTGATGTCACAGTTAAAATATCTATATTCTTAAATTTTTCTCTGAGCGAGACTCTAGTTCCTAATTGATAAATAGCACGCACAGCTCTTTTTTGCAATATAAATATACTTTATATATCAGCTGCTTTACCCCATAATAATATTCCATATGACATAACGCTGTGAAAGTAACTAAAGTAAACTAATCTGGCTGTATCAACGTCAGTTAATCCACGGACTTTTCTAATGGCGTAAGCGGCCGAACTAAGTTTCGCTGAGAGATAACATATGTGCGCACCCCACAGTAACTTTGAATCAAGTGTAATGCCCAAAAACACTGTGGATTCTATTGCTTCCAGTACCTCACCGTTCAATGTTATGCTAGGACCAAGATGTTTTACATTAGGCAGTGTGAATGTAACACATTTTGTTTTTTTGGCGTTCAGTACTAAATTATTTGTGGTAAACCATTTTGTTACTTGGATCAATGCACTGTTTACTTCGTCAAAATGGTCCCTATTCCTATTTAATTTAAATATTAATGAAGTATCGTCAGCAAACAGCACAACATCACAAATATTGTTCAAGTAAAAAGGTAGATCGTTTATATAAATAAAAAATAAAAATGGGCCTAAAATCGAACCTTGCGGGACTCCTAGCTTTACAGGTAAGCTATTTGATTTCGAGCCATTGACTTCTACACACTGGATCCTGTTATTTAAGTACGACGTAATTACATCCAGTGCATTACTCTGAACACCGTAATGCCTTAGTTTCCGTATGAGCGTGTTATGACAGATGCAGTCGAATGCTTTTGATAGGTCGCAAAAAACACCAATAGCATTTTGTGAGTTTTCCCACGCACTGTATATATGTTTGAGTAAAGCTACCCCTGCATCCGTTGTTGAACAACCCTTAGTAAAGCCATATTGGTTGTCGTGAAAGAGGCTATTTAAATAAAAATGTCTAAGTAATTGCTTGAGTATGACTTTTTCAAATATTTTACCAAAAGCTGGTAGAACTGATATTGGCCTAAAATTACTAGGATCATTTTTACTTGGATTTAAATAAAGGTATGATTTTACTATTTTTCATCAAATCTGGAAAGGTTCGCGAATCTACACACCTATTAAATAAGGAGCAACTATATCTATTATACTTTTTACGACCTTAACGGAGATACCCCAGAGATCTCCCGTATATTTAGATTCCAGAGATTGAAAAGCGTTGATAATATCAGTCGCGTTAATGTAATCAAATCTAAATAATACTCTACACTTTGTTACGCTGGAATGTAATAACCTCTCTGCGTCTATAGATGAAGAATTTAATGCGCTCGTGGTGGTAATCGGTACACTAGCAAAGAAATTATTGAACACGTGTGCTACATCGGCATTCCTTGTAATCATTTTATTATTGTCCATCAGACTAATACTATTGTCTCTTTGAGTTATCTTGCCACTAGCTTCGTTAATAGCTCGCCAGGTAGCCTTAACTTTATTAGAGGACTGTTTAATTTTACTACTGACGAACTTGGACTTAGCTAATATGCATACTGTTTTAAATATTTTTGAGTAATTCTTAACATATTCAGTAAAAGTAGGATCAAAATTATATTTCTTCATACTATATAACTCATACATTTTCACTCTGCTCTTATAAACGGTTACGGTTGCCCATTCGTTAAATGACATACTTCTTTTAATAACTTTTACTTTAGACCTAAACGTATTATCAAATTCTTTCTTAACAATACCGAAAAAGCTGTCATACTCCTTATTAGAAGATTTATCTTCCCTTATATTAGAGTACATACTACATTAAATTTTATTTCTAAAATGTATGATGCGATTATTTGATAAAGGCCTAACAATTATCTTTTGTTTAATATTATTATTATTAATGTTTGGAAACATTGCTAATTGTCCACAGTGATCTGAGGTTAAGTCAGTGGTAACTAATTTGTATGAAGCGTTACAATTACTGAAAATGTTATCTAAACAAGTGGAAGATATGGCAGTTATTCTTGTTGGCTCCAAAAACAAATTAGTTAAATTAAATGATTTAAATAAGTTTATAAGTCTATTAGTCAAGGAAGAGCCATCTAGTATATTAATATTAAATGATTGAAAATTATTGATTAAAATTGTAAAAATGATTGAATGAATTGTGAACTAAGTCTTTAATTTTTCTATACTTAACTAACCTCGGCGACCTCGATGGCGTAATGGCTAGGGTAACCGGCTAGTCGCGACCGCATGCGAAAGGTCGCGACCGCATGCGAAAGTGATTCGCGCGGCCCCGTCGATAGTGGTTTTGTCGAGGAACACCGTGGTAGGTTTAGTCGGTATGTCGGGAGGTACTTCATCTTTTCAACATCTTTCTTTTACCCCGGCGAGTCCGACATAACCCCTCCGCCCGCCCCCGCGGAGGGGTATGCATCAAGCATTCCCCCACGTTAAAAAAAAAAAAAAAAAAGGGTAACCGGCTACTCCCCGCCTGGGCATCGCAGCGCCGTGAGTTGATCGCGGCAGTCGGATTGGTTGCCCTCTCGCTCCCGGCCGTAGTTCAGTCTATGGTCCGGAGTGAGAGGTCGTGGAACGCCGTCGCCTCCTTCTGTGAGGAAGTAATTTCCATCAAGAAGGCGGCGGAGCGGGAGAGGGAGCGTTTAAACCCTCTCCCCAACCGCAGAGCCGGGCGCCGGAGGGCGCGGGACGACCTCCAGCCACCCTGAGGTTTGACCTGGGGGTGGCGGGCTTTGTGGGCCTGCCCGCCATCCGTTCAGCACCAGGTCCGAGAGGCGGCGTGCGTGTTCCCACGCGCGCCTCTGTGTCGAGTCCGTCTCCCCTCTAGGGGGGACAGTAGGGATATTATTGTGAGAAGTGCCTTTGGGTAGGTCTTTTGCGTAGTGGCCTGCCGTTTCATATGGCGGGCCGAAACCTCGGCGGGGTCGCGACCGCATGCGAAAGTGATTCGCGCGGCCCCGTCGATAGTGGTTTTGTCGAGGAACACCGTGGTAGGTTTAGTTGGTATTCCGGGAGGTACACTTTCTTTTTAACATCATTCTTTTACCCCGGCGAGTCCGACATAACCCCTCCGCCCGCCCCCGCGGAGGGGCATGCGTCATGCATTCCCCCACGTAAAAAAAAAAGGGTAACCGACTACCACGCCTCAGGTTGCGGGTTCGATTCCCGCACAAGTGAAACATTTATGTGCATGGACATGGATGTTTGTCTTGGTCTGGGTGTTTCTATGTATAATATGTATGTAGTTAGTAAAATAAGTATGTATATATGTTTTAAATCCATTGTCTAGTACCCATAGTACAAGTTCTGCTTAGTTTAGGCTGGATGGTTTTGTGTATATGTGATAGAATATTATTATAAATAAACAAGTCAAAGCATTATGCAATATTATAGTAAAATTAATGACACGCTATACGCAGTAAATGAAATTGACCTGTGATTATTCACGGAGGTGCTTCTTTAACATGAAAACGTCTATAGTGTTAAAAATCTGCATCTATGTAAAAATATCATTATCCTGTTTCTCCTTCATGGTATAACCATTGATTGAGCCTATTTTTTATTTTCTATTTTTATTTAACATTTAATAATAATTATTTGTAATTTCATTATTTGTATTTCATTATTTGTATTTCGTTACTTGTATTTCATTATTTGTATTTCATTATTTGTATTCCGTTATTTGTATTTCAGTATTTCATTATTTGCATTTAAGTATTTGTAATTCATTATTTTTAATTAATTATTAGTAATTTGCTATTTGTAACTTTGTCCAACTTGCGCCAACTGTATGTACGTTTTTACTTTGCATGCTGTGGCCTACTGTAAGTGAGGGTGCACACTTAATCTATCGACCTAACACTTCTGTATATAGTATTTAAGTTGTGTGTATCTTTGTAGATGGTCCAATAAATAAATAAATAAATAACTATAAAATATTATTAATTTTACAGTTATATCAAAAATAAGATAAACAATAAAAGAAAGGAAACTAAGCTATCTTGCAAAATAAAATTATGCTACTTATGGAGACCTATTTATTTTATTTGACTATATTTCGTCTGGCTTAGTAGCTAGCTGGTAAGTTGTATGATAAATCTCGACACGCATCATCCGATTTATTACCCGACAGGTATGACGCGGTGCAAGACTTTTAAAAAAAAAATTTTTTTCGTCAAAATTACCACACTCCACCTGATGGTAAGCAGTCGGGTAGTCTAAGAGCAGTGGCCTCCACACCGTCCTCGTAGTACTCGAGGCGATGTTGAGGTCTCTACTTTGACGGCCTGAGAAGCTGCTTTTTACTTTTTCTTTTTCACGCCTCCCTTAAAGCACCCAGGTTTGAAGGAAGAAGGAAACACGTGCCTTGGCAAAGAATTCCATGCCTTGATCGTTCGGCAGAGATATGAGGACCCAAACTTGTTTGTACGCGCTCTAGTCGACTCTACCGTGTAAGGATGGCATCTGAGCCCAGCACGCGTTGTTCTTGATAGGAAAGGGGAGGGCGGTGGTAAGGTGGAATAACTCTTCAGAGCACTCCCCGTGGTATATTCTGTAAAAACATGCCAATGAGGCAATATCCCTACGGAGTTGCAGAGGTTCCAGTGAACTCGTGACCTCTGGATCTCCGATGATACGGACAGTCCGCCGCTGTAACCTGTCGAGAGCGTCCAGCAAGTACTCCGCGGAGCCATCCCAAAGATGAGAACAGTACTCCACGCAAGGGCGCACTTGTGCCTTATACAATAGGCACAGCTGCCCAGGCGCGAAGAACCGCCTCACCCTGTTCAGAACTCCGAGTTTTCGCGAAGCTTCCTTAATGACGCTCTCGATGTAGGTTTAGGGATTAAGGGAGCGGCAAAGATCCACACCTAAGATGGAGAGACTGTCACGTATTACCAATGGAGTGTTTTTTAGAGAAGGGAGGGGAAGGAACGCAGACTTTTTTGTTGAGAACTCGCAAGCCTGGGTCTTCTTTGCGTTGAACTGGACCAAGTTCTCTGCACCCCATTCAGAAATGCAGTCCAAGGTCTGGTCAAGTTCAACGACAAGACGACGTTCCACTTAGCGTTCACAAGGCCTAAGATGGCGGCGAAAACTTCACTCATGACGTCAAGACTCACGCTCACGCAAAGCTCACGACGACCCAAACTAAGAGGTGGGTCGTAGTGAAAGTTAAGAAATTTAGCGCCATTTTTAAACATAAAAAGTAACTAAGATGGCGACTAGGAAAATATAACTTTATTTGATGCGATTTTGATGAAACGATGAATACTTAAATGAGTATAAATTTTATAATCGACAGTGTTTCAGTTGTCAGTCTTTTGAATTCTTCATCAGAGTAACGATTAATTACTTTATGTAAATCGTAATTACGTGTTTTAAGTTTACGTTTTCCACGATCATAATTTTGTAGAATGGTATTCCACTCTTCATCAGAATTGGATGAACTAGTACTTTCTGGAGCATTATTGCGACGCATTACCAAGTTTCATTCCTACTTATTATACTTTCGGAAGTTATATGACTTTTCGAAATTATGTGCGTATTGATTGACAATTGTCGCCTGCTCCGTGCCTCGGAGAGCACGTTAAGCCGTCGGTCCCGGCTGCCATGAGCCATGAACATCTATGGCAGTTGTTATTGGGAGAGTGTCGACACAAAAGATCCCACTGGGTCGAAGTGTTGCCGGTCTGCACTGACTGGCCCCCACATAAGATACATACATATCCTACTGTTGCCCGAAAATACGTTTTGAATATATTTGAATGTAAATTAATTAAATACTCTACATAATTATGGTATACTAGATTATACCCGCGGCTTCGCTCGCGTTAATGTAGATTTATGTTAAAATAGATTTTAGTAGCTTTTATGTTATTCCGATGAATAAACAATAATACTGTGAAGTTTCATCAAAATTCGTTCAATAGTTTTTGCGTGAAACACAAACATCCATCCCTCCTCACAAACTTTCACATATTTTATAATATTAGTAGAATATTATATATTTTTTTATAATATAAATCCAGTTAACCAATAACTATAATAGTTTAATAAGCTCTGCTTAGTTCGGGCTAAATGGTGTTGTGCGTAGGTGGTAGAATATTATTGTTATATTATTATTGATCAGACTTACAAAATGTAACCTAACCTCTTTGAGGTTTCGCATTTTTTATATAATTCGCCATTTGTATTATGCGGGCCATTCACAATCAAGTTTGCAGCGGACTTGATGCGGCGTCCAGTAAACTTGACGGTGTGTGGCTATGGGTGTGCATGACAAGTCTACCTGAAGCGAAAATAGAATTTCGTTCTGCCGGCTTGATCAAGTTTGCAGTGTCATGTAAACTTAAAGATATGTGTGAGCGTTAAAGTATGCATGACGTTAGTTGGAAATCGTGATTTTCATTAACGCTCAAAACACTCCATTATACGTTCCACTTGTGTTTACACTAATTGTAACGCTCAGAAACAAGTGGAACAGGGAAAACGTTTATCGTGAGTGTGATTGTGTCGTGAGCGTTTAGTGGAACGCACCCTAACTCAATCCGTCAACGTCAAGTCAGCTGTCAAAAAAGTGACAGCAGAGTGGATTGATTTTGTCGCAGTTTCAGAGTTTTTAATTAATTAAAAATTAATTAGTGCAAGTCCGTGCAAGTTTTGGTAGTCTCCATGTTAATATAGGTGTGTTGTATCTGTTACAACCTTATCCTAACCTTCGCTGACATTGGCAGGTAAGGAATTCTTGGAAATATATTCGTCCTTGGTGTAAGGCAGATGATCAAAGTAAATCATGTTTTATCATATTGTTGTGTTTTTAACAAAACATCGTCACGCTACATTTGTATGTTCTCTAAGTAGTTACCTAACCCAGATTTGTTGAAAAGAATACGTCATAGTTTAATTTCTAATACGATTTTCTCTATAAATGTAATGATTATTTTGATGATTAGTTAAATATTGTTTACCTACCTGTTTGCCAATCTTATCACAGTAAAATCTAGTTCTTTTTAAATCCAGGTTTGGTTATGTATCAAGGTAATATATTCATGCCAGAAATTACGAAGCCTATAGCTTGATTATTATATAAATATAAAAGTATATAATTAGTGTTGTTTGAATGGAAAATAATAAAAAGTAATAACTAATAACCATAGTCGTTTAGTAAATCTAAAATACTTACATTTGTTTGTCTGTAAGATTTCTTCTTTGCCTGATCATAAACAGTTTATAGGAACTAATAGTAAAGCCAACCCACCCAATGTTTTTTATTACATGATATAATTAAAAAGGCTGGTACACATGTATCACTTTTGGTTATTCTTGCCAATCCTTGTGAAGAGGATGTTTCAACTTTTTAACCATAATTTGGTTGTAGGATCTAGACACAATGCCTTTATCATTGTCTCAATCTGCTTAAGCTGAGATGTTACATTGCATGTATGCATATGCTAGTCAGGTATATATGTATATTATATTAATTATGTAATTCCTATTATTGCTACATGTGCAGTTATAGTTATGTAAAAATATATGTATATTGCTTTTAAACTAAATGGTTGAGGGATGTTGGATACCTACTAGTTACTGAATTGTATTCCTTTTTTCACTTTTTCCGTGAGTCGGGCTCATAGTTCACTGCACAATATTTGAAAATGCCACAAATATATAACCAAGGTTGGGGTAACCACTGTTGGATACCTACTACTTACTGAGCTGTATCCTTGTCACCAATATGTGTTCAGGGTTACGACTTGTGGGAATCTTCAAGTGAAAGATAGTTTATCAGATATAACATTTATTCATTTGTTACATGTTATAGTTACAAATGTGAGAGAGCGACTAACTCGCACCGCGCTACATACGTGTTCCATACAAAGTGCTTAAATGCTGGCGTCAGCTAAAAGTGACTCAACAAAGTGACCCAACAAGGGGTATATAGGCAATTTAAGATATTATATTATGTATTAGGCTTGCCAAAGGTAATTATTTTTGGATTAGCTTAATTTTTATTATTGCTGTCATAGCTATGTTGAAAAATAATTTATTTAAATTCTACTTCTCATTGAACTCCAGTAATACTCTCTTTCGTCCTAGCTTAAGTCGTACATGGTGGTGGGGTCAGCTTTTCTGATTATCTGCCTCCACTTTGCTCATCTTCAACCTTGTCTTCAGTCACTTGGCACTGACTCATATCTTTTTGCTCCACATCTTTCCATCTTATCCTGAGTCTGCCTCTGGATCTTTGATCTGTGAGTGAAAGATAAACTGCTAAATTACCGATTTAGTCAGGTAGTCCTCTTTTTACGTGTTGTGTGTTAGTTACGTGATGCTAAAATGAGCATATTTAAATCTTTCAGCAATTAACTAAGTAGGTCCCAGTTAGATGTGATAATGTTTAGTTATCAGCAGTTATTCTGATATTAATCTTTGTTGGGCTTGTTATAATGATTTATAAAATGCCACTTATTAAAGTATATAAGCTTAGTTTATGTAATGCTTTTAAGGATTGCGTTCCAAATTTCATAAAATTTGGAATATTACTAGCGGAAAGTTAATATTACTAGCGGTGTCGTCGAAATTCGACCATAATTAAGTTTGATCATTATTAAGGTTTTATTGTCTCTAACTATAACCTTATAATCACATTTCATTTAGTCACCTATTCCACATATGTAACTATAGTTACGAAGAATTCTACGACATCAGCTGAACTATGCCGAAAACCTACGAACCCGATTCGTCTGCTTGTGTCAAATTTATGGTTGTGTGCTTGTAGTGTTTCCTCATTAATTTAATGTATTTCTAATGCATATTTTACAAAAATATTACGATTCGCCTCTCTTTCTCTATATAAACTTTAACTGTGCCAAATTTAATATTCCTTCGGCCGCGCAATTTTCGTAAAATGGGGTACAAAGTTTTTGCTTCACATATTATTATATAGATTATCACTGACCATTTGCATTAAGAGCTTTTGGTTTAGTGATCTGGTATCAGCTTGAATTAATATGATAAAGCATTTGCATGGTAGTTGCCTATGTTTGTATTTGTTCATTATTTTATATGCAGCAGCAAATGTAATATAAAAACAATTATTAATATCTTGTTGCAAAATCAGATAGCAGTTAATATGAAGGGTTTTATAGTTTCAGAAGGGGCCAATTAATAGAGGTGCTCTTCCATTAATTGGCCTCTTCTGGGATATACATGATTCAGCCATACACATATATATGTTGTGTTATATTTAATAGCAATATATACACATGATTTTCTTTATGCACATCTATGTACAGTACCTTGTGAAATAAGTAAGATTTATTCATAAAAAATACTTAATTCTTTGATGTTTTGATATTAATATATAAAAATAAATAACTGTTCTAGTAGTAAATAGTACTTTGCTCACATTAGTCCAAAATATTTTAGGTCTTTATTTTCAAGTTCATTTTTAATGTATATGTATATATTTTATCCACAGGCCACCAGGCCACCAGGCCACCATGCCAGGCACCAACCTAATTGTTCCCGTGGTACTCTGGGGCAAGCATGCTCCCACCCATTGCGTATCCTCAGTTTACCTGTCCCGTGACCAGAAGACCTTGGTCACCGGCTGCTATGATGGCCAGATCTGTATATGGCAAGTGGATCCGGAGACACTAAAGATGACTCCGAGGTGTTTATTGGTTGGGCATACGGCTCCTGTTACGTGTTTATCCAGAGCCTCCATTATACAGGTAATTTATTACATTTACTAGAGTGTATATTTGTCAATATTATTTTTAATTGCCTGATCTGGTTAATGAGCCAACAGACCTAAATATTACAGAAATTCTGCCTGCTGTAGAGGAAGTGTTATAAACGACAATTTTGCCCTTCAGTCTGCACGTATATTTGCTTGGGGACTGTGTAGAGGGATTGTATATTAAAAGGTATCAATCCACTCAAAGCCAAGGGAAATTATAAGTATTACGAAACCCTGCTGCCTTATATAGAAGAGCAGGTAACGAGTAAGACAACGACAGCAATAATAGGGCAGAGAATGTTTAAAAAAACCCGGCGAATAATCGGTCTAAAAAGGCAATATTGAGATAGCTTTCGTTTATGAAATTTTGTACCTGATAAGCGTGGCTTTTATTACGTGGTGTTGCGTGATTAATGTGTAAAAATTAAACTTATGCTAAGTGTCTGAAAGTGATTGGTTGTGGTGCTAATTCTGTCAAATATGCTTTTTAGGTACAGAGGGTTAGGAATTTACTTATTATTTGTTTTATAAACAAACAAGTAAGATACTAAATTATATCATGATAATAAATAATTGCAGGACAACAACTTCATCGTAAGCTCCTCTGAGGCTGGCGAGATGTGCACTTGGGACCTCGTCGATGGAAAATGCAGAGAGAGTATCAAGCTAGCCCAGGTCCACACTAATATTCAGGTGAGAATATTATATATATGCGATAGTAAACATATTCAAAAATGTCGATTTCACAGAAGCATTTGAAAGAGTATTGCAACTTTTGCTTATTTGCAATACTTTCGGTCTTGGTCTACAGCCCCGGTTGTGCATATGTGTTGCTGATTTTCTATACAATAGTCGAATGTGAGTTCGTTGTGACATTCGCGCCTCAAAGTTTCTGCAGATTATTGCTGGTATACCGCAAGGATCTGTTTTAGCAGCCACTATTTTTCTACTGCTTTTGAATGACATGCTGAATTCTGCATACATTGCTATGTACAGTGCAAAACCTCCTTATATTGCGTAGTGCGTATCAATGTATATCCTCTTCCGGTAATTCAGCTAAAACTATACTTAGCAAAGCAAGAACTATTTATTTTATTAATTATGTTTTATTTTTAAATGTTTTAGGCATACCACATGTGCAACAGTGAGGACCTACGTCTGTTCTGTAACGGTTACTACGCAGAGATTCTGATTATGGACCCGTTTTCTCTAGAGATACTCTTCTCTCTAAGTTCCAAGATGAATCCGGACTGGATATCGGCCCTTCACGTAAGTTATCCAATAAAATGTTATATGAATCTTGCAGTTAAGCTTAAGAATATATCGAGAGCTGTAGGCTTAGGCCCTGCGAAGTGAAATTAACCACCTGCAGATAGGTATTTTAAGTTAAGTGTTCAAATAACTGATATTTTTAAATGAGTCTACTACACAGAACCTTTAGGCACTGATCTTTCATATACATTAAATATCTGTATAGTTTTGTATTATATTGGATGCTGCAGTTTTGTGACTATCATGTACCCTAACCTTCTGAATAATAATAATTATTAAGCATTGGTTTCTTGGTAACATAAGCTTTTTGGAAAATCATAATTCAAACATTATGTTCCTACGTTTTCAGGTTCTGCGTCCGTCATCCAGGAAAGATGATGTTGTTCTCGCCATTTCCATCACTGGTACTGTAAAAGTAAGTAATAACAACAAAACGCGACACTACTACATATTCCTTTTTACGTAAAGGTCAATGCTGTTTTACTACTGTTCAACATATTATAATACTAGCTGACCCACGCAACTTCGTCTGCTTCATATAAGAGATTTTTCACGATTTGCAACATTTTTCATTGCTGCGCCGCTCCTATTGGTCGTAGCGTGATTTTATATAGCCTATAACCTTACTCGATAAATGGGCTATCCATCACTAAAATAATTTTTCAATTCGATCCAGTAGTTCCTGAGATTAGCGCGTTCAAACAAACAAATAATCTCTTCAGCTTTATAATATTAGTATAGATTGCATTGATTTTTTGACGGTGGACAGTCAAGTGGTAATTACTTAGAAACTGTGATCGAAACTACTGTTGATCAAAATTTATATTTGTTGCTCAATGGTAAATATTTCAGAGCAGATTAAATTTTCTGGATCTTCTGTTGACTAGATGTTACAATTGTTGCATAGTAGAAAGATGGCACAAGTTAAAAAAAAAAACGATGTATTAATATTGCAATTTCAGCAGTCATCAATTTTAACCGATCTGCAATTTTTTTTTATGAATTTCTATGGTATATGTTTTGCAAACGTTGATGGAAACTACTGTTAATTAAATATTGTGACTGTTATTCAATAGTAAGAACATTACTTTTAGTAGTTTCTAAATGTCGGTATTCTATTGTCACATTGTCAATTCATAGAATTACTCATATACATTGGTTTTTCCTGCAGCCATTATAAACAAGGCTATAATAATAATATGTTTGATCTTCATAGGTGTGGTCCCTCTTAGGTCATGAGAACAAGCAGTCGGAACCGATCTACGAGAACGAATCTAAACAGATTCGATGTCTCAACGCGTTGTCTCTCAACTGTTGTGCCTACAACCAGAGGACGGTCTTGATCGTGTGTGCTAAATACTGTCAGATCTACGATGCTGGTAAGTCTATTCGTTTCATATATCGTTTTATGAATGAGTATTAAAAATGTCTGTAAGAAAACAGGTAATAGCAACAATGACACGAGAACTCGATAAACGATTGCGCGATAGTCAACGAAATATGTCTAATCTTTCAAAAATTATACGATACTGCATTTGAATATTTTTCGATTTGATGTCATTGAATTCGAATACAATCGAATCTTCTATTTTTATTTTATTTATTATTCAAGGTTTATGTTATCTTATGTGTACAATGTATCTTAAGAGCGTTTACGCCATTTGGTCTGAATAGCAATGTCGCTAATAAATATCATATTTTAAGAATGTTTTGTTTCTTTGGTCTTTATTTCAAAATGTTCTTAATACACCCTATAGACTAAAGTAAAAGTGTGTATAATTATATTTGTATCCCTCCATTATATAAATTACGGATCTAAAATTGCCGATCGATTATTTATAAAGTAAAAAGACAACAAATGTAATATATCTGTAGTAAACTTCTAATAAGAGATCTTTATATACTTTTGCGGCAGTCAAATCTATATAAATAAGGTGCTGACCATACTAAAGCCTTCTAATAAAGGATCGGACGAGACGTTGTACGTCATTGGCCTGGCGTGCGCATGCCGTCCGTGACCCGTGCACGCTTCGTCCGTAACGCGTGTGCGTTCTGTCCGTGACGCATGTGCAATCCGTTCGTAACGCGTGTGCGATCCGTCCGTGACAAGTACGCACTTCGTTCGTAACACGTGCGAGGCGCTTCCATAAGTTCAACAGCGTCCGTATTGCTATAAATCTTTCTTCTTTCTTAGGTGATTTCTCAGTCCTCTGCTCCATCCAAGCACCTACAGGAGAACGCTGGATGTCTGGTGACTTCCTAGCGCCTGACAGAGTCCTGGTTTGGTCTACCGAAGGCAAAGGATATCTGTATAGGTTGCCGGCCAAGTAAGCTACGCTTTTATTCACCTGGTTATTTTGTTTGTTGCGTGTTAGGCTAGGTTATTGTGTGTTATATACTTACTTAAATTAGGATTAAAGGTTGGATTTCATTTATCCGCGCGCGTCGATTATTTCTGTATTACCTTGGTCGAGATGTCTCAAAAGGGCTTTGATATCTTATTGGTCTCATAGAATAATGGGTATTTCTGTATAATTTTCACGAGATGGTGCAAAAGTGCTTTGGGTAATGCTAAGTAAGTTAAATTGTCTCATAGACCCCATAAGATGAGTTTGGGTTTTTATGGCCGGTTCTTATATAATCATTTATTTCAGTGGCAAGTAAGAAATGTGCTCAATAAATAGCAACAAGTTTTACTATTATGTAGGTTTTAAACGTAATTAAATAGTGAAATAAGGCTGTGCTAAATCGCCTATCTGATCGCAAATATATAGCTATAATTAAATTATTTGTTTATAGAATTAAAATCTTATCTTATTCAAACCTTATTCGTGCCTCATCGTGTCTAATGTCAATAATTATATGACAACAATACATTATGCAACGTATCATATGCTGATGACGTTCGGCTAAATGAAGTCCTACCTTTAATTACCGCATATATTATTACTAACTTGTATGGCTAGTTGAATATTCAGATTAAAATATGAAAGTAACTACATAAGGCAATTTTTATTCTTATATACAAAACGTATTATATTATTAGGTATAAAGCTTGTCGTATACCAAATAATAAAGCTATGGATTGCTAGCTATAATTATTTAATAATAATGAATTAACTAATAATTGCGAATCGTGATTTCTCGGGTTCGATTCCCGAGGGCTACATAAAACTATAAGAAAATTCGCTACATTTATTTAAGTAACACACTTTTTGTAAAAAAAGTTAGCTGCAAAGAAAATAATAATTAATTTATGATTCAAATTAATTTATTATAATTTTATTTTTATTGTGTTTAATGTTTATTATAAATTTAATATTAGTCAGTATAATTATTGTAATTCACAAATGCGCATGGCTTAATATAACTATACTTATTTATACAATACTTTCATTAAGTACATATTACTTACGTCAGAAAAGCATCACATCACTTCAATAGCCATACAAATAAACTAAAGAAATTGTGTTTACTAATATATTTTAGCAAATAAGCCTACGTCGCCTGATGGTAAGTGATTGCCATAACCAGGCCGTAGTCCTAGAAATCCTTGGATAAACTCTTGAGAGTTGGTGAGTCGCTACGCTTCCACTATAAAGAACGCAGTACCATGTCCCCCTCTGCTGTGCTGACACTACTGTACCCCCTTGCCCCTAGTATCTTTCCATATTTGGTTATGCAGGACCTGTCCTACAAACAAAAGAATAAGTTCATAGTGCATTTGTGAATTACAACATTTATATGCTCTATAAATCGGCAGTAAAACATCACACAAAATTTATTTGTCACACCAAGTCAACATTAATTCCAAGTATAGGGCCAACATTGCATTTTGAACTTTAACATACAGAAAATAAGGACGTGTTTAATTTATTGCTAAACGTTTAGTTTAAAATTGGCATGTGTCATTGGTAAAATATTGTTATCATCAGTAGATATCCATTAAAGCACAATATGCTAATGTTATAGATGTTTATTTGGATATGTGTGGGGCTTCCATAAACAATGTGTATTGTTTAAGAAGGAGACTTCTGTGTCAAAAGATGATTCTGTAAATTTTTGGCGTTGTTTATGGAAGATCCTTAAATCCGTCCATTAACAAATAAATCTAACATAATTTAAGCCAAAGAATGGTAAATTATTTATAACAGCTTTAACCTTAAGCTACATATAAAGCTATATAATATACTATAATATATGAAGATATAAACATTTCTTTTATAGCAAACTTCGCGGACGGGCTATCAGTAGGTCAGCACAATCTATGTTTGTCTGTTTGTAGATAGTTTATTTGCTTGCACCTATTTTGATGCTTGGTCGGTTTTTGTTTAGTTAGTTTTGAAAGCGATAGCGATTCATACGATACAAAATTATCGTGATAAGCCAATTTGTAGCCCATTTGTCTCAATAGTTTATAAAAATGGGTAACACGCTGATCTTTTCAATGTAAACTTTACTAGGAGGTTAAAAAGACAATGTGTATACTAGACTTTAAGCATCACGAAATAAAAAAGTCTTCTCTTTGTATGAAGATTTTCTATAAATATCTTCAATGCTAACATTTTGTCGATTGCGATAAAATGAGATACACAATTCGATATGACTAATTGAAGTCGGTAGTCGTATTTTTTATTTATATATATATATATTTATATCGAAACTTTGGTATCATAATAAATACAATTTACTTATCTGCTGTTGGAAGAATATATAATAATAAAGTAACATTTAAATTTACATGTTTAACAAAAATAAAGAGAATTGGGCTCTTGGGCATGAGTTTCTTGCCCGTTCTTCTCATGAGCCCTACACTCTTGCTTTGCTGAACGTGGCAGTAAATGTAAATTCGCAGAAAAAAATTGTGTAAATTTGACATTCATAAGTGTTACCTTGTAACCTAATCTGAATAAATTTATTTTGATTTTGATTTTACCAACATCGCTTAAAGCAGTGTCATTCCATGCGCGAGAAAGACATAGTGCTTAATGTATAGCGTTGTCTCGCTCTTGCGCATGCAATAACAATCAGGAAATATATCAAAAATCTTTCACAACGAAATGTATTATGAGTCTCGCTATCGCTCTCAATATGACCGTAGCTTTATTTAATGCCCCGCCTCATCCCAAAGACTATGTATTGGGACCGGCATAGAAACATGTACAGAAACCCAATTAGTCCTTATTAGGGTAAGTCCTTATTAGAGTATTTTTAATTTGCAGCCGCACCTTCACAATATACCCATCTTTATATTTTCTTATTATTTGTACCTACATATCATAGATTAAGTATATAAGATAGATTTCAGTACAACATGAATACACAGTAAAATGTATAATAAATAATATAACACAGAGTTGGCTGTATAATTTATACTGAACTTTATTAGATAGCTTATAGAATCTAGTAAGTACATACTATAGTTATTAGGTAACATAATTCTTTATTATTCTACAGATACGGGCCTTTCTATCTCAAGCATTGGAGTGTATGCATGTAGTATATTTCTGTTCTTGTATACAAACTTTTGTGTAGATCTACCTCTCGAAAACACACGGTTTTGAGAGGTAGATCTACACAAAAAATTGTAACGGTCAAAGGCAAGTCAATTGCTGTGATTGGTTAACTGGATTAGCAACAGCCAATCATATCAGTTTGACACGTCTTGAATTTTGACACGACGTCCATTAGTTTTCCAGAAACCGTTAGTGAAAATCTGTTTCTAAAATAAAAATGTTGAAAGAAATATAATATCATCATTACCCCGACAATTCAATTTTGGACAATGTTGTTAAATAAATATTTTAAATATAGAAATTTCTTAAATTTTTTGTTAAATTTAATTTGTTATTATGTCGTAAAACTAAATATTTGTATACGGACATGTGCACCGATGTGACGAATTTATGCGCATCGCTTTGCCACGTGTCAATCCAATCGCGCTATTTTGTTTATCGTAAACTATGAAGTCACTTTGATTAGGCAAATTAAAAGACCAAGTTGCTCTCATTAGCAAATAAAAGGTTTAATATTATGTTAATTTCAGCGAGTTTTATAAATGTACATGCATATTATCTATTGCGGGAAGAAAGTGTCCAAAACACTATACAACCGTATTTATTACTCAAAGTTATGTGTTAATAAAATATTCTTATACATATATTATTCCCTTATATGCTCCTCGTGTAACAAAAAAGTGTAGTCATCATTCAGAGACGTTATGTTGTATTTTAAATCTGTTACTAAATAAATAAATTTAACTTATTGATGTCCGAATTAGAATCGTGTCATACGTAAGATTAAAATCTATCTATCTAGATAGGCTTATAGCTCCCTTAAAGTGATAATATGACTGCTCGGATGATATAACAGGCAAATGTCGCGCCGCTGTCGTCGCGCCGAGTGTTGTGGGTTGGAATCACTGTGTAATGATGTGTTTTGGTCCACAGATTCTAGTTCAGGATCTAGGTGTATTTTGAAAACTACCTAATACCTAATATCTAGCCATAAACGTGTAAATAAAATGTAAGCTTTCCATATAATAAGGACTTCTTCAGTACATCAGGTTCAATACCTAAAATCGGTATATATGAATGTAGTATTACCTATAACTTAACCACAGATATGACCATACTTTTTTGTTACACATCGTATAGTCTATTCAGCAAGTTTAATTATCTAAGTGTCTGGGTCTCAATAACCAATCTGTATGTCGTTTTTTTATTAGCGATAGGAATTTGATTTAATAGTTTTTTGTTTGTGTATTTATATATGGTTTTCAGTGATTGGGAATCGCCGTGATAGACCGGTGATTGATAATTGCTCTTATGTACGTGGCGTGATAGTTAATTATCACAATTTTATTATATCTCTGCCTACCCCTTAATGGCTTTATGCGCAAGACTATGTCCATACTTTACCTACTTGTTTACTTCCATTTAAGCTTTGTTTTCTGTCATGCATGTTAATATGTCTGTAATCAGTCATGCATACTGAGCATGACTTCCAGACATTCAGCATGTAAAACGTTACTCTCTTTCACTGGCCGAACTGCGGGACCAATCTAGTCTTTTGCAGTAAGGTATACAGATCGGTCAGAAATGCTGATTAACCGGTCGTATACCGCCGGCTCGCATACCAGCCGGCAGATTTGTACCCGTCGTAGGCCGGTGGCTCGCATGCGAGCCGGCGGTATACGACCGGTTAAGATTAGATCGGTTAAATGATCGAATGTCCAATTAACTGACCGATCTATTATTGGATTTTCTTACTAAGGGTTTGTCATAAATTATATTATGGAACCTATTTCATTAACCGTCATAAGGACGCAAGTGTACCTACAGTATTGATTAATTTGAAAGTTTAAGTTAAGTGATTGGTGATTGGGACCGCTGTTCATGTACATATGTGTGCTGTATGTATGTGTGCTGTTTGTATGTGTATACATGTATATGATGGTTAATTGTTCTCCTCGCTAGCTAAAGGTATTCTAGCACCGCCATTGTACATATATATTAGTTAGTTAGTTGGACGTGTGTTATCCGCACTTAGCCCTACAATTGGGCCATTGTGCGTAAGTAGCCGACGCGAAGTATTGTTCGGTTACTCATACCACCTCAGCTCCGTCCAGAATGATAATAGGGGACCGATATCGCGCAGTACCTCTTTCATCGTTTCTGGACTGTTTAGGAGTTTCGCCCGTTGGTTGCTCACGCTTTTGCAATGTAGGAGCACGTGAGCCGATGTCTCCTCGGTTTCCATGCAGCCTCTACATAAAGGACTGTCAGTGATGCCGATGTTGAACAGGTGTTTGTTAAGTGAGCAGTGGCCCGTTATTATACCCACTAGGTGGCGTAGGTTTTTCCTTGTGGAACGTAGCAGTCTGCGTGACAGATGCCTGTCCAAGGATGGAAGGGCTTCCTTCGTCTGTCTACATTCTTTTGTTTCTGTCCACTGTTTTTCGTGTAGTTTCGTGGTTCTATCGCATAACCATGTTTTGAGTTGGCAGAAGGCTATCGGGACAATCGGTTCGGGTCCTACCATTTTGATGTTCGATCCTCTCTTTGCCAGTTGGTCTGCAGCATCATTGCCATAAGAGTTGCTGTGACCGCGTATCCACTGCAACGTTACCCGATTTTTTGTTGCAATACTTTGCAGCTCACGGTGACACTCCAGGATGAGTCCACTGTTGAAGCAGTTGCTCTTAAGAGCTTGTAGTACTGCGGCGCTATCCGAGATAATGCGTATTGACTTATCGCTTATACCTCTTGATGTAACCGCTGTTGCGGCCCGGGTAATCCCAACACATTCTGCCTGGAAGATAGTGTTGAGGTTTCCCAGGGTCGTTGAGTAATTGATGTTTAGGTCGTGGGAGAAGACTCCGACTCCTGTTCCTGATTTTGTTTTGGATCCATCCGTGTATATTCTCATTTCATGTGTGCCAGAGCTATCTTTAGGTTCTTCATGAAGTTGGATGTGGTATTTTTTGTCAAAGACAAAGGTTTTTGGGATGATATCACATGTCGCCTCTATCATTGGAATTTCGTGGTATACTAACTCCTTTAGGCGCGCATGAGTTATTCTATTGTCCCGTTTCCAGAGCCCTACCTTTTTAAGCCGTATGGCAGCTGTGACAGCTTCCTGCTGTATGATGAGGTGTAGGGGTCTGAGATTTAGTATGGCCTCCAGCGCTGCTGTAGGCGTTGTTTTCATACAGCCTGTCGTTGCCAGGCAGGCGAGTCGTTGTAGGCTTTGTAGTTTGTGTATGACTGTGCTTAGAAGAGTGCGGGGCCACCAAACTATGGCGCCATATATTATCATGGGGCGTATTATGGTCGTGTAGAGCCATAAGGTTGTAGATGGTTTGAGGCCCCATTTTCTTCCTATTAATCTTCTGCATTGCCAGAATGTTGTGCATGCTTTGGTTATTTTTGTGTTTAGGTGCTTACTCCAGTTCAGCTTATGGTCGAGTACTACGCCCAAATACTTGACGTCTTGTGCTAGGGTAAGCTCCGTTCCAAATAATTTTGGCATATTACTTAACTGAATTTTCCTTTTATGAGTAAAAAGAACCAGTTCTGTCTTAGTTGGGTTCACCGTCAGTTCATGATGGTTACACCATTGTTCCATGATTTTGAGGGCTGATCGCATGCGATTACAGATTATGTTTTCTGAGTCGCCTTTGATCAGAATGGTTATGTCGTCCGCATAGCCAACGGTGTAGTAGCATTTGTTGTTAAGGCGTTCCAACAGATCATTCACCACGATGTTCCACAGTAACGGAGAGAGTACTCCTCCTTGGGGGCAGCCCTTCGCCACTATGCCTCTCGTCGTAGAGTTCACCGTGAATTGTATCGCCCGCATCTTTAGAAGTTGATCGATCCAGCCAATAGTGGTTCTATCAACGCCAAATGTGCTAAGTGACTGGCTGATGCTGTTGAATTTTGTCTTGTCAAAAGCTCCTTCTATGTCAATGAAGGCTCCTAGTGTCATTAGTTTGTCTGATAGTGCTGTTTCTATTGTTCCTACAACAGAATGCAGCGCTGATTCCGTTGATCTGCCTTTCCTGTAGGCATGTTGCTGGCGGTGCAATGGCTTAGATGTTAGAGCACCTTCCCTTAGATACCGATCAACGAGTCTCTCTAGAGTCTTCAGCATGAACGAGGTTAGGCTGATCGGTCTGTATGATTTCGCCTGTGTGTAGTCTGATTTACCCGGTTTGGGTAGGAAGATTACCTTGACTTCTCTCCACTGGCGAGGTATATAGTTATGCGCTATCGATGCTCTGTATATGTTAAGCAGGTGTGGCACAACTGTTGTTTGTCCCCATTTCAAAAGAGCTGGGAATATCTCGTCCAGGCCCGCAGATTTAAAGGGCTGGAAGGTATCTATCGCCCATGATATTCGGTCGACAGTGACCATAGATTTGGCCACTGTCCAGTCAATCTGGGTTGGTTGATTGTAAGACGTGTCTTCCCAGTTTGGGTTTTCTGTCACTTCGCACCCAGGGAAGTGTGTTTCGAGTAGTACCTGACTTATTTCACTGTCTGAAATCGCATAGGTACCATCCTGATTTCTAATGGCGCCTAGGGTTCTGTTGTTGTCTTGCGATAGGACTTTCTTTACCCTGGCTGCTTCATTAGTTGTGTCGATGTTGCTACAGAAACGCCGCCAAGATTCAACTCTGCGGTATCTTATGCGTTTCTTGTAGTGGTATTGAGCTTGTTTGTATCGCTCCCAATCTTCATCAGTCCTGGTGTTTTTAGCTCGGTTGAACAGTTTCCTCAGATTGAGTCTGAGTTTATCCAGCTCCGGTCCCCACCATTGGGATTTACCTGCCGCTGGTGGTTGTGTAGGTGGACAGGCTTGTTGGTAATTCTGTTGGATGCATTTGGTAAGTATGTTAGTGTTGTGGTCTATGTTGTCAGTGCTGGTAGTCATGTCTTTAAAACAGATTTTATCTACCTCGTGTTTGAGAAGGGTCCTGTACCTTGCTACGTTCGTCTTGCTGGGCTTGCGTTTCGGCAGTTGATCCTTCTCTGGCACTCGTATAGTATAGCAGATACGCCTGTGATCTGCAAAGGAGGGTTCGGCTGAAACGTTCCAATTTGACACTAGTTCTGCCACACCGTCCGTTGCAAGGGTGATATCCACTATGGTTTGATATCTAGAACTGACAAAAGTGGGCTCGCAGCCATTGTTCATTATAGATAGGTTAGTTGAGAATATATATTCTGTTAAGGACTCACCTCTTTTGTTCGGTGTGTGGCTTCCCCACAGTGGATGGTGAGCGTTTGCGTCGGCTGAGATGATAATGTGCCAACCGTGGTCTTCACAGTGTTGTACCAGTTCAGCTAACTCCTTAGATGGGATTTTCTCATCGCCGGGCATGTAGACTGAAGCTAGTACTAACGTTTGGTTGTTTGGCCCTGGTTGGAGTCCTACCGCGGTAAGGTCTCTAGAACAGACGTTTGTTAATAGCAGAGCTGATATTGATCTAGGGATATAGATGCAAGTTCTTGGCTTATGAACCAAAGTATTATGCATCAACTTACCCCCGATGCTTTCCAGACCGCATATGCTGTCGCCTCTAATCCACGGCTCCTGGATCAGGGCTATGGTCCTTTGGTCAACCTCCAGCAGTCTGCGTAAGGTAGCCGTCGCAATTTGTTTGTGCTGGAGGTTGGTTTGTACCACACTAATCTGACGAGGAGCCGAGAACATCGCTGTCCACGAACTCCCCATCTGAAGACGTGTGGTGGTCGCTGGTTTCCATGGTAGGTGTGGGAGTAGTATTGTCTACCATGGATACCTGTTGAGGGCAGGCTGTGCCTGATGTGCTTGGGCCAGTAGGTGGCAGTGCCCGTTTTGGTACCTCCTCTGTGCCGGTATTGGGCACCTCTCGAGTCCCTGTAGTCACCGAGTCGTCTCCGTCACCGGCAGTGTGAAACTTAACGTAGACACTGCCGGATACGAAGGAGACCCGACGACCTCTCTCCAAAATCTTGGCCACTTCTGATTTTGGGATGCCCAGGGTCAAGAAGATGCCCTTCTCTTGCATAGCCGCACCGTACAGCTGCCAGGTTTTGACGCTGTACCATGGGTTCTGCGCAATTAGGAGGCGATGGGTCCTCGTCAGGTCCAAACCGATTGACTTCGGCAGCCATAACGACGCGCGAATTCGCTTCACTATGTCTGACTGCCGAATGACGGTCAGCTTGGTCCCTGGTATGGGGGACTGCAGCGTGGCTACAGTGTTTTTGAGCCAGGTCAGAGTACTGTCGTTCTCGCACCACATCTTCAGTACTCCCTCTGTGGACAGAGGTTTCCCTCGGAATGCTGGTGCAAGTGCTGGCTCGTTGTCTGGCAGTGGAGCAAGCGCTGACTCAATAATCTTCTCCTCTAAGGAGAGTTCGAGCTGCTGTGCCTGTTCCACCGTCAGGTCCGTAGGAGGCATGGCAGTGACAGCTATCAGCAGGTGCGATTGAGTCGCATCTGCATAGCTTGTCGTTGCCCTCCTTGGCGTCTGGTCCAGCTTCGCGCGCTTCGGCCCATCTTTCGGCGACAGCGTATCATTTGGGCGCTCTCTCTTTGCCTTTTCAGGCAGAGTGGACGCACTCATTGTCTCCGGACGTGACGGGCGGTTCGCGTCGATGCGTGGTCCGCGTTTCCGAGGCCCGCGTTTACGACGCGGTCCTGTTTTAGTGGCGGCTGAGTGAGTCAGCTCTGCCTCGTCACCGGCCATGACCGGATCTTCACGATGGGCTGCCCCCGACGTCGTTCCAACTTTTGCGTCGCGTTTTCCAGTCAGAGGTGCGGTACATATATATTTATAGGTACAGTTATAATATTATTTGTGTTTATTATGTACATTATGGAATAATATTAAATAAAAACAAAATAGAAAGGTTATTCCTTTCTGTAAAAGCGTATACGTAGATATACATATTTCATGACCCTAAACTACTTAGGTTGCTAGTCGTATAAAACACTTGTGAGTGACAGCGTAGTGGTTAGTGGTCGCTTCGCCGCTGCCATTGCGTCGAGTCTTGTGGGTTCGATCTCCATACGGGACAAAAAAAATAGTCATAGAATCAGGATGTTCTTTGTGTCGGTTGTTTGAATGTTTGTAAAGTCCCCCGCGACACAGGAATGACACCTAGTGATCCATCTGTTATTAAAAAAAATACAAGGCAAAATATACCTACTATATTTTTTTTTTTAGTTCCGAAGAACTCTTATACGACATCTTTGTCCGACCGTCCGTCCGTCCGATATACCCCCGAAATGACTATGACCTTTGACCTCTGACCTCAAGGTCACGTGATACCATCTTTCAACTCAAGAACCGTAAGAGCTAAAGACTCGCGGTCAACGCCATTCGACTCAGCATAGTCAATAAATCCCCGAAATGACTATGACCTTTGACCTCCGACCTCAACGTCGGTCACGTGATACCATTTTTTCGAACTCTAAGATTTTCGGCAATTCATGGCCGTTTCTCACTTGTTGGGAATACTTCGGTATCACAGCGGTAATGTATGCGACTATTGTGTATCACGTCTTGGGCTGAAAATTCAAATCAAGGAAAGTATTATTAGGCTCTTCTGTAAGGACAGACTCTGTAACAACAATATTTTTATATTTTTTTATTTAAAAACTTCATGTACAGAACAATACATTGGCGGACTTAATGCCAAGGGCATTCTCTACCAGTCAACCGTAGGGTGATATAGAGATAAAATAAGTACGTGCATAGGCATACAGTAGCATTATTAATATACATGTATTTAAACTAAAGAATAACACAAAAGTAGCGATATTTATATAATATAATATAAAAAAAACCTAAATATGTCATATAAATAAAATAAAATATATAAATATAAATATACAGACGAACGTTTGTGGACATCCTGACTTCATGAGGGAGCGCATTCCAAAGTAAAACGAAATTGACGAAGAAGGAAGAATGCAGGAAACCAGATGTATGGGAGGGACAGAGTAAGAGGAGGTTATTGGGAGAACGAAGATTTCTATCATAATTGGAACATAGGTATTGGAAAAGGCAGGTTAAATATGTGGGGGTAGATATAAGCATTTAGTGAGGTTAGAATAGAAAATAATATTGTAAGGGCAGGCAAACTACGGCGTTGACGAATGGGTAACCATTTTAAAGTGGATTTATAAGATGAAATATTATGGTCATTTACTGAGATTATAATTTAAAACTGATGTAAAATTTAAGTGAAATACACCTCTCAGTACACTTTCAGGAGTATAGGCGTGAAAAAATATAAATAGCAAATATGTATGTATATAATGAGATATGAAAAAGGCAGACACTTTTATTTTCTAAATATAAATTCACATTTACTGAATAGACTATACTAAAAATAAAACCTCTGTAATATTCGCGACTGCATTTAAAATGAGAGCGCTGACATATAAAGTTTATTAATTTCTTCTGTTAAACAAATGTCTTGTTGAATTATAGCTCAGTACCGGACCACAAGGGTTTCCATGGTCCAACAGTGGACCATGACAGTCCTGTGCTGTTTGGGATACTGGCACACCCTGATAATAAGGTAAGCAATCTTCTAGATCTGCACGGATGGTGCAATTACTTCAGTGGTCGCGACGCTATTGTTTAACTGCACGGATGGCGTAGTGGTTTAAGTGGAAGCCTCGCCACTGCCGCCGTGACGAGTGGTGTGAGTTCGATTCCCACACGGGATAAAAATTTATGTGTTGTGTCCCATTATTAGTTGTGCCGCCTCTGGGTGTTCTTCGTGTCTGTTGTTTGAATGTTTGTTAAGTATCCTGCGACACAGGAACAATTCCTAGTGCGGGAGCTCATAAAAAACATAAAAGCTGTGTGCTGTGGGTTCCATCCTCACACGGGATAATTTGTGTCATCCTCAAACAGTTGTGACAATTTTGGGTGATCTTTTTAACCGTTGTTTGAAATTTTGTGAAGGCTTCTAATTAATTTATATTAATTTTTGCAATGTAATACTTGCACATCCTGAGAATAAGGTAAACTACGGTAGAAGGCATGCCTTCTTACTCATATTTTAATCTGTCAAGTCTTAGAATAAAATACTTATATAAAATATATTGTGTTTGGCCACCGATGTGCTGCTGCGACTCAATAGGTTAAAATGATATGTTTATGAATATGTTTGGATATTTGATAGTTAATCATGTGTAAAAGCTTAATCAGATTTGGTTAAATTTGGCACCTAGATGTTGATGGTGTACTTGATACGTTATATGCTAGTATGCTGTTTTGGATTCATTAGGTGATGCAGCGGGCATAAAATAGTTTCAAGCATAATAAATAAATATTCATTTTCGTTAGTGTATCCAGTTTGATGCAAATGTCATTTCTTTTTAAACACCGTTAATATGTTTAACTGGCCAGGTGATATAAGTTTACGAGATCTTGTGATGCCGGATGCGGCTCCCGGGTCAAAAAGGGGTATTGCACTTTTTTGTTAGAAAGTTTCTTTATGACTACAAAGATTGCCGTCTTTGCGTGGAACCTACAATCATAGCTGGTGAAATGAGGGTGAATACACCATGCAAGTGTGACCCTATATATACAGGGTGTTTGGAGGGTGAGTAGCCATAGGAAAATGGTCGATAGGTGATGGTGTTGGCCACGTGTTGCGCCTACTTAAATAACATTTTGCCTTAAGTTTAATGAGTAATAATTTTTTTTCTATTTTTCTAGAAAATCTCCATTTTTTTGTATAAAAACTTTAATTATTTTTTTAATAACCGCTGAAATGTTAAAAAAATGATGTCATTTGTTAGTGTAATCTTACCTTATTCAGATTTAATCATAATTTCATACAAACAATTCAAAAAGAAATAACAGTGAAGTAACAAACGTTCATAAAAAAAAAAAAACTTCCTTATGTCACATGGTAAAATAAAAAAAACTTACGGTGTATGGCATTTACAAATGTTTTTAAAAACTTCTCTAGTTAATTCTCTTTCGAACGGTATGTAACATGTATCATAACTAACCAGGTAACTCAACAAAAACCGGTTTGTCGTCACGAATGCATTAAAAGGGTGAAAACCTAAATTATTCAATTGAGCAGGTAAAATGTTTTGTTTTGGATGACGCAACGAAAAAGTGCAATAGGTTTAGCTGTTGCACTTTTTTGTCTTCTATTACTATGTATGTACTTTATTTTGGGGCAATTAAAACAAAAAATTCCGTTGTGGTATGGCTTAACCTGATTTCTTGTTTCATTATCACAAATGCATTATCTATTTTTTCAATTAATTGCTCTCTTGTTTCAATGGTTTCCGTATACACTAGAGCTTTAACACGACCCCAGACATAAAAATCAAGCGGTGTTAAATCCGGCGACCTTGCAAGCCATGGGATGGGACCATTTCTGCCAATCCAAGCGTTGGGAAATGAATTGTCAAGGTGTTCCCGGACTGCTAATGTCCAGTGCGCTGGGCAGCCATCTTGTTGAAAAACAATGGATTCTGAACATTTGGAACTCCATCCATGAGTTCGGGCAAATCATTTATTAAAAAATCTAAATAATTATTGCCATTCAAATTGTCTGGTAGATAATGTGGACCAATAAGTGTATTGCCAATTAGTCCTACCCAAACGTTAACTGAAAACTTCCTTTGATGTGTCACCGCTCTTTTCTTTTTAGGGTTTTCATCCTTTGGGGCCCAATGATGCAAATTATGAAAGTTTACAATGCCTTCCCTTGAAAACTTTGATTCATCCGTCCACAGGATACTTTTTAAGAAGTCGCGGTTGTCAACACCCATGTGTAACAAGAGACGGCAAAACTGGACGCGTCTTTGATAATCGTTTTCTTCTAGACCTTGCACGGGAGTGTAATGAAAAGGATACTTTCCATTAGCGCGAAGAACAGACCACACTTTCCATGGGCTTAGATTTAGTGTTGCAGCTACAGTGCGGATACTTGTTGTGGGATCTTCATCAAAAGCTTCCAAAATGCGTTCGTCATCAGCAACGTTACGTTGTCTGGCAACTCCAGGTTCACGGCGATTTAGATTGCCAGTTTCCCTTAAGCGTCTAAATGTCGTTTCAAAAGTATGACGATTAGGTTGACGTCTATTGGGAAAACGCTCTTCATAAATTCTTTTTGCTTCTCGTCCATTTCCATCAGCTTTGCCGTAAGCCATCAACATATCAGCGTATTCCTCGTTAGTAAAAGCAGCCATTAAAAATAACAGTAACAACAAAACTTAACAACAACAAACGAAAACAAAAATAATGCGCAGAGCGGAGTTGTGAAGTACAACACGTGAAGTAGCAAAGAACAACAAGTGTCGACTAAATGCACCCGACAGGGTGCGCAAGGGCCAAAGGGAGCATAATAGTCAACCGATGAAAGAGATAGCACAATACTTTTAGCTGTGTTACAATGAGACAAAACATTTTACCTGCTCAATTGAATAGTTTAGGTTTTCACCTTTTTAATCCATTCGTGACGACAAACCGGTTTTTGTTGAGTTACCTGGTTAGTTATGATACATGTTACATACCGTTCGAAACAGTATTAACTAGAGAAGTTTTTAAAAACATTTGTAAATGCCATACACCGTAAGATTTTTTTTTTTACCATGTGAAGTTGACATAAGGATGTTTTTTTTTTATTTATGAAAGTTTGATACTTCTCTGTTATTTCTTATTGAATTGTTTGTATGAAATTATGATTAAATCTGAATAAGGTAAGACTACACTAACAAATGACATCATTTTTTTAACATTTCAGCGGTTATTAAAAAAATAATTAAAGTTTTTATACAAAAAAATGGAGAAAAAATTATTACTCATTAAACTTAAGGCAAAATGTTATTTAAGTAGGCGCAACACCTAGCCAATACCATCACCTATCGACCATTTTCCTATGGCTACTCACCCTCCAAACACCCTGTATATTATGTAAATTAGTTAGAAATATAATGAGTGTGAAGAACGAAGAAGAAAATGCCAAGATCGTAGCAAGTAAAACGTCAAGTCTTTTTCACGGTAGGCAGCGGCTTTGCTGTGTCCTGACATTGCTGAAGTCCATGAGCAGCGGTTACCACTTTCCATCAGGAGGGCCAGGCCACTCGGTCGTCTGCCGCCAAAAGCAATAAAAAAAAAAAAGAAAACCGTAAACATTGCCTTCGCCGCTGGAAAACGGGTCTAAATCTTAAATGACCCTAGAAACTAGCGTGCTGAACGCAGATAGGCCTGATGGATTTACTGGCTATATGGATTGACTGCACGGATGGCGTAGTGGTTTAAGTAGTTGCCTCGCCACTGCGACCGTGCCGTGTGTTGTGGGTTCAAATCCCACACAGGACAAAAATTTGTGTGATCCACAAATGGTTGTTCCGAGTCTGGATGTTCTTTGCGTCCGTTGTTTGAATGTTTGTAAAGTCCTCCGCGATACAGGACTTATTCCAAGTGCGGAAACTGTCTTTAAAAAAAATATATATCTTATTATTGCTTTTCTTCAGCTCCTGTCGTGTCCTCCGGCGATGCGGTTCATAATCACCTCTGTGGGAGGTAAACAGCGTCGGCTGCTGCTTCGAGGTGACTCCGCTGGTGTGGTCTCCTTGTGGAACGTGGATGATGCCGCCGTTCCCACGCCTAACCAGATGGCTTGTGAGTTACTGTACATTATTTAGGCTATAGAAATAGTATAATAAGCTTCTCTGTCCACCTCCTTCGTAAAGCAACCGAAACGTCGGGGAACGTGTAAATATATTAATAAATAAATAAATAAATAAATAAATCTAAATAGTTCAATAATTCAAATAGCTTAAAGTAGTAGTAAATTTTAACAGAATTGGTTTAATTGTTTCAAAATTGTATAATAATAATAATAAACGACGCGGTATAATCCGTATAAAGTACTCTAATTACAATACTACACATTATTTAATCTATACTAAAATTATAAAAGGCTCAAATTTTTTTTATTTTTTCCCCCTTACCCGCAACACTATCTAGCCCAAACTAAGCAGAGCTTGTACTATGGGACAATGCATAAACATACATATAGGTATACTTTTTTTTGTAAATACATGATGCATGTTATACATAGAAGCACCCAGACCAAGACAAACATCCATGTTCATGCACACTAATGTTTGGTTTGTGCGGGAATCGAACCCGTGACCTCAGGGGTAGCAGTCGGTTACACTAACCACTACGCCATCGAGGCCGACTTTGATTAGAGTTTCAAGGATTAATAGCTGTTTAGGTAACGAAGTACCAATATTTTTTTTGTTCACTCCATCTAAGCTAGAATGCTGTTTTTAGATATAGGTGGTGAGAAGATCGAACCTAATGACCTTTCGGTCGCGATGTCCGATATCTTCAGCCGTTAGGTGTTTGTGTGTAGGGGTGTTCCCAGGAACAACAGAAACGATTAAAAAAAAAAAGCAAATTAAAGTTACATGAGTTTTACTATGTATGTATCTTATGTGGGGGCCAGTCAGTGCAGACCGGCGACACTTCGACCCAGTGGGATCTATTGTGTCGACACTTTCCCAAATAACGACTGCCATAGATGTTCATGGCAGCCGGGACCGACAGTTTAACGTGCTCTCCGAGGCACGGAGCAGGCGATAATTGTCAATCAATACGCACATTATTTCGTAAGTTATAAACTAAACTAAAAAAGTAAAGTTATATAACTTCCGAAAGTCAGAGGTGCGCGACGTGGGTTCGAACCCGAGACCCTCTGCATTGCAGTCTGTTGGTCTCCCCACTAAGCTATCGCTAGTCTTAGTAACATGGGCTGTGTTTTCATGACATGTCACGCATATGCAACCACCAGTGCAGTTATTGTATCAGCCTAGTAAGTATACGGGGCATCCCACCTGGTAGTCAGTTTATGAATAGGGCCTGGGATGAGGCCTTATAATAAATAAAACATTATATTAATATTGCTATCTTTTTAGCTTTTGTGAATTTTTTATTATAATAATAATAAAATCAATATAATACCCTACACACTACTAGAGTTTAAATGGCCTTACCTCAATTTCGAGTTTAGTTTCTGTTTTATTAACAGTGTGATATGCAAGTGTATATTTCCTAAATTATAAAAACATATATGTATAATATGTAACGTGTATTAGGTAACGCGATCATGCATAATGTTTACCGTTTTTATGCTTGACGTTTCGACCTGGTTACAACGGCCGTGGTGACAAGCTGACTCACAGAGACAGACATATTATATGTATATATCGCACTCTTAATAAAACAGCGACTTAACTCGAAATTTGAAAGTAAGGCAATTTGAACTCTAACTGTATATGTTAAATTCTAATATTATATTTGTGTTAAATCTTTGCAATAGAGTTCAAATTTGTTTAATCCGAAATACTGAGATAAGTCCCTGTTTTATTAAGGGTGCGATATATACTAGCTGCCCGGACAGATATATATATATATGTATATATATATATATATATATATATATATATATACACATATATATATATATATATATATATATATATATATATATATATATATATATATAATATATATATATATATCATGCAACGCGAAAGTTTAAAAGTTATTATAAAAACATACCAGGAATGGATCATTTTATAAAATCTATTGTTATTATAATATCGATTTTCTAAATACTGTTATGAAGATTGAAAAGTTTTGAATAGCGCGAGTTGGCGAATCTGTTCGCAGTATAGGTATAATATCTAATATTGATATGAGAAATATTTGTTGACAGCACACGCGCCTATAGTGATGACAAGTTTGGACTTGGCCTGGGCGGAGATGAATCCTAGTCCAGTTGGCATTCTGGACCAATTGAATCTTCCTGATGAACCAGGTTTGTAAACCACTCATTGTTACGTTACATGTTGTGGAAGGGGGTCTCTCTTTTTGGCCATGATTTATTTTAATCGCATACTGAATGCTCGCAATTATTTTATAATTTGACGATTCTTACTATATACACAATTTTAAAGGCTTCTTACTAATGTAGTTTAGTTCGACCCGAAACTTTAACATTTACATTTCATGGTGCTACAGTTCAGTAAATTATAATTCGTCTACATCAGCCAGCTAGTTAGTATATTGTACATTGAATTATAATGTTTTGTTCCAGAAATAAAACTGACTGCCTCCATATACCTGCTGGCCGCCAACCGTTTGGTGGTGGGTCGTGAAGATGGTTCCATAGTCATCGTCAACGCTACGCACACGGTCCAACTGCAGTTGTTACACGGCAATCATCAACAGCTCGATGGTAAGTACCATTTTATATAATTACTATGGTAAAATCCTTTTTCTATCATTTGATAAATAAGATACAAGCTGTCCAAATCTGATATTAGGTACCAGATTTAAAGCTTGTACTTAATTTTGCAGATATTTGAAAAAATGTCTTTCTATTCGAAATATATATACATTTTGCCCAGAGCTTCGGTTGCTTTAATATACATTCTGTGGATACATGTTTATCCCTCGAGAAGAGTACTTTTTCTGGATAAAATGGTGATCGGTCGAGTAGTTACGGCGTGCAAGCGTAACAAACAAACTTCCATTCGCATTCATAACATTAGTAAAGATTTTTCTTTGTATATTAATGTTACTATCTGAGTTAAATAATAAAAGATTGTGAGTCAACTATTATATTGGATTGGACTAACAGGTTATATCAGACAACCATGGTACATGTACATGATTTTCAAAAATCTTCTCTTGCAGATTGGCCTCCGCATCAGTTGCTTCACGGACATATAGGACGCGTCAACTGTCTTCTTTACCCACACCACGTTCACCAGAGGTATGATATTGTCATGTTATTTGGGATACTTTTCTTTAAATATTCGACTCATTTAGTTCAAAGTCGTAAATATTCAACGTTCGAGATCCTAAAATTATAATATGTATATTTTTTATGTTGCCTATCAAAATAACCAAATCGTGTTAACATCAGTAAAGACTTATTTGCAGGCCCTTTATTAAGGAGTCTGTCTATATATCTCTGACTATTATTTATGACTTGAATTACACATACACTTAGACATACACACACGCACACGCACACGCACACGTGTTACGTTATGACCTAAATGAATAAATTATACGTTCATAAGTGTTTTTGTGACCCATATGAATAAATGATACGTTCATAAGTGTTACTTTGTGACCTAAATGAGTAAATGATTTTTGACTTTGGCTTTGACTTGAACTGTTCTTGTACTACAGATATGATAAAGCTCACCTGGTATCTGGCGGCATAGACTTCGCAGTGTGCCTGTGGGACCTGTTCAGCGGCGCCCTGCTGCATCGCTTCTGCGTGCACGCCGGCGAGATCACGCAGCTCATCGTGCCGCCGCACGCCTGCAGCGTGAGTACTGCGCGCGGCCTCACAAACCACGATAATGCACATATATTGCAGAAGTTGTCATTTTTGAATAAACCTTTTACTAATAGCACCTTAATGCCTTAGATATCCCAGTCCTAAATCCTTCTTCCCTTTTTGTTTTTTTTTTATACAACTAAGGTGGCAAACAAGCATGAGGCCCACCTGAAGGAATGTATGTATGTATCTTATGTGGGGGCCAGCCAGTGCAGACCGGCGACACTTCGACCCAATGGGATCTTTTGTGTCGACACTCTCCCAATAACGACTGCTATAGATGTTCATGGCAGCCGGGACCGACGGCTTAACGTGCTCTCCGAGGCACGGAGCAGGCGATAATTGTCAATCAATACGCACATAATTTCGAAAAGTCATATAACTTCCGAAAGTCAGAGGTGCGCGACGTGGGTTCGAACCCGAGGCCCTCTGCATTGCAGTCTGTTGGTCTCCCCACTGAGCTATCGCTGCTCTGCCATTAGCTTTAGTGCCATTCTGCCACCTGAAGGTAAGTGGTCACCATAGCCTATGGACGCCTGCAACACCAGAGGTATCACTTGCGAGCTATCGACCTTTTAGGAAAGGAAAAAGAGAAAAGGGAAGTTTGTAGGGAAAGTAGCTGGAAGGAGGAAAGAGGATGATCGGACCTACGGCACTCTCACTCACCGAACGAAACACAACAGTAGGAATACTGCTATTTCACGTCGATATTCTGTGAGAGGGTCGGCCTTCCCCGGTCAAGCCGGCCCATTCATGCTCAAATCAGTGAGACTCTACTACTCTACAAAATCCTATGGATGACGCTAAAATACTCAAGGCAAATTAGCACATCTTCTGTTTATTGGAAATGGAATAAAATTGACAAAGTATGTCACTGCTTTCGTCCTCAATATATGGTGTATCTTAATTATAATAATCATAAATCATAATAAGGATTGTAAATAATGTTGCAACTATATATAGTACCAAGAGTATTAACAAATAATGTTTGTCTTATTTTACAGACGCGGATACAGAAATGCATCTGCTCCGTCGCTTCGGACCACAGCGTTACGTTATTGAGTAAGTACATACATACATACATACATATATTTTAGACTTCTGCTTCTATACTGCTTCTACGAAAGGTGTATGACATTCATTCATTTGGCTAGCTATCGTTTAATAGCAACTATAGATGGCAAGCCTGTTACTGTCTACCATGAACTTTTTTGAGAATACAGTAGAATAAAGCTGATAATTTTCTCTTTGAAACGTATCACGTTGATCCATTTGCGAATCAAATCAAAGTCATTTAATTAATAATATTTATTGTATAGTTGATTTTGCCCACGGCTTTGCTTGCGTTAATGTAGATTTCGTCAATATCTTTCTGTACCTCGAGGACAATACTTTGTTCAAGATGAATGTTGCGAAATTTCATGATGACCGGTGTAGAAGTAGGCGTGAAAGCGTAACAAACAAACTCACATTCGCATTAATAATATAAGTTATGATTTTACTTGCATTTCTTAAAGAACGCACCAAGGAGCACTGAAGCACGAACATCTTTCGCAGTCTGACTGACGAAGTAATTACCGTAACTATGTGAGAGAAGCTTGCTTGATACGAAAATAAAGCAAGCCTGATATATTCTTAACAGTAAATGGTAAAGGTATTGGCACTGCCAAGTAACTATATGTATATTCTCTACCAGGTCTATCAGAACGCAAATGCGTGACGTTAGCATCCCGTCACCTGTTCCCCGTGGTGACCATCAAGTGGAGGCCCGCGGACGACTTCATGGTGGTGGGCTGCAGCGACGGCACTGTCTTCGTCTGGCAGATGGAGACTGGACATCTGGACAGGGTGCTGCATGGTAAGACTTTCACATCATTGGGGTTTTTATAAGCCAGGGTTTACCAGACCGCTGTAATAGTGACTTGGTTTATTAGACTGGCTATTTGGCTAGGGTGTTTCATGGTAAGACAAACCAAAGATCTTTTTGTAAGCAAGGGTTAACAATAGTAATGACTATTGATTACCCTGGTTTACAAGAACCATGATATATAGCTGAGATATCAACTGTTAATTTTGCCTATACGTTGTATCGATTGGATGTTGTCGACCATATTTCGCCGATCGAATTTTGACGATAGTGTTCTGCCAGCTATGTTTTGAAGAGGCCTACTAAATAAAAGTAAAATATATTGAAGTTGATGTGTTTTTGGTTCGACTGTGTTGTTCTACTGGAACTTTTAGGTACAAAATTCTTCGTATTCATTTATTGCACTGATGTTGTTAAAAAGTTGTTACAATTTGTGTTGTTTCAAACATGAACCCTGTTAGGGCACAGCAAAATTATACATATAATTATATCAATTATCATTTTACAAGAATAAAATAAGGCAAGATCTATTTTAATTAATCTGGAAAATATTGTGTACTTAAGAAAATAAATGAAGTAATCGAATATCTAGATAGCACTGAATTTGTTTGTAGTTTGCAATATGGCTTAAAGCAAGTACCGCTTACATCATAATGGCGCAGTGGTATGAAAGCGACTGTTGTGAATAATGTCTCGCGGTCGATACTTGGGTCGGGCAGAGTGTTATTGGGTATTTCTGTCAAGATATTATCAGCAGTAGAGCCTCACTGATTTCAACATGAATGGGCCGGCTCTACCGGGGAAGGACTACCCTCTCACAGAGTATCGACGTGAAATAGCAGTATTCCTACTGTTGTGTTTCGTTCGGTGAGTGAGAGTGCCGGAGGCCTAATCATCCTCTTTCCCCCTTCCCGCTCCTTCTCCTTCCCACTACCTTTCCTAAAGGGACGGCAACGAGCAAGTGATGCCTCTGATATTGCGGGTGTCCATAGGTTACTGTGACCACTTACCATCAGGTGGGCTGTATGATTATTTGCCACATTAGTTGTATAAAAAAAAAAGTTGCAGCAATTAGACTGGGATTGTGCCCGGAAGACGGTAATAGCCTCGATCCATGTTACGTGGGTCTAAAATCACAGAAGGAAAACAGTGGTGTATGTATGGATATCTCATACTGCTATACCAATACAAATCACTCTATGTGGACTTACTGTGTGTAATTTTTCCCTCTCAACTATAGACACTTGTAATTTGAGTATATGTTTTTTTGCTGATCAACTAGGTATGATTGCCGAAGAAGTTCTGGCGGCATGTGATGAAGCCATAGCGGATGATCTTGGAGGGTCTCTGTCTGGAGGTTCCAGTGACGGCCTCGCCAATCCGGCTGTACATTTCTTCAGGTTAGTAGAACTTGCATGGTCTTTACTTTTACACTTTCCCCGACGACGAAGTGTAAAAGTAAAAATAAATTAAATCTAAATAGTTTAATAATAATTGAATTAGCTTAAAAATTAGTAAAGTTTAATAGTAGTAGTAGTGAAACAATTTTCAAAATTTTGTAATAAAGTGTCAAATAAACAACGCGATAAAATCCGTATATAGCAGTTTAATTTCAATGAATAATATTCGCGTAAATAGAAGACAATATTATGATATTAAATGTTGCCCTACAATTAGGTAATGTAATACATAAAGAGCGGCTAGGATGTGTGTACCCTGGCATTAACGAAATCCGTGCAGCAGGGGGTTGGCCGGACGCGGGTGGGATCTTATTATAATTCAAGCAATATTGGACATTATAATCTAAGATGTAGGGTTGCAATTACATTGTGGATGTATTTAGTAAAATTTACGAATGTATATGCCGATCAAGGTACAGTTGCACAGTTACACTGCGTACAGTTTTCTTTAATGTTGTAGCAAAACATAAGTAAAATAACATTTAAGAATTTGTAACACGCTTTTGTGACAGAAATTTTTTTTTTATACGAATTGCATCTAATAAATATCCTGAAATAAAGATGATAAGTTGCCATTATTATGTTTGATAAAGTGGGGAGACCAGCAGACTGCAATGCAGAGGGGTTCTCGGGTTCGAACCCACGTCGTGCATCTCTGACTTTCGGAAGTTATATGACTTTTCGAAATTATGAGTGTATTGATTGACAATTATCGCCTGCTCCGTGCCTCGGAGGGCACGTTAAGCTGTTGGTCCCGGCTGCCATGAACATCTATGGCAGTCGTTATTGGGAAAGTCAGTACCCTCTAATATTCTGACACTAGTTTAGCCTTAGGGTATCGTTAGCCTTCGGGTTGAGGAGGTCAGGTGGCAGCCGCTCCGTGTAAAAACTGATATCCAGTCAAATCCGGTTAGACTAAAAAAGCCGATCCCAAGTGACTTGGGAATAATAAAGACTAGGGAGAAGAAGAAAGCAATTTAATATCTCGGCAATGCTTATCGATGTCTATTTCTTTTACTGGTCGTATTGCCCGCATTAGAAATTATTTTTGCGTCGCCGGGGACGGCCACAGAACACTCAGACGCGGAACAACTACTTATGGATCACACAAACTTTTGTTCTGTGCGGGGATCAAAACCTCGACAGTCGCCACAGTGGCTAGGCGGTTACTAAAACGACTACGCCATCCGTGCAGTCGAAAGTTTTCTATTCTGTCCGCTGCATGGCATTTAAGTGATAAATGATTGTCTTCCACAGAGGTCTTCGCCACCGCAATCTGACAGCCATGAGAGCGGCTACCCAGCGAGGTCTGGCAGCACTTCAGCACTCCGGCCCGGCGGGCAGTGCGGGACCTTTAGCAGAGCCCGCCAGGGCCCGCCGCGCGCAACTCACTGTGCAAGGGTTCAGGTCTAACCCAGCTGGTACGTAATACACTTAGGTTTGGTAATGATTATGAAAGAAGGAAGTTAAGAGACGTCTACAAACCAGACGGGTGACGGTGTGTAAGTCTGGTTGTGTGTATGTGTAAGTGGGATTGTGTGTGTGCCAGTATAGTGTGTATGTACGTGTGATTCCAGTTAAAAGTTAAAAGTAGATAGAAGATACCAGTTAAAAGCCAGCTTTTATTGGCATCCAGATTTTCGTTCTGCTACCTGTAATCTGTATATATTCAAGCTTGTAACCGGTTAAATCTGTCATTTTTTGACTTTATGGATGGCGTATTAGTTAATGGCTCACTCTAGTGCTAGGTTAGGTGCTATTCGATATTAAAATATTATTATTTTCTTATTAATTTTATTATTTATTACAAAAGTCGTTATTGTAGAAATCAAAATGAATATCTTTAATATTAGACCGCCTTAGTGGCATTGTGAAAGTGAAGTCTCGGCTTCGATTCCCGAGTCGGAAAAGTATTATTGGATTTCCTGATAAGAAATAAAAACGAGTTGTGACTGGCTTGCCTAGTATTACGTGGGAATAGGCAAAATGTGGTTCTAATTCACTTTTGCATACCCTTTCGGCGATGTACGCATGAGGATAGCCTCATCAGCCTATATAGATATACCCGCTAATATTATTATTGTTATCCAGATCCTGAGAGCCACATCCTCTTCTTTGACATCGAGGGTCTGATAGTGGAACTCCTCAGCGAGGAGTATTCGGCCATGAGTCCTGCTAGTTTAGAAGTAAGTCTGACTATCTAGATAATAACAGTTTAGAGTTGGAAGATATCTGGCCTGTCCGATCCAGGTTACACAGATCTGCGACCCAGCCAGCCAAAATTGGGCCATTTCATGTCTAGGCTTGTATTAACTGCTTCGCAATATTGTGGTGTAAACTGCGCTCGCGTTGTGCTTGGTGAGGTCTCGGGTTCGTTCCCCGGATTTGCAATAAATTTTCCCTGTGCAGTAATTCTCAGTAGCAGTGCCCGGTAGACGTTAATTGGCTCACTCTCTTTTAGGTGTGATCTAAAAGTGGGCGTAACACTTCCGATTCAAATTTCGGTCACGTAAATAAAAAATAAATAGTGCACAGGTGTGTGCGCAAACACAAGCGCACTCTCTATTCTCTCTCATGATGCGATTGGACGGTAATCCGACACGACCGGAGAGCGATCAGGCGCAGGACCAATGGCTTAACGTGCTTTCCGAAGCACGGGGATGTCTAACACCGCCAACTACCTAACTTTGAGCTGGTATTGAGATTACAGAAAAATCCAATAACTTTTTTGACCCGGCCCTGTCGCATTGACTACTGCTGCGCCACGAAGCGTAGGATCAAAAACAATATCTGGCGATGTGTGGGTATGATACATTTCTGCATACCCCTGAAAATTTAGGCACGCGGCATTAATTATGTTATTTCCTGTAGCAGTGCTGGGAGATGGTAATATGACTGCACGGATGGCGTAGTGCTTTAAGTGGTCGCCTCGCAAGTGCCACTGCGCCAAATGTTGTGGGTTCAAATCCTACACGGGATAAAAGTTTGTGTGATCAAGAAATGGTTGTTCCGAGTCTGGATGTTCATCGTGTCCGTTGTACGAATGTTTGTAAAGTCCCGCAACAGAGGAATGATTCCTAGTGCACGTGTTATTTTTAAAAAGGCCTTTCTCTATTCAGAATGCTAGAGGAGATAGGATCATTGAAGATTTAAGCCTTGCTACGATCCTGGAAATTTCTAGAGCGGGAGTAGCTTTTATTAAAAGATTTAAAAAAATAAGCTCGCCCTTCACTATAGGGTCCAAAGACATAGCTGGTGACATGTGGATGTAATACTTCTGCCCCTTCGGCTTATATACAGGCATGATTCTATGGATCTCTTGTTGTTCCAGGCAGCAGGTTTGATCACGAGCGAGTACATGAAGGTGGCTGCCCTCACGCAGTCTGCCAGTCCTGATGCCACCAAGAGGATATCAGGTAAGATGTTGTTCCATACTTGTAAAATGGCCAAACTAGAGTTTAGGATAGGCAGAAGGTCGCTGAAGTAATTCCAGTTCTAGTGATCCACCTACGATTTAAGGCAACGAGTTGGCAAAATGTTTAGTCGGTAGGTTCCGGAAATCTCCATTTTTCTCGGGTGAGCCCATAATACCCTTTTCATTCCCGTTTTCCCACAGAGAAGGGAACCCGGGAGCGGTAAATGGAATGCCAATGTTAAACAAAAGGCATGTCTTAAGGATTATTAAAAAGCCAAAATTAGTTATCTATCTTTTGGTTGTTTGAATAACTAGAGATAGAATTTTCTAGAAAATCCATTATACTTTTCCTGATACTACACAAGTATCTGAACTAGATGTTTTCCAAGATCTCCATTGCTGAACCTGGCTACAGGTGTTACAGTAATGGGAGTTGGGGTGTTATTAACCACATAAAAAATAATATCTTAAGCAGTTTAAAATGGCGGTAGCTCAATGGGTAAGGCATTAGACTGTCTTGTGATGTAGAGTTCGTTGGTTCGAATCTCACCCATTACACTATCGACCTGAACACAATCCTAACACCAGCATTTTAAGTTAGCTGGAGGGTTAACAAGAGTGCTATTATTTGAAACCTTTATTACTTTTAGAATACTTACCCGTATTAGTAACACAAATTTAAAAAATCATTTTCGTATATCTATCGCCGGCAGAACTGTCAATCTAAAAATTATATTATTAATATTATACTACCGTCAATTTAAATTAAGTATATCGATACACATACACACATAAATTTTTAGCTTTGCTTAGTATAATTAGTTAATTCTATTATAATAAGTTGGAAATTGTACAACCGTTATCAACGATCAACAATGAGCATTTAACCGGTCGTATTCCGCCGGCTCGCATACCAGCCGGCAGATTTGTACCCGTCGTAGGCCGGTGGGTCGCATGCGGGCCACCAAATTGGCGCCAAAACGCCGCGCGCCGCCTTCGCTTAAAACCGTATATTACCAACCTTACCGATCAAAACTGATTGCCTATTGGCTACGAATAGCCGTACAAATCTGCCGGCTGGTATGCGAGCCGGCGGAATACGACCGGTTAAGATGTTGTACTTATTTTGAATTAAAATTATTTATTATTATGATTATACAATAAAATACTTATGTATTTGTATCCCCCACGCTTACATTGACGGATAGATTTCTTCGGCCGTGTGAAAGACAAGGCCGGAGATATGGAGCGGATATTAAAGGAAAAGGATAAACATGGTTTGTAATTCTACTAAAACTTGACTGAAATAAAAAATAAAGATATCTTGATGAAACTCCTCGTTAGAATATATTGTACTGATGTGTGCGAATTTAAACAATAGGGTTTAAATTACATTATGCTGTAAGATATAGATCTTACAGCATAATGTTTCATATCACTTGCGCTATTATAAGATCTCATAGGGGTTTGAGTAAGATATTATTTGCCGGGATGATAACGAAGCGTTGAATCGATATCTAGTCATTTATTTGATCGAAACTACTGGCTAATAATATTGTTACGTGCTGGGTTCGACGGATAAGAATGCAAACAATATTACCGACTAAAACACGTTTTATTCAAACACACAATTAAATTTAAAACACAACAAACACTATACCACACTTTTTCACTGTACTGCTTCAAACTCCGTAGTATTTTCGCTTCCGTTCGCTTCGATGAACACTTGATCGCTTACGATTATAAACTGACTTGGCGGTGCGCGTGCGCTCTATTTATACGCGGGTAAAGCGTTTCTAGAGTTTTCTAGTAACGCTATACCCGGTATGTAAGCAGTACGATGTTTCGAGAAAGTACCAGCGTTCTCTCTATGATTCTCGTACCCATACTACGTAGTTCCGTAAGATGTTAATAGATGGCGGTGTAATAAATTATTAGATGGAACTGCCGAGTCTTTCCCACAATGCCGAGAGATGTCACTGGGCGTAACAATATTAATCAAGAACAATTGCCGTACAAACTGTTACTGCCTCAGTACTGAGAGACTCGAATCACATATGGGACAAAAAAATGTGATTCACATTCGCACCCTTATTAAAACAGAGACTTATCTCAGTATTTTGGATTAAACAAATTTGAACTCTATTGCAAAGATTTAACACAAATATAATATTAGAATTTAACATATACAATTAGAGTTCAAATTGCCTTACTTTCAAATTTCGAGTTAAGTCGCTGTTTTATTAAGAGTGCGATATGGTTGTTCCGTGCCTGCGTATTCTTTGTGTCTATTGTTTGTATGTTTGTAAAATCTCCGACGATACAGGATTTATATCCTATAGCAGGAGTTGTCCTTTTAGAAAAGAAACTAGTATTATTCTGTAAGTTGTTGTTTATCTGAATGAAATTAGTAAGCGAATGACCTAGTTGCTGCGTCTCTTTTAGACCTACATCACCTGATAATAAGCCCGATAACTCTCTGGTACCATTCAGTGTATTAACAAAATACTAATCTATGTTTTCTTCATAGGTATTCTGGCCAAAATGAAGGAAGGCGCGGAGACTATGCAGACGAAACTGCAGGCGAAGGCAGAGCAGCTCAAGAGTCATCTCGAAGCGAAAGGTAAGTGAGCATGTATTTCACAGGAACTATCTTGGCCTTCTTACGTATAAAATCGCCTTTTTGTTTAGATAAGAGCGGTTACGTACTGTTTTACATACAAATTATTACTATAATATTTCGTTGAACGTCCTAGTTGCTTGACTTTAAATCAAGTATTATTAAAAAGAGAAAAATTTAATTGATTTATAATATCGATAATTTTAACACGATACGATACGATACGATTGACTGATAATATTTTTACTGGTATATACGTTAAAAGCTATTTTGGGCTATAGCACATTTATGTATGATGGTCGACCAATTACTCGGTTTTCGGAAATTAGATTAAGGCCTGGTTCCTATATTAAGGCCTGGTTCCCATATTAAGGCCTGGTTCCTATATTAATGCCTGGTTCCTATATTAAGGCCTGGTTCCTATATTAAGCCCTGGTTCCTATATTAAGAAACGATCAACTTACTCGACTGCCTGGATGTCGTAGCGGTTTAAGTGGTCGCATCGCCACTTCCGCCGCGCCTAGTGGTGGGGGTTCGATCAAAACGATGGACAACAATTTGTGTGATCCACAAATGGTTGTTCCGAGTCTGGATGTTCGTTGTGTCCGTTGTTTGAATGTTTGTAAAGTCCCCCGCGACACAGAAGATATCTAATGCGGATCTCCCGCATTAGATATCAAGTCTTTAAAAAATATAGTAGAATGATTTGTTTCTTGATATAGGAACTGGCCATAGAAACTTAGTTCAAAACTACGCAGATTTTGAAAGGCAGCAGTCGGCTATTTTGTCACTTTTAGTGTCGGTAGCTCAATGAATAATTCGATTACCACCAGATCATTAATTCATTTTATTGAAGAACGGATACTTTATAAATCAATGGCATCTGTGATTCTATGGTAAAGGCACATAAATATTGAATTTAATTTTGTCTTTATTGATAACTAGCTGATCCGCACAATTTCGTCTGCGTCACATAAGACAATATTCCCCATTTTTTATAGCCTTTCTCGATAAATGGGCTATCTAACATAAAAATTCTTTTTTTACTTCGTACCAGTAGTTCCTGAGATTATAAATAATAAATAAAAATAAAAATTTGTTTATTTCCAAAAAGTATTTACATTGTTAAAAGTCATATCCTGTGGCCCCACACTAGGCAATCCTGTCCTGTGGGTACCTGACGCGATTAATTCTTCGTACATACATTGATTATTATTGATTAGCGCGTTCAACTAAACAAACAAACAAACTCTAAAGCTAAAGCTTTATAATATTAGTATGGATAAGTCATAAATTAAAACAATCTTATCAAACTACCTTTTAAATCTGGATTTGTTTCGCTTTTTTGCGTCGTATAACAACGGTTATTATTATTACAGCTTCTAAGTAAAGTATTAAATTTATTAAAAGTATTATTAAACCACTTTTCATACCTATACATTAAATTGTCAAACAAATACTCAATGTCAGTGTGAAAACTGAAATATACTCAGCGGTTAAACTGAGGTATTTTAATTGCTCGGCCGAACTTGTCTAGGCGTTGGGCGTGGCTAAAATATTAGTGTCTAGTGTGAACACTAATTTATGTTTAAGCGTGTAATTTGGTTTATAATTGGTTAGCTACCATTTTATTGTATTAAAGACAACTTTCTACTTTAACAACTAACTATTGGAAATAATGGTGAAGAACTTGGCAAACATTCAAACAACGGCCACAAAGAAAATCAAGATTTCAGACAACTCGTAGAGCCTCGCTGATTTCAGCATGAATGGGCCGGCTCGACCGGGGAAGGACTACCCTCTCACAGAATATCGTCGTGAAATACCAGTATTCCTACTGTTGTGTTTCGTTCGGTGAGTGAGAGTGCCGGAGGCCCAATCACCCTCCTTCCCCCTTCCCGCTCCTTCTCTTTCCCACTTCCTTTCCTAAAGGGTCGGCAACGCGCCAGTGATGCCTCTGGTGTTGCAGGCGTCCATAGGCTACGGTGACCACTTACCATCAGGTGGGCCGTACGATTGTTTGCCACGGTAGTAGTATAAAAAAAACTATAATTTTGAAAGAATTATAGAAATTTAATAAATAACATTAGCCCTGTATTAAACTGTCCCACTGTTGGGCATGTGCCTCTTTTCTGTGTGAGAAGGGTTACGCCGTAGTCCACCACGCTGGCCCAGTGCGTGTTGGCAGACTTCACATATCCTCGAGAACATTATATAGAACTCGCCGATATGCTGGTTTCCTCACGATATTTTCCTTCACCGTTAAAGCAAGCGTAAATTAACTATTTAATACGCACGTAACTTCGAAAAGTCAAAGATGTGCGCCTTAAGATCGAACTGGAGACCTTTGCGTGGCAGCCCAACGGTTGCCCACTTGACTATATTATAATAGAAATTTGGATTTCTATTATAATATAGTCAGTTAGTAGTCAGTCAGTTTTCCAGCCAATATGATTGTGCTAGGAGAGGGTTCAAGTTGGAAGTGCACCTACCTAACTACCTTATTTATTACTTACAGTGACCTGCTGACCATTTAAATCACTGCGCCATATGTGTACTCTACAAGGCTCATTGACAAGGAAAATTAAAGTAACTCTGTCGGATTTAATTCTTGTAAATCCCTTAGATCCTAGGTTCAATGCCCAGTTTGATCAAACCATTATTGGCTTTTCTGTCAGGATGATCTTAATAGTATCACGACGTCTGGCAGTGTGTCCAGTAGATGATAATAGGCACACCTTCATAATGTCGTAGTTAAAAGCATAGTTGGTGAAATGTAGGTTTGATGCACCTATGTATTCCTTTCGGTATTTACTATCGCTGTGCCAGCAAGTGCACTATCTTCTTCTCTTCTTCTCTCTTAGCCGTTATTATTCCCAAGTCACTTGGGGTCGGCTTTTCTGGTCTAACCGGATTTGACTGGATATCAGTTTTTACACGGAGCGGCTGCCACCTGACCTCCGCAACCCGAAGGCTAACGATACCCTAAAGCTAAACCAGTGTCAGGATTTTAGAGGGTACTGACTTTCCCAATAACGACTGCCATAGATGTTCATGGCAGCCAGGACCAATGGCTTAACGTGCTCTCCGAGGCATGGAGCAGGTAATAATTGTCAACCAAGTGCACTATGATGGTAGAAAATTGCGGCACATGCGGTCTTTATTAATAAATGCATGCTCTATACAAGCGGCGCTACAGGCACTGCTGTAGTTGAAAGAAGTAAATGGCAGATATTGGTAGTGCTCCAATGGCTTTCGACATTTGTAACAATAGGTAAAGATTACATAGTACATAGTAACAGCGCTAAAGCAACTCCATTACGACATTTTAATACCATAAATGATGATTGTATGCATGTTGCTGTCATGTCGATAATATAGGCGGTATGCTTAATGTCCGAATCGGTACTGGATTGTTGGTATTGTCATCAGCTTGCTTGTGTGGTCCTAGATCTGGTTTTTAGGTTGGGCAATGTGATTTTTGGTTTTCTGTTTGGAAATTCTTATAGCAGCACGAAGTCTAGAAGTCGCCAATAGAACTTAAAAGCGCGCCTCGTGTTTTTTTAATTTAACGGTTATAGCATATTATATGTATTAATTTATTTATTGAAAGATACACCATCGACTTATCACTTACTATACAATTATAATATAAACAGGGAATGATATGAAGTGAAATGCCCTTACAGCCTGTACTGTATACAATACAATACTGTACATTTTGAACAAATACGCTTAACGTATGCACATTTACAAGTGTATTTATGATATTGTATCGTGCTTTGCGTTTTCTTTTTTATTTATGTACTATACTCGGCCACGCTTTGCTGTGATTCAATCAGATATTTTTAAGTTCACGTTGCCGTAGCAAAAAATAAATGAAAACACTGTTACATAAAAATGCAATGTCGTGTAAAATTCTAGTGAATCCATTGACAACTTTTTGACATTTGCGGACACAAACAAACATACGGAAGCTGTACTTAATATATATAAGAGCAGAAAGATCGATGTCACATTGAGCAAACATTGTATGGACATATGATGGGTATTGTGCAGTAAGACTATGTTAAACTTTCACACGTTTTATATTCACTCGACTTAGGATGAAACGGAGATACAGTTCCGTGATGTTATCGCACTAATTGCTAAAAGTGGAATGAATGTGCTGCGCACCTGAACATGGCGCTCGCTCGAGTAGATCGCACTCTACTCGCTCAACTAATTGGGTGCGAAATATAAAGTATTTTTTTTTTCATCTTATTTCTAAAATCATCTCTACCTCACTTGAAAATAAATGATTAGGATTGCCTTTAGATTCTTGCAAAACCATAACATCATCACCATCTTAATTCCATCTTCTCTTTCAACTTATTGCACATCGGTAGCCTGATACAATAGGTTTTCAATTATGTCTAGCATTCCAACAATTGACAGGTTAATGAGAAAATATCTGGCAATTATTGTCTGCTTTCGATCTTGTTAGTAACGTTGTATAAGGTTGATCTGAAGCTTGCGGCCGATTGCAAAATCATAGCATCTACATTCGATTAGGGTAAAGTGCTATTGAAGTTTTCTGTTAGAAATACCTCAGTAGATGGCAATTTGAGATGGCAGCTAAACATAAATATTTAATAGCTGATATACGACAAATAAAAATGAATAGATTATTGCCTATTTTCGACATCGGTTCAGATCACACTTTTGGTGTCTAGCCCGACAAAGTATTTTCGATGTCTCGTTGTGAACGCGACTGGCTAGCGTATTTTTTGTAATTTATAAAAATGTCTAGATTTACAAGTTTAACCGCGACACGCATACGCATTCAAGTAGGTAGACCGGTTTACAACAATACAAGGTTGTCAACCACGCCTGGTCTACCTACCGGCCTAGTCTGGACCAGTTGTTAGTACTAGCCCGCGGCCTGGTGTTGTCCGACAATATTTGCAAATAGCGCTTGACAGCGACAGGAATACAATAGCTAAAGATTATTTAGATATCCCTGATGATGAAAGATGGCCATCGCGATGAAATCTGGCATACAAATGAACCCCAGAAAATATATGCCGTCGGACAGGCACGCAGTGGTCCGGATTTCGATCCCAAGGCACGCATCTTTGACTTCTCGGTATTATAATAGTTAATTTAATTTAATTTAATAAATTTAATTTTTTTTCGACGACTCGATGGCGTAGTGGTTAGTCTAACCGACTGCCACGCCTGAGGTCGTGGGTTCGATTCCCGCACAAGTCAAACATTTGTGTGCATGAACATGGATGTTTGTCTTGGTCTGGGTGTTTCTATGTATAATATGTATGTATTTACAAAAAAAAAAAAGTATATATGTATGTTTATCCATTGTCTAGTACCCATAGTACAAGCTCTGCTTAGTTTGGGCTAGATGGTGTTGTGTGTATGTGATAGAATATTATATTATTATATAATTATCGCTCGCTTTACCGTTGAAGGAAAACATTGCGAGGTAACCTGCATGTCCTAGAGTTCTCCATAATGTCCTCGAAGACATGGGAAGTCTGCCAACCTACACTGGGCCAGCGTAATGGACTATGACCTAACCTTTCTCACACTGAAGAGGCCCGTGTCCAGCAGTGGAACAATTTAATACAGGGCTGATATATTATAGACACCTTGTTCAGCGCATTTTATTACTCGGCCTTCTGTATCGGTTTAATTTATGTCGAAATCTTGCTGTTTATATCCCACTCATTGTAATTTTGACAAAGTTCAATTTATGGTACAAGCTTAGTTAACAGGCAGTTCAGAGTTTCTTTAACATTGAGAGATCATGTTCCATTCCTGCTGGTAACTCTTAAATAAAGGTTCCTCTGTAATAGGGGCTAGATTATTGCATTCTACTGGACATATAAACCATTATTTTATTTTTAAATAGACAAGTTTCGCACTAGGGTCAATTCCAGTATCGCGGGGGACTTTACAAACATTCAAAAAACGGACACAAAGAACATCCAAACTCGAAATAACCATTTGTTGATCACATAAATTTATGTCCGGTGTGGAATTCGAACCCACAACACTTGGCGTAGTAGCAGTGGTGAGGCGCAGATTTAAACCACTAATCCATCCGTGCAGTCGTATGCTTTTGTCAATTCGAGCTACTCATTATGATCCTGTATTAATCGCACCCATGTTTTACCCACTATCGCAATAAAGTAGCAAGCGCATGGTCATTAAACCGATATTTTATTATCACTTGCCCATAGAGGAAGTGCAAATATGTACCTGTGCGCAAATGTGTATGTAAATTGTTTATATGTAATTAGATCTTGTTTTATTTATTCGGTTGAGTCTCCAAGGTGATCTACATTCATAAATTATTTCGACGAAATGATACCTACGGACACACGGGTTGTTTGAACGTCGAGCTTGCCGAGCATGTTGGCAATATAAGCCGTGTTGTGTATGTAAGTCTCACACTTGTTTATTTCCAAAGGCACACAATATATAGAATCGATGGACGACGATGCGTGGAAATTTACGCATTATTTACATATTTACTCATTTAAAGGCTCTGCTAGGGTGCAAGGTTGTAAAGTTGCCTATATACTTCTTATATCACGGAGGGCTTCACAAACGTTAAACAGCAGGCACAAAGAAACCCTTGGTTGATTTTCTTTAATTTTAAAGTTGTATTATTTATTGTATAGGTATATCCATAGCTTTTGTATACAATGTAGTTTAACTATATCTAGTAGCTTTATTAAAATATTTGACTTACATTTCAAAAGATAGATTTTTCGTGTCATAGCACTCCTAGGACATTACCGGCCACATTTGCAGTCTCCATACAATTACTGAGAAGCTCTTAAAATACAAACTATATAACATTTGTTCCAATTCGTGATCAAACCTAGGATCGTAACCGTTGCAAATATAAGTGCAAAGTATGCACCATCGGTATGTATAAAATTTGTTATAAAATTAAATAATTCATAAATTCATATAAGCCGAGCTTATCACCCAACACGCTCGCCTACTTACCAGCTAGTAAGTCCTCCCCAATAAAAGCCTACGCCCTCACCAAGGCAGTCTAGATATCAAGAAAACGAGTACAGCACACATACATACCTAATTGGATCTTATTATTATTTACTTAAAGGTCAGATTGCCGTGGCATTTGTTAGGGCCAGTGCTGGTGTCGAAACTGTCTGGAATGAAGTTTTCTTTGTCTGACATTTACGACTGAGGACCAGGAAATGGCATTTTGATGGTGTTGAACTATTTTATTTCGAGGTGTTCTGTAAATTTATTGCTCTGTATCGCCTTGGTGCAAAAACGTTGCTTTTAAGGCCATCAATTTGCAAGTGATACCCAGTGGCGTAGCGTAGTCGGGGCGGCAGGGGCACCCGCCCCGGGCGGCGCTTTTAGGGGGCGGTAAAATTTCACAATAAATAATAATATTTGTACATATTTAAACCATTTCATGACGAACGAGAGGAAATGGCAGATGTCCAATACACAATAATGATGACTGTTCTTGCCGAAAAGATCTTTAGAATGACTGTATATTATAGTCTTTTAATATGAAATACCTAAGTAAAAGGGCGGCAGAATTTTGTTCCGCCCCGGGCGGCTGACATCCGCGCTACGCCACTGGTGATACCCTTGATATTGTAAGTGTTCATAGTCTATTGTAAGTGCTTACCATAAGGTCGCATGTTTCTTTTTTTTTCTTATGATATGTCAATTTCCGCACTAGCAATAATGGCTGCGTCGCGGGAGACTTCAAACATTCAAACAACGGACACAAAGAACACCCAGACTCGGAACAACCATTTGTGGTTCACACAATTTTTTGTCCGTGTGGGATCTAACCACAACACTCGGCGTGGTGGCAATAGCGAGGTCACTTAATCCAATATACCATTTGTGCAGTATTTGCTTTGGCTCTTGTAAGAAAGTATTCAAAACGAAATTGTTCGAACTAGATTAGATTTATAGAACGCGTGAAGTACGTAAGTAGACCATTGAGCATTTCGTTAGCGTTTGTGTGTGTTTCTACAATAATATAATATCCTACAGACCGAATTTCGGTCACGCCGGCCAGTCTTAACGCAGACTGGCCAACTACGCAGGAGATATTAAAGTGCACAAGTGTGTGCGCAAACACAAGCGCACTCACTGAACACTAACTCTCATGATCCGATGGGACGGTAATCCCATTGTGGATCACACAAAGTTTTAGCCCTTGTAAGATTTAAACAGTTACGATTAAACTACGGACTACAATCATGCCTTGTCTTGATTATTAATGTACATGTAAGTGGATGCTCCTATTTACCATACTGCTGCTTTAGAGGCTACCATCAAATTGTATTAAATGCTTGAGTATGTTCAGTAATAGTTCATGGAGAAATGGTTGCAGCACCTTACAGCTCTTATGATTTGTAAACAAAAACTTGACGATTAAAAAGAGTGACCATAAGTTTCTTGCCCGTTCTTCTCATGAGCCCTACACCCTTGCTTTGCTGAACGTGGCAGAAAATGTAAATACGCAGAAAAAAATAGTGTAAATTTGACATTCATAAGTGTTACCTTGTAACCTAATCTGAATAAATTTATTTTGATTTGATTTGATTTGATTCGAAGTATTAGGTCCAACCGTGCAAAAAAATTAGCTAAAGGTAAGTATTTGCAAGCTTGAGATCATCTTTTAATGCGTAGATACTCATCATCCGATTTACGCAAACCAAAGCGAAGTGACCACATCCTGCGCAGCAATATCGATCAGATAAGTTATATTGTAGAAACTGCCTCTGTGGCGCAGCGGTAGTGAATGCGACTGCTGTGCATGAGGCCTCGGGTTCGATTCGCAGGTCGAGAAGTGAGTAGCAGAAGTTTTATTCGCTTTTCTATTAAATGAATTCTCATTATGAGAACTGTGCCTGAACTTGAGTCCGGTAGACGGCAATATGCTCGCGTTGGGATCCGAAATCATAGCTGGTGAAATATGGGTATCAAAGATACATACATATATGTATATGTATGATGCGCGTATTAATTTTCGTGAGAAAAGTCAAGGGTACAAGCTACCTCGTAGTAATCCAACACTGTCTAGAACCGCACTTAATACCCTGACTATAATACGCTTGCCCCTATTACGTAGGATATATCCATAACTTATCCGTAACTGTTTACACTTCTGCCAAATCCTTCTGGCATATGCAAGCGTGAAGTTACGTAGAGCATTTTGCAATATGAAGTTCGTAGTATATTCTAGATCGATGCGTTTACCATCGTTACCAAATGCCAGGTAATCGCTGGCCCTTGACTCGTTCAATTAAGTGATTACAAGTGATTATTCTCTTTACTAGTCTGTGACTACTTCGTGGAGTCATGTGTGACTGCAGCCAGTTTAAGAAGACCTATGAGTTGTATAGATTTGTTTCGCGATTAGAGCTCAAATGGTTTGGTTGGTGGTATTGTTGCGTTAGTAGGTAATGCGTTTTGATGGATGTTCTTTCGTGAAGTAAAACTGAGAAATGATATTTATTAAATGATATTTATTTCACTGTGAGAAGTTTCTAACAGAACAACACACGTTAGGCAAAGGTGTTTTCTTACACGGAACAGCCGATTAAAGCCAATACCGACAATTTTGCCTTCTCATATCTTTGCCGAAATACTAAAATTTGGAATTCACTGCTGAAACTCGTGTTTCTTTCTTCATTATCTTCTTCCTTTAAGCGGGGCGTGAAAAAGCACCTCCTTAGGCCGTCAAAGTTGAGACCTCGGCGCCACTTCAGTAGAGGACGTGGTGTGGAGGGCTCTGTTCGTGGACTACACGATTGTGTACCATCAGGCAATATGAAGTCATTTTGAATGACAACAATAAAAAAAATTGCCAATTTGTTAGTGACGGTAAAAATGAGCGTACTTACCCAGGGCAATATTACTCTCTTATAGGCCACGGGCATTAGCGGATCTAGAGAGAGAGTTCAAAGCTCCTTTAAAATAATCTGCGCTCCTGACAAATCTCTTATTCAAATTTTTTAGTACACTACCTCATGGTCCTCAGCCCTTCCAAACAAAAACCTGGTTTCGCCACTGGCTACCGGCGTACAAGTATTAGTATTGTCCCTGGGCTTCGCCTTTTGAGTAAGAGTTGCGAATGCTCCCATATCTACCTCTTCCATACCTTTAATTTCATCAATGAATGAAATAAACTGCTATATACGGGTTTTATCGCGTTGTTTATTTGACACTTTAATACAACATTTTGAAAATTTTTACACTACTACTACTATTTCGCGTAAATAGAAGACAATACAATGAATGAAATAATTTTTTTATTCTTTCTTTACCGTAGCTAACTCGTGAATGATACTCTTAGTATTGCAAGCGATTATAAGCTACGATAACCGCTTATTATCAAGTGGGCCATTTTGGCACACTTTGTAAATAATAACAAAAATCTTTACGTTTATTTTTCTGTGTTTCGTATTTTGTTTCGAACATGTTATGCATATTAGTGCTTGCATGTCAATCATAATTAAGCTTAAAAGAATATTTAATGTCTTGAGTTGCAGTGGCCCCTGACGGCCAAGTACATTTTGTTGGTTATCTAAATATGACATTTCAGCTATTGACAGATGATTGTTATGTGATTTAGGTTTACATGCCAAGACAGGTTAAACAGTTTACTATGATTGAATTTACGAGGCAATTACTGTGCCTTAAAATACCTCAAGTGGTTAATTTGCTTGCGATTTAATTAGCGCCATATTCATACTGCTTTAATCTAGATAAGAGCCTTTCTTTTTTCTTTCGAGCAAAATATATTAACTGGTGGATGCTTTTAAGTAACTTTCGTATTGTAGGTTTGTCTTTCATGAATGTTACTTCTTTACCGAAATCGTGAATCTAAGAAATACTTTTACAACGTTTATTGTTTGAACATCAAAAATTACTCAATACCTTTTCCATTGATGAATACATAGCTTATGGCTCTTTTATAGTAGTTTTGGTAAATGCTAATAATGCGTTGTGAGGCTGTCAGCTATTGGATTGACAATTCGTATTGCGTTTATATTCCAAACACGTGTTCATAGACATAGCCTTTGCGACATTGCGAATTCATATTGATATACAATATTGAATAGTGATTTACTACACCTATATCAGTTTATAATTTGCATAAAGGGTAAATAGCATTTGCTTTTATGAATAAGTAGTATATATAAGTAATATTATGTAGTTATGTAAAGTAATGTTTGCTCGTTGAGCATAAAATCAAGAGTCTTATTTGTAAGATAAAATAATTACATTGTAGAACGTCTCTTGAATAGAGGCATTATGAACTGAAATGTTGGTCTAAAATTACAGAAAATTTACTAAAATGAATAAAATATTTGGTCACTGCTGTGTGTTGTGTGTGCTTTACCAGACATTCTCATATCATCATATCATATCATCATATCAATAATGCCTCTTACGCGGCGTTCTTACAAATATTAAAACAAATAACACAGTCGCTATTTTGGGGATCAAACCCGTAACAATCGGCGTGATACTGTGGCGAGATGACTACTTAAACCATTCTATCATCATCTCAGCCGAAAGACGTCCACTGCTGGACATAGGCCTCCCCCAAGGTTTTCCATACAGACCGGTCTTGGGCCACCCGCATCCAACCGCTATCAACCATTCTATCATTCGTAATTAAATTAAGTAGGTACGCTATGGGTTTAGTCGTGGAGGATAAGAGGCAGATGATTGAGAGGTAATAAAAATGCAACAGATTGTTTTGTAAAAACGTGTTTATTTACACTTTGGCAGTGATGGCATGATTTATCTTTTTTTATTTACAAAGAGAGTTACTATACTGAGACCTTTGTTCGTTTGAGCATATTTCCATCCATTATGAGTAGCGGTGTTGTGGCAACCCTGGGCCAACCTTACATGGCAACACTAGCGATATTAAAAAACATCCCTAGTGTTGTCAGGTACAACCGACGTAGGGCAACCGTTATTTAAAACTAACATGTTTTTAAATAACGGTTATTGACAGTTAACGGTTTACCAAGCGTGGAGACCAAGACCACGGACACCGTAGGGTGCGGCGAGTCCAGCGACGTAGGGAGCGGCAACACCGGCGTAGCCGTAGGGAGAGGCGACGTAGGGAGAGGCGGCGTAGGGAGAGGCGACGTAGGGGGCAGCATAACCGGCATTAGCAGCAGCCAAACCAGCCTGGGCGGCAGCTATTCCGCTGACAGCAGCGGCATTAGACTGAGCGGCGGCGACGGCATTCTGGTTAGCGGCAACGGTACCCCAGTAGGCGTTCTCGTGGAGGTCTCGGTTGGTTTCAGCGACTTGGCGAGCGGCTTCACTGTTGTACTGGATGGCGGCCTCAGCAGCACGGGCCTGGCCTTCGGTGAAGGCGCGGGCATGGTCCTGCGCGGCGACGGTGGCGTCAATCGCGGCGGCTTGAGCGTCACCATGGTTGACACCATATACTAAGGGCGCGATAACGCTCGCGGAGGCATAGCCGAGGACGGCGACGAAAACGACCTGCAAAAGAAACGGCGATGGTTTAGTCCAAGCTCTCGATCAGACATTCAGAAGAGATAAACCTGTTCCTTGTTTCCTCTAATCAAACATTCACTTGAATTCATACGATGCATTACCTATTAACCAGTTCCGTTGCAATGAACAACGAAATTAGTTAAAATCACAGTTGTTATCGAATTATGCTAAAATCAACGGCTTACCGAAGCGTATTAGTAAACAGTTACTTGGTTTTAATATCCTTTCTTTTACGAAACCACACCTTGGAATTATACACGCGGTTTAGCAACTAATTAACATCTATTGTTATCGTGTATATCCGTTATTTATAATGATATACCTATTAAAATAACTGTAAATTTACATAAAAATAGTAGTTATATTTCACGTTGCACATATCCCTTTAATTTGCGGGTTCCAACACGGTTTTTTGGTATGTTGCTAAAAGTTCGTTTTTGTTAGTAGCCTGTGCGCGTTCGAATGTATTGAAAGTAAGTGCTATGACAAAATTCTATTAGCATTATATCAAAGTAGACTAGACACTAGGTGGTGATTGTTTGGCAATTCCGGACGATTAATAATGTCCATTGAAACTATAACGAGTACATTGAGGCTACAAAAATAAATATTCTATTGACACTTCTTATAATCGAAATTATTTTCTGAATAATGCCGCAATATTGATTTGATCAGTAACGTCTTGTAATGTAGTTACGTCCCTTTATAAATAATGCATTGCAATAAAAGAGTTCAGTTCAATTTCGGGCCTGCCATTCAATTACAACGCACACACGTTAATGTCAATTCCAATGAACATAAATTAGTTTTAACTAATTAATAAGCAACTTTTTGTGTCTTTAGTGTGGTCAGGCTGAACAGTACGTATAATTGTTTTGCGAAATGTCGATGCTAATTTTACTAACCGATTCAGGATCTTCGCAACACTAGTTTTTTATTGTGTAAATAGTGTATTGGTTGTAAGAGTTCGGTATTTTATTACTGTGTTGTTTTTAGTACTTAAAAAATATTGGAAATTATTTTGATACTTCTAGGAGTTGCAAAATAAAAATTTAAAGATTTTCAAGATTACTTCTAATTGCATTACGGTTATTACAATCTACGGATGTTGAAAGAAAAATGTACTAAATATAAATAATACATATCTAAAACAATTATGTTTGTTACAAAATAATACTACAACGCGTGAAAAATCGCACATACTTAAAACATAACCTCACTTTTGTTTTACCGCCAAGTTCATTTGTCACGTACTGTCACAAGTGGGTCAATGTTTCCATAGATTATATAGAACAAAACGTTTAAAAACTGTCATAAAGATTTAAGATCTGCATTGTTTCTAAATGGGGTGTTGCGAAAATCCTATATTGTGGTATCTTACCAACATTCTTAACCACGCCTTGCTCATAGCTTAGAGATAAGGCTCGTTGTAATGCTTTTAGTTGAACCCTAATATATTAAATTATTCTATGAAAACCAGTTTCCTTGTATATACTTAAGTTTGGAATATAAATGGCTTAAACCCAATTTATGTACAACAACGGTAACATTGCTGAGTGCTAAGTTATGAAGACATTTAAATGATCAAGACAACGTATTATTGTTGATAGTGGACGAAAAGGCGCGGTTTCAAAACATTTAACTCGGTCAAATAAAGTATAAATAATTTAGTTGCTTTTTACTGAACGTTAATAAATTCTGCTACTTAAATAATTAGATGTTTTTGCTGCCAAAGTAAATCAGTGTTAAATATTTTTTGTGTATTGGACAACAAATATTCTACGCCACTGCATTGCTTTAAATTATTTTACGTTAAATAATTCACACTAATAATTGCTCTATTGTGACGTGAAGGTAAACAATTCGCTACATATGTATTTGACTACCTCTCTTTATTGGGTTGTAATTAGAATACCAAAATATACATTTAAATAACGGTATTGTCCACCTATTATGGCATGCTACAATAGTGATGTGTCTGAATAGCAATGTGCAACCTTGACATGGTAATATGCTATGCGTGTCGTATTATGACACAGCATGCGTCAATAGGACTGCAGCGCGGCAGTGTAACATACAATCTCGAAGGGCCTAGCAGAGGAATATCACGCCTACATTTTGCCAGTTGTGATTGCGACTGTTAAATTGCGACAATTGACGTCATTGCGCTCCAAAGTATCATTTAACAATAGTACACCCCGTTTACTATCTTTCTAATTTTTTGTTTGGATAGTCTGTACGATAACTAGTGTTAGCTATGTAACTATGTTGCAATATTCACGATATAAATCTTTAAAATGTTATAAAAAGTAAATTTCATAAGAAAAATTGTAATGTGATATATTTGTAACAGTATATTACCTGCACGTATTAAATAGACTAATCTAATTAAATCATCGCAATGCCTTGACCAAATCGAAGCCAGTTAGCAAGCATAACTCGTAGTAATTGCCACCATATTTGCACGACCTCAACACCAAGTGAGTTAAGTTAAACGCGTGAGTACATGAAATTAATCATGTCTATGGTCCATTTTTTATCTGTCCTTGATATTGACATTGGTTGGAATGGAACGAGATTAACATTTTTTTTGTCTGTGGTTATATTCAATTTAATTTGATTGGCTTATTATGGTTTTGGAAATGAAATCATTAATTCTATAAATAAAAAGTATTTGGTAACCACGCGGAAGCGGTATAAAGGGCGTATGATTGTCTCTGGCATTGCCGCTACGTAATTAATTGCATAAATTATTAAGTTTAGTAAACATGTTGTCTTTGAGATGAATATATAGCCTTGGCGTTACTTGTAAATGTCCAATGAGAGTCTACGGAGGCATAAAGCTTTTTTTGTGGCTTAAGTATCAGTACTATGGAATTACTAAGAGAAATCGGGAATAACAATGATTGCTGAAATATTACGGCCAAGCTTTCGAAGTTTTGCAATAATTCGTATTTATATTTATATATGCACATTACGTAGGTAAATACTACTAGGTTACTTAGTAGTTATTTATTGCGAGCATTTGCGTTAAGATGATAATTAATTATTGCAATTTATACATTTCCCATATCAATCACAATCCGTCGGTTACGCGAAAAAACTCGGATGTATCGATACCAAGAAGTAATTACATATTAATTAAATCAATTATTTCTAATTAACGATTATAAGTGGTGTTGTGGGCATTTTTTTCTTTTTTACATGCCGATCACTTGTCAAGTATTTGCACGCGATTTGGCTATTTAATTGGCGGGCAATGTATTATAGTTTATAATCTATGCTATATCTTTTTTAATTCTTCCAGGTGCGAATATAGCTGTTCTTTCAATTAATTGACTCGCACATTTTCGAAAGGCTATAGACAAATATGTATTGTAATGTTATCGTAGGTAGAGAAGAATTAATATACCGATTTTTATATAACAAATAATTGATTGATGCCTATTTGACTGATGACATGCGTGTTTCATGAAAGGCATATATATGTTAATCTATTTACTACTTGAAATGCGCTTTGTACACTCTTATTCCCTTCAATAATATATGATGATCTAAGGGCTCTTTTAGCCCTATTTATAAAAATAGCACGCCAATAATGTAATGGATAGGTGGGATTTGTCTCATCTATGAAAATAACTTTTTAAGCTGATAATACTATTTTCCTATAGAGTTTCAGCTTGCGATTACTTTTTTTACAACGAATGAAATTATTCATAATAGAATTCAAGCTCTTATCATAAATAGCTGATTATCATACGAGAATTGCAGACAATGTAATTCAATACTGGTATAAATCAAATGCCGCCCATAACTGTCGCAAGTCAGGCACAGATAAAACCACATGACTGACATTTTATGCGCGTATCTGACCACATTTTGACGCGTGCACAGATAATAGCGCTTAGTCATAAACAATTATTATGATAAGTAGAATGAATTTGTTTTGTATTGTGAAATTATTTTGCTATTGAATTTGCAAGATGTTGATTTATAAATAGTTCGATAAATGTTGATTAATGATTGTAAAAAGAAAAGCATAAGAGTTAAATGAGATTTAATTGACGTTTAGAGATTTTATTTTGACTTTTGTAAATGGTGTGTAAAGTAAAAATAGAACTTTCTTAGATTGTCCTCGCAATAATAAAATAGAATAGGGCTCTTTTGCTGGATAGGAATGTTATGGGCGATGAATTTTACAGGGTGTAACTGTGACATTAATATTCGTTAACTTCGGAATATGATAATCAGTTAAGTAGAAAAGAAGTTATGTATAGTAGATATATGTAAACCAAGGAACAGGTTTTAGACATAGGTATGACATTATTAGTTATTCGACCTTGTTATACAAATTGTAATGTTACTCGTTACTGTTAATTAGAACAATATTTTTTAGGTAATGCGAACTTGGGATTTTTAAATGGCAATTATGGTATTAATTGCCATCATAAGCATTGTAAATGACATTTAAAAAATGATTATCTGATATATTAGGATTCTATTACTTAGATACAAATGGATAACAAGGCTGAATGCGAAGTAATGAAGTAGTAATAACAAAACGTTTAGGCTGTTTGATATATTTCCTTGGTCAAAATTAAGACTGCTGATATTGGCGCGAAATAGGGACTGAAAATAAATTGTAAAATTTTCGAAAACAAGTCCATTTTCGATGGATTTTAATATTTAACCGGTGACCGTTTTAAATTTAAAATGTAATATAGATTCTAGAATTACACAGAATTGTTAAAACTAGGAAATAAATTAATAGAACTGATAGTATAATTATCACTGATCGATTTTCAAAATCCGAAAACATTTCAATTATTATTACCGCGACGTTTCGTTATCACTTTATTTAATTAAATTAATATTTTTAAATATTAATAAATAAAAAGTCGTACCAGAAATCTCATCGTGCACTTCTGTTTGACTGCTCGATAGCTACTGAATGCTGTGGTTGAATTCGCCCTGTCTTTTATACTAAACCCTGCAATGTTATTGAAAGTCACCAAATGTACCTGTTGAGGTGTTAGAGGCGGATCGGTGATGCGGGCAAGGTCTCGTAAATTAAAAAAAAATACATTACTTAAATTCCATGTTTCAAATATGGAATACAGGATATCTTTTAGAAATCGAACTCTGTTATCGTGTTTAGTCTTTAAGGAATAGTGATGAAATATTTTACGATTCAGATGTTCCGGAAGGTTATGAGAAAGTAGGCGGTATTATTATTTAAAACATAGTGATAATAAAAAATGGTACAAATGTCTAATCCAAGTAAAAAAAATGTATAAAATATCACACACTGCAATTTTGCGTATTGTTTAGATTCTCCGGTTAACTTCTTGTTAGTATTATTTATTAGTAGCTCTTATCATTATTATTTAACTGGCAGGTAGCAATGGTTGGTATTTACGTTATTTTAAAAATTATATTAGTTTCATAATTTACTAAGAATTTAAAGAATTGCTTAGGCTCGGGTAAGGGTAAATTAAATATTTCATTCGGTAATTTGTGTGTTAGGTATTTTTTAATAATAATTTCTTTAAAGTCGAATTATTGAGTAGTTGGCTTGCGATGACCCTTCTTAAATACTCTTTGGGTTTTCAAATAAATTCTATGATAGAAGTTAGACTTAGTAATAGGTGCATTTTGTAGATAAGGTATTATTTTCGATACAGCTTTTCTCGAAGTTTTTATTAGTAATTAACAGCTTCCTTATACGGAATGATTGTTGTATGTTATAATAATTACTTACATATACGTCAGAGCGGACATTTTATGAACGTATGTATTTACATTGAGATAAGACTGCGTTTTGGTCCTGTGGTGAAGTTTATGATTTTGTTTGGCGCAGTTTCGATCTATCGATCATGTTTGAATCCAGGGTTGACTTGGGCTTTTCTGTAGAAAAATCGCATTTTAATTGATTATGTATATTTCTGTATTCTGAGATATATTTATAGTAACAAAATTAGGTATAAAAATGTTTTTGATTGACGGCAAAAGGATTGCATCCTTTTACGTGTAAATGAGAACATATCTGACAAATAATTTATACATATAATATAAATATTCGCCACCTATGGGGTAAATACGGGCTTGGGTATGTATATTACATGTTCATTTTATGTACCACAACAAAAGTATGTAGTGTAAAGCAGTTAAAGTTATGTACATGCATGCGTATTTTATGCCTATATTGTCGTGTAGATAAGAGGTTATACATGAATATTTTGCCAAATGTGGTGTTATTTTCCACGTAGTAGGAGGCGAGCCTGTTAGCGTCTACCGCACATAGTTACTAACTCCGTGCTGTTTAGATATTCTTGACACAAAAACTCTATGACAACGACATGGGATTCGAAACCAAGATGTGAACTTTAATTTTTTTAAATATTTGATATAATATTCTTTTACAAGGCTAAGACAATAACAAGTGCGGTAGTAGCACTAGTTATTGTTCCTGTGTCGCGGGGTCTTGACAAACATTCAAACATTGGACACAAAGAACACCCAGATTCGGAACAACCATTTGTGGATCACACAATTTTTTTGACCCGTTTGGGATTCGTACCCACAACAGTCGATGCAGTGACGGTGGCGAGGCGACCACATAAACCACTACGACATCCGTGCAGTCTATTAATTCATCACAAGCTTGCCTCCGATACTGTGATGGCCTCGGCAAAAAGCGAAACTTATAAATAAAGAGAGATAAAGATGGACTTCGTTTCGTTTAAAAAATATCATATTGGGCTAGCTATATCCTGGACACCTGTGTCTAGGTTTAAGGATAAAGGCCAGGATAAATGTTACTTTCAAGGTTGGTAGACAGTACATGTATCACATTTAAACTGACTATACGAATGGCGTAGATGTTTAATGATGTCGCCTCGTCAGTACCACTGCACCGAGTGGTGTGGGTTCGATCCCCATGTCCCCACGGGACTAAACGTTGTATGATCCACAAATAGTTGTTCCGAGTTTAGGAGTTCTTTGTGTCCGTCGTTTGTTTGTAATGTTCCCCGTGACAGAATAATCAAACCAGCTGGAGATGTCTTTGATTTAAAAAGTCACATCCCCGGCACATGCCCCCGGTTTCTGATTTGAGACTTACATGTTGAGAACGACTGAAACTCTATTAAGTATATTAGTGATCTTCTTTCTTTTTCTTTTTCGTGTGGTTAGTGGCCAACCTATTGTCACGAGTTGTTCAATCTAGGCCTCTGACATGGCTTAACGACTGCTGTCAATTTGACAACAACTGGGACCGACTTTTTACGTGCCATCCGAAGCACGGAGACGCTCAGATGAAACACTACTAAGCGGTCACTAATCTATAGACAGACCACACCCAACTTAACCTCGCTAATCGTTTACCGATCAGTGAGTGCAACTGGCTATAAGCGCCTCAATTTGAGTGGATATTTGAATATCATATACATTTTGCTAAGTCAAAGTCAAATTCAAAAATCATTTATTCATTTAGGTCACAAAGTAACACTTATGAACGTCAAAATATATAGGTTAGTGAGTTTACTAAGTTACTGAAGCTACATTTAGGTTAGTTGCTAGGTTCAGGCAAAGGGTTCATTTCTCAATTCAAATCCCGTGGGTTAGTATATTTGATTCCAAAGACCTCTGAGATACCATAACTGCTATTCAAAAGCAATAACACTCTCCTTTCACACGACTAATAAGTCAATGCAACGCTTAACTCTGTTACCCATCCATAAAATCACCGCGCCAAATACAACTTAACCTCGCTTATTGTTATTTTCGGAGTAACAATATGTGATTGTTTTTTTCTGACGTAAAGTATGTCGTGTGTCCTTCAACCTATAGAGTCGCAGCAGCACGCCAGCGGCGAGACATAATAGGGTTTTTAATTATGTTAAGTATTCCAAGACTTGACAGGTTCAACATAACTTTATTTATAAACTAGCTTTGGACCATGGCTTTGCTCGCGTAAGTGTAGTTTAGGTTAGTTCCAGGGTGAGCCCGACATAACCTCTCCGCTTCCGTTTTCAGCGGAGTGGTAAGCGTTAATGCATTTCCCCACGCTAAAAAAAGAAAATATTAGTCACAGTACTTTTTTCTGTATAAAAGTTACCGTATGTCAAGAGCAGCGATAGCTCAGTGGGGAGACCAACAGACTGCAATCAGAGGGTCTCGGGTTCGAACCCACGTCGCGCACCTCTGACTTTCGGGAGTTATATGACTTTTCGAAATTATGTGCGTATTGATTGACAATTATCGCCTGCTCCGTGCCTCGGAGAGCACGTTAAGCCGTCGGTCCCGGCTGCCATGAACATCTATGGCAGTCGTCATTGGGAGAGTGTCGACACAAAAGATCCCACTGGGTCGAAGTGTCGCCGGTCTGCCTTGACTGGCCCCCACATAAGATAAGATACCGTATGTCATTTTCTGTACCCCTGACAATGTGTATTCAAAATTTCATGATGGTCGGTTGAGTCAGTTAAAGCGTGAAAGAGTAACAAACAAACAATTAACGACTCGATGGCGTAGTGGTTAGTGTAACCGACTGCCACGCCTAAGGTCGCGGGTTCGATTCCCGCACAAGTCAAACATTTGTGTGCGTGAACATGGATGTTTGTCTTGGTCTGGGTGTTTCTATGTATAATATGTATGTATCTACAAAAAAAAAAAGTATATATGTATGTTTATCCATTGTCTAGTACCCATAGTACAAGCTCTGCTTAGTTTGGGCTAGATGGTGTTGTGTGTATGTGATAGAATATTATTATATTATTATTATTAATTAAACTCACATTCGTATTTATAATATTAGGATTAGCCGAGGCTACAGCTTGGAATTATGTGATCGTTGTCTTATGCAAGATGGAGGTACGCAGATCGATTGATCCACGAGATAACGACTGTCTCAGTAAAACAGTGTTGCAAATGCGACTGCTGTGTATGGGTTGCATTACATGCATCAGTTTCGATTGTCAAACTGGCAGTGCTTTTGATTTATTCCGCTAGTAATATTAGTTCTTGAAGTGTACGCTGCAACTGATTTAGTACATTCATAGGGAGATAGCTCAGGGATAAATCTCGGGACCGACACAAAAGATCCCACTGGATCGAAGTGTCGCCGGTCTACACTGATTGGCCCCAAAATAAGATAAGATAAGATAATATTAGTTCTTTCTTTTTCGTGTGGTTAGTGGCCAACCTGTTGTCAAGAGTTGTTCAAGCCTGGTAGGCCTCTGACATGGCTTAACGACTGCTGTCAATTTGGCAACAGCTGGAACCGACTTTGTACGTGCCCTCCGATGCACGGAGACGCTCAGATGAAACACTACTAAGCGGTCACTAATCTATAGACTGACCACACCCAACTTAACCTCGCTAATCGTTCACCGATCAGTGAGTGCAACTGGCTATGAGCTCCTCGTAATATTAGTTGCAACACGGTATTTGGAACTGTGCTTGGTATATGTCAAGAATGTCGTCCGGATTTTTTTTACGTGAGACCTGAAAATATAGTTGGTGAATTGTAGTTGTCATGTACCTCGGTGGAGTAGGTAGAGTAATACACGCTAGGTTCGCGTTAGCACGTCGCGTGGCAGTTCGGTCAATGTCAATGGTTAATTAGCTTTATGTGTACTTCTGGGTACATGATCGATGCTTACTATAAAGGCAGAGGTAATAAGAACACACGGCAGACTATTCTTCTGCCGGGGCTGCAGGATGAATGCGCGAGCGATCCTTGCGCCCAGGCCATGGACCGTGTGAAGGAACACCGTGGTAGGTTTAGTCGTTAGTCCCCGAGACTTTAAGGGCACGCTATTCTGACTTTTCGCTTTCAAATGAATAAATAGAATGGTACCAAGCTGGTAAGAAGGATAAAGTGAGAAGTCCTAATTTACCGACCGGCGAGTTGTTCTACTGTCCGTGCTGTCATTTATTTATAACAATGGGAGCGACAAAAGTTCTTAATAATTATTTTTATTGTAATGTGTAAAGTATGGCATTTGCGTTTTGGACAGTTCTTAGTTATATATTAGCCTAATTTCCCGCTTAACACATATCTATTTAATATTCTGTTCACGTGTAATTCGTGGCTGATGTAAATTACTGCCATTTCGTAGAATATGACTGTTTTAGTAAACACCGTTGTGTAGCTAATTTTTTGTCCAATAGCATTGGTTGAGTTTATGTTAAGGTTGATCGTAAGGTCTCTGTTTTGATTGCCGAATCGCGCTGTGTTAAAATATTTTGGTGTTAAGGAATTTTCTGTAACAGATCTGAGCGGATGCGTTTAATATAAAATAATAATAAAAAATAATATTCTATCACATACACACAACACCATCTAGCTCAAACTAAGCAGAGCTTGTACTATGGGTACTAGACAATGGATAAACATACATATTTTGTTTTTTTTTGTAAATATATACATATTATACATAGAAACACCCAAACCAAGACAAACATCCATGTTCATGCACACAAATGTTTGACTTGTGCGGGAATCGAACCCGTGACCTCAGGCGTGGCAGTCGGTTACACTAACCGCTACGTCATCGAGGATTACACAGAGGGACAAGTTCGCTTTTTAGTAATTTACAAAAATATATTTCTTTTCTTTTTTAACTATAATATAGTTAGGGGCCATTGGACAGTTCGATCCCAAAGCGCGCATCTCTGACTTTTCGAAGTCATATGCATAGTTAATTATCGCTTACTTTAACGGTGAAGGAAAACATCGTAAGCTGATTTTTTACAATTATTAGGCTCATAGGGGTGTTTTAAACACATATTTAGTTATTTTCTTTACGTATCCACAAAATGAATGAGTAAGTTCCTTGAACTTGAAGTGCTACCAACAATTTCTTTATTTCTAGAGTTCTCAGGCAATGTGTTTGGTAAACGTCAATAGCCTCGCCCCTTGGCGCCGCCTGGGGCTAAAGCTAGTGTTATGATATAGTCATAATTTTCTACGTATAGGTAGCATATTATAAAAGCCGCTACTTAATACACACAGTGCGGACAATAGCGTTGATTACCTGGGTGGAGCAGGAAGTGTTCTTGATATAATTGTGTCGGACGAGAAAAATACGGTCTTTGTAAACGTTGACATTTAATGCGAGATATATCAAAGTTTACAAAGACGGTGCTTATTTGCTGTAGGTATTTAGAGTATTGTTTTCAATTGTCTGGGTAGTTGAGGAGTCCTCGCCCTATTTAATGGTTCACGGTAACCACTGCTGCCTACCGTAAACCACATAGGTGAGAACCAAGCACATACGAACTTATATGTAGAGTATGCAGAAAAGAAAGAAGACATTGAATCTGGTGCTCTCATTCACTGTAAGAAACTCGACGGTATATACACGATTAATTAAAAAAAATACTGTTCGCTTTTTACTAGTGTTTATTTATATAAGGTGTCTCAATAAGAGTGCACTATTGCGTTTTAAAATAAAACACGTATTTTTTGAGTAAGTTGTGATATTTATATTTCATTATAAAGACATGTTCCGATTATGTATAGAATAAAATATCCAGCAAATGGCCCCACGGCTCTGATTACAGGCCTTTTACTCATTTTATGAAATACTTGATGACTTTTTGACAAAGATGTGGCTGTATCTCACTGATAACGCGCTGGATCTCGGCCTTGAGCTCAGGAATTGTTTCTGGTTTATTCGCATAAACCTGCGATTTGATAAAACCTCAAAGACATAAATTGCACGGCGTTAAATCGCATGATTTTGGTGGCCAGTTGACATATGAATTTCGTGAGATGATTCGGTCTGGAAATCGTTGCTGCAATAAATCGATTGTTTTATAGGCGGTGTGACAGGAGGCGCTGTTCTGCTGAAACCATATGTCGTCCAGATCCATACCATCCAGTTGAGGCCACAAGAACTCTGTCATCATATTCCTTATTTACAACCGAATAAGTTTCAAATTAAAATTTTTTGACTACTCTTCGAATTGTGGCCACATTAGGTGCACTTTTTTATTAATCGGAACAATCATAGGTGACAGTTGTAAAATTATATATAAATAAGTTAAAATACGAAAAAAAAATACACGAAATTTAAACTGTGCTCTCTTATTGACCCCATAGCTTACTTATCAAGTTCTGTTCTACAAAGATTTATACCTTTTTAGAGTTTGAAAAAACTCTTATACAACAGCTTTGTCCGTCCGTCTGTTATACAACTTTCAACTCAACAACCGTAAAAGCTAGAGACTCGCGGTCAATGCCATTCGACTCAGCATAGTCGATATATCCCCGAAATTACTATGACCGTTGACCTTTGACCTCAAGGTCACGTGATACCATCTTTCAACTCAAAAACCGTAAGAGTTATAGACTCGCGGTCAACGCCATTCGCCTCAGCATAGTCGATATACCCCCGTAATGACTATGACCTTTGAACTCTGACCTCAAGGTCACGTGATACAATTTTTTCGAACTCTAAGATTTACGGCAATTCATGGCCGTTGAATGGCATGTTTTAAAAGGTGTTAGGATAAAAGTTTTAATGTATGATGTTAAGAAGACACAGGTAAAAGGTTACTAGGATTCTTCATATAAACCTGAATAACTATAGTAAAGTAAAGTAAACATTTATTTTTATATAAATCTATAGTTACTTAACCTCGTACGAGCCAGCCCACTTATGGTAAAAAAACCTTGAAACTATAACTAAGGTATACTCTGCCTTTTGCAACCCGTTAACGGGCGTCCAAAATAAGGAGTTCTGAACCATATGCAATTAGTGCTACTCTGAGGAGATGGCAGCGGTTTGCCACCAAACTACTTTTGTTAGGCAGTAGGTAAGCTACCCTGAGTGGAGGCTACCGCTGAGAACCATAGTTTCTCGGCAAACTTGTTATAGCATTTGGTGCGAAGTCCCTCCAACACAAAGGGAGGATCATCCAACCAGGAGTGGATTATGCTTGGCAGGCCGATGGTTGATGTCGGCACTTGTAAATATAGTATGTATGTATCTTATATGGGAGCCAGTCAGTGCAGACCGGCGACACTTCGACCCAGTGGGATCTTTTGTGTCGATACTCTCCCAATAACGACTGCCATAGATGTTCATGGCTGCCGGGACCGACGGCTTAACGTGCTCTCCGAGCTACGGAGCAGGCGATAATTGTCAATCAATACGCACATAATTTAGAAAAGTCATATAACTTCCGAAAGTCAGAGGTGCGCGACGTGGGTTCGAACCCGAGACCCTCTGCATTGCAGTCTGTTGGTCTCCCCACTGAGCTATCGCTGTAAATATAGTAACTCGCTGTGCAAATTTCGTTTGCGCGATTCAGAATTGTGCAGCATCATCTATAGTCGTATGTCGTAACTGTAGCTGCTTGCTCCGTGTGGAGTCGTTCCAGCGCTGGTTTCTTAGATATCTCGTTGTCCCCAGTAATCGCCGATAATCCGGTGCCAATGGTCTATATTCCTTGCATTGGCGCCTCAGCGAACTATTTTTATGAATGGTTGGCATCACCCAATTGGACCTCCTGGTACTGCTCGCGATTCTCGTCTTTAGTAATGGCTTATCATCAGGTCAGTCATATATTTGTATATCACCTTGTATGAAAAATAAAGAAGCGTTATGAGATAATACATTAGTTAAAAGCCACGTCATACGATAGCATGACTAAGTACTATTGAAATAAATATACTATACAATTCGGAAGCAGACTGTGAGTGACGTTTTTGTCTGTTGTCTAACATTCCGAACAATGTCACTCGCGTGTTACGTGATGGCGCGGTATAAGGATGTGGTGGCCATTTTGTTAAGGGCATTGGTGACTGCGTTCTTGAGTCTATCTTTTTTGGTGCCTATGGCATGTAACAATAAAGTGTGGTCATACTTTATGGTCTTACAGACACTTTGTCTAACTTAAGACTTTATGAAATCTTAAGATAATAAAAATACTAGATTTTGTCCGAGGCTTGGCTCGCGTAAATGTAGCTAAGTTAGTAACAGTTCGTTTTAGTACACTATGTCTTTTCTGTTCCCCTGAAAACGAGTTTGCGAAATATCATAATGATCGGTCAAGTTGTTGAGGTGTGAAACCGTAAAGAACAAACTCACATTCGCATTTATAATATTAGTAAGGATTATATTTTAAAAATCAAATCAACTACCAGTACGAAGATGTTGGGGGCATGTTTGAATGGGACTAGCACGGGATAACTAAGCGACTGTAGAATCCAAGGGTGAAAACTTTGCCCAGCAGTAAGAACCTGAAATACCAGCAAAAATAAGTGTTAATCCTGGTCATGTCTATCTGTTTGCTAGGTTTTCCAAAAACGTTCAGCGTTTTACGAGTAATTAAGAATCAAATATACAAATATTGCATTTATTATGTTAAGTAGAATATTGCTATTATATTGATAAGATTTCATTTGTACAGCGATATCTAAGAGGAATGTACCACCGGCTTGGGATCCAGTAATAGGTACAAATAGTCAAACCCAAGAAGAAGCAAACCACAGCTAGACTTCATGATACTTTGAGCTCATTCTGCGTAAATAGAAACACCAATGATTAAATTATGATCGGGTACTTTGAAATAACTACACTGGAACATTGAGACAACTACCATCTTAGTCTCCCCGTGACCGTGGCTGCTGAAAAGCAACCGAAACGTAGGGGAAAGTGTAAAATTAAATTAAATCTAAATAGTTTTAATAGTAATTTAATTAGCTTAAAAATTTGTCAAGTTTAAAAGTAAAAGTAGTGTAACAGTTTTCCACATTATGTAATAAAGTGTCAAATAAACAACGCGATAAAATCCGTATATAGTAGTTTAATTTCAATGAATAATATTCGCGTAAACAGAAGACAATATTAGATATCTAAGATATTTGATATGTACTGATATTCTAATAGCCAACTTAATTCGTTGTAGTTCTACCCGCGCCCACTTCCTGCAATACTTGCTTGCTATTTCATCAGCTTATTGTCGACGACCTTCCGATTTTGGACACGTAATATCAAAAGAAAGATAAATATATGTATATTATGATATGTATATGTCATTGAAATAAATAATTGACTGCGTCGATGGCTTAGCGATTTAAGTGGCCGCCTTGCCTCTGACACTACGCAGAGTGCAGTGAGTTCGAATCAGATATGCTCATATTTGAGGGTCTTTGTATGCACTTGATTAATAGTCTGCATAGATGGCGCAATATTAAACGTTTTGATGCTGCCACCGCGCTGAGTCTTGCCGGTTCGAATCCCACACAGGACAAAACTTTTTTGTGATCCACAAATGGTTGTCTCTAGTCTGTATGGTTCTTGTGCCCGTTGTTTGTGTACGGGTTACGTACATTTCTTGATAAGTGATAGAAATGATAGATAATATTAATAATTGCACTATTTTATTGATTACCGAAATAAGATGACAAACTTGATAATTATGCTAAATTATGATAAATAATTGATATGTTAATGAGTACACTATACGCTTGCTGAATGTGAACTGATGTATTGATGGTTATAAAATCGTCATGTTGGACGCAAAATGCTGACCGCGGCAAATGTACGGTCGTTGGCCCGTTTGAATGTTTTTAAAGTCCCTTGCGACGAGCGGGAATTGTCTTTTTCAACAAAAAATTTGAATTTACTGATATCAGATATATTATAAACTATTACTAATACGAATGCTAGCGTAACGGCAATGAAAGCAATTGCTGTGCGTGAGGTCTCATGTTGCCTGGATGAGCATAGAGTTAATGAAATTTTCTATCAAGAAATAGCTTGTACCACGGAATCACGGGCTGTGCCCAGATATTGAAATTAATATAGGAAAATAAAAGGGTTTTTAGGTTGGGAACTCTAGAAGCTCTGCTTAGTTTGGGCTAGATGGTGTTGTGTGTATGTGATAGAATATTATTATTATTATTTCATCAGCATTCCTCCAAACCGACCTTCCTAGTTGGAACTCCGTCCCTAATTATAGGATGTTGTCCTTGTGATAGAGATCAAATACAACCAAAAATTTCTATTACACTGTTGTGACATAAATATTTTGGTTGTATTTGATGTCCGCTGTTAGCAAGCGGTCACCACGCCGAGCTGAGTGTTGTCAGTTTGAATCCCACGCACAACAATTATTTGTATAGTCTATATTGATTTTCCTGCGTCTGGCTGTACTTTATCTTCGATAAATGTATATTTATGAAATCTCCCACAAAGCAGAGCAAGATCTTTGAGTGACAGGCTCTTTTAGAAAAAGAGTTATAAATTAGGTGTTGGTGGAGATTTCACTGAATTAATTGCCTATACTGTTTTTTTTTTATATAAACCCGATATTTTTAAAAGGAATATAAATTACCTTCATTTTATTGTATATTTCTTCTACCATAATTTCTTTCTTTCATCGTACCACTTGACACCTTTGTAGGATTCATCATTTAACCAAAACGTTACCGTTCAGCATTGTACCTACCTTTCCGTCATAGGATGACTATAATTTTGCGAAAATATGCTACCGAAATTATGTATGATTAGAATTGTGAAAACCTGTCCAGTCTTGGGATGCCTAACATAATTAAAAAACCTATTGTGTCTAGACGCCGGTGTGCCAAAAATAATGTATAGTTCCTGAAAAATATTTCTGAAAATGTTCGCGATAGCATGTATCTATCTTTAACATTCACTGCCAATAACCAATTTTATTGGTTTTTATTTATACTAAATGTGATAGGTACATATATGTATGTACATTTTACATAATTTCTCCAAACTGTGTAACAGTTTGTTGGCACTGTGCACCCATTGAACACTATAAATGATGTATACACACATTTAAGACATATTTGTTTATGATTAGGTACAATATAATTATTATTTATACAATTAGACTTTACACCCGTACGAAGACGGGACAATTAACTAGCAGCCGTATAAAAAATTGACATCAAAATCCACGGCCATATTCACCTCGCATAATAAATACATTTTCATATAATATTTATTAACACATTTCGTCCAACCTTAACCTTAAAAAATGTCTTAAAAAGAAAGTTGTATGTCTTTGTATGTACATCAATAGTGCCGGCAAGTGGTCTAACCTTTGAGAGCTAGTGTCACTAACGAGAAGGACAGACGGTTATGAGATTATTCTGATATAATTGTAGGTTATATGATATAAGTTGTTGGACAGGCGATAAATATGTGGCAGTAACGGCATTAATAATTATAGGTACGGATAATTGTATTCGTAGTTAAGAATGTGAACAGAATTGATATGTATAGGTCACTAGTGTTTGTCTGCGACTCCGTCTCTATTTGGTTAAATGTTGTCATTTTTATAGGACCTATCCCATTCGCACTCCTGCTGTGTCACCTGTGTAGCCAGGTTTAGCAGTGATGACCATGGAAAATGCCCTGTTTTGATTGGATTTGGGGAAAGCTAAACCGTCTTGGAACCCGCATTTAATATAATCAGAAGTATACGTGTAATTGGAAAAAGAAAATACACTACAAATAAATAAAAAGTTAGCATGTTAGCAGATTACTATGAAAAGCATCCCGTGTTAAAATCGTTTACGAATTTTGCCTGCTACGAGTCGCAACAAATAAGTGTTATATTTTGAGAATTTCAAATGTAATTAATTTATTTGACGTTTGTTTTCAATATGTTTTTAATGCACTACAAACTAAGGTAAACGTAATAAACGTAAAAACAGATTAAGTGCATTTATTACGCACATTACGCATAAAACTTATGTAGAAAAATCCCGGCCTGATATTTACATAAAAGGGCATTACTGACTTGCGATCGAGAGGTCGTAGGTTTGAATCATACCCATTGTTCTGCGGACGATACCCCTCTTCTAAAGCAAGCATTTTAATTTAGCTAGATGGTTTAGTAAGAGTATACTGCTCTTGTTAACCCCGCCAGCTAAACAATATGCCACTCTACTACAAAAAGATCTTCTTCTCCTTAGCCTTTATTATTCCCAAGTCACTCGGGGTCGGCTTTTCTAGTCTAATCGGGTTTGACTGGATATCAGTTTTTACACGGAGCGGCTGCCTCCTGACCTCCGCAACCCGAAGGCTAACGATACCCTAAGGCTAGACCAGTGTCAGGATATTAGAGGGTACTGACTTTCCCAATAACGACTGCCATAGATGTTCATGGCAGCCGGGACCGACGGCTTAACGTGCTCTCCGAGGCACAGAGCAGGCGATAATTGTCAATCAATACGCACATAATTTCGAAAAGTCGTATGACTTCCGAAAGTCAGAGGTGCGTGACGTGGGTTCGAACCCGAGACTATCTACCTACTACAAAAAGATAATTAAAAAAAATAACTTTTCACAAAACCTGTGAGTAAAATAAAGCTCGATATACGTTTGTGGAAGTTTAATTTAAATGAATTTTGTCTAACGCTTAAACCAACTTATTTATTTGAATGTAAGATGATACTAATATATCAAAATAACTAATAAACATTTAAACTTTATCTACAATTTCCAGTGCCTCATAAAGAGAATGGAAAATGTGTAATTGAGAAAAAAATACCATCAGCACACCCGGCACAGCCTGACATTTAAGTTTTTAATTTTTGTTTAATATCCCCGGTATATGACCATAAACAAAAAACCTATTTAAATCGGGTCTCTGACATTACAATTGACAAAAACTTAATAAAGTGGCTTTTATGTGTTTGATAGGGCAAAAAATTAATGGGTTGGTACGTGATGGCAATTATTCCATGTTGTATAAATGCTTAGTAAATTTATGTGTTTTGATTTGATGTTACTATGTGATAAATATGTATTAGCTATTATCCTGTATTTCGTTTATGTGATATTAATACATTTGATATGGGGTATGGTGTTAAAGGCTTATGTTATTTCGATTTAATCTAGGACTGCCTGAAAGGACTTTCTCTACTATCCTTAAGCAGATCGCGATCAATCAACCTTGTATGTTCCTACTAAAGTCTTCTTTGGAGATCTAGAAGCCTTTATGCAGACGCGAAGAGGAGACGATGTGCTGTTGAAGGGAAGTGCGCTATCGTAACAGCTCCTTTTTGAAGGTCCACCATCGTTCCAATAGGGTACTATAGCCGCTTGCTCTCAGTCAAATAAGCTTGTTTGCCGTCGTATCTCAGGGCTCAACGATTTCTATTAATGTTATAAGATAATTTAGCTTTTATAATATTAGTATTATATTATATAATATCAGCCCTGTATTAAACTGTCCCACTAGGCACGGGCCTCTTCTCAGTGTGGGAAGGGTTAGGTTAGCCCATAGCCCACACGCTGGCCCAGTGCGGTTTGGCAGACTTCACATATCTTCGAGAACATTATGTAGAAATCCCAGACATGCAGAATTCCTCACGATATTTTCCTTCACCGTTAAAGCAAGCGATAATTAACTATTTAATACGCATATGACTTCCAAAAGTCAGAGATCACACTAGGCTATTAGTATTAGTTTAGAGTAAATCCGTCTGTGTAAGAAAAATATGACTATATACCGCCCCGGACTAAATTATTTAAATAATATTTTTTTTTAAATACTTGCCTTTATATAATTCCTGTATCGTGGGAGACTTTAGAAACATTGAAAGACTGACACAATATGCACTCAGAGTAGGAATAATTGAAACCACTAAATTCAGCAAAGTTGTAGTGGCTCCGTGACTACTCAAACCTGTACGTCATCAAAGCAGTCCTTAAAAAGATAGTCACTGTAGGATAAGGAATGGTTAGGTAGTTTTTTTTTTAATACAAAGGTTTTCTTGGATGATAGTACTATAGGTATAGGTAAGACAGCAGTATAGGTAGATAGATATTTCTACAGAATATACCATGGGGAGTGCTCTGAAGAGTTATTCCACCTTATCCCGCACTCCCCTTTCTTATCCAGAACAACGCGTGCTGGGCTCAGATGACATCCTTACACGGTAGATTCGACTAAAGTGCGTACTAACAAGTTTGGGTCCTCGTACCTCTGCCGAACGATCAAGGCATGGAATTACCGCCAAGCCACGTGTTTCATTCTTCCTTCAATCCTGGGTCCTTTAAGCGAGGCGTGAAAAAGCAGCTTCTCAGGCCGTCAAAGTAGAGACCTCAACATCGCCTCGGCTACTACGAGGATGGTGTGGAGGCCACTGCTCAAAAATTGTGTAGTAGAGTCTTGGCCTGGTTAAGCAAACTAAAGAGGTACTTGCGCAGCAGGTCTTTCCATATCGAAGATTGCAGCCATATGACAAAATAACGCAAGGGCGTTGTATTCTTACAGTAAGTGAAAATCCTGAAGCTCGGAGTGCTGCAAATGTCTCCTTCAGTTCCTGCCGCGTACATTGCAATGTATTCTTTTTTGCACGATCGGTAACGCGTGCGTTATACCTTTGATGTTGTTATCGCCTGTATTGCTATATACTAAAAGCTTCTGTAAAATCAGGTACATCACATTTTAGGATCCTGTACCCAAAGGCTGTCAGCCTATTACTAAGCCTCCGCTGTCCATCCGTCTGTCTGTCAGCGGGCTGTATCTCATAAACCGTAATAGTTAGAGTAACAATTTTCACAGAGTGTGTATTTCAATTTTCGGTATAACAACAAATATATACTAAACCAAGATGGCGAATTATCTTGCATCTAACCTTTCGTGTGCAAGTCCGACTCGCACTTGACCGATTTTATTTATAGGCCCGTCTTTCTGTAGAGCAAAGGCTTCATCGCTATTCTTCCATCTTTATCTCTTAACTATTAAAAATAAGATCGGCTGATCGCGTTTTGCTATCTATTTTTTACACTTACTCCAGTAACTATAATGTTCACGTAACATAGTCAAAAATGACCATAATCTAATTCCAATCATGTATCGTTCGTTACATAACTAGCTCTGTCCTGGTCACCCCATTTCGTTTCACATGACGAGAATAACAATACATCTACGATTATATGATTCAGAGCATTTGTTGTTCATTATACTCGACGACACGACAGCGACACGACGGGCGTAAGTTTATTAAATATACGGTAACGACATCATAAGTAATATTATAAATGCAAATGTGAGTTTGTTTGTTACGCTTTTACGCGTTAACTACTTAACCGATCATCTTGAAATTTCGCATACACATTGTCGAGGGTACAGAAACTAGTATAGATTAGTTTAATCTAGAAAAACGTACTATTCCCGGAGGATAGATAGTCTTACTATAAGTAGGAGACATTGTTATGTCCTATTTTATTGCCTCTTTTGTCACGCGGTATAAGATGTTTGATCTTTTGGATTTTCTCACAAAACAGCATAATATCTGGAAATTCAGGTATTCGGGATACTGCAATAGTCTCCAGAACTAAGCTGCTTATCTCTTTGGGACTATAGGTACATGCAAGGCTCTGTAGGTGATTATATACATGAAATAATACATGTAATGGTTATTTACATATATTAGAGGTTAAAATTAATATACAGATACTTAAACAAGAATTTTAGAAAGTTATCATCAATACTGATTACAATGACGACATTATAAATATGTAAAAATGTTTTGCAATTACAACAATATAACACGCTAGTCACGCAAGTCAATCACCTTTTTAAGTTGGTTTAAACACGTCCAAATATTTTTGCAATCATTTAAATTACCGGACATGGACCGTAGTTAGTGGAATGTCCAGTCTGCATATCGGTACTTAATATATGTATATGTATAAAATAATTCAAATTGTTCGTGCTTACGGGAATTAGGTGTGTAATCTATGCCGTCTTATATTGGCACAGATTTTTATTCGTATTTGAATAATCAACAAACACATTATAAAAAGAATCTTGAGACTATATTATTTCTTTAAAAATAGAAATGAAAAAAAGAAGACAATACAATACAGATGGATCTCTATGTATCATCTCCAGCAACTAGTACGCTAGTGCATAGTATAAAATGGAATGAAAATTGAAAATATACGTACACATAAATAGTGAAGCATAGCTTACATGCTTTTAAGAAAGTTATCAATATAGTATTTCGTAGAATAACTATCACTACATATTATAAAAAACAGTCTCCCGCCGCGTCTATCTGTCTGTCTGTTCGCGATAAACTCCAAAACTACTGAACGGATTTTCATGCGGTTTTCACCAATAGACAGAGTGATTCATGAGGAAGGTTTAGATGTATAATTTGTTAAGGTGTTGTGCCACCCCTGCGAAGCCGGGGTGGGTCGCTAGTTGGAAATAAACTAGTAAGATAGTCGTCTCCAATACACTCAGAATAGAGTAATAATGTCACTACGAGTAAATCTTTTATTAGATTTAACTGTCGCTATCGTGTCGTCGAATATAAAATGTGTCGAGCATTGGTAAATGTTGCAGCTGCATAGTGAAACCGGTGTTTCGCCGAAATGCCCGACTGTGTGTTTGTTTATAATTTTACATGCAAATAGGTGTTTGATTTGAATATCTGTGTTCTATTTTATACGACTATATTTAGTCCCTTCTGTTCTTTGTAAAGACTGGAATTATTCTTGGGTGTTAAGAGACATACTGACATGAACCCATCAGTTGTGCTTTCAGTAAGAACCTACTTTTCTCGATAATCAACAGTGATGTTTATCCTTTGTGCTGGCAGCATAGCAATTCATTTTCTGCAAAACTTGTGGTTTAACCCTGGTTTTGTAATCCAAACTAATATTATAAACGGGCATGTGAGTTTGTTTGTTTGCTACGCTTTCACCCCTTAACTAGCCGACCGATCATTATGAAATTTCGCATACACTTTGTCAGGGGTACAGAAAAGGACAGATGGTACCTTTCGTCCAGAAAAAAACTATCCCCGAGGTATAGAAAATTGACATAACCTATTACACTTGAGCGAGCGACCAAACCTAGTCGTCCATAAGCTTAGTAAGGAACCGGCTATTTATTTTTAAAGCTGGGTATTCCTTGTATTTCCTTCTCCTGGAATAAGGCGGAGGGGTGTGCCGGACTTTTACTGGCTAAGCCAGCACTGTATTCCTCTCTTTGCTTATTCGATAGTTCCCTGTTCTCCTGTGCCTATATTATTACACACACTTCTCCTCGAAGGTGCACGTGGCACACGACGCCGAATATTATCATAGGATGGCAATACCTTATGATAAATTTAGACTTGTTGCCTTATGGATAAAAGCTCTGGTTTGCCGATAGTTATTGCTTGCATTGCTTACCATAAGGCAAGCTTTACATTAGCCGCAAAATAAAACGTGAGACCGGTTTATGAACCGTCCCAATGTACCAGAATTCAATAGGCCTCCTATAAGAATGCCAAGGCTTAAGCTATATAGTCTATCACGCTGACATATTATGACCACTTGACAGAATTTACAGGCTTTCGAACATATTACGGAGAAAAATAATATTATAAGCTCTTGTATAGACTGCACGAATAGCGTAAAGGTTTATGTGATCGCCTCGAGTGTTGTGGGTTCGATATCATACGGGATTCACAAATAGATATTCAGAGACTGAGTGTTTTTTGCATCAGAAAGAAGAAAGAAGAAAGAAAGAAAGCATGTTCATTTCGTATAAAGCACACACAATAAGTTATAACAAATAAAATAAACAAAAAATATTATACATATTAAAAATTCCAAAACATCAGTTGTTTGAATGTTTATAAAATCCTTCGCGTCACAGGATTTATTCTAAGTGCGGTATTTTTAAACTGAACAGATCGATGTATGCATTTTCGTTGTCAAGCTTGTAGCTTTCCTCTTGATACCAACCTCCACAATTATTGTATTAAAGATAAGACTTCATAACGCAATCGGTATAGTAATAAATGGTTCGTTAAGTGCCCTGCCTTGGCTTCGCCGTAGTGAGGTAAACACACAAAGGATAACTCTAAAGATTGCTCAGCTATTGCCGTTATAAATAGCAGGCAGGCTATGCTAAACAAGTGGAAATTACTCATATAAAGTAATTACCTCGGAATGTGATACCGATATCAGGAAGCGTTAGACATGCCTACATCTCGTGTTTCAGGTCTATTTGTTTGTTGTATTTTAATTATTTCCTCTATAAAAAACATGATTTTCTAAACTTATTACATGCTATATAAAACTCAGCGGACCCAAACATCGTCCTGCTTAATACTAAACCCTGATCGCAGAGTCATTTACCAGGTCGAATCCTGAATCCAAACTAACCAGGGATTCACTCGAACCCACCCACATAAACATTTCATGAAGATAGGTCCAGCCATTTAGGAGGAGTTCAGTGACATACACACGTACAGAATACTTATATCTGTATATAAGTATGTATGTACTTATTCATAAATATGAAATTCTTTGGTAAGGTATAAGAATCAGGGACCTACTGGTGGTTAGAACTCTAGATACAAAAACCTCCGTATATAGATGCCGCATCAAGCAATATTGCATTCGGTAATATTATACACTTTTTAATCAATTATACATTTTTAAATATGTAAATCCTAACTGATATTATTATTATTGCGAATGTGAGTTTGTCTGTGTTACGTATCACGCCTTTACTACTCGAACAACCATAATGAAATTTCGCATACACGTTACCAGGGGTACAGAAAAGGATATATAACCAAGCTTGGCAAAATGTGGTTAAAATACACATCTGGCTACCATTTCGAGGATAGAGGCCAGGCTATGGATGTATGTATATTTTGACTTCATGGGTGGCGTAGTGGTTTAAGTGGACGCCACGCCACTGCCGTTGCGTTGAGTGCTGTGGATTCGAATCACACACGGGACAAAAATTTGTGTGACCCACAATTATTGTTTGTTACGAGTCTGGATGTTCTTTGTCCGTTGTTTGAATGTTTTTAAAGTCACCTGCGGCACAGAATTAATTCCTAGTCCCTCACTTGTCACAACCAGTTGTTTTTGTAAAGAAAAATCTTAAGACCTTGTGTTATTCGGCTTGAACGACTAATTTCATTTATATCAAGGTACTTAATTTTGAGCACGGTGCTAGAGTCAAGTCGATCAAACCGGTGTTCGGCATTATCCAAGTCAGGTGGTCGGCACTAGAGCTAAAGCTGCGGTCGGCGCCGTGCTCATGATAACAAAGTCCTATAGGTTCGAAATTAATCTATGTTTCTTTGATTAAGTAAGTTTTCAGTCATATAACTTCCGAAAGTCAGAGATGCGCGACGTGGGTTCGATCCCGAGACCCTCTGTATTGCAGTCTGTTGGTCTCCCCACTGAGCTATCGCTGCTAAACTGAACTATCACAAAACTATTTGCATTATATTTTTTAAATTGCTGTTGGTGGCATAACCATCGCCTCACCTAATAATAAACGGTAGCCGCTCATGGACACGGTTATTTGTTTCTTGATATCACATATGCAATTTCAAGAAAACACCAAGCCATTTCTTTCCGTAATTCCGTATTTGGCAAACAACAACACAGTCTGCCTTATGATAAGCACTTACCGTAGCCTATGTAAAGGATTTAGGTAGAAAAAAAGAGGGTAGTGACGGGTTTCTTAAGGATAAGTATTAACGATGGTCAGAAATATGAGAGTTAGCTATGTGAGCGACCAAAGGCACTAGCATTTCTTAAAATTGTGTTCTAGTATATACGATGAAAAGACGAAGCTATCCAGTGTTTATCGTGTTATCTCATTCCCGCACAAGCTCATTGCACGCGCGAGAATGAGACACATACAGCGAGACTGACACTTGTAAGTCCTACGACTCTTACTTCTCGAACAGAATGCAATATTTCTCGCATTGAACCCTTGACCATACTTATTTGATACATGATATTTAAGCTGTTATATAATTTAAGAGAGCAGGACGTAGCCTAGTGAGTGGGAGACCGTTGGACTGCCACTCAGAGGTCTCGTCTTCGATCCCAAGGTCACATCTCTGTCTTTTCGAAGTTATGTGCGTATTAAATAGTTAATTATCGCTCACTTTAACGGTGAAGGAAAACATCGTGAGGAAACCTGCACGTCTGAAAGTTCTCTATAATGTTCTCGAAGATATATGATGTCTGCCAACCCGCACTGAGCCAGCGGTGTGAACTATGGCCTAATCCTTCTCTCACCGAGAAGGGGCCTGTGTCCAGCAGTGGAACAGTTTAATACATGGCTGATCTTATTATTTATTGACTTGTAGCAATTCCGTGCGTTTTCGACGCGTCAGGTTTTACATTTTCTCGTGTGGAAAGGGAATACTTACCCTAGATAAGAACATTTCTGGATAAATACAATCGCCGCACCTTCTGGTTATATTATAATTTAAATTTGTCTAACAGTTTATAGTCAGCTAAGTATGGTTATTATTTCAACAGTGACCTACCTCAATGAAGTAAGTTTCTTACTGCGCTGTGGTCTTGACATAGTAAATAATAAATAATTCATATATACTTATATTTGTAAGATGATCACGGACCACTGACCTTATATGTCAGTCAGTACTCCAATGGTGTAGGTAGACCAGTGAGCACTTAAGCAACTTTCGATATTGAGGTGGTAGGTTACATTGCCAGGCATTAATTTTTTTAAGAAACCATATATCACCACGTCTCTGTGTAGCTACAACGTAAATTTTTTTTTAAATGGTATCGAGCACAAGGGGTAATACGTATATCGCGAGAGACTACAAATATTCAAAGAATGGACACAAAGAATATAAAGACTCAGAACAACTATAATGTTTATAAATGAATTAATTCTTGGTAGTGCAGGGATTGCATCCTCTGTCGGCCTCGATGGCGTAGTGGTTAGTGTAACCGACTGCCACGCCTGAGGTTGCGGGTTCGATTCCCGCACAAGTCAAACATTGTGCATGAACATGGATGTTTGTCTTGGTCTGGGTGTTTCTATGTACAAAAAAAGTGTATAGGTATGTATGGTTATCCGTTGTCTAGTACCCATAGTACAAGCTCTGCTTAGTTTGGGCTAGATGGTGTTGTGTGTATGTGGTAGAATATTATTATTATCCATAACAGTCGGCGCAGTGCAAATAGTGGAAACTTTTAAACAGTATCATAGTACTTTCAGTGGTTTGTAATGATGTCGGCTCAAACAGATAGGCATACAAACAGAGAAAAATACTAAAATAAGTTATTTTGTGTTCAGATCACTCTAAATAGTCTAGTCTAAGTCGTAGTTTCTAGAAAATATCGCTAAACACATTTTTTTTTTTTTTTTTTTTTTTTTTTTTTTATAACTTCACACTATTAATAATTTTTGTGTCGTAAGGGATTACGCATTATAAAAACTTTTTGTTCCGTGACGAGATTGAATCCACTAGCTCGGTGCAGTGACAAGCTTAGTGACAGTTCCAGAGATTAGCGCATTCTAACAAAAAAGTCTACAAATTCCTTAGCTCTATTGTATTAGTACAGATAAATTGATATTCAGTAAAATGTACTTGCTAGAGTTACAGTTCGGTGTTGCTACAGTAAAAACGATAGCAATAACAATTAACATGGGCAAGAAATAGAACCTGTTGCAAAACACGGCAATTGTTGATTACACGGATGGCGCAATGCTTTCAATGGTTGCCTGGCCAATGTCTGTACGGTGAGTGTAGGGTCGATCTCCATAGGAGACGAACCACGTGCGATGTACAAATGGCCTGGTAATTATTTGCATTTAGTAGTGTTTGTAAAGATTTCCGCGACCCAGAAATTATTGTTAGTGCGGACATCTATTTTTTACAAACACAATTATACATATATTTCTATTGAAAAAAAAACGAAGTTGTAAAGTTTTATTTTATAGAAATATATGTATAATTGTCTAGAGATCATCCTACTATCATTTTCTTAGTAATATAAATATGAATTTTTGTTAAGATGTATGAAGATTTGGATCTTTGTTACGCAATCACGCGTAAACCATTAAACGGACGTTATTAAACCTGGTATACAGACAGATCGTATCCTGTACCACATTCTTACACTTTATATCCTAGTTATACGTTCCTGTAGGATCTTTGTGGACAAATCCGCAGACAGAAGGGGATATGAATGAAACACAGATTCATCATGTCCTGTTTTAACACCTAGGGTATACTTTTGTCCCTGTAATACGTTCTCCTGTGATTTATTCGGCCAAATCCACAGGCAAAACAAGTAATATATTACGAATCGTAACATTGCCGAGATGTTTACGGTCAAGTTGACACGAGACAGGTGAAAAACGCGATCGTGCGTGCCCTGCGTGCCGGACGTAATCCGTTCCACTTGGTACTACGTGATTTGGACTTTTATGCGTTTAATCGACTTCAAAAAGTAGGTTTGAAGTTTGACGCGCATGTTTATTTAAGTTTTACTACGCCTTGTCCGAGGCAGCCATAGCTTAGTGGGAGACAGTTGGACTGCAACGCAGAGGTCTCGAGAACGATCCCAAGATGCATCTCTAACTTTTTAAAGTTATGTGCGTATTAAACAGTATTTAGCTCTTGCTTGAACGGTAGTGGGAGCCCAGCAGTGGGACAGTTTAATACGGGGCTGATATTATTATTATTATACTTCTTGCCAGCGGCTTCACCCGCGTGTATCACACTGCTTTAGATACTGGGATAAAATGTAGCCTATACCCTTCCCCGGAATACAATCTACCTCCTTGCCAAATTTTAACAGAAGCTGTTTACATAATATTGTCTTCTATTTACGCGAATATTATTCATTGAAATTAAACTGCTATATACGGATTTTATCGCGTTGTTTATTTGACACTTTATTACAAAATTGTGAAAATTTTTACACTACTAAGTACTACTATTAAACTTTACTAATTTTTAAGCTAATTAAATTATTATTAAACTATTTAGATTTAATTTATTTTTACACTTTCCCCGACGTTTCGGTTGCTTTTCAGCAGCCATGGTCACGGGGAGACTAAGATGGCAGTTGTCTCAATGTTCCAGTGTAGTTATTTCAAAGTACCCGAACATAATTTAATCATTGGTGTTTCTATTTACGCAGAATGAGCTCAAAGTATCATGAAGTCTAGCTGTGGTTTGCTTCTTCTTGGGTTTGACTATTTTTATTACTGGATCCCAAGCTGGTGGTACATTCCAACCATCTTCTCTATTAAAATTAGGATGTTTTTTGATTTCAATAGCCTCGCGAAGCATCCTTGGTAGGAATCGGTGTTCTTTAGCGAGAATCTGTGGTTTGTCAAATCTCAGGTAGTGGTTGGTCCCCTATTGCACATGTTCACACACAGCAGACTTCAACGAGCGTCGGTGTTTTACATCAGCTATGTGTTCTTTTATGCGGGTGCCTATGTTTCTCTTGGTTTGACCAATGTATGAGAGTCCGCAGTCACAATCTATTTTATAGACCCCTGCATCTTGTAAAGGTAGTTGGCACTTGACGGATGGTAAAAATAGACTTATCTTCGTTGGCGGCTTAAAGTATGTGTTGATTGAAGCTCGCTTCAAGATGTAGCCAATCTTGTCAGTGACACCCCTTACATAAGGCAGTATAGCAGGCTGGCGCTCGACTGTGGCTGGCTTTTCTCGGGATCTGTGACAGCGGCGCCGCTGTCACAGATCCCGAGAAAAGCCAGCCACAAAGCCAGCCCGAGAAAAGAAGCAAACCACAGCTAGACTTCATGATACTTTGAGCTCATAGAAACACCAATGATTAAAGAAGCTGTTTAGACAAGACTTCTTCTTATTTTCTTCTTTTCGTGTGGTTAGTGGCCAACCTGTTGTCAAGAGTTGTTCAAGCCGCCCGTAGGCCCCTGACATGGCTTAACGACTGCTGTCAATTTGACAACAACCGGGACCGACTTTTTACGTGCCCTCCGAAGCACGGAGACGCTCAGATGAAAAACCACTAAGCGGTCACCCATCTATTTTTTTTTTTTTTTTTTTTTTTTTTTTTTTTTTTTTTTTTTTTACGTGGGGGAATGCTTGATGCATACCCCTCCGCGGGGGCGGGCGGAGGGGTTATGTCGGACTCGCCGGGGTAAAAGAAAGATGTTAAGAAGAAAATGTACCTCCCGGGATACCGACTAAACCTACCACGGTGTTCCTCGACAAAACCACTATCGACGGGGCCGCGCGAATCACTTTCGCATGCGGTCGCGACCCCGCCGAGGTTTCGGCCCGCCGTATGAAACGGCAGGCCACTACACGAAAGACCTACCCTATTGGCACTTCTACACTCCCTACTGTCCCCCCTAGAGGGGAGACGGACTCGACATAGAGGCGCGCGTGGGAACACGCACGCCGCCTCTCGGACCTGGTGCTGAACGGATGGCGGGCAGGCCCACAAAGCCCGCCACCCCCAGGTCAAACCTCAACAACGTCGCGGCAGTCGCCGCAGTGGTGACAACCGGGCGTCTCTTGCCGGCGTATGCGACACAGGAACTGGCCAAAACAACCGTGGCCAGTCATTACCTGTGTCAGCCGGAAGGTGAGGGCGCCGTGGCGCCTCTCCAGCCACTCCTCAAACACGGGACTTACCGCCACGATCGTGGCGTGCCCGACCCATCTATAGACTGACTGCACCCAACGTTGCTTAACCTCGCTAATCGTTTACCGATCAGTGAGTGCAACTGGCTATGAGGCAAGGCTTTGCAAAGTATAATTGCATTTTACTGTCAAGAATTTCTATGTAGCAGCACGGCGTTTGGAATTGCGCCCGATATGGCAATAGGCTCGCACACACATACGCGAGGCTATAAATCATAATTGTTTGTAGGCATGGGTGCAATGCACCTAGGCCTACCCCTTCGGGGATAGAGTCATGAAAACTATGTAATTTCTTATTTTTAGTGCACAAAAACAAGCTTGGTACAACTTTATAATAATAGATCCTTCTTTCTTTCTTTTAAACAAGTGAGAAACGGCCATGAATTGCCGTAAATCTTAGAGTGCGAAAAATGACATCACGTGGCCTTGAGGGCAGAGGTCAAAGGTCATAGTTTAGGTAATTTCGAGGGTATATCGACTATGCTGAGTCGAATCGCGTTGACCGCGAGTCTGTAGCTCTTACGGTTCATGAGTTGAAAGATGATATCATGTGACCTTGAGTTCAGAGGTCATAGTCATTTCGGGGGTATATCGACTATGCTGAGTCGAATGGCGTTGACCGCGAGTCTCTAGCTTTTACGGTTCTTGAGTTGAAAACAGACAGACTGACAGACGGACGGACGGACAGAAGGACAAAGATGTTGTATAACAGTTTTATCGAACTCTAAAAGAAAACTCTCGCACTAGGAATAATTCCTGTATCGCGGGGATTTTTGCAAACATTCAAACAACGAACACTCAAATGCGGAACACACAAATTTTTGTTACGTGTGGCGATCGAACCCACAACACTCGGCGCGGTGGCAGTGGCGAGACAACCACTTAAACCACTACGCCATCCGTGCAGTCACTGGATATAACGATTTTAATTTGATCAGATAACAATTTATATAATTTACTATCGTATCTTATATCTTAGAAATAATAACACACCTTTCGAACTGATTCGCGGTAGCGCCCACTGCGCTGATTACATATAATTAATGGTACCAGTGCCAGCGGTTCAAAGCGAAACATACCAGTTTAATTAGACCAGCAATGTATTGAATGTCGGAGTGGTTTAAGTGGTCAATGGTACTGCCAATGTTGGGTTCAAATTTGTTATCGGTCAAATCAATATGTGGTCTTGCCCCTTATATCTCTGAAGGGATAGATAGAGGAGTATGACACTACTTTGTGCCAGCTATGGTTTTTTGGTTCCACGGAATTAAGAGTGCGCCGAGCGAAATGTGCCAAAATCACGGTCACAGTTAAGTTGATAAAATCAACACTTTTTGTTTAATACAAATATAAAATATACATTTACCATAACAATGAGTGTGTTTACAATTACTCCGTGTAAAAAACTTAAAATAATTAATATTTTCGCCTACAAAATTACGTAAATTTGCACGAAAAATGTAAAAACGTAAGCTCGTGTTACGTGATTTGTAGATTATAATAGTAGAACTCTCCCCTATTTTACAGCTTAAACGAAACATAAATAGTTATATTACAATTTGTCCGTCCCAAATATTTAAGTTATTGGTTGACAATAAAGATACATATTTATCAAAAAAGCACTTCAAATCCTACATACATACAATTCTACTATGGCGGCCGCGCGCTGATTTGAGTTTCGAGCTCTGTCATTCAGTCTAACCGCGTCTTACGCTCGGCGCAGTCTTAAGGGTGAACCAATTGCCGTTTATCGGGCACAGTTCCAGACCAGTTGGTGCTGAAAATTTTACATTTGACGTTTATTTTAAGTTAGGAGTTTACTATTTGTGACACGAAGACTACTCTAGCATCGGCAATCTATTTAGAACAGTTTTTATTAAAATATTTGGCCTTTTGGCTTTTACTGCCGTATCTAAACTGACGTCACTTTTAAGGACTTTTCTTAGATGAATGGGTTTTGTGTTCAGTAGATGCCAATGGGATTTCCGTTTATTTTACATAAAATTTACACATGGCTTGCGAAATAATTAGGTTAGATTATACTTCGGGAACTTCTATATTTGGTCCAAGATTACCTATGGACCTCATCCGGTAGCCATCTATGTTAGTGATGTTTTAAGCGCAGGTCACACTGATAATGATGCAAAACGAAACTAAGTTTGTGTAATCTGCCAAATCTTAGAATACCAGATATAATTAAAAATCTATTGAGGTTGGCCGCCGGTGTGCCACCGCGACTCAATAGGTTAACTTTACGCTGTCAGTGATTTAACGTTTTAGGCGAAGTGATATTTATGTGGCTGGGACTTATAGAATTTTTATGACTTAAACTAGATTAATTGTTTGTAAGAACAAAAATCTTTAAGTATAATACCTACATACTAAGCTCCCGTACTGACATATCAATGGACGGCCATGAATGCTATTAGCTAGTTGATCTCCCATCCAGAAACAGGTTCCGTTGCTTAACCTAGGCATTCCGTCGACCTTGCATTAGGCACTTAGCTATTTACAATCTATTTTTACCAACGTATGCTAATTATTTAGAATAATTAAAGTTTCTATTAGCTTTTTTCCAAGGCTACGCTCGGCGGGATATTGGTTGTCGCGACAAATGTGTAACGCCATATTGTGATAATAGATTTTTTAGAGTCAAGACCATGTTTGTTTATAATGGAATGGAAATAATGACATATATGTACCTGAGAATCGAGAGAATGCTCATGTTCATGAGCTTACTATTGTGGTTTAAGAAATGGTCTCCTTTTATGATATCTTTTGTTAACTAGTGAAGTCTCACTAACACTTATCGAAAACGCCGGGACGTTTTCGATGAGTCGGGTAATTTCTTTGCCTTGTCTCGTGCGGACAGACAATACTGGCTTTAGATATAATCAAAGTCAAGTCAAAAATAATTTATTCATTTAGGTCACAAAGTAACACTTATGAACGTCAAAATATGTAGGTTAGTGAGTTTACTAAGTTACTGAAGTAAAAAGCTATATAATATTCTTGTATCAGAGATTGGGAAGAATGCATATACAACATGTCACAGATATAACGCACAACCTCTAACACCCCAAAGCAGCGATAGCTCAGAGGGGAGACCAACAGACTGCAATGCAGGGGGTCTAGGGTTCGAAACCACGTCGCGTACCTCTGACTTTCGGAAGTTATATGACTTTTCGAAATTATGTGCGTATTGATTGACAATTATCGCCTGCTCCGTGCCTCGGAGAGCACGTTAAGCCGTCGGTGTCGGCTGCCATGAACATCTATGGCAGTCGTTATTGGGAGAGTGTCGACACAAAAGATCCCACTGGGTCGAAGTGTCACCGGTCTGCACTGACTGGCCCCCACATAAGATAAGATAAGATAACACCCAAATTAGATTATTAAATCATAATAATATAATCATTAAAATGTTTCTTTTTTATGTACTTATTATTTTAATTTAACGAATTAGTTATCCTTATTGTGCGCGCATAGTATGGGTATATGGTATATTACAATAAATCTAACTTTATTGCCTTTATTGCATCAATAACCTTATTGCCTTGAATTATGATACATTTTCGTTTATTTCAGCCCTTTAATAAATGGGTGACTATAATTTAATTCGTTTTAATTATTTTAGGGATAAAAAATTACCCTTATTAAAAATTGCTGAAATTGATTCACTAGCCGATTTTGAACAAACTACTCTCAGGATGTGCGTTTATTATGTTACATGTTGTATATATCCAAGAGCTTTACCCTTGTGGTTTAAGGCAAGGTTTATTTTCATTATATCTTTTTACAACCTGTAGCACTGCCAATCTTTTTCGATGCGTAAGTTTATTTATTTATCTAGTCTCATCTGGTAAGCTCTTACCCTAGATAAGAATATTTCTGGATAAATACTATTGACGCACCTTCTACGCCTTAGCTCTAAGCCCGACGACAATTGGCGGGGCTATTGGAATTTTATACCAAGATATTATGATTATAATTTCAATAATAGCTAGAAATCTAGCCTTGTTGGAATTTTAACTATGTGTAACGCTAAAACCTATTTGCTTGTTATTATAGTTTTGTGTGTTTCTCATGTATATTTTTAGACGATAAATCGCGCACAGCATCGCCTTACATGCTTATAGAGAAGCAAATTTATATCCCTAACCTACGACCCTGCATAGCTTAGTTGCTAAAGCGACGACTTGCTATATGAGTCCTGGTTCTTGGATTGTATTTTTCCTATTAAACATGCTTGTCCTGAGTCCCGAGGCTTGCCTTATTATAATAGTGCTTAGATGAAACCAACACAATATCGTAATAAAATAATTGGGAAGGCATCACGCCGCCACGTAAGGGATTGCCCACTACAACTATTGCAATAAGAAACGTTTGACAATACCGAACTCCTCTAGTTAGGGATAGCTGCGTCCTGAGACGTACTCCAACTTGCAGTATTCTGCTTCGAAGACATAAAAAATTTCGACACGTGTTTCGTCTCAGCGCGAGGCATCCTCAGGACAATTGGGAAACTGATGCCATTTAGAGTTCAGTATTGTCAAACTTTTTTAGAGTTCGAAAATTTTTGTCCGTCCGTCTGTTATACAACTTTCAACTCAAGAACCGTAAGAGCTAGAGACTCGCGGTCAACGCCATTCGACACAGCATAGTCGGTATACCCTCGAAATGACTATGACGTTTGACCTCTGACCTCGGTCACGTGATATCACGTAACCTTTGCATATATTGTTTTTCGAACTCCAGATTTACGGCAATTCATTGCCGTTTCTCATTTGTTAGTTGTAATACTTGGGGTGGGCGATCCGAGAGTGCGCAGTGGGTTCCTCACCGCCTAATTATTTTATTACGATAGATTGCTGCGAAGAAATCTCTCAATTGACTACGCGGATGGCGTATTGGTTTAAGTGGTCGCCTGGCCACTGCTAACGCCCATAGTGTCGTGGGTTCGAATCCCACACGGGAAAAGAAAATTTGTGTGATCCACCAATGTTTGTTCCGAGTCTGGATGTTCGTTGTGTCCATTGTTTGAATGTTTGTAAAGTCCTCGCGATACATCAATAACTCCTACTGCGGAAGTAGACTTCTTAAACTAAAAAAAGAGGATATCAATTAATTTAACATAATATCGTCACTAAATCGAAGGTCTTCATAAAACCAAGCAGCCTGTGTCAGGGCGTGTTCTCAAATAACTTATTCAAGAATTCTTGTAACTGATACATACAGTTTCATATTAATATCGTCATTAGTCTCGTAGGCTGAGCTCAAGGAAATCTCTACATGTACCTACAGGTATTAATTAAAGGCTGGCTCCATTTATAATTGCTATCGTTATTTCTTTTATGTCTAAAAGTAGGTGGGCGGATCTTGTTGACCTGTGCGAACCGTTTTCTACTGTTGTAATAGTAAATTATATATTAATATGTGAACAGAAAACTTTTAAGGATATTACACGTACGGAATGTTAGATTCGGTATAGCTAAAGTTTATATAGAGACGGAGCGCAGTAAGCTAAAATATATAAAACAATGTCTATAAGTTTATATTAAACTTCTTTTGAAAACTTTTGGAAACAATTATCGTAAAAGTTTCTGAATTCAGAAAATTCATAAGTGTAACGATGATCTAAAAAATATATAGCAAGTTAAAATTGCATTATCTATTTAAAACAGTCTTATTTTACGTCTATACTAAGTTTCATATTTCTAAATCATTTTCAATCTATATCAGTTACCTCTGTAACTGGCTTCTCGAATGCAGTTACGACATGCAGGTAAATCTTCTAACTAGCATTGATATCATACCAAGCTTTTCTTGAGTGATGCTGTTTGGTAAACATACAGTTCAGAAAAGCTTTTGTCTTTAAACGCAATTTCGTCGTTGATATTTGAAAGCATTAAAACTTCTCGATGGTGACTTTGTAATTTTATTTATTTAACTTAATCATTAATAAAATATGGGGTCGCTAGCAAGGCTTATAGTAATTGGTCTTAGCCTATAATCGCTGTGGAAGAGCAAGAGTGTGGGAAAAAAGAGAGTTGTGTTTCTGGATATCGTGACACCAGGGCGTGTTTTTACTAAAAGCCTCTCATATGTAATGTAAGTGTATAACTATACTTCAGACTCCGTATAGCATAAACAGAAAAGCCTTAAGGTACTTTGTGACTTTATAAGTCAAACCCGGTAAATAATAATATAATATTTTTATTTCGCGTGGCATAGACGTCTATAAGGTATTTATCTATAAATATCTTATAGACTAACGTACATACAATTTGTGTTAGTATGTATATAACTTATAAATAATATATAACTTATAATACTTTTATTGTAAATGATCGGCCATTAGCGTTAGCGTAATCTTATGCCACACGCACAAAGATGTATTCGCGGCTTTATGCACATTCAAATAATCAAGCATTTCACAAATAAGGCTCTAAGAATAATATAACTGTTATTACCTAGGTACCTATTACTCCATGTATACCTTATACTATTATTGCTTGTAAAGCAATCAGTCCGAGCCACATTTATATCAAAGTCGACGACTCTCGCATTTTTATTAAGATATCTGAATGATTAATGATTGCCGTATACGATTTGTACGGTTTTAATTATATGTTTTTCTTTATATAGTCTATTGAATATCTATATATGAGTAACTTCAACTCATAGTTAATGTTCTGGGTTCCTTTGTATAGATTTTCCTTTAATGATTCTAACGTCTATCTTCTCTCTTCTCTCTTAGCCTTTATTATTCCCAAGTCACTTGGGGTCGGCTTTTCTGGTCTAACCGGATTTGACTGGATATCAGTTTTTACACGGGGCGGCTGCCACCTGACCTCCGCAACCCGAAGGCTAACGATACCCTAAGGCTAGACCAGTGTCAGGATATTAGAGGGTACTGACTTTCCTAATAACGACTGCCATAGATGTTCATGGCAGCCGACACCGACGGCTTAACGTGCTCTCCGAGGCACGGAGCAGGCGATAATTGTCAATCAATACGCACATAATTTCGAAAAGTCATATAACTTCCGAAAGTCAGAGGTGCGCGACGTGGGTTCGAACCCGAGACCCTCTGCATTGCAGTCTGTTGGTCTCCCCACTGAGCTATCGCTGCTCTAGCTATCAATGATCCTAACGTCTATATTAGCTAGAAATATATTATACAGGTTGTCGCACTTTTTTCAGAGAGGATTATGGGTATTCCATTTGCCATACTTGTGGCACATCTCTTTGACTTCATACTCTCGTATAACTTTTTTCATGTTAGTTTGTCGGTTAAGGGTACTCCTGAATTAGCTTTTCGCTGAGAGAATGATTTTTTAGCGTGAGGCTAAAACTATTGTTCTGAGTATAACAGTATTTTGTGTCCGTTACAGGGGTCCGCCGTAGTACAGGGGTTGATACCAAAAACAGGATATATTTTTAAAATGTGCAAATTATCATTGTTGTCTACCTCACAGTAAATCGTTGTCATGGACAATATGTCCAACAATAAGGGACATCCACAGGCTGCGCGCAGCAGCAAAGCCAATATTTAGGATTGTCACTACGCAACTACACCGCGCCCATTAATTATTGGTTCGATAAAGTCACGGGATAAAACTTTGTGCAATGGTTTAAGTGGCAATCTCTTCATTATGCCTTATATGGTCCTGAAGATACGATCCTCAGAAAAATAATGTGTGCTCCACAAATAGTTGTTCCAGGCCTGGGTGTGGATTGTGACCATTGTTTCAATGTGTATAAAATCCACCGACATGCAGGAACAGTTCCTAGTACGGTATTTTACAATATTACAATAAAAAATAAAATAAGGCGTTGAAGTATTTGCTTTCTACGTAAAGGATCGCCATTTGTAATCTAGATTGTATTTAAAGGTCAACCGGTACTGCTTCGTACGTATGACAAATCGATACAGACCTATTTTCATATACAGGTTGTTTAAAATACATACATACATAGATTCACGCCTGTTTCCCAGAGGGGTAGGCAGACTACAGATATACTTTTAGAGTTCGAAAAAACTCTTATACAACAGCTTTTTCCGTCCGTCCGTCCGTCCATATATCTGTCTGTCTGTTATACAACATTCAACTCAAGAACCGTAAGAGCTAGAGACTCGCGGTCAACGCCATTAGACAGCGTAGTCGATATACCCCCGAAATGGCTACGACCTTTGACCTCTGACCTCAACGGTCACGTGGTATCACGTGACCTTTGCATATTACTTGAACCATTTTTTCGAACTCTAAAATTTAGGGCAATTCATTGCCGATTCTTACTTGTATTTTTTGTTAAAAATTTCTTAAATAAAATTAGTTTGAGTGAGAGGGTCATCAGAAACCTGGAATTTGATTGTACGGATGTCGTAGTGGTTTAAGCCTCGCCTCGCCTCGCCACTGCCACTGCGACGGAATCCGCCGGCGCCGGGACATACACTTTTGAGATCCACAGATAGTTGTTCCGAGCGTTGTTTGAATGTTTGTAAAGTCCTCCGGGACACAGGCATAAATTTGTTAGGTGCTTTCTTCCTTATTGTTACTTACTTTACAATGGTTTGGTTAAATTAATTAACTTAATTATTTATATTTGCTTTAACGGTGAAGGAAAATATCGTGAGATAACCTGCATGTTTGAGAGTTTTCTATAATGGTTCTTGAGGATATTTAAAGTCTGCCAACCTGTACTGGGCCAGCGTGGTGGACTATGGCTTAATCCTTCTCACACTGAGAAAAGGCCCGTGTCCAACAGTGGAACAGTTTATCTACCGGGCTTATATTAGTTACAACCTAATGTTTCAAAATACGCATATTTAAATTTTTCGCATGATCACATATCACACAGCTTATAGCTCCAACTATTCAATATTTAAGTGCTATGCTCTTGTCGGTGTAGCAATTTCCATCTTTCTCAGTTCGATACCAAATCCTTCATATATCGATATGTCTCTATAGCTTATAGCTATACAAGCGAAATAATACGTGTATTTTTTACCTAATAGTAATTTAATTACGATTGAAATGATTATGAACGCTGTTTATTTATTTAAACAAGTTTTCTCTAGCATACAATCAAGGCAATTCAATATACGTACGTACTGTTCTTGAGTTTTTAATCATATGAAATTCCTTGTCGCTTTTTACTTGTCTGGTCTGTCTCAATTGATATGTGCAATAATGTATTGTCGCTATTCGTTTTGGTTAACACATATACGGCACACTCAACATTTTTTTAACCTATGCTGCCACTGTTGGGCAAAGGTCTTTTCTACATTTCTCCAACAGTCCCACTATTTATAACACTCCTTATATATCAAAGTCTTCAGTCTGCCAGTCGTTTAAAAATTACGTATGTCAATATATTTGCGCCAGCGTTTCCTTGGTCTACCTCGCCGCATTAAAAGGTCTGGCACTACACAAAAAGACCTACCCTTTGGTCACCACTGCTTTAATCTCCAATGCTTTCACCCCCTGGAGGAGGGAGGGGGGAGGACACACGACACAGAGGCGCCCACGGAGCCCACCACCCCCAGGTCAAACTTCTGGGTGGCTGGAGGTCATCTCGCGCCCTCCGGCAGTTTCTATTCGCTAACTCTGATAAGCCGATGGAACGGTTAGACCTCCGAGACACGGGAATGAAACACTACAAACTGCCTAACTCTGAGCTGCCACTGGGATTGTTATGATTAGTCTAACAAAAAACATTTATTGATATTTATTTACTATGTTTTGGTAATTATGACGGTTGCTGCCTTCTTATTGGAAATCTCCACATGCATGGATAAAAACTTGTGTACCGGATTCTCATTCGCCCGGAGACTAAGCCTGTAGAATTTAAATCACAAAACTCAGAGCTTTTACGAAATGTATTGGTTTACTAAAATTACGTCACGATTAGTCGGTAGGTTAAGCCGGGGGTTTCGGCTATAAGATGGTAATGAGTTAATGATTTCAATTTGATATACATACATTGTATGACAAATTTACATAACATTAGTTCTTTTATATTTTTTTTAACTACTAGTTTGGCAAACAATCATTAAGATAAAGATAAAGATAAAGATTGTTTATTTGTCACAACATGTGTACATTTTGGTATTATGTTACATATTATATATATAGAGTTTCAACATGTTCTGTCCATTCCTAGACATGCAAATATTGAATTAATAATAACAAAGTAAGGCTTTTCAAATTAATAGGAAATTAATTAACATTATTATATAAATTGACAATTAAGAAACAACATTATTATTAACATGTCAATGTAAATATAGCCTATAAAATTATACGGAAAAAAAATGAATGTCAGATATAGTAGTAATAGTTATGTCCAAATTTACAACAATGTCAAAATTTAATATATATGTTACAAATTCAAGTTAATTAGGAAATTAATATAATTATATAAATTAACAATTATGAAACAACATTATTAATAACATGTCAATGTTAAAATCATACAGAAAATAAATAATAAAAAAAAATAATGTCAGTTAAAATAGTAATAATTATGTCCAAGTTACAACAATGTCAAAATTTTATATTTATGTCACAATTAAATAGGCAACAATTACATTACATAATGCTTTTATCATTGAGAAATTCGTCTATAGTATAATAACAATTAGTTGTCAGAAGTGCCTTTACAAAGCGTTTAAATTGTGTTATATTGAGGGCCTTGCATGAATTAGGTAATCTGTTATAGATTTTTGGTGTCATACAGAAAGTACTTTTACTTAAGAGTGTTGTATTTGCAGTGTGCATACATAATTTATTGTCATCACGGCGACTGCGAACGGTTATGTCTGACATTTTTGGGAAGAGGTATGGGTTAGTTTTTACGAACACTGCAGTTTCATAAATGTATAGACTCGGCAACGTTAAGATGTTATGTTGAATAAAGTGCAATTTACAAGTGTCTGTGACTTGTATCCCAAAAATGGTTCTTATGCACCTCTTTTGCAGTTTGAACACATTTAAATTGTGGACAGAATTGCCCCAGAATATTATGCCATATCTTAGTATGGGTTCAATGAGGCCATGGTACGCAATCAGCAAAGCTGGTAAATTTACTAATGGAGCAAGTTTATAAAGCGCATATGATCGGGTGCTAATTTTTTTGGATAACTCCTCAATATGAGCTTTCCAGTTCAACTGTTTGTCTATGACTAATCCTAGAAACTTTGCATTATCTACATCACTTATAATGTCCTTATTGTACTGTACTTTAAGATGATTGTTTTTCGGTCTTTGGCTAAAGTGCATGACATGAGTTTTCTTGAAATTTATTTTTAAGTTGTTATTGTGCATCCAGTCTATTATTGCAGAAAATGCGTGGTTAATATCACGTTCATAGTGATCTAGTGACTTGCAAGCTACTGTTAGTGTGCTGTCGTCAGCAAAGAGGGTCATAGGTTGCTCAGTTGATCTGGGAAGATCGTTAATATAAATTATAAACAATAATGGACCTAGCACGCTCCCTTGTGGGACTCCATACGCTACAGTCCGTTCGTGTGATGTACTTGTAAATTGTTTTTTATCGTTAAAATCAATTCCTTCGACAACCGTGTATTGTTTTCTATTTATCATATATGACATAAGCAAATTTAGGATGTTACCCCTGATACCATAACGATACAGCTTATTTTTGAGGATTGTATGGTCTACATGATCAAACGCCTGCGTCATGTCGCAGTACACCGCACACACGGGGTTTCTCTTGTCCATGTTTGTTATTGTATAATGTAAAGTCATATATGGCCATATTGATAGACATATTGTTCCTAAAACCCCTCTGCTCTTTTGAGATAATACCAAAATGTTCCAAGTAACTGTATACTTCCCTATGTATGTATTTCTCAAAGATTTTAGAAAATGTAGGTAAAAGTGCTATCGGCCGGTAGTTTGACATAAGGTCTTTGTTTTCTTTTTTATGAATTGGTTTGACAATGGACACTTTCAATCGCTCTGGAAATACTCCTTGACTTATACATAAATTTAATATGTGACTAAGATGGTTACAGATAAGACTATCAACTAATTTAATAATTTTAGTGGATATGCCATCATAGCCTACACTATTGGTATTTTTTAAATTTTTTATAATGCTTAGAATATTTTGCGGTGTACTAGGGGCCATGAACATAGATTCACTTTTATTGGGTATAGCAGAAGCAGGTTGTGTAGATGTCATGGGAACTGGTTGAATTTTATCTATAAAAAAGTCATTAAAGCTATTTGCTATCAGAGTAGGGTCCGTTATGGTTTTATTGTTCACTGTTATTTTTTGTATTGTTTGTTTTGGGACATTTAATTTATTATTATTAATTATTTGCCATGTAGATTTCATTTTATTATTAGATACATTAATTTTATGTATATTTTGTGACTTTTTAGTAAGATTTATAATTTTTTTAAACAACTTTGAGTAATTATTATAAGCTAACTTATTAGAATGAGACGGTTTTATTCTACTCGTCCATAGGAGTCGTCTTTTGTTCTTGCTGCAAATTCGAATACCCTTCGAGATCCATTTAAGCGGTTTAGTTGCTCGGATTGTTACAAATTTTAAGGGAAAGCAAAGTTTATAAATTAGTTGAAATAGATCAAAAAATAAATTGAATGCTGTATCGGCATCATCAGTACAATAAATTTCAGAAAATGTCAAGCTACTTATATGTATATTTTTTAAACCTTTTTACATTTTCAGACGAGTAATCAGTTTGCTCTTTACGCCATTTATTTAGAATGTATGTATGATTCACTGGACATCTCAGAATTTGAGCTGTATGATCAGACAGCGCTAATTCAAAGTAGTCATTCAACCCACCACACAATACACCACAACCACACCAAAACCACACAATACACATTCAACCCACCTGATGGTAAGTGGTCATCGTAGCCTATGGACGCCTGCAAAACCAGAGGCATCACTTGCGCGTTGCCAACCCTTTAGGAAAGGAAGTGGGAAAGAGGGTGATTGGGCCTCCGGCACTCTCACTCACCGAACGAAACACAACAGTAGGAATACTGCTATTTCACGTCGATATTCTGTGAGAGGGTAGTCCTTCCCCGATCGAGCCGGCCCATTCATGCTGAAATCAGCGAGGCTCTACTAAACTACTAACTCTTGTTATATATGTCTTAGTACAATGATCTGTAGCACATGGAAATTGTAACAAATACAAGCAGTAATTGTATATAGTGTAATATGTATTATACGTTGTAAATTTATAAGGCAGAGACACCATATTTATAACTTTTTATTGCAAAACTAAAACACAATTGATTAGAATTTTTTGGTACTTAATTCAAAAAGACCATTATTTTATTTATCTAGTTTTTTATACAATTATCACAAATAAATAAAAAGGTTTTATATATTATTTTATGTGGTATCAAATATTCTTTAATTTAGTCTTTATTTCATAAAGCTAGTTCAGGTACTTTTGAAGATACTGAAGATTTTCTAACAGACCCTTTTTCTTTGCGGTCCAGTGTATTATCGATATTTGTTTATATGTACATACATACATACATAAATACTCCCTCGTTTATGTCTCTAAAAAAATAATCAGAGAGAGAGACAGAGAGAGAGAGAGAGATAGAATTATGGTTTGTAGGTCCCACGTAATAAGGCTTTTTATACTGCAAACCTGTTAAAGGAATATGAGCTGCTTGAACTTATACAGTTACCATGCATGACCTTTAAAAGCCTCTAATACCATTGACCCTAGAGCACAAAAGAGTCGCTTTGTTTTTATTCAAGGTTAATCCTAAAGGCCTTTATGTTATACAATCGCAGCCAGATAGATTATTGATATAATTTATTTATTTATGTCATAAAGTTATACATAAATATACTTTTTTATTTTCTTATGGCATTTATCGTATTAAGAATGGATCAAGGCCTGTATCGCGAGGGACTCTACGATTTTGTACAAATGATTGATTTGTGTAGTATTTTTACTCATAACATGACGCGCTTTTTCAAAATTCTATGGTTTCTGAAGATACTTTTCAATTACTTAATTGGTTCAGGTCAAGAGTTGAGGTTATGATATGGTTGTTCAGTTAATGATATTTATGGTTTAAACAATGTGTGTGAAAAATTTATGCCATACGGAATCTTAATAAGATTTAGCTCAATTATTTGTATATACTCAGTACAAAGATCATCGTAAATTTGTATAGTCAGTAATTGTAAAGTAGTTTATGTTACGTATACGTATGTTTGTTATTTTAAATAAAAGTAATAGCTCATCATGCCTGTGCTTCGGTGATCTTTGCAAACATTAACCTACCGGTCAGACACAGAATTGCTACTTATGGAACTTTGAAATTTTTGCATTGTGGGGATTGAAATCAAAATATCATGCGAATATTCTACACAGTACTAAATAAAAAATTGCTTCCTCATTTATGCTCACAAATTGGCTATGATGGAAAAAAGTAACTGATGGGTTATAGGTTACCAAAAGAGAGACAATCGTATTGAGTCTTGCTGTATTTGATCTTTCAAGGTTACAATCCAAAAATAAATACATATAAGCATAAACTAGGCACCAAAATACCAGTTTCTTTAATTCCGCCTTCATCAGTTCCAAGAAATCACCACTCATGGTTCACGACGGTAGGAGCCAAAACTCCATGGACTTGTTGGTAAGAGGTGACATAGCTGATAGCGGGTTGAGCCACGATTGGGCTCATAGCTGGCAGGGCTACGTCATATCTGTAAACACCCACGAAGGGTGCGACCACAGGATTGGCAAAGACGATCGGTTTGTTCTCAGAGCTCTCAGCAGGTTTCTCAGCAGAGGCAGCTTCGATTTTCACAGCATCGTTACCCTCAGCAGACTGAAGTTCAGCAGTTTTGACCAAGGCTTCATCCTTCTGTTCTTCTTTGCTTTCTTCGGCCTTGACTTCAACCGTTTGGGTGGACACGCTTTTGACAGCATCTATGTAAGGAGAGTAGATAACAGGAGGTATCGGACCAGCCACAATGGGCACGATGAAACCAGGCTGGGCAACGTAGGGAATGGTTCCAAGAGCAGATTTAGCGTACGCCTCAGCGTTGTTGGCAATAGCTCCATCGATCTGAGCCTCAGCGGTCTTCAAAGCGTCCAGCGCCTGCCATTTCTTTTCCTCGTTTGACCAGAAAGCTTCTATGTTCTTCTCGTTGACCAAATCAGTGTCGGTAATGGCTCTTCTGTGAATGTCTTTGACGGCCGGGTCGGCGATTAGTTGGGCGTTGTCGGCAGCAGCTTTGGCGAGATCGTAGACCTTGACTTGTTCGTTGATCGCAGCGGCCTGGATGTCACCAGGGGAGATGGCGGGAACTGCGGTGGGTTGTAAGACGGGGTCTGTCTCTGCCTTCTGCTGGGAGATGATTGAGGGAATAAAACCAGGAGGTAACGCCGTTGCGCAGGCGAAGAAAGCAGACAGAATCTGTAAAATTGTACACATTATTGAATAAGTTTAAAAAATAAAATGTAGCTTTTCTTTTAAATTAATTTGAAACATGGTGAGGTTTTCAATAATAATCTATACATCAATTTTCGTTCATATCTATGTACATACAAGGGAAGGGATAGATACAGTTATGTTACACCCACATTCGTCATCTCTGGTTTAGGTTCAACCCTATTGCCGTTTGTTTATAATTATGTATATTTAAGAAAATCTGTATGTGTTAGTACTTGTGCGCTCGTATGGCTTGTAGCTGATCTATTGTTAGATATTTCCTAACCGCTCAAAAGCCCCTGATTTTGGTGAAAGTATGCTCAAATTAATTTAAATGGTTTCACCCACTTTTATGTTTACTGCTATAATAACCTATTATCACTTATTATCCAATGGCTCGCAGCTATGTATAGACAGACTTATTAGATTTAATATTTAAAGCTAAAATGAGTTTAAGAAAGCTTTTTAGTCGCTTTTCATTTCGCATGATTCGATTTCGTCGATTACGGTTTTCTGTTGACTTGTACAGTTCTTGCAACTCACGAAGTCGAGCGGGCTTTATTTGTATTTGAACGCACAGTGCAGTAGTGTGCGTGTTTGACAGAGTGGTCAGTTGCGAGCGACACTTATCTTATCTTATCTTGTGCCCAGTCAGTATAGATCAGCGACACTTCGACCCGGTGGGATCTTTTGTGTCGGCCCCAAGATTTATCCCTTAGCTATCTCCTTATGAATGTACTGCATCAGCTGCAGCGTACACTTCAGAGGGTGAAGCCTGAAGTCTTCAGGGTTTGGATATGCCAATCCCATCAGACCCATCCTCAATCCAGCCAACGCGTCACATTCACACAGTGGGTGCGATATGGACTCGTCCTGTTCACCACAGGCTCTGCAGATCGAATTGTGTGCCAATCTCAATCTGCACAGGAAGTCGTTGGTGCCAAAATGCCCAGTGAACGCTCCTGTGAGCAGGCGCATTTGGCTCTTGTTATACCCGCAGGACTTCCGGCTGAAGTGTGTAGCTCTAGCTCTAGTTCCAGACCCCTAAGGGCCATCCACTCCAGCCTGTGTTAATCATTGCCATGTGCATTCAAAGCTGCCTTGACGGTGCTCTCAGAGAGTCCCACGAATGGCTCGGGGCCCACAAACAGTTGCTCCGAGCCCTTTCTGGCTATTTCATCAACCTCCTCATTGCCCTGCACCCCTGCATGCCCCGGAACCCACACCAGTCTGACTTTGTTCTTCCTGCCAAGTGTGTTAAGGGCCTTAACACAGTTCAGGATCAGTCTGGAGTCCACCCTACACGAGTCCAGAGCCTTGAGAGCAGCTTGACTGTCACTAAGAATATACACAGTCCTGTCAGTGACATTATTGTTAATATTCGCCTGAGCACAGGCAATTATAGCATAGGTTTCCGCTTGGAAAACCGATGCATATTTGCCCATGCTTTGGCTCACCTTGCAGTCGTTGGCATAGATACCACCACCTGATCCTGTTTCCATTTTGGAACCATCAGTGTACCAGATGAGACAACCCTTGTCAGGGGATTGTTGACCTTGTCTCCATTCGTCCCTCGTGGGGACCTTTATTTTTTATTTAGCGACACTTACTCAGACACGCACATACATACACGCGGTTACCACAAATAAAGCCCGCTAGCCTTCTTGAGTTATAGTAGTAAAACGTACAGTTTTGATGCCAAAAAAGCATATTTTGGCATCAAATCTGTATGTTTTATTTCGATTTAATGTATTAGTATCACTATTTATGTATTTAAACAAGTATTCCTTATTATACAATTCCAAGGCAAGTCGATATATGCTGTACTTGAGTTCTTTATTTGCAATTATATAAATTGTCCTGTCACTTTTTACTTGCTCTACCTCGATTGCCATGTGCAATTTGCAGAGTCATTTGACAGCCAATAATTTTTTTTTGTGGAATGCTTTGCTAATATATTGAGGTACCTACATATATCTATTTCCATTTACGAATATCGATGATCATGGCGGTTAATTTTAACAGGGGCTAGACATCTATGCGGGAAGTATAACAGCGCACAAGTGTGTGCACAAAAGTGCACTATTAATTCCATAACTCTTATAGTCCGAGCTTATGGTGTATTATTAATATTCTTTTTTATAAGGCATCTGCCACAGTAAGGACGGATTAAAGCCCGTGGAACGGGGAACTTTAGAAATATTTACAATCTATTTTGTATCAAATATACATATGTGAATCACACAAAGAATTATCGCCTTTAAGAGTGTTGCGAGTTCTAAACCCACAACACTCAGTGCTTCTCCAAAGTTAAGGAATTGAGGTTAAGGCTAATAATAATTGTTGGGTCGATTATTCGATTTTTTTTGTCTTGATGTGACTCGCATAATTTATCTATACCTCGTTTATATTAAGTCATTTACATGACCAGTAATGTTAAATCACTTTACATCGATTATGGTGGAAATGGCTAACTAGGGGGTTACAGGTTACCAAAAGAGAGATTATCACATTGACTTGCTGTAATTGATCTTTCAAGGCCAAAAAGAAATAAACACATAAGCTTGTCGTCAAAATACCAGTTTATTAAATTCCGCCTACATCAGTTCTGAGATATCACCACGCATGCTTCACGACGGTAGGAGCCAAGACTCCATGGACTTGTTGGTAAGAGGTGGCATAGCCGATAGCGGGGTGGGCCACGATGGGGCTCACAGCTGGCAGGGCTACGTCATATCTGTAAACACCCACGAGGGGTGCGACCACAGGATTGGCAAAGACGATCGGTTTGTTCTCAGTACTCTCAGCGGGTTTCTCAGCAGAGGCAGCTTCGATTTTCACAGCATCGTTACCCTCAGCAGACTGAGGCTCAGCAGTTTTGACCAAGGCTTCATCCTTCTTTTCTTCTTTGTTTTCTTCAGCCTTGACTTCAACCGTTTGGGTGGAGACAGTCTTGACAGCAGCTATGTAAGGAGAGAAGATTGCGGGTGCAGGCGGTATTGGAGCAGCCACAATTGGTACGATGGGAGCAGGTTGGGCAACGTAGGGAATGGCTCCAATAGCAGATTTGGCGTACGCCTCAGCGTTGCTGGCAGCAGCTCCATCGATCTGAGCCTCAGCGGTCTTCAAAGCGTCCAGCGCCTGCCATTTCTTCTCCTCGTTTGACCAGAAAACTTCTTCGTTCTTCTCGCTAGCCAAATTGGCGTCGGTAATGGCTTTTCCGTTGATGTCTTCAACAGCCTGATCGGCGATTAGTTGGGCGTTGTCGGCAGCAGCTCTAGCAAGATCGTTTGCCTTGACTTGTTCGTTAATAGCAGCTGCCTGAATGTCGCCGGGGGAGATGGTGGGGATTGCGGTAGGGCCTACCACTCCAACCTGAAAGATGAGTGGGACTGCGGGTATGACGCCCGAAGGCGCTGCTGCTACGCAGGCGAGGAAGGCGGAAAGAATCTGTAAAAGGATAAAGAATTTTGTTGAGTTTACGTTACAAGTATCCGTAATCTATTTTATGTGCTGCCAAAATAACAAAGAAACCTTCGGCTTGTCCGGTGATTAGAAGTATTCGAAGCCAATGGATGCTTGCAACACTATGAGCAATCCTTGTGCATTGCACATCCATTTAAAAGAAGAGTTTAATTGCTGCCATCTTAAAAGACAAAGATGCTCTTAACAGCACAGTCCCTTCCTGATCAGCCTGATAATCCTACATAACGTAAGGTACGCATCACAAATTTGCTTGGCTGTGGTATTCGGTAGGCTTAAGCAACTTTTCCACCTATTTTGCTTCAATATGGGTGGAATCTGAATTGTCAGCAGTGGAATGCGATAGGCTGATATATTTGTTTATTTATTTTGTATTAATGTTCAAGGTACATAACAAATACAGGTGCAGTATGTGATCAAATTGTAAAATGTTAGTAATTATAAATGTTTGGTTAAGTTTTCTATGATTGTTAGCAGACCTATTGTCTGAGATTTACAAACCGTTCATAACCGTCTGACATTGGTTAATGAACTAAGAAGTTGTCAGTTGCGTCTATCAACTTTACATTTCGTCCTATATAAGTGTTGACAGCTGGATCGATGGCAATTTATGTTCTTTCATTAATACTAGGATCAGAGTGACTCTCTTTACAGACTTCGTGTTGCTACTTAGTTTTTTGGCTGGCATACCCAACAACACTGTCCAATGCGAGCACCAAACCCGAGACCTCCTGTCCCTTATAATCATGCCACTAGACCAATAAAGCGGCCTGCCGAACCTTTTGACAGCAGCCGCTCGTGTTTTTTATATATTTATGCCACTGATCCAACAAAATGGTTTGCCGAACTTATTGACAGCCGCTTGTTTCCTATAGAAATGTATTGCTACTTGAATTAGTGTAGGAGTTTTATTTTACTTGTAGCTGTTTATAAAACATAGCAGCGAAATTTAGATCGGGAGGCTTTTTTAATGGCCTGTACTGTTACGTTAATGATTATCTGTTTTTTTTTACTATTTGTATTATATATCTACTATATTTTGCTGTAAATGTAGGTAAGGTTAGTAACAGTACTTTTTTTGGATGAATGATACCCTACGTCCTTCTCTGTTTCCCTTGCAACGTGTATACGATATTTCATGATGATCGATAGAGTACTTACGGTATGAAAGTGTAACAAACAAACAAACTAACATTCGCATTGTCGCATTCGCATTCGCGCGGCCCCGCCGATTGCGGTTTTGTCGAGGAACACCGTGGTGGGTTTAGTCGGTATTACCGGGATATCGCTAATCGTCTTTACCCCGGTGATTCCGACATAACCCCACCGCTCGACCCAGCGGAGAGGTACGCGTCAATGTAATCACTAAAGTAAAAAAAATACATATTGGTAACTTTTATCTAGGAAAAGTTCTAAAGCCGAGCGATAGAAAATTGACATTACCAACATTTACGCGTAAAATCCAGACTTTGTTGTTATTGTATATATTAAATTTTGGCAAATACCTATAGATATACGTACCTGCAAATGTTAATATTATTGTTGACAACAAGCTCGCCTTGATTGCTAAATTACGTTACAACACAAAGACTTTTCGTAGAAAGTATATGTATGTTCTAAAGGTAATCTAGTGCCGCTAGAATTTATGAATAATGCATATTTGTAAGTTATGTTTTCTAGAACATAATAGCGTACTTAAATTAATTCAAAGCTAGCTATCTCCTGCGGTTTCACCCACGTTTATAACTACTGCGCCGCTCCCGTAGCTCGTAGCATGATGTTATATAGCTTATGTTACTTCGGAATAAAATAGCTTTGTCATGGTAAAAAAATATTGAAATCGGTTCAGTAGTTTTAGGGTTATTCGATTACAAACAAATCTTTGACATGAAATAGATTATAAGGCGGTACGGTAATATTAATTGGATATTTAGCTATTACTGATTGCGATAGCTCAGTGGGGAGACCAACAGACTGCAATGCAGAGGGTCTCGGGTTCGAACCCACGTCGCGCACCTCTGACTTTCGGAAGTTATATGACTTTTCGAAATTATGTGCGTATTGATTGACAATTATCGCCTGCTCCGTGCCTCGGAGAGCACGTTAAGCTGTCGGTCCCGGATGGCATTAACATCTATGGCAGTCGTTATTGGGAAAGTCAGTACCCTCTAATATCCTGACACTGGTCTAGCCTTAGGGTATCGTTAGCCTTCGGGTTGCGAAGGTCAGGTGGCAGCCGCTCCGTGTAAAAACTGATATCCAGTCAAATCCGGTTAGACCAGAAAAGCTGACCCCAAGTGACTTGGGAATAATAAAGGCTAAGAGAGAAGAAGAGCTATTACTGATTAATGTTATAAATGTGATCAAGAAAAAACTTTTTTCAAGCGCTACCTCATGATCGGCACGCCTTATTTATTAATTTTGTAAAAATAACAACTAACAAATTACTAACGTTATACATACGTATTCTTGTTAATCTGCCCAGCTAAACAAGAATGCTTGTGTCAGGAGTACATTCACGTCGATAGTTCATTGGGTGGGCTACTTTAAAATTACATGAGACCTAAATGAAATCTAGGTGCAATACACCTTTAACTACAAGCATCGACGCGTGTTATCTATACTAATATTATAAAGCTAGAGTTTGTTTGGTTGATCGGGCTAATCTCAGGAACTACTGGTTCGAATTGAAAAATTATTTTAGTGTTGGATAGTTCATTTATCGAGGAAGGCTATAGACTATATGACATCACGCTCCGACCATGACCAATGAAAAACGTTGCAATGTCGGGGAAAATTCTCTTATGTGAAGCAGGCGAAGTTGCGCGGGTCAGGTAGTTAGTTACATAAGATATACGCGTCTTTAGCCATTAAAGAAAATACAAACTAAGCCGCATGATAAATGTGTTTCCTTAAGTGCAATTATTTATATGATCTTGTTTTACATAATATATTTTTTGCTACCGTATTCATTACATAATTTATGTTTGATAACTTATTATGTGAAGGCTAACAATAATTTATTGCGTTCTCAAACTAGTATTTCAGCATAAATCTGTGTACGGTATTGTAATTAGATGTTATGAATATCGATTTATGCATTACTGGGTAGAATAATTGTCTTTCAAAATATGGATTTGTTTATATTAGTATAAGTATAAGTAATTATACACCTACACTTTTTTCATGAATCACTCTGTGTATTGGTGAAAACCGCATGAAAATCCGTTTAGTAGTTTTTGAGTTTATCGCGAACAGACAGACAGAGGCGGTGGGAGACTTTGTTTTATAATATGTAGTGATTTCTTAGTGAGTTTTAAGTTACTAAATCGGCATTTAAGTTAGTAAGAATAAACATTTACTAAATATTATGTGTACAACTTTAGTAGAGCAGCGATAGAGAATAGAACTGTGCATGAGGATTAGCGTTCGTTCCTGGATGGCGTAGTTTTTTGGCCTTTTCTATCAAACAGTTCTCAGTAGTAGTACTGAGCCTGGACCGGTGCTCGGGTAGACGCGTATAGGTTACCTTGGTGAAATGTATAATACTCCTCTGCCTAAGCTTTCTGGGGTATAAGCGTGAGACTGTGTATGTAGATTTATATTTGTGATTAACTTGTTATGACATGAGAGCATCTTGCTAGTTTATCCATCAATTAAGAGTGGATAAGAAATGATAAAAATTCTCCGTCTGTGTAGATCTAACATAAAACGACAATACTTTAGTGTCACACTTTTACTGTCAATTGCCTGATAGCAATCGAACCTTAGACCGGTTATTAAGTTAGCGGTCGGATCGATGGAATTTTAAAGCAGTCCATTATTTTCTAGATGCGTTTTATACAAAGAAATGCTAATACGATGCATGTCGTGCTAAGTGCGAATTCCGCGTGGTCGATTATGGCCTACTACGTGTTATATATTAATATTTATGTAGGTAATCAACATATATACATAGAGTTAAGCCTATATATCCCTGAAAGGATATGCAGGGGTGTATTACACCTACATTTCGCAAATAATGGTTTAGGTCCAACGTAATAAGGAGCGAGGCTATTGGCGTCTATCAGGCATAGTTCCAAACTCCTTGCTACTACAAAACATTTCTTGACCGTAAAACACAATAAACGTTGTGTACAAAAATAAAGTAAAATGGCGGACATAATAATATATACTAGGTCGCATATTGGTCAAAATTCGACCAAAATTCCTAAGCTTGCTACTTTGTTTTCTGTTTTTCTCTATTACATATAAATAAGGTATAGGTAACCATAGTTACAAAGAATTGTACGACGTCAGACGAACAATGCCGAAATACTCCGAACGCGATTCGACTGCGTGTGTCAAATGCATGGTTGTGTGCGTGTAGTGATTTTCCATTAATTTTATGTATTTCTAATGCATATTTTATATAAATATTAGAATTCGCACCTCCTTCTCCATATAAATTTTAATTGTCCCAATTTAATAGTCCTCCATCCGCGCAACTTTCGTAAAAGGGGTACAAAGTTTTTGCTTCACGTATTAATATACAGATATTTTTAACTGTTATGTACTGTATGATTTAAACAAGAGAGCAATTTTTATATATTGAAGTTATCGCCTTGATGTGATTGTGTTTAAGTCCTTGGTAATATTTTAATATAACTGGTATCTGCCGGGCAACCGCGACTTTTAAAATAATACAATGTGAAACCGCAACGAAGACGAATTCAGTTCTTATATTTTATATAAATTCACTCCTAAATATCCGTAAAAGGTTAGGTTCAGGTTTATTAAACCTACATTTTGCTAGCTATGTTTTCTTATTGCTGTTTACCAGGCATAATGTGTGTAACTTAACTGCTACTTAGCATTTCCTAGCTGGAAATTACACTTTACTGGACTGGGGATTGGAACCCGAGACCTTGATCTCCTGCAAACTTATGACTATGGGACTAGCGAGGCAGTATCTACACTATTTTCTGCTCACAATTAAATAAAATTGCAGATCTATTCGGTAGACTTTCAAAACACTTTCTTTTCATTACAGTTAGGTTTAATGTCAATAAATAATTTGCAAGATATGAGAAAATATTTTTCCGCCGCGCTTTTGTTGGCAAAGGCAATTAATCGACCACAATAAAAATCCCTACTGCATCTAAACTAAAATAGCAAAGCACTTCACTTTTAAATTAATTAATTAAAGTTATAATTATTTCTTATTAATTACTTCTATAATTATATTATTTAATTAATTAAATCACTGTTCACTAACCAGCACTCTCATCTTGAACTCTGGACGCTTCAGATGGCTACTGATGACCATAGAATGCGCTTGCGCACTATTTATACAACGCGTCGCAAGCGCGGGACATTCCAATATTTAAACTTATTTAAATCAATGACCGATAAAAAATATTAAAAGTTGTCAATGTAATTTGCATTTAACGTATGCAATAATGTCGCAGGGTACCTAGATTTATATACTGAACTAGTTTTCGCTCGCGACTTCGCCTGCGTTAGCCACAGGTACCTCGGGACATAATTTAAGTACTATGGTGATTACACTATGTATTATTAATCTGGTTCTATTAAGCATAATTAGATGAAATGTGAATTAGATTTTAAGATAAGCTTTCAATCTGTGAAAACCATTTATGCATATTGTGTTCATTGCCACACAGTGGAAAATATGTGTTGTTTGTATTCTTATAATATAATAATAATAATATTCTATCACATACACACAACACCATCTAGCCCAAACTAAGCAGAGCTTGTACTATGGGTACTAGACAATGGAAAAACATACTTATATACTTTTTTTTGTAAATACATACATATTATACATAGAAACACCCAGACCAAGACAAACATCCATGTTCATGCACACAAATGTTTGACTTGTGCGGGAATCGAACCCGCGACCTCAGGCGTGGCAGTCGGTTACACTAACCACTACGCCATCGAAGTCGTCAAATATATATTCTTATATTTTCTGTCACAACCAAATTGTAAGTCAGATAAATAAAAAATAAGAAAATAACCGCGCCAAAATCTAGCCTGTGCTGGTTTTGATGTCAGCATAAACAGACAGACAGATACAATTCTGAAACACGCCAATCTAAATATTAGACCCCGACTTGTTTCAGTTCTGTTCATTATGAACATATTTATCTTCGCAATGAACAGACGCCATCTCGTCACAGCGTTTCATTAGTATAGACAATGTTAAAGTTTTATTAGTATAATGACGGAAATATAGTAACATTTATAATTAGTGTATTGCACAAAATATTAAATGCATTTGAATTCTTCAAAGATTAATAATTAGCATAGCTGTTCAATAAAATATATTGTAAAAACAAATATATATTATATAGTTCGGGTTTCTTAACAATTTCTTTTGATTAAATATATTTTATCCATTTGTACGCCGATATATTTTTCGCAAGCAAGACACGCCGTTAAAAGCACCTTAAAAGATAATCTTTAACTTCATTTTGCCAAAAAAAACATTATTTTCTGGCAAATTAGATTTAGCATGTATTAAATAACTAAAATATCACAAATATCTATATATTAATTAACCATAAAAATTATCAGACAAAAGCTCTAAAATTAAATTTGGAACAGTAATTTATAATTGTGAAATTAAACTGCTTTATTTTATTGTTTTCGTGGTTAATTTAAATTACAACCTTTAACTATTTAAATACTATTTACACTTTTCCCAATTTCGACTGCCTTAACAACTATAATTTTAAGTAATTCACATTTCCAAAATTAACCCTCTAAAGCTCTCTTATACACAATAATAAAAGTAAAATAAATAAAAGAACACTAACCAGAACTCTCATCTTGAACTGTGTAAGCTTCGGATGGCTACTGATGCTTATCAACCCTGCTCGTCCACTATTTATACAAGCGATATAGAGCAGCCTCAGCTACGATGTCCAATATACGAAAATAACAAAAAAATATACAAAATGTTAAGTATATGCCGTGGGACGAGTGTGGGTTCCGTAGTAGCTGCAATAAAAGTTTAAAATGTCACGTTTTTATTTATCGTAATTACATTTTTGCTTTAACGTTGTAAAACTGGGAGGATGCTGTCTGTAAATAACACTAAAGGTATATTATTGTCTCCTCGATCATGGCTGCTGAAAAGCAACCGAAACGTCGGGGAAAAGGTTCATAGTAATATTAATTAGTAGTATAGTTTCGTAGTAACAGAAGTTTATTAGGTTTCAAAATTATATTACTAAAGAGGTTTTAAATATTTTTAAAATAAATGACAATTAAGTCTATATAAAATAGTTTAGTGTCAAACAATAAAGATTTGCATATTTTGTGAATGTATGTACAGGGGAAATCGCCGTAACAACATCACCTATTTAAAAAATTCTTTGCTATTTAAGATATACGTTATTCCAAATAGATATAAGCTGCATATAATGTTAAGCTTAAAATATTTTCAGGGATTCGTAGGCGATTCCAATTTGGTGTGTTTGTGCGGTGCAACCCAAACTATGTCGCACCTTATATTGTGGCCTGAGTGCCCCAACAACTGCTCGTATGAGGGCTTGATGATTGCTTCAGACGATGCAATCAAGGTGGCTGCGTTCTGGACCGCACCGCAACTATATAATATTGAGTTATGATTGCCACCGAAACGCTAAGACGAAGAAGCTTGGGCATAGTCAGGGCAGAGTGCTAATTCAAGGTATTTTAAAATTTGGTATCTGAATCCGAATTGGATACAGATTTTAAACTTGAGTAACTCAGAGTATAACCAAAAGTTTGAGCCCTGTTTCATCTAATGCCGTTTGGTTTTATATGTTTCATAGGCCCTGGAGATATGGGCTATAAATAATAAAACAAACATACCAAAATATTTTTTTCAAATTATTATTTTTATTAAGATGTTTTGAAAACTTTATAAAATCATGCGACGGTCCGAAAGAGCAGACCAATAACTAAAAACGTCTTATCACGCAAGTGGATCCGAGATGCACAGTTAGTCTAATGAACATGTCCAAGGATTATTTCATACCAACACATTGCAATTGTGAGAAAATGTCAAGCACATATTTTTAATTTTATCAAAGTAGTTTTGTTCATATTTGGTACATTCGGCCTGGGGAGTACCTCTGAACTATAGAAGCTTTTAGTCGAATACACCTGTGTTGTGTCCCTAGCGGTGCAATTTCTATAACTGTTTTAAGATGCATTTGTAGGGTCAATAGGATAAGCATAATCAATAATAAGTTGGCTTTGTATGTCATGCTGGCTTCAGAGCGACTTCTCTGTTACTAGATCAGCACCAGCCACGGTGGAGTTTAGGATAAATTTGGTATATGGCCTACTGGGTTATGTGGTCAACTCACTACCATGCGGCGCTGAATGTTGTGGGTTTCGTCTCCACATGGTGAAAATTGTGGCATCTATAAACTGTTGTTCACAGTCTGGGTGCTGTTTGTGTTCGTTGTTTCAATATTTATAAAGTTTTCCACCACAGAGGATTCTTAGTCTAGAAACAGTCTTTTTCGTAAAATTTAAATAATTTAGTATGTTTGTTTAGACCCTAGTGTTATAAATATAATTCCAAGGGAGGTGAGAAAAACGCTATACGTGTATACTCAAGTAAAAGTAGTCATTCTTTATCATCGTGATACCACGCACACATACGTTCTAGATTCACTCACACACCCGATAACATAATATATGTGTAAGATTAGTATTATAGAATGTGTGTATTTCCCTATGTCCTACCTTCTAGAAAAGGTGTGTCCAGGCGTAATTGCTCTGAATATCAGATAGAAAACTGGTAAACGAATCCTTGATTAAATATTTATGTACTTTTATAAAAGTGTAATAAGATTGTGTCTCCTAAAGACTAGCTTTTGCCCGCGGCTTCGTTCGCGTACACGTAGGGTAAATTTAATAATATATAGCCTATGTTACTCGGTGATAATATAGCTTTCTAATTACGAAATTTTTTTTTAATCGGTTGAGTAATTTTTGCGTTAAGTCATTATGAACAAACTAAAATCAAATCTTTCCTCTTTATAATATCAGTAGGTATAGACTAGTTTTTGTTTGTGGCTTCGTTTGCGGTAATGCAGATTTGTTCAATAACTTTCTATAGCAATAGAATAAAAGTAATGTTCTCTAGCGAGAGAATAGTAAATTTTTCTGGATGAAAGGTATACAACGTGTATTCGAAATTTTATGATGATCGGTCGAGTAATTAAGGCGTGAAAGCGTAACAAACAAACAGACAAACTCATATTCGTATTTATAATATTAGTTAGGATTCTCATCTACTTCAGTCAAGAAAAATCGTTTCAAGGATAGAAGAGAATAAATTACTTTTCTTTATGCTAGCAGCTCGGCAGACTCTTCAAGAACATAGTTTTTAAAAGAGTAAATATAAATCCAATTAACTTTTACGCTGCAGCGACCCGGCATTGTCTGGCATTCTATGCTATTGACAGATTTCACAATACAAAGGTTCATACATTTTTCCATTAACAGGGATAATGGAAAAATTCTTTTACCCTGACTTAACAACTTTTGTTTAACCACTTTTCATAATTCATGATTTTTCTTTTCATACAAAAATGCAAATGTTGGAATTGTTTGCTTTAACCTCACTGCTAAGACTCTTCTTCTCCCTTAGCCTTTATTATTCCCAAGTCACTTGGAGTCGGCTTTTTTTTTCACTACTATTACTAAAAACTACAATAAACGTCAGACTATTTTATCTTCTACAGTATAGTTTACAGCCTTTCTCCACGGTACCCTAAACTGGTCCAGGCGAGGGCGCTAAGAATGCAGGAAGTTCGTATGACGAGGCGCCTTGTCTCCAGCGTATAATTTGTGAGACACCTTGTTGCGTCACATACCCGTTCTTTTTGGGTGCCACCTGTGTTTATCAATAGTCTGTTAACGTTATTACCCTGTTTAGGGAACTGGAATATATTTGTGAGTCACCTTTGATATTTGCGACTATACCAGACAAGATTAGGATGACGGTTAAATAAAAATATATTAATACGTGAAGCAAAATCTTTGTACCCCTTTTTACGAAAATTGCGCGGACAGAGGAGTATGAAATTTTGCACAGTTATAGCTTATATGGAGAAGGAGGGGCGAATCCTAACATTTTTATAAAATATGCTTTAGTAATACATTAAATTAATTTAAAAAAAAACACTACACGCACACAACCATGCATTTGACACACACAGTCGAATCGCGTTCGTAGTATTTCGGTATTGTTCCTCTGACGTCGTACAATTCTTTGTAGCTATGGTTACCTATACCTTATTTATATGTAATAAAGAAAAACAGAAAATAAAGTAGCAAGCTTAGGAATTTTGGTCGAATTTTGACCTTTAGGCGACCGCTAGTTTAATTAATTATTCTTAATTACAATTTATAAATCGATGCCTCAGTAGGGCAACGATAGTGAACGCGACACCTATGCATGGGGTCTCGGGTCCCGGGCTTAATTTTCCGAGTTGGGCAGTGTTATTGGGATTTCCTCTCAAGAGAATGTTAATAACAGCATGGAAGCTAGAAACGTGCCTGATAGACGACAATAGATTTGATCCCTATTACGTGGGATTTAAAACCGTAGCTGGCGGAATGTGGATGTAATATAGATCAGTGATGTTGCGAATATTCGCATCCACATCCGCAATCGCGGAGTTTCCGCTTCGATTTGGATATCTGCATCCGCATCCGCAATAATCAACGCGGCTCTTAATGCGGATCCAGATATAGATTGGGTTACGATAAGAAAGAAATCAGTTGTTCAGTAGTACGTGTTTAATTAATGAACCTTTGCAAAACAGGCTTGAACCTGCCAAGGCGGTGATATTAGATAATTTTTATTAAATAAGATGAATAAGTTTCATCAACATCCGCATCCGCAATTGCGAAGCTTCCACATCGATTTGGACATCCGCTTCCGCGGATGTGAGATTTCAAATATCTGTATCCGCATCCGCATCCTTGATACAGATCTATCTATCTTTATGGAATAGTTTTATGTAAGAAGAAGCTACTTGCCCGAGCTACTCAACTCATTCGTAGTCACCAAATAATTGTCTTGACTTTTCGTCTATCTCTTTTGCACGTACGTAAGCTGACAAAAAGCGCTACATTCAAGGTCATCGGTAGACTTTAGTTCTTTGACTAATTACCTACGTAGATAACTTTAAAGTACAACGGGTTTTAATTAAGATATGATATTCCAACTACAACCAGTTTTATCTGAGAAGTATGCGTGCTCCAATTACCAGCTTTTTAAGAATAAATGTGATTATATTTGCTTCTTTGTAGTAAGTTGATATGTGGTACCGTGCGCATAGCGACATTTTTTAAAAAGATAATTCTTAATGTCGTTGAAATTCCTGAGTCGCGGGGACTTTACGAATATTGAAACTATAAACATAAAGAATCCCCAGATTCAGAACAGCTATTTCTGGATAGTATAAACATTTATCCCTTGTGGCGATTAAACCCATAATACTCGAGGTAGTAAGCGTCTGCGGTTTATTAAAAAATAAAAAAAGAATTTCTTAAATTCAATTTTGCTAATGTTTTTATATCGACTTACTGGAAAGTACTGGACTACTTATTGGATACAAAGTATCACGTTTATGTGATATTTTATCATACATCTATATCTATAGTCTTCTATTTACGCGAATATTATTCATTGAAATTAAACTGCTATATACCCGCATAAAAGAACACATAGCTGATGTAAAACACCAACGCTCGTTGAAGTCTGCTGTGTGTGAACATGTGCAACAGGGGACCAAGCACTACCTGAGATTTGACAAACCACAGATTCTCGCTAAAGAACACTGATTCCTACCAAGGATGCTTCGCGAGGCTATTGAAATCAAAAAACATCCTAATTTTAATAGAGAAGATGGTTGGAATGTACCACCAGCTTGGGATCCAGTAATAAAAATAGTCAAACCCAAGAAGAAGCAAACCACAGCTAGACTTCATGATACTTTGAGCTCATTCTGCGTAAATAGAAACACCAATGATTAAATTATGTTCGGGTACTTTGAAATAACTACACTGGAACATTGAGACAACTGCCATCTTAGTCTCCCCGTGACCATGGCTGCTGAAAAGCAACCGAAACGTCGGGGAAAGTGTAAAAATAAATTAAATCTAAATAGTTTTATTAATAATTTAATTAGCTTAAAAATTAGTAAAGTTTAATAGTAGTAGTAGTGTAACAATTTTCAAAATTTTGTAATACAGTGTCAAATAAACAACGCGATAAAATCCGTATATAGCAGTTTAATTTCAATGAATATATTATAACTAGCGATCGGCGCCGGCTTCGCACAGGCAGTACAAAACCTTAACAAATTATACACCAAAACCTTCCTTATTCTTCACTCTGTCTATTGGTGAAAACCGCATGAAAATCCGTTCAGTAGTTTTCGGGTTTATCGCGAACAGATAGACAGACAGACGCGGCGGGGGACTGTGTTTTATTTTATGTGTTATTTTAATGTAGTTATTTCGTAGGAATCGATAGTTTTTAGCGAGAATCTGTGGTTTAAAGGACATCGATTCCTACGAAATAACGACACTGGAACATTGAGACAGCTACCATCTTAGTCTCCCCGTGACCATGACTGCTGAAAAGCAACCGAAACGTCGGGGAAAGTGTAAAAATAAATTAAATCTAAATAGTTTAATAATAATTTAATAAGCTTAAAAATTACCTAGTAAAGTTTAATAGTAGTAGTAGAGTAACAATTTTCAAAATTTTTTAATAAAGTGTCAAATAAACAACGCGATAAAATCCGTATATAGCAGTTTAATTTCAATTAATTTCAATATTAATATGTATTTTGTGTTATTACTTAACATAATGAACGGTTTGATATAATTAATTAATAATAAATTATGTTATTAGACTTAATTAACATTTTGAACTTCGTTCAAGTAATAAATATAATTATACTTTGGCTTCTTAAATTAGATAAGGCCGGACCAGGAACACATTACTATACACTATTACACATTAATAATAATATGTTTGTGTGTTTGTTTATTAAAGAGTACATGTGTATGTAACTACATCGTTGGTTTCGTGGTGTATGTTTGCTTGCGATCATGAGGTCAGGTGTTTGATTCCCGGGTAGTGTTAATTGGGATTTCCTTCTTTTTTAATAAATATGACCAACAAAACGTTCTTGTCGTATTTATTTTTCAGCTTCACTAATAATTTGGGTTATAATTTAATGGTATTCATGTTTAACCTGTGGGTTTACATCGGCAGTGCAATGGGTGGGATTCGAACCACGACCTCTCGATGGCAAGTCTATAAGTCTACCGTAATACATAGTTAACAAAATATGAAAGTTATAGTCATCTACCCACCCTTTCAGAGATAACAATTTATGAACTGTCCGAAACCGAAACAGGTAATTATAAGGGATTTAAATGATATTAGGTTTGAACCTTGTTTAAGCCAGCGCATATTTACTGCCTTTATTTTCTCATAAATATGATTATTTCCTATCCTGGTAATCGAACTGAGCACCTCCCAACCAGTGCACGTAAATTATCACAATATAAAGCGCCATGTTTACAACATGGCGTTCAGACAGATATTTGCATTTTCCTTTATATGTTCACTTAAAGACAAACTCATTATACGCTTTATCTTGGCAGTTTAAAGTTTAAATGTCAACGGCGCATTGTTTTAGGGTATCTTGTCTTATTTTTTATTTTCACTAGATTTTGCTCGTGGTTTCGCTCGAGCACAGAACTTTTTTCTGGATGAAAGATACCCTATATCCTTTTCTGTATCCCCGACAACGTGTAGGCGAAAGTTCATGATGATCGGTTGTGCAGTTAAGGCGTGAAAACTTAACAAACATACTCACATTAGCGTTTATAATATTAGGTAGGACTATAAGCCAGTAATGTCCTACTGTAGGACAATGACTACAATTTTTTTTCGAGTGGCTATGGATCTATTTCCTTTAAAGTGCTCGGTATATTAGGTGTCATACAGTGCGTAAGATGCACGCAGCAAGCGCATTCTATTTGCCAGGTCTGCGATACTTAAGATGACACGCATCTCACGTGATTGACACTGTTTTTAACCAAATCGAAATCGTAGCAATTTCTTTCTATCTTTATATACATATAAAGGCCTCGATGGCGTAGTGGTTAGTGTAACCGACTGCCACGCCCGAGGTCGCGGGTTCGATTCCCGCACAAGTCAAACATTTGTGTGCATGAACATGGATGTTTGTCTTGGTCTGGGTGTTTCTATGTATAATATGTATGTATCTACAAAAAAAAAAATATATATATGTATGTTTATCCATTGTCTAGAACCCATAGTACAAGCTCTGCTTAGTTTGGGCTAGATGGTGTTGTGTGTATGTGGTAGAATATTATTATTATTATTATTATTATTATATATGTATAATTCTACTGTACGTGTGTATGTCACTGAACTCCTCCTAAACGGCTAGATCGATTTTGATAAAAAATGTGTGTGTTCATGTGGATTAGAGGATGGTTTAGATTCGGGTTTTTTTTTTATTTTCTCTCTTTCTCTCTCTCCTGTGTACAGGACAACGTCTGTCGGGACAGCTAGTGTAGTACCTAATATAAAATGCGGTACGACGCACAAACGAGTCGAGCCCTTAAGGGCCTCTTCAGACTACGAATTATCGTAGTCTGAAGAAATATGAAGTATGTGCAGCACATTCTTACTACTATAATTACTTGCCCAGCCAGTTTAGGGGTTTAGCGTTTGGCGTTTAGCGGTTTTACTTGTGGTATATCTGCAGCAAAGCGCAATAAAGAGTTTTGTTTTGCGTTTCGCCCGGTGTGTAGGACTTTCAGTCCGGTTTCACAGCTACCTCTCCTATATAAATATATATTGCCCGGAGTTTATCCCGGATTAAAGTACGGAAGTGGTAGCTATTATTATGCATAGCAGTTACCATTCTTTTTTCAGTTATCATTCTACCGTCATGTAGACCGCATAGACAGTATCTTATGTGGGAGCCAGTCAGTACAGACCGGCGACACTTCGATCCAATGGAATCTTTTGTGACGACACTCCCCCAATAACGATTGCCATAGATTTTCATGGCAGCCGGGACCGACGGCTTAACGTGATCTCCGAGGCACGGAGCAAGCGATAATTGTCAATCAATACGCACATAATTTCGAAAAGTCATATAACTTCCGAAAGTCAGAGGTGCGCGACGTGGTTTCGAAACCGAGACCCTCTGCATTGCAGTCTGTTGGTCTCCCCACTGAGCTATCGCTGCTCTATAAAAACAATTACTGCATTTGGCTAGGTGATAAAGAGTTTCAGAGGTTGCCTTTGAAACTTTTAATAAGGAATGGAGGATAAGAAATGGGGTTATAACCTTCAATTCATTTTCTCTTTCGGTCGACAATGGTAACATTGCTGGTGTAATCAGCACCGATAATAGTTTATCTCCTTTATAAGCTTAGCAACCTTGATGATATAAAAATTAAGTCAAGTTTTATACAGAACCACAGCCATTTTGTATGACACACTTACCACATATTTTTTCAAGTAGTCAACTCAAAAAAGGCGCCATTTGCAATAAATAAGTGTGCGCGGTCGTCGAGGTACCTGAGGCCGTCGTTGAGCTTGTTCTCTTGCAAGTCTACGTGACATTTACCTCGCACACCGAACGAGGTGGAATATATTGCTTCCCCTTTTTAATTCTGTGTTGCTAGGCGCCATTTAATTGGTAGATAGAGGTGTATTACTGTCATTTTGTGTGATGTTTGTCTTGGTCTGTGTGTTTCTATGTATAATATGTATGTATTTACAAAACAAGTATATATGTATGTTTATCCATTGTCTAGTACCCATAGTAAAGTACAAGCTCTGCTTAGTTTGGGCTACATGGTGTTGTGTGTATATGATAGAATATTATTATTATTATGTTATACGAATGTCCAATGTGACTTAAGCCTCTTTTGCCTCGTGGCATGTGATGGTGATTTGTTCGTTTCCGATTCGATACTTAGGTTAGTATTATTGGTATTTTCTCTAAGGAAAAATCGTAGTTGCAGTATGGAGCCTGAACATGTGTTTGGTGGACGGTACTAGGGTCGCACTATTGCGTGGAACCTAAAACATAACTGACCAAATGTAGGCGTGACATATCTCTGCTTATTGCCTTCGGGGTTATAGGTGTAAGACTACGAGAGAATATTTAAAAATAAAATGGTCTTTAATTGGCATCTAAATTAGACTTTGCTGGAGATTTAGACGGCGAGGTAATAAATACTATTAATACTGAGAGTTTTGGTTAAGCACGATGGCGCTATAACAAAAGGATCCATTGCAATGAATCTGCACACTTGTGCCTTCGTAGAGTTGAATTGAAATAAATTTATTTTCCCATCCTAGAGTCCCGATTTTTCACACTTCGCATTTCGCATGATTTAGTAATACTTAACTCATAATTTTATTTAACGGTTTTGTCGCTCTATAGGAAATTATTGTATTGTAACAACATTACAAGTATTCTCAAAACGGACACAAAGAACCCCCATACTCAATATAACTACGTCTCACACTCGAAATATCTATTTTTGAATTACTTTGTGAGAATCGGACTTAAATAAACCGTTGCGTACTGTCAATGAATAAATGAATTGTGTGTTTATTATGGTAATTAAAGCTGCCAATATGAATTAAGAGTATCACAACAATTATTTGTTGTACAAAAACCAAATTTATTTAAGTTTCTGTATTATTTTATTCCTTTATTAACATTTCCATTCAAAAGACATCAACGCGCTTCCTACAAAAATCTATATATTAATACGTGAAGCAAATACTTTGTACCCCTTTATACGAAAATTATGCGGACAGAGGCGTATGAAATTTGACACAGTTTAAAGTTTATATGGAGAAAGCGTGGTTAATCCTAATATTTTTATAAAATATTCATTAAAAATACATTAAATTGATGGAAAATACGACACGCACACAACCATGCATTTGACACACGCAGTCGAATCAAGTTCGGAGTATTTCGGCATTGTTCGTCTGACGTCGTATAATTCTTCGTAACTGTGGTTACATATACCTCATTTATATATAATAAAGAAAAAAGAAACCAAAGTAGCAAGCTTAGAAATATCGTCAATGAAAGAGTATAGTTAAGTAAATAATAATTTATTTTAAAAAGATAGGTAAATTAACCTGTATAACCTTAGCGAAATCTAAATGAAATGATTATAAGGGTAAAGTTATAGATAATAAAACCTAAATAACGATCAAGCTTAAAATTTAAATCAATTATGGTCGAATTTTGACCACTGTCCCGCTGGTACCAATAAAACAGCAATTCATACAAAGAATGTTGTATGAACATATTATGTGTAATTTAATAAAAACAACAGACACTTCACTTTTAAAAGCGGAAGACATACAAATAACGTATGGTTATGTTCAATAAAAACCTGATCGTATTACGGTCGGTCACTTTCTGATGAACTTGAACTTATGAGATGCGCGTGCGATGAACCGGCGGTCATCATGAATGACGATTGATTTGTATGTGTGTGTATGTGTATTGTTTCGTTGTATTTGTATTTTTAAGGTTGTGTACGCCGTGTATTAATAATAGCTAGTGATCGTTTGGTTGCTAAAATTAAATCGTAATTCAATAAATAATTTTTATATTGTTTCCTACTTCGACTTTTTTACCATATAAACTTAAACTATACCAAATCTTTCAGTTCTTTCTGCGCGCTACGTGCAAACTTTATTCCTAAAGCAAGAATATTACAAATATATATATAAATTTATTAAAATGGGTACTAAAGTTTACTTTCACGATATCTATAAGGCCCATTTCTCAGTATGAAAAATGAATTCTGTAGGAAGGATTCTAAAACATGACTTACAATTTACTGCATAAGTGGTATTAAGATTTAAATGGTCGCTGTGCCAGTACGTTGTCTGTTGTGGACTCAAATCCCAGACAGGACAATATATTGTCTGATCAACTAAAAGTTTTTCGAGTCTGGGTGTTTTATGAACAATTGAATATTCATATCATCATATAGTCGTAGTTTAAAAAAGTACGCGTTCTTTATAAGCGTACTCGCACTAAAGGTTTCTAATAAAAAAAATGGTCATAAGTATAATAAAATTTGTCATAAGTGCCATACAAATATGTCAAAAACCTGTCAGTAGTCAGGTAAAATACAGATTGGTTGGTTATTAACTTGCATATTACAACAAAAATCTACTGATAAATCGCTTCTTAGAAACCACCGTAAAACTACACTATATAAGCAGATGAGTCAATGATTCACGCTGTTTATATGATCGTGCTCACTGTAGGTAACATTAGCATAACGTTTTTACTCTCGGTGAACTTGAACTGTGAGATGCGCGGCCGTCGACCTCTAGCGGTATCTTTGATGACGTAATGTTACGTTCGTAGTGTATGTGTGTGTGTGTGCTTGCGTGATAAAGCTATTTAGTATTCGTTTGATATTACTAAGAAGATGATACATAGCTTTATTTTCCTTATTTTTAACGTAGACTGGAAGTAGTATTAAGGACTAGATTTTTCTCGCGGCTGGCTTAAATGTAGGTTACGTTAAGCTAGTAACAGTACTTTTTCTGGATGAAAGGTCAGTACCTTAATAAAGTCTTCTTTTGTTCCCCTAACATGTGTGTGTATGAAATTTCATGATATGATTGATTATGTAATTAAAACAGAAAAACGTACGAAGCACACAAACTCACATTCATATTGTCATGTAAGTCCTACTAATATTATAAATGTATGTGAAGATGTTTGAATATTAGCTTTGCATAAGCACAAATCACAGAACGAATTTGGACGGAATTTAGCACACAGATAGACTTTGTCCTGGATTAGCACAAGGGATAATTTTTGTCGGTATGGCTTCCCGTGTGGTGTTAACCCAAGAATTTGTAATTTCTAATTGTATTGGGTTTGGTTTTGAGTTAGTCGACTTTACACAGATTCTAAAATTATTTCTAAAATAATAACAAAACATCGAAAAGATACTTAGTGTGGACTAGACAATTAGGCATGGATAGTTCATGTAATTTTCGGCGGTAATCCATTATAGAAAATAGATAATCGTAAAGGAACTAGCGGTACTGTTCATTTCATATACAAGTCGCTCTCAAAGATTTTATGAAGTGGCGTGTCCGCACTAGTTTTATTTCTATTGGAATTGTAAAATAGAATTTTTGTAAATTGCGATTTCATTATATAGCGATGATTAAGACCTGGAATAAAGTATAGATCACGCAAGTTTATAACTAATACATATTTAAACGAATCCTTAACACTAAGCTTGTTGCACACAGCGATTTCTTGAAATTCTGCGTCATATATGCTAGAGCACGTCTTAATGCCAAAAATAGGCAGTTTTATGGTTGTCCATTGTTAAACAATATTGACTATTTGAGTTATCAAATTTTCCTGACGATAATATTGAAACATTAGACTTGCGTGCAATTTGCTGTTTCAATATGGGTAGGCGTTTAAGACAGACTTATTGAAGACAAAGCATGCGTATTTATTCCACGGAGGCCTAGGAAAATGTCAATCATGTTGCGATATAAGCAGAATGTGGCAGATTAGAGTACATCTCTGTAATCTTCCTATAACCTTTCAATGAAGAAAATGAATAGGAGAACAACGTCTTTAAAAATAAAGGAAAATATAAGCTAAGTTCACAATCTTATAAGTTGGGTTTATTTTATATTACAGCAGCTGGGCAGGGAACTTATTACCACCCTACATTTGATAGAAACTAAGTAAACATGAAGCGTGGGAATCGTACTCGTCATAAAAAGATTGCGCTTCTGTAATGAGTAGGGTTTCGAAGGTCAATCAGGAAATTAAACTCGGCACGATCAGCTGCAAATATAAGCACAAGCTTATACCACAATAGCATTGCATTGGACTGTTTGGTTAAAATACTTCGCAAAAGACATTAAGAAAGTAAATTAACCTCTCAACCAACGCTAGGACGCCGGCATCCGAGCTTAACCAGACTATTTAAAACGTAAATTTTGTTATGATAGTCTTGTTTGTACAGCTCTTTTGTTTTTTTGTAATTGCCACAATTGCCTTTGCAGCAGTTAAAGGAAATTACTATTAAACATTGAGATAAACTTTGTAAACAAACTTTTTTCTCTATAATTAAGCTGACTAACAAATATGTATATGACCCGTCAGATGGTACCCGGTTATCTTTGCTGATAGGTGCTTGCAATAAAATTACTCGCAATAACCCAATCCTGCAAAAGATAGTTGCTAAGTTGCAGGCCCAAGTGCCAAAGACCACGTTTGAGGGAGTTTTCTTTCTCACACTTTCTTCTTCAGTAACATTGGAAACACCCACCTCAGAAATGCCACACAAGGTTATTTTGATTTAATCTTTTCTAGGGTGCTGAACACATTGAGTGAATGGAACATATTTATGTTGTGTGTAAAAACTTATGAAGCATCATAACTAATACTAAGTTGGGGTATTTTTTGTAAGACTATTACGGCAAATACCTTACACGTAATGTGAAGATGCTTTTAAAATTAGAAGAGAATTTTGGTCTAGACAAATTAACAAGACATCGTTTAATTCTACTTCTGTCAGTTGCCCATACTTTCGGCATAATCTCGCTTTCTTTATACGGGAGTCATCTTTACTTATATTCATGATTGTTTTTATGTAGGTATTAAATTGTCAGGTGTCTTTAACTATTGCAATTAGAATACCGCTCATATGATTAGTTTAAGTTAATAACCCATTTCTTATCTAAGATATTTGATATATGATTGATGCGACATAGCTTTGCATTATTCATCAGTGTTATTCAAATGCACGAATAGCACAATAATTCAAGTATCTTCCTCGCCACTTTACTAAACCCAATGTTGCGCGTTTTATCTTCATACGGAACAAATATGATTGTAATCCATAAAATTTAGAAAATTGTGTTAATTTAGAAATATTTTCGTGGCCATCATTTTGATACTTTTGTAGCTGCTAAGATCGAAGCTTTATTTTACATTATATTGTCTTCCATTAACGCGAATGTAACACATACAAACTATATATATATATAGGATTCTACCGCGGCTAATTTTAATTATTATAAATGTGATACTCGATATAACGAGACGTCGTGTAAATATACACGACGTTTTGACTGCTTTTCAGCTGCCATGGTCATGGGGAAACATTTATCAACATAGAAATGGTTGCAGCACCTTACAGCTCTTATGATTTGTAAACAAATCTGGGCGATCAAAAAGAGTGACCATGAGTTTCTTGCCCGTTCTTCTCATAAGCCCTACACCCTTGCTTTGCTGAACGTGGCAGTAAAAGTAAATTCGCAGAAAAAAATTGTGTATCTTTGACATTCATAAGTGTTACCTTGTAACCTAATCTGAATAAATTTATTTTGAATTTGAATTTGAATTATATTTGAATTTAATTATTTTACATGAAATAACTACATGAAAGATAGAATAAGCAATAGTGTGATTAAAGAGAGATGCGGCATGAAAGTGGATATAGTGACAAGAATAGAAAAGGGTATGTTAAGCTGGTTTGGGCATGTAGAAAGAATGGACGAGGAAAGACTGACTAAGAAAGTTTATAAGGCTAGTGTGAATGGAACAGTCGCAAGAGGAAGACCTAGGCGAACGTTTCTCGACCAGATTAGAGGCGTTCTGGACAAAGGCCAGGTTAAGAGCACCTTGAACCGACGGGCGTGTATGAGGAATGTGATGAAAGTGAATGAAGTCAGAGAAGTGTGTCAGGATCGTAGCAAATGGAAATCCGTAGTCTCTGGCTACCCCTCTGGGAAACAGGCGTGAATCTATGTATGTATGTATTTACATGGTATTTTAACGTCGTAGATCTACTGTATAAAGGTTTGAGATGTTACTGCGTCCGTCATCTATTAGACATGTAATCCTGGGTAATCACAAATTAAAGAAATAATGTTTTCAAGTTTAAGATAGTCTGTTTAATTACCATTCAATGTTCCTACAATATTAATAATAATAATAATAATAATATTCTATAACATACACACAACACCATCTAGCCCAAACTAAGCAGAGCTTGTACTATGGGTACTAGACAATGGATAAACATACACATAACTTTTTTTTTGTAAATACATACATATTATATACAGAAACACCCAGACCAAGACAAACATCCATGTTCATGCACACAAATGTTTGACTTGTGCGGGAATCGAACCCGCGACCTCAGGCGTGGCAGTCGGTTACACTAACCACTACGCCATCGAGGTCGTCAAATATATTATTGTCTATAATACCATTCCATACCCTTTTTTATACAACAAAGGTCGCTTCAGTCCGACTAATGGTAAGCGATCACGGTAATTTATGATCTTAATTCTCATATCGCATTACTGACTCTAGGAAAAGGACTAAAACATATCTTCTTCCTAGCCTTTATTATTCCCAAGACACTTGGGGTCGGCTTTTCTAGTCTAACCGGATTTGACTGGATATCAGTTTTTACACGGAGCGGCTGCCACCTGACCTCCGCAACCCGAAGGCTAACGATACCCTAAGGCTAGCCTTAGAAAGTCAGTACCCTCTAAAATCCTGACACTGGTCTAGACCAGTGTCAGGATATTAGAGGGTACTGGCTTTCCCAATAAAGACTGCCATAGATGTTCACGGCAGCCGGGACCGACGGCTTAACGTGCTCTCCGAGGCACGGAGCAGGCGATAATTGTCAATCAATACGCACATAATTTCGAAAAGTCATATAACTTCCAAAAGTCAGAGGTGCGCGACGTGGGTTTGAACCCGAGACCCTCTGCATTGCAGTCTGTTGGTCTCCCCACTGAGCTATCGCTGCTAAAACATATATAGAATGTATAGAAATAACTAGACTTTGTGGTATGTGTTTCTCCAGAACTCTTACTTAAGGGCGTAACGCAGTAATAGAGCTTCTATTCTTAGGCCAGTTGCCTGTAAGATCATTTGATTTCATAAGATATGCACGCCTATACCCTAGTAAGGTGGGTTGAGGTATATTCTGCTCATATTTTGCCAGCTGTCGTTTTAGGTACCACGAAATAGGGACAAGCTTATCTTTCCCAGCACATTGCCAGACTCCGTGCTGCTATTAAGACTGCGCTGAGCGAAATGTGCCAAAACAGGCGGTCACAGTTAAGTGAATAAAATCAACACTTTTTGTTTAATACAAATATAAAGTATACATTTACCATAACAATGAATGTGTTTACAATTACTTCGTGTAAAAAACATAAAATAATTAATATTTTCGCTTACAAAATTACGTAAATTTGCAAAAAAAAAAACGTAAGCTCGTGTTACGTGATTCTTAGATTATAACAGTAGAAATCCATCCTATTTTACAGCTTAAACGAAACATAAATAGTTATATAACAATTTGTCCGTCCCAAATATTTAAGTTATTGGTTAACAATAAAGATACATATTTATCAAAAAAGCACTTAAAATCCTCCATACAATTTTACTATGGCGGCCGCGCGCCGATTTGATTATGCGCCGTACGAGTTCTGTCATTATCTGTCTTACGCTCGGCGCAGTCTTAAGAATTTCTTGATAGAAAACCCAATAACACTTTGGAGACCCAGTCGTTATAACCTCATGTAATGTAGTCGCAGTTTGCTGGCTGTGTCTGTTTTTATATTTAAAATGAGTTACATTACAACAAATTTATATTTTGCTAGATATACATACCTGTGGCTTCGTTTGCCTTGATATAGGTTATGTCAATAAATTTATATTTCTCGAGAAGAGTACTTTTGTCTGCATGAAAGGTACTCTATTTATTATCCTTACCCCTGACAAACAAAGTCACATTCACATTTATAGTATTAGTTAGGAAGCTAGGATGTGAATGTGAGCTTTTTGTTTGTTACGCTTTCACGTCTTAACTACTCAATCAATCATCTTGAAATTTTGTATACACGATGTCAGGCATAGGGTACCAAGGATCTAAAAAAAAAATCGGTGAAGTGCGAGTCGGACTCGCCCACCGAGGTGCCGTACAAATTTGTAGGTACATATTATAAATAAAATTTGTCCTTGCATAAAGACCCTGCTTATATGATTTAATTACAAATGTATAGTTTTCAGATTTTTCCCTATACTTGTAGTATAAGACGGTATTACTTGCCAAATTTCATAGTTCTAGGTCAACGGAAAATACCCCATAAATTTTGATTCCCTTGAGAGTGTCGAAATATACGTTTATTGCGGCATAAACGGCCGTATCTTTTTTCTTACGTTAACTTAGAAGTTTGAAGGGACTTCAAGAGACTGTAGACCTGAGTATATTGTTTTAATTTCAACTCGATACCTCCACGCGTTCGCGAGATAAAGGGTCTTGACAGACAGACGGACGGACGGACAACAAAGTGATCCTATAAGGGTACCGTTTTTCCTTTTGAGGTGCGGAACCCTAAAAAGGACTGTTACTAACCAAACCTGACCAACATTTACTCAAGCAAAGCCGCGGGCAAAGAATAGTTTATAATATTAGTTAAGATAATGTACAGACTTAGACCAGTTACTATTTTATTATATATAGCGTAGCAAGCTTTTATTCCGTCGAAGCGAGAGGCGGTACCATTAACAGTCAAGACGACGGGCGCACTAAATTCAGTTTCATTAGTAGGTGCGTACTTACTTTCTCTCCAGGAAATGTCAGTTGTAACCAGATCAGATTGCGATATTAGTTGAGATTCGATGCGCGTTTGTTGTAATGCTAGATTACTCACGCAAGTTACGAACTAATGCATATATGTGCATAATCTTTTGTTTGCTTTGTTTAAGTATAGCAATTTCATTCTCTTCTTTTAGTTACCAGGCTATGACAACGCCAGTAAAGCGGCGGTTGCCTAATAGATAAGGCATTGGACTTGCCGAAAGGCCGTCAGGTTCAAATCCCATTCATTGTAAACCCGACGTGAACTCATTCCTAACACAAGCATTCTATTGAAATTAAACTACTATATACGGATTTTATCGCGTTATTTATTTTGCACTATTACAAAATTTTTGAAACTGTCTCACTACTATTAGATACTATTGAACTTTACTAATTTTTAAGCTAATTAATTTATTAAAACTATTAAAACTATTTATATTTAAGTTCACACTTTCCGTTTCAAAAATTTTGTAATGTTGTGTAAAATAAATAACGCGGTAAAATCCGTATATAGTAGTTTAATTTCAATCAATAACTTTCGCGTAAACAGAAGACAATATTACAAGTATTCTAGTTTAGCTAGAGGAATTGAAAATAATACTACTAATTTCTAAACCGAAATAATATTACTCTTAAAAAAAGGGCGTATGTACTGTCTGCTCTCACTGTCACTGCGCCAAATGTTGTGAGTTCAGTCCACATGTGGGCAAAATTAAGTGTGATTTACAAATAGTTTTTCCGGGCCTGGGTGTTCTTTGTGTCCTTCGTATCAACGTTTGTAAAGGCACCTTTTTTAAACCCAGTTTAATACCGACCTAAACCTATACCTATTATAGGTACAGGTCCGACCTATAATAAATTTAGCTAAGCTTTTAAGCGCCAACCTATGCCGAACACGATGTGTGCTCCAGCGCCCAGCTATAAATCTGTAACAGTTGAAAAATGAAGGCTACTTTGATTTTGTTGTTTCTAAAATAAATAAAGGTCCCTATTGTAATAAAAATTTAAGAGTAGGGTTTTAGGCAATAGTAAAATTACGCACAAAATTATACTAATTTTTTAAATGAATTTTTATTTATAATTGTTACGATCTGACGTTGTCTTCTAATAAAGATGTGGCATGGAGGGCACGGAAACGTTTGTTTTCTATAAAAGACCGTGGCGGTCAATAGGTTACAGTAAAGAGAAACACCAAACTTTTCTATCCAACCAAAAAAGCACAATTTGTGTTTTGCTACGATGTTAAAACAGAAATCGTAAAATACTCCGCCCAAGACAAATCAGTACAAGTAGCAATGAGTTACAAACACACACACAGTTTGATTGTTAGCGTAACAATCCAAGATGGCGGCCTATAGCAATATCTAGGATATAAGTGAGGCAGACCAAAGTAGAATGTTGCCAGATCGCTTTAAGACGTAGGCACACTATGCGTATTAGACGTGTAAGCGATTATTGCGTGACGTTTCGCGAATGTTACACGTTGCATTTTACTATGTTTGATTTAATTTTTCTTGCTTGGTGTTATTTTCAATTTGTTGTCACTTGGCACTACTTTCTTCTTTCGCGATTGAATTTTTTCGGAGACGAATATGTGTTGGTTGTTTATCAGCAGTTAGTTGGACGTATGTTATCCGCAATCAACCATAGAATTGGTATATTGTACGTAAGTGACCGACCGAAGAGTTGTTCGGTTACTAATGCTACCTCAGCTCTGTCTAGAAATATAGTAGATAGAGAACTATATTGCGTGGCGGTTGTATTGACTTCCTTCATCGTTTTTTGCTTGTTTGATTGCTCACGCTTCTGAAGATGTAACAGCATGTGAGAGTTGGCAGAAGCGTATCGATATGTGTGCAACTAGACTGTCGGTAGTCTTGATTATCCATAAACTATTTGTAAACATAATTATAGAAAACGTTCCACTTCTATGCATTTATCGTAGGTGTCAATGAAAATGAGAATTAATATAAATAAAACGGGTATTCTTCGTTTACGGCGTGCCGGATTAATAGTACTTTTTATCTATCCTTATACAGCGTGTAATAATAGGTTGTGATTATATTATAACGTTGTATAATGGACCCTATGATAAGCGTAAAATGCAAAAATTTACGTAAAATTATAATTTTTGTAACCGAAAAGTATTATAAAATCAGTATTAGGCTCGAAAAAATATTGATACAGTGATTTACTTATCTGGTCGATGAGAAAGAGGTATCTTTGAGGTTAGTGAATTTCTATTCTACAGTGTGTTGTCAGTCTATGATCTTTGCCATTGCGTCGACAGCGTAAAGACTTCTTTTTTGAAAGTTTGGCAGCGCGTGAATTTCTTCCAATATATCTGGCGTTTTAGAAAACTATAGGTTAAAGTAACATACATACTTATATATACATTAATTTGTCAGCCTTTACAAAGCAGAATATGCAAATACAACATTATTATATAATAAAACATACTATTTGAGTAAATAAATAATTTTATTTGATAATTATTAACCATCAGACTGGCCTTAAATTTGTTTGCTACCCTAACATTTCAAGCTGCTCAGCTACCAGCCAAAGGCCACAAACAATTGCTTTTCTGTTATGTCTACTATTTCAGCAATTGACAGATTAATAGTATAAAAACAAGATACTTCGTAAGACCAATACCTCAATAGTAGGCTTGGTTAAGGTATTGGTTTTGCGAAGAATCTTTAGTAACGCATTTGTTAGAAATTAAATTATTCCTTTCTGTTACACTCCGCTCTGCGCTCTATACCGCACGTCTAGTGAGCACGTGTCTTAACTGCGTAACATTTGCCATTTACTTTAATTTATACGTATTTGCTGTGCCTTAGTTGAACCGATTTCATAACATAATTGTTGTGAGAAATCGACCTGTGGTGACTGTACTCTGTTTAATAACTTTAATGCCTCCACTATGAGAATATACTACTTCAATTTTAGCCCGGATGGCTCCCACGGAGTCATGAGGCGGGATTTAAGTTGCCACGATGTCGCTCTCACTTGGGTCAAGTGGGTTTGATACTATAACTGTACAAAAATTTGTGTGAATTACGCCTAGTTATTTTGAGACCGGGTGTTCTTTGATTCCATCATTTGACCATTTGTAAAGTCACTCACGTTACAGATTTTTTTCCAAATGTGAGAGTTATATTTATTATATTTCGTAACAAATAGTTGTCCACTCAAAATTATTTATTTTTGTTTTCTTTCATTGTTATATCTAGTACATATTTCTTGTGTTCTTTTTATTATCTATAACCATTTTTTGATATGGAAGAGTGGAGTCTACTAATACAAGCATTATTTGCTTAAAAGTAGGCTCCAATCACAAACTGATTGTAAACCACCAATTGAAGAAATAAATAATAATAATCATTATTATTATTATAAATAATTATTATTATTATTAAGAAATAAATAATAATAATAATAATTATTATTATTATATTTAAAAAGCAAAATATGCTTCTACACGAAAAAGAAATCATTTTCTTTGAATTGTCAGAGTTGTACTCATTACATGGTCCCATTTTGGTAGACTTCACGTAGTATACCGCAGAGAGCGACCTTATTTACATTAAGCACATAACCAAACACCGCGTTGCTGTTAATAATATATAACACATTGATTAGCATATAGCAGACACAATAGAAACTATATTGTTCGTGGTCATTTGTGACCGGCGTGGCGTCAAAAGTGTAACGTATCAAATGTAAAGAACCGAGAATCGAAGAGCGAACTAGCGAAGTGCAGGTATATGCAAACGAAACCGCAGTTAACTGTTAGTAGATAATAAATTATGATAACTACCGCAATAGATTGCTACATGTATTTTAAATCTAGTATTTTCTGTACCACGCTCGTAAACCTGTGAGCGGATTTATAATAACTAAATTAGGTAATCCGGTAAGATTACATTGGTATTGGTACAGCAATTGAATGTCGTTCGACTGGCTTAAACCACTGTGTCAAAATCAGTCTTTTAATTATGTAACAGAAAAGACGTGCTGATAAAGACGTGTCGATAAAGACGTGTTGGAAAAGACGTCTTGTTAAAGTCACAGTCAAATAAAAATCATGTATTCATTTAGGTCACAAAGTATCACTTATGAAAGTCAATAGATTAGTGAGTTTACTAAAGCTACTGAATTTACATTTAGGTTGGTTGCTAGTTTTAAGCTAAGGAATAAGATAATTCACAAGATGAATTTAGAGACTATGAGAAGATACCTAAAAATCATGAACACTCTTTTAAACTGTTAAAGTTTGCATATCATATATTTTCGTTGCCGTGCTCTTTAACGCCTATAAAGGCAGACAATCTACGTAAATAGGTTTTGGGATGCGAACCTTTAGAAGTTCTCCTCAAAAGGTTAGTAACCTCTCGATGTGTTTTTTATATTATTTAATAGAGAGTGAGCTTTTGCTGTCTACCGGGCACAGCTTCACACTGGACTGAGTGTTATCGTACCCTAACAGAAAATAGACTAATCCGCGATTTAAATTCGAACACACGCAAACATAAGACCAATGCGCAAACGCAGGCTAATTTACTACAAATACCATTGTGAAATATGTAGACACATTCTTTTAACCTCGTAATATAATGTACACACTTATATAATGATATAGTAGCAAGTTTAACAACTATGCCTTGAATATCATGACCTTGATATATTATTATATAATTGATTCAATATCCCTTTCCCTGGACTCGATAACTAAACCCGAAGTGACCTTTTGTTACAACAACGACTTGTATTTCACTCGCTCAAGACTTAGTGCTAAACTTTAGAACATCTAGAACAAGCCTGCTCTTTATAAAATTAAATAATCTATACTAATATTATAAAGAAGAAAGATTTATAGGAAAAGTATATATGTATGGTTATCCATTGTCTAGTACCCATAGTACAAGCTCTGCTTAGTTTGAGCTTGATGGTGTTGTGTGTATGTGACAGAATATTTGTTTATTTTTTTGTATTTGTTTCTAATGATTTAAACCGAAAACTAATTAACCGATTTTAAAATTTTTTTCTCTATTCCACAGCTATTTATTATATTATCACCGAATAACATTGGCTATATTTTATTTAAAAAAAAGATCTGTTACTAATGTATCCTAAACTACTTTTACGCGAGCTAAGCCGCGAGCATAAGCTAGTGTTGTTAATATAAGTAATTTTTTTTTTATTGTACCTACGCAAGACATTTATGGCCAGTCCCACAACTAACAAGTAAAACTTATCCGAAAGATAAATCGCATGCTGTCTCACCTTGTTAGGTTAAAGAAGAGAGATGGCGGGACTTTTATCTTATAGATAAATGCTATTTGGAGGTGGTGGGACAATAAATAACAAGAATAGGATCGGCCCAAGGTGAGAACCTTGTGGTACTCCGGAATTACTTATATATTTCCTGGATTCAGAGCCATTTACTACTATGACATAATCGCGGTTAGTCAGATAAGATTTCAACCAACTTAGTAAGTTATCGCAAATTCCATACTGACATCGCAGCTTTCTAATCAAAATTTTATGATCAACTCTGTCGAAGGCGTTGGCAAAATCAGTGTAGACTGAGTCGATTTGCTGGTTGTTATCGACATCTTCCATAATGGGGATGACATATGAAACCAGATTTGTAAAAACAGATTTATTTTCTTGGAAGCCATGTTGTTCGACTCCGATTAATGATCTAGTGTGCTTCGTCAATACTGAACAGACGATGGATTCACATATTTTAGCGAAGCAAGAAAGAATAGCTATAGGTCTATAGTTCCCAACGTCACTATTATCAACCTTTTTAAAAACTGGGACTGTTCGAGCTCGCTTCCGCACAAAGGATGCAATTATGTCTCAAGGGATATTGCGCATATGGAAACAATGAAACTATAACTACTTGACTCAGTATAATTATGTGTTTGGAGCAATATCCCACAGTAGTGATTAGATACCTGACAACGCCGACGAATCGTGGTTCATGCAAACAAAATCGCAAGCAAATGCTAGTCTTTAACATTATGAATACGATGATAATGGTTAAGTCTTCACATCTTAACCGATGATTTTAATAAAACTCGTTGTTAATATATATGTAGGTTAAACTCTGGAGCAGGATTTAGAGTAAGTACTTTAGTAAAACAGAAAACAGTGGCAGCAATAGCTCAGTGGGGAGACCAACAGACTGCAATGCAGAGGGTTTCGGGTTCGTACCCACGTCGCGCACCTGTGACTTTCGGAAGTTATATGACTTTTCGAAATTATGTGCGTATTGATTGACAATTATCGCCTGCTGCGTGCCTCGGAGAGCACGTTAAACCGTCGATCCCGCCTGCCATGAACATCTATGGCAGTCGTTATTGGGAAAATCAGTACCCTCTAATATCCTAGCACTGGTCTAGCCTTAGGGTATCGTTAGCCTTCGGGTTGTGGAGGTCAGGTGGCAGCCGCTCTGTGTAAAAACTGATATCCAGTCAAATCCGGTTAGACCAGAAAAGCCAACCCCAAGTGACTTGGGAGTGCTAAAGGCTAAGAGAGAAGAAGACTTTAGTAAAACAGAGAATGACAGTTTATATTACTATACTGTAGAAATGTCTGGAATATTGTATTTTGGTGTCTGCCATTATTTGATACGTGTTTATTGCTAGTCTAGCAAATGGACGATAATGCAGGATTGTGAAAGAGAGATCCGAGTATGCAGTTAGTCTATACTAATCTATATCTACACTTCTATACTAATATTATAAAGGGGAATGATTAGATGTTTTGTATGTTTGTAAGGATTTAGGTAAAACTAACCAACCGATTTTATAATTCAGTAGAAAGCTATATTATAACCGAGTAACTTAGGCCAAATTTTATTAAAAAAGTACTGATACTGTTATTACCTATCGTACTGTTACATGAGCGAAGCCGCGGGCAGAAGGGAGTTAAGAATAAAATAGTTATTACACTGCCATAATATTATAAAAGTAAAAAAGGAAAAATTCCGAAATTCTTTTTATTACTGAATTATCTGTAAGCTGTTAAATGGAATTGAAAGAAACTTGCTACACATATAGACAATGTCCTTAATTAATACATAGGATACCTTTTATCCCATTATACGCCCGATGTGTATATGCGGACGTAACCACGGCAAGAAACTAGTGCAATATAAAAGCGAGCAGGCTTACCCGCTAAACTAGGTCAATATGATAGACTGCGAATGATGATCATTATTGTCGTGACGAAACTAATATCACTTATATACTACTTTCTAATAACGAACAGAGAAAATGATAAATCTAAATTACGTAATATTAATAACAAGGGGTCGCCTAGTGGTCAAAATTCGACCAAAATTCCTAAGCTTGTTACTTTGTTTTCTTCTTTCTTTATTACATATAAATAAGATGAATGGAACAGTCGCAAGAGGAAGACCTAGGCGAACGTTTCTTGATCAGATCGGAGGCGTTCTGGATAAAGGCCAGGTTAAGAGCACCTTGAACCGACGGGCGTGTAAGAGGAATGTGAATGAAGCCAGAGAAGTGTGTCAGGATCGTAGCAAATGGAAATCCGTAGTCTCTGCCTACCCCTTTGGGAAACAGGCGTGAATCTATGTATGTATGTATGTATAAATAAGATATGGGTAACCATACTTACAAAGAATTGTACGACGTCAGACGAACAGTGCCGAAATACTACGAACGCGATTCGACTGCATGTGTCAAATGCATGGTTGTGTGCGTGTAGTGTATTTTCATTAATTTAATGTATTTCTAATGCATATTTTATATAAATATTAGGATTCGCCCCTCCTTCTCCATATAAACTTTAACTGTGCCATATTTCATAGACCTCTATCCGCGCAACTTTCGTAAAAAGGGATACCAAGTTTTTGCTTCACGTATTAATATATAGATAACATACAGGGTGTTTGGAAGATCGATGCAAAGCCGTAAATCGGAGCTGGTATAAATTATGTAGAATAAATTTTCGTCTTCTTACTTGATAAACAACATCATAAATCTATACTTAATATTAATATTATAAAGCGTATTCTATAATTGAAATGTACCCATTTTTATGTCAATAAAGATTATTATTATTATTATTATTAAAGCTGAAGACTTCGTTTGTTTGTTTGGTTGAACGCGCTAATCTCAGGAAGTACTGATTCTAGTTGAAAATTATTTTAGTATTAGATAGTACATTTATCGAGGAAGGCTATAGGCTACATAACATCACGCTACGACCAATAGGAGCGGAGCATCGATGAAAAATGTTGCACATACGGAGATAATTGTCTTATGTGAAGCAGACGAAGTTGCGAGGGTCAGGTAGTTCTTTATAAAATCATTAACTTACTGTCTATATTTGTTTTATAATAAACTGGCTTTGGCACGCGGCTTTGCTCCCATAAAAGTAGGTTAGGTTGTTAGTAACAATAGCTATAGCTTTTTTGAATATAGGCTATGTTACTCGGTGATAATATAACTTTCTAATGATGAAAGAATTTTTAAAATAGGTATAGTAGTTTTTGAGTTACATTCTCACAAACAAACAAGAATTAAATCTTTTCTATTTGTATTAGTATAGATAATTCAGTTGCTGGTTTTAGACTAGATGCATTCGTTTTCTAATTTATAGAGATGAAAAATAGAAACACAATACATAGGTCCATACATTGATATCTATGAATTGTATATAGCTAATAGCATAACCAGTATGCCATATTTGTTAACTAAGTAAGAAATCTTACAATAGGTACGTCACTTATATTTGTAGGTTTCAAATAAAAAGTTTCTGTTTTCAATTTCTGTCGCTATTGAGAATTACCTGACAAAAAGTCGTAGTTTACCCGAGTAGGAATATGAACCTTGTACTACGTGATTATATCCACGCCTGAGGTCGCGGGTTCGAATCCCGCACAAGTCAAATATTTGTGTGCATGAACATGGATGTTTGTCTTGGTCTGGGTGTTTCTATGTATAATATGTATGTATTTACAAAAAGAAAAGTATATATGTATGTTTATCCATTGTCTAGTACCCATAGTACAAGCTCTGCTTAGTTTGGGCTAGATGGTGTTGTGTGTATGTGGTAGACTATTATTATTATTATTATTACGCCTGTATAACACGGTTGCTAAATCAACGAATTTGTAAAGTAATATAGATATAAAATACTTATGAAATGGTTTCTTGCTTTTGTTGTGAACGGTAAATTAAATATGGCGTCCAAATTTATTAATGTTATGTTGAATAATTGTATTAAAGTAGGTATTATTCTTTTGTGTTAAAATTCGATAGTGTTGTACTAGTTGACATTTAAATGTTGTCGAATAATTGTTTAATATAAGGAAGTTATTTTTAATGAATAATTAGCTATTTTTGCTATAAATTATTATTTACTGCGTGACTCAAACAAAATGACTGATTATCGTGGTATTTTAACGTAGATATAAATAGTTTGTATGCGAAGTTTTATAATACGCGTAAACAATTAATTTGATATGGCAACAAGCGGAAGTCTAATATTCTGGCACTTAACCTTGACTGCCTTTACTAAGTACATAAATAGAAACTTAAACACTGGCTTAGACTAAGGCGTGGTCGGTATAAAAACAATTATGTGTAATAATTATATCAATGGCAGTCAGGAAGTATGCTTTGGCCAAAGGTATGTTAATTAAAAAAAAACATGCGGGGCAATCTTTGAGGACTGGCGATAGAAGTTATAACTAATTAACTTGTGAATTGTATCGTCGAGCTATTAGATTATTATTATTGAATTTTGAATGCGTTCGGTGACGATGACGCGAGTTCCATGATTTTTGTTTACCCAAAAAGTGCTCAACGCGCCTAAATAAATTTACACTTAAAAAATGAAATGTCAATAAATTGTCTTTGGGTCAATAAAAATAAACTTTGTATTGTTGGCCAGTTATTAACGATTATAAATTATATCGATTTATCAATTATGTATATTTTTTATCGTAAAATTATGTATTGAATGTTACTGTGTTAAGGTCGACGATTTTTAATTTGAACTTGGCATTTGCAATTTTATAAGCGCTTATCTTATATTTGCTTTAAGAAGTTTTGGCAACTACCGATTTGATTCAATCGATTTTATTGTTCGGTGTCACGATTTGTGATAGTTATTTGAATAGTCAATGTTCTCTACATTGTGTTGCTTTATTTAGTTTCTATGAGGTATTAAATCAAAGAAATATATAAAGTTACTATTTCATTTATTCACACATCCTCGCCTCTCTGTTAGCCTGTATATTTTTTTATATAATTTATTTACAATCCGAAACTTGAGTATTATTTTTTTGGTATCTAAATTCTATCACAGTTTACCATGCGTGTCCGGCGAGTCCGTGAGCGTAGGCGGCACCGTGGGCAACAGCCAAGGGAGCACCATGAGCTACGGCATAGGGGCCAGCCTGGCCAACGGCGTAGGGAGCGGCGTGGGCGACGGCTAAGGGAGCGTGGACCACGGGGGCGGGGTGGGACTGGGAGAGGGACTGGCTAACGACGGTCTGGCTGGAAGCGATGGCGGGGCCAGCGTATGCGGCGACAGCGGGGCCGGCGACCACACCGTGACCGGCATAACCGGGAGCGGCGTAAGCGGCGACGCCGGGGGCGGCGTAAGCGGCGACGCCGGGAGCGGCGTAAGCGGCGACGGGGGCGACGACGGAAGCGTGGCCGGCGATCTGCTTAGCGAGCACGGGGGCGACGCCAGCGGCGGCACCATCGAGCTGAGCCTCTTGGGTCTTGACGGCGTCGATCGCTTGCCAAGAGTGGTCTTCAGCGGCGTTGACAGCCTGGCCTTGGAGCTCGGCAGCCTGGTCGTGGTATTCACGGACAGCGTCGACGGCGGCGCGGGCGTGGTCGCTGGCTTCAACGTGGGCATCGATGGCGGCGCCAGCGATGTCTCCGGGCGAGATGGTGGGCAGGGCAGGGGCGGCGTGGGCGACAGCGACCGGGGCGTGAGCGACGGCCAACGGAGCCCCGTGGGCTACCGCAAGACCGGCGTGACCAACAAGGCCATGGCCATAGGGTGCTGCCAGCAGACCGGAGGGCGCGGCTGCGGCGCAGGCGAGGACGGCGGCGACAATCTGCGAAACAAAACCCGATTATAACATCGATGTTACATCACAATTCGAGATTTATGTCATCGATAGTCGATGAAAATGCATCCTTGTCACAACACTAGCACAACCACTGTACACTTAAAGGATAATATTATCCTTTATATGAATTCCTCGAAGAATTTAATAGTTGAATTTTACCACTTTAGAATTATTATTTGAATTGCCAAATGAGAACTAACCAGAACTCTCATCGTGCACTTCTGTTGTAGACTGCGCGAAGGCTACTGACTGCTCTCAATTGGTCGCGGCAGGTTTTTATACCATTGCAACGTGTTCGTGCTCTGTACGTAAAAAAAGTAAGTGGTCTACATTCAAGGGCGGGAAGGGTGTATAGGAAGCGTTAATTTTTGACAGACTGTTTCGTATACGCCGATAGGAAATGGCCGGCAACTTTTTAAGAATGTAGCGCGTTCTATACTTGAATTTGAATAATAATGTGTGTATTTGTTGGTTTTATTTTTAAGTTTGTGAAGTCATGTATTGGTATTTTGTGGCATTATCATTGCTTGTTTAAAAAATATGTTATGTTAGATTGACAAGTAATAAAAAATGGCGACATGACAGGATTATTTAATCAAAATCAAATTAATTTAACTTATGTTTTTCTACATGTAGCTTATAAAATATTAATTAATTAAGAATATTGATTAATTTTTTTATTTGATATTGAACTTTTAAGAGTAAAAGTTTGTATGAACTTTTGAAATGGTATTTAAGTTAATAATGAGTAATATATTCAGATAGATAATTCCTAATAGGTTTTATCAATAGCTGTCAAACATCTTTGTCATAAATCTTATTGTTGGCTTTATAAGCTTATGATCTCATTTTAAATTTATTGAGTATACTTTATAATATAAGTAGATATATAGAATGTAAATGGCTTTGTTAGTAAAGTAGCTTTAGTTATATTTGTTGCGTGCCTGGGTTTGATTCTAAGGTCGGGCTCGGCATTATCTGGGTTATCTATTAAACAATTATTTTCGAGACGTCTGGTTGTGTGCCAGATATATCTCACTACGTTCACCTCCCATTTACATTGAACTTAAAAGGAAGTGGTGAAATATGGTGACCTATATTTCGCCACTTTCTTTTAAGTCCCATATTATATTCATAACTATAGCCTACCCCTTCGGGGATATTGAGCTTTAAGTCTCATAACAGAGATCTAGTTGTAAGACTTATACAGTACTACTTAATATATTCGTAATAGTATTATCTTCTAAAAAAACGTAAACCACTGATGGGATTAGCTTTTTACGCTAGAAGTAAAGTTAAGGTTTCGGGTAAGTATCGGGTTCGATTTTCCACTTGGGCACTGTTATTGAGGTTTTCCGTCAAGATTATCTGGAACTGTGTAGATTAGATTAGGTTCACTCCTATTACGCAAGATCTAAAACCTACATAGCGAAATACAAGTTGGAAAACACTTCTGCGTAATTTTTCGGGGATACACACGTGAGATAATATATGTAAGCATGTAAACTGGATGATAGACAGTATTTTTAAAATATTTTTAGCAATTTAGGTTCCAAATTATTTGTTGGTAATCTTATTAAATCCTTTAGCCAAGCTAGTATACTTGGAAGTTCACGTCGGCAGTGATTGGTAGAGGTAGGATTCGTATCTGCGATCTATTAATCGCAAGTCCAGTGCCTTATTCATTGAGCAGGCGCTTACTTTGACGCCATAACCGCTAGGCCATCGCGGCATGAGTGCCCATCGCATCGGTACGTAATCGTAGCATCATTGTTACATGTCATGTAACAATATAACGTGGTCGATCTTAAAATCAGTTTTGCCTTTTAGCTGTAAGTTGGGCAATATGCTTTCCGCTCGTCTCCAGGTAGCAGGGTAAGGAAAGGACAGCCTAGTGGAAGATCGTCGAGCTACCACGCAGAGGTGTCAAGTTCGATACAATAGCAGGGACCTATGACGTTTGATAGTTATTTACGTGTTAACCCTTTATGGGTGAAGGAAAACATCGTAAGGCAACCTGCATGTCTGAGAGTTCTCCATAATGTTCTCGAAGATATGTGGAGTTTGTCAATTCGCACTGGGCCAGCGTGGTGTACTATGGCTGAATTTTAAAATAACACTGCTCAACCCGGGCATCACTCCCAAGGACTCGTGGACAACAGAGGCATAGCATACATGCCTGCTGGGCCACCGAGGCATTAATTTATAATTAGTGTAAAATCGCAGGGGACAAAAACTAAAATCTCTTTTTTTTTAGTTAATTTTTTATAACTTTTGCAATATTTAAAAGCGGTACATGAATTTAAAAAAATCGTCTACATGCCATTCCGAATCGAATGAAACCTCGTTCATATTATTACGAGGCTGCTGAAAAAAGTTGACCAATAATTCACTTGTTGACTAGACTATAGATTTTGCCCGCGGCTTCGCTGGCGTAAATGTAGGTCAGATTAGTAGTAACAGTACTTTTCCTGGATGAAAGGTACCTTGTGTCGTTATCTGTTCTCCTGATAACGTGTATGCGAAATTTCATGGTAATCAGTCAAGTAGTTAATGAGTGAAAGTGTAACAAACAAACATTTGCATTTGTAATATTAGTTACGATTTTAGTAAAGTAACATTATAACGTTTACAAATGGAGATATGATAGATTGACTTTGTTTTTTATGGATATCGTTTTTAATTGCAGTATCTTATTTGGACTTCCTGTTGGTATTGGATATCAAATATGAGAGCTATCAACAAATAGTTCTCCTAAAGTGTTAAAACTTAAATGTTAGTATAATTTACTTTATTTTTATATGGTATAATTTAATTTACTGCGTCAGTGACGCAAATGTTATGTGCAACTGTTGTGAGTGAGGATTTGTATTCGATTCTCGTATAGGGCAAAATGTTATTGGACTTTTCTGAATAGGCTTTTTTTATTTTATTCATTATATTAAGGGATGGTAAACACGAGATATTGAAAGGAGAACGATTGCGGGAAACAAAGTGAATGGAGCTCTACGCGCTTTTATGAACAGTCGAAATGTTTCCGAAAAAGCACGTTTGGCTGTTCATAGAGGACTATTAGTGCCCACACTTATGTATGGAAATGAAAGTTGGGTATGGCAAAAGAAGCATGAGAGCAGAATAAATGCTGTAGAAATGAGAGCGCTGAGAAATATATGTGGTGTGACTCTGAAAGATAGAATAAGGAATAGTGTGATTAGAGAGAGATGCGGCATGAAAGTGGATATAGTGACAAGAATAGAAAAGGGTATGTTAAACTGGTTTGGGCATGTAGAATGAATGGACGAGGTAAGACTGACTAAGAAAGTTTATAAGGCTAGTGTGAATGGAACAGTCGCAAGAGGAAGACCTAGGCGAAAGTTTCTTGATCAGATCGGAGGCGTTCTGGACAAAGGCCAGGTTAAGAGCACCTTGAACCGACGGGCGTGTGTAAGGAATATGATGAAAGTGAATGAAGCCAGAGAAGTGTGTCAGGATCGTAGCAAATGGAAATCCGTAGTCTCTTCCTACCCCTCTGGGAAACAGGCGTGAATCTATGTATGTATGTATGTATTATTCATGAGTAGGAAAAAATTTTATTGACCGTTTCTGACCAGGAATTCACAGTAATCGCTGCGTGTGTGTATTTGGGGTTCGATTCACGATTAGGGCAAAGAGTCATTGGACTTTTCTGGCCAGAAATTCTTAATAATAGCTGCTTGATATTTGGAGTTCGATTTATGAATAGGCTAAAGTGTTATTGGACTTTTCTGAGCAGAAATTTTCAGAAGACGCCGATAGGCCTGCTCTGTTATTTGTTAACTAAAACTAAAGCTGGTGCAATATTGATTTAATATATATCTGCTTACTTCTTTGGGGATATAGTCGTGAGATATATCGTAACAAAAAATGAGTTTGACATCTACCGAGTAGATTGCCAGATTCGTGGTGGTATTGAGATTTTGTAATAGAACATTTTATATTATTGCTTTGTCGGTCGAACGCGGGACTCTACGATCGAACGTAGAGTAAACGCAATCTTATGCTCCTGGGACCAACAAGGAAGACCTATGTATATATCTGTAAATAATATGTATAAATTGTACAACATTGAAATTTTTTACTACCCAATTACAAAATAGTACCTACAACTTATATTAAAAAATAAAGCGAAATATTATATTTAATTTGATGTGTAACTTATGTATAAACTGTAAACATTATGCTATCAAACGATAGGTACACCGTGAATTTCATGTTTCGTCATCGTTACAATCGAACCTGGGTCATTGCGTGTTCACACTTAATGACTACTGGTCCAAAAACAAACAAGATTTGATTTTTTAGTGAGTGGCAGTTGCAAATTAAATTAAAAATCAGAACAGTTTATCTATTTCGCATCTGACATTCACCGGATAGGCAGCCATATTTTTTTATTTTTAACTACCTTGTACCCGCAGCGTCGTCCGCGTGAAGTACTTTTTTTTTATGTGAATGTCGCCGGCTTCAGTAAACGGCATCAGATAGTACTGAACTCTATCATCCTTAGCCCAATTACTTTTTACAAACATATCTAACTAGTAGTATTGCCCGCGGCTTCACTCGAAAATCGTAACGTGTACTGTGATTAAAAGCATACTATACTTTAGTCCAGGACCTAGTTTACATGTGCGCCAATTTCTTTTCTTTTCTTTCTTTTCTTTCTTCGCTTTCTGTATGATTAGTAGAATGTATTGACATTTTTTTTAGTATAGATACCGCCTGAATCCGTTTTAATCGTGAAAGTATATTATTCAATCAGATCTTATAATATTGATCGATGATGTTTCATAGTTAAGAGAAAGCTGAACGGTTGTCTTTTTATATTGGTATTAGCGACCCGTCTGGCTTCGCACGGGTAGAACAAATCCTTAACAAATTATACACCAAAACCTTCCTCATGAATCACTCTGTCTATTGGTGAAAACCGCACGATATCCGTTTAGTAGTTTTTGAGTTTATCCCGAACAGACAGAGGGACAGATCTGGCAGGGGACTTTGTTCTATAATATAATATAATAATAATAATAATATTCTACCACAAACACGCAACACCATCTAGCCCAAACTAAGCAAAGTTTGTACTATGGGTACTAGACAATGGATAAACATACTTATATACATTTCTTTTTTGTAAATACATACATATTATACATAGAAACACCCAGACCAATATGTAGTGAAGTTGCCAAGTAAGCTTACAATTCGCTTGTTAAGCGGTTTCCGTAGTTTCAGAACGCTCAAGTGCAAATAGACGATCGAACATGGTGCGGCGGAACCACGAAGGTACTGCAGAGGTTGAGTTCAATCCCGCTTGTTTGACTTTTCGAAGTTATGTTCGTATTAAATAATACAAGTGAGTTTTAGGAGACTTAGTAAACAATTAAAAACAAACTCTCATTTAGATATTATCACGTCCCGAAACATAAATAACGGCAATTTTAGGTTGCTTACTTTCCGCAACACTTGTTCAAGGCTAATTAAATTAAACGTGGTTGTTTTCATCGGTCCTGACATAAGAAAATTAATCAATGATCTCGCATTTATATTTAGACACAGTCACATTAAAAAAATACATTAGGCAAATTGCCTCGCCAGCCACAAATCGCCGGATTGCCATGACAAAATTAAACTAATGCTGGATGCGTATTACAAACTAGGATTTAATTTGACGTTGAAAATGCATTTCTCACACTCTCATTTAAGTTTCTTGCCCGATAACATGAGTGTAGTAAGTGATGAATACCGATAGCTCAGTGGGGAGACCAACAGACTGCAATGCAGAGGGTCTCGGGTTCGAACCCACGGCGCGCACCTCGCCTTTCGGAAGTTATATGACTTTTCGAAATTATGTGCGTGTTGATTGACAATTATCGCCTGCTCCGCGCCTCGGAGAGCACGTTAAGCCGTCGGTCCAGGCTGCCATGAACATCTATGGCAGTCGTTATTGGGCGAGTGTCGACACAAAAGATCCCACTGGGTCGAAGTGTCGCCGGTCTGCACTGACTGGCCCCCACATAAGATACAAGATACAAGTGATGAACACGGTGAAATATTTTACTAAGAAATTCCAGAGTATGAGAGCGTTACCAGGGTAGATAGGAGCCAGTCATGCTTGCAGACTACTGTTGGAGCATCCAGAAGGATAATTCCACTACTAGCTATAAGAGGAAACCCAATCATGAAAAAAAAACAAGGCTTTTAATGTAGAATAACAATTTATATCAATACTTCATACAGTTTTAAGTAAAGTCAGAAATGTGTTTCACTATTAAACTTGACGTGATGAAACAATTTTATTTATGTTTTTAAAATAGTTTTAGGGTGGCGAATCATAATTACATACTGTGAACCCAGTGAAAATTAAAAATATTTTCTTTGTTGCATAGTGTAATTAATTATCGCTCGCTTTATTTAACTAAGGAAATCATCATGAGGTAGCCTGCATGTGTTAGAGTTGTTCATAATGTTCTTGAAGATATGTGAAGTCTGCCAGTCCGCACTGGGCGAGCGTAGTGGACTATGGCGTAACACTTCTCACACTGAGAAGAGGCCCGTGCCCAACAGTGGGAATGTTTGATACAGGGCTGATATTATCATGATAGAAGCATAACCTTAACCCGTTTAGTAGAAAAGGATTCCAGTTATTCACTAACGTTATTTATCATTATTAACACGTTTTGTGTAAATTAGCGCATTGTGTGGCAATTGCTGCTATGACTGTAGTACTTACATACTTGCATATTTCACTAAACTTATGGCTAGTATACCCGCGCTAGTAACTCGTATGATTAACTCAAGCTAGTAGTCCACGCGAGTAGCTTCTTTTGTTGCCCATACTACATGCGAAAGCTATTCTTACTGTGTCATGAACAAGCACTTTTATGAAATTTTCTTTTGTATTCTTGTATAAGACAACTATCGTACCTACTAAAGTTCAAGCTCTGCGTCGTGGAGGACTTTACAAACATACGACAAACGGATAGAAATTAAACTTAAACACAGAATCAATTGTATACCAAATTGTCTCGTATAGGATTCTAACTTCTAACACTTAGTGCGGCCGCAACTGTGGCAACAACCCGCTACGCCATCTATCTATCGTTAACCCTTGTGCTGACTCTAATTAACAGTCAGCAAAGAGTTATTCCCGTGTTATTGCAAGCATCTATTGGCCTCGGTAACCGTTTACTGTCAACAAGCAAACTTGTTATCCATAATATTGTCTTCTATTTACGCGAATATTATTCATTGAAATTAAACTGCTATATACGGATTTTATCGCGTTGTTTATTTGACACTTTATTACAAATCTGTTATCCATCTTACAATAATATCAACCCTGTATTTAAACTGTCTAACTGCCCCACTGTACCGCACGGGCCTCTTCTTAGTGTGAGAAGGGTAAGGCTAGAATCCACCACGCTGACCTAGTGCGGGTTGGCAGACTTCGCTTATCTTCGCGAACATAATTCAGAACTCTCAGACATGCAGGTTTCGCCACGATGTTTTCCTTCATAATTAACTTCTTAAGTCTTAAGAATTTACTTCGATAACTCAGAGAATCCTTGTCTTGAGATTGAACTCGAGCTCTCTGTATAGCAGTCCAACGATCTCCTATTAGGCTATCTTGAGTTAACATATTAGTATAAAAACTACAAACTAACATTACTCATCATTTATTTTGATCTTTGAAGTTCACTCACAAGACGTGAACTTTTAACAGGGCCCACCTTTGAGATACGCGGTTTATACCACCTAATTGGATTTGTATAATGTATGGTTAAACAAATGTCAGATTTAACCACACACAGGACCAGTTCAAGGCGTTATAGAGCGATGTGGCGTGGAACTAAATAGTGTGGTCAACGTTACTATTGGAGTATTTTGATAGACATAAAAATATTGCCTGCATGGATGGTGCAAAGGTTTTAAGGCGTCACCTCTTCATACGCCAAGTGTTGTGGGATCGATCCACACACTGAATAAATTGGTGTAATTTTTGTTGCTGTTGCAATGTTTATGGAGTATATAATTATCATCATCATCTCAGCCGAAAGATGTCCACTGCTGGACATAGGCCTCCCCCAAAGTTTTTCACACAGACTGGTCTTGGGCCAGCCGCATCCAACCGCTTCCCGCGACCCTTACCACGTCGTCGACCCACCTTGTGAGGGGTCAACCCCTGCTGCGTCTACCGGTGCGTGGCTGCTACTCCAGAACCTTTCTACCCTAATGGCCATCGGTTCTGCGCGCCATGTGCCCTTCCCACTGCCACTTAGTTTAGTGGAGTATATAATAAAACATGGTTATTATTTAAGCGCAGATGAAAATATTGTTAATATCTATATATATGTATAAAACTCTTCCATTACTGAGTGACTGACAGACAACGCACAGCCGAAACTACTGAACGCAAGAAGCTGAAATTTGGCATGTATGTTCCTTGGATAGTAGAGGGGAGTCCTAAGAGAGGATTTTTGGAAATTCCACCCCGAAGGGGGTGAAAGGGGTGAAAAACTTATATATGAAAGTTCTACACCGTTGAAGTTAGTGACTTGAAAATTTGGATTTTCACGCGGGCAAAGCCACGGGCGGAAAGCTAGTTCTTATATAAATATATGGATGCTTGTCCTTTACATAGTGCGACATCATTTTAGGCCGATCAAAAATTGCCGACGCCTTATGTACAACACTTTATCCTTTTACACCCACAAATGTATTTATTTTCATTAAAGTTTACAGAAACAAGAGATCCTTTAATTTCATCTGTGTCTTATAAACACGGCTCTAACTATGCGCTCTAGTTTATCGCAAAAGACTTTTAGAAGCAAGATGACATTTCTGTTTTTCTATAGCAATACTGCTTACACTCGATGCAATTAGCTGCGAGTGATTTGTGTGATCTATTATTAAGTCGACTGTAAGAATTATATAAAGATATGTTTTAATGTTTAAAGTAATAGGTTCTTAGTACGTTCCTTACATATGACTACACTATAATGTTACCATTATATATCTCGCAATCAATTCCCAAACAAAGTTCTAATGTAATGTATGCCTACACAAATGCCAAATTGAAACGCATACACGCCTACTTGTCTCAGACATACAAGCCCCAGAGTCTTATCGATCACACGATATAAGTTTGTGCTTATACTTAGAGCAATCTGAAAATTCCCAAGGTCGATTCCTGAGTCGAGAAACATGTTAGTTTGACACGTGACACAGGATTTTTTCCTAGTGCGGGAGTTGCTCTTTTAGATAAAAATAAAAATCGAATGAGTTTAATATTGTCTTCTGTTTACGTGAATATTATTCATAGAAATTAAACTACTATATACGGATTTTGAGGAAAAGGTAGAAGGAAAGCGCGGAAGAGGAAGGCCAAGAATAAGTTACATTAGTCAGATCAGGGAAAAGTTAGGTGTCATGTCGTACAGAGAAATGCAAGAAATGGCGCTAGACAGACAGATATGGAGAGACAAGCTACACCGACAAGTCACTTAGACTTAAATAAGAAGAAGAAAATGATACGGATTTTATCGCGTTGTTTATTTGACACTTTATTACATAAAAAAGACAAAGTTTGTAAAGAAATACTTCAATGTGTTTGAAGCCTCCGTAATACACCGCACTCTTAATAAAACAGCGACTTAACTCGAAATTTGAAAGTAAGGCAAATTGGACTCTAATTGTATATGCTAAATTCTAATATTATATTTGTGTTAAATATTTGCAATAGAGTTCAAATTTGTTTAATCCAAAATACTGAGATAAGTCTCTGTTTTATTAAGGGTGCGACATATTAGTGGCAATTACGAATAAAAGCAATTGAAGTAACCTGCACAAAGCTGGGTATCCTTTGTGCAGGTTACTTCAATTGCTTTTATTAAACTATCCCACTGCTGGGCACAGGTCTCTTCTCAGCGTAAGATCAGTTAGGTCATGATCCACCACGTTGATTCAGAGCTAGTTGGTTGACTACATATACTCAACAAAATTACGCAGTACTCTCAGACATGCAGGTTTCGTCACGATGTTTTTCTTCGCTGTTAAAGCCAGCAATAACCAGACACGAAACAATTTTAGATCGCAATAAGTGTTATCCTTTGTGTAGATTGAACCGTTAGCGCATTGGTAGTACCACTTGAATCACTACGCCCGCGCCGTCAGCGTAGTCACATTTAGTTCTCCTGTTGGAAATTCACAGTGGCTGCACGAACTAATTCAGCATTATCTAAAAGTATAGACGGCTTAATGGGTATAAAGCACTCCAAGTTATAGTTAAGTCAATGTCAAAACTCATTTATTAACATCTGAGACTTCTTCAGAGGTTAATGAAAACACTATGTGGGTCTGTGTGTTAGTGACAGATTGGTGTTAGTGACAGGCATAACTCCGGAACCACTGGACCGATTGACTTGTAACTTGGTGTGCACCATAGGGTCATACCTCGGTCGAGTTTGAATATGGGCCCTGTGGCTCAAAAGAGCCCCGAGATATAGGGGTCATAAGGTCACATGTATTTTAAATGCTTTTACATTTAAGACGAAGAGGTTGAATCCTGGGTTTTTACACCCATCTCGTTTATTTAGGTCACAAAGTAACACTTATGAACATCAATATATATAAGTTAGTGAGTGTACTAAGTTACTGAAGCTACATTTAGATTAGTATTAGGCTGCTTCTGCCTACACATTCGAGGCTAGGCATGAGTACATTCGTAAGACGCATTTAAAACCGACATAGCCACGCTGTATACTTAGGTTGCACTCACAGATTGACTAACATCCGGCAAGCAAAGGCTTATGTACTGAACTGATTGGAAAACAAGTTTGTAAGGGCATACGCTAACCTTTGGCTGTACGACGCTAAATGTTGGACCAACTTTAAGATTTTACGTTTATGTATAAATATTTTAGTTGCTTCTGTTCTGGAAGGGGTAGGCAGACTTGTATTACACACATTACGCCGACTATGTTTGAGGTACTACGTAATATAGGAGACTATTGTCGTCTATCGGACACAGTTCGAGATTCGGTACTGCTACTAAAAACGCTTTGATAGAAAATCCTAAAAACACTGCCCCATCAGGGATCGAACCTAAAACCTTATGCATAGCAGTCGCATTCATCAGGATATTAATTGAACATTAAAAAATAAAGAACTTTTGACAAAGGCTGTGTTTAGAGTAAACCGCGATGAAATCCGTAGACAGTAGTTAAATTTCAATGTATGACATTCGCGTAAACGTTATACAATACCTATTATATTTAGGCCACGTTCATCTGTAATCGCAGTTTGTTGCATTAGGTACCTATTTACTGATCGTATAGTTCTAAACTATATGTACGTTAGACTGCGTTTAGTAACGTTTTAGTTGCCTATGTAGACAACAAAATTTTAATCCTTGACATAATTGAAATGCATCTGCCCATGTCTACCTATAGCAAAAGCTATAGGCGTGAATAGTCACACTAAGAAACCAAAATGGAGGCCAGCGATAGTTAGATACGTCAAGATGGCGATCTTGACATGGCGGGATCTCCAAGGAGTTTTTTTACTACTCTCGCACTAGATATAAATCCTGTGTCGCGGGGGACTACAACCATTCAAATCGGCACAAACGGTAGTACTAGCAAGGCGAACACTTCAACCATTACGCCATCTGTGCAGTGAACCCAGATTGGCGCTATTGCCGATGTCACCACTGCCTGCCATGCGACTGAGTAATTTCTTTTCTAACATCCAATAGAGATATTTAAGGACCAATAATTTACTTTTAATATTACGAATATTTATGTAAATAAGCATAAGCATTTTTTAAGAAAATATGTTTTCAAAGAACATCTTGTTTTTTTACAAATTTTGTAATAGAAAAGCCAAACCAATATATTGTTCGACGAACCGAACCCTAGACTTGCTCGACCTTGAAACTTGAGCCACGGGACCAGCGAGGCAATAAAAGAAATTAAAAAAGACAAGAGGTCTATAATATTAGTGGTATAATTATAATTTGAATTTGAAGGTCGACCAGCATTCTCTCCGTATATAAATAGTGGCATACTGTCGTTATTGCTGTCAGTTATTATTAAAAATACATACGTAGTCCACGCCTATGTTCCTGAAGGTGAAGACAGATTTCTACCACATTGAAATTAAACTACTTTATACGGCTTTTGTGGCGCTGTTTATTTTGAAGCACTTTTATTGCATAATTTTGACAGACATTAATTAAAACTATTTATATTTAATTTTGCACTTTGCACCGACGTTTCGGTTGCTTTACAGCAGACATGTTTACCGGGAGACTAAGATGGTAGCTGTCTCAATGTTCTCAAGTGTAGTTATTTCAAAGTACCCGAACATAATTTAATCTTTTGGCGTTTCTATTTACGCAGAATGAGCTCAAAGTATCATGAAGTCTAGTCGGTTTTGCTTCTTTTTGGGTTTGACTATTTGAATTACTGGACCCCAAGCTGGTGGTACAAACCGTATAAAGTAGTTTATTTTAATGTATAACATTCGCGTAAACATAAGACAATGTTAAGAGTTCTACATTCACATTCCGCCAGCCTTAGTTTTCAGTCTCACATAAAATAAGGCGGACCCTTTTTCAACTATCGGGCACAGTTTCCGTGTCCGGTAGTCGTAATAGTCATAGTAGTCGAAGATTCGAATTTCATTTTGTCCTGGGAATCGAATCGAATCGTATTTATTACCGCTGCGCTACCCAGACAATATTATAATTAACTTATACATAGTTTTGTCTGTCTCGATGGTCTTGTGGGTAGTGTACATGGCTACGGATCATGAGGTCTCTGATTAAAATCCAAAGTTGGACCCAGTAAACAATATAATAGCCCAATAATCAACGAGCGTCGACAAGCATGTAGTCATTGGTCCTGAGCTTGATCTCTCTCCAGTTGTGTTGGATTGCCGTCCCATTGGACTATTGAGTGAGGGAATAGAGAGTGCATTCGTGTTTACAAACACTTGTGCATTATAATATTTACTGCGCAGATGGCTATGTCTCCGTAAAACTTGGCTGCCGTGACCGAAACTCGGTCTGTAGGATATTATTACATATGTATGTGTTTCTAGTAATACGCGTATCTTCATAGTAAATGAATCAGGTTATTCATGAGTATTGAGTGCAATAACATCATAAAATTATAATATGTAAATGTTAATACCGTCGCGTGAATGAATGTGTTATCTTGCATATGCAACGAATTGAATAACGCAAATCCTCAGAAACGTAAAACAGATTTTCATAACACATACATATATTCGGCCTCGATGGTGTAGTGGTTAGTGTAACCGACTGCCACGCCTGAGGTCGCGGGTTCGATTCCCGCACAAGTCAAACATTTGTGTGCATGAACATGGATGTTTGTCTTGGTCTGGGTGTTTCTATGTATAATATGTATGTATTTACAAAAAAAAAAGTATATATGTATGTTTATCCATTGTCTAGTACCATAGTACAAGCTCTGCTTAGTTTGGGCTAGATGGTGTTGTGTGTATGTGGTTAGAATATTATTATTATTATTATATTAGGCAGTTTATAAATTGTTCTAATGCTGGGCACGACATTTATATAATTTTAGAAAATATTAATCTACTGTTATTATTAACCTCTGAGTCTTCTTCGAAGAGGTTGTCAGCTATGTTTTTAGGTCCCACTTAGTAGAAAGCGAGATAATTGTCGTTTACCGTGCATTTTTCCTTTGCACTGCCACTGACCATTTCCTAATGAATACCGTAGTCAATACATTCGAATATAAATTATGCGTATGTAAATTATTCGAATAAAAATTATTCGAATTTAAATTATTCAAATAGAAATTACTCGAATATAAATTATTTGAATATAAATTATTCGAATATAATTGGTTAGATGAAGTCAAATAGTAACCCAATCACTAAACTACAAAATAAAATTGTAATCTACTCAAAAAATAATAAGTTACAAGCATTTCAAATCTGGTAGCATTTCAAATGTCAAATGACAATAAAAGGATAATCGAGACAAACTGTGACGTAACCGCTATTTAAATGCAGCTGTCTGAGGGAGATAGCGATATACACTATACCCCAGTTTTATTTATATCCAAATTTAAAATATTAATTACTTCGCTCTTATGCAACTGATTACATACTGTTTGAACAAAAAGATTTCTTTTGATTGCTATTTGCTCTTGTGTGTAAGATAATATACAAAATCAAAAATGTGCAACTACCCTATTGGGTACATCTTTAATTCGTACGTTGACGGCTAATTTTAATATCATTATTCCTAGGAAGAATAATAAAATAGGAATAATAATAATAATAATAATGTTTATTTCAGTTAAGTTACACATATATTAACATTTACTGTGACAGCCACACTAGGCACAGCTTGTGTCGTGGCCATCAAACTATACGGATTGTCATATACCTAGAACTTAACTATTACAAATAACTAATATGCATGAATAAATAGATGTGAGAGTGGTGTGAGTGAGTGGATGTTTGAGTTAGTTATGGTGAGTATTTATGATAGTGTGTGAGGTATGGAGTGTGTGTATGTATGTGTGTGTGTAAATGAGTGCATAAGTTTTATAAAGGATTGAAGAACGTCTAGAGCGGTACATTTAAATAATGGTTTTAAGAAGTTGTTCCGTGTCGTGGTAATTTAAACTGGCTATAAAAAATTTAACTCTAACATGGACTTCCAGCATACTGCTGTACTTAAGATCGCAATCTTTTACTATTTTATTATATAAGTAGGGGTACAAGTACTTTTTAAACCTTTTGGCAAGCGTAGTCTTGCATTTTGTGATGGGAATTCAGGACCGACTTATGCACCTGGATGACCGCATTTTTAACGTATAGCTGTCGTATGCTTAACAAGTCAGCAGCTTTGTAGAGGTCAACTGTTGGGAAATGGGGATGATTTAGTTGGTTTAATATTAAACTAGCAACCCGACCCGGCTTCGCCCGAGTAGTACAAAACCTTAACAAATCATACACTTAAACCTTTCTTATTAATCACTCTGTCTATTGGTGAAACCGCATGAAAATCCGTTTAGTAGTTTTTGAGTTTATCGCGAACAGACAGGCAGACGCGACGGGAGACTTTATTTTACAATATTTAATAATAGTAATTTTTACACATTAATACACATTATCTGATCAACATGATACATTCATAATTTAATAGCGCACATTGTCCTTGATTAAATAACTAATGCTGAATTATTTTTTACATTTGACCTACGTTGTAGGTCACCTGTAATATGGTCACTAATTAAATTTTAATGTCAAATTATATAGTTATCTAACGCGCGTGACTTGGTATATCCATATCTCCATGCTGTTATATATAAACACGACGGAGTAGGTAGATTTGTATTAACACCCATATTTATATTTGCCAGCCATGTTTAAAGTTTCACGTAATAGCAAGCCTATTGCCAATGAAAATTTATTCACAGAAATCATCATAGTTCGCTCGATTCGGGCATAAACCTAGGATTATACGGTGGCACTCGCACATAGGCGCAAACTTATGGCGTGAGATCAACGAGGCTGTTAATTAAATATATTTTTAATATAGAAATATGTATTTAATAAACTTTAACCTTATTTTTTATATACGGACTAGATTATAATAGATATGCATATTCGAATATGGTAGGCGATTATTATTTTTTATTAATATAAAGATAAATATATTATTTTGTATAACATGAGTCGAAGTTTGAAACTACCCTTATTTAAGACTGCGCCGAGCGTAAGACAGATAATGACAGATCTCGTGCGGCGCATATTCAAATTGGCGCGCGGCCGCCATAGTAAAATTGTATGGAGGATTTGAAGTGCTTTTATGATAAGTATGTATCTTTATTGTCAAACAATAACGTAAATATTTGGGACGGACAAATTGTAATATAACTATTTATGTTTCGTTTAAGCTGTAAAATAGGATAGATTTCTACTGTTGTAATCTAAAAATTGCAAATTCACGTAGTTCATAGTTATTTTTTTTGTTTTTTAATTGAGTTATTGTAAACACATTCATTGTTATGGTAAATGTATATTTTATATTTGTATTAAACAAAAACTTTGATTTTATTCACTTAACTGTGACCGCCTGTTTTGGCACATTTCGCTCGGCGCAGTCTTAAATAATGTAAATGTAAATATCATTTTGTGGCATGTGCATATTTCTTTATAAGCAAGAAAGTTTGTTTATTTATTTCATTATATATAACCTTATAAATGTTAAGTAAGAATAAATTCCTATGGCTAGGTAATATAAATTATATAAAAGACAGTCAAATACTTCTTTCATACACTTAAATATACAGTAATTAATTTGATTACTGTTCCGTCTAAAATATTTAATTACATAATTAATTAATTAAAATACACTTTATATGATTCCTCGTGTGTAATTAATTAGTAAACACTAGCTTCTGCCCGTGGCCTCGCTTGTATAGCTTAATAGCCTATGCCGACAGCTTCACTCGTATGAATGTAGATTTTGTCAATAAATTTCTATTCCTCTGGAATATTACAGTCTTTGGATAAAAGTACCCTATTACCGATTTTGTACCCCTGATAACGTGTATGCGCAATTTCAGAATGATCGGCCGAGTAGTCAAGACGTTAAAGTGTCACAAACAAATTTATAATATTAATAATTAGGTTATATCGCTTAGTGTCTGCCCGTATTCGTAGTTAATATTCGTCATAATTACATGTGGGTTGATTTATTGGTAATTTAAGACCTATATATGGAAAAATATACATAGAATTCGAATTGGCAATCAAAAAAGTATTGATAAAATAGTATGTAAACCACAACGCCACCGATTTTCTTCATACAAAGCGCCAACTTTATATTAAAACTATACTAATAAACTTTTAACCATGGCTTATTTATTTATACTTTACTTAACAACTTATGTCTACAACTTTACTTTATTATACAATATTGGATTTGATTGGATAAGTGGGTCGTATAAGAAAGCAGCGGCGTCTGAAAAGGCGGACGTATGCTTTTTTAAACTCGCTAAATATAATTATTGAAAAAGTGGTAGAAAAAAAGTTGTTAGGTATGATGTAAAGAAGACACTGGTTATTTTATTGAACCCTGTATATACCATCATATTTCTGATATGCATACAACTCCAAAAAACTGATTGTGCGTGCATATTTTATACTTTATCTCGATCTCGAACTAACCTGTCCATCTGTTTCTCCACTAGGCATAAGCCTCTTAGTGATTATGATTTAATATTAACAAATTGTTTCTTTTATTTCCAGGTATGTCAAAATGCTGTTAACTATATGGGTAACAGTTCTAAACGTAAGTTCTCTCTCCCATTTTGTAGCCAATAATGCGTTTACCGGTAGACGCAGCAGGCGTAGGCCTTCCACAAGGTAGACCGACGACCTGGTAAGGGTCGCGGAAAATAGTTGGATGCGGGATGGCCATAGACCAGTGGTCGGCAACCCGCGACTCTTTGACTCCTCGGCTGCGGCTCTTCCACGAAATGTTTCAATGCAGGCACGGAATATTATTTATTATCTTGCCTTATAAGTACGATACCAAATTTTATTTATTTTTGCAGTTAGTTAAACTAAGATTTATTTGACAAAGGCAAGCTCGAGAGTGTACTTTCAATCCTTCCGTACTAATGTCCTCCCCTCCTACTTTGGCTCTTTTGGACTACAAGGTTGCCGACCACTGCCATAGACCGGTCTGTGTGGAAAACTTTTGCGGAGACCTATGTCCAGCAGTGGAAATCTTTCGGCTAAGATGATGAAGATGCGTTTGGCACTTCTCAAATAGATTGATGAGTGGCGTTATTCAAAGTATGCACCGTCATTCTCATATATGGGTGTCCGTATACTCATTGCTATCATGTTTAGATAATTTCGTAAAAGCTTCGACTATTTCGGATATATAAAGAATGTGATATAGGAATCCTTAACGACAGCGCTAGTCAAACGTTGTAAGAACGCACGACGATAGACGCCAGTGGGATTGAGTCCTAAAATGCTGAAATTTAGTTTAACTTTCTTGGAAGAAACTTGAGCCTAAGATACAGACTCAGCTATCCTTTTTGGGTTGTGGTTGTCAGATAGCCAGTGAAATATTTAATTTTAATTTAGGTTTGTAGTTGTAGATTATTTATCTTCTATAGGCACTATCTTTTGCAGCAATGATATTTAGCAGCGATAGCTCAGTGGGGAGACCAACAGACTGCAATGCAGAGGGTCTCGGGTTCGAACCCACGTCGCGCACCTCTGACTTTCGGAAGTTATATGACTTTTCGAAATTATGTGCGTATTGATTGACAATTATCGCCTGCTCCGTGCCTCGGAGAGCATGTTAAGCCGTCGGTCCCGGCTGCCATGAACATCTATGGCAGTCGTTATTGGGAAAGTCAGTACCCTCTAATATCCTGACACTGGTCTAGCCTTAGGGTATCGTTAGCCCTCGGGTTTCGGAGGTCAGGTGGCAGCCGCCCCGTGTAAAAACTGATATCCAGTCAAATCCGGTTAGACCAGAAAAGCCGACCCCAAGTGACTTGGAAATAATAAAGGCTAAGAGAGAAGAGGCACTATCTTTTGTCCGCGGGTTCGCTCGCTCGGGTACAATACTGAATGTAAGGTATACTATGTCCTTTTTTGAAGACCTGACAATATGATGCGAAATTGCATGATGATTAATCGAGTAGGTAGTTAAGGCGTTAAAGTGTAACAAACAAACCCACTTTCGTTGTTATAAATATTATATATATATTATAGTAAGGATTACATGGGACCTTAAAATATCTGGCGATATGTGAGTGTAGTAATGTGCTGTAGATCGAATTGCGGTCACGACGACCAAACGAAACGAAGACTCACATTCGCATTTGTAATATACCTATATGTGTAATACACCGAACCCTTAGGGGATATCCCCAAAGGGGTCGGTTTATTACATTCATATTTCTTCAATTATATATTTATTTCCCACCTAGGAGATATTGCAGTCTAACAAGTACAGTTCCAGAGATTTTTACTATTCAATGGCGGCGTCGATGACGTAGTGGTTAGTGTAACCGAATGCCACGCCTGAGGTCGCGGGTTCGATTCCTGCATAAGTCAAACATTTGTGTGTATGAACATAGATGTTTGTCTTGGTCTGGGTGTTTCTATGTAGGTATAATATGTATGTATTTCCAAAAAAAGAGTATATCTGTATGGTTATCCATTGTCTAGTACCCATAGTACAAGCTCTGCTTAGTTTGGGCTAAATGGTGTTGCGTGTATGTGATAGAATATTATTATATTATTATTCAGAACTCCTTGGCCGAAACTTCATTTACACTCTGTCCGACCCGGGAGTCGAACCAGATACGATAGATCGGGCTGACTTATTAAACATCCCACTTTTGCCCGCGGCTTCGCTCGCGTGAAAGTAGGTTAGATTATGTTAGTAACAGTACTCTAAAAAAATTAAATATTGTCTATGTTACTCGGTGACAATATAAGCTTTGTAATGGTGAAAGAATATTTAAAATCGGTTGAATAGTTTTTGAGTTAAATCCTTACAAACAAACAACAAATCAAATCTTCTAATAATCTCCTTTTTATAATATTAGTGTAGATAGACATTGAAACAATGGGTGTAGTGTTTCTGCCTACCCCTTTTGGAATATAGTCGTGTCTATGTATGTGTGACTCATTCAAAAAGCCTTTTATTCAACGTACAGGCTTTTAGTATAATCAGTGTTACTAGTTTCATCTAATGTCGGTCAAGGCGATGCATTAAACAACAGCGCTTATTTTCGTTCAAAAACCATTTAGGCAATTACTTACATCAATGTCGTAGTTTAATTTAATTATTTTCCGCCACAGCTTAGAATACTAATTAAATTATATATATAGACCCAACGTTTGCATATATTTTACTAGCTTATGCCTGCGGTTTCGCTCGCGTTAATATAGATTTTGTCAGTAATTTTCTATCCCTTAGGAACACTACATTTTACCTGGATGAAAGGTACCCTATTTCCTTTTCTGTACCCCTGACAACGACTACGCAAAATTTCACGATAATCGGTCGAGCAGTTAAGGCGTGAAAGCGTAACAAACAAACTCACATTCGCATTTATAATATTAGTACGGATTACATGGGACCTTTAAATATCTCAGAATAATATCCTCCAGACCGAATTTCGGTCACGACAGCCAAATTTAATATAGACTGCATCTGCGCAGGTGATATTATAGTGCACAAGTGTGTACGCAAATACAAGTGCAATCTCTGTTCTCTAACTCTCATGGTATCCGATGGGACAGCAATGCGATACGACCGTAGAGAGATCAGACACAAGACCAAAAGCTTTACGTGCTTTCTGAGGCACGGGGTTAACACCGCCAACTTCCGAAGAAAATCATGCTAAGAAAATTCCAATAGCTTTTTCCGTTTCGACCCAGGATTCGAACTCGAGACCTCTTGCACAGCAGTCGCATTCACTACCGCTGTGCCACGAAGGCAGTGTGGGTGAAAAACATATCTTATATCTTTTGCGTAGATGTATGTAGTCGCATGTTCGAAGGTCATTAAGACTGCGCCGAGCGAAATGTGCTAAAACAGGCGGTCACAGTTAAGTAAATAAAAACAACACTTTTTCTTTAATACAAATATAAAGTATACATTTACCATAACAATGAATGTGTTTACAATTACTCCGTGTAAAAAACTTAAAATAATTAATATTTTCGCCTACAAAATTACGTAAATTTGCACGAAAAATGCAAAAACGTAAGCTGGTGTTACGTGATTTTTAGATTATAACAGTAGAAATCGGTCCTATTTTACAGCTTAAACGAAACATAAATAGTTATATTACAATTTGTCTGTCCCAAATATTTAAGTTATTGGTTAACAATAAAACAATTTTACTATGGCGCTCTGCTCTGTCATTATCTCTTACGTTCGGCGCAGTCTTAAGTATGGAAGTAATTTTATGATTACTGATAATATTAATCGTAGTCTCACGCCTTTACTCCTAAAGAGGTCGGCAAAGTTATATTAGACCCACATTTCGCTCAGATTTTATTTTAGATCCCACGAAAAAGTCAGCCTTTATCTTCTTAGCACAAGCACAATTTCATACGCCGTGCTGCTAAAAATTTCTTGACCAATAACAAACTTTTAATACCAATAACAATATAATTTGCTCGAAGGAATATATTAAAGACTAGCTGACCCGCGCAACTTCGTCTGCTTCACATAAGAAAATGTTCCCCATTTTTTTTACATTTTTCATTTATGCGCCGCTTATTTTTGGTTGTGGCGTGATGTTTTATAGCCATCCTCGATAAATGGGCTATCCAACACTAAAAGAATTTTACAATTCGAACGAGTAGTTCCTGAGATTGGCGCGTTCAACCAAACAAACAAACAAACAAACAAACTCTTCAGCTTTATAATATTAGTACAGGTTATTCAGGTATGTATTAAACCGGTAGATTTAAATAAAATATATGTTCTCAACGTACTCAGAACGCATGAAAGTGTCCACACCGAGTAGGGTGAGTTCACACATTAGATAGAAAGTTATATTGTACCTACAATTTTTTATGTGTGATAATGTATGTATGTATGTATCTTATGTGGGAGCCAGTCAGTGCAGACCGGCGACACTTCGACCCAGTGGGATCTTTTGTGTCGACACTCTCCCAATAACGACTGCCATAGATGTTCATGGCAGCCAGGACCGACGGCTTAACGAGCTCTCCGAGGCACGGAGCACGCGATAATTGTCAATCAATACGCACATAATTTCGAAAAGTCATATAACTTCCGAAAGTCAGAGGTGCGCGACGTGGGTTCGAACCCGAGACCCTCTGCATTGCAGTCTGTTGGTCTCCCCACTGAGCTATCACTGCTCATTATATGTGATAATACTATGTATATTTGTAATTCAGATGTCATGTTGGTATTGTGTGACAGATGACAACTTAACGTCCAGAAAAGTGACTATATTTAAACATAGTAGGGCGCATTTATAATTCTAATATATATTAAATCTATAATTTTTGAATTGAATTGAGTAATTTAAAGATTTGATGGCATCCACATTTAGCTAGTTATGTTTTAGGCTATATAATAGCAAGCGAGCCTATAGTCCGCATGCTGCATCTTAATTAAACTATTCTCGACCCAGGATCGAACCCTAGACGTCCACCGTAAATGTATTTGTTTTTATTATGAAAACACAACTCCTGCATTAAGAATAACTCCTGTGTCGCGGGTAATTTTTAAAACGGACACAGAGAACACCAAGCCTCGGAACAGCTGTTTATGGATCATACAATTTCTTGTCCCATTGAAATTAAACTACTATATACAGATTTTATCGCGTTGTTTATTTGACACTTTTCTTTTCTCTCCTTAATTTTTTTAATTTATTTATTGAATCAAACTTATACTATCTTTACAGGCAAAAACCTAATGCGACAGTACAGCCAAACTTACTTACTTTAGAAACTACTACTATTAAACTTTACTAATTTTAAACTAATTAAATTATTAAAACTATTTTTATTTAAGTTTACACTTTCCCCGACGTTTCGGTTGCTTTTCAGCAGCCATGGTCACGGGGAGACTAAGATGGTAGTTGTCTCAATGTTCCAGTGTAGTTATTTCAAAGTACTCGAACATAATTTGATCATTGGTGTTTCTATTTACGCAGAATGAGCTCAAAGTATCATGAAGTCTAGCTGTGGTTTGCTTCTTCTTGGGTTTGACTATTTGAATTACTGGATCCCAAGCTGGTGGTACATTCCAACCACCTTTTCTATTAAATTTAGGATGTTTTTTTGATTTCAATAGCCTCCCGAAGCATCCTTGATAGGAATCGGTGTTCTTTAGCGAGAGTCTGTTCTTTCTTGTCCCACTTCATCGTGGCATTGGCGAGCCGGTCACTTAAACCACTGAGCCATCCGTGGTATGGCACAAGGCAGCAAGCCAGCTAGTTATATTTAATTTAAATAAAATAGATATTTTTGAAATATAATGTAACTAACACGTTTTGAATAATATGGTAATTAATATTTTTAATTATTCGTTCAATGTCTATGCAATGTGCAATTTCGAAATTTATGTAAGTCAAACATTCTTTATTTAGTTTAGAAAGGCCATTTATAAATTCTTGTCTATTATAATTGCGTGGCAGTCCAACGGTTTCCCACTAGGCTGTCGCTGCCATTTATAAATTATTCTTGTGTATTATATTCTGGTAATCCTAACTAATATTATAAATGCGAATGTGAGTTTTCCTATGTCAGGTGCGAGCGCATTGTCTACTGTTAGGCACATGCCGTGCCTGACTTCGTGCTACTTCTGAGAAATTCCTGACAGAAAACCTGACAACACTTTGCCTGACCCGGTAAATGACGATGCTACGCCTCAATAGATAGAGAAGTGGTAGGTTTGATTCCCGCCTATTGCACTACCTACGTAAACATATTCCTAACTTAGCGGCAGGCGATACGAATACTAGTATTTTTAATACAAATTACAAGTAAGCTTAACAAAAAGGAAACTATACACCTCACGTAAAGCTCAGTCGCATTAACCACTGCGCCACCGGCGCAATTATGAAATTAGTAGATACTCCTCGCGGCTTCGCCTCCCGTAAATGTAGTTTAGGCTCATTAAAAATATTTTTAATGTATAAATGGTACCCTATATCCTTTTCCGTTGCACTAACAACGTGCATACAACATTTTATGATGATTGGTTGAGTAGTTAAGGCGTGAAAGCGTAACAAACAAACACTCACATTTGCATTTATATTATTATAGTTAGACTTTTGAAGAGACGCCAATGACAGCGAAATTATTTAGGTATTATCAGTGTCATTACAGTTGTTTTTTTAACGTCTTATAATCTATATGTACTAATATTATAAAGCTGAAGAGTTTGTTTGTTTGAACGCGATAATCTCAGGAACTACTGGTCCGAATTGAAACATTATTTTTGTGTTGGATAGCCTATTTGTCGAGGACGTCTATAGGCTATATAACATCACGCTACGACCCACTGGGCGGCGCAGTAACCATAAACGCGCGTGAAACCGCGGGCATAGCTAATAACAGTATAATCAAGTGATATTTGTTTTTGTGGTGCTAGGCATCTGCCCAGATTACCAGAGTAAAATACTTATAATAATACTTAAAATAGCTACTTAGATAAGATAAGCTTTATTTGCATAAACATGTGTGTGTACATACAAAAAAAGTGCATACATACAAGATGACAAAATAAATTAAGTGCAGACATGTTTGTCACAGTATGACGTGCAAAATAATTAGATTAAAAAATTATAAAAAATAATAAAAGATGCGTGTTACAATATATTATTTTCTTGTCCAATTTAATTTATATTTAAATTATAAGATTAATCAGCATTATTATACAGGTCTAAATAAATTTAATTATGTCAATACAAATTCTTTTTCATTAAGGAACTCAGTCACGCTATAATATGCTCTGGCGGTCAAAAAGTTTATTTTTAAAATGTTTGTTTAGTAGTAAAATGGTTGTGTGCAGGGGTCGACCTCGGACTATTTGGAAAACTAGCAATGGCGAGTCAATACCTACACCATTTCGCAATCATTGCAGCTACTTTTAAAACATACATAGGTATACCAGGTGATAATTTACACAACAGTAGCCAGATACAAGTCTATTAAATAGATAATTAACTATTCGTGTAACAGCCGATAGCTGATACAAGCAGACAGACAAACTATCGGATTTATAATATCAGTCCGGTTTCCAAAGAAAATAGCTATGTTTATGTCTAAACGTAAAACATATCGCAATATCTCGTATTTGGGGCGAATTAAGGAAATACTCCATTATGGGCCCAGTTTGAAAGGGCCTGCTGCCAACGTTATGTAGATACCTATAGACAGATGCGATGTTGGCAACGCCTCGCTATTTGTACTGGTGTTAGGCAAATGATATGAGAAATATATGTGACTCTGAAAGATAGAATAAGGAATAGTGTGATTAGAGAGAGATGCGGCATGAAAGTTGATATAGTGACAAGAATAGAAAAGGGTATGTTAAGCTGATTTGGGCATGTAGAAAGAATGGACGAGGAAAGACTGACTAAGAAAGTTTATAGGGCTAGTGTGAATGGAACAGTCGCAAGAGGAAGACCTAGGCGAACGTTTCTTGATCAGATCGGAGGCGTTCTGGACAAAGGCCAGGTTAAGAGCACCTTGAACCGACGGGCGTGTATGAGGAATGTGATGAAAGTGAATGAAGCCAGAGAAGTGTGTCAGGATCGTAGCAAATGGAAATCCGTAGTCTCTGCCTACCCCTCTGGGAAACAGGCGTGAATCTATGTACTATGTATATGTTAGGCAAATAGATATTTGTCGTTTAATATTGAGATATACGTGGAAATGTTTTAAATGTCATTTTAATTCTTTATCTAGTAATAAGTACTTGTCATCGCGGTTTCAACGACGCTTATGATTACTGGTACTCCTGTGGCTCGTAGTGTGATGTTATATATATCCTATAATTTTCTTTGAGAATTGGGCTACCAAATGCAAAATGATTTTCAAAATGGTTCACATTTTCCAACAATAAAACAATATCTTAAGCTTTATTATATTTTAGTACGCTTGAAAGTTACTAATTGCTGCTTCCTTGGTCCCGTTTCATAAGTTAGCGCTTGCGATCGTGTGGTCCCTAGTTCGACATCCGGGTTGCGCAAAGTTTTATTAGAATTTAATGTTTACGTAAATTCTCAGTAGTAGTAGTTCTAAGGTAAATTGTTTAAAAATAAAATAATTATCACCTATTATTAAATTGGTTTTAAAATATTTCAGAGATTTAAACGTAGTTCCTATTTGATGTATCATATATTATACATAACAATATATATATTTTGTCTTGCTTAGGGCACGTACACGTACACGTTACGTAGATAGTTAATTTATTGAATCAAATTGGAGTTACTTCCCGGCAATTCATTGTACTCCAACATGCACAATTAATTTATAGTTAGTTAATACAAGACTGCACATTCATCGTATGTCTTTGTTCGTTAGCTTTGTCTTTGAGTCAGAAAAACAGAAAATTGTAATCCTCACCTCTCACTACACTTTATACAATTGAGTAAGTAACAAAATGAGGTCATCAAAAATCTCAAAATGGAGCCTCACTCAAAATACGCGGCGTTCTTCAATATCATAGATTTTATAGATAATAAAATGTATAATTGCTTTCTGCCGGCCTTCTCTCATAATTCTTTATTGTTTTTTTTATTTTGTGTTATTATGTTGGTTAACAATGTCAACTTTTAGATTCGTGGCGCCGTGCGAAGGTAGATACACTTCGGTGCACGAACTGTGGGGTGACTATAAGATTGGGAGTTTGAGAGACTTGTCTTCTTTAAAAAGTCTTGATGGTACTATGGTTTGATTTGGCGATTATGTTTGACAGACGATTTTGAGTGTTTGAATTCCCTCGTAGAGGAAAATTGTTATTAGGATTTTGTTTATGAGAATCTTTGTGGTACCAAAGACTTTATCCACTTTTCTTTTCTTTTAAAAAAAGACAACTTTATCACTAGGAATAATTCCTGTATTGCGGTAGACTTTACAAACATTCAAACAACGGACACAAAGAACATTCAGACTCGGAACCATTCAACCAATTGTGGAGCACATAAATTTTGTCGCGTGTGGGATTTGAACCCACAACACTCGGCCCAGAGGCAGTGCCGAGGCGACCATTTAAACCACTAGGCCATCCGTGCAGATGAAACAATGTTTACTAATAAGTACTGGTTAGTTTAAAAGTGAGGCTTATTTATTTTATTATATGTACCACTTGACTGAAACTACAGCTGATTGTCTTCCGAATCTATCCTAATATAGTCTTCCAAATATATTTTAGTGTATAATATTTTTTAAGCTATCAATTTTTTTTGTATCGGCTTCAGTGGCGTAGTGGTTTGTGTAACCGACTGCCACGCCTGAGGTCTTGGGTTCGATTCCCGCACAAGTCAAACATTTGTGTGCATGAACATGGATGTTTGTCTTGGTCTGGGTGTTTCCATGTATAATATGTACGTATTTACAAAAAAGAAAGTATATATGTATGTTTATCCATTGTCTAGTACCCATAGTACAAGCTCTGCTTAGTTTGGGCTAGATGGTGTTGTGTGTATGTGGTAGAATAATATTATTGTTATTATTATTATATACTGTCTAGAGTGTGTAAATACGTAAATATGGCTTCTCCAAGATCTTGTACTACAAAAGACTTTTGGTGCCCGTCGTAATCTTTCACGGGTACTATGTTATATGATGATTTGCCTTCAACAAATAACAATTCACGGACACATAAAACTGTATTGTTTACACAGATCTTGTGTGTGTTTAACACACACAACGAATAACATTGGATTGTGTGTTAATGTATGTATTTTCGAATAAAATTGCCCACAGCGAATCCACAGAAATTCTAATTCTTATCTAACGTACTGGTCTAGATACAAACGTATATCATAGACTCTCGCAATGGTGAGTTGGTGACCCACTGTACCCCAGATCATTGTCACATTGCCATTCAAATATACACCTTAAAACATAGCACATACACTATAGTTTACATCGCGATAGAAAAACAATAGTTGTTAAAGGAATTTAGACTTTATGAACTAAAGATTAAAGATGTTTTTTTCGATAAGTTTAATGTTTATTGCTTTCTGTTATAATTTACTCGTTTTATGTTTAAATGTTTTATATATTTAGAATATTCTAGGAATTGAATTATTGATCGTTAGTAGCACGCCTACCTAAGGGTGAAATAGTATTGGCAGTATGTAATTGAACAAAGAACACAATTCAACAATATTTACCAAGGAAATCGTCAAAGCGCTGTAAAAATAAACAAGTGAGAAACGGCCATGAATTGCCGTAAATCTTATGAGTTCCAAAAAATGGTATCACGTGATTTTGATATCAGAGGTCAAATGTCATAGTCATATTTAGGGGGTATATCGTCTATGCTGAGTTAAATGGCGTTGACTGCGAGTCTCTAGCTCTTACGGTTCTTGAGTTGAAAGATGGTATCACGTGACATTGAGGTCGGAGGTCAAAGGTCATTTCGGAAGTATATCAACTATGCTGAGTCGAATGGCGTTGACCGCAAGTCTCTAGCTCTTACGGTTCTTGAGTTGAAAGATGTTATCACGTGACGTTCTTGAGTTGAAAATTGTATAACAGACAGACGGACGGACGGACGGACTGACAAAGACGTTGTATAAGAGTTTTTTCGAACGCTAAAAAATGGGAATATGGAACAGTCCGTTTTGCCTGCACGGATAGAGTGGTGGTTTAAGTGGTCGCCTCGCCACTGCCACTGCGACGAGTGCTGTGGGTTCGAATCCCAAACTGGACAAAACTTTGTGTGATCCACAAATGGTTATTCCGAGTCTGGGTCTTCTTTGTGTCCGTTATTAGAATGTTTGTAAAGTCCCCCGCGACACAGGCATTACTCCTAGTGAAGAAGTTGTCTTTTAAACAGTTAAACTGCCTTTCAGCGTGAATGTGACTGCTGTGCATAAAATCTGAAGTTCAATGTCTGGATCGGGCAAAAGTGTCATTGAGTTTCTGTCAAGAAATTCTGAGTCGCACTAGAACTCAGACTCCGCTGAAACTGTGTCCCGTAAACGGCAATAGGGCTCCCTATCATATAGAATCTAAAAGCATAGCTGGCAAGATTTAGGTTTAATATATTTTTTACTTATCCCTTCGGGGGTATAGGACTATGTATGTCCCACGTTATAGTGGGCTATTGCTGTTAGGTGGACAGCTGTTCACCTAATACTCAAAATATCTTGTCAGAAAACCGCAATTTGCTCGATTGAGCGTAACAGTCGAATACACTACCGCTGCGCTGTAAAGATAATCCTGACAGGCTTTTAAATTAACATAGGCATATTATTTGTCAACTGGTTTTATTGAAATGAGCACTAATTATTTAGCGCAAGCGCTTTACAAAACACCTTTCAAACCAATTGAATCCAAATGACATCCAAATAAATTAGCTCAGCCATTTCGTCGATTAGCATACACAAACACACTGACACAGACAAACGCTATTTACGATTTCATTGTATATACATATAAATTGTTTTTAACCCGTGCAAATCTTGAATCAGTTAAGTGTGGGTATGTGTATGTATGTACATATGTACGTGTAAAATCAGAGCCTAAATAGCTGGCCTTGATACGATACAAGAATGATATATCCTTGGTGTTATAATCAAAACATCATTATTTGCGAAAGCGTCGCTAACATAAGCTTATTTGTTACGTTTTGCAATGGCATGACTGGTCTGACTGTGGACACGACTTGTAGGCTTGAACCTCGGTTTAGCGGCGTGGATGATTGCGCAATTGCCTTTCGTTAGGTACTATGTTTGATGTGCAGGTCGGACAAAAGTTGTGTTGGCATAAGTCAAGATTTTTTTTAGTTATACAGGAGAGATAGAACTTGTGATTGAAAGGTCGTAGGCTAGATTTCCACCTGTCTCACCATCTTGAAAAGTTTTATTTATAAAAAATCAGCTTTCGTATTTACATATACAGGCTAATTGGTAAAAGACTGGACATATTGAAGGAGGTTATTCACTACTCGATTCTGGACCCGAATACCTAAAAAAATAGGTATTTATAATTTGATCTAGTTATCCAATAAAAACTTAATGTGCGGATACTCTTGTGCATATACCAAAGCTAAACAAAACCTCCATCCCCGATCTACGCTACCGCACCCCGTACACTCCCTAATTTGCACCCCCGCCCGTCCTTTGCTTATCAAAGGTCATTAGCCTCGGTAGCGCGGCGCGCTCAACTGTGTGCAGCCCGCGCAGTGTCCACATTTTATAGATATTTCATACAAATTTTCATAAAGATTATCTTTGCAGGTTACACAATTTTTTTTATACGTCACGTCTGACCATAAATTATCATGTCCTTTATGTACAATGTTTAACCAGTCACACTGTATATATTGCAAAACATAATATTGTTAGATTAACCTGAGTTTTTTACACAAAGTTGCTTTTCTATATAACAGTGATATTGAATACTTTTCAAAATTGTCACGAGGTTGGGACTGCGCTAATAATAATAATAATATTCTTTATTGACCTAAAATAGACACATTTATGTTATAGAATTCCCTTATGTTGACAATAGTTTTATATAAAATAGAATACTAGGTAATTAATTTAAAGAACAAAATGACATTTATAAATTCATAATATAAGAAAAATTATCCTAAATACATTTCTTGGTAAGTGCGTCCGTGCGTGCTTGCGTGCGTGCGTGCGTGAGCACGTATGCGCGTGTGCGCGCGCGTGTGTGTGTTGTGTGAATGTGTGTGTGACTGCAAAATTCATTACATAGGGTTATAGATTTTCTACAGCGTCATAGTCCATTGGTTTTAGCCAATTAGATATAACTATTTTAAATTCATTATTATTCAATTTACTTACTTTATGATTTTTGTCACATTTATTATACATGAGGAGCTAAATAATTATAGTGCCTTTGAGCAAAATTAATTTTGATTTAACACGAGGCACAGGACGGCGCTCAACGCTCTTTTGTGACGTAGGTAGATAGGGAACAACTTTTTTGTGATATCTCCGCAACATTTCGTACACAAATATTTTTCTCACAGAAAACACTCCTGCTTGTTCATACAATGATGATGATAATGATAATGATTAATATCAAACTTACACGTAACGAAACGTGGTCGGGTTCAGATAGCATATTTAGACGCGAAGTAGTGTTTTTATTACGTTTTAAGCAACAATATTTCCTTTTTTATTTATTGCATTTAGGTCCTTCACAGCTAACAAATAATATTAATAAAAATTATAAATAAGACAGTAGACTAATTACGAAGATTATTATAAAAAAAGAGTGCAGTAATACTAAGGTTACTTGTAAACTTAAAAATAAATAGATTACACATTGTCCAAACTGAATTGAAACTTGAATGTTTCATGCAGCGTACAAATGTAATTGAACAAGTGAGATAATTAAAGTAATTGTCTAGTGCGAACTGATGAAGCAACGCTGGACCAAACCTGTCTTATCTGATGACCGCACTATCTGTTGGACGAGATTTTCATTTCTACTAATCATAAAAATCTTTTAAATACATATCAATAAGGCGCCTTCAAATCTATGTCTTAAGAAAATATTTGGGACTAGATTTTGCCCGCGACTTCGCTTGCGTAAATGTAGGTTAGGTTAATTACATAACTTTTTCTAGGTAAAAGGTCGCATCGCAACGTGTATGCGAAATTTCATGATAATCGGTTTAGTAGTTAAGTCGTGAACAAACAAACAAACTCACATTCGCATTGATAATATTAGTTAGGACTAGATGTGCCCGCGGTTTCACACGCGTTTATGATTACTGCGCCGCCTCGTGGATCGTAGCGTGATGTTATATAGCCTATAGCCTTCCTTGATAAATGAGCTATCCAACACTAAAAAAATGTTCAATTAGTCGGACCAGTAGTGCCTGAGATTAGCGCGTTCAAATAAACAAACTCTTCAGCTTTATAATATTAGTATAGATTATCTGTGTGTTTTTACCTGCACAAATATGTTGACTACAGAAGCAATGGTCTGCCCGATCAAACCCACTACCGGTTTGATCACCAAACGGTTTGCGTGATCTTTTAATAGTTGTTCCGAGTCTGAATGTTATTTGTTAATGGTATTCAAATGTTTGTAGAGCCAGTGACAAGAAAATCTTTCAAAGGTAATAACAAAATATATATTTAAAAGTATATAAATAATTATAACTTATTTAGTTATACTTAACTGCCTCTGTGGCGCAGCGGTAGTGAATGCGACTGCTGTGTATGAGGTCTCGGGTTCGAATCCCGGGACGGGTAAACAAAAAGTTATTAGGTTTTCCTGCTAAGAAATCTCAATAGCAGCCCGGAGTTAGGAAGTTGGCGGTGTTAGACACCCCTGTGCCTCGGAAAGCACGTAAAGCCGTTGGTCCTGCGCCTGATCTCTCTCCGGGTCGTTTCGGATTACCGTCCCATCGGATCATGAGAGTTAGGGAACAGAGAGTGCACTTGTTTGCGCACACACTTGTGCACTATGATATCTCCTGCGCAGATGGCTAGTCTTGGTTAAGACTGGCCACCGTGACCGAATATCAGTCTGGAAAATATTATTAAGTTATACTTATTTGTATATTACCATCTTTATAATATTTATTTTTCTATTTTTCTCATGAATGGTAACTTTTCAGCTGGATCGAAATAGAAAAAAATCTTATAGAGCTGGCTCGCCTAAGGAAGTACCAAACGCAAGATCTCTTTAAAAAGATCGGCCTAAGAGTTGCACTGATCACACACACTGACACATCCGATGACTAAGAGTTCTAAAGACTTACCTACCTTACCCACTTTTCCAACTTCATTGTGGCGGTGCTCCCATATTCTCTATCTATCTCCAGTTTCTTAAGTCTTGTTCATTTCGCATCTAAGTATTTACGAAGACAAAATTGAAAGACTTGTTAAGACTGACCACGATACTTTCTAATTTGTAAGAACTAGATCTATGTATATCTTAAATTTAATTGAATCGTAATGAAATAAATCTATTGTCAGTACCGCACGTGATTTAATCAATCATTTAAACACAGCTACAGATACTTTGTTAATAAATCATGTCATTTTAAAAGTCATTAGTTAAGTTTTCACTGAGTAATATGGTTAATAAAAGTATGGCTGTTACGTTTGTAAATGGTGTGTTCCTAACTAATATTATAAATGCGAATGTGAGTTTGTTTGTTACGATTTCACGTCTTACTACTCGACCTATCATCATGAAATTTCGCATACACGTTGTCTGGGGTACAGAAAAGGATAAACGGTAAGTTTTATGCAAAAAAGAAATTTGTTTCCGGGAGATAGCTACTGTTATATAATTTAGCTGAATGATCAGATGTAGTGCGCATGTCCGTGAAATGTTTGTGTCAAAAAAACAAAAAAAAAACAATATGAAATATCCTGTCGCATTAGTTAAGCAATCTGTATCGCGGGGTCTTAATAAATACTCAGACAACGGACACAAAGAACACCCAGACTCGGAACATAAGTGGATCACATAATTTTGTTCCGTGTGGGGATTGAACCTAGAACACTCAGCGCAGTGGCGTGGCGACCACTAAAACCTCTACGCTATCCGTGCAGTCAGTTTTATCAGTTATCGTGTTCTGCGTCTGATATAGCCGTGCCGGCCACTTCAGCTTACTAACCCGATAAATAATTATACCGCTCGATAATTTTCCCTCTCCAGCCTCGTATTAATTCTACTTTGTAATATAATCAATAGGTTTCGAATGTACGTAATAAAATACTTGAAACTGGTACCTCCGGTTACGTAAGCCTTTGTCAGAGTTGGTTTAACGTGGACTTGGAACGTGGGTAAACCGTTGCATTCTATTGAGATTAATATTCTTACAATAGAGCAGAGTTTTGGTTATCTATGATCGGAGATTTGTTGAGATTTTGATATGTTTTGTAACTGATACAGCGGTTCACATCCATGCGCATTTTGCAAAATAATTTCGTCCGTTACACCAGAAATTGATAGTGAAATTTTGTTGGTTTAGAATTGCTAGAGTGAATATAATACGATAGAAAGTAATACGATATTTCGAACTAACTTACTTACGTCGCTGGCTCAGCGACTCAAAATAGATCTTGGCCTCCGACATTAAAATTCTATTCGTCTCTATTTTGTGCAAAGTCAGACCCATCGGGCACATTCATCTCTTTCAGGTCTTTTGCTATTTCGTCTATCCAGCGGCACCTTGGGTGAACCGCCGGACGACGCTCGGCAGGCTGCCCGAGACATGTTCTTTTGGCAGCTCGATCCTCGCCCATTCTTTCCACTAATCCAAGCCAGCGAATTCGGACAGCCTTTATTTTACCGTTGAAATTCGACTCTCACTCTAGATCTTCCATTTCGCTATTAAATCTTTGCCGCCACTCCCCCTTCTCTTCTCTTGTCGATCTCAGAGTCTTACGAAATATCAATGTCAATGTCCAAGTTTCGCATATGTGCATTAAAATCGGCCTAATTACTGTATTTTAGACGCTAATTATCGTGGTTCTGCTTATTAACTCAGACACATTTCAAACTAATAGTATCTTCGAAATGGGCCCTAAAATTTATAACAAAATACCAAGAACTATTAGGGTAACAAATGTAGCCATATTAGCAACGGTTGAATAAGATATTAAATGAGAAATGTTACTATTGTGTCACAGACTTCTCGTCAGATAAATTTTAATCGGTTTATAAATATTATTTTGACATTTTAATTTAATAATGTTACTTTTTATATTTAATTCGATTATTCCATTCAGTAGTTCTCTATTTAATACTTGACTGTATGACATTAGATTATTATTATTATTTATATTATTTGACATTTCTATTATTTCACAATTAGACACTATTATTAGATATTTTCGACATTAATACTAATTATTGAACCCTGCGACATTAATTTGATTATTATTTTATAATGTATCAACTAATTTTAAATGTACATTATGTTTGTTATTTATAAGTATATTACAATGGTTATATTTATTATTCGACACATTTATTTTGATAATTATGATTTTGATGTTACATGTACCTAAATATATATTATTTGCACACTTTCAAGCACTTGCTTTGCTTCTTTTGAGGTTATAATTCAGCATGTTCTATATTATATACCTACCTGCTATGTACTAACTTTATGTACCTGGGTTATGCAAGTAAATGTTTCATTTGATTAGATTTGATAAGCTAGAGAAAATTATATTTTAGGTAAACATAGCGTCTTATTTGCAGACAAATATGCCATTTGAATATTTTAGTTTACGACAGATTAGTAATGAACTGTTTTATAAATACCTGATGCAATCGGAAATGTCATTTTCAGAAGTCGTTTTAGAATCTTACGACAACGCATTCGGCTAACAACACATACGATTTCGTATCATACTATTAAATTTGGGAGTTGAATTTTACATTTGTCGATATTAATGGTAATTGAGACTTACCTTATAAATACTAAAGAATTAAGGTAAACTAAGTTTAAGGTTCGTAGTAATGAGTGATTTTGTTTTTCTTGAAGCAATCAAACAACTCCCAGTATCAGAAAAACCATTTCTGGATCCTATACATTTTTATCCCGTATGGGATTTAACCCACATTACTAGACGTAATGGTAGTGGTGACATAACTACTTATACTAACGCCATCCGTGCAGCCTTAATTTTAATGGCTTGAACAGTTACTACGAAGGAATTGTGCTTGGTGGAAGGTAACTAATATTTTATTATGCACGACTTTGTAGTTGACAGAATGTCAAAATATGCTACTAGATTTTGCCCGAAGGTACGCCTGCGTTTATCTAAATTTTGTCAATAAATTTCTATCTCCCGTAAGCAGTATTTTTTTTCTGGATCAAAGTTACCCCATTTCCTATACTGTACCCCTGACAACGTGAGTGCGAAATTGCATGATGATTGGTTGAGTAGTTAGGGCGTAAAAGCGTAACAAACAAACGAACAAACTCTCATTCGCATTTATAATATTAGTAAGGATTTCGGAACGACAAACTTAGGCACGTTGCGACATATCGCGCAATTAATTAATTAGAAAAGAAAAAGAATGGCTTGACATACAAAAGAGGATATAATTACAATGAAACGAACTGTTGGAGCCGCCGTCTAGCTTGTGATGTAAAATTCAAAATTAATTGCGTCATGCCGTACTTATTCAAACTATTACAGATAGCTACTAGCTTTAACCGTGGTTTCGCTTCTGTATAAAACCGATTATTGATGATACTGTGCCTCAGAAAGAACGCAAAGCCGTTGATCCTTCTCTCAGGCTAACAATTTTTTTTCCTACTAAGATATCTGTATAGGTAAGCAGCCCGGAGTTAAGCAGAAGAAAAGTTAGACGTGTTAGACACCCACTAGTCTCGCGTTTCATCTTTCTACGGTCGCGTCTGATTGCTGTTCCATCGCATTATGAGAGTTTGGGAACAGAGAGTGCAATTGTGTTTGCGCACACAATTGTGCACTATAATACCTCTAGATGGTTGACACAATTCGGTCTGGAGGACCTTATAAAAATGATTATTACACTGAAAACGTTTGTTTTTAAAGACACAAACACACTTTCGTATCGATACTATTAGGTGTTATAGTATAACATTGCCCGTTTTATTTCTACGTCTAATTTGTTGCCTAAACAGGATACAGTTATTATTTTGGCAGCTTAATTTTATTTCAAGAATTTACTATATAATTTATGACTTCCCTTATTTTACCCTTTACATAAGCTTTTATATATTTAAATATAATTGTAAATAAAATTTATAATTAGGAAATCTCTCTGGCATCGAGAACAGGGTATGAACTACTGGTGGCTTGGACTCCAGAGATAGGAAGGAACAACCTCCTTACAATTAATGCTGTGACTTGCCGCACTGCCTTCCACATCAAACCTTTGACCCAAGTACCTAACGCGAGCTTCTTTAGAGGTTCTTGACAATTAGGCCATTGACCGTAACAATTTTAAGATATTCTACATAAATAATTTTTATGAAAGTGGATATAGTGACAAGAATAGAAAAGGGTATGTTAAACTGGTTTCGGCATGTAGAAAGAATGGACGAGGAAAAACTGACTAAGAAAGTTTATTAGGCTAGTGTGAACGGAACAGTCGCAAGAGGAAGACCTAGACGAACGATTCTCGATCAGATCGGAGGCATTCTGGATAAAGGCCAGGTTAAGAGCACCTTGAACCGACGGGCGTGTATGAGGAATGTGATGAAAGTAAATGAAGCCAGAGAAGTGTGTCAGGATCGTAGCAAATGGAAATCCGTAGTCTCTGCCTACCCCTCTGGAAAACAGGCGTGAATCTACGTATGTATGTATAATTTTTATATAATTTGTGTTCAAAGCTAATTCTTTTCTTGGTTGCCCAGATTCGTTGCTTCAATTTAATTTTTTTTTTCTTTTTTACTAGCTATTTGATAATGGTTGTTGTTTTTAAACATTTAAGACGATTTCATGACTTAAAGTCAAGCAACTATACATGTAAAATATCATTGAATACATATTTGATATTAAAATATTGATGAAGTTGTTTGTATAAAAACAAAAAGTTACCGATTTTCTTCGAACAGAACGACAACTTAATTGGTAATGACCCAATATTATAAATCTGTAACAAGGCTGTGAGAAATACCCTCAATGTAAAGAACGTTGGATATAATTTTGGGTTATTAATTTAAATGAGCTATTTACAAGGACTGACAAGGTCTGAAACAGAAGATTTTAGAATATTTGCGCGATATTTTTAATGAGAATTGTTATGTGGATTTGAGAATGGTTGATAGACGGGTATGATGATATTTATCTAAAATCGGCGTCTACTATGCATACTCTAACAGCATCCGAGTCTGATAGGAAGATGGTAACTCGCAAACAATGGCCGCTAAAGGCAGCAGAGGACAACATTGGTGAGGACGGCTAGTGGTATCTAGAGCCAGTTTAACCATCACGAGTCATGCTGTTCATATTGCCATTATGAATGAAAGGAACCGAAGCACCATTGTTGCGATTGCTGCTATCAAGCGATAACCACATTAGTATTTGCGTATTGATTACTGAAATGATTCATCATTGTAACAATAACTACATTTGAATAACTTACCAAAGCTTTGAATAAAATTATTGGGCAGAGAGACACTCGCCACACACCCTAGGTTTGTCCAACCCAACTATTGCAATAGAAAAAGGTTGACAATATCGAACTCCTCTGAATAGGGACAGCCATGACGTGGGACCCGGGTGTACTCCAACTTGCAGTATTTCGCTTCGAGCACAAAATATGCGTCGACACGTATCTCGCCTCAGCGCGAGGCATCGTCAGGAACGTGCAACGAACGAGCCGGCTCATTCGTTGCGAAACGTTCCTGAATATATATTGCAATAGTTAGGGCGAGCAATCCGAGGGTTAGTGGCGGGTTCCTCTCTTCCCAACAATTTTATTACAAAGGACTTCCGCCAAGTAACGCCTACGTCGATTCAATAATGCTTTGAATGTTTTGATTTCCTCAACAAACATGACCGAACACAATAGGTCATGTTTTCAATTATGTTTGGCATTCCAACAATTGACCAATTGAATACTGGAATTAAAACACCTTTTAATAGTTGCAGAAAACTCATATACCTGGCTCCTATTTCTGTCTTAATCCTTTTACCTAGAGATGGTGACACGAGCTTTGCTCTAGTATTTCAAGATATCATAGGTTACAGTAACCGATAACCATCAGGCGGGCCGTACCTTGTTTGCCATCTTTGTAGTATAAAAATACAATTCTATTATAGACAATGCTAGTCCACTGGTTAACAAAGAAGTCGTGATGTTATTACATAAGCAATTGCACGTATTGGGTGTTTTACATTATTAGTTTGTTCTCACAATGAAATCTGTTATCATATTGCTGCGCATGCGCCGGCGTGGCATCTATTGTCTCTGAAATAGAGGTGCCAGCACTTTTGTTATTTTTGGGATAGATGGTTCTTAATTTTTATCATTATATTATTAAAAAAACGCCCGCTCTAGGCATTTATCCTGTGTCGAGGGAGACATTACAAACATTAAAAAAAGCACTTAGACTAGAACAACTACGAATCATACAAATGTTTATCTTATGTGGGGACCAAAACCATTACACTCAGTGCAGTGGCCAGGCGACCACTTAAACCACTACGCTTTCAATGCACTGTAGAGGTTTGGGCTGTGCTTTCGGACTTAGCCTTACCAAAAGATCATTCTACGTAGTTGATAATTCATACCACCTCAGATATCACTAGAAACATATGCCGATCAATGTGGCTCAGTGCCATTTTGTTTCTGGATTGTTCTGGAACCTTGCTCTTACGCTTTTTACTTACCATGCTACTATTTTATAGACAGCTATCGGTTCTTGTAGGCTATCCCCAAGGATTTTAAATACAAAGAAGAGCAGATATGTTACTAGCCCACGCAAAGTGAAGCCTCAAAAACATAATTAGATAGTTTTTCTTTTGGTAATAAAATTGGTTCAACCAAATCCCTTGCCAAAATATTTAAAACGCAATGGTTTGAATGATAGCTATCCTTTGACGTAAGCGTCTTTTATATTTATTGAACTACTTATTGATATAAATTATTAACACACGTGCAGGTATTAATAAAAAAATAGAGTGGGTATCAGATTTTCGACGTCCATTAATATAAAAGTAAGATATCTCAAAAGATTTCGACAGAGTCTGGCATGATAGCCTTATCAGCAAGCTTTCGTCCATTGGCCTACCCACTGGCCCTCTGCGTTTGGATAGCAGATTTCCTGAAGGGCCGCTCGATTCGAGTAATCATTGATGGCTACTTGTCCGAACAAAAGGCAATTAATGCCGGGGTCCCACAGGGATCAGTACTCTCTGCAACTCTCTTTTTGCTGCATATTAATGATCTGCTAAAACCCGGTACGTTTGGTTATGCAGACGACAGCACGCTTGTAGAGAGTTATGTCTTCAGCGCCAGGACCAGTGAAGCATAAATACAGTTGCTCAGGGAAGCCATGATAGAGCGTATGAACTTATCATTGAAGGCAGTCTCCGATTGGGATGATGCCAACATGGTTAAGTTCAATGCCTCTAAGATAATTTGATTCCTCCTGCCCCTTTTTACCATCGGACGATCAGGCAAACAGACCAGCAGCACAGGTACATTGTGGATACACCACATTTACGCATGAAGCGCTTTGCTTCCACTTTTATAATGTGTACCGCAAAGGAGTGGAACTCACTACCTAAATCTGTGTTTTCCGATGAGTACAATCTGGGTGTCTTCAAGTCACGAGTGACTAGGTATCTTATAGGCCAGCGTGCTCCATCGTCGACTGCATCTTCACTTAAGATCAGCTGAGATCGCGGTCAAACGCAAGCATATTAGAGTATAAAAAAAACTGGTTTAAAATATCTATCTATCTAGCCATCCCAATTTTTTTTTTGGTACTCTCACTATGCTATTTGTCCAAAACACAACTGGATCTTGCTTAAATATTGTATGTCTCTCCAAATGGAGCAGGCAGGAGACTATGCTCCAGACAATTGTAACCAGTGTACCTTGTATTGTGTTGTGTAGGAATACGAAACAAGGTTAGCTATCATACAGCATGACTGTGTAGGGTATCCAGGCTCATAAGAATGTGCTGAACTTTCAGGAGGAACTCTTTGTCTTTTGTGTTGGCATCACAGTCCCCAAAAACGTTCTGAAACTTTTACGCAGTCGTAAGTACCAGCTTGCGTAGCAAGAGTTTATAGGCTCTGATAAAAGATTACCATCGACCGTCTGATAGTAAGCTTCTAACCATAATCAACAGACACAGACCCGTGGTACCTATGTCTGTTATAAGAAAAAGTTCAAAAAGAAAGATGACTTCTTAAATTTCGGTTTGGGGTTTTTTTTCATTTTATTGTATTGGTTCTCTCATCTCGAACATATGGTCACGGTTTCAAATATATAGCATTATATTTTGAATCTGTATATCATAGAAAACCGAAACGAACATTTGACACTCACAGGTTATTTCTTATTATATTATTAAATTAACTGTAATATGAATTGCTGTGACTATTATTTCATTTGTTATTAACCAAATCTGCATTGCCGCGAGTGAAACCGCGGGCAAACACTAGTGTCAAATATATTTGAATATTCATGTTCAATATGCTCTCAAGTATGTATCCTTAGTTATTTCCAGCCGTGGCTACTCTAGTCTAGATCTAGATAAAACAAGAGCATGTCTCAGTAGTGCGTCACACCCGTTCACTTAATGCATGCTTTTATTCATGAGTGGTAGCGATCACGATTTGCAATCTCTTACTGAGAAGCTTTCAGTTAGTTTTATTTCAAATTTTATCGATTATTAGTTTGCATGTATTCATTTAGGTCATGGTCTATCTATGTGCAAAGTTTTATTTAAATAAGTTTACCTGTTTACGACTGGCTGAGTAACAAACATCCAAACACCTAGACAAATATTCGCATTTATGAGAGACTAGATTTTGCCCGCGGCTTCGCTCGTGTAAATGTTGGTTAGTTTAGTAACAGTGTTCATTTCTGTACTCTATGTCCTTTTATGTTCTCCTGAGAACGTATATGGGAATTTTTATGATGATCGGTCGAGTAGTTAAGGCGTGATAGCGTAACAAACAAACTCACGTTCGCATTTATAATATTAAGTTAGGATTAGGATATATATAAATAGGTAGATAGATAACAAGGCATAGAAGCAGCTATAGTAATATCCTAGTAATAGACGGTCAGGCTGCCACCCAGAGTTCACGAGTATGACTCTTTAAAATAATGTGATATAGGTATGTATAAAAACTGTGGTATATTGTATGTTTTAAACAATATGGTATATCTACATATACTGTTGGCCCTCCTCACACTGAGAAGAGTGCCGTGCCCAACAGTAGGACAGTTTAGTCCACGGCTGATATTATATAATTATACTGTTGGCGTGTCTATAATAAACAACTAAATAGGCTAAATAGGCTAAAACAGACAGGCGAGGCGTCGTCAGAAATAAACTTTTTAATAACTTATTATTGCAAAATGTCGGCCATACTTTTATATAACATTAAATAACAAGAACAATTCATCGCAATCAATCAAGGAATTACATTCATTACCTTCCGGCTGACGTGTGTATCCCCCTCCCTCCTCATCGCCTTTCACCCCACATTCCTCGCCATGGCCAGTAACCGGACCCAATGATATGAACTGACCTTGTTAGGGACACTGGCTTCTGAAACACCTATTTCATTTACCATTTAGATCTTTAAAATGCAACCAATTTTGACCCTTCTACACATAACCATAAGGTACTTCAACCAAATTTGGTATCTGAAAAACCACATCGGCAGCTATTGGATTAAGACAATCTTAATTTGTTGGCAATTTTTTGTTTGCCAGGCCATTTTCGATCTTTTGCTACTGCAAATAAGAGGGTTGGTAGTAGTTTTGTGGGTGATAGTTTAAGTTGGTTATATTAAGGCTAGTTCTTAGTATTGGATATATAAGGAAGTGGGTATGCCGTGATTGATATAAGATCCGGTGGCTTTGTTCAACTTATTTATAATATATAACTTTTGCCCGTGGCTTCGTTTGCTCGGAAATAGTATTATTATCTGGATGAATGGTACCATATGTCCTTTTTTCTACCCCTGACAACGTGTATGCAAAATTTCATGTCGATCGGTGAAGTAGTTAAAGCGCGCAAGCGTAACAAACAAACTGACATTGGCATTTCTAATGAGTTAGGATATGTTAGGTGTTGCGTGTTTAGGAAGAACATTTTACAGTGAATACGTCATTGGTTTTTATTAATAGCTAATAAGTACCTGTATCTCGTGAAGTAAAGCATAACCAGTCTAGCATGAGCTCTAAGTATCATACATATAGTTGTTAACAACAGGTCATCTTATGTTGGATGCTATTGGTCAGGTATGTTTGCCTGTATTCACGTATAGTCAGGCAAAGCTAATATAACTTGAGCGCTGAGTTTAATTCTCGTGTTTCTTAACTAAAGGTCATCTTATTTTGGATGTCATTGGTCTAGTATGTGTGGCTGTATTCCCGTATAGAAGGGAAAACTAGTGTAACTTGAGCTATGATTTTCATACACATGGCTGTTAACTAGAGGCCAATTGATTGTAGATGCTATTGATAATTTTTGGTTTATGTGTATGTTCCTGTACCTATTCCCTTATAGTAAGGCATAAACCAGGATAACTTGAGCTGTCAGTGCTATATACCTAGCTGTTATTCAGAGGTCAGCTTATTTAACGAATTTGTGTAGATGTGATTGATTTTAATTAATTATTATCACGACGTCGACTATCGTAGATTTATAGATACGATAATTGTTTTTTAAATAGGCTAGACTTCCATTTAGAATTTCTGTATCATATTAAAACAAGAGCACTATTAATCTGTCAGTTGTTGGAATTCTAGAATGGCCGCCGGTGTGCCGTTGCCACTTAATAGATTAAACACTAAATTATTACGAGTCTGGTTGTTCGTTACAACCACACACTTCGTTACACAATTTTGTGGGAATTGAACCCACAACACTCAGCACACTGGCAGTGGCGAGGTGACTACATACACCTCTGCGCCGTCCGTTATTTATTTATTTTATGTAAATAACTTCTCGTACTGCGCACTAGTTAAATTGGTTCAAGTCTTACAAGCTACAGCCGATTTAACTTGAGCTCTCAGTACTATACACGTTGGTTATGTCTAGTGGTCAGCTTATTTAATGACCTTATGAGGTGATTTTCGACATTCATGAGCGCCATATTTGGAAGTTAGTAGGCCTTGTACTTGTTGAGGTCTACGGTACATATAATATAATTTCTTTTTTATGTAGAAGTTTCATTGAATATTCATATTTCATCATAATATTCTCATGAAATACAGATGTATAATATGCCATTTTCCCAACAGTGTAGGTAGCGATGTATTATTAGCAGATATTTTGGACAACGTAGCCTGAGCAGACGGTCTGAGCAGCGACAACCAAGTGGACCACCGTTGAACTGCCACGCAAATGTCTCAATTCGATCCTAAGACACGCACGTCCGTCTTTCGCCGCACCGAATTCCGACTTCCGACTTCCGGTCTACATGAATAATAAAATTAATTGTCGCTTGCTTTAACGGCGAAGGAAAACATCTTAAAGAAGCCTGCATGTCTGAGCGTTCTCCATGATGTTCTCGAAGATATGTGAAGTCTGCCAACCCGCACTGGGCCAGCGTGGTAGACTATGGCCTAACCGTTCTCAAACTGATGAGAAATCCGTGCGCAGCATTGGGACTATTTGTATACTGGTCTGATATTATTATATCTTAAAATATACATATGTTCTGTATCGCATTGAGCTTCAAAACATTGATAATATTGGCACAACGAACACTAAGAACATCCAAACCTGGACAGGTCTCTTCCCCTTAGCCTTTATTATTTCCAAGTCACTTGGGGTCGGCTTTTCTAGTCTAACCGGATTTGACTGGATATCAGTTTTTACACGGGGCGGCTGCCACCTGACCTCCGCAACCCAAAGGCTAACGATACCCTAAGGCTAGACCAGTGTCAGGATATTAGAGGGTACTGACTTTCCTAATAACGACTGCCATAGATGTTCATGGCAGCCGGGACCGACGGCTTAACGTGTTCTGCGAGGCACGGAGCAGGCGATAATTGTCAATCAATACACACATAATTTCAAAAAGTCATATAACTTCCGAAAGTCAGAGGTGCGCGACGTGGGTTCGAGCCCGAGACCCTTTGCATTGCAGTCTGTTGGTCTCCCCACTGAGCTATCGCTGCAAACCCGGACAGGTATCCATGAATATATTTTTAATAGTTATTCCTTGTATGATTATCTACAAAAACGATCGGTATGATGACTGGTTTGTTTGTCTCTGTCACCTTTGTGATTGATCACTTGTCATACAATAGATCGAATCTCTAAAGATCAATGAAAACTAAAATGTCAATCTAATGTCAGAGCATGTAATGTAAAGAGGCAGCCATTTTGTCAATCATATGGTTTATTTCTAATACATATATAGACTACCTTTATATTCCTAAAGGGGTAGGTAGGACTGTATTACACTCTCAATTATCGCCAGATATGTTCTGTAGTATACGTAATTTTGGGCGAACCTTTTGCTGTTCATTGCAACCTCTGTCAAAATCCGTGTGGTCTGCACATTGTCTAATGCTGCAATTGAACCCTAAATTGGCTGCAACATACCGACAAGTTATGCTGCGGTACCTGTTAGACATGTCATTACAACATATCCTGGAAAGGTTTCTAAATGGATTGTTAAATGTCTTCAAACTCGTATTTCGGCCACGTCGGCCTATTTCAATAGAGCTTAGTCAATTCTGCAGGAGATTATTATTGTGCCAAAGTGTGTACAACACAAGTGCACTCTCTATTACCTCCCTCTAATAGTCTGATAAGACGGCAATCCGTCACGACCGCAGAGAGATCATGCTCCGAACAAAGGCTTTACATGCTTACCGGGTCACGGGGATGTGCAATACTGCCAGCTCCTACCTCTGGGCTGCTATTGATAATTTCTTAATAGAAAATCCCAATAACTTTTTATTGGCACGACTGGGTTTTAAAAACCTAGACCTTATTGATGCGCAAGAGTCGCAATACACTACTGCTATGCCACCGAGACAGTTACTCTATCTATGGCATGACTGTTGACGAGGATAATTTAATTATTACTAACCATATAAAGGCTTTGGACGACAAGGAAAAAAAAGTATTTTCTTTATAAGTTCCATATTCGTGTTCCCCCAATATGTCGAAAAGCCACCCACTGCCAGTCATTCATGTAACAGCGGTGAGACGCGTTCCGAAAGACAATGTGGTTATAAAAGGCGATTTAAATTAAGTGAGCAATGCGAGTGAGCGCTTGCGTCACTGTGGCGAGGTAGCCGACCGCGCAGGGTTGACACCAAAAAGTAATTTGATATTATATTTAAAAAAAAAGCCTTCCTTATAAGGAATAAACACTGTGCACTAAAAAAAAAACAATAAAATAGCCTATAAGAGTAGTGTTGCTGACTTTTTCTGTAAAGAAATTCTTCGATTGTCTTCAAGGTTTTGACCTAACCCGGGAATCGAAACCGAGGCTGCATGCACAGCAGTCGCATTTATTAGCCTTAGAGATATAACGTGGAACGTCATCAAATCAGTTTTTAATGCCTTACATGGTTTCATTGTCATGTGTTAGTAAATAAATTATTGTCCAATCCATGTTTTACCATAATGGTGTCAATATAAAAATAAATTGTCGCAGAAAGTCAAATACAGCGTGATTTATATTGCGCATGTGTACAAAATATATATATACTATAATAATAGCATATTTTTGAAAATTAGTGCTTTATGTTATAAATACCAAATTGTTCCTAAATCCGAGTTCGTATCAAATTCAGGGAAGTATTAGTTATCGTCGTGGTTTAAGTGATCGCCTCACCGCTGCCACTGCGCCGAAACCCATACAGGAACCACCATACAAAAATAAGAACCCATACAAAAATTTGTGTGATCCACAAATAGTTGTTTCGAGTCTGGATGTTCTTTGTGTCCGTTGTTTGAATAATAGTAAAGTTTCCTGCGACACAGGAATTATTCCTAATGTTGACTGTAATAAACACAGATTTTCTTCCTTCTGTGAAATTTGTGAAAGGAGCGCACGCAGTATTTGACAATAATAATAATAATAATAATAATTTATTTTATTTCTCTCTTCACAAAGGTTCACAATAATATACATGACACAGTTGACACAAAACAAATATTTATTGAAGTATGAGCCCTTGTGAGAGCCTTGAGTCCATACTAGGGCAACCCTGTGTTACGGATTACCAGGCCCTCACTCAGAACCATAGGTACGGCTATTATACAATGCAAAATGTAGGTAGTCATTCGAGTATTTATAAAATATAATCTATTAGAAGTTTTTTATAATGAAAATTTATATCACACGTCTACCGAGATAGTTAATTTAAACAAATATATCATATTAAGCACAGCCCTGAATTCTTTGCTCACGTCTCAAGTGCAAGTTCGAGTGACGCAACTGTCGGTTGCGTATGCGCAACATTTTTAACAACTTCATTTGCGTTGCCGCCCCACATCGCTATTATTTTACTGATCGTCTGATGAAATTATATCATTACATACATACATAGATTTATGTCTGTATATCCATAAAAGGTATAAGCAGAGTTGTATAACATCCATATTGGACCAGTTATGTTTCTAGATTTCGCGGTAATAGAGGGTCGTCGAATACCTACCATCAATCACTAATAAAAACAAGTCTGGTATCTCAATTACTTATAAATCAATGACAGTAGTATAATTAAGCGTAATTAACGTCATTGTCTAAATCCTTATTTAGAATAATTTAATTTTTTTTAGTTCGGCTAACTGCAGACCACGCGCTTGCTTTATCTCTCTCGCTCTCACGCAAAGGATCTGTGAGAAAATGATTAATCCTGACGATCCTAATCAGGATAATGAGATAACCTTATCAAATGATTGTATTGTCATCGGTCCTCGTTTACAACGTTTAAATGAAATCTAAACGTTTGAAGTGGATCAAAATCAAGTCCAAAGGAGTCGGTTACAAATAAACATACAGGTGAATTTAATAATAGCATGTTAAAAATCGCAATAATACTATTCCCACCGTGAGGATTTTGCGCGGAACTTGCATCGCACCAAATAAAAGTGTTAAAATTGATATTATCTGTAACGCATTCACAACTGCACGAAACGAGCGATTCGCGAGGTTATAAAAACCATTAGATAAACATTTTTAAATGGCAGAGACCGCCTCAGCCTAATTTCTTTAGATCTATTCTATTCTTAAGATCTGGGTTTTTTTATATGCTTGATCTGTCTTTGGTTGTATCTGCTTGTCGCTCCACCGGATAATAATAGTGCACTGATGTTTACACACACATAGGCACTATTATATACACACACACACACACACACACACACACGCACGCACGCACGCACGCACGCACGCACGCACGCACGCACGCACGCACGCACGCTCGCAAGCACGCACGCCAGCACGCACGCACGCACGCACGCACGCACGCACGCACACACGCACGCACAAACGCACAAACACACAAACACACAAACACACAAACACACACACACACACACACACACACACACACACACACAAGAGGCTACAGTAGTAAAATAAAAATGTTAGCAACTAAGTAGTAGTTTTAAATTTTAATATTTTATTTTTCATTTTATTTTTTGTTTGTTAATTCTTTTAGTAGTATTTTTCTTAATTAACACTGTGTTCGTCTTACGAGTACTACTCACGTAATTGTTTATAGTGTGCGCGAGAATGCTGGTACCCTAAACACAAGTTGAATCTTATTCTGGATACCAAAGTTTATCGTAAATACTAAATATCGTGTTTGTGACGCTGTTATTGTATTTTTGTGCCAAGTTAAGAAAAATTAATCTTATTATTATCTTATTATTAATATCTTGGCTAGTCTTCGTCGAGACTGGCCACCTTGACCTGTATTCGGTCCGGAGGATGTTATTGCAAGGAATCATAGATTATTTCTCCTTGATAGTATAAAAATCTATCTAATTTATAATATTACTAGTTTTTGGCGGTTTCGCTCGTACGTTTTTTTCTAGATGAAACGTTCTTGTACCTGTACCCCTGATCAAGCGTATGCAAAATTTCTTAATGATCGGTTGAGTAGAGTAGTTAAGAGGTGAAAGCGTTACAAACGAATAAACTTACGTTCGGATTTATGATAGGTATTAGTTAAGATAGATAAGATTGTAGGAGAAGTCTCTGATTTATAAAATCTTGCTGTATTATATTGTCTAATTGCAATAAATCTAACAGTAGATAAAGGTTGGGACATCGTTGGCGTTGACTGCGTCGTTTAAAGGTGGGTGCCTGGCTATTGAGTCATTTAGCTCAGTTTTTATTACAACACCCAGACTCCGATATACACTGTGAAATTGGAGAAAAGATGATTGGTTTTAGGGTTGTAAAGTTTTCTAGATATATATCAATTAATGTAATTTAGTAAAAAGTATAATAGAAATTAAAAAAAATCACTTTGTGTGTGATGTGTTCGATACTTTCTAGCTTGTAACACCTGGATTGTATACCATGTCTCAAGCGAATAAAGTTTATATTCTATACTATTTAAGTATACTATTAATTTTTAAACCAATAACAAATACAAGGTAAAATTACTACATTACTACTAAATTATTAAAGAAAATACTCATGCCTGAATATTTTTGAAAAGAAAAGGCTGCCACCAAGTCTTATTAGATTTTCCAGTAAGTAAATGTGAGTTTGTTTACTTGTTACGCTTTCACACCTTATCTACTCGACCGATCATCGTGATATTTCGCATACACGTTTTCAGTAGTACAGAAAAGAACATAGAGTACCATAATACTAACCTAATCTAAATTTATAACTACATTTACGCGAGCAAAGCCGCGGGCAAAATCTAGTAATATTAAAATGTATGTTACTTAATGCATGCGTTTTTAAACCCTTCTTAACTCTATAGCAAAACAATAAAGAAATATAAAATCCAAGAATTATCTTCCAGATGGAACCAAAACCAAAATTGTAACACCAGACACGATTCCGAAAGAAAAATAAACATTTTGCGCACATACTTATCTTAGCTAACCGAACCATTTTAGGATGAAGAGATAGTATCTTATTTAAGATATAAGTGGGTACCTAAGTACGTACTTACAGACTCTATAAATGGTAGTGTTTGAGTAACACGGTACTGCAACCATTTTTAACAATTTAGAAATGAAACGAATGTCTCGCTTTGCTTTTTTGGCGATGGGAGATAATGTATTGTTAATTGTACAGTTAATAGGTATGTTTAAGTACTAGTATTGTGCCCGCGGGTTCATTTACGTTAGTGAATATCTCTGGTTCTTTGATGGGCTTAGATTAAACGTGGCCACGTGTTTAGTTGAGTCCGTGAAATCCGTGTGCGCTGAAGCAAACAGGAAGATAAATAATTTATTACAATTATTTTGGATTTAGTTCGATCTTAATAATAGATTTATAATTTTTATAATATAATAATAATATAATATATATAATAGATGATAGTTCGTTTTCAAAAATCTCTTAGTTATTGACAATATTTTTACATTTCTATGATATTATTATTACTAATGTTATAAATGCGAATGCAATATATAAATGTGTGCTTGTTTGTTTGTTACGCTTTCACACCCTAAATACTCAAGCGATCATCGTGAGATTTACCGAAACGCATACACGTTGCCTGGGGCCCAAGTCTGCTATTACAATAGTGTCAGAATGGTCTATAATTGATTTCACAATTGTTGATTTTGACAAGTTTGGTAATCTACTAATATAATGGTGTCATTATGACTTTCCGATGGTCAACCACTGACACTTCATTGAAAAAACGGCATAGAATGGTAATCTCGTACATAATGACAAATAAATGACTGACGTATGCGGTAATCTGCTAAAATTTTGACAGTTCCTTTGATCAAATTGCTTTTAACACTAATAAATAATATGTAAAAATATATATAAATGAAATCTGGCATGAATATTACGAGACCATTGGCCGATCAATGATCGACCATTATGAATTTAGCAGATAACGAACTTTTAGCAAAATGACAATGGAATTGCAGTTACGTCGTGTCGGAATGACGAATTTATAAAAATAGCAGACTTGGGCCCCTGGGGCATAGAAAAGGACATGGTACCCTTCATCCAGAAAAATACTGTTTACGGGTAAAATATAGTACTATCGTATAAAAGAAGCATAATATGTGTAATATTTAGACATGTCTCGGTTTATCTACACTAATATTATAACGAGAAAATACATTTATTATCGTTTGTAATTAGAAATATAATAACTACTATTGTTTTATGAGTAGTAGAGCCTCGCTGATTTCAGCAAGAATGGGCCGGCTCGACCGGGGAGGGACTACCCTCTCACAGAATATCGACGTGAAATACCAGTATTCCTACTGTTGTGTTTCGTTCGGTGAGTGAGAGTGCTGCCGGCCCAATCACCCTCTTTCCCCCTTCCCGCTTCTTCTCCTTCCCACTTCCTTTTATTCCTAAAGGGTCGGCAACGCGCAAGTGATGCCTCTGGTGTTGCAGGCGTCCATAGGCTACGGTGACCACTTACCATCAGGTGGGCCGTATGCTTGCTTGCCACCTTAAAAATATAAAAAAAGGAAAATATAAAAATTCTTCACTAGTATTAAGCTATTTTATCCAGAAGTAATAAAGGCTATAGCCTTTATTACTTTTGTTTGTTGTTTTTGTTGTTGTTTTTGTTGTATACAACATCACGTTACGAGCCATTAGGCTGAGGCAGTAACTATAAACGAGGGTGAAACCGGGCTGCTGGTTAGCGCACATAGGGATATTTTAAACACTAAATATGTCAAATTATAGCAACATAGCAATTTTTTTTATTTGCTATTAAAAGGTTAAGATAAGCGGTATTTTGCGCCAAATATTTTTGGAAAGTATAAATAACAGAAAGCGTCTTATTTTTATTTAAGTGCACCGTTACACAAGCTGTTCACGTTTAATGTCATAATCCGAGAAAACACTTCAAGAGACGTTAAAACTGAAGATCGCTGCTAAATAGTGCTGTGTTTTGATCCTGACGTGGATAGGGGTCCACAGTCTTATTAAGGAGTTTGGTAACTATTTTGGTTGAGCTTACAGCGGACGGATCCCATTCTTTCCAGGTCGTGTGCCTGGTCGACGACTGTACGCTCACCCACTATTACAAGCCTACAAATATAGCTAGCGAGATAACATATGTACACCCACACCTAGTAGGAAGAGGTGTATGGCACCCACGTTAGGTATGTTTTCATGTCAAGGTCCACGTAATAGAGAGGGCAGCGCATGGTCGTCTACCATGTATGGGTGGTTACTTTCCCAGAAGTGTGGCTATTAAGAATTTTCTTGCTGAAAAACTTAATAAGACTTTGTAGCGAAATGTGGATGTAATCTGCTTATCCCTGGCCATACGTAGGCGCGAGTGTTTTCTTTAATAAAACTATAATTAAGTTTGCGCCGAGCGAAATGTGCCAAAACAGGCGGTCACAGTTAAGTTCACATTCACACTTTTTGTTTAATACAAATATAAAATATACATTTACCATAACAATGAATGTGTTTACAATCACTCCGTGTAAAAACTTAAAATAACTAATATTTTCGCCTACAAAATTACGTAAATTTCCAAAAAAAACAAGTAAGCTCGTATTACGTGATTTTTAGATTATAACAGTAGAAATCTATCCTATTTTACAACTTAAACGAAACATAAATAGTTATATTATAATTTGTCCGTCCCAAATATTTAAGTTATTGGTTGACAATAAAGATACATATTTATCCAAAAAGGACTTCAAATCTTCCATACAATTTGACTATGGCGGCCGCGCGCCGATTTGAATATGCGCCGTACGAGCTCTGTCATTATCTGTCTTACGCTCGCCGCAGTCTTAAGTAACTATTTGTGCTCCATATTATATTAGTATTCTTGTAAACCCTAAACTAGAATCCGTATATAGCAGTTTAATTTCAATGAATAACATTCGCGTAAACAGAAGACAATATTATAGAATGCTTGTGTTAGAAGTGGGTTCGCGTCGGCAGTGCAATGGATGCGATTCGAATCCAGAACCTCTTGATCGCAAGGCCGAGGTTTCGGCTATAGGGCTATCGCCATTTAAACTTTGTATTTGATTGCACGGATGGGGTAGTAGTCTAAGTAGTCGTCTCGCCATCTCCACTGCGGCGAGAGTTGTGGTTACGATCCCCGAATGGGTCAAACATTTGTTTGATCCATAAATAGTTGTTCCGAGTCTAGGTGTTATTTCTAACCGAGACACAGGATTAAATCTAAGTGAGGATGAGGCTTAAAAAAAATAAAGTTTTACTCTACTCATAATTATCTTATATGACCATTTAAAACATGCATCTAGAAAGAATGGACGAGGAAAGACTGACTAAGTAAGTTTATAAGGCTAGTGTGAATGGAACAGTCGCAAGACCTAGGCGAATGTTTCTTGATCAGATCGGAGGCGTTCTGGACAAAGGCCAGGTTAAGAGCACCTTGAACCGACGGGCGTGTATGAGGAATGTGATGAAAGTGAATGAAGCCAGAGAAGTGTGTCAGGATCGTAGCAAATGGAAATCCGTAGTCTCTGGCTACCCCTCTGGGAAACAGGCGTGAATCTATGTATGTACCATTTAAAACTACTATTTTTAAATAGTTAATGACCCCGTTACACGTCGTAAATAGCCCAAAGCTTACATACATAAATTGTTTAAATTCTCATCGTGTAATACATATGAGAAACATTTGAAACTATCGTGGGACCCCATTGTTTAGTGAGCATAGTTGCGAAGCTTTTTAGTATTAGATATAATTATGTTGTTGCACTTTTCACAAGTCTGTCAAAGGTCATGTAACCTGATGAGCTTATCTGCATATCTGTACTGTCTGTTTATTAAGGTAATAACAATGATGATAATATAAGATAATATAGATGGCGCAGTGGTTTACAGCCAGTGAGCAATGTGTTGTACCTTCGATTTTCAGTCGGGACAAAAATTGTGTGAGTCACAAATAGTTGGCCCGAGTCTGGATATTTTTTATTTTTATTGCCCACGACACTTTAATTAATCAAAGGAGAATACTTTATTTTTTTCATTTGCGAAACAGGAGTACTTAACTTCAAGTGCAGAAGCTGAATTAACAATAAAAGCACAGGCAATTAGGCATGTTTGCGGCCTACGACCATATGAAAACTAGCTTATATAGTTTACATACGCTCTATATAAATATATAATTCATAAATCTCTATCAACTCAAAACCTCAATTTTTATAGAGAATTCGAGCAGTCATCCACTACCCTGTATTGGTTGGGGTAACATGCTGGAATAGGCGGTTATCATAAAACGCGCAAAGTATATAATTCTGTGCGCTGATTATACGCCCGTACCGGGTTTTCGACCTTAACCCTACAGGGAACTAAACAACTACGTATTTTAAACATGTCACCCGCCTTAGGGTTAAAGTAGAAAAACTATTTAAAAACAATCTTGCCGCTAATAGATAATCATATTTTATTTTATATTTCATTACAAGAATTATAACAAAATTTTATAACAACAATTATTTAAAAAAAGCAACGCCCTAGTGTTGCGATTCGCCATATCGATAATCGATACACAAAGGTTATCGTTCTGTTGAAATCGATTCGTTTCGAGATAATCGCGAGCTGTAATTGCATGGGAACTACATGACGGCTTTGTGTAACAGTTTATGAAAGGACTCGTAATTGCACCGTTTTGTATGTAAATGATGGTCATAGTTAACTGTTAGATTATTAACAACACATGACCTTTTAAATAGCCTTAGAATAAGTCATGGTGTTGTCCTTACCACGTTAAATAGCTTAGGCTCACGTATATATAGTACTAGCTGCGCCGCGCAACTTCGTCTGCTGCACATAAGAGAAGTTGCCCGTTTTCCCAACATTTTTAATTTATGCTCTGCTCCTATTGGTCGTTGCGTGATCTGATATAACCTATAGCCTTCATCGATAAATGGGCTATCCAACCCTGAAATAATTTTACAATTCGTACCAGTAGTTCCTGAGATTAGCGCGTTCAACCAAACAAACAAACTCTTCAGCTTTAATATATTATACAATGTGTTTGGTGAGTGGTGTCGGAGATTTTAATGGCATAATATATGGTCATTTATATCTACAATTCATGCTTCAGTATTATTTTTTATGTTACTTGGGCGAAATGGCGGCCATTTTGTTTATTTTGTTATCTAATCACGGACACACGTGGTAATTTAGCGATATCGTCGCTTGTAATAATCCAAAAAAAAACAAAAAAGGTCTTGTTTTACAGCTCATAGTATAGCTAACATGTTTACGATAAAAAAATTTAGAATCTATCTCAGTTCAATTTAAAAAAAAATATGACAACAGAAAATTAAGAAAATTTTTGCTGTTATTTTTTTGTTATTTCACTTTTTCACAAAAACCAAGCTGTCAAGGTATTATTTTTTTAATGTTTTTAGATACTAGATATCAGCTAAACATGAGTACTAAAATCATTGCCGTAAGTAAGATACTTTTAAAATGACGCTCTTTAGAACTTGACCCCTTAATAGCGTATTCAGGTATTAAACAATTACAAAGCCGCTTTATCACAATTCAAGGAACTACTAAACCCGTTTTAATAAATGATTCGAGCAGGTAAAAACCTCCTTCGTCATAAGTGTGAGCGAGACAAAATAACATTTGTTTCCAGAGATTTAGGAACGCAATACAAAGCTTATCAGTCGTCCCTCGCTCTGCGTTGTGATCACATTCTCTTTTTGTTAACCAATTTGCTGTGCGCTGTTAAAAGTTTTGTTACGTTTTCGTTATTTTTACTGTTGAACTGTTTTGTTAATCTTTTTAAAATGGAAGACAACTATTACTCCAGCCAACATGTTGCTGACATCCATTTTGTCTACGGACTGTGCAACGGGAACGCCAATGCTGCTAGTAGAGAGTACGCCAGAAGATTCCCCAACCGAGTTACACCCAATCCTCGCACGTTCGTCAGAATCCATTTGAGGCTTGCCGAAAATGGAATTAGAAGACCTGCTGAAGAACTTTCTCGTTTGGTGTCACCACAAGACGAAGAAGAAATATTGGAATTAATTACCCAAGATCCCAGATTGAGCATACGACGGATTGCTAATAGATTAAACCTTACCATATGGTCAGTGTGAAAAGTGTTAAAGAGAGAAGGATTGCATCCGTACCATTTTAAAAGGGTACAAGAATTACTGGAGCCTGATCATGCTAGGCGATCAGTATTTTGCTCGTGGATCCAGCGGCAAGTACGATCTGTACCAAATTTCTTAAAAAAGATTTTGTGGACAGACGAAGCCACCTTCACATGATCGGGATACATAAATCACCGCAATGAGCATCTGTGGTGTCACGAAAATCCACACGCTACTAGGACAAGTACTGTACAGTATCAGTTTGCCGTGAACGTTTGGGCAGGAATCATAGACGACGTTCTTGTTGGCCCCATCATTTTACCAGAGACGATGAATGGTCAACGATTTTTGGAATTCCTGCAGACGGATTTTTATGACGCCCTCATCGAAATACCACTCGTTAACCGGAGAGGAATGATTCTGCAGCTCGATGGTGCACCCGCACACTTTGCAGTGGCAGTGAGGACATATTTAAATCAAAATTACACGCAGTGGATCGGTCGCGGAGGGACAGTTGCTTGGCCACCGCGTTCTCCGGATTTAACACCCCTGGATTTTTTTTTATGGAGTACTATAAAACAAAAAGTTTACGTGGAAGTGCCAAACACCCGAGAGGAATTGATTAAAAAAATAATTAGCATCGGAAATGATTTAAAGGAAAACAAGGAGATGATCCGACGCTCTACGCAACACCTGGCTGTACGGGCGACAGCATGTTTGCAGCAAAATGGTGACCACTTTGAACAATTTTTATAAAATTTGTGACCAAATTATTATTAATATTAAAGCTAAGTGAAAAAATATTGTGTTTTATTTCTGTATTTCCTAAATATCAGGATGATCCTTAAATTGAGATGGGTTTGTAATTGTTTACTACCTGAATACGCTATTAAGGGGTCAAGTTCTAAAGAGCGTCATTTTAAAAGTATCTTACTTACGGCAATGATTTTAGTACTCATGTTTAGCTGATATTATGTAGTATCTAAAAACATTAAAAAAATAATACCTTGACAGCTTGGTTTTTGTGAAAAAGTGAAATAACAAAAAAATAACAGCAAAAATTTTCTTAATTTTCTGTTGTCATATTTTTTTTTAAATTGAGCTGAGATAGATTCTAAAATTTTTTTATCGTAGACATGTTAGCTATACTATGAGCTGTAAAATAAGACCTTTTTTGTTTTTTTTTTGGATTATTACAAGCGACGATATCGCTAAATTACCACGTGTGTCCGTGATTAGATAACAAAGTAAACAAAATGGCCGCCATTTCGCCCAAGTAACATAAAAAATAATACTGAAGCATGGATTGTAGATATAAATGACCATATATTATGCCATTAAAATCTCCGACACCACTCACCAAACACATTGTATATTAGATGTGCCCGCGGTTTCACTCGCGTTTCTGATTACTGCGATGACCAAGTGGGTCGTAGCGTGATGTTATATAGTCTATAGCCTTACTCGATAAATGAGCTATCCAACACTAAAATAATTTTTCAATTTGGACCAGTAGTTCCTGAGATTAGCGCGTTCAAACAAACAAACAAACTCTTCAGCTTTATAATATTAGTATAGATGGGATAGATAGAGTTGCATTACATCCATGTTTTTGAATCCCAAGGGTTGAGCCTATTGCCTACTATGTTTTTAGACTTCGTGCTGTTACTGAGAAACTAACCTTTAATAATATAATAATAATGTCCTCCAGACCGAATTTCGGCCACGGCGGCCAGTCTTAACAGAGACTGGCCATCTGCGCAGGAGATATTATAGTGCACAAGTGTGTGCGCAAACACAAGTGCACTCTCTGTTCCCTAACTCTCATGATCCGATGGGACGGCAATCCGACACGACCGGAGAGAGATCAGGCGCAGGACCAACGGCTTTACGTGCTTTCCGAGGCACGGGGGTGTCTAACACCGCCAACTTCCTAACTCCGGGCTGCTATTGAGATTTCTTTACAGAAAAACCCAATAGCTTTTTTTGTTGGCCCGACCCGGGATTCGAACCCGAGACCTCATGCACAGCAGTCGCATTTACTACCGCTGCGCCACGGAGGCAGTGCTGTTACTGAGAAACTAACCTTTACACGACCTAGGAAACGAAATTGGGACATTATAGTATTACGCCTATCGCCCCAGTATTACGAAAGAGTTAAATCATAACGGTCGAAATATAGATGTAATATTCTTCTGCCTTCCTCTCCAGAAACATAAAATATTCTACGAACCGATTTTTAGTTACGGCGGTCAATAATTAACGGAGACTGGCCATCTGCGCAGGAGATAAGTATTGTCGTGCACAAGTATGAGCGCAAACACAAGTGCATTCATTCCCTAGCACTCATACACCAATGAGACGTGCATCCGACACGACCAGAGAGCAATCTGGCGCAGGACCAACAGCTTTACATATTTTCTAAGGCACAGGGATCCCACTGCCCACTTCCCGCTGCTATTCAAAATGTAAAGGTATAGAGAATTTTGGCAGTAAAACTTTTTTGTTAGCTCAACTCGGGATATAGATGCGTGGCAAACAATAAATGATAATAAAAACTCGTCATATTGATTGCCTAGTGATGATAATATTCTACCACATACACACAACACCATCTAGCCCGAACTAAGCAGAGCTTGTACTATGGGTACTAGACAATGGATAAACATACTTATATACTTTTTTTTTGTAAATACATACATATTATACATAGAAACACCCAGACCAAGACAAACAGCCATGTTCATGCAGACAAATATTTGACTTGTGCGGGAATCGAACCCGCGACCTCAGGCGTGGCAGTCAGTTACACTAACCACTACGCCATCGAGGCCGACAATATATATATATATAGTATCCTCAACGTTTGAAGCATTGCCAAAACCAACTCGCTCACATAAACTACTGCACCACTATCACACACTGACCTTCATTTGCTAATATCAGAAGCATTTACGTCACTGATTTAAAAAAATCCGGTGACAACCTTTTGGCGTTATGCCCATAAATAGGTTTTTGCCCTTAATACACAAGTAATTGGAGACACATTACGTGTGGGCACCGTGTGAGCGACTACTTTCTTAAAGAACAAGGTGACTGCGGTTAGTAGGGGTGGGAAAAGCTTGTCGATCAAATGTTATCGACGTCGACCGTCATTGCCTCAATTGTATGTCCCAGTGCGGTAGACATACACCCAAATAACTAACATTAAGAAGCATTACTTTGATATGTCATATTTTAGAGTTATAACAGACCAAGATAAAAATAAGGTTAAGTTAAATCTTCGCAATCATATTATGAAAATACACTTTACATTTTTTTTAAAGATTACTTTTTACCCATTCATAATTAAACTTTAAATTTTGGATATTTCTTTAGAAACAATAATAATTTCCTTTATTAAATAAACCTCGGAGATATCTTTTGCATGTCCATAATTGTTCGAAAATATTAGTGTGAATGGTGTGTGTTCTATGTGTTTGTTGGATGTAATGTCAATAATTATGCTTGCGAACTTTCCTCGACACGTGCATAACCCTAGTGCACGAGGGGTTTTTCCAAAGCTAGTAAAAAACTTCAACTTTTGTAGGTACAGATTGGACCAAATAAGTTAATTTATAAATACGTATTTAATGTTGTACATAGCTTTATGTAGCACTTGTATTTATTATCATATCGATACTCAGTTAACATCGAGTCCTCGCCCTTCCCTACTTGTCGCGGTCAAGTGACAACCTGTCATTTCACCTGACGTAGTTAGCCGTCACTCGAGTGAATATTGGAACGTGATACAAGTTTGTGATCACCTTCGCGTATGACTGAGCTAGATGGACACACATATACTACAGTCTTTGGTTCCCTTCGGTTCCCGAAGGGGTAAGCAAATATGTGGTACAGTCATATATTTTAAAACTACGTTTTTAGGTCCCGCGTTACAGGTAATGAACCGATAAACTTATATTACGGGACTGCCTCTTCAGTCTTGTGGCTAGTGCATTCGACTGCGTATCATGACGAGTTGGAGTAAAATATTAAGATTAGGCCTATTAAAAGCTATTGGGTTTTCTGGCAAAAAAGTCTCAGTAATAACGGAGAGCTAGAATATTGGCTTTAACTTATGGAACCAGACTTTCACTCCAACTTTTTGTCGAGATAGATAAAGATTAAGAAAGTATTTTTATTGTGAACGGAATGCATTGTCCTCTATATAAGGAAAAATGCTGCTCCAATACGCTTTGCCTCGACTGACAGACTACCACATCGGGTTCATGACACGACATTGTAATCACGCTTATGGCTGATCGTGAGGATCTAGATTTGATTCTCGAGTTGGACAATGTATTATTGTGTCTCATGCTTGTATCTTCAAATTTTGAATATTGTGCTCATTCGCCAAGTATGGTTTTACGTACTACGTAATGAGGCGAGCTTAGGATTAGAAATTAAACGATCTAAGCTCTACTTACTAATATACGAGATTAAATGTAAGGTAAGGTTAGGTTAGGTTACGAGGGAAATTCCAGACACCTCAGGTACCAGGCTGTCTGGTTATTGGCCAGTTATGGGATAGAACCGTACGGCAAAATAATGAAATTCTTAATAACAATATCTAGTAATGATTATGTACAATCAAGATGATAGCCGAATTAGCGGCTTACTCTCTGTTACTGTACTCAATAGACGCCTGGCATCACTATAGTTATTAGTCGTACGTTCCCGACCCTACAAGAAAGCAGACATTGAGTTGCCAGTGCAAGAAACTAAGTCCCATGCCTGCCTGCCTCCGCAGCGCAGCTGTAGTGAATGCGACTGCTGTGCATAGTGCCTCGGGTTTGAATCCCGGGTCAGACCAAAAAATGTATTTATTATTTCTGTCAAGAAATCTCATTACTAGCCCATAGTTGGGAAGTTGGCGATATGAGACACCCTGTGCCTGGGAAAGCATGTAAAGCCGTTAGTCCTGCGCCTGGTCTATCTTCGGTCGTGTCGGCTTGCCGTTCCATCGGATCATAATGGTTAGGGAACAGAGGATGCACTTGTGTTTGCGCACATATTTGTGCACTATAATATCTTCTGCGCAGATGGCCAGTCTCCGTTAAAATTGGCTGCCGTGACCAAAATTAGGTCTGGGGAACTTCATCAATCAAATCTAAGTTCCCTGCTTTTAGCACAGCGTTTTTTTTAGTTCATTGAAAACCGTACGTAACTATCGGAGCAACACGACCTAAAACTGTTTTTCTGCGATTTTTTATAGTATAGAATTCCAATATAAACTTACAGCCCGTCTGATGATTAAGCGTTACTGTCGCCTATGAACTCTTGCAACATCAGGAAAACACATATGCGTTGCTGGCCTTGTAAAAACCTTTAGCCCTTCTCAATAAACTACACAGTCTTGGAAAACCAAAGCACTAAAATCATATCACGTGCTACTTAAGTGTAGCTGATAAAATGAGGGTGCAATACACTTCTAACTACCTCCGGGATCATCAGGGATAAGCAAGCATGTATATGAGAACGTTGAACTGTCATGCAGAGGTCTCAAGTTCGATCTGACGGTACTCAGACTTTTTGCAGTCCTTCTTCTTCTTCTTCTTCTAATTCCTCGCTACTACTGGTTGGCAGTCAGCTCCGCAAATTTCTCCTTATCTCTCGCTAAACGGAATAGATCTTCTACTGTTGCGACGCCTGTCCAATCTTTGATGTTCGAGAGCCATGACATTTTGGGCTTTCCGACGGCTCTTTTCCTCTCCACTTTATCCATAATTACTGTTTGAAGTACTTTGTAGCGCTCATTCCTGAGTATGTGACCCAAATATGCCACTTTCCTTTACTTAATAGTTTTCATGTGTTCACGGGGTTTCTTGACTCGTTGCAGCACCTCTTCATTGGTCACTCTATGAATCCAACTAATCATTAGCATCCTGCGGTACAGCCACATCTCCAAGGCTTCTACTTTTTGGCGTATATTGTTTTTAATAGTCCAAGTCTCTGAGCCGTATAAGATTACTGGCCATACGTAGCATTGGAGCATTCTGACACGTAGACAAATATCCAGCTGTCTGTTCGCGAGTACCTTTTTGATTTTTGTAAGAGACGCATGGGCTATTTCAATCCGGGTTTTAATCTCGTGATCTGATTCCCATGTTTCTGTAACCCATATACCTAGGTACTTATAGCTGGGAACCCGTCCTATCACTGTGCCAGCTACGAGGATGGTAGGATTTAAGGAGCTGTTTCGTGAATATACATATACAGTCGTCGAGGTCTGTTATAATATACATATTTCCTTAGCATGGGAAAGAAATTCTAATAAAATAAATCTTAAAATGTAGGTATATTATTTACAGACGGACATGGGCTCTATATTACGTTCAAACTGGGCGAAATAGGGACAGTTAGTTAGTATGTAGTATATACATGTGTGGGTATTACGTTTAACCCAGGCGAAGGCGGGACGGACCTAGTATGTAATCGTAACTAATATTATAAATGCGAATGTGAGTTTGCTTGTAACGCTACCACGCCTTAATTACTCGACCGAACTTCATGCAATTTCGCATACACGTCAGGGGTACATAAAAGAACATAGGATATACCTTTCTTTCTAAAATAAGGTCCTGTTCCCGAAGGATAGTAAATTTATTGACATAATCTACAAAAACGCGTGCGAAGCCGCGGTCAAAACCTAGTTCTATATATACATATTTTTAGTGTTTTACATTAGCCATAGAGTCGACTACACGATTTTAAAGTATGACCACACTTGACACGCAAAATTATTGACAAACTCATTAATGTTGCGAGCGAAGCCGTTTAAAATCTAGTATCTATATAATAGAATACATATGTGTGTATGCGTGGCTATAATCACGCATCGCATAGTGACGCGTGGTTACGCGCGTAACAGCTGCTCGCGAAACTAGTTACGTAAAATGTCAAGGTAATACCCATGCGTTGTTACTTGTTTGTATTACTATGATATATTAGTTGACGCCATGTTTGTGCTTTGATTTATACGTTAAACCCACTGTAGTTTGCGTGAATGAAGGTAGAGCTACCTTACTTGATACATTGAGGTAATATGCGCTGTGAACTAGGGGAGATAAAGACTGACATAGGTACCTACAATTTCTTCGATAGCCTAGTGAGAGACCGTTGCACTGTTACCCAAAGGGGTCGAATAGATTCCAAGGGTCGAATAGATCCCAAGGCGCGCATCTCTGACGTTTCGAAATTATGTGCGTATTAAAATAAATTTACATATATAAAGGCAACAGTAATTATTTTCAACTTAACTATTATAAGCAAACCTAACTTACAAGTCTTTTCTCTTCTTTTTCGTGTGGTTAGTGGCCAACATGTTGTCAAGAGTGGTTCAAGCCGCCCGTAGACCTCAGACATGGCTTAACGACTGCTGTCAATTTGACAACAACCGGGACCGATTTTTTACGTGCCCTCCGAAGCACGGAGTCGCTTAGATGAAATACCACTAAGCGGTCACCCATCTATACTGACCGCACCCATCGTTGCTTAACCTCGCTAATCGTTTACCGATCAGTGAGTGCAACTGGCTATGAGTAAAACAAATTAAAAAGAAATGGCACATAATATATAATTGCATATAAATAAAATGGCTGGTTTATGCGTATTAAATAGTTAACAGCGCGCTTTAACGGTGAAGGAAAACATCGTGAGCCTGCTAACTGACACTGGGTCAGCGTGTTGGACTGTGGCCTAACCCTTGTTACACTGAGAAGAGGCCGGTGCACAGCAGAGGGACAGTTTAATCCACGGCTGATATTATTATTATAATTACTTCTCCCTAAGGCTAACCACGCACAAGTTACGCCTGTTATTCCAAGAAATAATCAACTAATCACTAACCATTAACCAAACTGTAAGCTTGCTTTTCACTTATGACGTATATAAAACTAGAATACATCGCTAATGTCTTTATAAATATTAAAAGTACAGATTCAACCAACACCCAGATTCGGGCATTCGGACATTCTAATAACAATTTATAGAGCACACAAATTTTTAAACCACGTGGACATCGAACTCAAATCACTCACCGTTACAGCAATGACACAGTGACTACGTAAACCACTACGCCATCCGTGCAGACTAAACGTCTTCGTGCCAGATATTAAAAACTGGCATTGTAGGTTTTCCATAAATGTATACCATAAATATATTCCGTAAAAGTGTACCGGAATCAAACAACAATTATAAAACACATACCTAACCGCAGACGAATAATAAATAAAGGATTATGACAATACCGTATTGGTTTTATAAGATCATTAATATGTGCCATATATGAATATTAAACAATGAAATTAATTCTGTTTGCAATGAGAAAATATATTTTGTCTGACGTAAAACCTATCATGTTCAAACCTGTCTAAGTAGCATTGCTAAGATTATATGAGTCACGCAGCTATGAAGTTAATGTATTTCACAAATGCGACGCATAGTTAAAATCTTTATTTATTTGTCTGATTGTTCCATGTTTTTATGACTAAACCGCAAAAGTAGTTTTGGTGAAATTTTGGTATTACGATAGAACGGAACTTGGAGAAGGAAGAGTCAAAGCTTTAAAATAAATAAAATTATACTTTTCTTAACTTGGCACGAAAATACAATAACAGCGTTACAAACACGATATTTAGTATTTACGATAAACTCTGGTACCCAGAATAAGATTCAACTATATTTTGTTATAGATATAACTGGAGACTTCAATGTAGATATGTTAGTAGGTAATTATAATGTAAACATCATTTGTTTTGATAAGCATGTTAGTAGGAAATTATAATTTATACACTATTTATTTGCTTATAATCGCAGGGACTTTTACAAACATTAAAACATCGGACGCAAAGAACACCCAGACTACTAATGTGGATAACACAATTTTTTTCGTATTGAGATCCAACTTACACCTCGCGGCGCAGTGGCAGAAGCGAGGCGACCACTTGAAAAACTATTACGCCATCCGTTCACTCAAAAATTATATTACGTATTACGTACCAAAATCCTCTCGTAATAGAATAAAAATCACTACTGAAGTCTATAAAAACGCAGTCGCAGGCAATAACTATTCTACATATAAATGTGGTCGACCCGTATTACTTTTCTATGACACTGGTTAAGTTTGACCTTGACCTTCCTATATCCGACACGGAAACGAAACCAGGACACCACGGCCAGCAATCCCACTAGCACTTCACATAAAGACCATTGCTATAAATAACTCGATATTGTTGGTCAGCGAAGTAAAACAAAAGTATGTATGTAGTCTCCCTGCGACCTTAGCTACAATAAATAGTTACTCACTGTTCAATGGGCCAAGAATTTAACTACATACCTATGTAATTGCTCGAGTTACTATGTACAATAATTATTAGTGATTTCTAAGAGTGTACACATGAAATGTTTTTTTTTTTTTTTTTTTTTTTTTTTTTTTTTTTTTTTTAACGTGGGGAATGCTTGACGCATACCCCTCCGCGGGGGCGGGCGGAGGGGTTACGTCGGACTCGCCGGGGTAAAAGAAGATGTTAAGATGATAAAGTACCTCCCGGAATACCGACTAAACCTACCACGGTGTTCCTCGACAAAACCACTATCGACGGGGCCGCGCCAATCACTTTCGTATGCGGTCGCGACCCCGCCGAGGTTTCGGCCCGCCGTATGAAACGGCAGGCCACTACACGAAAGACCTACCCTATTGGCACTTCTATCACTCCCTACTGTCCCCCCTAGAGGGGAGACGGACTCGACATAGAGGCGCGCGTGGGAACACGCACGCCGCCTCTCGGACCTGGTGCTGAACGGAAGCGGGCAGGCCCACAAAGCCCGCCACCCCCAGGTCAAACCTCAGGGTGGCACACATGAAATGTATCCCGTAACTATTCGTTAACTTAATCTAATTGTAACTGTTCCCTATCCATTTGCATACAATTTTAAGACAGAATTCTTTATTATTATTATTATTTTTTTTTTTTTTTCTCATGTGTTTGGTGTACAACATGGCTTAACGACTGCTGTCAATTTGGCAGCAACCGGGACCGACTTTTTACGTGCCCTCCGAAGCACGGAGACGCTCAGATGAAATACCACTAAGCGGTCACCCATCTATAGACTGACCGCACCCAACGTTGCTTAACCTCGCTAATCGTTTACCGATCAGTGAGTGCAAGTGGCTATGAGCGCCTCAAGACAGAATATAATATGGCATATTTTTGTTTGTCCTAATTATATTAAGGGGCACGACAAACAGAAAAGACGTAAGACGAGGAAGACATGACAATAGGTTAAAATATATGAAAGAGACAGGACGCGGACGGGACACGAAGACAAGTCTGGGAGATGACACTTCGTTTCTCACATTTAACTTTGCATTATCGTCTGCTTTTTAGACGACAACATGTCTTCTTCAGAAGACGAGGATATTCCAGCTTTAGTTCAACTTGCTAACATTCAAGCGGTTAGACATTACTAGGTACATCCAGTATGGCATGGTAAATAAGCAGCGATAGCTCAGTGGGGAGACCAACAGACTATAATGCAGAGGGTCTCGGGTTCGAACCCACGTCGCGCACCTCTGACTTTCGGAAGTTATATGACTTTTCGAAATTATGTGCGTATTGATTGACAATTATCGCCTGCTCCGTGCCTCGGAGAGCACGTTAAGCCGTCGGTCCCGGCTGCCATGAACATCTATGGCAGTCGTTATTGGGAGAGTGTCGACACAAAAGATCCCACTGGGTCGCAGTGTCGCCGGTCTGCACTGACTAGCCTCCACATAAGATAAGATAAGATGGCATGGTAAAATCACCCCGCGCACCCCTTTCTGCTGCGTCTTGTATGCGCCTCGCCTCTTTTGTACCTATGTTTTCGAATAGGGCGCAGTCATCGAAGCATCGTGTCCGCGTCTCGTCCGCTCCCTATCTTTTCTGTTTATTTTGTGTCGCGACACTTCTATACATTTTGTATGAAATTATATTGAAGAGGCGCAAACGTCTGCGACGCCTCCTCGTCTTACGTCTTTTCTGTTTGTCCCGCTCCTTACGCATAACATTATTCACGCATAAATAAATATTTTTAAGCATAATCATAAATTTGAATTGTCTATTATCACAACTGGCCGCTTGGGGTGGCCCGGGGCCAACCCATGGCGACCAAAACCTATTTCTCGGATTGTCACTAAGATAATTTTGTCTCCCTCGGACAGTTGCATTTAAATAGCCGTTACGTCACCCTTTGTTTCGTGCATCCTTTTTCAGTCATAATATGTCATTTACCCGTACTACCAGATTTAAAGCTTGTATCGTATTTATTCAGGAATGGATTTAAAAAAAAATCTTTTTATCTTATAGTTTGTATTATCCAAACTCTAAATTAGAAATATTCTTTATAATTTCAGTCCTACAGTAGTCTTTTATATACATCTTTTTTATTATTATTTTAGAAAAATATTAATAAAAATATATGTGTGCCGACTACCATATTATAAAGTAAAAATTGATAACTATATTTAAAATAAGTATGCAATGTTTAACACCCACCGTCCACCGCCCGATCAGCGCAGGTCCGAGTAGGCGGCGTTCGTGTTCTGCGCACGCCTCTCGATGTCGGAAGTGGGACTAGGTCCCTCACTTTGTCGTCGGGGACTTGGTCCCCCAATTGTGTCTGTCAATTTTTATTGTGTGTTTGTGAATTTGTGTGATGGTTGTGTGGGACCCGCCACGTCCATCGGCGGGTCGAACCTGTGACGGGGTCGCGATTTGAATGCGAGAGCGATCCGCGCGGCCTCGCCATAAAGGTGTGAGGAACACCGCGGTGATTTTAGTCGGTTCAGCCCAAATTTCCATCTGGATCCAGCCCCTAGATCCCGACATATCCCCATCACCCGTCCCAAAACCGGCGATGGGGAACGTGATTTGCAAATTAACGAGCGTAAAAAAAATGCAATCTTTAACAGAAACTATAATAAAAAAATTATACGATTAATGTCGGTATAAGCTGCTTACTCCTACAGGGCTATAATGTCGTGACACTATGTATGTACAAAGCTCTGTCATTTTATTTCGACACAACTCATAAATAACGTCTAAAGATAGCTTTGTAGCGAAGGCTAGACGTTATCTGTTCTAGGCTAGAACAGATTATGTCTATCTAGACTGTTCCAATCTGCCCACGGGATTACGTCATAATGTACTTAAAGCGTTGTTTACATTAGAAGAATTTATTGTACTATGGGCTTTAGGCTTTAAGTTTTTGTGACTATGGGCTAGCAAACATACAGCCTGCCTGTTGGTTACTTAGTTAGTCACACTTAGCCTTAATTTTGGATCAATACCTATGCGTAAGTGACCGACGCGAGGAATTGTTCGGTTCCTTATACCACCTCAGCTCCGTCTAGAAAGATAGTAGGAAATTCCGTCTAATGGTAAGCGGAATTCAATTGCGCATTGCCTATTTTAGGATAAATGGTGAGGTTTAAAGGAATGGTATATGAGATACATCCTACAAGTATGAGTGTAAAAGACTCTGGAACTCATAGTCTTCGGACGCAACGCAGTAAAAATATTGAAACTCTTACAGTACGAAAGAGCCGGCTCGCCTGGAGCGAGCCGGCTTATTCATACCGTTGCCAAATATTCGCCAAGGATAAGCTCGTCCACTCGGTCTTGCCAACTGTTTATTTTCATGCTAGAATTAGATCGCTTAGTGTAGGCAAATGGTACCAATATCACCAAACAAAAACCATGATTCGCCACATAAACTCTGTGATTATGTAAACGAATTATTTGCAATATCTTAATACCTTTTGACTTTTCAAAATATCTCGCTGTAGTATAATAATATACACACACTTGTAATATTGCGTAATGTCGGAGGCATACTTGTGTATGTTCTGTGAGGTGGGTAAATGTGTTTTACCCACATTTCGCTAGCTAAATCCCACAAAAAAAGAGGCAAACAAACAGCTTGTTGTCTACTGGGCACATTTCTGGACTACGTATTGTAGAAATTATGTACTCGACATACGAGTCTTGATGTCCGGCGGCCATACACAATAGGTTTTCAATTATATCTGGAATTACAACTATTGATAAATTAATATAAAGCAATTGCTTGGAGTCTTATATACCTAAATTCTTACTTAAATACTAGTTGGAAAAGTGAAAAATAGAATCATAGGCGATATATTCATTTGGCGACCTGGTGACCCGTAGCACATGTATTTCAATAAATACTTTGGGCACTAGTTTCACACACACATTCTTTTTTAAATTAGATTAAGCAAAGATACTGCACAAACAAGGTGACGAAAAAATGTTTTTTTGAAATTCTTTTTTGAGAACCTGTTCCTTTGTGAAAAAGGTTTTAGTATAAGCTTATTGTCAAACTAGGTTCTATGTATTCAAGGATAGATTAACTGCCGTCGATACGGTTGAGAAATCGTGAGGATATGCGTTAGGAGGGGTCGTAAGGTCTCAGGTATGGTTTCAGGTGGAGCAAAGTTATCTTCCTTTGCTTTAAAGTCAGCAACTTGTGAGTCTCTCTCCAAATTACATTACACTCAGTGCTGCGATTGAATACTTCCATCGCTTTCTTATAATACCAATGTGACAAGCAAGCATACAGCGTACGGGGAATGGTTACAGTCGCTTGTAATAATAATAACCGTTTTTATCCATAGTTTTCATTATACCAGCCCATCAAACACCCATCCCTATAGCCCAGAATTATTAGGTTTCAAATTTAGCAATAGTCTCGTACACCTGCCGCGGCTAGTATCGGTAAGTGGCCCATCTCACTCTAAACTAAAACTCTCGAAGTGCCTCTGCATGTTGGACCCATGTCCCCGTGTAAGCCTCCCAAAGGGCCAGCTTTTCCATAACGCATTAGGAAAATACCCGTGAAAAAGATTTATTTCAGGTTCTTGTCGCATAAATTGTTAGTAATACAGTGGAAGCTTAACCTATTGTTAGTATTTCAATTATATTTTATTATTGTTATGTATGCCTCCGTGGCGCAGCGGTAGTGAATGCGACTGCTGTGCATGAGGTCTCGGGTTCGAATTCCGGGTCGAGCCAACAAAAAAGTTATTGGGTGTTGCTGATAAGAAATTTCAATATGAGCCCGGAGTTAGGAAGCTGGCGGTGTTCGACACCCCCGTGCCTCGGAAAGCACGTAAAGCCGTTGGTCCTGCGCCTGATCTCTCTCCGGTCGTGTCTGATTATCCGTCCCATCGGATCATGAGAGTTAGGGAACAGAGAGTGCACTTGTGTTTGCGCACATACTTGTGCACTATAATATCTCCTGTGCAGATGGCCAGTCTCCGTTAAGATTGGCCGCCATGACCGAAATTCGGTCTGGAGGACATTATTATTATTGTTATGGACGGTTGCTTCATCTGAAGAGGAAGGAGGATGGACCAGAGCTTACTATTACCCGCGAAAGGTACAAAGATTAGGACGAGTGGTGTCAAAGTCACCGCTATGTCTCCACGGGTCGGTGAATAGCGGCTATGCCATTGACTAGGCGGTAGACCGTGGTGTCCAAAGTAGCGACAAGCGAAATACTGCACCTGTTACTCGGTTGACTTGCAATATCTGGTGACTGGGTGGGCTAAAATACCAATAGTTACCTATACAAGACGCGATCCTTTTCATCTATAGTATTATTACAAAGAGAAAGGATTTGATTTGTTGAATGTTTGTTTGTAAGGATTTAATTCCAAATCTACAGAACCGATGTTAAAATCTTTTACTGTTAGAAAGCTATATTACCGAAGAACTATATTTTATTTAATCGATGCCGTCCGTCACGACACGAATATTGTCATTATTTTGTCGCTAGTATAAGTTTACTAGATAAACAGCTCATCAAAAGCAGAAAGATCTTTCCATAGACCTGGTAGATTCTTAAATTACCGCGAACATCAAACTCTTCGGGTTTATAATATAACAGCCAACTGCCCTCACGGTTTGAAGTCTCATAATTTTGTACAGCCTATGTTACTTCTGGGTCAAATAGCTTTCAACCAATGATTCAAATCGCTTCAGTAGTTTCAGAGTTTATTGATTACAAACAAACAAACAATATTTCCTCTCTATAATATTACTGTATGTAAAGATATTCTATAAGTTTTATTAAATTAAAGCTTTAGAGCGTAACATAAGTCAATTAAGATTGCGGAAGCGGAAATTCTCTATCGGTAAATCACGATCGTAAATAACTTGATTACTTTAGTCCAATAACTATTCAAATTAAATGAACGTACATAATCTCACGCCTCCTCCTCGATCCTTGAAGGGCTAGGTAGAGATGTACAGCTACATTATATCATCTATGTTTTTAAATCTGCCTAGCCTATTACCGTATATCAGACACAGAACCAGGCTCGTAGTAGCTACTAAAAATGCGTTGAATGAAAAGCAAGATTTTTCCGACGCGGACATTGAACCATATATCTCATGCACGGCAGTAGTATTTACAATCGCTGCGCCACCGACACACGTGCAGACGATATTATCGATGCGAAAGTGGTTGTTGGTTTATCCTACTTTTCCGTAGCAACGGAACCACGTGATAATTTTTATAAAGATAGTTCATAGGCCGGAGAGACATATACAGGGTGTCCCAGAATATGTGAATCAAATTGTAAACGGAGATTCCTTAGGTAAGGACCATTCAAATGTGCTTAAATAATTATGACATTCGCATAAAATAAAATAAAACTAAGCATTTTAAAAAAGTACGACATTTGCAGACTTTCAATTACAGGTACTCCGTTTATGGCTAATTTTCAATCTATTTCCACTATTATTATTTGTGAAGGATTGATTCGTCAAACTAAAAACTATTTTTCTTTAAACTGTTTTAGTTTTGAAATCGTAGCATTATTTTCCAAAACATAGATTTTTTTACACAAACGCCATAATTTTTTTGAAAGGTCCTTACCAAAGGAATCTCCCGTTACTATTTGATTCACATATTCTGGGACAACCCTGTATGTATGTATACATACCTACATACATAATTTCACGCCTATATACCCTTTCGGTGTAGTTTTAGACATTATATTACGTATGATTTTATATTCTGACAAAGAGTACTGTTTATCCCGGTTACTGTGGAATAGTTTATTAGAACGACGGTAGCCAAGCCATAGGTAAAAGCAAATATATATAAACAAAAATTTTAACAAAAAAGTAAACTGTCTGCATAGGAGCATCTTCTCAAACAAAAATGCACTAAAAGTTGAAAATAATTGCGTTTTCTTGTGTCTACAGCTAACAATGTACTTATTTTTCTACTAATGTACAATATATGCGTTTATTTCGTAAGAAACTTGGTACCCACTTAAACTTAACACCTTCCCCATTTTTTAAGGAATCGGTTAAAAATATTAAAAGGTTTTTGGTACACCCTTAGGCTAAGCTAACCTCCTATTTCTAAATGGCTAATCAAACAGTATGTCAAAATCAATCGTATCTCAAGCGATGTGATTGGCTGCTATTAATTTAGTCGATTACTCAAGTGCCTTTCATAAACCGAAATATGAATAAAAGCGCCCATATTAAGGGTGTCGCCGTGTGTCCCAAAATAACAAATATTACAGCAACGGACATTAACAATTATTTTCTTTTTTTTAAGACAATTCACGCACTGTCATTATATTCTATGTCGCGGGGTACTTTACAAACATTTAAGCAATATACACAAAGAACACCTAGATTCGGCACAACCATTTGTAGATCACACAAACTTTTCTCCCGGGTGGGATTCGAACCCACAACACTCGGCGCAGCAGCAGTGGCGAGGCGAACACTAAAGCCACTATACCATCCGTGCACTCAACATTAGAACAACTATTTATAAACCGATAGTATTAAATCGTGGTAAGGTATAGATCTTGCGATCAAGAGATCTTGATTTTAAATCCCACCCTCTCGACGTGAACTCGCTCTTCACATTCTAGCTTGGAGGGATTAATAATAAAAGTAATAACTTGTAAACTAAATAGCAAGCAAACTTGAAAAAGATCTATTTTTTTATATGTCGAAATCATCAGTATTGGCGATCCTTTCAATAAGACCTAAACGTTAGCAAATTGAAACTGTTATACAATTCTGCCTACTCCTTCGGGCATATAGACGTGATACTCAAGACGTATAAAACTGATATCCAGATCTAACACATACATAGTAGCCCAATATAGGTTTTAACACGCAAAGTAAATGTCTATCTGCGTCAGAAACATTATTGTTTCGTCACACAGGAATCACGGCGCACGGCTTCGAACCCACGGCCCGTGAGCTGTTGTGACACACCGTGTGTCACCGGGGACGTTAAATATCGTCGTATTATCGTTTCACTTGCCTAATGTGAGGGCCACGAAATATACGCTGCAAGCGAATTCGCTTGCGTATAGCGTTTTTCCAACCGACTTCAGAAAAAGAAGGAAGTTCTCAATTCGACATAATGTTGGTTACGCGGTTACTCCGCAAAGGCTGCCTCTGTGGCGTAGCGGTTGTGAATGCAACTACTGTGCATGAGGTCTCAGTTTCGAATCCAGGGTCGAGCCTACAAAAAGTTATTGGGTTTTCTGTTCAGAAATCTCTCATTAGACATCCGCGTGTCTCGGAAAGCACGTAAAACCGCTGGCAGGTCCGACCTGATAAACTGATCACTCTTCGTCGTGTTGGATTGTCGTGCCATCGGATCATGAGAGTTACGGAACAAAAGAGCAGCGATAGTGGGGAGACCAACAGACTGCAATGAAGAGGGTCTCGGATTCGAACCCACGTCGCGCACCTCTGACTTTCGGAAGTTATATGACTTTTCGAAATTATGTGCGTATTGATTGACAATTATCGCCTGCTCCGTGCCTCGGAGAGCACGTTAAGCCGTCGGTCCCGGCTGCCATGAACATCTATGGCAGTCGTTATTGGGAGAGTGTCGACACGAAAGATCCCACTGGGTCGAAGTGTCGCCGGTCTGCACTGACTGGCCCCCACGTAAGATAAGATATATGAATCATTCTACATTTTGCGATTATGGCATACAAATCTTAATGTTACAATACAATGATAAATAATCTATGTACATATATTGCGATTAAAAGATTTGTAAAAATGTTTCTTAATTATATTAAATGGTTATTCTTTAATATTACTGGGTACCAACTATAACTAAATATAAAACAAAAAGCTTTCTGTCTGGATGCCGGCGTCTGAACTTTAGGCTTTAAAATAGTTATTGTAAAACATTATAAAACATAATACCTAATATGTGTAATACGCCTACTGACCAATACGTTACAGCCGAAAGCACAAGTTGTTTCCCGGCCTTCATGCCATAGTGTTTTCAGAGCCAAATCGCCGTTACCACGTACGCGATTGGTATGTCTACGGATGAATGAATATTGAGAAATGATTTTGTAAACAAGTTAAATGTTGTGTGTAATAATAATAATAATAATATTCTACCACATACACACACAACACCATCTAGCCCAAACTAAGCAGAGCTTGTACTATGGGTACTAGACAATGGATAAACATACATATATACTTTTTTTTTGTAAATACATACATATTATACATAGATTCCCGCATAAGTCAAACATTTGTGTGCATGAACATGGATGTTTGTCTTGGTCTGGGTGTTTCTATGTATAATATGTAAGTATTTACAAAAAAAAAATACGGTATATATGTATGTTTATCCATTGTCTAGTACCCATAGTACAAGCTCTGCTAAGTTAGTGCTAGATGGTGTTGTGTGTATGTGGTAGAATATTATATTACATTATATTATACATAGAAATGATGATGATGCATCTGATATATCATCAGATTTGTCTTGTGTCTTTTCATTGTTGTAATTATTTTATATACTTATTTTCAGTTAGTATTATTGGCCTGCAGTCATTATAATTAAACAAAAAAAAAAGTCGTTGGCTATCTTTTAATAAGACCTAGTAGAAATAGTCGATCCTTTTTTTTTTTTTTTTTTAACGTCAGTGGAATGCTTTTACGCACCGTCCGCGCCCGGGCAGGGCGCGGGTGTGTGGGACTCGAGCCAGAAAAGCCGGCCCCATACCCACTAAACCCCTGACGACGTTTCTCCGGTACCTAGTGTCGGTGCCACGGGATTCGCGCTAGCATTCACCGCGACACCGACAGGTCTTGGCCCGCCACGTGAATAGGCGGGCCCCAGCTGTTTGGGGGAGGACCAGATGGTACAGCCCTCCCCTCCACTGAGGGGGGCGCGCGGAACACCTATGCCCCTCTCTCGGGCCTGTGCTGCTCGGGCGGCAGACTGCCCAAGTCCACCGCCCGCAGGCCGCCCCCTAGGGTGGCTGGAGGTCTGCGCGCGCCCTACGGCGGCGCCCTGGACGTCTCCTGCGGTTTGGGTGGGGAGAGACCAGCTCCCTCTCCCGTTCCGCCGCCTCCTTCGCGGACATCACTGCCTCGCAGAAGGTGACGGAGGCCTCCCATGCACCCTCAGAAATAGTCGATCCTTGCTTTTAGTATGAATAAGCTGATTCTACTGACGAAGTTCTATAGTACCAGAAACTGTTGCGTTTCTTCCTCTTTCTTACCTTCACAAACCTCGCTCTATTCCTTTCATATATGTTCATTGAGAAGTAATAGTAGTCACTTTTGAAAATGTATAGTATACTAGATGACCCGGTGTACTTCGTATCACATATCCTAACGAATTTTCTATATTTTCTCACCGTTTAAACCTTCGCTGGACTACGACAAACATTTCAAAACCAAAATCACCTAAATTGTCCCAGACGTTCTCGAGTTTTAGCGAGACAAACGAACAGCAATTGATTTTTATATATATTTCTATATATATTGTCTCGCCGTTTAAACCTTCCCTGGGCTACGACAAACATTTCAAAACCAAAATCAGCTAAATCGGCCCAGCCGTTCTCGAGTTTTAGCGAGACAAACGAACATCAATTGATTTATATATATATATATATATTTTCAAAAGTAATTGAAATCTAAATAGCAAAATGTTATCTGGCTGATATGTCTGTGCATAGGAGATATTTAAGAATAAATAATATAAGGGATCTTTATAAGGTCTATAGAAGCGGAAACAATTATTTTAAGAGTTTATGTCTCTGTATGTTTGTACGTGCAACACGAAAAAACTCTTGCAAATAATTAAATGCGGCTTTTACAATTGTATTGCTGGAGGTCTTACTAGAAATCTGATGCACTTATTATCTTGATGCGCCGCCTAGAAGTCAAGTATGAATAATAAGGATTAAGTTTGTGCATTACCTGTTTATGAATGAATATATCTAATAATAAGAAATTTCGGAATTTATAGGTATGTTTTTATGTGTGTAGATTAGCTTCTTCTTACATGTAGAGAATGAAAGTTATTGATGGATACCTACTGCCCAATTCAACGCCCCGCGCGGACGGAGTTGCGCGCAAAAGCTAGTATATTTTATTTTATCGGACCAGAACGGGTAGTTGTCTATTAGTCCTTTTCTTCCGTTTCTTCTTCTACCTTCTTCCAAACATCGTCTTCTCATAGGCAACTGTAACTATTTACTGTCAACCAGACCGTATGTTTATTTACCACCCTTATATTTTTGGTCTTTTGCCGTTTGGGGATCTGTGGAGGATTAAACCGGACTTTTACCGGTTAAGGTCTTTGACACCTAAATACTGTATCACTGCATTACATGATGTTCTAAAATTTCTAAATTATGAAACCACAAAAATGTCTTGTGGCTAAACTACTGAATACATTTGGTTCATAATTTGTAAATCGTCAAAGAATACCATGTAGTATATGTGGTATCAATTAATGTGTTAAAATTTGCGCCACCTTTTGTAAACTGTTCCACTGCTGGGCACAAGCCTCAACTTTTTTTATTTTTACCCAAGAAAATCTTATATGGATACCCCCTCCCCCCTGGGGGGAAGGGTGGTTATGTGAGACTCTCCGCCCCTGAAGGGGGTCGGTATACACACTAAAAACCTGGGGTGAGCAGTCCCTCCGCCGACGGAGTGGGGCGGGATGGGGTCGCGTTAGCAATCACCATCCCGCCCCGGCGGTTGGCCAGGCTGTTGGTGACCGGGCCTCAGCACCTGTGGAGGGAAGGCCTAGCTCACCAAGGCCATCCCCCAGACGTGTGGGGCCGTGCAAGCCGGTAGAGAGTCCCCCGACTCTGTACCAGTGACCCCACTATACAGGAGCGAGAAGGCGGGCAAATCGCCTCCTTCTCGCTCCCGTCCGTCTGCGCCGGAGAGTGTCAGCGAGGAGGTTGTTCTCCCTGACCCTCTCCGCGGTCTCCTTCTGCGTCATGACAGCTTCGCAGAAGGAGACCATTGCCTGCCACGACCTCTCGACGCCCAGCATAGCGTTGATCACGCTCGGCAGGGAGAGATCTCCGCCTATTATGGCCGAAAGCGTGTGCCGCTGCGGCCCCCACGTGGCACATGCCTCCAGCGTGTGGAGCGCCGTGTCTTCCGGTGCACAAGCCTCTTCTTAGTGTAAGAAAAGTTAACCTAAGACTTTACTTGATTAAGTACCTGTGTAGTATACCTCTGCTTACTTCTCTAAGGATGAAGGCATGAGGATATGATGAATGTGTTAATGCCTCTTCTGACGGACCACATTTATTTGTTACAGATGAAGCGACCCAGGGTAAACGCCAGCGTCCACGGGACATGTCTCTGGCAGAACCGCCCCACACCATGGAGATCGCGCAGATCCTCATATCGCTGCTGCACGCCTGGGGATTGGACCCTGACCTCGACAGGGTCTGCGAGTCTAAGCTTGGACTTCTAAGACCTATGGTATGTGTATATTAGTAGAAAGGAAAGACTGAGTATTTTTACTATTGGATATTGTCCTCATTGGCGCAGTGTTAGTGATAGTGACTGCTTGGCATGGGTTCGACTCCATCAGGTGGAAGTTTGTTGGCGCGGCGGTAGTGAATGCGATTCGATTTTCAGGCTGGGCAGTGTTCTTGGGTTTTTAATAGCATACACTGTCTGGATTTTTCTTCGGTTTTTAATAACACACTCATTCTGGACTCCGCTCGATAGACAGCTATATGCCCTTATTATTTTATTTTTTATATTTATTTTTATTTCTTTGGGATAACAAACAATTGTGTAATAAAGCTTAATACTAATACATAGATAATAATAATAATAATAATAATAATATAATATAATATAATATTCTACCACATACACTCAACACCATCTAGCCCAAACTAAGCAGAGCTTGTACTATGGGTACTAGACAATGGATAAACATACATATATACTTTTTTTTTTTGTAAGTACATACATATTATACATAGAAACACCCAGACCAAGACAAACATCCATGTTCATGCACAACATATAGATCTTATAACAATTTAAGTCATTACACAACCAGCACCATTATCCACAAAATAATGCAAAGTACAAGTAACTAAGTGCAAGCAAACCTTAGCAAACATTATACAATTTTATTTTTATGAAATTTACTACTGATTTAGAGTTTAATTAAAAAAATATATGTTTTGCGAGTTTACTATCAAACTAAAGTTATTCATGAATATTAATTATATGGTATAAGATAAATTTCTTAAATTGTGCAGGTGACAAAGCGAATATATTATATGGCGAAATGTGGATATAGTACATCTCTGCCTACACCTTCGAAGTAATGGGTGTGGAACTATGTGTGTATTTAAATACTATAGCCGCTTTTGGCAAGTCTTAAATGACTTCCAGAAAGGTAAAATCAGAAATGAATATCAAAGTTTATGAGTTGGCGAGTTTACTAAAAAAACTGAATCCACATTAAGGGTAGTTCCTAGGTTCAGGGAAACGGTTAAAGATACACCTGCATAAAACACACGGCCATTCTTTTAAATCGTCATTTAAGTATAATTTGGATATTTTACACTTAAATGTACTAGATGAGCCTCTGGCATCTAAGGAGCGATATCTCTTTCTTTATCATGTTTGCTCCCTTTCGCCAGGTGCCCGTCTGCTTTGGCGTGGTCTCTCGCCACGGCCACATGGCGGTCCAGCTGCCGACCTGGCTTGGCAGCTGGGCTGAAGCCTGCGCCTCGGCCCCCGACGACCCACTGCTGATCACCTCCGACCTACCCCCAGAACTGCTGAGACAAGAGAAGTTGACTAGGTGAGTACTTGATATACTGCACTACCACTTGATATAATAAACTAAAGGTACAGGTATACCTTCCTCAGAAATTGAACTATCAAATGCAATAACCTTATACCAATACTTACCTGATAATATGCTGAAGACCATTGTTGTACCTATTATTAAAAATAAGACGTGTAATGCTAGTGACAGGTCCAATTACAGACCTATATCTTTGGCTACCATTGTGGCTAAGGTGCTGGACAGGGTGATTGAGCTACAGTTGGGGAAGTGTGTCAAACTTTCTGATGCACAGTTCGGCTTTAGATCTGGCCTCTCCACGGAAACTGCTGTACTGTGCCTCAAGCAATCTGTTCAGTACTACACTGCTAGGGAGACACCGGTATATGCGGTGTTCTTGGACCTGTCAAAAGCATTTGACTTGGTTCAATATGAGCTCCTGTGGGATAAGCTCTTAGAGGACACTGATGTCCCTTGTGAGTACATCACCATACTGAAGTACTGGTACGCTAACCAGGAGAATTATGTCAAATGGTCTGGGATCCTTTCAAGCAAGTACAGGTTGAAAAGTGGGGTGAGACAAGGAGGGGTAAGTTCACCAACGCTTTTTAACCTGTATATAAATAAGTTGATTGATGAGCTCAATAGTGCTGGAGTTGGCTGTTCTGTAGACGGTACCCTTGTCAATAACATAAGTTATGCTGACGATATGGTGCTGCTGTGCCCATCAATAAGTGCTTTGAATAAACTTATTGGAATCTGTGAGAGATATGTGCTGACTCATGGCCTCAGATACAATAGTACTAAAAGTGAGTTGTTGGTTTTTAAAGCTAAAAATAAGTCTTATAAAGTGCCACCCATTTTGCTCAATGGCACGCCTTTGAAACAGGTTCATAGCTTTAAATACCTGGGGCATTGGGTCACGGAGACATTTAATGATGATCTAGATTTAGAAAGAGAGCGTAGGGCACTGTGTGTTAGGGCTAATATGCTGTCCCGCAGGTTTGCTCGTTGCACTAATAGTGTAAAAATAACTTTGTTCAAAGCATATTGTCACTCCTTATACACGTGCAGCCTGTGGACAAAGTATACCCAGGGAGCGTACAGGGCCCTACGCACTCAGTACAACAACGCCTTCAGGGTGCTGGTGGGGCTGCCTCGTCATTGCAGTGCATCGGGGATGCTGGCTGCGGCTGAGGTGGATAGCCTCTCGGCCATTATTAGAAAGCGCATAGCATCTCTGATTGGGCGGGTACGGAGTAGCACCAACAGCATCCTGAAGGTGGTCTCGGCGAGGCTGGAAGCGGACAGTGGTATTATGCAACACTGGACTCGCTTCCAGCTCGTCAAAGACACTAATATTAATTATAATCACTATCCCTATCTGTAGTACTAATATAGCTTGTAAGAATATATTGTCACTAACACTCTATGGACTTGTTTCCGAAATAAAAACATTTTATTTTATTTTATTTTTATTTATTTTTAATAAGCTTGACGACCTCGATGGCGTAGTGGTTAGTGTAACCGACTGCCACGCCTGAGGTCGCGGGTTCGCTTCCCGCACAAGTCAAATATTTGTTTGCATGAACATGAATGTTTGTCTTGCTCTGGGTGTTTCTATGTATAATATGAATGTATTTACAAAAAAAGAAGTATATATGTATGTTGATCCATTGTCTAGTACCCATAGTACAAGCTCTGCTTAGTTTGGGCTAAATGGTGTTGTGTGTATGTGATAGAATATTATTATTATTATTATTAATAATATTACATTAATCTAGGGATTGGCACGTTTAAACAGAATAAACAAACTCTTCAGCTTAATTATATTTGGTATAGTATTTTATTTCAAAGTTATTTTCGGATTCATAAACTGATAATTTAAAATAGGTGAAACAAAGCATAATGGACAAAGTTGTACATTATTTAGAATTAAAATTACCTTGTTTTGTAATGTGCAGTCAATCCCAGTAATGCGCGGGAGATAACCTGTGTCTATCTTGCTCTAGCTTCTGTACGATCAAGAGGCAAAGGTACGATGCGTCCGTTGTAAAATTAGGTGCGCATCTTATCTGTTGCTGTTTGTAATGAATAGGTACTAATTACATTATGTCGTGTCTTTCTACAATTATAAAAATAATTTAAAGACCTTTAATGCAAAATTGATGTTGATTAGGTTTGTGACGAAAGACTCAAAGACAAATAAATTTTATAATAAGCCATTGACAATTAATGAATTAGATAGCTAACGCAGACACTGGTGCAAAGTAGCGCATAACAGATAGATATGGATAAGCGAGAGGGAGGATTTTGCACTGCAGTGGGACAGTACGGGCTAAAATAAGCTATATATTAATACATGAAGCAAAAACTTTGTACCCCTTTTACGAAAATTGCGCGGACGGAGGAGTAAGAAATTCGGCACAGTTAAAGTTGATATGGAGAAGGAGGGGCGAATCCTAATATTTATATAAAATATGCATTAGAAATACATTAAATTAATGAAAAACACTACACGCACACAACCATGCATTTGACAAACGTCTTCGGAGCGCGTAACTATGGTTACATACATCAATATATAATGACATATATCAATAATATCTTACAGGCTTTGGTCGAATTTCGAGCACTCGGCGACCGCTAGTAATGATTATAAAGTCATTGACATTCATCATTGTATAGAAAATAATAATAGAAAATATGCATTTACAATATCTTCCACTAAATATTATATAATAATAATAATAATAATAATATAATAATATTCTATCACATACACACAACACCATCTAGCCCAAACTAAGCAGAGCTTGTACTATGGGTACTAGAGAATGGATAAACATACACATATACTTTTTTTTTGTAAATACATACATATTATACATATAAACACCCAGACCAAGACAAACATCCATGTTCATGCACACAAATGTTTGACTTGTGCGGGAATCGAACCCGCGACCTCAGGCGTGGCAGTCGGTTACACTAACCACTACGCCATCGTTAGTTTAATTTTATACAAGAAATTTCCATTTATCACTACACTACGATATTAAGTCGTCACAGCAACATCGTTGGTGATGGATGTTGCGTCGCGTAATAACAAGTGAATGCAGGAAACATAATGGATTGATGACTGCACGACTTAGTGAGCAGCAGGCATGCCCAAATAGGCACGCCTCATCGTACACGGCCGAGTTTTAGTTCCGGCTGTTATGTTTCATAGTGAGAGTTAAACTATTAGCTTTTCCTTAAAAGAAAACGAAACTACAAGAACTGTACATTTTCTGGGATAAAATGTAGACGTCGTCACTCTCCATAAACTATTTCTATGCAAATAATCATCGGTTAATCTGTAGCTGCGTAAAATGCATGCTCATTATGAGATTTGTACTTTCGCATTTATAATATTAATTTGTATTGCAGTAAACAGGAAACCGGCGTAAGAGTAATCACTGTTTTACTATGTTATAAGCAGCGATAGTTCGGTGGGGAGACCAACAGACTGCAATGCAGAGGGTCTCGGGTTCGAACCCACGTCGCGCACCACTGACTTTCGGAAGTTATATGACTTTTCGAAATAATGTGCGTATTGATTGAGAATTATCGTCTGCTCCGTACCTCGGAGAGCACGTTAAGCCGTTGGTCCCAGTTACCATGAACATCTATGGCAGTCGTTATCGGGAGAGTGTCGACACAAAAGATCCCACTGGGTCGAAGTGTCGCCGGTCTGCACTGACTGGCCCCTAGATAAGATAAGATACTATGTTACGCCCCGCGACTAAAAGTTCCATTCACTACTTTCGTTTTATCTTACCCTAACTACTTCTGTGACGCAGCGGCAGTGAATGCGATTGCTGTGCATGATATCTTAAGTTCGATTCCTCGGTCGTGGCAACAAAAAGTTATTGGCTTTTCCATAAAAATAAAGTCATGTAGTTTATTTACTTCTACCGAATCTTCCGAGGATACAGACATAAAGCTACGCATGTACATACATATATTTAAAGCTCTTCTCTTATTTCCAGACTGTTCACGTCGAAGCTGCACTGGGAGTTAAGCACGACCCTCACCACGAACCACCTTCTCTCCATTGTGGCGCTCGCCAACACACTGATGTCCATGAGTAACGCCAGTTTCGTGCCAGAACAAGAGGTCATCAGAAGACTGCACAGGTATCATCATATTAATCTATTGGAAGGCAGTTTTATTTAAATATCATTTTGTTATTATTTTAATTCACCGTCTGCTCATCCGATTGACGGTATAAGGATATTTAGGGCAGATGCCGTTTTTCATCCATAGTTACTATTATACCAGTCCATCAAACACCCATCTACATAGTCCAGATATATTAGAGTACATACGTAGCAATAGTTCTACGCCTGCTGTGCATAGTGCCACCGTAAGTGTTCCATCCCATTGAAGATTCGAAGAGCCTCTGCACGTTGGACCCATGTCTCCGCGTAAGCCTCGCAAGGGGCCACGTATTATTCTTATATGTTATAAAAATACCTGTGATAAGAGAAACATAATACCTTTTTTATTATCACAAAGTCATATACAGTCTGATCGTCTTAATCACATATGAAAACATCATTATGTACAATGCTATGTATTTTTAGAGATAGAGTGAACATCAGTGCCTGTTCTAGTATTAACAGTGTTTCAGACACTGGAAATATAAATGCTCTATAGGTATCAAAAACTACTGTGTTCAAGATTTTCAATTATGTCTGGTACTCCAATAATTGATACGTTAAAAACGAAGTACCTAATGAAATAATCCGATAGCATTTAAGGGTTAGGTACCAAAATGATAACAACAGAACTGCTAATTAATGGTATGACTTTGGCTATCAATGGCTACAACCTTAAATCAATACTACGTCGCACCCCCAGTGCAATAAAGCTTTAAGTACAATTACGTCGACTTTTTTATTGCAATTTCGAGTAAAGATTCACATGCCCAATTAATTTAGTTGCCATTACAAAACATAAAGGCTTTATACCAAAAAACACATTTGTCGCGTCATAATAAGATTGATATTATTAAATCATAAAAGACTATAAATTTACTAATATCATTATAATTTTAAAAAAATACACATAATGTTACGTTATGTCTTTGTTTCACTAAATTAAACAAAAGATTATAAAAGTACTTCCAATAATAAATATATCAGACCAAACAGTTTCTTTGCTCTTCTCTAAAGTTAGCATTATCTTTTTACGGCTTTTTCCACTGGGGGTGCGCCATATACATTACAAAGTAGTTACAGCTAAGGATAAGAGATGGTGCTGTACTCAATACCACACTCAATACAAATTGTTCTAGAGCCTGAATCGCGCTAACTAAGTTTGTTGAGCGAACATTATGTATATACAAGTTCGTGAGTCAGTTGTAATATGTCATACTGTCCTGTATATATTGAATGAGCATACTTACCCCCCAGACCTTCAACCAGGAGCTCGTCATCGTGGGCGGCTGATGAGGAACGAGAGGAGCAGCTGGCAGCCCAGCAGGCGCACATCAAGCAGGGCTGGTCACTGCTGGCTACACTGCACTGCGTACTGCTGCCGGACAAAGTGGTGGCTGCAGGTATTTATATATCTTGTGCTTAGTGGTCAAAATTGGAACAAAACCATTATTGAAAAATTCTAGGAATTTTTTATGAATTATACGTTGGCAACATTTTTCTAATCTTTTACATTTGTTCGTCAATAGCTACTAACCAGAAAAAAAAATCGCTAGAAAAATAGAGGAGAAAAGTATCTAGACTGTTTTGTCACTACCTATATATGTATTTAAAATACCAACTATTAAGATTTGGCAATTATTAAAACTAGACCCCGTCCATAGCTACTAAAAATGAAAACAAGGAAAATAGGTTGACTAACAGACGAAAGAAAGAAACATAACTTTTTGTTTGGGAAGTGTTGGTTTAAGTTTTCGCCTCACCACTGCCACTCTGCCGAGTGCTGTAGGCTCGAACCCAACATGGGACAAACACTGTTCCTTCGTGACACAGTTATTATTAACATTACATATTTACAAAACAAAGTCCCCCGACGCGTCTGTCTGTCTCTTCGCGATAAACTCATAAACTACTGAACGTATTTTCATGTGGTTTTTCACCAATAGAGAGAGAAGGTCATGAGGAAGATTTCGATGTATAATTTGTTAAGGTTTTGTACTACCCGTGCTAAGCCGGGGCGGATCGCTGGTATTATATGCAAAAACATTTAATGCCTAAAATCATTATTCAAAATTAAATGTTTAGCAACTTATATTGCTGTCTGTACAATCACCAAATATTTACAGCGGCTGACTATACCACTCACATGCATGTTTCTGTTTCAGGCGCGAAGAGCTTCAAGCGTCCACAAGTGGAGATGCTGGCGCGTCGCTGGCAACACCACTGTCTTGAAGTAAGGGAGGCTGCTCAGGCTTTGTTGCTGGCTGAGCTTGGCAGGTCAGTATTGTAAACTGTGGCTTTCACTGCATAGATGGCGTTTTAATTGGACAGTTTTGGTTCCGATCCCCTAAAGAATCAAAAATTTGTGTTATACACAAATAATTGTGCTCAGACAGTGCTCTATGTGTCCGTTATTTGAATGTTTGCAAAATCCTTCACGACACAGGATATAACAAAAATGTGGGTGGTGTCTTTCTAATAATTAGAAATAAATGTTCGTATACTTTCAAATAATTACACTCCAGGGCATAGAGACGAACGCCACCTAAGTCTCTTCGTGACCATGTCTACTCAAAGCGACCGAACGTCTTCTTCTCCCTAGCCTTTATTATTCCCAAGTCACTTTGGTGTCGGCTTTTCTGGTCTAATCGGATTTGACTGGATATCAGTTTTTACACGGAGCGGCTGCCACCTGACCTCCGCAACCCGAAGGCTAACGATACCATAAGTCTAGACCAGTGTCAGGATATTATAGGGCACTGACATCCCAATAACGACTGTTCACGTTTATTTTTCACGTTTCACGTTAGAATGTTCACGGCAGCCGGGACCGACAGCTTAACGTGCTCTCCGAGGCACGGAGCAGGCGATAATATTGAATCAATATGCACATTATTTCGAAAAGTCATATAACTTCCGAAAGTCAGTGGTGCGCGATGTGGGTTCGAACGCGTGACCCTCTGCATTACAATCTGTTGGTCTCCCCACTGAGTCACGTCTAAAAAGCGTAAAAACATTATGAAATGTAATTCACTGTACCCCAATTGATACGGCATCGGAGTAGCATTTGAGAAGTTACAGGTTCGCATCCCGCCCATTGCACTACTGACATAAACCCACTTCTAACACAAGCACTATAGCTTACCTGGAGAGGTAAGGTAATCTCTAAAAACCAAAAAGAAATCTTAAAATGTGTGATTGAAATAAACCGCAGTAGAATCTATATATTGAACTTTACTATCAATGTTTAACATTTGTCTAAACGTAATACTATATTTTAGATTTAATTTTGTTAATGTTCCTACAGGCTGGGTCCTAAAGGTCGGAAGAGCCTAGTGGACAATTGGGCGCAGTTCCTGCCCCTATACACACATACGGAGAGCATCAACCCTCACGCCGCGCCCAAAGACCCTGTGGAGAAGGTGAGTCTAAATAACATTGCGAGTACTTTAGCTATTCCAGACATTTTATGAAAATGTCTTACTGTTAGCAGAGGTCTAATAATAATATCCTATCGCCTGAGCCCAGCTATCTCACAGCTAGGCACAAACTTTATACGTAGCACCAAAACTGGCGAAATTTGGGTATAAAACATATTTGCCTACTTTTTGATCATATAAACGTAATAACTTTAGACTATTCTACTAGATTATGCTCGCGGCTTCACTCGCTCGGTAACAGAACTTTTTTCTAGATGGAAAACGTTTATGCGTTTCACGATGACCTGTCGAATAGTTACTGTAAAAGTGTAACAAACAAAACTCACATTCACATTTATAATAGTTAGGATTTGCTACTACCCTCACTATTGCTCGAATGCCTTAATCTATTTTGTTCGTCAACATCATCTTTATCTCCCTTCTCTTTCTTTCTCCACAGCAAGAAGAATTTGTAAAAAAAATATTTGTAATAAATCACTCCTACCCTCACTATTGCTCGAATGCCAAATCAATTTTGTGGTGAACATAATTTTTATCTCACTTCTCTTTTTTCTCCACAGCAAGAAGAAGAATTTGAAGAAGAAGAAGAAGAGATAGTCCGCAAGCCGTCTTCTCTAGCCGAGCTGAAGCGTAAACAGACCACCGCTGTGGTTCTACTCGGTGTGATCGGTGCAGAGTTCGGACAAGACATCACTAGCGAAGGTATGTTCCAACTGGCTTTACTGGTCTTGCTTATCAATATATAACTTACTAGCTGCTACGCGTGACTTCGGTCGTGTTTAAAATCCTTGTATATACGATAGGGCAGTTGCCTGATTTTGTACATAGTATACACACACAAGAGCAAAAAGTAATCGAAAGATATGTTTTTGTGAAATGTATTAAAATTGGTTGCAAAATAAGAGAGTTATTAATGTTTTAAACTTGTATATAAGAATAAGAAATCTGTCGCTATCTCCCTCAAATATCTGTATTTAAATAACGGTTACAGTACAAATTTTACCGTGCATCCTTTTTAGAGTTCGAAAAAACTCTTATACAACAGCTTTGTCCGTCCGTCCGTCCGTCCGTCTGTTATACAACTTTTAACTCAAGAACCATAAGAGATAGAGACTCTCGGTTAACGCCATTCGACTCGGCATAGTCGATATAGCCCTGAAATGACTATGACCTTTGACCTCAGACCTTTGACCTCTGACCTCAAAGTCACGTGGTATCACGTGACCTTTTCATATTACTTGAACCATTTTTACGAACTCTAAGATTTAAGGCAATTCATTGCTGATTCTCTTTTGTTCTGCCATATGACATTTACTCCTGCTATCAGATTCGAAACGCTTGTATCCTTTTTATTTTTAAGTAGATTATAATAACTTTTTGTAATTTTAAATTTGAGTAATGTGAGTATTTGAAATACTGAAATTGTGGATCAACTATCCTTTTAAAGAAATCTATGTAATAAATAATATCAGCTATAGGTATATATAAACTGTATCCCTGCTCGGCACGGGCCCCTTCTCAGTGTGAGAAAGGTTTGACCATAATCAGTGCGGGTTCGCAGTCTTCACGTATTTTCGAGAACTTTTTGAGAAGTTTCAGACATGCAGGCTTCTTCCCGATATTTTCCTTCACCATTAAAGCGAGTGATAATTAACTATTTAATACGCACATCTCTTCAAAAATTCTGAGGTGTGTGCATTGGGATCAAACTCAAAATCTCTGCATGGCAGTCCAACGGTGTCCCATTAGACTGTCGCTGTTTTCCTTACTTATTGTTATAATTGTACATACATAGACACATGCCACTTTATTCCTGAAGGGGTTGTAATTAAATTTAGTATGGATATAGATCCATGCTTAATTTTATTAGGTACAACTCCTGTTTGAAGCTATCTTTAACTTTAGATAATTGCAATTACAAAAGCTACATTTTTATATATTTTACCAAACCAAATGTATTTTTCACGAGAGCGAATACCTGGGTAATAGCTAGCTTTAATATCAATTATTGTATATTGTCACCAATACAGATAGTGTACCAGGTAATACTAATAATAATACATACATACATACATAGATTCACGCCTGTTTCCCAGAGGGGTAGGCAGAGACTACGGATTTCCATTTGCTACGATCCTGACACACTTCTCTGGCTTCATTCACTTTCATCACATTCCTTATACACGCCCGTCGGTTCAAGGTGCTCTTAACCTGGCCTTTGTCCAGAACGTCTCCGATCTGATCAAGAAACGTTCGCCTAGGTCTTCCTCTTGCGACTGTTCCATTCACACTAGCCTTATAAACTTTCTTAGTCAGTCTTTCCTCGTTCATTCTTTCTACTTGCCCAAACCAGCTTAACATACCCTTTTCTATTCTTGTCACTATATCCACTTCCACTTAATTAATTAATAATAATAATAATAATAATAATATTCTATCACATACACACAACAAAATCTAGCCCAATCTAAGCAGAGCTTGTACTATGGGTACTAGACAATGGATAATATATACATTTTTTTTTATAAATACATACAAATTATACATAGAAACACCCAGACCAAGACAAACATCCATGTTCATGCACACAAATGCTTGACTTGTGCGGGAATCGAACCCGCGACCTCAGGCGTGGCAGTCGGTTACACTAACCACTACGCCATCGAGGCTAATAAACATTTATGGGATCTTAATTCCACTGAATATAATACCTTACTTTTGTGTATGTATATGTGTATGTAAATAGCACTAAATAAATCCAAATTGAGGTTAAATAAGGTATTAAACTCGTCGGCCTTACATAATGGCATTTGTTTATTAGTTTAGGCTTGTTACCCTATCTCTATTGCCGACTGTACATACAAAATGCTTCTAGTGCATTATTAATAACTTGCCTATTCATTTAAATTTTATTAATTAATTTATCTTACGGGTCATAAGACACTAATATCAATAAAAACATTGCCAAATACATCAAAGAAATAACAGCTAAGCTAACAGAAATAGCAGACTAGTGGAGAAACCTTTGTTTTGCAATGCAGAGGTCTTGTCGTTAATCCTACCTCGCATACTTCTGATTATTCCAAGTTACGTACGTAATTGCCTATGAAATAGTTAATTATCGTCCGCTTTAACTGTATAAGAAAACATTGTGAGCAAGCTTGCGAAATAACCATTATTTCCTCGAAGACATGTGAAGTCTACAAACCCACAATGTTTACGACGGTGGGCTATGACCTAACACTTCTCTTAAGAAAAGGACGTTGATCGGCAGAGAGCAAGTTTAAAAAAAATATTGATATTATATACACGGGAACCAAATTATCGAATATTCTGTTAACGTGAAGTGTAAGAAAAGTAGAGAAACATAGTAATATTAGTAATGTGCTTGCTAAGCCGTCTTGATACATAATTAAATGCTTCTATGTAATAATTATATAATCAGCAGCTTTTTTATGTTATTATATAATTATTATTTGCGTTTTACGCTTGGATGTTGTAGGCGCGGCGGGTAACAAGAGAAGGAAAGATGGTGACAGCAGAAAAAGTTCCGTTGTTGAAGGTATGTATGACTGATATTAAATTATAAGCTAACTAGTTGACCCGACAGCCGATGTCCTGTGAAATCTATACAAAAATACATTTCACGTAATTAGATTCTATATTAAAACGTCAATCAATTCTTTTTCCATATAAAAATACCATTAAAATAATATTGTCCTCTATTTACGCGAATATTATTCATTGCAATTAAACTGCTATATACGGATTTTATCGCGTTGTTTATTTGACACTTTATTACAAAATTTTGAAAATTGTTATACTACTACTACTATTAAACTTTACTAATTTTTAAGCTGTTTAAATTATTATTAAAACTATTTAGATTTAATTTATTTTTACACTTTCCCCGACGTTTCGGTTGCTTTTCAGCAGCCATGGTCACGGGGAGACTGAGATGGTAGTTGTCTCAATGTTCCAGTGTAGTTATTTCAAAGTACCCGAACATAATTTAATCATTTGTGTTTCTATTTACGCAGAATGAGCTCAAAGTATCAAGAAGTCTAGCTGTGGTTTGCTTCTTCTTGGGTTTGACTATTTGTATTACTGGATCTTGCTGGTGGTACATTCCAACCATCTTCTCTATTAAAATTAGGATGTTTTTTGATTTCAATAGCCTCGCGAAGCATCCTTGGTAGGAATCGGTGTTCTTTAGCGAGAATCTGTGGTTTGTCAAATCTCAGGTAGTGGTTGGTCCCCTGTTGCACATGTTCACACACAGCAGACTTCAATGAGCGTCGGTGTTTTACATCAGCTATGTGTTCTTTTATGCGGGTGCCTATGTTTCTCTTGGTTTGACCTATGTATGATGTTGTACAATGTATGATACCATTAAAATGTTCGACATTTTCCGCGGATTTTTCGCAAATTTTCCTTCCCTTGGTTTTAATTGATATCTGTACCAAACATCTAAATCGAGTGACCAGTTTAGCCGTGAAAAGGTAACAGACAGACAGAGTTACTTTCGACTTTATAATATTAGTAAGAACTGAAGATTGCTAGCAATGAGGGTTGCAAATACTTGTGCATATGTACAGTGAGCTGCAAAAGTGCATACCCATGTCAAAACTAAAATGGTTTAAGCCGGTGATTGACACCATCTAACAGAAATCGACACAAGAACTGTTTAGTCGTTTAGTTATATCGTTATAGATGGTGGTGCACTACCATAAATAAAAAAAGTAAATTTCTTAATAAATCAATTCTGATAAATTTACTTTAAACACTTTTTTTATCTCTATTACAATCGTTTATTTAAAAAAGAATATATTAGGGTAAAAGAAAATGCAAGGAATTAGAAATCAATTTATAAATTTGTAGTGGGTAGTTTATTTTATAGATATAGCAGCGATAGCTCAGTGGGGAGACCAACAAACTGCAATGCAGAGGGTCTCGGGTTCAAACCCACGTCGCGCACCTCTGACTTTCGGAAGTTATATGACTTTTCGAAATTATGTGCGTATTGATTGACAATTATCGCCTGCTCCGTGCCTCGGAGAGCACGTTAAGCCGTTGGTCCCGGCTGCCATGAACATCTATGGCAGTCGTTATTGGGAAAGTCAGTACCCTCTAATATCCTGACACTGGTCTAGCCTTAGGGTATCGTTAGCCTTCGGGTTGCGGAGGTCAGGTGGCAGCCGCTCCGTGTAAAAACTGATATCCAGTCAAATCCGGTTAGACCAGAAAAGCCGGCCCCAAGTGACTTGGGAATAATAACGGCTAAGAGTGAAGAAGAGTTTATTTTATGGATAATTTCGATTTCGATTTTAGATTCGACTGGCTATTCTGTTCGTACGCAAACATTATTTTGTCCCTGTGTCTTCTCGGTGGAGATTACAATTTCTTATAAATTTCACCTATTTGCTAAAATGAGTACGCGTTGCATTACTTATAAAACAACGCCATCTAGTTTATTCATATTTATTTTAATTCGAATTCGAGTGTTCACAGGATTTTGAACCTTAAGGTATCCGTGCATTATTACAGGTGACTGTGTTTATATGTATGTATATAGTAAGGCCAATGAGTTGAGAGAAAGAATATAAAGAAACGGTCAGCGGCATTAAACATTTTGAATGTAAAAACTGCCGATATGTTTACAGATTCAATCAAAGTTTAACAGATATTTACAAGAATATTTAAAAAAAACAATACACTGCTTTCAATGTATTGCCATTTTGACATTCTTTAGGGAAAAAATCAAAGTTAGTTTGTGTCTATACATAAACTATATTTTTATACTAATTTACAGTAAATAGATGACATTCCAAGTTAGATGGCATTCAAACTTAAGATTATAATATACACAGCAGTCACATTTAGTAAAGGTTGTTTCTACTTAAGTGGTAATTTTACTGTTCTACTGGATTCTAGAATTACAGAAGAATCATTGCATTCAGGCAATGACTATCAGTTTTAATTTTGATGTATCTCTCCCAGGGTTTACATTGAGCTCTTCGAATAACTTGGCGCGCCTGACGGCCTTGGCGCTCACCCATTTACTTCTGTCGCCCGCGTGCCCGCGCCTGCCCGCCGGGACGCCGCTGCGCCGCGCTGCAGTCGACCTCCTGGGTCGTGGGTTCACTGTATGGGAGCCGTATTTGGACGTCAGTCATGTACTATTGGGTAAGTGGATCACAATAAAACCTCTTGCTTTTAAAAAATATTATCGATATACCAATTGATATAACTGTAAACAGATTTAATTGGAATCAGTAGCTAATAAAAGTGTTACCATAGCATAGATGTAAAGGTAACCGGTAACCGATATAACAGTAACCGGTAACTGACAAAACTGTAACCGATATATAACTATTGGTTACAGATTTATCAGTTACCGGTTACTTTACAATGTATAGCATTAAAATTGCGCATTTATAATTATTTATGTGGCAGAGACCAACGTCCTTTGTACTTTTACGTAGTTTGGACTCGTTCATTGTATGATTATTAAGTTACTAGCGACACAGGAAAAGAACCCTGATGCGTTAGTTGTCTTTTTAAAGGAGTAATAAGTATTAAAAAATACAATAAACTATAATTAATATGATGCATGGTCCATGTTTTAAAAACTAATTGGAATCACAATTTAGAGGGATCTGAATACATAACAATGATTATGGCGGTTTTTACGATTAGCTGACTTGGAGTTCAGCTTTAAATGAAAACCCACGTTTTAACTAATTTTGTTTATTTTAACCAGAGATAAGGTACTAAATATAATCCGCGTATGTAAAGTCGCTTGTAAACTATGGTTAACACAGACGAAGTTACACGCAAACGCCAGTCTTACTCATCAATATAATTGTATTGCAGGCTTGCTAGAGATGTGCTGTGATGCGGACAAGCTGGTTCCTTCTATGACGTATGGTTTGCCGCTCACTCCTCAGGCGGACTCCTGCCGTACCGCCAGACACGCGCTCACACTCATCGCTACAGCCAGGTAACTACTGACATTCACCCTGCACTTCCTTCCCCTCCACTTGTGTCTACCTAGATTAATCATTCTCACTAATTCCACCAGCATTACAACGTCATCTGTTGTGTGTAATAGAAATTGTTGACTGTAAGTACTTTATCGCTTTTTCAAAACCATTTAACATAATTATAATTAGTGCTTGCCCAAACTTAGCTCAAACCGACTACACCAAGAGACATAATTACCTGAGTCGTAAATACCTGTGATAAGAGAAACATAATAATAATAAATGTATTCACGCTAACTTAAATTTGGGTGGCTCATTTTAAATAAACATTTCCTTGTGATAGAAGCTACTGCTCTTCCATAGCCAAATTAAATGAAGATTAAAGTAGGTAATTACACAGGAGACATTTTGTTTTAAGTCCAAATTTAATTGATTGTGCTTGTGTGTGGATGAGTGTTGATGTTTATGGATGTGTTCGATTGTGTTTGTGTGTGCATGTGTGTGTGTGTGTGTGAATGTTCGTGTGTGTATGTGTGTGTTTATGTATAAATATAGGCCTAAAATACTAGTTGTATATGTGTTTGTTTCTGTTGACTTATATTAATTTTTGTAAGATGGATTCATAGGTTTTCATGTGTAGCCAATTTGCTACTATACACTCATTAAGTGTTACAGTGTATATATTTATTTCTTTGTTAACTAGGTTGCAAAGGTTTGCTAAAAAAATAATATATTGCCGTTTCGCAAATGTTGTGTTTAAATTTCTATCGGGGCTACATTTTATTTTCGTCTAGAGTTAAAGATGTTTGGGTTATAAGTTCGGGACAAGACGTGTAAGATATATCATTTTCTAATAGTTAAGACATTACTTATAGAGTATTATAATTCTTCGGTGGAGAATCTGTACGGCTTAAAATGCATGATTTTTATAGGCCGACCGTTTAACTTGCGTATCGTCTGCGCGGTAAGAAGGAAGCGGGCGGAGATGTTACCGGGTGGGTGAGAGGGGTGCGCGGAGCAGAGAGCTCACGTCAACCTCGTGTAGCGTTACCCGCCTCCGCTCCCTTCTTACCGCGTAGGCGATACGCGAGTTAAACGGTCGGCCTATAGCAATGTTCTCTGCGCTCTCTCTTATTTCCGAAATTAGATTTTTGTCGTACCACCCCAAATTGGTATACTGTAAGTGAGTATGGATTGCACAAGTAATACGTACATCTGCTTAAGTGTATCTCTATCGGCTATATGTCTTAATGTTTTAAAAATCCAAATAAGCTTTCTAATTCTGGTCATAAATAATTCTGTGTGAATATGTCATAAAATGCGTTGATCAATAATTATCCCTAAATATTTGGTGTTGTTTACCTTTTTGATACCTAATGTTGCCTGACAATTCGGATTTAATGGAATATCCCATGTACGAATTTTAAGTTCAAAGTTTGAGTCCGGTTGAGTATGATTGTAGATAGTAAAGCAAATAAAATTAGTTTTGGAACAATTTAGTGATAGAAGGTTGTCTTTAAGCCAAGAAGCAATATTAGCAAGTAATTTTTCTGCACTTTCACGAACATCAAACCAGGTGTCCACTCGTAAATACAGCAGCAGTATGGTCAGCGTACGAAAATAACTGACGGTTTTCTAACTTCATATTACAGAGACTATTTATATAATATATATTAAAAACAGCGTGGATCCTAGTACGCTTCTTTGGGTCAATACCAAATGATACACGAGCTATGTCACCTAAGTGATTACCAATTTTCACTTTCTGGCGGCGATTATAAAGAGAGTGATATTCCTCGAATTCCAATGTTCTCAGACGTGCGCACAAGTATGGGTATAGAAACGGTGTCAAACGCTTTTCTCAGGTTTAAGAACACAGACAGGCATATTTTTGTTTATTTAATTTATCTACGATGAGAAAAGTTGAATCAGAAACAGCATTTTCGGTAGATAGTCCTCGTCTTAAATCATACTGAGGGTTTGATAATATTTTACAAGCATTTAGGTAATTAACTAATCGGTTATTCAATATTTTATCAAGATCTTTCGAAAGAGCAGTTAATACAGATATTGGTCTATAGTTAGTAACGTCGTCTCTATCACCACCCTTGTGAACAGGTGGGACAACTGCGAGTTTTAAGGCTTCTGGAAAATTACCTTGACTAAAACAAATGTTAGCCAAATTCATATTAATTATTTGATTAGATATTCATATCATAGGCACAACAATCACGTGCGCGATTTTAAGAAATTTCGTTGTTATATCATCCCAATCCGAAATGAGGATTCGGTTACCGTTTCGGACAATCGACACAGTCATACGGCACAGATACTGACATTGTGTTGTGTGTCATCATGTACTGATGGTCTGCAACTTGGCGATGTCCCACTGGAGCTGCGCGGTGGCGCGCACCTCGAATAGCCTGCGACTTTACTTTCACTATTTACAAGCACCTTTCTCATGTTTGACTATAAGGATGATAGAATTAGAGATACCCGCATTCATATATGTATTTTTTGCAATGTTATTTACGTGCATGTGTCGTTTGCAGACCAGCAGCGTTCATCACGACGATGGCCCGTGAGGTGGCTCGCTGCGCCGCGGCCGCTCAGTCAGGCCAGCCGTCGCCTGCCTACCAGGCGCTGCAGAAGGGGCGCGCAGAGGTTCTTCGTGGTATCGAGCTACTCATTGACAGGATGCACAACGAGGTCGCCGAGCTGTTGGTCGAGGTACGTACACTATATGTAACAGCTGGGTCGGGAAGCTGTCGCCCACCAGGTGCTGCAGAACTGTTGGTAACAGTCGCACTACCATAAAAGAATTCGTTTACTGCAAAAAGCTTGAAATCGCCTATTTGATTACCGTTGGCTTCATATTACGTAAAACTTCCTAGTCTTTCGTAATATTAGGCCAGCTCCTAACGATTTCCCACTAGACTATCACTGCTGGACAGCAGCGATGGTTTACTGGGTAACTGTTAGAGTGCCGCGCAGAGGTCTCGAGTTCGATCCCAAGGCATGCTAGTCTGACTTTGCGTTGCGTTATGTGCGATTTAAATAACTAATTAATTACCGTTTGCTTTAATAGCGAAAGAAAATATCGCGAGGAAACCTGCATGTCTGAAAGTTTCTCATAATGTTCTCAAAGGTATGTGAAGTCTGCCAACCCGCACTGGGCCAGTGTGGTGGTCTATGGCGTAACCCTTCTCACGTTGAATAGGCCCGTGCCCAGAAATGGGTAGTTTATATACAGGTAGTCTGTACAAAGAGCACAATAGCTTACGTTTTTCCAATGCCAGCGTGTCGTACTTGGTTGAGGAGTAAATAATTTATTTTGGAAACATCCTGGGTTTTAAACTTTGTGCATGCTTTTTAAGACCTGAAAAGTACCCAGCCTCCAAAAAACATTGCATTGTTAATTGTTAAGCTAGCGATATCTAACTACATACTTCGAAATGGGATCGAAAACGAGACCGCTGCGTGGCACTCCAACGGTTTCTCAGTAAGCTATCGCTGCTTCTATGTAATTTTTATGTATTTACAATTGTCTCTTAATTGGGGTAAGTGGCCTGCGGTTGTTTTGATTCAGATCTAATAGATAAATAAACTGTCTGTGTTTATACGTAGGTGATGGACATTATCCTGCACTGCGTGGACCAGTCCCACCTGAAGAGCAAGGGTCTGAACGAGGTGTTCCCCGCGATCTGCCGATACAACCAGGTGTCCCACTGCCCTGCCACTAGGAGAATCGCAGGTAACACATACGAAGACCGTGACTTTTCTAAACGCATATTCTGTGGACCTACAAGGTAAAACCGTTCGCTTTGTTCTGCACTAACCACTTCTAAGTTTTTAAGAATGAAACCCAAATTCGTATTAAGAAAATGGAGTTTATGGATGGCCTCTATGTTATACGACATGAATCAATGTATTTACTGAAAGCAATTCATACAATAAATAAAAGTTCAGTATTGTGGAGGTAGCTTCTCCTCTTGATCGTATTACAAGTTGGTGTAGTATGCGTAGAGCTAGGGCTCCCTGCTGTTGTCTCACGTGGTGTCGTGTGCAGTGGGCAGCCACACGGGGCAGCTGGCCATGTACGAGCTGCGCGCGGGGCGCTGCCAGTCGCTGGCGGCGCACAGCGGGCCCGTCACCGCCTGCGCCTTCAGCCCCGACGGCCGGTACCTCGTGTCGTACGCCACCGCCGACAACCGGCTGTCCTTCTGGCAGAGTACTGCTGGTAAGTCATATACCCTACAGGTAACGAATGCTCCAACAATTAACAAATAAGATTTTATTCAAATCATTACTGTATTAATAAGTTTTCATTCAGTTTCACATTATTTTAATTAATTAATTTTGAATTTTCTATTCTATGCTTTGTTGTTATAAGCATGTGCATGCTGTGGTCTCCTATAACTGAATGAGTATACTATACAAAACTAATGTCCATTTATTTGTGCAATTTTGTCTATATTCTTTGTTGGAGAACCTTAATAATTAAATAAATGAATAACCATTGATGACGCAACATTTACATAATTTTGAAAACTATTAAACTACTGTTACTATTAAACTTCTCTGTCAACCTTTGGCGTCACCAACAGCTTTTTATTTTTGTTCCCTTTTCTTCTATATATTAATATATTATTGATTCATTATAATTATATAATTATTTTTATAAAAAATATCATTACTTACACAGCATCATGTTACATATGTATGTATAGGTGCTGATTAGCCTATAATTGGTAAATGTACAGCGAGTTTAATTTATTTAGTGTATTATATATTTACGGTAGGAAATTTTTTTAAATTCAATTTAATTCATAATTATGTAATAGTTTTTTTTAAAGACTACTTCCGCACTCTTTTGTCGTGGGCAACTTCACAAATATTCAAAGGACGGACACCAAGAACACCCAGATTAGAAACAACCATTTGTGGATCAAAAAAATGTTTGTTCCGTGTGAGGATCAAACCAAAAACACTTTTTAAGTTTACTATCAATTTGGGTTAAAATTACTAGTATTCCCGTTATCCCCTTCAACTAAGCTAGAATAATAATAATAATAATAATATTCTATCACATACACACAACACCATCTAGCCCAAACTAAGCAGAGCTTGTACTATGGGTACTAGACAATGGATAAACGTACATATATACTTTTTTTTTGTAAATACAAACATCCATGTTCATGCACACAAATGTTTGACTTGTGCGGGAATCGAACCCGCGACCTCAGGCGTGGCAGTCAGTTACACTAACCATTACGCCATCAAGTTGTCAAATGCTTGTATTATGAGTGGTTTTACGTCGATAGAGCAATGGGTGGGATTCGAATCCACGACCTTTGGATCGCAAGTCCACTGCCATCATTGGACTCATCGAGAGGTCGCGGCTCCATAAGGCTACCGCCGCTTATACACTCGACGCATTGGCAGTGGTAAGGTTCATCACATAGTGTGGCATCTACCAACTGGTATTTATTTAAGGTCGAATGATTCCAGGTATGTTCGGTCTGGGCGCGGCTCAGACCCGCTGCGTCAAGTGTTACAGCACGGCGCCCATGGCCGACGTCGCTCGTCTCAACCCCGCACGACTCGCACGGCTCGTGTGGACCAACTCCAGGACTGTTACCCTCATGCTGGCTGACGGATCCGAGACTAGGTTCAACGTTTAACTCCAAAGGCTCCAAGCACCTCAATGTGACAATGACTTGTAACTTCTTCAGAACTTGATCGAATATCTAATAGTTTCAATAAACTTTATTTATTTATTTACACGCCAACACTATACACTGTTATAAAACATGCAGTATAACATATTATTATATATATATACACCTATAAAAGGCATGCAAAGTATAAATAAATAAATCGACAAATTTATATGCGGCTGATAAATAATTTGGCAGAAATTATGGCATACGCAGTTCAACTGCACTCAAAATTGTAGCAATGTTATACAAAAATGGCGAAAATTTATGTAGTAATTGTTTAAAATTTTAATTAAATATATATTTGTTCCTTTGGTTCAAAAAATCTGATAAAATGTATGACTATTTACCTATAGATGGCAATATATATACTGTTATTCAAAATTAAACTCTATTTTGTTTCTGATAGAGTTCATATTGTGTTTGTATGTTGTGTTTGAGTTCCACTATTTTAAGGTCACTTGTGCAAAATTTTTGTTAGCACGGCGTGCCTTTATTTTGTTATTATACCGTGATGCAATATAAAAGCAAGTCTATCCAATTTTTATCGAACAAATGAAAACCACAATAAAAATAATGAGGCTATCATTACTAGAGGTTCTTTCAATAGAAAGCAACTATTGGTATAAAAGATCCTGTATTTTTACAGCTACACAAAACATTTACACATTTTATTATCACTAAATTGTTTATAAATATGTAATACATATGTATATAATGTTATTTTATGTAAACTATATATTTAAATAGAGCACATGCAAGCTAGGTTATATAAATATATACTTAGAGCGACTGTTCATAGCAACGACTTCTAGAAGCTTTCATTTAGTTCCTTAAATATGTATTTGAATTATTTAGAAGAATTAAAAAATTCATCGTTATTAGCTCAGAGTAATTATAGACTAGGATTGTCTGTCAAATATATATGCTGCTTAACACTTCGAATGACATGTAGCAGACATAATAGAAAATAATAATATAATATATAATATAATATTCTACCACATACACACAACACCATCTAGCCCAAACTAAGCAGAGCTTGTACTATGGCTACTAGACAATGGATAAACATACATATATACTTTTTTTTTTGTAAATTCATACATATTATACATAGAAACACCCAGACCAAGACAAACATCCATGTTCATGCACACAAATGTTTGACTTGTGCGGGAATCGAACCCGCGACCTCAGGCGTGGCAGTCGGGTACACTAACCACTACGCCATCGAGGCCGACAAATAAATATAAATATCATAAATGACCGCAAATAAAATATATTGTTTGCGGTCATTTATGACCGGCACGGCGTTCAATGTGTTAAGAAGATTTCTCACTGACAAAAGATTATTATGATAGCCCAATAATTCCATCTTACCATGGGCAATGCTTATAAAAAATTAATACTATATATTAGGACTGCCTAATATAAAGTATTTATTTTTTATAAGCATTTATATATGTACTGATACAACTTTAATAGCAATAGGGTAGATGTTTAATTTTGAACATTATTTTATACATAAGAACAAATAGCAATCAAAAGAAATATTTTGTGAAAACAGAATCAATAATAGTTGCAAAATGGGAGTAATTAATATTTTAAATTAATTTGGATATAAGAAAAAGTGAGCGTGTTGTGAGGGTATCTCGCTATCTCTCTCGGACAGCAGCATTTAAATAGCGGTTACGTCACAGTTTGTATCGTGCATCCTTTTTCTGTCATTTGACAATTACTCCTACTACCAGATTTGAAATGCTTGTATCTTATTTATATATTTCACAAATTATTTGTATTTTAGAGTTTGGCTAATGTAATTATTTGACTTAAATGATAAAAAATGTGAGTCAACTACCCTATTGTTACATTCGTTATATGTACTTGTTGATCGCAATTAGTAACTGTTTCATCGTCTTCAATATTTTGATGTCGTTAACATAATTTCATTCATTCAGTCTATAATTACTCTGAAGTTTGTTTTTGTTTAATCATTTATTGATATTTAATTATTAAATAATATTATTGTAAATTCATGTATTATAACATTAGTAATGTATCATTCAATATATTGTTACTAACTTATCAAAAATTATTTGTGTAATGCTAAATTAAGAGTCTAGTATATTTTATGATTAAAAATACGAAAGAACTTCTAAAAGTAAAATGAGGCACTCTCGCCCATATGACAAAGTGCAAAGTGCATATAGTAGGTTCGAGTTTTATGCGAATTTTTATAAAAGAAATGCCGCACTAAGTGTGCAACCTGTATCGCGGGGACTGTACGAACATTCAAGCAACGGACACAAAGAATATCCAGACTTGGAACAACTATTTTTGTCCCGTGTGGGGAAAAAACCCACAGCGCTCGGCGTAATATGTGACAAAGGTGATGCGACCACTTAAAACTTCCACGCTGGCAAAATGTATATGGTCCATTAATAGTTCCGAGCCAGGATATTCTTGCGTTTCGTCGTTTCAATGTTTGTATAGTCTTCAAAGATCTTCAATTATATTAAAAATAAAGTTTGGAATTTGCACTTAATTTAGCAGTATACCATAATAAATTAAATTGTTCCAATGTTAACTGAATCATAATAATGCATTTTAATATCGATATCATTCAATGTGATAAACAGTTAAAAGTATTATTTAAATTATTTTGTTATTGAGTATTGTAATCGTGTGTAATAGATGTTGAATAAATATGTTAAATTATATAATTTGTGTTTTAATTTTCGTTTTTACAGAGGCATTCGATACAATGACAAAAATATATAAAGGTGATATTCTTTTTTCAGTGCGCTACAAACCTTTGTGTATCTTAGCTTCGCACTGTCTCTCCTGCTGCTTTCGTGATTGAAATTCGGTCTAGAGGACATTATTCTGTATCTCTTATCACAGATATTTTTCTAACATATTAGAAAAATATCATGGGTCGAACGTGAAGAGGCCCTTTGAGAGTTTTAGTCTAAAGTGGGATGGAATACCTACGGTGGCATTAGCCGCAGTACGCGTTGGACTATTGCTACCTAATATGTACTCTAATAAGTCTGGGCTATGAGGATAGGTGGCGCAGCAGTAGTGAATGCGACTGCTGTGCATGAGGTCTCGGGTTCGAATCCCGGGTCGGGCCGGCAAAAAGTTATTGGGTTTTCCTCTTAAGAAATGTCAATAGCAGCCCGGAGTTAGGAATTTGGCGGTGTTAGACACTCCCGTGCCTCAGAAAGCACGTAAAGCCGTTGGTCCTACGCCTGATCTCTCTCCGGTCGTGTCGGTTTACTGACCCATCGGATCATGAGAGCTAGGGAACAGAGTGCACTTGTGTTTGCGCACATACTTGTGCACTATATCTCCTGCACAGATGGCCAGTCTCCGTTAAGACTGACCGCCGTGGCCGAAATTCGGTTTGGAGGACATTATATAACTATGGATGAAAAACGGTTATTATATGACTAGCTGTGCTATTTTCACCTATACTAGTTTCGTAGTGTGATGTTAAAGCTTGCTAGATTTTACCCGCGACATCACTCGCGTTTATAGAATTTGTCAATAAATTTATATTCCTTGGAAACATTACTCTTTTCCTGAATCATTTGTTACCCTATGTCCTTTTCTGTATCCCTGAGAACGTGAATGCGAAATTTCGATGATCTGTCAAGTAGTTAAGGCGTAAAAGCCTTACAAATAAACAAACTCACATTCGTGTTCATGACATAGTTAGGATTTTGTCAAGAATTTGGCTATCTAAGTATTTTCAAATCCGATTATTAGTTTAGTAGTGAATGGAACAGTCGCAAGAGGAAGACCTAGGCGAACGTTTCTTGATCAGATCGGAGGCGTTCTGGACAAAGGCCAGGTTAAGAGCACCTTGAACCGACGGGCGTGTATGAGGAATGTGATGAAAGTGAATGAAGCCAGAGAAGTGTGTCAGGATCGTAGCAAATGGAAATCCGTAGTCTCTGCCTACCCCTCTGGGAAACAGGCGTGAATCTATGTATGTATGTATGTATTATTAGTTTCAGAGAGTAGTGCGTTCAAACAAACACTTATTATATTAGTATAGATATTCATATAGTTGTGAATAATGATCATGGAAAAAATGTTGCAAATACGGGCAAAATTCTCATATGGGAAGCAGACGAAGTTGCGCGGTTCAGCTAGTAACAAATAAACAAATATTACCTCCATAAAATATATATTAGTATGAAATGTATAAGCAGCGATAGCTCAGTGGGGAGACCAACAGACTGCAATGCAGAGGGTCTCGTGTTCGAACCCACGTCGCGCACCTCTGACTTTCGCAAGGTATATGACTTTTCGAAATTATGTGCGTATTGATTGACAATTATCGCCTGCTCCGTGCCTCGGAGAGCACGTTAAGCCGTCGGTCCCGGCTGCCATGAACATCTATGGCAGTCGTTATTGGGAAAGTCAGTACCCTCTAATATCCTGACACTGGTCTAGCCTTAGGGTATCGTTAGCCTTCGGGTTGCGGAGGTCAGGTGGCAGCCGCTCCGTGTAAAAACTGATATCCAGTCAAATCCGGTTAGACCAGAAAAGGTTAGGGGAATAATAAAGGCTAAGAGAGAAGATGAAATGTATACTTTTATTCTGTATAACACATAGAATGTAACACTAATGAGTGGTCATGCAGCAGCATCATGAATAAAAAAGAAGTATCATAACAAAAATAAAAATTAAAAAAAAATTACAGTTTTGGCTACAACAGAGAGACGACTGCGATAAGTTCACATATGCTGGCTGTGGAGGCAACCAGAATAGATTCGTAAACGCTACGGCATGCTGGAGTACTTGTTACACATCGATTGATTATTTTCTGGCTAAATCCACTAAAGTATTGGTTTCTAACTATCAATAAAACTGTGGTATAAATCTTCAACAATAAACATCAACTCGTATTTTCTTATGCTTGTATTATTTTATTCAGAGAGTTTGCTGCAGGTATCTTCAATGAAGCTTCCACTCCTTGCCTGAACCTAGTAATTAACCTAAGTGTAGCTTCAGTAACTTAGTAAACTCACTAATCTATAGAATTGACATTCATAAGTAGGTATAGGTACTTAGTGACCTATATGAATAACATATGATATAATGTTTCTATGTATAATATGTATGTATTTACAAAAAAAAAGTGTATATATGTATGTTTATCCATTGTCTAGTAGCCATAGTACAAGCTCTGCTTAGTTTGGGCTAGATGGTGTTGTGTGTATGTGATAGAATATTATTATTATTATATTATTATTATTATTATAGTATTATTATTATTAATAAACTTAATCGGTTTAAGTGCAAGACACACTAAGATTACAGGAGACTGAAAGGTAATTTGAAAGGATTATTTCAAAAGACAATTTATTATTTTTACTATTTAATTAAAACGGAAACTGAATTCATATTTGAAATATTTTGGATTCGTCTGTTTTTGTCGACGCAGCAACGATAATCAGAAACATTTTGACTTATAAAATGTAATGTAGGTAATTCAAAAAAGTTACTTAACCGGCGCCTAATTATAATATGTTCTATTACAAAGAAAGTTATGTTTGGTTGTTTGTGTCGACGTAGCGACGATAAACCTAATATTTGAACTAAGCCTAAATAATCTTACTACTAATACCTAGAAAGCGTGTAAAAAGTAATATAATTTATATTAAATTTTGAATGATAATTTTTTGCCAATTATAATTTAATAAAAATGATATCTAATTATATGTTTTCGAAATTATGTGCGTAATGATTGACAATTATCGCCTGCTCCGAGCCTCGGAGAGCACGTTAAGCCGTCGGTCCCGGCTGCCATGAACATCTATGGCAGTCGTTATTGGGAGAGTGTCGACACAAAAGATCCCACTTGGTCGAAGTGTCGCCTGTCTGCACTGACTGGCCCCCACATAAGATACATACATATATTCTATCTCTACAAAAAGATTTTTATGTTTAAGTGTTTTGTCGACACAGCGACGAAGAATATAAACATTTAGTTTAATTCAAGTAACAATACACATTTTTCATAATTTAGTCAAAATCTTAGAATACCAGACATAGTTAAAATCAATTGAACCTGGACACCGGTGTGCCGCTGTGACTCAATAGGTTGAAGCGATATCTATGGGTGACGTGATGGCGATAAACAGGCCTACATTTTAAAGCAAACGTATAAAATAAAATTTAAAATCTATAACCCGACTACGGAAAAAAGGGGTCTACAAAGGACAAATTTAATATTTTTATTGTCTATGTCACTCGGGCCATTATTACAAATCTATTGATACCTCATTAATTTAAATCGGTTCAGTAGTTTAGGCGCTACGGTGGAACATCATTACGCTTCGCCGTAGTCGGGTAATAATGTCATTTTTTTAAATGCAGATGTCGAAAGATAACCAAAGCCCGAAAATTGATTTTTCGTACGTTGGTTACATATACATATATCAGCTTCTTTTCTGGTTATTATATCATTTGGCAAAGCTATATATTCGTTACTAATCGAAACGGAAACTAATATTTTGTTGTATCTCAAAGAAAGGATTTTTAGTATTGTTCTTTTGCTTCGATCCAGATACAATGAACACTTTGACAACACTAGTATCGCCGCCCTCTCCTTCTATCATAACTTTGACTTCGTTTTCGTTCGTGATCGTGGCTATCTCGTCTCTGATGCGTTTCTCTTCTATAGCCAAGGATATGGCGTGGTTGATAGTCTGCATGAGCGTGTAGTTGGGGTACTTCGGTTGTGGCAGACGGAGGTGCAGCCGGTTGAATTTGAGCACGTATGAGGGTCCGTCGATTGGAGCTTGAGTCACTGTGAAAGGGATTTTTTTAATAATAATTATAATAATAATGTTTATTTGCAAAAAGTTTTACAATATTTACACTTTGATTATGTACACTGTATCCTTAAATAATAGAGAGAGTTACATGAACTATAAAGTGTTTTGTTGAACTCTGGTACCCATGGTAAGATTTAACTTGTGTCATGGGTACCAGTGCCCTTTCACGTAATTACTAAATTAAATTAAATTAAGGAGCGATTATACATTATGTGCACTATATTAATATTTTATAGAAATCTATTTGTTCTTTTGACATAATTCAATCAGCCTCATATAAATAAATATATAATGTTATATTGTGTGCGTGTGCGTGTATGTGTGTGTGTGTGTGTGTGTGTGTGTGTGTGTGTGTGTGTGTGTGTGTGTGTGTGTGTGTGTGTATATGTATGTAAGTATGGAGTGTTTGTGTGTTTAAGTGTAACATAGTGTTTGGATCATTGTGAGCAATTTTATTATAGAATAGATATCTTTAATAATTTTTCAGTATCGTCATTTTTTTTTAACATAGTTGTTGGACTAGCAACGTCGTAAGGGGTAGAAGCCTATAAAGAAAACTATTATGGCATTTGCCACCAACCTCCAAGCTCTTTAATCTGATGCAGTATATTTATACTGCATCAGATTAAAGAGCTTGGAGGTTCTAGGTAACGAAGACATGGAGACATCGAATTATTTTTGAACCAGACAACAAATACAGAATAAGCTCTCTAAACAAATTTAATGGAATATTCTCTGGAAATCCAGGTCTGAGACGCTTATTGACCTTCAAGTGATTTTTAAATCCTGTCTAATTAAGTAAAATATCAAAGCATATCAGCACAATTATTTTACATTGTAAAATTAATACAAATATATTCTAGAGAAGAGTTGTTTGTCTATATTTAGAGTGTAATCTTTGCAACGGCTTAACTATTCCGAAATCCTTTCACTTATATAAAATTGTAGTGAAACCACACTTGCGAAGAAAGTTACGGTAATGACAAGAGATGGCGCTGTACTCAGTTTCACCTCTCCTCTGATAAACTTTTTCGCTATTCAGGATCTAGAATCGCGCCTTTATAATATACACAACCCGATATCAATTATCGGACTGCGACTCACCAGGCATGACCACAAAGCATGGTCGGCCTCACCGCCGCCGCTTCGAGAAAGTGTTAGAGAGACATCACACTTCATACTCTCATAATGTTACATAAACAACTTTCTTAACTCAAAAATCGTAATAACATTTTGCCTTAACGTGCGTTCGTGAAATTCAATAGACGGCAGAAAAACAATACATACCATCAAGTAGGTACAGGCCACTCAAAGCTTTAGTCAACAGCGGGTCGTTGACCATCCTCTGGTACCTCTCCACGAAGTCTACGTACGCACCGGTCTCGTTGCAGTTCCCCTTGAAGTCGTCCGTGTCGATAGTCCACACCATCACACCGCCGAGACCTTTGTCAATAGCCAGTCTGGAGACAAGGACATATTTGAATCAGCTACTTAATAAAAAGGGCGGAGATTATCAATACAATATATGTACGTATTATTCACCAGGCATTTTCAAAAATTTTGTTTTCAAATTTTATATCTGGTGCATGTTATAAATGTAGATATTAGTTGTATGTTACCAATTTGTAGTCAGTACCCAACAAACAGTCAAAATATAATTTAATTAGTTGTCACCAGTGAACGGCAACAAAATAGGGAAGTATTCTCACCGCCAAAAAATGGTACCACGGAGTCAATACAAAGTAAGCGGTGTCTAGGTCACGTATTATCATATCAATGGGTTTGAGGTTGTGAAATTGACAGCAAGTATACTTTAAAATAGGACAGCTAATAGCAATGTTGAACGATTAACATTAACGTTCATTTTTGAGCAGTAGAGTTGACTAAGCAGCTACGATGTCAATAATAAACTGGTTAGTATGAAAGTAGGTACTGCTTCTATGTTTTATTTACGTTGGTGGCGTATGTAGGTATATACGCATAAACAACATAATTATAAGTTTATGAGGAACCTGGAATCGAACGGAGAATCATTCGTCTAGCCGCTCCGAAACCAAGCGATGCGCGAAGGCGATCGAACGGAGCATCATACGTCTAGCCGCGACGAAATCAATCTACAGACTAAGCGGCGCGCGAAGCTGTTTTTGGTTTTTTTTCTTTTTTTTGTGTGTGTTAGTTGTTAGCCTCAGATGGCTTTTACAACTTTACGCGGACTGTGGGTGAGCGCAGAGGGCTCACAACCCGTTATAAATACACTAGACAACATTAACCCCCAAGGGCGGACTACCACGGACCTCGGCTTGGGGCGTTGTCAGCAACGTGGATATAGGGTGATCCACGGGTTTAACATTAACGCGACGCGTATTCCGACCTCTGCGGCGAGGGCGGAACCGCGGACGACTTTGTGTGGCTTCGCGAGCTGTGTATGCTTTGTCTTGAGCGAGTGTGATCCTATCATCTGGTTCGTCTAGTATGTGTCTAGGTCTCCTAACTTTAGATATCCTAGATGGGGTGTAGACAGCTGTTTTCTGTTTTTATACGTGCAGTATTTATAGTCGTCGCGCCGCACGCACATATGCTCAAGAATTCCTCGTAAAATTGTATAATGTTATGTACTTGTCGCTGATTGGCGTAAACGATTATTGTACACATAAGTGCTAGCGTTACTTGTAAGAACAATAAATGAGATATAAGAAGGCTTACAAATTGTAAATATATTCTCAGTTGAATTAGTCTACGTGTTTCAATATAACTCCAGCTACGGACCTGGCTTATGCCTGCCGGTTGATCTATAAACCCTAACAGTTACCAGCTACGGACCCGGCTTATGCCCGCCGGCTGTTAATACGTTAAGCGTTCAATTCTTAGCACCAATTTCGCATTGGCTAAATTCAAAATTGACAATTTTGATACTTGCTTTTAAGTGATTTTAAATTTTGTTTACCTGTAATACTGGAAAGCTTAACACAACAGATAGAACATCGCATCACCTAGACTGAGGGTGGCCAGATTATGTAGGACACTCTTAGATTAGTGAGCAACAGTCTACACAAGGTGTCTGGCAAAAGCTGAATAAGACAGGCCGCGACTGCTCACACACACCGCTCTCACAGGCTCAGTAACTTGTAGCTGGAGATTCTTATGTCCAGCAGTGGACTAGTATAGCCTTATGATGATGAGTACTTGTGTCTGCTAGAATACACTCTGTAAAGACCCATTAACACTTACTTGACTTTGCTAGCTATCGATCTTCCATTGTCGTAAGAAATGACTTTGTCTTCCATACGAAGGTATGGGGTAGAAGACCGCTCGTGCCATTGATAAGCCCATTGAGATGACCTATTACTGGTCTCCGTGCAAATCTGGGGAAAATATAAACGATAAAAATAAGGATTATATGCTTGTAATTAGGTTTTTATATATAAACTAGTGTTTGCTCGCGGTTTTCGCTCGGAAAAAGTACATTTTTCCGGATGAAAGATACCTTATGTCATATTTTGTACTCCTGACAACGTGTATGCGAAATTTCATAATGATTTTTCGAGTAATTTAGGCGTGAAATCGTAACAAAATATTAGTTACGACTAGCTTTTGCTCGCGGTTACGCTCGCATAAGTTAGGTTATGTTAGTAATAGTAGTTTTTTTAAATACAATATATCCTATGTTACTCGGTGATAATATAGTTTTCTTGAATATAAGATTTTTAAAATTGTTTCAGTCGTTTTCGAGTTAAACCCTTATAAACAAACAAACAAAAATCAAATCTTTTCTCTTTATAATATTAGTTTAAATGACAGCGTGGAATTATTTCCGTGTAAACGGACGATTTTACAAACAGCCGATGAGCGGCTGACTTATCAATACATATTCTCACGCCATATGGTTTCAGGCCCACTTAATACATTAGCAAGCCTATACCCATTTCTACAGGAGCGGCCACGCACTGGAGGACGCAGCAGGGGTACGCACTCCACAAAGACCGACGACCTCGTAAAAGTCACGAGAAGCGGTTGGATGCCGGCGGCCCAAGACTTATGTGTGTGGAAAACCTTTGAGAAGGTACACCAGTGAACGTCTTTTGGATGAGATGATGAATGCCATCTACCGGGCCCAGTGCCTCCGTGCTGCTACCGAGTGTAAGTAATTGAGTGATCAAATAGGGACCATGTTAAATATATGTCGCGATCTGATTGATGCCCCAGACTCCATAATGAGCTGGCCTAACTTAACGTGCTGGATATTTTTTTACGAGCCAGAAGACACAGACGGCTCCTTGCCCACCTGCCAGACAGTTACAAGTTTCTTGCCCGGCCGGATTTCCAACCTCGACCTCATACAGAGCAGTCGCATACACTAACGCTGTGTCATCGGAGCAATATCAACAAAAAGGGGAATAAGAACGTAGAAGTAAAAGGGTACCTTGGTTAAGGTCTTACCTCATTGTAGCCAAGGAAACCATCTTCTCCTGTGTAGGGTCCTCGAAATCCGTACGACTGCACAAGCGTGGAACCGAATTCTATCTCCTTGGCATTAGGATTAGCGAGGATGAATGTTCTACCGTACATAGGTAGACCCAGGATCAGCTTTTCTGGTGCCACACCATGGCTGATCATGTAATCTATGGTATATTCCTGAAAAACAATGACATTATATACTGCAAAGATGCAGATATACTAGCGTAGGCATAGTAAAGACTCGAAACCTTTTCCAATCCTTTTTTTGTCGGCCTCGATGGCGTAGTGGTTAGTAACCGACTGCCACGCCTGAGGTCGCGGGTTCGATTCCCGCACAAGTCAAACAATTGTGTGCATGAGCATGGATGTTTGTCTTGGTCTGGGTGTTTCTATGTATAATATGTATGTATTTACAAAAAAAAAGTATATGTATGGTTATCCATTGTCTAGTACCCATAGTACAAGCTTTGCTTAGTTTGGGATAGATGGTGTTGTGTGTATGTGATAAAATATTATTATTATTGATGTCAGAATAGAAACGGTTTAACTAAATGCAAAAAGTTTAAAGCACGATTATTCGAATGACAGCTATCTCTATACAGTAAACTATTTTATTATTAAAGACAGGTTCTGCTTTAGTAATTATTCCTGTGTCGTCTTTACAAAACATTCAAACAATACATACAAAAATCACCCAGACTCAGAACAACCATATATGGATCACACTATTTTTTGTCCCGTGTGGGGATTGAACCCACAATACTAGGCGCGGCGGCAGTGGCAAAGCGACGACTTAAACCACTGCGCCATCCGTGCAGTTAAATATATTGTGGTGCTTATTAAGGTCATATTGTCAACACATTAACTACTATTTATTGTATTTGTGCCGACGTCTCGTAAAAACCACTGAACTGATTTTGATGCAGTTTTCACAATACCGAATTGCGAAAATTGCATCAAAACCAGTACAATTGACTCGCAATTTATTATTTAATTCAAATGGTTACATTACCTAAACACTTCAATACAAAAATAACTTAACAGAAATAAGTACTCAACTTACAAGCATTTCAAATCTCTACCTACTAGATTTTAAGAACCAAATGTTTACAAACTATGACGTAACCGCTATTTAAATGCAGCTGTCTAAGGGAGATAACAAGATATTCCAACTATAACCCCACTTTTTCTTATATCGAAATTTTAAATATTAATTACTCTCTTCATATTTAATTAATTTTAATACTGTTTGCACAAACAGATTTCTTTTGATCGCTTATTGCTCTTCTGTACAAAATTAAACATAGGCATTACTTGAAAATATGATGCATTGTATAATTCACACAAATAAAAACGCGAGTTCAGGAACTCGCAGTTCAGATGAACAAAACCACAGTAGGAAGCTAGTCAAAAGAAATTCCACTTACCACATTAAAAACATCACTTTTGCTCGCCCCTTTCAGGGGTGCATTGGCGTCCACCACTCCACCCCAGGAGCCGTGATAATCATAGCTCATCATATGTATCATATCCAGGTGTGGGCTTAGCCTGGCCAAGTCGTAGGCTGAATCCATAACGAACTTTTCAGTTCCTATAGCTACTGAGACGCTGTAACCAGAGGGCTTAAAGGCGTGTGCCATTTCCTAGAAAAAGAAGTTGTTATAAACAAAAAAACTTCTAAATCGGATAAATGGATCAACATATGCAAAGAAGTTATAATTAGTTACATCAGATGGCGCTCTACTCAATTTTACACTACTTCATGCAATTTGGAGTAGATGCAAAATCGCGCTAGCAAAGTTTACAGTACGAGTTGACAATACGGAACGGAGGACCTTGGTCTTGGAGGGACATAATACCTTGTTCCTATAAATAAGAATGGAACAAAAGTGACGTCCTGTCGCGGAGACCAAGTCTAAAACTGAACGTTGTAGATGTTGTCCTTGCGCAAATGATGATCACTGATTAACCAAACCAAATGCATAATATATTACGCATCTGTTATAAGTAAATTACTGTGATGGACGTACAGACATACTAATAATCTCTACTTAAATTTGTATATCTTCATGTACAAAAATGAAAATGTACTTTTGTATGAGCATCTATAAAATATTTGTAAATCAATTTGCCATTTATTGCCAATACTTTACGAGCCTAGTACATGACCACGCTTAACAGTAACACGTTGTATTTAGTTTTAAAGATTGTCTTAAGAAATTGTACAAATTTCACTTAAGACATTTTATAAAATTCATTTGTATACAATTTATGTTTTTGAAAATATGTGATGTCTGCGAATCCGCACTGGGCCAGCGTGGTGGACTATGGCCTAGCCCTTCTTACACTTAGATGAGGCCCAGTGCCCGTTCCCAGCATTGGGGTAGCTTTATAAAGGGCTGATATTATTATTATTATTATTATAATTAATATAAGTTTGTTAGTATCTACAAATGACACAAAAGATCCCACTGGGTCGAAGTGTCGCCGGTCTGCACTGACTGGCCCCCACATATGATACATCTGATCTACAAATGACATTAGTAGTGCAGTGTGATTACCTTCACAAGGAGTACAAAGTTTACTTTATCCTGAGGTTTGCCACCTCTTAACGTTGGGTACGCCCAACTTATAACCAGGCCGTCGAAATTGTAATTTCTGGAAAAGATAAGTTCAATAAAGATATCTGCGACTAACTTTTGCACGCGGTTTTGCTCGCGTTAAAGGTTAGGTTAGGTAGCATGTTCGGCGGTGTCACGATTGCATGTGAGAGTGATTCTGGTAACGTCGAGGAACAACGTGGTAAGTATAGTCAGTATGACCGGGTTGTCGCCGCCATTTTTCCCCGGGTGAGTCTGACATAACGCCTCCCCCCCCCCCTCGCGATGGAGCAAGCGTCAAAGCAAACGATAGCAAACGGGAAGAAAAATTGTAAAGAACAGTTCTTTTTATAATAAAATATAGCCTCCGTGATAATATAGCTTACTAATGGTGAAACGCGCTCATAGCCAGTTGCACTCACTGATCGGTAAGCGATTAGCGAGGTTAAGCAACGTTGAATGCGGTCAGTCTATAGATGGGTGACCGCTTAGTGATATATCATCTGAGCGTTTCCGTGCTTCGGAGGGCACGTAAAAAGTCGGTCCCGGCTGTTGCCAAATTGACAGCAGTCGTTAAGCCATGTCAGTGGCCTAAGGGCGGCTTGAACAACTCTTGACAACAGGTTGGCCACATACCACACGAAAAGAAGAAGATGGTGAAATAGTTTTTAGGATCAGTTGTTTCGTTTTTGAGTTAAATCGTTACAAACAAAATATCTAATCTGTCCTCGATATAATATTATAGTTTAAAAAAGATTTCAGTTCGAATGTTTCTTTTTATTACTCTTGGTGATAGGGGAGTTCATGAAACATTTTTTTTAAAGACAAATCCTCCTCAATAGTTTCTGTGTCGCGGGAAACTTTACAAACATTCAAACAACTGACATAAAGAACACCCAGACTCGGAACAACCATTTGTGGATCACACAAATTTTTGTCCAGTGTAGGAATCGAACCTACAACGATCGGCGCAGCGGCAGTGGCGAGGCCACTTAAACCACTACGCCATCTGTCCAGTCAAATCATTTGGTGGTAAAAGGTAACTGCCGCTCAAAGACACGGCTGTGTTTTTATGACATACAGAAGAAGGTCCAAGGAAACAACCAAGCTGCTGCGTACCCTTACACCATATAAGTCTGTCTGATGATACATACAGACATAGCCTATGTGAAGGAGACGAGAAAAGGGGGTAGGATAAGGGTACCATAAATAGGATCGAGGAGGTGACTGGGCCTGCGGCACTCTTACTCATAAGATGAAATGTAAGAATAATAATATGTATATGCCTCACGTATATTTTCCTGGAAGGATAGGGAAAGAACCACCAGCACCAGCAGACGTGCCTATAGTGGCAGCACGAAGTCTGGCAAGGTTTCTTACATTGCCGAACTCTGTGATACAACACCTCGGCATTGAAGCTGAGACATGTGGACGGTGTGAGTTGAGTCCTACTTCATGAGTTGTCAACTTATAAAGGCCTGCCTACTGAGGCAGGACTTGAGTCCTTATGTTGTTTTTCGTTCCGGTTGATTTGCGGCAGCGACACCGCGACGTGACCACGGTGTTCAGCAGATCAAAGACTTGGAAACTTACTCTAACGTCATCAAAGCGCTGTTTATGAAAGCAGTTCTGGACTCCATCCTCGACACCATATTGGAGTACTTTGAAGAGGCCTCACTCCACCCTCCGATAGCAAGATTCACCTTTAGATGAGGATACTTCTGTTTGAGAGCCGCTAGACGCTTGAAGCCCGCTTTACCGTATCTCATTTCTAAGTCTTGCCACGGATCTGAAAAATAAATTTTGATAAAGACAGTTGCATGTCAGTTTAGACTGCTCGCCGCTGTCACGGCAAGGGCTCGATCCCCACACGGGACAAAAAATTGTGTAACTCGCAAATATGTAGATGTGCCGAATATAGGTATTCTATATGTCCGTTGTTTGAAATCCCACACATACATACACACATTAATTATTCCTAATCCAGAAGATGTGTTATAATAAGAGTAATTATTAAAGTATAATACCGTTTCTATGTTTAATAAGAGGGCAATTGTAAGGCCAAGGCGGAACATATGGTCAGAGTTGGTGAGCGCATAGAAAGACGAAATTTCTTGCCATTTGGTCGCTCGCTAGCGTTACAAAATGTCATTTAGATTGTAGAAGAAACGACAATGTCATGTCAGGTGTAGTGAATTTTTATTATTTACCTATCTTATTTGGTAAATAAACAATCTATACATACGATAACATTGGAACTGGTCACTGTCTGTACATATGTAAGAAGTTTTGTGAAGGATCTTTGTAAGAGCTACATATAGAAACCGAAGCTTTTATTATTAAAAAACATATCTGTTATTCTTTGAGTTTGTACGCGCATCACGCAAAAACTAAATGTAGTTCACAGTTGTGTTGCTGGAGGTCTTACTTATAATCTGGTGCCTGTTTTATCTTGATACACCGTCTTGAAGTCGAGTATTATAAAGTAAAAGGAAAAAAAGTAACTCCACGAGTTAGAAGTCGTGGAAGCTGGTTCAGTACAAAATCATTGATTTGCTACTTTTAGACTAAAATTATAGAGATTACTTTAAAACAAGACAATACATACAGATGGGTCTATACATTGTCTCTGGCTACCAGTTCTTAACTATAAAGGCAATCTAATAGTGGCTTCTATAGTTTATAATAAATACATACCCAAACTTATGATACTGTTATGGTTTTCGTCGAGTCCAGCGAAAGCGTACACCAAGTGCGTGCAGAGTGCCGGGTTCACGTCTTCAATAGCAAATTTACCCAGCGATGGTCGGTACACAGACCAAGATGCTAAGTAGCACACGATTTCCTTGCCGCTGATTGGACCTACAACAAAGATAGAATGGTTAGAACTGCTCTTCTGAAATATGGCGGATGGCGTAGAGGTTGTAGTGGTCGCTATTGACACTGTGTCGAGTGCTATGGGTTCCATCTCCTTACGAAACAAATATTGTGTCATCCATAAATAGTTGTTCTGGGTCTGTGTATTTTTGTGTCCGTTGTATGAATGTTGGTAATGTTTTTTGCAACACAGAAATCATATCTAGTGTGGAAGATGTATTTAAAATTTAAAAAAGATTTTTGTCTGCTATCCAAGACTGTCTCAGTGATGCTGTGGGTGTGTATACGACAGTTGTGCATGACTTTAAGTTGGATTACTGGGTCGGACAAAGTATTATTGAAATTTTATGGGAAAAGTCTTAGTAACAGCACAGAATCTGGAACTGTGATCGGTAAACGCTTACTACGCTTACGTGGATGACAATCAATATTGGATTTAAACATTTTTTATAAACGCGGTGTTGTCAGATTTGACTATAATTATGTGAAGTAAATATGTCTTATATCTTATTAATTCGTGATCAATATTTTTTGGTGCTTCAACGACAAAATATAAAAAAGAAGTGATAATGTAAAGTCAAAGTGAAAAACCGTTAATTTATTTAAGTCACAAAGTTACACTTATGAACGTCAAAGTTTATGAATTAGTGAGTTTAGTGAAGTTACTGCATTTACTTACATTTAGGTTAGTTGTTTTCAGGCAAAAGATTGAGCATATGAGGAGATGCAAGATAAAAATACATAGAGTTGATTAGACTCGAACCCTGACTGCTGAGCTTTAAGTAATTGTCTGACACTACTTTTTGGGACCCTAAATTATATTAGACCACGTCGTACTCACCAGTATTCTCATTAACTAGCTTAGTCATTTCTTGTTCAACGACTTTCTCTTCTATAGACAGAGACATAGCGTCGTTGACGGTCTGCATGTAAGGGAACATGGTCTTCTTCTTTTGTGGCAGACGAAGGTGCAGCTGCTTGTCTTTGAGCACGTATGAGGGTCCGTCCGCTGGAGCTTGGTTGACTGTAAAATGAATACGTAAATTTGGAATTTATTTATGTTTTGGTAGTTTGCAATAACTACACTTTTTACTACATTGAGAAGAACACCGGCTTAGTCTTCTCCTAACTATGGCTGCTGAAAAGTTACTAAACGTCGGCAAGTGCAATTTAATTTAAAGTAAATCAAATAATATTTAGGTAAGAAATCAGGGTGGAAAATATGTTAAAGGATTCTCTCATAGTACATAAAAATTGCGCCAACCATATCTATGCGTCGAAAAGGAAGCATTATTTGTCTTTGTGCTCGTTGGTGTAGCAATCTGCGATTATAGAATAAGAATATTCGAAACTTTTTCAAATATTCTAATGCAAAAGCCTTTGGTATTGATAATTTTTTTGTGTGCTAGCTGTACAAATGAAAGAATAGTCAATATAATGCGGAAAAAAGCGGCGTCACTTTTTCAGAGATTACGTAGTAGCACCAACAGCATTCTGCAAATGATTGCCTTCCGTAGTGATTGTCCTATACAGGCACACTGGGTAGGCATCGTTACGGGAAAACTGTAATGTATGCTTAATTTATTTCTTTTTACTAACATAGTTCGTAAGAAAATTGTTACTAACTCATATGGATTATGTCCCAAATAAATGTTTTATTATATATATATTCTTATAATCAGAGGCTATATGAAACATCGTTCAAATTAATCGAATCATGATTGATTTGCTGTCAAATATGAATGTAGCCGTAATATTTGATATTCTAATCCCAAGAAATATTATAAATGTGAATGTGAGTTTGTTTGTTACGCTTTCATGCCATAACTACTCGACCGATCATCATCAAATTTCGCATACACGTGTCAGGGGTACAGAAAAGGACATACACCTTTCATCCAGCAAAACCTAACCTACATTTAGCCGAGCAAAACCACGGGTAAAATCTAGTTTATAATATTAGCAGGATACTATACATACCATCAACCAGATTCAATCTTGCTGCTAGTTTATTTGACAGTGGGTTGTTCAGAATCCTGCGGTACCTCACCACGAAGTCTATGTACGTGTCGGTTTCGTTGCACTTGCCCTTGAAGTCATCCATGTCGAGAGTCCACACCATTACACCCGCAAAACCTTTGTTGACAGCCATTCTGGAAACATTATTATTATTATTTTTATTAAAATACATACGACAACTCCTTCTCTAGTAATGATTAGTCACGGAGATTTTACAAAAATTCAAACAACAGACATGACGAACACCCACTCTCGGAACAACTATTTGTATATAATATAATAATAATAATAATAATTGTTTATTGTTGTTCCATAATCGTTACAAAAGTATAGCATGAGGCAGCCCCATTAAGTTATTAACAATACTTGTGTTGGGGCTGACTCGCTACTTCCCCTGTAGTACATTTACATAATGGAGACTAATAAACTTAAATAAACTTAAATAATATTAGCCCTATATTAAACTATCCCACTGATGGACAGGAGCTTCTACTCGGTGAGAAGGGTAAGGCCCTAGTCCGCTACGCTGGCCCAGTGCTGATGGGCAGAATGCACATATCTTCGAAAATATTGTGGAGAACTCTCAGATATGCAGGTTTCCGCACTATGTTTTCCATCACCGTTGAAGCGAGCGATAATTAAATATTCAATACGCACATAACTTTGAAAGTTAGAGTTGCAAGCCTTAGGATAGAACTGTGTGTTTTATTAATTTGCAACTCCGCCTCTAGTAATACTCACCGTGTCTTGTGGACTTTACAACCATTCAAATAACGGACAAAGAGAACAGCTACCTCGGCGCAACTATGGGTCTCACAAATTTCTGTCCTGAGTGGCGATCATAACCACAACACTCGAAGCAGATCACACAATTTTTGTCACGATTGGAGATTGAAACCATTCGTGGCAGTGGTGAAGTGACAATTTAAACCACTCCACGCCATCCGTGCAGTCAAGACCAGTGAGAAGAGAAGTAATGTACCTAGTGAAAGCGTCTGATGATAACACTAACCTGACTTTATTGGCAATAGATCTGCCGTTATCATAAGAGATGATTTTCTCTGCCTTGCGAAGGTACGGAGATTTGGTTTGCTCGTGCCACTTATACACCCACTCAGAAGACTTGTTGATTGCTGAACAGATCTGGAAATAAAGTAAAAGATAGCTAAAAGAATATACATGCATAGACACCTATATCCACGTAAGATTTGTGGGTCTAATGCATCCCTGTCTACACCATTAGGAAGGTGTTAGACTATGCAGATAAAGACTAATTTTTGCCCCAAAAATGCTTGCCCCAGTAAAGCATTAAATCTACTTCGAAACATCGTTATACAAAATACTGCAATTAATGAATGACCGATCTTTTGTATTGGTTTACTGTCGCACCATGCCTTAATAACGTATAGTACCGTCCAAAGAGGGTTCCACTGAACTCTCTTCTGACCGTAACGAATGTTAAGAGAAAAAGAATCATTGTCTTTTTTCTTTTGTGACATCAGTCGCTTGATTTCAAAGTTCTCTCTCACTCTTCACTTTTTCTTTCACCAGTAGTAGCTGATTTTGATATTTTTTTGGGCTTCATTTGTTGGTTTCCAAGTGTTCTTAGCTGTAGTCGTTGATTTCGATATATTTTTGGCCTGGCAGTCGCTGGTTTAAAATATCCCTTAACAGTGCTCGTAGATTTTAAAATTTATTTTGCCACGGTCGCTGCGTTTAGTATTTTCTTAGCATTCTTAATGGTTTGCAAGTTTGAATTGCAATCAAAAACCAAGTTATCATTCCTATAACCTTATGTCTCAAGCATCTCAACCAAAACTTTACCTCATTATAAGCAATAAAGCCGGCCTCTCGAGTGTAGGGTCCTTTGAACGCCGCGTCATCAGCTGGCGTTGTGCCAAACTCTATGTCTTCAGTATCAGAATCGATCAGGTTGAAAGTTCTACCGTATATCGGTAGACCGAGGACGATCTTGTTTGGTGACACACCGTGTGATAGCATGTACTCTATAGTGTAAGTCTGGAAGAACAAAAGATATTCTTTATTTTCAACACTTACCAATATCAATTTCAACAATTCTTTAGAACTAACTTATACCTAAATACTATATAACAAAAATTAAAACCTGAAACTAAAACCCTGTAAAAGGCGTCATAGAATTTTCTGCATCATAGTCGAATGGTAGTGTGCCCAGAAAACTGGCATCATTGCCACGTTAAATAGGAATGATTATTCTTTCTACAAAATAAAGAGCAACTCTCTGGTCACAGAAAGCGTCGATCAGAGGAAAGTATAAAAGAACATTAAATATGCATTGCAGGTTACCAAAAGGCTGATTAATCGAGGATGTTAAAATGCAGTATGTGTGCCTACAAGTTTGTTTAACGTTAACGCAATCGACACGTTTATAACGTTCGGCGCTCCGATTGGCCCGCTACAAGCTCTATACCAATCAAAGAGCGAAACGCGGTAAACGTTTCGATAGCGTTAACGTAATAACAACTCGTAGTAGGCACCTTGATTTTGATATGCTAGTGGTCTAGTTGCTAAGATCACTCACCACGCTAAAAGCATCGAGTTCATCGTTTCCATTTATCGGTGCATTGGCGCCTACCACCGTCTCCCAGAAGCCGTGATAATCGTATGTCAGCACGTTTATCAGGTCCAGGTATTTATTTAAATTTGCCATATCATAAGATGCTTCCAAAACATCCTTGTTGGCTCCCAAAGCGGCTGAGAGGATGTAACCGTGGGGCTTAAAGGCTTCTGATAGTTCCTGTAAGCAAAGTTACCGTTAATAATGAATTGTACTGGGTTTTGTTTGCTGCTCGTCTCCCTGTGATATAAATAAGTCAGTATGATTTTTGTTTCTTGCTTTGGCTAAAATTTTATAATTAGAAAGAATCAAAGAAAATTAATTTATTTGGACAAAAGCAACATCAACACAGAAAATAAAAAATAATAAAATTAAAATAAATTTTCTCGAACGTCCAGCATATGCCAGGCTAAGGAAGTCAGGCGCTGGTTTTTAACTAGATCCTCTTGGTGACTGCACGGATGCAAATCAAATTAACATTTTTCAAGAACATGTTATAATCAGATCTTACAGTAGAACCATGGGCATCAAAATGTTCTGCCGATAGCAGCGTGGAAATCCGAACTAATATAATATATAGGAATGTGAGTTTGTTTGTTACGCTTTCACGCCTTAACTCGACCGATTATTATGAAAATTCGCATACACGTTTTTAGTTACAGAAAAGGGCATAGATTAATAATTATAAAAACGCAAGCGAAACCGCAGTAAAACTAGAAAGTAATTTTTTTTTTTTGAAATGACTTAGCCTTCTTGTCGCGGCTTTGCTCGCGTAAAAGGACGTTAGGTAATGTAGCAGTCATTTTGTTTATAATATCCGTGGTAATATAGCTTTCTAATGGGCAAAGAATTTTTAAAATCGGTGAAATAGTTTTTGTGTTACAAACAAACAAAAATCTAATCTTTTCTCTTCATAATATTAGTATCAATATGGATTGCAAGCGCATTATGCAACGTGTGACGCATACATGGAATAAGCGCTTTATATTTATGAACGGGGTTAGATGTCAAGAACTATCAATGTAGTGGTTTTCGATATGACATATTATTATTGGAATCATTAGATATTTCACGAGTCGATGGTCGCGTCTAGACAACATTGCTTTTTATTATGCCTAGATATCGTTAAATTTACCATTATAAACATCACTTAGAATAATAAATATCAGCCCTGGCTTAAACCCACTGCTGGACACGGGCCTCGTATCAGTATGAAAAAGGTTAGGCATAGTCCACCACGCTGGCCCAGTGTGGGTTGCCAGACTTCACACGTCTTCGAAAACATTATGGAGAACTCTTAGACATGATTTCCTCGTGATGTTTTCCTTCACCATTAAACCGAGCGATAATTAACTATTTAATACGCACATAACTATGAAAAGTCAGCGGCACGTGCCTTAGTATCCAATTCGAGATCTCTGCGTGGCAGTCCAACGGTTTACCACTTGGCTAATGCTGTGTGTGTTATGTCATGGATTAGGTAGAAACAAGTGAGAAACGGCCATGAATTGCTGTAAATCTAAGAGTTCGAAAAAATGGTATCACGTGACCAACGTGGTCAGAGGTCAAAGGTCATAGTTATTTCAGGGTATGTTGACTATGCTGAGTCAAATGGCGCTAACCGCGAGTCTCAAACTCTTACGGTTCTGAGTTGAAAGTTGTATAACAGACGGACGGACGGACGGATGGACGGACGGACGGACAGACGGACAAAGCTTATGTACATACATACATACATAGATTCACGCCTGTTTCCCAGAGGGATAGGCAGAGACTACGGATTTCCATTTGCTACGATCCTGACACACTTCTCTGGCTTCATTCACTTTCATCACATTCCTCATACACGCCCGTCGGTTCAAGCTTAGCAAAGCTTATGTATAAGTGCTTTTCTGAACTCTACAAGCAATGCAATTATAAAAAAAGTTAAATTACCTTTGCTAGAAGCACCAAATTATCTTTGTCTGTAAGTTTCCCTCCTCTCGTCGATGGGTATTTCCAATGCAAATCAATGCCATCGAAAGTGTAGTTCCTGTTTAAGAAAATACAATGTGTAAGTCTAAAGTCTACTCTAGACACAATAATAATAATATTCTATCACATACACACAACGCCATCTAGCCCATACTAAGCAGAGCTTGTACTATGGGTACTAGACAATGGATAATCATACATATATACATTATTTTTTGTAAATACATACATATTATACATAGAAACACCCAGAACAAGACAAACATCCATGTTCATGCACACAAATCTTTGACTTGTGCGGGAATCGAACCCGGGACCTCAGGCAATGTAAGACTTATAAACACACAGACTCGGCAAAACTATCTGTGGATTACACACATTTTTGTGTCGTGTGGGGATTGAACCCACAACACTCGGCGCGGTGGCAGTGGCGAGTCGACCACTAAACCACTACGTCATCTGTGCGCCTGCACGTAAAAATATAAAATTATGAAATACTTGACATGACTATGTCAAGTCTTCCATAATTTTATATGGCGTTGCAGCTTTTATGCAATTTATTACTAACTAAATGTTACGGCTAATAGCCGAAGTGCGGCTACACCTAGTTGTAGCCGGCTACAACTCAAAAGTAACCTAATATAACCTAACGTCATCCGTGCAGTCATGTCAAGTCATTCATAATTTTATAAGGCGTTGCAGCTCTTATGCAATATATTACTAACTATATATATATGTTACGGCTAATAGCCGAAGTGCGGCTACACATAGTTGTAGCCGGCTAAAACTAGGTGTAGCCGCACTTCGGCTATTAGCCGTAACATATATAAATAATTACATTTACAAAAATAAAAATGAGGTAGATGCAGATGCATTTTAAAACTTAACACATCCGTCGCGGATAGTCCAATACATAAAAAAAAAACCATTGTTGAGATTTTGCGGCTGCAGGTAACTGATAGTGGTTTTTAAAGTTAGTGCTTAAGGTCATATCATATCGGCCCTGTATTAAACTATCCCACTGCTGGGCACAGGCCTTTTCTCGGTATGAGAAGGGTTAGGCCATAGTCGACCACGCTGGCCTGGCAATTAACTATTTAATACGCACATAACTCCGAAAAGTCAGAGATACGCATCTTGGGCTCGAACTCGAGACCTCTGCGTGGAAGTCGAGCAGCTTTCGCTGCTTAAGGTCAAAAAAAATAAAATGTTTCTAAATTCGAGATCGTATCAAATTCAGGGAAATAGTTTTCTAGAAAATCAGTATGTCCACCTGCTGTAAAATTTGCGAAAGGAACGTACGCGGTATTTGACAATGTAAGTTACGCCATGTTGGACTGTCACCGACGATATCTCTGCCTATATCTATTTCAAAGATATTGTATCGTAGTTATTTACAATGTTTTTGACCTATATAAAAATTATACCAATAAGCATTGTCATTGAACGTGGTATAAAACAAAATCCCCCGCCGTGTCTGTCTGCCCGTAAGCAATAAACTCAAAAACGGTTTTAATGTGGTTTTCACCTATAGACAGAGTGATTCTATGTATAATATGTATGTATTTACAAAAAAAAAAAGTATATATGTATGTTTATCCATTGTCTAGAACCCATAGTACAAGCTCTGCTTAGTTTGGGCTAGATGGTGTTGTGTGTATGTGATAGAATATTATTATTATTATTATTATTCATGAGGAAGGTTTAGGTGTATAATTTGTCAAGATTTTGTACTACACATGCGAAGCCGGGGCGGGTCACTAGTCCTAGCATAAAGGTGCCTTAAAAGAGCTTAAATGTATATTTTATTAAATTCGTTCACACATAAAGAATGTTACGATTATCCAAAATTTAAATATTCTATTTCAGACCCATAGAAAATAAACGTAATATGCTTTTAAATGAACTAATGTTCGTGCATGTATAAAATTAAAGTTGTTTTCGTGACGCAACATACTTACGTAATTTAATGTTTGATTCATAATTACTACTATCTACTTGTAGATTAGTTGGTTCACAATGTTTTATTATTTATGTCAAATAGTTAGATTACCCAAACTCTAAAATACAAAGATTTTCCTAAAACTACTTAAAAATAAATAAGATACAAGTGGTAAATATCAAATGACAGAAAAAGGATGCGCGATATAAACTGTGTAAACGTAACTGCTACTGAAATACAGCTGTTCGAGAGAGACAGCGAGTTTTTCAACAACATGGGGGTGTTGTTGAGAAATCTCTTCTTTTTCTTAAATCCTTCAAATATAAATTTCTCCCTAATATTTCAACCAACCTTGATCTGCTCGCTCAAAATATTTTTTGTGATAGTTATTTGTTCTTTTGTGTAAAATATGTATTGTACAAAATCAAACAGAGACTGCTACCCTATTATTACGAAAATACTTACCATCTGAGAATACTAACTAATATTATAAATGCGAATGTGAGTTTGTTTGTTTGTTACGCTTTCACGCCTTAACTACTCGACCGATCATCACGAAATTACGCATACACGTTGTCAGGGGTACAGAAACTTTATAGGTAACCTTTCATCCAGAAAAGTAAACACTGAGGGATGGAAATTTAAATAACCTACATTTACGCGAACGAAGCGTCGAGCAAAATCGAGCTAAGTAATAAAAAAAAATATTTTGTATCTATATATATATATATAGATCTTAAAACTTACTTCAAAAAACTCAGCACGCTATCAATGAAAACGGCTCTGGACTCAGGTTCCACTGCCATATTGGAGTATTTGACCGACCCCTCGTCCCATCCGCCCACAGCAAGCATGACCTTCAAGTGAGGGAACTGATTTTTGAGGGCCAATATGCGCCTGTAACCATCTTTGCCAGAATCTCCTTCCAGATCAAGCCAAGGAACTAGGAAAAGTAATTAAATTACAACATTTAATACATTTTCGATATATTTCGTAATCTTAATAATTTATATGCAAACGAAATTTACATTGGGACTTAAATCCTAACTAATATTATAAATGCGAATGTGAGTTTGTTTGTGACGCTTTCACGCTGTGACTACACGACCGATCACCACGAAATCATGAAAAAAAGAAGGACGATTAGTATTTTTGTCTGTAATGATGAAACTCTGAAAACCGCGCAGAAAAAAGCGTATAGCGCATAACTTGGATTACACGGTTTTTACCACCGAGTAACAAAATTAATGAGATGTTATCTGTATTATTTATTGTTAACCATATCGCGGCTTTTTTACCTTATAACTTTATAATAATTATCATTTTGAAACTGTGCTTTTCCTATTCTGTTGCAATAGTTTCATTGCATTGTGCAAGTGTGTTTTATTTGCGTAAACAATTAGTCAAACTGTGAACTTAAAAGTGGTAACGGACATGTTATTTGTTAACATTTAACTTTATTATGCTTTCTTATACAGGATGTCCCAGAATATGTGAATCAAATTGTAACGGGAGACTCCTTTTGATTCACATATTCTGGGACAACCTGTATAAGTGACATTTTTTGTGTTTTAAATAAGAAGTAAATGTTATTAAACCGAAACTCAAAAACGAATGGACGAACTTTACAAATTCTTTCACCATTGGTAAGCTACGTTATCAAGTAGTAACATAGGGTATATAACATCATGCTACGAGGTACGGGAGAAACAGAAGGAAATACTTACACAAGCTCTTGATAGTATTAGTTTGGTCTTCGAGTCCAGCGAACGCGTATATCATATGCGTGCACATCGCCGGATCCAAGTCTTCGATAGAGACTTTGCTATCTCCTAATCGGTATACCGACCATGCTGCTACGTAGCAGACCACGTTTTTGCCATGCTTCAGAACTAAAAGTAGAGAGAAAGAATATAAGTTGTTGTAATAATAATGTGTGCCCAAGACCGGGTCTGTGTGGAAAACCTTAAGGAGTGCCTATGTCCAGCAGTGGACGTCTTTCGGCTAAGATGTTGAATAATAATGTCCTCTAGACCGAATTTCGGTCACCGTCGCCAATCTTAATGAAAACTGGCCATTTGCGCAGGTGATGTTATAGTGCAAATGTGTGTGCGCAAAGACAAGTGCACTCTCTGTTTCCTAACTCATATGATCTGATGGGACGGCAATCCGTTACGACCGACCAACAGCTTTACATGCTGTCCAAGGTACAGTGGTGCAACACCGCCAACTTCCTAACTCCAGACTCCTACCGAAAAATTTTTGTCAGAAAAATCTAGATAATCTTTATGTTGGTCCGACCCAGGATTCAAAACCGGGATCTCAGGCACAGCAGTTAAATACACTAATGCAGCACTATATATTGACCCTATATAGAAACCGTCCCACTGCTCAGCATAGGCCTCTTCTCAGTGTGAAAAGGATTAGATTATAGCACACTAAGCTGACCAATTCGGGTTTGCAGATATCACATATTATCTTTGAAAACTTTATGGAGACTAACTGCCCGGGTGGCGTAGTGCTTTGAGTGGTCGCCTTGCCACTGCCATTATGCCGAGTGTTGGGTTCAGATCCCAAACGGGACAAACATTTGCGAAATCCACCAATGGTTGTTCCGAGCCTAGGTGTTTTTTCTGTCGGTTGTTTGAACGTTTGTTAAGTCCTCACAATACAGGATTTATTCTTAGTGCGGGAAAACAATTTCAAGACATGCAGGTTTCCTCGCGATGTTTTCCTTCACCGTTAAAGCGAGCGATAAACTATTTAATACGCATATAACTTCATAAGTCAGAAGTGCATGCCTTGGAATCGAACTCTTAGTACGCAGATAACTCTAGAAAGTCAAATGTGTGTAATCTTTTGACCCTTTGCGTGGCAGTCCACTAGTCCAGTCCCCCCCACAATCCCCCACTAGGCTGTTGCTGATATTATAGTTATCTCTAAATAGTATAAAACAAAGTCGTTCTCCGCATTTATTTGTTTGTTTGTCCGCTCAGGTCTTTTAAACTACGCAACGGATTTCGATTAGGTTTCCACTGTCATTTAGAGAGATTTTTTCGGAAAGTTTAGCCATATTTATATTGTACATGTTTTGTCTATCTGTTAAACCATCAGAGCTAAAGAATTGAACTGATTTTGATGTAATTTGGCAAGAAGATACATTTTATTCTGGGGAAGGACCTTTTATACCGATGTCTTCCCATGGTATCCAGGCGCACGAAGCCGAGGTCAAAAACTACTACATATTGTAGGGACACACACACACATAATTAGGTGCATGGTACGTCTCTGGCTATGTATGTGTAACGCGCCACTTACATCGTTTTCCCACGATTCAATTTATTACACAGCAGTCTGCTTGACTTGCCTTTCTTCGAGCTTTGGCTAAATATTACAAGATACATCAAATAAAGTACTAAGGATTAATTATAAGCCTTAGGCCGACAGGAAAGACCGTAATGACATATGTCTATCTTCTAAGGCAAACAACCATTTTTGGCCTATAAATCTAAATAAAAATAATAGGTTATTCGGGGAGGTTAATTGACCGATATATCATTAATACTTATCCGTTTACATATGTTAGTTACCTAAGACATTCTTATCGGCTCATTTGCATAAACATTGTAGCAGATATCGCACATTAAAAATTGGTCTACAAATAAATAAGTTTTTGGATTATGAAGCAGTGTGAGTGTGAAGCACTAAAGGTGTGGGTTACTAAGTGGTCATAAATATCAAAATGTTTTACCCGACTCTGTGGGTACCTGTATTCTTACAAATGTATATAATAACAAACTTATGAAGATATGGGCAACTTAGTTTTATATAAGGCCATACAAATGTGTTTATATTAGCCCTGTATATTAACTGTCCCACTGCTGGGCACAGGCTTCCTCTCAGTATGAGAAGGGTTAGGCCAATGTCCACCACGCTGGCCTAGTGCGGGTTGGCAGACTTCACACATATTCGAGGACATTATGGAGAACCCTCATACTTGCATGTTTCCTCACAATAATTTCTTCTTTTAAAACGCACTAATTTCGATAAGTCAGAGGTCTTGGGATCGAATTCGAGACCACTGCGTGACAGTCAAACGTTCTATATATATCTAGTTCTATAGGCTATCTTTCCAGATTTGTTTAAAAAGCTATATTTAAATGTGCTCAAAGATTTACAATAGCCTCAAGGCTAGCGAAAAGTAGAGACTTCTTTAAAATAATTAAAACATGTATAACAAAGTAATGAAGGAACCACGGAAGGAACTCCTTACGCTACAGAGCACTTCTGTGTCAATATTGAATGTTAATAGTTACTATTTAGTTGGAATGCATAAATAATATTATGACATTTGATTTAATGACAGTTTTGATATAAATATTGCTTTTATTTTATCTCAACTGTGACTTGTTGATCTCATGAGCTATTTACATTTCCATTGAATAACAGTAGCTCAGAAAATGTAGGGAACCAGAGATTTCTTACAACACAGTTATAAAAAAAAGAGCTCGCGTTCCGGGGGCATTCAGTTCTTTTTAAATACGGGCAAAATAAATATAGGAGCGATGATCGTTCGTCATCCTTCGTTTAGGATATTAGTTAGTTTATTTTAGTAGTTCGTCGTACCATTTTAATTGTATTATTAAACAATAACATCTTTCGTGGTAAAAGTGTTACTAGATGGCAATCTTATACTTATTGTTGCCATAGCCGACTTAGAACATCTACCTGAGCGGCGATTGGCAATTTTATATAGCTCATGTTGTTCAGTATGTAATCGATCCTAACGCTATTCCACAAACTGAATAAATATTAAAGTAAAAGTTTACCTCTTACCTCGATAGATGGCGTTAGGATCGAGTTAGATCGCGATATGGTTTTGTTACACGGCCACCTATAAATACCTCGTGTAAATTTGCAATAAATTTGTCTCGCTCTGAGGTACTGCATTTTATTGAGTATCACTGGGTTCTCGGAACTTTGTACCGATATTGTACACATGTGTATTTATAGATATACCCGGATGTTTACGTTTTGTGTTTTAATAAGTTTACTTAATCTTCTTTTTAGCCTTTATTATTCCCAAGTCACTTGGGGTCGGCTTTTCTGATCTAACCGGATTTGACTGGATATCAGTTTTTACACGGAGCTGCTGCCTCCTGCCCTCCGCAACCCGAAGGCTAACGATATCCTAAGGCTAGACCAGTGTCAGGATATTAGAGGGTACTGACTTTTCTAATAACGACTGCCATAGATGTTCATGGCAGCTGGGACAGACGGCTTAACGTGCTCTCCGAGGCACGGAGCAGGCGATAATTGTCAATCAATAGGCACATAATTTCGAAAAGTCATAACTTCCGAAAATCAGTGTTGCGCGACGTGGGTTTGAACCCGAGACCCTTTGCATTGCAGTGTGTTGGTCTCCCCACTGAGCTATCGCTGCTACTAATAAGTATACTTAATAATAAATTAAATACGTATTACGGTAGAGTTGCCATGAATTTCACCGTGACAAGTAAATACATATAGCATCCTTAACCGGTCGTATACCGCCGGCTCGCATACCAGCCGGCAGATTTGTACCCGTCGTAGGCCGGTGGCTCGCATGCGAGCCACCAAATTGGCGCCAAAACGCCGCGCGCCGCCTTCGCTTTAGCTTAAGCTAACGTAAAACCAATTTGGTGGCTCGCATGCGAGCCACCGGCCTACGACGGGTACAAATCTGCCGGCTGGTATGCGAGCCGGCGGTATACGACCGGTTAATAAAACAGAGACTTATCTCAGTATTTTTGATTAAACAAATTTGAACTCTATTGAAAAGATTTAACACAAATATAATATTAGAATTTAACATATACAATTAGAGTTCAAATTGGCTTACTTTCAAATTTCGAGTTAAGTCGCTGTTTTATTAAGAGTGCGATATATAAAACACTAGTAATACACTCTCTGCGATGAATTTTGTAACTGGTTCATATTAATGCGTATGTTATTGAAATATTATAAGAAGGAAAACCAAGTCAATAAACTGTATTAATTATTACATTACATAATAACTTAGCGTTAAGCTATTAAATTTATTCAAAATGGCAACCAAACATCTAAACTCGTTTCAGAAAATAGATATCTATTGCAAAATAGGTATAATTACAATAAGATTGGAACATTACCTACGAAATCGCCGACTTTCAATTAACAATTAATTTAAATATTTCGTGATTCCTATGTATAATGAAATAGTCATTTAAAAATAATTTTATTTTGAAAATATTGTTATTGTAGTTATAATATTATTTATAATAACATTTAATTATTCATTTACAATTTGCGTACAAAGCTAAGTCATTTATTGTTTTCTCAGATTCGTTGCTTTGCCATATTTACGCGATATTTACTACTTTTGATAATTTAAATACAAATCATATTTGGTATAAACTCACGCATCTAAACAAATAAATATCGTCAAATTTGACTTTGCCAATAATCTGTAAAGTCTTAGAATACCAGACATCATTAAAAATCTATTGTCTGACCACCGCACCGGTGTGTCGCTGCGACTCAATAGGTTAAAAATATATCAATGAAATCAAATGGTTATATGCATAAAATACGATTATTTGAAATAGTTTGTCGTTTTTTCGCCCTCTATGACGTAGTGGTTAGTGTAACCGACTGCCACGCCTAAGTAATCCCAAATTCCCGAATGTATTTACCAAAAAAAGTATACAAGTATATATGTATGTTGATCCATTGTCTAGTACCCATAGTACAAGCTCTGCTTAATTTGGTCTAGATGGTGTTGTGTGTATGTGACAGAATATTATCATATTATTATTACAGTTTGTATGAAAAGATAATGTTTCTATTACTCATAGCTAAAAACCCAATAGTTACGTACGTATTAAATTTCAAACGACATGGCATTACTCATAAAAACAATTTTTACTCAACAGCTAAAACACTAATTCTTGTCATCATTCAAACGTACAATTTTTTGTTGAGGTTCAAATAACGGTATGCCTAACCTAAAAGTCTTATATTTTGAGATACAAGTTATCTTTTACATTTATTTAACTTGCAATGTTTGTTAATTTAATTTATATAGTTCAAATTGTAGTAAATTTCAATAATAGTAGTGTTATAGTTCAAAATTATGTAATATAAGTGATTTAAAATAAACAACACGACAAAATCAATATAGTTTAATTTCAATGTTTGTTTAGGTCAAAATTTGAACCAGTTCTCGTAGCCGATTAGGCTTAAATTTGGAATTTATACATAAACCTGATGACAATGCAATATTGCAGTTAGGACCTGATGCTGCTGCCAAGGCGTTCTGCAGACCACTTAACAGTCATATAATTTTTAAATTCGTTACATTTGTCTTGACCTAAAAGGTTGTTTTAAAATATGTTTTACTACAATTAATGTATTTATAACAGATACTAGCTGACTCGATAGTCGTTGTCCTGTCAATCTATACAAAAATACATTTCTGGTAATTAAATTCAATGTAAAATCGTCAATCAATTTGTTTTCATATAAAATACCATTTAAATTTTCGTAATTTCCCGCGGATTTAACACAAATTTTCTTTCATACAAACCTTGTCCTGACAATTAAAAACACAATAAAAAATTCTGCCAAATTGATCGAGCTCTTCTTCCTAAATGATGCTCTGTCATACATGTGGCAATTTATATTTATTTATATAAATAAAAGATATACAGACTAAAAAAACAAATATCTCCAGAATATAACCTCTTTTGTGTTTATCATTGTGACGACATGTAAAAATAAAAATAATTAATAGTTACTCACCGGGCAACGTCTGAGCGCATACCGCCGTAAGGCTTATTAATAATAAACACAACACTTGCATTATTACAAAATAATATTTATCACTTATTAATAAAACACTGTAATATTAATAAACCAACATATTAAAACACTATTTTTATAATATAAGGACACACGACCGACAGGTCATCGGTATTTCAGTGTTGCAACGTTTGATTTTAATTACCTTGTAGTTTTCCTTATATATATTTACTAAACATACGTGCTACTAGTGTGAATGGTGTAGCCGTAATAAGTACAGATGCTATATCGCACTCTTAATAAAACAGCGACTTAACTCGAAATTTGAAAGTAAGGTAATTTGAACTCTAATTGTATATGTTAAATTCTAATATTATATTTGTGTTAAATCTTTGCAATAGAGTTCAAATTTGTTTAATCCAAAATACTGAGATAAGTCTCTGTTTTATTAAGGATGCGAATTATGCTTATATGCACGACTGATAATGTGACCCATCGCCTGAGGAGGAAAGAGGATTTCCCCTTAACATTGGAAAACATCTTAGTGGTCGCGCGCGGTACTACGTCACGAAGTTTTCGAAATTATTATTGCGTACACAGATTCACGCATATAAAATATATCGCTGAAGAGGTAAGCAGTTGCGTATATTAATTGTTATTATTTATATTGTTTACGTCGCAAACAGTTGGCTGTTGCCATTATGGTGAAGTGATGAGGGGGCAAGGTAAATGCCGGGCGGCCATATCCCAGAAATTGTATTTGTATTTAAGTTACCTTATCTCAATTGCCTTTATTGTTTACAGATGGTTCTGAAACTGGCTGGAAAATAGGAGAACAGGTAAATAATAATAATAATAATAATAATAAAGTTTATTTATTTTCTTTCACAAAGGTTAGGTACTTATACTAGGCATATATTATTATGACATTAATTAACAAGATGTACCTTTGTGAGAGACTGGTTACCAGGCTCCCTACATACATCGAATCACAGATAGTGGAAACTATGTGAAGTATAAAGTGATTGAACTAATACTAAGTAAAATAAATAAATGAAAGTGACGTTAAACAAATTTAAGTTACAAATATTAATGTGTGTGTGTGTGTGTGTGTGTGTGTGTGTGTGTGTGTGTGTGTGTGTGTGTGTGTGTGTGTGTGTGTGTGTGGGTGTGTGTATGTGTGTGTGTGTGTGGTTGCGCGGGCGCGTCTTATGTGAAAGAGAGTGTGTGTGTTGTGAGTGTATGAGTGCGTGCGAGAGTGCGTGTGTGTGCATGGATGTAAATGAATATGCATGTATCGTTTATTATCTAATAGTTAATTATTATCGATTTCTTAACATATTGAGTAGCAGCGGAACACTGGCGGCCGGACACTAAACGGATTTCAATGATTTCTGGCATTCCAACAATTATTTAAAGAAGGAAGTAGAGAAATACATTGTGAGGAAACTTGCAATCTGAGGTGTTCTCAAAGATGGGTGTTGTCTGCCAATATGGTCGGTGGTGCTAGTCATTTACTTTGCTATGGGGCATTTTTTTTAATAGTACACTATTTAATTACAACGGGTAATGCGATTTCAGTGAATGAGGTTATGGGTTCATCACTATGGTACTATTGAGGGGAAGCATTCCTAACACAAGTATATCAGCTTAGCTGAAGGGAATACCAATAATACTAGGGTCTGTAAACCAAATTTACGGGAACCATTAAAACAATGCTGTTGTTTGCACTAAAGAAGAAGTGGTTAAGTCTTAGACTTACAATAATTCCTACAATATATTACTAAAGTACCTCATTAGGTACTTGAGAGAAGATACAATATTTCAATAGAATACTATTGTATTCTATTAAAATATTGTATCTTGTCTCAATCCATCTCAAATAATCTAAAACTAAAACTCTAAATCTTTCTTTTTTAATTGTCTGTAGTGTTTTTAAGCATGTTGTGATTTCTTGTAATCGAGAAAATATAAAACCTGATTTTAATTAACAAGATGTATTGATTGGAACATTGTATTTTCTGCAAGAGATCTTAAATAAATTAGAATACCATCCTCATAACTGTCGAGGCATATTTTTTGTGGCTAGCCGTGTAATACTATATAAAACTAATATAATAAGAATTGCCAAGAATATGGTACGTATTCTTGCAAATAGAAAATCTATTCTCTAATAGAGTTATAGATACATAAGTTAACATTAATCCTATATTTAATATTATAAATGCAAATTCAAGTTTATTTTCTTGTTACACTTTGACGCCTTAACTACTTGACCGATCACCATAAAACTTCGCATTCATGTTGCCACGGTTATACAGAAGGACATAGAGTGCTTTTTATCCAGAAAAAAACTTTTCTCGAGAGATTCTGCGGACAATGTTGAGTTATAATATGAAGAGCCCGTGCTTGGTATCAGGTCGGGTGGGGCTTTTCTGATACAAATTTCTCATTAGCACAACGGTGTCTGTAAATATTCTTAACGGTAAAAGCCTCGCTGCCTTTTACGAAGTACTTAAATCGTGACTAAATAACAAATTGTGGGAAATTTTAATGACTGTTATATATAAACAACGAATCGTGCGCTTACATAAAGTTCTTGTGGGTGAAAATAATTACCACAGTTAAGGAAAAATCTCCCATCTTGGCAACTCTGTTAATAAGTGGTTTATATAAATTAATAGCATTTTTATTTTAACTTTATTTTCAAGCCTATAAGGTTGTATTTTAAATGTATTTTGGAATATGAGTGCAATGGCGCGGTCATTGTAAAGATAATTAGACGTAAGTTAACATGCACTGAGAACAAAATTGCGCTACAAGTTCCACCTGTTGTATATAATGTTGTCCTTTTGTTCTTATAGTAATCGTTTTGCAGCCAGAACTAGTATTAAGTATCATAATACGTGTATAGCGGGAGACTGTTTGTATAATCTTTATATTACAGAAACAACAGGCACAAAGAACACGTGGACTCGGAACAACTATTGGTATGTCACACAATTTTTTGTTTTGCTTGGCGATTGAACCTATACCTTTCAGTGCGGCATAGTGTCAAAATGACCGCTGCGCCATCCATAGATGTTAGTAAGTAGGTTTGCTGTAGGTATATCGTGTTGAAAAGTATGTTTATTCACAAAGTAACACATATAAACGTTAAATTGATCGATGCTTTTTATAACATACTTCTTTAAAAATATGCTCTCACTGGTTTTTTAGTTGCTTAATATGTTAGAGATATGATTAGGATACTTTTAATCCAGAAAAAGTGCTGTTACTAACATAACCTAACGTACATTTACGCAAGCGAAGCCGTGGGCAAATTCTAACATAAACTAAAGAGAAAATTAAACAACAGAATTAAAAAGCGTCATAATATTTGCACGTTGCCAATGCGGAGGACCCCATCGTCATCAATTGGCAACGTGCCCAGAAGACTGTCAACATTGTCACATTGAATGACAATACTTATTCTTTGTGCTAAGAAAATACCAGCACTCTGGTCACGCGAAGCGTCGATCAGCCGCTTAGCTAAGTCTCTATAACCAGACCTAGCACTTGGGCCTCATGTAACCAACTGTATTGATTTTGTTGCGGTTACGATTTTTAGGGTTTGGAGAGTTCTTTCATAACAACATCCAAACGAGTAAATAATTATCTTAATCGTCAAAAGTCAAATCCCACGATAGGAATAAGTTCTGCGTCGAGAAGTACTTTACATACGTTTAAACAATGCGCAACGGACAAAAAGAACATTCAGACTTAGAAAAATATTTGTCGATGTTTGTCTCCTGTGGGGATCGAACTCTCAAAGCTGAACTACTACTCCATCCGTGCACCCATATATGAAACTAGTCATATATATATGTATAATACTAGATTTTGCCCGCGGCTACACTCGCATTATTGTAGATTCTGTCGATAAATTTCTATCCCTAGAAATATCTGGAACAATACTTTTTCTGGATGGAAGGTAAATTTTGCATACACGTTGTCAGGGTGCAGAAAAGGATATACGGTACTATATCTTCTCCTGCACCCCTCACAAAGTGTATGCAAAATTTCACGATGCTCGGTTGAGCCGTTAAGGCGTGAAAGCATAACAAACTAACTCACATCCGCATTTATAATATTAGTTAGGTTTACTATTAATATAGGTATACTAACTGGATTCAATTTCGACTTCTATAATATTTTTACACAGTGACATATAGCCTTGCCTCATACGAATGTTAAATTAACCGGTTTTACAATACGAACAAATAATAATTTTTGGAATCTTCGTTTTGGTTCCTCAAACTTTGGCGATCAGAGTTCAAAAACCAAACATTTATGTTTATCCTCGAGAGGGTACGCAGTGTACCTGCACAGAGCTAGAATTCCTTAAATCTCTACGTAATAAAGTTTAAATTATGATATATTATGTATATGTGTATATATCTGTAATTGTTGTATGCAGCTGGCTTGACGTCCGTAACGTTGGTCTCTATTGAAAATAATACGACAGTATTATCGCAATATCAATGCTGGGTCATTGAATGGAGACCAATAATTGTTGCCACAATAACTATGTATTCTGTCATCTTGTATGTCATCTCTTTATGTAAACCATAATATAATATAATTGTGTTTGATTTTATTTTACTCTAGTATAATAATAACCGATGTGGTTATTAGTAACTTATGTATGTAGTAGTCTTTGTGGCAATAAAGAATGATTTCTTTCTTTCTTTCTTTAGATGTTGCCCGCGGCTTTGCATGCATAAATGTAGGTTAGGTTAGAAGCAGTAGTTTATCCTGGATGAAAGATACCCTATGTCCTTTTCTGTTACCCTAACAACGTGTATGCGAAATATCATAATGATCGGTCGAGTAGTTAAGGCGTGAAAACGTAACAAACAATCAAACTCACATTCGCATTTATAGTTAGGATTAAATTACATAATATGTTACTTTTAAACTAATGGGCGTCAAAAATTTTGTGCCTAAACTATTTTGCAATTTATATTGGAATAATTCGAGCTTAAAAGTATTGCAATACGTATGAAAGAGAATACGTGAAAGAGATAGCTACTAGTCGACTTGCGCTTTAAATATTTTGCAGGAGATGTTCTTCATCCGATTTTGTTTTGAGAACAATGTAATAAAACCGGTCGAGTCGCACTCGCACACTTAAGGTGCCGTACCCTAGTACAAGATACATACACTATACAGGATGATTTTGAAATCATGTAATTCCTTTTAACCACACATTCTACTGGTGGTATAGAATAACCCTGACCATATATTTATTTTATTTAAATTACTTTTTTACTTTTTTTACTCCAAGCCTAGAAGTATAAAAAAGAATAGGCATCAATTCTAAATGTTAGAATTAATGCCTATTTTCTTTTTATCATTTATGAGGTACGAATCATGAATGTAATCAATAGGTACCTAAGTACTTAAATATGAGTCACAGTTACAGTTACAGTACCCGGCGATAAACATTGCACATCGACCTTTGGAAAGAGACAATCGGCTAATTTCGGCTTCGTAGAGCGTTATCTCTGTCGCACACTACCTATGTGACGTTTTGTCAGTCGTTGTTCAAGTGCGATAGAGTGCGGTCGCGTCCAGTTCAAAATATATATTTAGAGTCGTTAACACTCCCAAATTTAAATAATTTAAAGTTGTACTATGGTATCTTTAGGAAAAAAAGGGAAACCTTTACGAGGTCAGTCACGTGAAATTATCTACATTGTTTATAAATATTTTGTAACAGAAGCTGACAGATTAAAAAAAAATGAAGATGAAAATGTAAGTTGTTATTTTAAGAAGGTTTAAGAGCGAGTTGCAAATGCCACTGGAATTTCAAGAAGAACTTTGAACAATATATTAAACGAAGTCAGTACTGAAACGCATTCTACTGTAATTAAGCTCAGCACTCCAAAAAAAGGGAGACCAAAAAAGCATTTTCGTTTGGATATGGACGATTTTGATTATGATGTTGTTCGAAGAATGGTGTATGATTTTCACTTATTTAATGAACTGCCAACAATAAAATCATTGAAACCTAAATTATCTGAAGCTATTAATTACAATGGGTCTGAAAAGACGTTGAGAAAAATACTTCACGAGATGGGATTTCGGTTCACTAAAATGGAAGATAATCGAAAAGTTCTAATGGAAAAGTACGATGTAAGTCTCAAACGAATGGAATACCTCGATAAAATACGCAAATTTCGCGAATCAGGAAAAAATATCGTCTACATGGATGAGTCTTACATACATACATCCCACACTAAAGGGAAATCTTGGAGTGATGATAAGAAAAAAGGAATAAAAAAGCTAATTTCAAAAGGTCAACGTTTGATAATAGTTCATGCGGGAAATGAAAAAGGCTTTGTACCCGGTACCTTTTTAACGTATAAATCCACGGACACTACATGTGACTATCACAATGAAATTAATAACGATAACTACGAAAAATGGGTGGGTTATCAATTAATCCCAAATATACCCAGTGATTCTGTTCTAGTTATCGACAACGCACCCTATCACAACAAATATGTTGAAAGACCCCCCAACTCAAACACCATTAAACAGGAAATGATCAACTGGTTAAACAGACACGAAATTCCAGTTGATCCAAAATTAACAAAATCCCAGATTTACGCTATTATATGTCAGCACAAGGAGAGGTATACAGAGTTCTCCGTGGAAAAAGTACTTGCCGAACATGGGCACACTGTGTTGCGATTGCCACCATATCATCCGCATTTTAATCCAATTGAAAATATATGGTCTCAACTGAAAGGCTATGTAGCCTCTAGAAATGTGGGTATGAATTTAACTACAGTAAAAACATTATTGACTGAAACATTAAACATGATCGGGGCTGAAGAGTGGAAAAAGGTTTGCGATCATGCAATCAAATGTGAGAATGAATATAGAAGCATTCAACACGGTTTAGACAATTACACTGATAGACTAGTGATAAATACGGCTGACACTGACAGTGATATTGACCTCTTTGAGAGCACAGATAGTGAAATGGAAGTAATTGAGAATTATAATTATTATTATTTTTATTACAATGTCTCATTTTAACAATAGGTATAATAGTGTTTATTGTGTACACTACAGCTGTAATTTTCCAAAATAATTAAATACGTAAACATAATGTGAACATGTTTTTTTTTAATTTTATTTTACCCCAACCTAAAGCCATCATTTATAGAAAAATTGGTGTAATTTATACAAAGAATAAAAATAATTATCAACAGAAGCAAATCATAATTGTTTTAACAGCTCCTAATAGATACCGGACTGTTTGTATTTCGTGCGACAGAGATAACGCTCTACGAAGCCGAAATTTGCCGATTGTCTCTTTCCAAAGGTCAATGTGCAATGTTTATCGCCGGGTACTGTAGTTTAAGAACGTATAAAAACAAACTAATTAAAATACAAGGAAATATAATCTATGTCTAGTTAAGATATTATTGCTTAGCATCGCTTTTGTCTAGAAACGTGCACAGAAAGCTGTCAGCATTGGCACGTTGAATAAGTTTAAGACCAACTTTCCTTCAGTATTTTGTTTGTAAATACCTCTCAGAGCTTGGTCGTAGCTTTATCAAATCAAATCAAATCAAATCAAATCAAATTTATTTGTTAAACACAGGTGATAATGAGATGTTACAAATAATAGACGTGCAGTTCTGCGTCCTGCCAATGTTGGCGTACAAATATTTACATGATTATACAAAACATATTAAAAAAAGGTAATGAAATATACACAAATACACAATTCTTTAAAAAAAGCAGACCTAAAAACTAACACAGTTTATGGAAAATACATTAAAAATAAATTTTATATAACATTAAATGTTGTCGTTCAGGAAGTCTGTAACTGAATAATAACACTTTTCAGTCAACAATATTCGTAATTTTTTTCTGAAAAGGCTTATATTAAGTGTTTTTATTGTTTCCGGCAGTTTATTATATATTTTCGGCGCTAAACAAAACACACTTTTCCATAGGAGCGCTGTATGAACCTTACGAATACATAATATATTGTGTTTACGTCTACTGCGTGTGACGACATCTGACATTTTAAGTAATAAATAAATGGGGATTTTTCTTCACAAACAATGCTACTTCATATATAAACATAGATGGAAGTGTCAAAATTTTATATTGAATGAAATACGGTCGGTTTAAGATCGCAATAATAACAATGTACCTCGGTACTTTTTCATATGAATAATCCATTCAAATAATATGTACTACGTACTACAGCCTAGTAGAAAACCGTAGGACTGCCACCCAGAGGTCTCGAGTTGGATCCCAAGGCGCGCATCTCTGACATTTTTAAGTTATTGTTAATTATCGCTCGCTTTAACGGTGAAGGAAAACACTCTGAGCAAACTTGCATGTCTAAGAGTTCTCAATAATGTTATCAAAGTTATGTGAAGTCTGCTAATCCGCAATGGGCCAGCGTGGTGGACTATGGCCTAACCCTTCTCGTATTGAGAAGAGGCCCATACCCAGCAGTGGGACAGTTTAATACAGGGCCAATATAAAAAAAAGAAAACAAAACGTACTAGAGGAAACATCTCAACCCAATTGTTACTTTCATGTTCTCTAACTCTCTTAGTAGATTCCCTTTTTTTTTGTGCTAAGAAAAGTTCAAGTAACATTCCCCATCGCCGGTTTTGGGACGGGCGATGGAGATATGTCGGAATCCAGCCCCTAAGATGGAAATTTGGGCTGAACCGACTAAAACCTCAAGGTGTTCCTCACACCTTTATGGCGGAGCCGCGCGGTTCGCTCTCGCATGCAAATCGCGACCCCCTCAAAGGTTCGACCCGCCAATGGACGTGGCGGGTCCCACTCAACCGTCACACAAATTCACAAAACTCTCTTAGTAGTAAGTGAACTGGTAATGAGTTAAGTTAACGGTAATAAGTTCAGTAACATAGGCCAAGCATCGCAGCGTTTAACAAATTAGAAAACTTATCAAAGAACATAAAAAAAAAACAATTCAATCGGTTTATTGAGAATACAGGTTACAATACATACATAATACATAATATTTGGTAATAACGAACATTTCGTACAGCTATATTCCGCCATTTGGCATGCAATATATTCATACATTTATAGGATTATTTTATAATTCAAATATAGGTATGTCTAAGTGAATAAAAAGTAATAATATTAAAAGTCCTAATTCTCTGCGACAGTCGTTATCTCATCATGGGACTAACGCGATATCGGAGGGCACAGTACACTAGCTTTTAAACTATCACCTTCGCCTTGTGATATAAACAAAAAATGTATCACCAGGTTGAATAAAAGCGCACAAACCGCAGGGCAACTTGTGGCGAGCTCAATGTGAGTGGTGACACTGCGGTCCTGAATGCCTCAGAGAGTCGGTTAGGGCCTCGTCCCCGCCTTGCCGTTACTCGTTGGCTGGGGTGGAACTTCAAGAGCGCCGGTAGGACTCTCAACTCTGGCTTGCCTTGGTCGGCCGGTTAGAGGGGAGCCGCTAGAGCTATATGATTTAGGGGTGGAAGTGTCATTTTCAGGGACATAACTACGGGGAAACCAGCTCCGGGTCTCCGTTGTCACGAAAGCCGTGATGGTAAAACCGGCGCTGCACCGCTCGACACCCCTAGCGGCTCGCAGCGGTGTTGCCCTCTGCTGCTGGCTTGTATGCCTATGGTGGCTATTCAGGGGGCCCATCTAGTGAGTTGGCGAGTCACTGTCTGCCCATTGCATTGATGCTATTAGAGTGTTCAGGGCAGACGCCATTTTTCATTCATAGTTACCAGTATATCAGTCCACCAAACACCCATACCCATAGCCCATATATTAGAATCCATACGTAGCAATAGTCCTACGCCTGCTGCGGCTTGTGCCGCTATCGGTGCTCCATCCCACCTTTGATTAAAACTCTCGAAGGGCCTCTTCACGTTGGACACATGTCTCCGTGTAAGCCTCCCAAACGGCCAGGTATTTTCCTAACGTATTAGGGAAATACTCGTGAAAGAGAAATAAATAATAATAATATAATTAGGCTTCAAAATATATACAGACAATTTTCATTTTATTTTTTTATGTCTGAGCTTTATAATATCATTAAGTAATTAAATTTATTATCAAAATATTAATGTATGCTATAGTATGCCTTATTGATAAGTAATTGCTTCAATTTAAGTTTTAACAAATCTGTGATGGATCATTGTAATATGTTCAATGGTAAATGATTATGGATACGTGGTGCTATACATGCTATTGTTTAATTGGGCTGTTTTGTTGGTTACGAGCCTGTACGCCCCTTGACTTTCGCCCCTTTCATAAAAAGACGCAGCTATTTTTGGGTGGATTTTAAGAAGAAACCTAACAAATACCTATTAGGGGGCGAACCTTGAGGGGTGAACGAGCTCTTAACTGTTTTTTTATACGGAAGATTGACTTTACAAATTAGTAAGATACAAACGTTTCAAATTTGGTAATAGCAGTACCTAATGATCAAATGCCAGGCATGCACGATACGAATTGCGACGTGACCGCTATTCAAATGCAGTTCACCGAGAGAGATATCCTCAATAGACCTCATTTTTAATTGTAGTTGTTTAATTGGTCACCTCGCTACCACTACTTTGCCGAGTGTTGTGGGTTCGAATCCCACATGGGATAAAAATTTGTGTGATCTACAAATAATTGTTTCAAGTCTGGATGGTCTTTGTCTGTTGATTGGATGTTTGTAAAGGTCCTCGCGATAAGGATGACTAACAAGCGCTGAAGTTGTATTTTTTAAAAGACAGAAAGATTTGAAACGAAGGAATAAGAGAGTTAGGTAGTGTAGTAGACTACGTTTAGGTAAATTAGGGAGTCAAGTATTAAAAAGTAGCATGATTATTGTTCCTACTAGGTATGCGAGTATCCGGAACTAGCGCGCAATGCAGATCTTATATAAGTTCTTCTTTCTTCTCTCTTAGCCTTTATTATTCCCAAGTCACTTGGGGTCGGCTTTTCTGGTCTAACCGGATTTGACTGGATATTAGTTTTTACACGGAGCGGCTGCCACCTGACCTCCGCAACCCAAAGGCTAACAATACCCTAAGGCTAGACCAGTGACAGGATATTAGAGGGTACTGACTTTCCCAATAACGACTGCCATAGATGTTCATGGCAGCCGGGACCGACGGCTTAACGTGCTCTCCGAGGCACGGAGCAGGCGATAATTGTCAATCAATACGCACATAATTTCGAAAAGTCATATAACTTCCGAAAGTCAGAGGTGCGCGACGTGGGTTCGAACCCGAGACCCTGCTAAATCGCTGCTTAATAAGTATATAAGTATAATAAATAAAGTATAATAAATAACTACGACATAGGTAGTTATATTATAATTATATACTTATGACAGTACATATAAAAATTTCGTACCTACTGTGTGGTACGCATGCGTAATGCACCACATGTCACCAGAATGCATCTGTGTGAGTGTCGACCGCATACGTACACACTTGACACACACACACACGTCGGCGTCAGTCTGTGACGAAGAGCGCTCCGATCTAAAGATTTTGTCCCGCGGACGCTCAGGTTGTGGAATGAACCCCTGCTGAGGTTTTCCCACGAGACTACAGTATGGGGTTCTTCAAAATGGGCGTTGTAAAGTTTTTACAGGGTCGGCAGCGCGGAAATGATGCCTCTGGTGTTGCAGGCGTCCATAGGCTACGGTGACCACTTACTATCAGGTGGGCCGTATGCTTGTTTGCCACTTTAATGTATAAAAAGTGTCGGCATTGGTCAGGTAGAATTCTCTGCCGAAAATCGGTAGACCAAGGATGAGCTTGAAGGAAGGCACGCCGTGGTCCGTCATGTAGTTTATGGTGAACTCCTGAAACATAATAAGTCCATCCTTACTAATAGAATTTGCTTTGACGCCTTATCTACTGACCGACCATCATGAAACTTCGCATTATGTACATTGTCAGAGGTCTGTACCATTTCTGGATGAAAGGTACCATGTACATACATATGTCCTTTTCTGTAAAAGGACATATGTACATGTATATACCTTTCATCCAGAAAAGGTACTGTTACTAACCCAACCTACATTTATGCGAGTGAAGCCGCGGGAAAAATCCGGTAATAAAAGAAATAAATGTCCTACACAGACCAAGAAGTTACTTCATATGACGGGAGATGGCGCTGTATGATCCTTAATTGTATTGTTATGAAATGCTGCTTACACGTTTTCAGGGGTACAAAAAATGACATAGTGTACCTTTTATTAACAAAAAAGTACAGCAGCTATAACCTACTGGGAAACTCTTGGACTGCCACACTGAGGTCTCGAGTTTAATACCAAGCATATTTTCACAGTATATATATATAAATAATTATTTATTTATATATATCTTCAATATCAGCCCTGTATTAAACTGTCCCACAGCTAGGCACGGGCCTCTTCTCACTGTGAGAAGGATTAGTTATATATAATAGTTAATATTATTTTATTATTTAAGTCAAATAGTCACATTAACCAACCAAACTCTAAATAACAAAGAACTTTTATAATTTACTCAAATATTCATACGATACAAGCGTTTCAAATCTGGTAGTAGAGGTAATTGTCACATGACAGGAAAAGGATGCACGAAACATATTGTGACGTAACCCTATTTAAACACTGCTGTCCGAGGGAGAAAGCATGATATCACTACAGCCCACTTTAACTTAAACCCAAATTTATAATATTAATTACGTCCTTATTTTGCAAACAATTATAATACTACATATTTGTACAATAAAAAAATCTTTTGATTGTTATTTGCTCTTGTGTGTAAAATAATGTACAAAATCTATCATAGGCAATCAAACATACCCTATTGCACAATTTTACGCTACTGAGATCACCCAACACTACCCGTAAATAAACCTGAAACTTTAGCGTCTGCAAACTTAAACACAGATATATGATTTACGATTACTAGTACGAAATGTTTTAAAAATAAAGTACTAAGGTGTTAATATATTATCCGATGCGTAAATTAGACCCTATAAGGTCACTACAACATTAAATGGTAACCCAGTTACTGCGTTTCGTCCGGTAGGTAAGTGTTTCGATGGCTTACATACATATTGTTACAGCCAGTGCCATCTCTCGGCAAGTTCCTTCTAATAATTTATTACAGTGCCATCTATTGACGTCTTACTGAACTACGTAGCTTGTTAGTACGCAAAGAGTAGAGAGAGCGCTAGAACTTTCTCGTATAATTTAGAAACGCTTGAATCACATATAAAAACGAAGCCACCGCACCGGCAGAGTCAGTTTACAATCATAAGCGGTCAAGTATTCATCGAAGCGAACGGAAGCGAAAATACCACAGAGTTTGGAGCAGTTACAGTGGAAAAGTGTAGTATAGTGTGTGTTGTGTTTTAAATTGAGCTAGAACAAAACGAGATTTAGTCGGTAATATTGTTTAAATTCTTATTCCCTCGAACCTGGCACGTAACTATATGTACCAAACCACCAATAGCATTTTTTTAATAAGGGTTATAAAGAACTTTGATAGGATATCAGTACTAGTGGCGAACAGAAAAATACTCCAAATTTTTTTTCTTTCGTAGCTATTATTCATCATAGGCCAACAGCTTGTCTATTAGAGTTCTTACTTTTTCCTTATTAACAATACAATACAAAACCCGCATTAGTAATCAAGCTCTTGGTCGCAGGGGACATTACGAACATTACAATTAATAAACACAAAGTAAGTATACCCAGACTTCGACACAAAAGATCCCACTGGGTCGAAGTGTCGCCGGTCTACACTGACTGGCTCCCGTAATAAGATAAGATAAGATACCCAGACTTGGAGCAATGGTTTGAGAACACACAATTTTATTTTTTATTTTTTTCGTACCGTAATGGGAAATAATTTAATTCTTTTTTTTTACTGTTTTGTTAGGCATTCGTACCAACAGCACTCGACGTGGAGACAGTGGAAAACCAATCACTTGACCGCTATACTATCCCTCCTTTGTTGTATAAAAACAATTGGATGCAGCCGAAACTGGGGTAATACCAAAACTTAATTTAGTCTGACGTTTACGCGTATATAGAAATGATCAAATCATCGAAATTAAACTACTCAATACGGATTTTATCGCGTTGTTTATTTGAAAAACACAATATTTATAATATTATTTGTTTCTCTTTTTTGGGTATTTTCCTAACATGTTAGGAAAGACCCGGTCCTTTGGGAAGCTTACACGAGGACATGGGTCCAACATGCAGAGGCCCTTAAGCTACAGAGGGCAACACTGGTGAGAGCGGTGCGGCGCCCATTTCACCATCTTCATCTTAAAAATGAAACTTCTACCCTCGAGCATATAGCTATAGCGGCCTCCCTCTGACCGGCAGACCAAGGCAAGCCAGAGTTGAGAGTCCTATGGGTGTTCTCGTAGTTCCACCCTAACCAACCAGTAAATGTAACCCGAAGAGGAGGTCCTATCCGACTCTCTGAGGCATTCAGGACCGCAGTGTCGCCACACACATTCAGTTCGCCACAAGCTGCTCTGTGCGCTTAAGTAAACCTGGTGATATATTTGATGTTTATATCACAAGGTGAAGAAGAAGATGAAGATAGTATTTTAAATCTAAAATACTCTGTCCTCCGAGATCGCGTTAGTCTCATGATGAGATAACGACTGCCCCAGAGGGGTAATATTTATATTATTACTAACTTTTGCTCGCGGCTTCCCCCGCGTGGTACCTACCTCAATAAAAAGTAGGCTATGTCCTTCCTAAGGTTTTTAACCATATCTATACCAAATTTCATTTAAATTGATTGAGTGGTTTAGCCGTGAAAAGGTAATAGACAGACAGACTTTCGAATTTATAATATTAGTAAGGAATATTGTCTTCTATTTACGCGAATATTATTCATTGAAATTAAACTGCTATATACGGCTTTTATCGCGTTGTTTATTTGACACTTTATTACAAAATTTTGAAAATTGTTACACTACTACTACTATTAAACTTTACTAATTTTTAAGCTAATTAAATTATTATTAAACTATTTAGATTTAATTTAATTTTACACTTTCCCCGACGTTTCGGTTGCTTTTCAGCAGCCATAGTCATGGGGAGACTAAGATGGCAGTTGTCTCAATGTTCCAGTGTAGTTATTTCAAAGTACCCAAACATAATTTAATCATTGGTGTTTCTATTTACGCAGAATGAGCTCAAAGTATCATGAAGTCTAGCTGTGGTTTGCTTCTTCTTGGGTTTGACTATTTTTATTACTGGATCCCAAGCTGGTGGTACATTCCAACTATCTTCTCTATTAAAATTAGGATGTTTTTTGATTTCAATAGCCTCGCGAAGCATCCTTGGTAGGAATCGGTGTTCTTTAGCGAGAATCTGTGGTTTGTCAAATCTCAGGTAGTGGTTGGTCCCCTGTTGCACATGTTCACACACAGCAGACTTCAACGAGCGTTGGTGTTCTACATCAGCTATGTGTTCTTTTATGCGGGTGCCTATGCTTCTCTTGGTTTGACCAATGTATGAGAGTCCTCAGTCACAATCTATTTTATAGACCCCTGCATCTTGTAAAGGTAGTTGGCACTTGACGGATGGTAAAAATTGACTTATCTTCGTTGGCGGCTTGAAGTATGTGTTGATTGAAGCTCGCTTCAAGATGTAGCCAATCTTGTCAGTGACACCCCTTACATAAGGCAGTATAGCAGGCTGGCGCTCGACTGTGGCTGGCTTTTCTCGGGATCTGTGACAGCGGCGCGGCTGTTGGAGCTTGTTGTCTTGCAGTACTTGCTTGACATGTTGAAGCTCGGCGTCCAGGTGTTTCATGTCACAGATCCCATGGGCTCTCTGAAAAAAAGACATTCCCACGGTAGCAAACTGTTTAGGATGGTGGTGAGATTCACCGAGTACCTATTTGTATGGGTCTTTTTCCTATATACAGTGTGGCTCAAAGTATGATCAGGATTTCTGATGACAAGTACATCTAAGAAAGCTAATGAATTATTTGCCTCTAATTCCATAGTAAATTGGATGTTATTATTAATGGAATTATATATTATTATCTGACATATATATGGAGGACTTCGAGGCTCGAGCTTTACATACTGCCCCCATCACACCCAGGATTTATAAGAGGTTTGTAGATGATACTTTTACAATATTACCAACAGATAATGCAAGTGTATTCCTAGAACATCTTAATAATTAAACACTGGAACATTGAGACAACTGCCATCTTAGTCTCCCCGTGACCATGGTTGCTGAAAAGCAACCGAAACGTCGGGGAAAGTGTAAAATTAAATTAAATCTAAATAGTTTAATAATAATTTAATTAGCTTAAAAATTAGTAAAGTTTAATAGTAGTAGTAGTGTAACAATTTTCAAAATTTTGTAATAAAGTGTCAAATAAACAACGCGATAAAATCCGTATATAGCAGTTTAATTTCAATTAGTAAGGAAGTAAGGATTATGTTCGGGGCCGACACAAAAGATCCCACTGGGTCGAAGTGTCGCCGATCTACACTGATTGGCCCCCGAAATAAGATAAGATAAGGATTATGTTTCTCTTATTATCACAGATTCTGATATTTTTCTAACACTTTATTAGAAAAATATCTGGCCATTTGCTTACACGGAGACATGGGTCCAACGTGAAGAGGCCCTTAGAGAGTATTATTATTTTGTTGTTTATTACATAATTTTAAAACTATTACATTACTACTGTTAAATTTTACTACTTTTAAATTATTTTACTATTTAGATTTACGCTTTTCCCGACGTTCCAATTGTTATTTTAATATCCAAGGGAGACTAAGATGGTGATACTAAGCAGCGATAGCTCAGTGGGGAGACCAACAGACTGCAATGCAGAGGGTCTCGGGTTCGAACCCACGTCGCGTACCTCTGGCTTTCGGAAAATACATGACTTTTCGAAATTATGTGCGTATTGATTGACAATTATCGCCTACTCTGTTCCTCGGAGAGCACGTTAAGCTGTCGGTCCCGGCTGCCGTGAACATCTATGGCAGTCGTTATTGGGAGAGTGTCGACACAAAAGATCCCACTGGGTCGAAGTGTCGCCGGTCTGCACTGACTGGCCCCAAGATAAGATAAGATGGTGATTGTATTTTCTAGTTATTTCAAAGTAAGTAGTAATTTAATTATTAATGTTCCTATTTACGCAGAGTGAGCTCAAAGTATATTATATATTAGGTCCTGCTATTTCCTGCGTAAAAACACACAAGCTCTCAAACCGGGTTAAAAAGTATTATATCTAGGATGGCCTTGTTTCATGCAAATCTGTTCAATGGCTTACACGTGTAAGATAATTATCATTTAGAAGCCTATGCGGTTGGGTTTTTTTGTATATACATTCTTGGCAGCTGCGCTTTATATAAACATGACTGATAACTGGTAACGTTGACCTCATAAGGAAAACAATTGAAAACTAAAACACGATTTCGTAAATAAAACAAGTTTCTTGTTTTTATTTACTACAATTTTTTGCCCGCGGCTACGCTTGCGTAAATGTTGGTTAATTTAGGTTAATTTCTGTGAGGAAGTCTTTTTTTATTTAGGAGGCGGCGCTTAAATCCTCTCCCCAACCGCAGAGTCGGGCGCCGGAGGGCGCGAGATGACCTCCAGCCACCCTGAGGTTTGACCTGCAGGTGGTGGGCTTCGTGGGCCAGCCCGCCACCCCATCAATACCAGGTCCAAGAGGCGGCGTGCGTGTTCCCACGCGCGCCTCTGTGTCGTGTTCGTCTCTTCTCAAGGAGAAGGACAGCAGGACTTTATAAAAGCAAGTAGCACCTAAAGGGTAAGTCTCTTTGTGTGGTGGCCAGCCGTTTTATACGACGCGGTGGGTCGAAATCACCGCGGGGTCGCGACCGCATGTGAAAGTGAATTGCGCGGCTGCGTCAATTACGGTTTTGTCGAAGAACACCGTGGTAGGTTTAGTTGGTATTACCATTCCACTATCATCATTTGTTTTACCCCGGTGAGTCAGACATAACCCCTCCGCCCGCCCCGCGGAGGGGTATGTATCAATGCATTCCCCAATGTAAAAAAAAATATGGTTTGTAACGTAACAGTACTTTTTTTCTGGATGCAAGGTAACCTATGCTCTTTTCTGTTCCCCTGACAACATATATGCGAAATTTCATGATGCATCATTCGCATTTATAATATTAGCTAGGCTTTGGATCCAAACGCGCACTTCTGTATAATGTTGTTGGTACATTAATATATAACGTGTAGCAATTAAAAATATTAAATCTGAACTAATATGTTTAAATCATCGTTTAATAGTATGAGGATAATTAGCCAAGTGTTGTTTCTGTAAAAGATGACTCACTGCAGTTCTCCTTGGTGCGACGTAGCATCGTACATCGGGAAAACCGCGGGACTGCAAGAATGTGTAAGATAAATTCAATAGTCACACACCACTGATCACACTTTGTCGGTGGCGATTTCTGGAATAGACAAATACGTTCAGTGGTTTTTGCGTACCACTGGAACAAACTGACAAATGTCTTATCAACTGCGCTACTGCTAATTTGTTTTCAAAATGTTTAACTAAAATGTAAATCTTTTCTCTAAATATGTTAGAACCAAACCGGCCGCATCGGCAGAGAAATATTTTATTAATTTAAATATGATCAGTTTTAACTTTATAATAGTACTTACAACACAGAACTCTGCTCGCCAAACTACACAGGTTATAAGCGAGATACGGTCATTAATTATTTAAAAAAATACTAAATTGGCAAACAAGCTTACGGCCCACCCGATGGTAAGTGGTCACCGTAGCCTACGGACGCCTGCATCACCAGAGACATCACTTGCGCGTTGCCGACCTTGTAAAAACCTTTCAACGCCCTTTTTGAAGAAATACTGTAGTCTTGTGGGAAACACTGAGCTTCCGCGGGAGAAAATTCCTTTGGAACCGCTTGGTGCGGCATTAATTATTTCAAACAACTCATCAGAACACAATCCATTATATAAGCGATAGAACAAACAAAGGGAGGCAAAGTACCGTCTGAGACTTAGTGGCTCAATACCGTCTGTGAGTTTGGCCTCATCGACAGTTCTCAAGGCTCGTCTCTGTACCGCCTCTTAAGGATCAAGTTGGTATTTTGGTGGTCCTGCCCAAAGACGACTGCAGTGCGCCATGTGAGGCCGGTCTTGCGACTTATATAGAAGCAGTCTTTCCCCCGCAGTGAAGTACCGCTTAGCTCTATTCTATTTGACGACTCGATGGCGTAGTGGTTAGTGTAACTGACTGCCACGCCTGAGGTCGCGGGTTCGATTCCCGCACACGTCAAACATTTGTGTGCATGAACATGGATGTTTGTCTTAGTCTGGGTGTTTCTATGTATAATATGTATGTATTTACAAAAAAAAAAGTATATATGTATGTATGTTTATCCATTGTCTAGAACCCATAGTACAAGCTCTGCTTAGTTTGGGCTAGATGGTGTTGTGTGTATGTGATAGAATATTATTATTATTATTATTATTCAGCACACCAAGCTTTTTGGAAGCCAGCTTGACCTTGCTCTCTAAATGACTGCGGTACTGTCCATCACTTGCGATGTCGAGGCCAAGGATTCGAATACTCTTGGACATGGTGAGAGACGTGTTCTGGAGACGTGAATGGGGTTTTCTTAGCGGTAAACGTGCAGGCTCGTGTCTTAGCTGGGTTAAACACGACTAAATTTAGTTTTCTCCATTCAGATACTCTATCCAGAGTATGCCCGATGTCAGACACAAGCCGTTCGCAGCTTTGCTCCACTGTGGACCAAGGGATATTAGCGCGGCCCGTGTAATAAGTATCCGCAGTTTTGTCATCCGTGTAGCAATTAATGCATGAATCAATGAATCAATTGACAACATATCATTAACATGAAGCAGGAACAGCGTCAGGGACAACACAGAGCCTTGCGGGACGCCAGTATATATGTCCATGCGGTTAGAGCAATCACCGTTAACCACAGTTTGTATGCATCTGCCGGACAAAAAGCTGGCAACCGTCCGTACGAAGCTTGGTAAAAAAGAAAGAGTGCTTTTTTCAGAGATGCATCCTCTCCGTGTTAACAAAAGGGAAGCGAGGAGATTATGTCGGGCTCACCCGGGGTAGCCCCAGGTACAGACTAAGCCTACCGTTGATCTTTGGAACCATAACTACATCAGCAATCCACCCAGCACTGCCCAATGTAGGACACATGAGCGCCTGCGAGGGATGACTCCGTAGCGACGACCTGATAACTTGAAGTCACTCCTATTATCAGCATTCATTTGCATTGCATTGCATTTACGTACAGGAGGAGATACTTACGAATCTTATTGACAATTTTAACACTTGCAATCTATCACAGTACAACTGTTACCCTAATAAAAATAATAGAATACTCGACTTAGTACTGTCGAACGATGAAGTGACTGTTACATGCTGCGACTCACCTTTGGTATCAGAAGATCCTCATCATAGAGCTTTATGTGTTTCTGCGGAGTTTTTTGAATTGCACAGTTTGCCAATCCAACCTTACACTAAGTTTTTATATGCATCTGCCAATTATGACGCTATCAAGGCTGAAATTACTAATATTAACTGGGAGCGTGAGCTGTACCATAGACCGCTGGAAGATGCTGTATCATTCTTCTATGATACTTTGTATTGATTACGGAACCAGCATGTTCCAGCGAAAATTGTGAGAAACTCTTCCAAATATCCGCCGTGGTATAAAATGCCGTTGCTAAAAGTGATTAAAGAAAAACATAAATATCACACAAAAACAGAAAATATAAAAATCTCTCTGATTATCACTCTTTTGTCACATTGCGTCAAAGGGCGAAGGTACTTGAAAAGGAAATGTTTAATGACTATATGGCAAAAATTGAAACTGACATTGTAAATAACTCTCGTGCCTTTTGGAGCTACGTTAAATCAAAACGAAGATCAAATTCTTATCCCTCTATATTAAGGCGCGGACAACTTACATCTAACGACGGTGAAAAAATATGCAACATGTTCAGTGACTGTTTTTACTCAAATTTCCTAGAACGCAACGACGTTCCTTACTACTACTACTACTTCCGTGTCAATTCACTACATAAACCAGCCTGAATATCTATCTGGAGATATTAATTGCGTTCATATTTGTATGGACAACGTAAAATCACTTCTTACAAAGGTCGACACTAACAAATCTGCGGGCCCGGACAACGTGCCACCAGCCTTCATTAAGAACTGTGCGGAATGTCTTGCAGTTCCACTCACCATCTTGTTTCGGTTATCCCTTGACCCCGGTGTCATGCCCTTGGTTTGGAAGTCGGCATATATAACGCCAATACACAAAAAAGGCCCAAATAACGACATAGAGAATTATAGACCAATCTCTAAGCTATGCGTGTTCGCAAAGATATTAGAGAAAATCGTATATGCACAAGTATACTTAGCTTTAAAGCGCACTTTTACTGAACAACAACACGGTTTTCTAAAAGGTAGATCCACTACGACTAACCTAATTATTTGCAGCGATTTCATCTCAGACTGTATGTCACAACGGTCACAAGTCGACGTTATATATACCGACTACAGCAAATGCTTCGATCGAATTGATCATGGCATTCTAATTAAGAAACTATGTGCCGTCGGTATCAGGGGTGATCTCTTTAGATGGTTTAAGTCTTACGTTGACAATAGGTGCCAGACTGTGGTGTTGAATGGGTACATCCACTAGATCCACTTTTATACCTTCCGGTGTTCCCCAGGGATCCCTGTTAGGGCCACTTTTATTTAATATTTTTATAAACGACATAAATTGCTGTTTCCGACAATCCAAAATTCTATTATACGCAGATGACATGAAAATAATGAAACAAATAAATTCTATTGACGACGCTATGCTACTGCAAGAGGACCTACAGAGATTTCAGATGTACTGTATAAAAAATAAGCTTGACCTTAATCCTGTCAAATGTAATGTTAGCACATTTACCCGTAAGCCTAGCCCTATTGTACACACTTATAAGCTCTTAGACACCATAGTAGCAAGAGTGAGTACGATAAGGGATCTCGGGGTGACATTTGATGCTAAACTTTTGTTTGATGCGCATATAGAAAATATTATAAAAAAAGCATCCCGTTCGCTGGGTTTCATCTTCAGAGTCTCAGCAGACTTCAATAACATTAAAACTATAAAAGTTCTTTACTGCTCTTTCGTTCGCAGTCACCTTGAATACGCCTCTCAAGTCTGGAATCCAAATTATAATACATATAAAAATCGCTTCGAGGCCATACAGAGGAAATTTCTGAGGTACATTCAATTCCGATCTAATTGCTATATACCCAATTATTATAGCAGGTGTAAAAAATTCCATCTCCTTCCGCTAGAGGAACGAAGAAAGGTTGCGGATATTTCATTACTTTTAAGAATCACGAATGGGTCGGTAGACGTTAGTGAACTAGTGAGCAAAATAGGGCTGCGTGTGCCATCTGCACTCCTGCGCAAATCACACCTACTACATGCACCAACAGCTAGTACAACCTACAGGCAACATTCATTTTTAATTCCAGCGAGTCGCATGTTCAACGCGGCATGCCAGACTGTTGATATAGACTTGTTTACTTATAGTAATAGCCAAATCAAAAAAACTTTGTGTAACGCTTTCTTTATGTCTAAAAACCAGATGTAATGGCTTCTATTTCTTGCTATTATCTTTTTGTTTTTTTTTTTAAATGTCTTCTTCTATTATTTGCACTTTATTCTGCTATCAGTGAAAACTTTTAATTGGCCATCTTTTCTCGTATCAAATCTGTCTATGATACTAATTTAGCTGTAAGTTTTCCTAAGATTGTAAAATAAAATAAAATAAAATTCTAGCTTAGCAGTAAGAGTAAACAAGAATACCAGACATTATTATAATAATATCAGCCCTGTATTAAACTGTCCCACTGCTGGGCACGAGCCTCTTCTCAGTATGAGAAGGGTTAGGCCATAGTCCACCACGCTGACCTAGTGCGGGTTGGCAGACTGTACATATCTTCGAGAACATTATGGAGAACTCTCAGAAACGCAGGTTTCCTCTCGATGTGTTTCCTTCACCGTTAAAGCGAGAAATAATTAACTATTTAATACGCACATAACTTCGAAAAGTCAGAGATGCGCGCCTTGGGATCGAACTCAAGACCTCTGCGTGGCAATCCAACGGTTTCCCACTAGGCTATCGCTGCCTATATATACCAGACATTAGTAAACCCAAAAAAAAAACATTGCTCTTATATAATCTCCTTCCGTATGTACTTACAGGTCCAAAACAAGACAAAAAGGATCACCCCTTTTGTTACTACATGGCATCACGGGCAGGCTACAAACCAGACACTAGCGAGTACACTACGAACACCTGAAACCGACCTTGTGCATGCAACTGGTACACTACTTCGCTGGATTTGATAAGACCACCAACTCCATTAAGAGTTTAAGTATGTACTTCAGACAATATTCTGGCTTCTAACTGCGACGTGGTATCCAATGATTACAATAACAAACTTCTCTATGTCCGATAACAATACTAGATTTTGCTCGCGACTTCGCTCGCGTAAATGTAGGTTAGCTTTGTCACAGTTAGCGATGCAAAGATATATCGACTATTCGATAATATCGATAATATTAACGCTAAAATATCGATATTTTTATCAATACCTAACCATCACTGATACCATATTCGATAGTTCAGATCATCGATATTTTCAGGCCTTCGATATAAATATTGATATGTATATCGATATTTATTATTTGCTTCTTATTTACCCACTTCTACTACTAACGTGAAAGTTCTGAATTATCGATAATATCGCATTGAGACTGTCGATATTATCGATCATCGATATGTTCAGGCCTTCGATATAAATATCGATATGTATATCTATATTTTCAGGACTTCGATATAGATATCGATATTTATATCGATATTTTCGTCTCCTTGCAACCCTAGTCACAGTGCTACTTTCTGGATAAAACGTACCCTATGTTCTTTTCTGTACCTCTGACAACGTGTATGCGAGATTGCATGATAGTCGGTCGAGTGGTTAATACGTGAAACCAGAGATTAAATGTCATAGTCGAATGGTGTTGACCGCGAGTCTCTAGCTCTTACGGTTCTTGAGTTGAAAGTTGTATAACAGACGGACGGACGGACGGACAAAGCTGTTGTATAAGAGTTTTTTCGAACTCTAAAATATGGAGCGCTAAAATATTAAATTATTAATTACTTAGATTCTGCCTTTCTGCCTTCTTTTGCCTTTTTAATTGATTTCGCGTTAATGCAGACTTTGTCAATAAACTATCCCTTCGGGATAGTACTTTTTCTGGATAAAAGGTACCTTATGTCCTTTTTTTTTACCCCTGAAAACGTGTAAGCGGCCTTTCATAACAATACAATTAAGGATCATACAGCGCCATCTCCCGTCGTATAAAGTAACTTCTTGGTCTGTGTAGGACATTTATTTCATTTATTACCTGAATTTTTCCCGCGGCTTCACTCGCGTAAATGTAGGTTGGGTTGGGTTTTTCGCAATACTTTTATCTGCATGATAGGTACACTATGTCCTTTTCTGTGTCCCTGTCAACGTGTTTACAAAACAAAACAAACTCACATTCGCATTTATAATATTAGTAATAATCGACTTATTATGTTCCAGGAGTTCACCATAAACTACATGATAGACCGCGGCGTGCCTCCCATTAAGCTCATCCGTGGTCTACCGATATTCGGCAGAACATTCTACCTGGCCGATCATGGCGGCAAGTTCGTTTCTGCAACGGTGAAAAATATAAGGTTCAATGGACCTTTGACAGGGCAAGCTGGATCTATGGGATACCTTAAGGTGAGTTCTTATTGGCTGTATATGCAGCAGCGATACCCTGGAGGACTGTTTGATTGCCACGCAGAGGTATTAGGTTTGATCTTAAAGCACGTGACTCTGACTTCTCGAAGTAATGTGCGTCTTAAATTGTTAATTGATAAGGGTCGCGGAAAGCGGTTGGATGCGGGTGGCCCAAGACCGGTCTGTGAGGCAAACCTTGGAGGAGGCCTATGACCAGCAGCGAACATCTTTCGGCTGAGATGATGATGATTAATTGACTGCAGAGTAGCGTAGTGGCTCAACTCACTTCGTCGTCACTTTTATTGCGCCAAGTGCTTGCACCCCATACGGTATAATAAATTGTGTGACCCACAAATAGATGTTTCGAGTTTAGATGTTCTTTCCTCCTGTCCTGTGTTTGAAAATAACAGTAAATTCGTATTTCGGTCGCTTTAACGACAAAGAAAAACATCGTAGCATGATTGCTAGACAGATAAGCTGATGCTTATCTCAGAGTTCTACATAATGTTCTCGAAGATATGTGAAGTCTGCCAATCCACACTGGGCCAGCGTGGCTAAGGTCTAATCTTTTTCACATTGAGAAGTGTCCGTGCCCAGCCGTGGGTACGTTTATCTAAAAGGCCGATATTATTATTATAGTGACAAACTTGCCTGTCGCCTTAATTTCCAGACACAGATGGACAAGTTTCCCAATATACCGGTAAGGAACCGGTATTTATTAACTTCGTTACTAGGACCCAAACTGGAATCGACACCTTTAAAGCTCACTAACTTACCCTTTTTTGATATCGGTTTTTTAAATCCGAGTCTAAACTTCTTTGAGTTGAACTTGGAACGATAAAGGTGAGGTGCGATGACGGCTGCCGATTAAAGATCATACCTATCATTCATTGAATATCTAACTTTGTCTTCTATTTACGCGAATATTATTCATTGAAATTAAACTGCTATATACGGATTTTATCGCGTTGTTTATTTGACACATTATTACAAAATTTTGAAAATTTTTACCCTACTACTACTATTAAACTTTACTAATTTTTAAGCTAATTCAATTATTATTAAACTATTTAGATTTAATTTATTTTTACACTTTTCCCGACGTTTCGGTTGCTTTTCAGCAGCCATGGTCACGGGGAGACTGACCTCTCGCCTCTCTCGAGTCTCCCCGTGACCATGGCTGCTGAAAAGCAACCGAAACGTCTCTAACTATTACTTCTTACCAAATCTTTTAATTCGGTTTGTACAGAACCAGCATTTTGAAACCTTTGTTAAGAAACGATTTAATGGAACCAGAAGAATAACCTTTCATAGAACTAAAATGAAGTATTGGAACCCATATTTGAACCGGCTTCAATTCCTGTTTCCAGATCTACATGGAGACCAGCAACGCATCATCATCGTGAATGCAACACTGGCACGAGCAGGCTTCGATCCCGTACCTTCGCGATGAAGAGAGAGTCATCACTTACGACAACTGCATATCCAGGGCACAAAAGTCAAGTGGGTAGCGTTATCCTAAAGTCAACGTGTGCATTAGTTAGAATTTTATATTTACACTATCTAGCTGTACCGCGCGGTTTTTAAAGTTCAAAAATACTCTTATACAGCAGCTTTCTCCGTCCGTCTGTCCGTCCGTCTGTTATACAACTTTCAAATCAAGAACCGTAAGAGCTAGAGACTCGCAGTCAACGTCATTCGACTCAGCATAGTCGATATACCCCCGAACTAACTATGATCTTTGACCTCTGACCTCAAGGTCACGTGATAGCGTTTTTTCGAACTCTGGGATTTACGGCAATTCATGGCCGTTTCTTACTTGTTTATTACTTCTCCGCTCACGTGGCTCGTAGCGTAATTTTATATACTGAATAAATTAGCTTTGGTAAAGGTGAAAAATACTCAAAATCCGTTCAGTAGTTTTCAATTACAATCATTACAAATAAAATGAAAGTACGTATACCTACATATCTTTTCTTTTTATTATATTACAACAGCAGCGATAGCCTAGTGAGAACCGTTGGACGGCCACGCAGAGGTCTCGAGTTTGATCCCAAAGCGCGCATCACCGACTTTTCGAAATTATGTGCGTATTAAATAGTTAATTATCGCTCGCTTTAACGGTGAAGGGAAACATCGTGAGGAAACCTGCATGTCTGAGAGTTCTCTATACTCTCTAATCTATGTTCTGGAAGATATGTGAAGTCTGCCAACCCGCATTAAGCCAGCGTGGTGGACTATGGCCTAACCCTTCTCAAACTGAGAGCAGTGCTCCCAGTAGTGGGACAGTTTAATACAGAGCTGATATTATATATTATTATATTAGTGTTATGTACTAACTGTTCCCCACGCCTTGCCACTGTCCACAACATTCAGTGGTAGGTTCGATTCCCGCACGTGATAAAATTGGTGTAATGCACTAATACGTGTCTGGATGTTCTTTGTCTGTTGATTAAATGTTTGTAAAGTCTTCCGGAAAACAGGTATTATTCCTAACGCAGGAGATGTCTTTATAAAAAGCGTTGATTATGTTAGTCTAGACGTGTGAGTTAATTTAATTGTCTTGTATGTACTCTAGTCGTGAGAATGCGAGTAAATACTCACAAGTAGAAATGTCAAGGTCAAAAGCAATCATACAGTTACGTCATAATTTGACGTAATTAGTCGTATTCACGGATAAAAGTCAAGGCACACAGTAACATCATGTCCCGTAAAGAATGGATAATCTTGAAACACATTACAGTGGAGCTGTTGGGGTTCCAAAAAAAAACCAAATATATGTATCCTAGACAGTACTCAAAGAGCGACGATTTCAAAAAATATACACTCACCTTTCTCAATAGTTTGCTTTTCTGTATACCATGACAGCAAATAAATAAAAATTATATGTTTTTTATAATTATAATATTCTTCATAAGCTAATACCAATAGATAAATAGTAAATATTATGAGTAGCTGTTGCAATATTTTAGAAAACGGTCATCATTTCATTTTTCTTTAAATGTCGTAAAAATGTATTTTTGTAAAAGTGTATGTGGCATACTGATAAAAATAAATGAAAGATACTTTAGTTACTTTAGGCTTCTAGGAGATCTACTATAAGGTTATTCAGAATGACTATTATTTAAGGGACATCCAATATATAAACTAATGTTAGGTACAACATAAGATTTTTTTATCTTTCTAACCCGTGTCTGTGAAAGGATAAAACAAAGGCTACTATTGATCTGTGTATCACAATGTTTCAATACGCGCACTGGACGCAGCAACGGGACCACTTAAACCACTGCTCCGTCCGACCAGTGTCAGTGACTAAGTGTAAAACTACCTACTAAATAATCAACAATATTTCATTACAATAAGTTGTTTACATTCCAACGTAAACAAACAAATAGTCATTTGAATGAACATAATAGTATGTAGAGATTCCTCGTGCGCAAAAACATTTATACGCTGCGTTGGTCAGTCTCATCGCGCAAGCGCATTCGATAACACGTTTCAACAACTTAGTTTTAACTTTAAATCGAGTTTTTACCTTGGTGTGAAATATGACGGCGTCTACACCTTATGAAAATATAAAGCCGGTGCAAAGCTGTTCGTTGTTGACAAAATGCTGTTTGTGCATACCTTTAAGAACTGGATGTTTTATACTTGGGTATCTCAGTTTGCTCTTCAATCTTCTATTTACCTTGCTATTCGTGGCCAGCCTAGCGATCATGGCGACACTGACCCGCGGCTTTCGATACAATCCTATGAAGCAGGCATTAGGAGAAAATTCAGATAACGATGCTGATGAAATATCTAAGATGCATATGGCTATCATGATTTTGATGCTGGTTGGCTGTTTAAACGTCGCCTGGGTTATGCTAAACGCCTTTCTGCTTATTGGCCTCCATAAGAGAAGACCCGGTCCCATCAGGATTCAAGTGGCGATAGCAACTATCCGGCTTTTATTATCAGGCCTGGGCTTGTCCACTGTGAACACTATAAATACTGGATACAGGACTTCAGCTTTCTGTTGGGTAGAAATTGGTCTGTCAGCGTGTTTCATAATGCTGTACTACGTGTATGCAATGCAACTGGACCAGAAGTTAAGATCCGAAGAGGTCACGCTACCACAAGATGTTATCGCCGTTCTAAATCGGCGAAGACTTTTCTTAAGCTACCCTAAAAATATTGACAAAGAAATGTTGACAGAAAAAGATAATATAAAGGTCTTAAATGTCTAATATTTAGGTATTGTATAATATAATTATTCTACGGTCATATTGTAAAGACCAATTTTAATAAAAACGTCTGTCTCGAAATTATGTATGAGGTTAATTTCAACCAGCATAACTATTTTTTAATAAGATGGAGCGGGAATTTCTTTTGTGATATAATTCAGTTGTTACTTGGTAAATATGACAAGAATTTATTTACTGGTGGGTATATTTAATATTTTTTGGAAATTCGTCATGCTACCCTAGAATATTAATTATAAAGAGGTAAAGGTCAAACCAGTAATGACTGGAACCTGCAATTGCTACTGCTTAAGCTTATAGAAGGTAATTTTGGTGAATTAAATCTTGGATAGTTTGGTTGGTAAAGTATCGGCATATGGTTTTCATTTATGGTCGTGGTTCCAAGTTTCGCTTCTATATTTGACTTTTTAGTAGAGCAGCGGTGGCTCAGTGGGGATACCAACAGACTGCAATGCAGAGGGTCTCGGGTTCGAACCCACGTCGCGCACCTCTGACTTTCGGAAGTTATATGACTTTTCGAAATTATGTGATTGTGATGTGTGATGTGATTGACAATTATCGCCTGCTCCGTGCCTCGGAGAGCACGTTAAGCCGTCGGTCCCGGCTGCCATGAACATCTATGGCAGTCGTTATTGCGAAAGTCAGTACCCTCTAATATCCTGACACTGGTCTAGCCTTAGGGTATCGTTAGCCTTCGGGTTGCGGAGGTCAGGTGGCAGCCGCTCCGTGTAAAAACTGATCTCCAGTCAAATCCGGTTAGACCAGAAAAGCTGACCCCAAGTGACTTGGGAATAATAAAGGCTAAGAGAAGATTTGACTTTTTAGTAATCAGCAGCATATTTATCTTTTTCATCAACGTGTTCATTACAGTTACGATTATTCCGTCAAATTTTTATCAATAATATTGATAAGTGTTTCAATAGTCAGAAATAATACATAGCGCTACATGTATTTGATATAAAATGTAAGACGTATGTATTATACAGTATAAAATATACGTAAAAGTGTTTTGGATTCTACACTCCTTGAAAAGTTAGTGCGTCTGTGCCTAGCATATATATTTCATAGCACTTTAAATTTATTTTCCTTGAGGTTGAAATGTCATTTTATTTGTTATGCGTCTCGATAATATTATTTTTTGATGTCACTATACATATTTAAATAAAATTACGCTTCCATTAGCTCATTTTGTCCTTCATGAACGCTCGTCAGTTACATTGTCATTAATATTATATAAGTTCTTAGTCACGGTTTAAAATAAAGGTAGTTACCTACGTTATATCTAAAATTTAATTGCCGGTTTAAAATAAAGCTGGTAGGTTATATCTAAAATTTAATTTTCCCTATAAGAATATATAAATTATCAGTATAGGTTCATATATTGCTACTTCTTGTTATTTGAAGCCAGTAAAAATATTTATTGTTTTTATGCGATCGATAATTCTCAAAAGACTTCATGTGCTACTGCAATTATGCATTAGTAGTATTTGTCCTTATGTATGGCAGTGCAACATGGGCTGCAACCCAAAAGAACGTGCATACCATCCAAGTTGCTGAAATGAAGATGCTGAGATGGATGTGCGGCGTAACCAGGCTCGATAAAATCCGCAACGAGTTTGTGCGAGGAAGCCTCGGTGTACGGGACATCGCCGACAAGATGCAGGAGAGTAGGCTGAGATGGTATGGTCACTAGAAAATCAGGCCACCAGACTATGTCGGAAATTTGGTACTACAGCTTGACCTCCCCGGTCGGATACCTAAAGGAAGACCCAAGAAAAGGTGGAAAGATGTAGTGCTAAAGGACAAGAGCGAAAACAAGAGCGAATTGGTAGTAAAATAAGGAAAGCTGACCTCACCACCATAGCTAGGAAGAGAGAGAGAAACGAGTAAAGGCAAAACCTAGTATTTACATATTTACTCTTGTTTCGTTGGCCCTTTTTTATATCCTACACCTCCTTTATTTATATTTGGCTATCCAGTACTCACGGCGGCGTGATGATGTGCAGCTTCGATTTTAGAAGGAACTGCAAGGAGACTGGCGCGTACGTAGACTTTGAGAAGAGCTACCAGCGGATGGCTCAAGCTATCTGATGACTTAAGCCTATCTGATGGTATGTATTTCTTTAGACACGTTTATGACAGCAGATCCGCTACCGTGGTTCGTAGTATGTTGTTATATGGCTATGCTATTTTTGTATAAAGTAGCTTTGTAATGGAGAAAGATGTTTTCAATCGTCGATTATTTTTGAGTTTATTAATTTAAAACAACAATAAAAATCTTTCATGAGCCTCTTCAACTTGGACCCATGTCCCTGTGTAAGTTTCCCAAAGGGCCGGGTATTTATCCGACATAAAATATAAGAGAACCCGGGACGAGAAACGAAAATAATGATAATTATTATTAATGTCTAAAGCAAGAGTTGTTGAACTTACCATGCCTCGTAACGAGAATCTCGTGAAAACGAAAACAGCAAAACACAAAATATTTGGACTTGGCTCACGAGATTGTCAACATGTGGAGAGAGAATGATGTCATGAGGGATATATGTACGAATCTAATACTAATAGCTTCATTATTACATTTTACAGTCAACCAAACTCCGATCGACGGACCCTCATATGTGCTCCAATTCAACCAGCTGCACCTCCGCCAGCCACAACCTAAGTACCCCAACTACACGCTCATGCAGACCATCAACCACGCCATATCCTTGTAAGTAGAAGAGAAACGCATCGGAGATGAAATAGCTAGGATCACGAAGCAAAACAAAGTCAAAGTTATAGTAGAAGATGGCATTGGAATCCATACAAATGGTAGCAAAATACGAGTATTTCTTATCACTGCAGCTAGAAAAAATTATGCAGGGAAAGCTATGTTTCAAGATGGAGAATAATCTAGTTTGGACTAAAAAGAAAATGTTCTCGGCGCAAGTCTCTTGCTATCTTTGTCTATAAAAGGGAGAAAGCAGAGACAGCGTAAGACTTACATTAAGAAACTATCGCTGTGTGCTGTTTAAAAAAACATCATGATCCTTTTACATAACTAATATTTCAAGACAATGACACGACCACTCCTTTAGTCTCCCTGTGACCATGACTGCTAAAAAGTAACCAAAACGTCGGGGAAAGTGTAAATCATTTCTTTTATTGTCATTGTTGGCATACGAGCAAGTGGGGCCACTTGATGGAAACCTGATGGAAAGTGGTAACCGCTGCTCATGTCCGCTGCCTACCGTGAAAGAAGAACTCTCTTTAAACCTCGTTTGAAGAAGGACATATCATAGCGCTCGGGAAACATCAAAGCAGGCGGTTCATTCCAGAGCTTGCTCGTACGTGGGAGAAATGATCGCTGAAAGCGTACTGACTTGGATTTGAACGCTTCCAGGTGATATGGATGAACCCTGCTTCGTTGTAGAGTGGTACGGTGAAAGAAAGGCTCCGCTGGTACTAAATCAAACAGTTCTTCAGAGCACTCCCCGTGAAAGAGTCGGTAGAACACGCAGAGAGACCCAAAGTCTCTCTGTTGCTAATTAGTTTAATACTAGTTAAGCTTAATTGTAGAAGTAGTTTAATACCTTACAAAATTATCTAAATGTAGTCTTTTCAAATAAACCGTAATAAAAGCAGTATAAAGTAGTTTAATTTCAATTAAATGTAAGCGTAAGACAATACCATTACAAAAAGGTCAAAGTATGACATTAAATTCTTGCACAAAACTGAAACATATAATTATTTTATTCCATTAGTGGTATTTGTAGCTGGCTTGAACCGCTTTGGATGAGCAGCGGTATTCAGTGCCATTGCTGTACAAGAAATCTCAAATTCGAATCCCGGGTCGGGCTAACAAAAAGTTATCGGGTTTTCTACCGCGAAATTCCCAATAGCAGCCTGGAATTAGAATGAAGGCAATAAACCCTTGTGCCTCGGGAAGCACGTAAAGCTGTAGGTCCTGCGCCTGATCTCTCTCCGTTCGTGACGGATTTCCGTAGCAACTAATTATGAGAGTTAGGGAACAGAGAGTACACTTATGTTTGCGTTCATACTTGTGCACTATTACAGCTCCTGCGCAGATGGCCAGACTCCATTAAGACAAGCCGCCATGACCAAAATTCGGTCTAAAGGACCTTATAATTTGTTTTGTTAACAGTTCTCACAAATAATAATTGGTCAATTATATCTATATTTATATGAATGACTAAGGGTCGATATTTCAATCGTTTGATAACTTTTATATGGGGAATATATTTCGCATTTTAATAGATTTTGTGTAGAAAATATGTCAAATTTATTCCTTAATTAAAAGTTATCTGACGATTAAAAATCGGACCTTAGCCTATATCAGGTTTATTCGACTAACGAATGTATACCAACTTAAGTTAATAGGTAAATTATATTATAATAGGTAGAAACTATGGCTATTGTGTTAAAGTAACACATAATTAAGTACACTGTATAAATTGTAGACTGCCTCGATAGCATAGCGGTTGTGAATGTGATTGCTGTGCCGTAACTCGGATTCGATACCCAGGTCGAGCTTTTTCTTTCAACTTACTTCTCAACACCTCTGCCTACCCTTCGTATCGTTATAAAGACTCATTATTGCAACGACACTTTTGAGTACAATATTTAAATATTCACAACATAATAATTATGTATTAAGCTACTGCCTAATTAATATTGCATTCAAACATGTCGTTCCAGTAATCGCCTGGCTCAGACTAAATGACTTAGAGAGCATGCACTGTAAGTCGTGCTACAAACAATTGAGTTGAGATGTCTCCTCTAGTACGTAGTCTATACTAATAATAGGGGTTAAAATATGAAGTTTCCGTTGTATGGTAATTGGTACTTTGAATTGCCATAAAACCTTGATGGTGTGAGATTTTCGAGTGAAACTTTTATGACATGATACCTATAAGATTCTTCTTTTTTAAATTGTGCAATATTCTATTATCGACTTTCAATTGGTTTTTTATTTAGCTTAGGGTGGAAAGATGGATACTTCGAAAATCCGAGTAATTTTTGAATACGAGTTCTGACGCCGAACTAACGCGGCAGAAACGGCTCGCAATATCAACGCTGCGTTTGGAGAGGAGACTGCTAATGAACGCACCGTGCGTTTTTGGTTTAAACGCTTTCGTAATGGAAACTTCGACTTGAAGAACGACCACGTGGAAGACCGCCCACACAGGTGAATAACGCTGAATTGAAGGAAATGGTGTATGCTGATCCGAGTCAAACAAACCAGGAATTAACAGCACTGTTTAACGTTACCCTACCTACAATATTGACTCTTTTGCATCAAGTCAATTAGATAAAACACATGAAAAATGGGTGCCTCATGATTTGACTAATCTCCAGAAATAAATGCGTGTTGAAACTTGTGAATTGGTACAGAAATAAAACAATATTGGATCGAATTGTGACATGGTACGAAAAGCGGATTCTTTACGATAACCGTAAGCGAAAAATGCAATGGCTGACCCCAGGTCAAACGCCGCAACAGTGCCCTAAAGCAAAGCTTATCAAAAAGAAAAGGTAATGGTAACTGTTTGTTGGTCTCTTCGTGGTGTTATTTGCTATAGCTTTCTCAGGTCTGGTCAAGCAATAACAGTAGTATGTTTACTGTGCCGAACTTTGCACAATGATGGCGAAACTTGTAATAAAACAGCCCCGACTCGTAAATCAATCTTTACCATTTATTGCTCCATGATAACGCAAGACCTCACACTGCACGAAAAACCGTTGTAACTCTACAGGAGCTGCAGTTAGAAACCATACATCATCCTCCTTACTCGACTCGACAGACTTTGTTCCAAAGGACTACCATTTTTTTCGTGGTTTGGACAATTTTCTACTTGATAAAAAACATCTTCCCAGGAGGCAGTACAAAATGCTTTTACACAGTTCACCAAATCTAGATCCCCGGAGTTCTATCATAAAGGCAAAAATGAATTTCCGTTTAGATGGCAGCAATGTATAGATAATGAGGGTAAAATAAATATATTCTGGTACATCTTAGAAAAAATCGGGATTTAATTTTTCAGTACCTATCGGCAATTTCATACTTTAACCCCTAATATTATAAAGAGGAAAGATTTAATTTTTTGTTTGTTTGTTTGTATATTTGTTTGTTTGTTTATAAGTGTTTAAAACAAAAACGCGTCAACCGATTTTAAAAATTCTTTCACCATTAGAAAGCTTAGTAACATAGACAAAAGGTATGTTGCACCTAACCTATATTTACGCTAGCGAAGCCGCGAGCAAAAGCTAGTACTCAATCGCAATATACGCCTTGTTTTCAATAATTAATCTACCTACAATTTCATTCTCATTGTTTCATAGTTCATTATTAAAAAAATATTTAACATTCGTTTTTTTAATTCTTTATTTTAAAGGTCTTATTTAACCATAGTTAAAAATAATAGCTTTTATTTTGTATTAATACGTTCTAAACATTTTAAAAGTTTTTGAATGTTTTTATTCATATTTGCTTTCATAGAACCGCCATATTCATAAGTTTGACAGTTCTTGTTAAATTTCGAATGCGCACGTTTGAAAGGTTAGTTTTTTTTGCGTATGCATTGTTAATTTATCAGTTTCATTATTACGTTATTCTTTTGTTGCTGTATTTATTTTTAGGAATTAGTTATTAATATATATTCATTATCTTAGTAATGTAATGTCTTTTTATGTGCTTAAGACGTAGGTACATATTTTATAATCCTTATAAGTACGGGACCATTTGTTGTGTTTTAACAGTGAGTTAGTAGTAAATAGTTCAATGTGTTTTAAAGAAACTTCTAGAACATTTCAGTTTTACGTGGAAAAAGTGTTCGGACGAAGCATTCTAATAGAGTCATCATCAAAAATATGTACGTAACAAATTTTCATTAATATGAAACTTTCATCCAATATGCGAAGGAATTGTATCCATCTTCAGTAATCTGTCACGTCTTATAATACCAGACATTAATAAAAATCTATATTCTCAATAGGTTAAACAATAGTTTTATACTACGGTTTGAATTATTAAACGTATACCATACATATGAAACATCCACGTTTGGAACAAATATTTACTTACGATTAAGAAATTACAGTAAAGATCATGTTTTACCACATATATGAATTCAATATTGAATGTAGACCAATGATTTAATACACTAGACCCGCCTCGGCTTTGCACGGGTAGCACAAAACCTTAACAAATTGTACACCTAAGCCATCCTTATGAATCATCTATTGATGAAACCGCATGAAAATCCGTTCAGTAGTTTTTGAGTTTATCGCGAACAGACAGACGCGGCGGGGGGCTTTTGTTTTAATAATATGTATTGATTGACGATAGCCTAGTGGAAGACAGTTCGACTACCACGCAGAGGTCTCGAGTTCAATCCCGAGGCACGCATCTCTGACTTTTCGAAATTATGTGCGTATTAAATAAATAAATAGTTAATTATCGCTCTCTTTAACAGTAAAAGAAAAACATCGTGAGGAAACCCGCATATCTGAGAGTTCTCCAAAATGTTCTCGAAGGTAAGTGAAGTCTGCCAACCCGCACTGCGCCAGCGTGGTGGACTATAATCTAACCTTTCTCACACTGAGGAGAGGCCCATGCCCAGCAGTGGGACATTTTAATACAGGGCTGATATTATTATTTATTTTATTTTATTACTATAATAGTATAAATATCATTTTAATAGTAATGATCGTCGAAAATCTAATAAATACGATTTTGGTTCATTAATAACTGTACTTGGGTGGAAAATTTTATATATATATGGCTCTATATATAACAAAAGAGCTTATCTAAAGAAAATAGCTATAATTCGGACAATAATTGAGCTTTGACTATTTTGCAATAGATTATATTGAATCGATTTTATTTTGAGAAGTTTACTTAACTTATCAAAATAAAAAAAATACGCAATAAAAAAAACTTTTCTTTAGAAAAGCTTTTTTTTCTTTATACGCGTTATATCATGGATATGGGACGTTTTCATGGAACTTTGTTCCCCTATACATCTTATCAAGGGTAATCGTACTAAAGAAATACATGGTAGAAACAATAAGCGTCTGAATAAGTAAAATGCATCGTTGAAATAGTGAGTGTATTAATACCACGTATTTATAATATTAATAATAATAATACTTTCTCGGAGGGCCTCTTCACGTTGGACCCATGTCTCCGTGTAAGCCTCCCAAAGGGCCAGGTAATTTCTAATATAATATGTTAAAAAGTACCTGTGATAAGAGAAACATAATAATACTTTATTTCCCTTTAAAAATTACAGATAGTACATAATGATATGACATGGACTTTATTACTTAAGAACTATATACAACGCGGGAGAGGGAGCGTTTGAACCCTCTCCCCAACCGCAGAGCCGGGCGCCGGAGGGCGCGAGACGACCTCCAGCCACCCTGAGGTTTGACCTGGGGGTGGCGGGCTTTGTGGGCCTGCCCGCCATCCGTTCAGCACCAGGTCCGAGAGGCGGCGTGCGTGTTCCCACGCGCGCCTCTGTTTCGAGTCCGTCTCCCCTCTAGGGGGGACAGTAGGGATAATTTGTGAGGAGTGCCTTTGGGTAGGTCTTTTGTGTAGTGGCCTGCCGTTTCATACGGCGGGCCAAAACCTCGGCGGGGTCGCGACCGCATGTGCAAGTGATTCGCGCGGCCCCGTCGATAGTGGTTTTGTCGACGAACACCGTGGTAGGTTTAGTCGGCATTCCGGGAGGTACTTCATCTTTTCAACATCTTTCTTTTACCCCGGCGAGTCCGACATAACCCCTCCGCCCGCTGCCGCGGAGGGGTATGCGTCAAGCATTCCCCCAAGTTAAAAAAAAAAAAAAAAAAAGAACTATATACAATGCACTTTTATGTGTCTAGGACTCCTGTCTCCCAAACTAGGTAATAACCTGTATCTTGGGAGTCAGTGTTCCTCCGCTGAATTTACGACATTAAACAGCAGTGAAGTAGTTGTGAGCACTAGTTAATTTACATAGGTACATATATGTATGTGGATATTAGGTTCCCATTAAGTACACATCACCTGCCTGGAGTACCTATTTGACTGGATATGAATGGGGTGCGGTTGGATCATCAAATCATCATTCCACTGTCAATATTACTAGGTAAGTTATTTATTTATATCTTAATAGACTTCTTCTCTCTTAGCCTTTATTATTTCCAAGTCACTTGGGGTCGGCTTTTCTGGTCTAACCGGATTTGACTGGATATCATTTTTTACACGGAGCGGCTGCCACCTGACCTCCGCAACCCGAAGGCTAACGATACCCTAAGGCTAGACCAGTGTCAGGATATTAGAGGGTACTGACTTTCCCAATAACGACTGCCATAGATGTTCATGGCAGCCGGGACCAACGACTTAACGTGCTCTCCGAGGCACGGAGCAGGCGATAATTGTCAATCAATACGCACATAATTTCGAAAAGTCATATAACTTCCGAAAGTCAGAGGTGCGCGACGTGGGTTCGAACCCGAGACCCTCTGCATTGCAGTCTGTTGGTCTCCCCACTGAGCTATCGCTGCTTATATCTTAATAGACAATAGGAATAATTCCTGAGTTGCAGCAGACTTTACTAGCATTCAAACAACGGACACAAAGAACCCCTAGGCTTGGAACATCTGTTTGTGGATCAAACAAGTCCTCCACTGATGTGCCGCCACGGAATTTATCGGTACCTATATGCTGGCATCTACCCCCAATTCTGTGTAGCAGATTAATAGCCAGTTTAAATATTCATCTACGGGAAGTTAATTTTTGACACACATTCTATAAAAAAATTTCAAAACTGACAGTCCGTGGCTAAAACAACACGTTTTTATATGTATATTCAAAACATAACACTAAATGCAACCATAATTATTATATCCGCGAGTAATAATATACAGAAAATATATTTATATTTTCTTCGATATTTCTTGCAATGTAGAGTATTCAATAGGTATTCCATATGATAAGATTTCTTACAAAATAAATATACCTATGTCGTAAAACTTTACGACAAAATGAAAATCAACCCAATATCGATATACATAAATAACAAAGAGCCAAAAGCCGGCTAACAATATTATAAAGTTACTTTTAAAAGGTCTGAAATTCCAACAAAATAATATTGAGTACTAGCTTTTGCCCGCGGCTCTGCTCGCTCGAGAACAGTTCTTTTGATCTGGGTAAAAGGTACCCTATGTCATTTTCTGTATCCATGACAAATACAGATCGTGAAATTTCGCATACCCGTTTTCAGGGGAATAGAAAAGAACATATGCTTCCTTTCATCCAGAAAAAAGTACTGTTACTAACCTAACCTACATTTACGCGAGCAAAGCCGAGGGCTAAAATATAAATATATATTATAAATGTTACATTTTGTAAAGATATTTACACGGTTTGGATGTTTGTTACTCAATCACTCGTAAACCGTCCAATGGATTAAAACTTAAGACTGCGTCGAGCGAAATGTGTCAAAACAGGCGGTCACAGTTAAGTGAATAAAATCAACACTTTTTGTTTAATACAATTCTATAATATACATTTACCTTAACAATGAATGTGTTTACAATTACTCTGTGTAAAAAACTTAAAATATTTAATATTTTCGCCTCCAAAATTACGTAAATTTGCACGAAAAATGCAAAACCGTAAGCTCGTGTTTCGTGATTTTCAGATTATAACAGTAGAAATCTATCCAATTTTCCAGCTTAAACGAAACATAAATAGTTATATTACAATTTGTCCGTCCCAAATATTTAAGTTTTTGGTTGACAATAAAAATACATATTTATCAAAAAGCACTTCAAATCCTCCATACAATTTTACTATGGCGGCCGCGCGCTGATTTGAATATGCGCCGCATGAGCTCAGTCATTATCTGTCTTACGCTCGGCGCAGTCTTAACACACAGATATACCATGGCCAAACTTTTTATCCAGGTATGCTTTCCTAAGGGATTGCGCGGGCTAAGAAATTCATAAAATACTAGTTGCCTCTGTTTGATATTGTACTCGTACTTATATTATTTTATACACTCTTGTGTGTGCAAATAGCAATCAAAAGAAATATTTTGTGAAAATAGTATCAAAATTTGGATGCAAAATAAGGGCTTAAATAATATTTCCAATTTTGATACATATGAGTAATAGTGGGCACATCTCGCGATCTCCCTCACACAGCGGCATTTAAATAGCGGTTACGTCACAACACAATTTGTATTGTGCTTTCTTTTTCTGACATTTAACCACTACCCCCAGATTTAAAATTATTTTCAGATCTTATTTTGACGTTTGGATAATGTAACTATTTAACTTAAACAATAAAAGATTGTGAGTCTAAGTATCTACCCTATATAATTCGCATGACACCCCTAGTATTACAAAAACGCTTAAATTACGATGACCATGTAAAAACGGACCGTAATCATGTATTCCAATTATAATAAAGGAAAACCGGAATATCAAGAAAAAAGCTGCTTGCTGCGTCAAACTTTTAAAGCAGGTTGCATTTTAAAATTAACCACCCATTTTTACGGATACCTACATGTTTAAATGGTTTCCAAAATTATTATTTAAAAGCATTGTGTGCTACGTAGTAAAGAAGTCATGTCAAGTAAATTATTTGTGGCACGCGTTAGGCTGCATGCAAACAATTCGTTATGTCTACGGTCAGCTAGTTTTTGACACATGTTCTATGAAATATTGTCTTACGTTTACGCGAATGATATTCATTGAAATTAAACTCCTTTATTCGGATTTTTTCGCGTTGTTTACTCAACACCTTATAACATAATTTCGAATCTACACTAGGTACTACTGCTTGGGCGGCTGGCCCAAGATCGGTCTGTGTGGAAGACCTTGGGGCTTATGTCCAGCAGTGGACATATTTTGGTTGAGATGATGATGATGACACTATTACTATTGAACTTTACGCGAAGTTACTACTTTTAAGCTATTTAGATTATTAAAACTATTTCTATTTAAGTTTACACTTGCCCCGACGTTTCGGTTGCTTTTCGGCAGCCATGTTCAATCAATCAATCAATCAATCAATCAGCCCACCGCAGTCCACTGCTAGACATAGGCCTCTCTCATTTTATGCCTCAACTTCCGCCTTCCGCAGCCAGTCTGACCCAGCTACCTTTTTCAGGTCATCGGTCCACCTGGCCGGGGGGCGTCCTACCTTACGTTTACCAAGTTGCGGTCTCCACTCTAGTACTCGCTTGCTCCAACGGCCATCGGTCCTTCTACAGATATGGCCAGCCCATTGCCACTTCATCTTGCTTATTCTGCGAGCTATATCGGTAACCTTGGTTCTTTGACGGATAACCTAATTTCTATGTTTATCCCTCAAAGAAACTCCTAGCATAGCTCGCTCCATAGCCCGCTGAGCTATGTTTACGGGGATATGTTCCATGAAAAATATGTCAAGGTTTATCTGTCCGTAGTTAAAACAACTCGTTTCTTAAATAAAGAAACTAGACCTTACTCACTTAGACCCGGTTTCTGTATTCAAGTAACAAGCCGTATATGCTACGGACAGCTACATTTTGACACATCTTTCATAGTCCGACGCGAAATGTTTCCAGCGTTCATTTCTCCCACATAGATGCTTCCCGGAGCATATAAACTTTTCTTTAAGATATCTCCCGCACTGTGCATAGTTTCTGTGTCACAGTAGACTATACAAGCATTTAAACAACGGACACAAAGAACACTCGGAACACTACTATTTGAGGATCCACAAATTTTTGTCTCGTGAAGGGATCGAACCCACAACACTCAGCGTTGAAGCAGGGGCAAAGCAACCACCTAACCCAAACCTCTATAAATATTAACCGATACTAATCTTTAATTTACCCAACAATAAAGAACTTTTCTCGTAGGTGTTTGGTCCAAACACAGCACACAATACAATTTATTAAACTATCATACATCTCATACATATCACAAGACATGTATATATAACATGCACAGTACACCTAAAAACACACTTAATTGACATTATACGCACCTTTTTTCACAATTTAGAATTATTTACATCTACCTATTTACATATATTATTCACAATCTTTATTTATTTACGATAAGGTGCATCCGCTATCAAAGATAAAACTGTCCGCCATATTGTTATATGATATATCGACGGCTTGGCTTGGCGTCCCTTCGCTTGTCGTCATAGACAAATGATGTGGAATGCTGGTGCGTTCCGAAACTCCCAATTATTTTTAGAAACTATGTTATAATGTAATATTTTTATGTTTATTATTTTATTTGGCAAGCGTAGCTGTCCGTGGCCTCACTGGACTTATCAGAAAATCAGCGCTGCACTACCTACCATGGTGCTGCAGCATTATGCTGAGATAAGTGCCATTTTTGGTCTCGCACTGGCGGTATGATGTAATTATGTAAACAGCTTAATTTTATGTTTTCTTTGTTTTTATTTTTGTATCTCTAAAATTTTTTTTTTTTTTGTTCTTTTCTTTTTGTTTTATGCCAGTGTAGAGATTAAAATAAACTATTTTCTTTCTTTCTTTCTTTCAAACTTAAATTCATATTCAAACTAACATATTTTTAGCAGTCAACCCTGGCTTCTGGCCCGGTCTGCCGATACAATAAACATCACGAAACAGGGTCCACTTAGCGCAGTCATTGAACCAACGAGGTCCTTGCTCGCAACCAGTTTAGTATCCTGCAGGCTTCGCAATAAACCTGAGTTGTTCTTACTTAAAGAATGCCAACGCATCACTACAATGCAGCAATGCACACTGCCACATGCTGACAACAAACACACACAAACAGACCGGGTGATTTAAAGTTATCGTGAAATCATCGCGCCTCTGTTGTACGTTTGATTACTTACTCATTTCGCTGGATAAGTGACCCAAAGCAGACCTTGGCCTCCGATATTAAAGCACGCCATTCCTACCTATTGTGTGACCAATCGGGCACGTTCATCTCTTTTAGGTCTGTAGGTACTTCGTCTTTCCAGCGGTGTCTTGGGCGATCCACCGGACGACGCTCGGTGGGTTGCCCACTGTTGCCCATTCTTTCCACATGTCCGAGCCAGCGAATGTCGGGCAGCTTTTATTTCCCTGATGATATTCGGCTCTGATACTAATTCTCCAATCTTGCTATTAAATCTTTGCCGCCACTGCCGATTCTCTCCACTTGTCGATCCCAGAATCTTACATATTTTTCGTTTGATTACCGGTAAAATAACTATTCTAAGGGTACTTATGAAACACTTCACACGTTCAGTAACTATTGATGTAATTCTCCAACAAAAATAGTACTGCATAAAAGCATTCAACAACATAGCAATTCGTTCGGCTTATATAGTCTTGCCGTTAAGAAAACGATAGCGCAATTTAGCAGGATGGTACAACGCCGTCTTTCGACGCTTTACAAAATATTTTATCAACTAGCTTAATTGCTTTGGACAATCAGATTGGGAAATATGTGACAAGGAATTCTAAACCTTTACTAAAATATTAAATGTATATACGACCAAGTGTGGTTACTAAAGACCTTACCAATTCGCCTGGGTGGCTGTAGCGTTCGCCAAATTTCTGATGTGAGTTTACAAGCATTCCTGTCTTTGACTCGGAATATTGATTAGCAAATCGAAAATCGAACAGTTTTGGTCACCATGGCCTATTATGCAGCAGGAGTACTGGTCGTTCAGTTTGAAAATCATTGCTTGGTACGCGACGATGGCAAGAGACCAGGGGCCCAAGTCTGCTATTACAATAGTGTCAGAATGGTCTATCATAGTTTTGACTAGTGCAGGGGTCAAAGAATTCTAAATTACTGTAGCTTAATTTGTGTCAATAAAATTATTATTATTATTATCATTGATTTCATAATTGTTGATTTTGTCAAGTTTGGTAATCTACTAATATAATGGCGTCATTATGACTTTCTGATGGTCAACCACTGACACTCCATTGGAAAAATGGCATAGAATGGTAATCCCGTACATAATGACAAATGATAAAATTTTGACAGTTCCTTTGATCAAATTGCTTTTAACGCTAATAAATAATATGTCAAAATATATATAAACGAAATCTGGCATGAATAAATGTTCGAATTTAGTAGTAGTTTTTCAAAAATCACTTCTGCTAATGGGTTTTATAATAATGGCAATACAACATGTTATTTTACCACAATCCTATTACGAGACCATTGACGGACTAATGATCGACCATTATGAATTTAGCAGATTACGAACTTTTAGGAAAATGACAATGGAATTGCAGTTACGTCGTGTCGGAATGACAAATTTATAAAAATAGCAGACTTGGGCCCCGGATAGTGTCCTTGCTGCCATGGAAAATCGGTAGGCCTTTGGTATATGACCCAACTTGTATCGATACCCTTACGGTATCACATATTCCTAGCACAGCAGGGTGTACTGATGCTGTTGTTGTATCAGCAAAGACAGTCAAACGATGCAATTACCAAAACCTCGTAGTGACATATTTTAGCGGTTTGGGATCGAAACGCTGCTGCCATGGGGTCCAAGTGCTAGATCTGTTAATAGAGATTTAAGTATGAGACTGATCGACGCTTCACGTGAAGGCTAGAAATATTTGGTGCATAGAATTGGCATTGTTATTCAACATGGCAATACTGTTAGTATTCTGGGCACGTTGCCAAATAAAATCGATACGGATAATATAATAATATCATTTATTGCGTCAAATATGGTACGGTATAAAAGTGTAAAATTCATTCAATTCTGTATCTAAGTCTTGCATTTTGTTTAACACACACATCGAATAATCATTATGATTATTTACGAAAAAAGTTTTTGTTATTGTACTTTTTTTCGCTCAAAATCACAACTAAAAAGTAAAGTTTGTATTGTAGAACGCATTAAGGAAGTTATAAGAATGTACTAGCCGAGTGTTAGAATCCTTGGACAAATCTTTTTTTATTATTTTTTGTTTATTTACATACGTTGTATGGATTTTGATTAATAAAAGCTTTGTTAAAATATATTGTTACGTGCTGGGTTCGACGGATAAGAATATAAACAATATTACCGACTAAAACACTTTTATTCAAACACACAATTCAATTTAAAACACAATAAACACTATACCACACTTTTTCACTGTACTGCTTCAAACTCCGTAGTATTTCCGCTTCCGTTCGCTTCGATGAACACTTGATCGCTTACGATTGTAAACTGACTTGGCGGTGCGCGTGCGCCCTATTTATACGCGGCTAAAGCGCTTCTAGAGCTTTCCAGCAACGCGGTACTCGGCGTGTAAACAGCACGATGATTCGAGAAAGTACCAGCATTCTCTCTAAGATTCTCGTACCGTACTATGCAGTTCCGTAAGATGTCAATAGATGACGGTGTAAACTATTAGACGGAACCGCCGAGTCCCTCCCACAATGCCGAGAGATGTCACTGGGCGTAACAATATATATATATTCTCAAAAGTAATTAGTAACGATTTAGGTCAGAATATGCAAATGCAATTGCGTACCCCGCTGTGCGCACAAGAGGCAAATTGTCTCACGTTTTCTTTCCTCGTCAGAGCTATTATTTAATTATATGGTTTAATTAATTGTAATTTATGAAAAAAACAATTGTACTACAAATAAATCCTGTCCCGTGACGTTATAGACATTCCAATCATAAACACAAAGCACATCCGGTCTTTAACATTTTGACCGCCAGTCATGTATACATGACAAAGCAAAATGTGTCCAGCACGCCACGGTCACGACTACATGACAGACTTTTAAACGCTAATAAATCTTATAGAAAGTATGGATTTTCTTATTTTTGTTATAATTTTATGTAGCTAGACTCATCTCAATTTATATTATGTGAACTGCTTACTATTTATTTCATTCATATTAGCAATACACATTCACTGACACAAAACCACTCTCAATAATTTGTGATATGGCACACAAACTTTCCATACAAAATGACATTACGTCTGGGGACGTATTGCCACACTACACGGTTTTAAAAGTTTTTGTTGCGACAGTAACGGTCAGAGACGTAACCGCCTGTAGGCGGACATTCATACCAAGTGAGTTCTAAACCGTGTGTTACGGCAAGAGTGTTTGCTGTGGCTCTAGCGGTCTGTATTTTAGGCTAAAACGGCACAGAGTCATATCCTTCTTATAAATGCTATGGGAAATAGTCGACCGTGGATGGAGTTTAATTTTAGTGTATTTTAAATTGCCGCCTACAGCCGTAGTGTCATATTATGAGGGTCATAATTTACGTCTCTCGAAGTACTGTCCGGGAATGTGATAAGATCACAAAAACGATATATGTAGGTATTAAACGATGAAATCGTAGCTTCGCGTCGAGAGAACACTTTTGCTTTTTGGCGTGGCTGTAAATAACGATATAGGAACCACACATTTTTTAGTTCCGTATCGGATTCGTATGCCCAACGCTCGGCAAAGCGACCACTTAAACCGATATACCTACCGTTCGTGCAGACAAATTTTGAGATATTTAATATTTATAATATAAATGCGGACATAACTCCAAAAAGTTATTGGTTATGAATCATATCAAACACGAGACGGCTGTAAGGTCACCTGCTGTTCTGAGACAAAATAAATTACTGAATTCAAAAGAGCAATCTCTGCATTAGATTAATTAAATATGACAAGTGGGATGTTTGCATATATCTGAAACCTAATCGCGTTCATAACTCACCTATACCACTTATTCTATAAAACCAAAGCCCGCAGTAATCGACGCTTCGCATGACCATAAGGCTGAACTTTTCTTGGCATAAAGAATCAGCATTGTCATTCAACGAGGCAATGTTGCCAGTCCTCTGGGCACTTGACCGGTCGACAACGATGCTGAGGAATTATACGACGCTGCCTAAACCAGCCATTTATTTTTATTAATTTTTACAGTCCTTTATTTTGTTACTTTTCATTTAGTTTTATTTATAAATCGTTAGGATTGTTAATATTAGTTAAGTTGTAAATTATGATTGTTGCTTTTGTTTATATTAATAATAAATAATAAATAATTTCAAAATACCGCACACTTTTTTTTTCTCTGTTCATGTTTTTATATTTATATATCGTATACCTATCACCGTACGTGTAGTACTGCAGGGTGCCAGCTGCAAATTAGCGCTTTGAAGCATAGCACATGCTGAGCTGGTAACATTTTCAGCAATGCATGCTCCGTTACCTTGGAATGCTTACTTGCCTGCAATGCAGCCCAAGCCTTATTACCGACATCACTTCATGTAGGTATATTATATATATATAGTAGCCAAGTGTGCATAATTATGCTGAATACATCGCTCATCCAATAGAACAACGACGTAATTGCAAAATAGTCGAAAATGACTTTTAAATGTCATAAGAAAACGTTTCGAAAGTTCTATCTATGACAAAAACGACAGAATGATTCTTACGGTATTTTTAAAAGATTTCTTGAGTTATCTCATGAAGTTATTATAAATAATTATTAATAGTAAAGTAACATACATAAATATTAAAAGATTTCATCAAAATGATTGGAAATATATTATATTATATTATATTTATCATATAATATAATATATTTTATATTTATAATATATTATAAATTATATTTTCAATTTCAAACTTTTAAAACGTTCTCCTGAAAAATAGCCAAAACGTAATTACGTCATTGTTCTATTGGATGAGCGACAAGTTTTTACTTTTTTCTTTCTTTCACTATATCGCACCCTTAATAAAACAGAGACTTATCTCAGTATTTTGGTTTAAACAAATTTGAACTCTATTGCAAAGATTTAACACAAATATAACATTAGAATTTAACATTTACAATTAGAGTTCAAATTGCCTTACTTTCAAATTTCGAGTTAAGTCGCTGTTTTATTAAGAGTGCGATATGTATTTTCTGTGTCGCGGAGTCTTTACGAACATTCAAACAACGGACACAAAGAACACACTGACTCAGAACAACTATTTGTGGACCGCACAATTTTTTAACCCGTGTTCGAAAGCTCAACACTCGACGCGGCGGCAGTAGCGAGACGACCATTTTAACCACTACGCCATTTGTAGAATTAAACCGCTGAGTTTTTAAAAACATATCTTTAAGGTAGTGTAAAACAAAGCAGTATTTTTAACGTTATAAAAAGACTAGCTGATCCGCGCAACTTCGAATTTTCCCCGTTTTTGCAACATTTTTCATTGATGTTCCGCTCCTATTGGTCGTAGCGTAATGTTATATAGCCTATAGCCTTCCTTGATAAATGGGCTATCAAACAATAAAAGTTTTTTTTTAATTCGGACCAGTTGTTTCTGAGATTAGCGCGTTCAACCAAACAAACTCTTCAGCTTTATTTATAGATTTTTCAATTAAAGAGGCATCTAATCAGGCAATATTTTTCTTCAATATGTATGCTGTAATTAGCGTTGCCTAGCGTCCGAATATAGCCGGACACAGTCAGTCCTTTTTGAAATAGACATTTTATTTTACATTTGTTATGTATTAGTTTCTGCTCTGCCCGCCTCACTTTGTATCGCTAGCGCAAGGGAGAGCCCTCCCCGAAAAATTGCCGTGTTATATTAAGACTAAAAAATTAAGGGTGTCCGGCCTCTTTACCCCAATGTCCGGGTGAACTGGGTGGTCTGTCCAGCTTTTTGGTTTTAAGACCTGGTAACTCTAGCTGCAATCAATGATATTATTATACACCAAATATGTCACTTTCATAATAATGGACGTCAATAATATGATCTATGCTATTTTGTTATTAATAACTGCACTTGTGTTTAAAATTTAACCAATAATAATAGTAATATTCTATCACATACACACAACACCATCTAGCCCAAACTAAGCAGAGCTTGGCTCGGAGCAACTATTTGTTGGCCGCGAGCCATTCGTAGGACTCGCTGAGAGTACCGTCAAGACAGCTATGAATGCACATGGCAATGATAAACACAGGCTGGAGTGGATGGCCCTTAGGGGTCTGGAACACTCCAAGAAATTCATTGCAAACAGAGCCACGGGCTTCACCCGGAAGTTCTGCGGGTACAACAAGGGCCAAATACGCTCACAGGAGCGTTTACTGGTCATTTTGGCACCAAAGACTTCCTGTGCAGATTGAGTTTGGCAAACAATTTGATCTGCAGAGCCTGTGGTGAACAGGACGAGTCCATATTACACCTACTGTGTGAATGTGATGCGTTGGCTGGACTAAGAATGGGTCTGATGGTATTGGCATATCCGAACCCTGAAGACTCCAGGCTTCTCCCTCTGAAGTGTACGCTGCGACTGATGCAGTACATTCATAGGGAGATAGCTCAGGGATAGATCTCGGGGCCGACACAAAAGATACCACTGGGTCGAAGTGTCGCCGGTCTACACTGATTGGCCCCCGAAACAAGATAAGATAAGATAAGCAGAGCTTGTACTATGGGTACTAGACAATGGATAAATATACATATACATTTTATTTAATTGTGAATACATACATATTATACATAGCAACAACCAGACTAAGACAAACATCCATATTCATGCACACAAATGTTTGATTTGTGCGGGAATCGAACCAAATAATTAGCGCAGTCTATACTATATATATATCTACTAATATTATAAAGCTGAAGAGTTTCTTTGGTTGGTTGAACACGCTAATCTCAGGAACTACTGGTACGAATTGAAATATTATTTTAGTGTTGGATAGTCTATTTATCCAGGAAGGCTATAGGCTATATAACATCACGCTACGACTAATAGGAGTAGAGCATAAATAAAAAATGTTGCAAAATCGGGGGAAAATCTCTTATGTGAAGCAGACGAAGTATATGATAAAAGAACTTACGTGCAAGAGAAAGCTATGGTTCGAACAATTATTGCGTTATACCTATGTATGTATGTATCTTATGTGGGGGCCAGTCAGTGCAGACCGGCGACACTTCGACCCAGTGGGATCTTTTGTGTCGACACTCTCCCAATAACGACTGCCATAGATGTTCATGGCAGCCGGGACCGACGGCTTAACGTGCTCTCCGAGGCACGGAGCAGGCGATAATTGTCAATCAATACGCACATATTTTCGAAAAGTCATATAACTTCCGAAAGTCAGAGGTGCGCGACGTGGGTTCGAACGCGAGACCCTCTGCATTGCAGTCTGTTGGTCTCCCCACTGAGCTATCGCTGCTCTTGCGTTATACCTAACTGCTCTGCCAAGGATTATATTGAACTAATTTACTTGAGAACAAGAACAGTAGAAAAACGTCCCAACTAGGTTTTTATTCTTTACTTGTCATGCGCTAGTAATGTTTCTGCTTCTTTTCTGTATATAAATCATTGGCAGCAAAGTTATCAATTATAAAAAAGCATTGCAGACAGCTAAGACCACTTGAATGCGTCAGCCACTACAAACATAATCTTTGGATAGCCCAAACAAAAAATATTTAGGAGTATTATATAATATGAAAGCCATATTAATAGCCATATCGCAGCCACACATTGTAGATAAATATTTTTTACATAATATTGTCTTATGTTTACGCGAATATTATACATTAAAATTAAAGTACTATATACGGATTTTGTCACGTTGTTTATTTTAAAACACTTTTATTAAATAATTTTGATACTATAACACTACTATTATTGAACTTTACTGAATTTAAGCTATTTAAATTAATTAATACTATTTATATTTAAGTTTACACTTTGCTCCAACGTTTCGGTTGCTTTACAGCAGCCATAGTACAGATAGAGCCTCAAATTTCATTTAATTTCAAAATAATTTTTGTTTTGAGGTCCCCTTTTTTGACTTCAAATTGTTATCTATTGATACAAATAGTAAAGTTGTAATTGTTATATGTCAGTATTTAAAAAAAATAATGCATGAGGTCTATAAGATCAATAGAGACCAAAACAATTATTTTTAGAATTTTTGTCTGTCAGTCGTCACGACAGATGTCGTGACGCCTAGAAGCTGTAACAAAAACTACTGCACAAATTTGAATGCTGTTTTTACAATTGTGTGGCTGGTCGTCTAGAGAGGTGGGAAAGAGACATAAGTAGTAGAGCCTCGCTGATTTCAGCATGAACGGGCTGGCTCGACTGGGGAAGGACTACCCTCTCACAAAATATCGACGTAATAGCAGAGAGTGCCAGCGGCCCAATAACCCCCTTTCCCCGTTCCCGCTCCTTCTCCTTCCCACTTCCTTTCCTGAAGGGTCGGCAAAGCGCAAGTGATGCCCCTGATATTGCAGGTCGTATGCTTGTTTGCCACCATAACATTGCATAAAAAAAATTACAATATTCCTTCTGATAAATCTATACCAAAATGCAGAAAGAAAAATTTGGTACCTACTTCTTATCTAATTTCATAATATACTTAATTAAAATGTTATAAGTAAGGATTTTATCTATTGCTTTTTCAGGTCTATTCTCGAAGGGAATATATACATCATACATTTCGCCAGCTTTGAAGCAGCGATAGCTCAGTGGGGAGACCAACAGACTGCAATGCAGAGGGTCTCGGGTTCGAACCCACATCGCGCACCACCGACTTTCGGAAGTTATATGACTTTTCGAAATTATGTGCGTATTGATTGACAATTATCGCCTGCTCCGTGCCTCGGAGAGCACGTTAAGCCGTCGGTCCCGGCTGCCATGAACATCTATGGCAGTCGTTATTGGAAAAGTCAGTACCCTCTAATATCCTGACACTGGTCTAGCCTTAGGGTATCGTTAGCCTTCGGGTTGCGGAGGTCAGGTGGCAGCCGCTCCGTGTAAAAACTGATATCCAGTCAAATCCGGTTAGACCAGAAAAGCCGACCCCAAGTGACTTGGGAATAATAAAGGCTAAGAGAGATGATGACATTTCGCCAGCTGTTCACAAATCGTTTGGATTAAAAAATCTTACTATACAATTGATATAATTTTTTTAGTGTTACCCTTTTCCGCTATGGATTTGAACCTAGAATACTAGGCGACAAAAAAGCTTGAAGCTCATTAAAAATGAAAATCACGTCTCATCCAATTCTAGACGGTAAAACCGGAAAGAGACATTTTCCAGCGACTGAATTTATGAACCTAATTAACAAATTAAGTCACGGGAAAATCTAGTCTAATATATTATAATAAATCCTAAATTAAATCATCTAAACGACAAAAACAGGAAAATATTAATAAATAAATAAATAACATTGGTAAAACCGGCGGGAAACCCGCTATGTATAACAATGTTATGTAAAACGCGCTTAAGAAGGACAACAAATGAACTAAGAAAGTATATAAAGCTTATGTGAATTAGTGATGCGATTCGATTTCAATTTTACTCGAGTGACTTGAGTTACCATTAGGGTCGCCACCTTGAACGATTCTTATACTTTTTTTTTACCTGGGATAGTAAATATTCTCCATATTTACTATCTCAGGTAAAAAATTACAAGATCTGAAAATAAAGTATTATTTATATTTATGCTGCCATATTTTTTGATGCTACTGACACCTAACAAATATTTATTATTAAGGAACGTCGTAACCGGATCTTCACAATATATGTCTATATTAAGATAGATAAACAATGACTTTTATTCAATTTAGGAAATATAAAAAGTAAACAATTAAATAAAACCTGTAAAAGTTGACATAGGTAAAATAAAGTATTTTCACGTACTTTATTTTCTTAATAAAGTATAAAGTACGTTTACCCGAAATAACGTACAATACTTTATTATAAGGCACGGTTAGCAACCCTAGTTACTACGATAAATTAACAAAAAAGAAAACCGACCTCAACTTGACGAGTAATGAAATGAAAACATCATCACTGTAGTCGAATTCAACCAAATACGCGTTATTAATGATAACTCAAAAACTATTGGTCAGATCCTGCTCTAGTTATATTGCACCATCTTTCAAATAGAAAATAATCATCAAAATCGGTTCACCTAGAAAAAGGTGAAGGAAAAAGGTAACAACACATAAAAAAAAATATAGTCGAATTGAGAATCGCATCCTTGTTTTGAAGTCGGTTAAAGAGCACCAGCTTTCAAATAAAAAAAAATCATTAAAATCAGTTTATCTAGAAAAAAGTACTGAGGTAACACATAAAAAAAGAAATACAGTCGGTTAAAAAGTATGCAAGTCAAAATATATTGACTCGAATTCATTCGGACTCGCTCAAGTCACTCGCGTTGCTTAGCTCGCGTCGCCAGTGGTGAGATGAACATAAACATTAACCATTTGAACGCCACGCCATAACGGCACCTCCATGTCCTGTACGCCAAGCCCGAAAATCGATATATTATATATTGTTTTTTATGATCAAATATTTCAATAACTAATAACAATTTTGTTTGCTGTATACAATTAAGTAATAAATAGGGATTCAATTTTTAAGTTGTATCACTAAAACACAAAAAGGTAATGATTTAATATGTTTATTTTGTATTTTCCTGTGAACCGATAAAAAACAGTTTTGTCGAGTATAGACGACGTTGGCGCACAGGGCACGCTTGCGCATGTCGAGTATAGACGACGTTGGCGTTCAAAAGGTTAATTGTTGCGCCACTTGCCGCAACGCACGTATTGCGGAAAGTTGCAAAATAAATAAGAACGACTGTGTTTTATGTTATCTGTGTCTCTATATTACATAAGTATATACTATATAATACTATACATATATACTATAATATTATAAGGCTGAATAATTTGTTTGTATGGTTGAACCAGCTAATCTTAGGGACTACTAGTTCGAATCGAAAATTCTTTCAAAAATTTCTTCTTTCTTTTTAGATCGCCCGTTTATCTAGGAAGGCTATATGACATCACGCTACGACCAATAGGAGCGGCGCATCGATGGAAAATTTTGTAAAAACGAGGAAAAATCTCTTATGTGACGCACACGAAGATGCGTGGATCAGCTAGTCATTTCTAAAGTTTGACAAGATCTGAATTTACCGAGTTCGAGTGACATGAGAATTACTCGAGTGATATTCGTGTGAAACCGTAAAATTGCTCGAGTAAAATTGGACTCGAATCCCATCACTGATGTGAATGGAGTTTACAAAGACAAAATCCCAATGCAAATTTCTACAGATTTTTTATACATTACATAGATTCACGCCTGTTTCCCAGAGGGATAGGCAGAGACTACGGATTTCCATTTGCTACGATCCTGACACACTTCTCTGGCTTCATTCACTTTCATCACATTCCTCATACACGCCCGTCGGTTCAAGGTGCTCTTAACCTGTCCTTTATCCAGAACGCCTCCGATCTGATCAAGAAACGTTCGTCTAGGTCTTCCTCTTGCGACTGTTCCATTCAGATTTTTTATATAATAAACTTGTCAAATATGCATACAGGCCACCCGACGGTAGGCGGTTACCGCTGCCTTAAGCAAACCGTGAAAGTAAAGAATTTTGACAGATCTATTGCTGTCTCGCTGGCCCGAACGAAATATGAATGAGTGAAAGAGATAACAGCTTGCACTGATTATACATTTGCAAAATTGACGAATTTATCATCTTGTATTTATACTGTTGCCTCTTCTAAAAGTAAACCAATATTAATATGCTTTTATAAAAAACTAGATGTGCCCGCGGTTACACCTGCTTTTATAGTTACTGCGCCGCCCCTGTGGGTCATAACGTGATGTTATATAGCCTTTCTCGATAAATAGGCTAGGCAACACTAAAAAAAATTTCGTACCAGTAGATCCTGAGATTAGCGCGTTCAACCAAACAGACTGAAACAAAAAAACTCTTCAGCTTTCTAGTGATAGTATAGAAGTATAGATACGAGAATGATATTAGTGATGGGCGTGTGTATTATGGCGCAATTACACTTGGTCTATAGTCCATATTCGGGTGCACGAAAGACGTTACTCGAATTCGGGCACTCAATGCATTAATTACATTGTTTTACTCACGTTCGGGGATGCGGGGAGTGAGAGAGGCGTGAAATGTTGTATCGTTATTTTTTATGTAAACCAAAAACCTTTCGAAATGATTTTGATCGATAAGGAAAAAAAATTAAAATTCCTGCTTATCATTTAACAATTGTTGGCATAGTGTCAAGGAGGCGGTGAATTTGTCTCTCTATTTGAATAAATCTCGAACCCACACTCACCACGATTCTATGGATAAAATATCACAAACAACATGTATGCTTCTTCGGAGAGCAACACTACTCATCGTGATGAGCAGCGAAGTACTGCTTGACAATTGAAAGGAAATCGGCGTCGGGTAACCAAAACGAAAGCTGTTCGAATACGGGCGTACTCGACTCCGTTCATTCACACTTAGTCGTTCGTCCGAATTCCATAGGCAATCGATTACGAGTTAACGACCAAGTGTAATTGCGCCATTATTTATTTATTTAATTTATTTAGATTTTCTACAGAATTATTGAGATATTTTATAATTTTAGAAGAACCCTTGTTCATAAAGAAGTCAAATTAAAAAAATGGACCATATACAGGATACCACAAATGTGACGTAATGATTTAAGTCGTCGCGTAGCCATTCCACTGCGCCGTGTTCTCAATCGATCCTAACACGGGACAAAAATATGTGTGATCCACAAATAGTAGTTCCGGGTTCTTTAGAAAGATAGAAAGAAAACATTCTTTATTGCTACAAAGACTAATATAATTATAGGTTTATATTAGAAAATTAAAAATATAATTGGAAACACAATTAGGTATATCAGTAGTTTACATTAAGAGATGACATATAAAAAGTTTGTGTCCATTGTTTGAATGTTTGCAAAGTCAGCGACACAGGATACATGTCTATTGCAGGAGCTCTGTCTTTAAAAAATTAAACTGTTATTTGTTCTTGTTATGAGGGTGGTTTTTCCATATGCGTGTCAACACCATATCGTCACTTAATAAATGCCATCGGCGGGCTTTTCCAGTTGTAAAATCAGGTATTTTTAATTGGACTGGTTGATGTAATCAATAGTCGCTGGGTTAGCAAATCAAATGTCTATCACTAGCGTTTGACAGTGACTCGTGACGTAAAATTTTGGTGTTTTTAAACGACAACCATCCCTTTAGGCATTATTTCTGAATTGCCTGGGACGTTACAAACGTTCCAAACGTGTCATGGGTACCATTGGGTTTCTTATTTTACAATGGCTCTACTCCTATAGTAGAGCCATTGATTCAGTATTATCCATTTGCTTTTATTAGTTATAAATGGTTCTTGAACCGGGTTGTTGAAAAATGGCAGGGCATAGATTGTGACGTCACCGCTATCTAACTGCAGTGCGAGGGCGACGCAAGGTATCCACTACGGTGCGTTTTTTCTTATACATTAGTTTACAGTATTAATTACCACTCAAATTGAAACCAATTTTGTTTTATTTGCATTTTAAGCAGTTTGTTTTTCATCTTATAAATGACAATATAGTTTTAGTTTTTTATGTTTTTAAATATAACTTAAATGAAAATGCGTCAAATATCTGTACATTTGATGTAATATTTACACTATATTAATTCAAGGTGAATCAATCTTGTAATGCTATCTTGTAGCAGGGCATCGGTGGCGCATCAGGGAGACGGCTGAAGTACGACAGAGAGACCTTTTGAGTGACTCTGCACGCAGAACATCATTGAGCTTCAGACGAATGTGTCGAGGCATCGAAATGAGCGGGTGGGTTTAAAGTAGCCCCACCCTAGGTACTGCTTCACTGATTTACACTATATATAGGTATTTATGTAAAGTCGTTAGTTCTAAAGAAGTCTGCCCACTACCCCGTCTCATACCATGACCGTGCTAGGAACGTGTCAGGCAAAAAAATATAGGAACTGCTGGTCGGTGACATGGTGGGTATATTCTTATATATTTCCTTACAAAGAATATTTTTTTGCCTGACACGTTCCTAGCACGGTCATGGTATGAGACGGGGTAGTGGGCAGACTCGTTTAGTCAGTTGGACAACTGGAAGTTAGCGTGTGCCAATTCTTGTTGTTTATTTAATTCTTCTCCCTAGCCTTTATTATTCCCAAGTCACTTGGGGTCGGCTTTTCTAGTCTAACCGGATTTGACTGGATATCAGTTTTTACACGGAGCGGCTGCCACCTGACCTCCGCAACCCGAAGGCTAACGATACCCTAAGGCTAGACCAGTATCAGGATATTAGAGGGTACTGACTTTCCCAATAACGACTGCCATAGACGTTCACGGCAGCCGGGACCGACGGCTTAACGTGCTCTCCGAGGCACGGAGTAGGCGATAATTGTCAATCAATACGCACATAATTTTGAACAGTCATATAACTTCCGAAAGTCAGAGGTGCGTGACGTTGGTTCGAACCTGAGACCCTCTGCATTGCAGTCTATTGGTCTCCCCACTGAGCTATCGCTGGTCTTCTTCTCTCTCTCTCTCTCTTCTTGTTGTTTATTTAATCATAAGACAAAATATTATACTTTGACTGGCGAACCCAACTAAAGAAGTTCTGCCCGAACAAAAAAAACTATTCCGCATCGTCACGTACGGGTCCATGTGTAAATCAAAACCACCCATAGATCCACAAAAACACATAAAATATTTCATTGAAATCGGTCCAGCAGTTTAGGGGGCGTCAAGTGACATATCTACACACTTGAGGCCATTTGCCTTAGTTTCTGGAAACCATCTCACATTATTTAGTGATGTTTACGAAACCTAGAAATAATGTTGTTTTTAGTTATTTCTGTTTATTTCTTTAAAAAAAGCGTAGCAAAATACACTTATTATTTAAACTGTCAAAACGCTTGCTACGACTGCATGGCGTCGAGTTGTCAAGTGACGTAGCACGGTTGGAAATCAACTTTGGGCAGCAAGCAGTGACAGCAGACGTTTACAAACGTGTGACGTCAAAGTATATGTAGCCAATCAAAACCGTTTATGATCACGTGGTACCGTTTATTTTGCATTTTTTGATAATTAAGATTATTTGGTATTTATATATTTACATATAACAAATAGCTTTTATTATTATTATATAGCTTTTAGATTCCATTATTTACGCGGATGTCAATGAATAAATCATTATTTTTCACACGGCCAAATAGGTATATATAATAGGTATATATATATACATACATACCTAGATTGACGCCTGTTTCCCAGAGGGGTAGGCATAGACTACGGATTTCCATTTGCTACGATCCTGACACACTTCTCTGGCTTCATTCACTTTCATCACATTCCTCATACACGCCCGTCGGTTCAAGGTGCTCTTAACCTGGCCTTTGTCCAGAACGCCTCCGATCTGATCAAGAAACGTTCGCCTAGGTCTTCCTCTTGCGACTATATATATATATATATATATATCTTTATTTATACCTATATATATATATATATATATATATATATAGGTATAAATAAAGATTTATTTAATAGGTACAGAAACAAATAAATAATTTAGACATACAATTTCTAGTATTACTGGTAAATAATTTTAATTCTGAAGTTTAATTATAATAATAATAATAATATATTTTTATTTTCAATTTGTGTTACAACTTTTCTCTTATTGTATTATAATTAAAACCAGACATTAGTTGAACTTATAATAAGAGGTTGCCGTTGGTGACCGTACTAATATTAATTGTGTTACAGTCGTCAGCGTCTTCCACCCTAATACAAATGGTTTCATATTGAAAAACTGATTACATTCACAGTTCTTCACAATAATTACAAAAACAATAAATTATCAAATAGATTAACAATTACATCCCATGAATGTAATTGAAGTTCAGAATTAAACATTTCAAACCATTAAATGTTAAACGGTTAACCATTTGCTAGACACAGTTGATATAAATTAAATTAAATTACTAAAATTATATTTGAAGTGGACTTTCGGTACATAATACTTTTAATGGGGTAGTCGCCTAAGTTTAATTTTGTACATTACTTTATATATAAGCGTAAAAGAAAAAAAACAGCGATAGCTCAGTAGGTTTTATCTCAGGCTTCCTAAAAAGTTGCATCTTGCTTTTGGTGAATTCAAGATGGGTTCGCACCCACGTCGCGCACCTCTGACTTTCGGAAGTTATATGACTTTTCGAAATTATGTGCGTATTGGTTGGCAATTATCGCCTGCTCCGTGCCTCGGAGAGCACGTTAAGCCGTCGGTCCCGGCTGCCATGAACATCTATGTCAGTCGTTATTGGGAAAGTCAAAACCCTCTAATATCCTGACACTGGTCTAGCCTTAGGGTATCGTTAGCCTTCGGGTTGCGGTGGTCAGGTGGCAGCCGCTCCGTGTAAAAACTGATATCCAGGCATATCCGGTTAGACCAGAAAAGCCGACCCCGAGTGACTTGGGAATAATAAAGGCTAAGGGAGAAGGATTTTACATATAAGCGCAAATAGAAATCAAAAGAAATCGTTCTAAAACAGCCTGTACAAGATTGGTTGCAAAATAAGGGGCTCATTACTGTTTAAACGATATAAGAAAAAGTCGTAGTAGAAGAGCCTCACTGATTTCAGCATGAAAGGGCCGGCTCGACCGGGAAAGAACTACACTCTTACAGAATATAGACGTGAAATAGCAGTATTCCTACTGTTGTGTTATGTTCGGTGAGTGCGAGTGGCGGAGGCCCAATCACCCTCTTTCCTCCTTCCCGCTCCTTCTCCTTCCCACTTCCTTTTTCTCTTCTTCCTTTCCTAAAGGGTCGGCAATGCGCAAGTGATACCTCTGGTGTTGCAGGCGTCCATAGGCTACGGTGACCACTTACCATCAGGTGGGCGGCATGCTTGCTTGCCAACTCAGTTGTATAAAAAAAAAGTAGGAATGTGCTGGTGATATTTTGCTATCTCTCTCAGACAACAGCATTTAAATAGCGGTTACGTCATAGTATGTTTCGTGCATCCTTTTCCTATCATTTGACAATTACCTCTACTACCAGATTTGAAATGCTTGTATCTTATTTATATTTCATAAATTCTTCGTATATTAGAGTTTAGGTAATTATACAAGTTTATATTCTCAATTTTATCCATAATCTCATATCTTTATGGCATCTGTATCTGAACTAGATAAATTATTATCTGTATTTCAGACAACAGCGCTCTCCCTGTAAATGATGCATTTAAGAGACAATAGTACAAAAGAGGACAATAACAGTAACATAAATCAAATAAAAATAATAATAATAAATAATAATAAAATACAAAAAAAGAAATATGGCATTAACGAAAAAGTCACTAAGTAATGTAAAGATTAGACTTAAATAATAAAAGTGAATCATCTACTCTATTGTGAATGACTATCGTAGAACATGTAACATGCCAACATATTAATAATAATCTTTATTAATCCAAAAATAGATACAGTTTGTTTGTATTATTGTAACATGTAATGGACAATGCTATATTGACACTTGCCTTCACTTAGTTATCCTTATTTTATTTAAACATAATTATTTAGACATTGCACCATCTTTTGAAATGAAAATAATAGTTTTATTTTAAACAATTTAAAGCGTCTCACCACCCTTTGCAATAAAAAATAATAATGTTTTATTTTAAACAATTTAAATCGTTTCGCCACCTTTTGCAATACAAATCATATTGTCTTATTTTATTGCAATAATGAAGATTGTAATTGAATAGAATCGTGTTTTCCCGGCAGCAAGATTATAGAAAAAGCAACAACAACTTCTGCGATTTAGAATTCCCACATTAATAATAATTACGCTTGACGTTTCGATCGGGTTACACCGGCAGAGGTGACAAGCTGACTGGTTCGGCGATGTCATTACTCCGTTTGTAGAAGAATCATCATCTACCCTCACATTTCGTATATTTTAATTTGTCCGTGTACCATCACACATTTCTTTTTATCTTTTATACAAATGGATACTTAGCCTGGAAACTAAAAATCATTACATTATTACAAATGACTAATTTTGCTTGTGGTGTCGCTGCTATAAGCGACCTATCGTGAAGTCTCAGATTCGATTCTCAGGTTAGTTAATTGTTGGGTGATTTTAGTACATCTTAATGGATTAGACGGCAGGCCATTATACTATTGGCATGAACCCACTCCGTTTTTCGTACCTAGGGAAATGCATACCTCCTCGCCACAAGGGAAGGCAGGTTAGTTATGTCGGGCTCTTCCGAGACTTTGGGCCTACCGACTAAAACCACCACGGTGTGCCAGCTCGCTGCTTTGTATGGTGGGTGGGTCACTGGAACTAAAACTAAACTACATCAGCCACCGACCGAGCAGGGCCCAATGCAGAGATGTAGTTCTTGCAGGCAACGACTCCTGGACGACACCCTGGCACAACAGAGAGAGTCGCTCACGTGAATCCACTCCTGTCACAAGCATTCTAGCTTAGTTGAAGGGGTTAGCAAGAATAATTTAGAATTACTAACTCAAATTGCTAGTAATCTGAAAAATTAAAAAACAAGACGTGCGTTCGAATACCGACATGTTACGATACGACCCTTAGGCTCTAGACGGACAGCATTTCAACTGCACTCCGACTGCAAAATTTCAGTTTGAATCCAATAAGTACGACTGCAATAAAACTGCAAACCAACCGCCCAATTGCAGCCGGTGTGCAGTTGGCGTGCAGTTCAAATGCAGTTGGTCTATAGCAATCTTAATGCAGTTGGTCTAACTGTATTTGTACTGCACGCCGACTGCGATCGGGCTGCACAGTTGGTTTGCAGTTTAATTTCAGTCGTACTAACTTCATTCAAATTGCAAATTTGCAGTCTGAGTGCAGTTGAAATGCAGTCCGTCTGTTTAGAACCTTATTGTACTAGCGTGAAACATCTCCTGCTTCTTCTCCCTTAGCCTTTATTATTCCCAAGTCACTTGCTAGTAATCTTTTAAAAGAAGTGGATGTGTAATATATCTGTTCCTACCTCATCGGGTATATAAATGTTAGTGTATGTAATTATGTATTGAGATGTCTTTGTAGTGTACAAACATCTGCAAGAACGTATTAATGTAAAATATAATATATAATAAGCTTATAATATAACTGCACAGATGGCGCAGTGGTTTAAGTGGTCGCTTTGCCACTACTACGTCGAGTGTTGTGGGTTCAAGTCCCACACGGGACAAAAATTTGTGTGATCCACAAATGGTTGTTCCGAGTCTGGATGTTCTTTGTGTCCGTTATTTGAATGTTTGTAAAGTCGTCCACGACACAGGATTTATTCCTAGTGTAGGAGTTGTTTTATAATAAAATTATAATAAGCTGTATAATATCGTTTTGCGATACCCTGTCAAGATATTGTAAACGTGTTTACATAAATAATGAATAATAATATCATAAAATCTTTATTGCCACACTTAGTACAAGTAACATAGGAATACAGGTTATTGTACAGAAAAGACCATCAATTAAATTTTTTCCTGGTACTCAAAATATCCTGTGCTATAAATACCAGCCATCTTTTAATGTCACAGACAACTAATGTATGTATAACAAATATCATAAAAAATGTGCTCATAATAAAATATTACGTAACCTAAAATTAATATTGTAAGGATAATAACAGGTAAGAAAAAAGAAATTGAATATAAAAATGAAGATAAATAATGTTTTTAATAAACAATCCTTGCGTGTGTAAGTATTTATGTTTTTTGCGTGTTTGTAAATTAAGTTGAAAGGTATATTATAATGTATGTGGTGTGTATTTTCGTTAGTGTGAATGTGTGTGAAAATTTGTGTAAGTTAGTCTGTTGTTTTAATGTTTTTCTTATTTATGCTAGTGGATGATGAAATTGTTTATACCAATATTATCTCGTATAATATCAATAACACAATACAGTCGATACTAATACCTAAGACTGCGCCGAGCGAAATCGCACTCTTAATAAAACAGCGACTTAACTCGAAATTTGAAAGTAAGGCAATTTGAACTCTAATTGTATATGTTAAATTCTAATATTATATTTGTGTTAAATCTTTGCAATAGAGTTCAAATTTGTTTAATCCAAAATACTGAGATAAGTCTCTGTTTTATTAAGGGTGCGAAATGTGCTAAAACAGGCGGCCACAGTTAACTGAATAAAATCAACACTTTTTGTTTAATACAAATATAAAATATACATTTACCATAACAATGAATGTGTTTACAATTACTTCGTGTCAAAAACTTAAAATAATTAATATTTTCGCCTACAAAATTACGTAAATTTGCACGAAAAATGCAAAAACGTAAGCTCATGTTACGTGATTTTTAGATTACAACAGTAGAAATCTATCCTATTTTACAGCTTAAACGAAACATAAATAGTTATATTACAATTTGTTCGTCCCAAATATTTAAGTTATTGGTTGACAATAAAGATACATATTTATCAAAAAAAGCTCATCAAATCCTCCATACAATTTTACGTTAGCGGCCGCGCCGATTTGAATATGCGTCGCACGAGCTCTGTCATTATGTCTTACGCTCGGCGCAGTCTTAAAACGCATCTGTGTATTTAGCCTTCATAAGAGAATGTCACTCTGACAATTGCTTTAAACGTGATTACAATAAATAAATAAACACATACAAACGGTATGTTCGTTATTCTAACAAATATTATAAATGCGAATGTGAGTTTGTTTGTGATGCTCTCGTGTCTTAACCACTTGACCGATCATCATGAAATTTCGCATATAGTCAAAATCAAAGTCAAGTCAAAGTCAAAATCATTTATTAACTTAGGTCACCAAGTAACACTTATGAATATCAATATAAGATGTCAGAGGTACGGATAAAGATGCATAGTAACTTACATACAGAAAAAACTTTTCTCGAACGAGCACAGCCGCGGGCAAAAGCTAGTATGTAATAAAATCGATTATCTGCACTCCAATCTCGTAGCAATCCACCACCATCTGGAGACTGAAAGACCAGCTCTCTTATTCCTCTTGGAGACGCAGATAGCATGTCCGTCGGGCGTTGCGTACCTGTCATACCCAGGTGGAGCACAAATTTAAGTCCCGCGCGGGCGTATGTGTGTACGTACGTGATGACATATGCTATCGGCGTCTCCGATGCCTTGAAGAGCACACTTTTCCACCTTATGGGTTCTTGTGGACACAGGACTAGACAAGATTCTCTACGCCTGTGTCGTGCCGACCCTGCGACCTACAGACCCATATCAGTTACCACCATACTCTGTAAGAGTATGGAACGTATACTAAACAATAGACTCCTGACATACCTAGTAAATAGTCTGCTCAGAGACCAGCAATACGGGTTTCACCGAAACCGGTCCACTGGAGACCTTCTAGTGTATGCAACGCATTTATGGAGCGAGGCTATCAAGAAACACGGCGAAGCATTGGCTGTTTCGCTTGATATCTCAAAGGCCTTCGACAGGGTCTGGCATGATAGCCTTATCGGGAAAGCTTCCGTCCTTTGGCCTACCCATTGGCCTCTGCGTTTGGATAGCAGATTTCCTGAAGAGCCGCTCGATTCGAGTAGTCATTGATGGCTACTCGTCTGAACAAAAGGCAATTAATGCCGGGGTTCCACAAGGATCAGTACTCCCTGCAACTCTCTTTTTGCTGCATATTAACGATCTGCTAAAACCTAGTACGTTTGGGCATGCAGACGACAGCACGCTTGTAAAGAGTTACGTTTACAGCGCTAGGGCCAGTGGAGCACTGATACAGTTACTCAGGGAAGCTATAATCGAGCGTTTGAACTTATCCTTGAAGGCAGTCTCCGATTGAGGTGATGCCAAATGGTTAAGTTCAATGCCTCTAAGACCCAGGCGTGTCTGTTTTCCGCAAAAAAAGAGCTCATTCCAACTAACTCCAACTTTCCGAGATGAATCCGTGCCGATAACAAATCGCCTTGAGCTTCTGGGTATGTTACTGACTCCAACCCTTAATTTTGGCTCCTATATTGAGGTGAAAGCCCATCTTGCCGCCAAAAAGCTAAGCATCCTCAGTAAGGTGAGGCAGAATTTCATGGCAGAACATTTGCTTAATTTGTACCAAGCACAGGTTCGATCCTGCATGGAGCATTTAGCATAGCTGGAGTATAGCTGGAGGCTTTAGAGTCAATCTAGCGGAAGGCTAGGAGACTTATCGGCGATGACCAACTGGTCAACACACGAATTGACTTGGAGCATTGTCGTAAGGTTGCCTGTCTCTCAGTTTTCTATCGGATACATTTCGGAGAGTATGCAGAGGAACTGCATAATTTGATTCTTCCTTCCCCATTCTACCATCGGACGACCAGACAATCAGACCAGCGACAAAGTAGGGACAGGTGCAAAAGTCGAGTAGCAATTTTAAAAAGCGATAGAATCATTGCACACTTTCACATAAACCCGCCTCACTTTTACTGTCACCTGTTCTAATTATGATTGTGAGTATTAATTTCAAATAAACAAGTAATTGATTGATGTTGTAGCTACGTTGGTAATAGTGCGATCTAAAATGTAACGCTTGTTGGTTCGATCCGCAGGAAGTGATAATCTTTTTGTATATTTTTCTTAAATTAGAAACATCGATGACTTGTTACTTTACTTTAAGACTTATTTAAACCGCAGTTATTCAAAAGATGAGGGTGGATTTAAAAATATAATAATTTCTTACTTGAATAGAATTATGTGATGTTGTTGGTTGGTGATCTTTGTTACGAGCGTTTGTGTCATTATTATTGCAATCACTTTTAAATATTTTGATTGAAACTGTACATTTAAAATGCAAACTAATATAAATATTGAATCCAGGGCAAATATTTGGCATAATTATGGGCTTAATATATTATGTTAAATTGTCGACGAAACTGAACTAAACTCTAAGAGTAAGTTATTTTAAATATTATGTTAAGGCATTGTGATTTACGATTTCGCTGTTAAGGAATCGCTATCTACGATTATGTCATAAGATTTTTGATTTTATTTCAGAGAAATACTGTAAGTCGTTGGGTGAAACGATTTGAAGAAGAGGGGAACTTAAAAAGTCGGGCGGGTAGTAGAAGACCGCTTCTTATTAACCAAATTCAGCGAAGATGAATGGTGAATGCTTATAAATCAAAGGGTATCATACAGACGAGACCGTTGCGAACTATGTGTGCTAATATTTTGACCTCCAAGCATAGACGTCTCTTGCGCTGTATTAAGAACAATAGAGGTCACACTAAATATTAAACAAAGTTGTTTCAAAATAGGGGACGTGCTGGTTGACGATGTTAAAATTGAGGTTAAGTTGCAATCCTCTTTTCCTTGCGAAAAAGAATAATTAAGCTATAACCTCAATTGTCATTATAATTGATAATTATTATTTGTATGTAAAATAAATTTAAATAGTAAAGACTAAAGATGTTTTTTGAAATTAAACTGCTATATACGCATTTTATCGCGTTGTTTATTTGACACTTTATTACAAAATTTTGAAAATTGTTACACTACTACTACTATTAAACTTTACTAATTTTTAGGCTAGTTAAATTATTATTAAACTATTTAGATTTCATTTATTTTTACACTTTCTCCGACGTTTCGGTTGCTTTTCAGCAGCCATGGTCACGGGGAGACTCAACTCAACTTTCAATGAATAATATTCGCGTAAATAGAAGACAATTTTATAAAGATGTTTTGTTATTATATGGTAATGAAACAATTACGGAAAATTTAATAAAAGCTCATTTTCAGTAATCATATTTTGACATTGTTTTTTATAATGAAATGTTATTGTTATAAATTGAATAAAATTTTGTTTTCTTAATTTGCATTATTTATTTATTTATTAAAAGAAAAACAAAATGTGATTTTTTAGTAATTAAACTAAATATTAAATTATTTTATATATGTATACCAGTTATGAAAAAATAAGAAAAACAATCCATGTGACTTAGTCAAGCGATAATACACATTATTCAAAAAAGTTGAAAATTTGATACCCTCGGTCGTATTTTTAAGTACTGTGATCACAGTTTTCATTATTTTACAGTGATTTTTTTAATAATGTAATCTTAAATAATAGTGTTATTAATCGCAACCACAAATCAAAGAAATAAATATTGTTAACTAAGTAAAATAAATTAAGTTTAGACGAGTTATGGTTTACAAAATTATTGTCAGTTAATTTTGACACTCCATTTTGAAAAAGAAATGTACAGCACTACCCTTGGCAAGTTATTTCAAAAGATGGCCCATTTAGTCTAGATTTCAAAATGGTACAGCACTTGCCACTTTTCTTGCCAATGAAAGTGCTACTTTGTATTGTATGCTTGTATGCCACTGTAATACCGAAGCGAAACCGCGGTAATAAGTAAACCTATTTTTACGTAAGGAAACGCCCCTGATGCATATCCCCTCGCCACAACGGGTGGCGAGAGGGTTATATCCGGCTCTCCCGTACTTAAGACCAACAGACGAAAACCCCACGGTGTGCCAACTCGCTGCTTTGTATAGTGTGTGGGTCGCTGGAACCGAGACTACGCCAGCGACCCACTCAGCAGACTGGGGAAAATCTAGCCTTCTATAACCTATCAACTCTGACGAAATATGGCTGCCCTACCTCTTAAGACAAGTTGTCGTGATGCTATAACGTGTTACCACATATTACCACGATATGCAACACTTAAGGAAAATGATTTTATAAACCGGTCTCACTGTATGCTTCGCAGCCATCTTCATAGTATTTAGATATTGGCGACAAACACACGTGTTCACTTTAAAGCCGAATCAAATGAAAATAAATGTATTATTTTAGTTAAATGTATATATTTCAACTAACTAGTCACGTATTTTAGTGTTTTAATTTGTCTAGTGATGTGCAACATGCTGTTGACTACATTGATTTTAGTTAGTTTCGGTGAGTTTTTGAACATTATTATAAACTAAGAAATTACACTGTGATTCAGTTTAGTATGAAGTTGTTTTGTTTACAAGGCGTTTACACTTAAGTATGTTTAATTTTATAATTGTTTATATACCTTTGTTTTGATAAAATTTACCGTTTCTTCAAGTGGTATTTTTTACTGAATACTGTGTGGAAAAACAGTGTGCCCACGACGTAATTCAAGTGAATCACACTATGAATCACAATATCTACTTCAGTATCATTAATTACTGCTTATTTATTATCCTTAAGATTTAACCACTATTAAATTTATGCTTTATTTATTATATTTCATCTCGGCGGCACTAGGTGTAACTTGATTCAGTTGTTAAGTCGTAAGCTATGAATTATAAGAAATATATAAAGATCCGTTCACCGGTTTTTGTACGATGCCGACATAAACAAATATATAGAGATAAATACATTGTTTTATAATAGACAACTCCCGCACAAGGAATCATTTCTGTGTCGCGCGGACTTTACAAACATTCAAACAACGGACACAAAGAACACCCAGACTCGGAACAACTGTTTGTGGATTACACAAGTTTTACCCCGCTTGGAAATCAAACCCACAATATTAAGCGCAGTGGTAGTAGCGACGCTACAAAATACATAGTTGTTTGAATGTTATCTATATGAATATTATAAAGCTAAAGAGTTTGTTTGTTTGTTTGTTTGTTTGAACGCGGTAATCTCAGGAACTAGTGGTTCGAATTGAAAAATTATTTCAGTGTTCGATAGCCCATTTATTGAGGAAGGGCTAGGCTATATAACATCACGCTACGACCCATGGGAGCGGCGCAGTAATCATTAACGCGGGTGAAACCGCGAGCACATCTAGTAGGATATATTTCTAGAAATTTGTTTATAATTAGGATATGCACACACACACAGTCTTATTTATACATACATTATTTCACGTGATGTATGAAATTTTCCCGAATGGGAAGATACAGGCAGATTATTTTCACCCACTTTTGGTCACCCAGGGTTGGTTTCGTTTCATCATGATGGGTTTTACGGGCACTATTATGTTCCACGTAATAAACTATGAGCTAATTGTCGTTTATATACTGTATTGAGTACGCACGTCCAGACTCCGTTCAGCTACTGATTGCTTATGAATATCTTGATAGAAACCCAGGACCTCTTGCACAGCAATCACGTTACTCTACTAAGGCTAAGTTTAACATTGTTTATCACAAAATGTTTAAATTGTTTTAAGAAGAAAGATTGGTAGAAATTTGGATTGCCACGCAGAGGTCTTGAGTTTTATTGCTATGCACGCACCTTTGACTTCTCGAATTTATGTGTGTACTAGATGTGCGGTTTCTCTCGCGTTTATAATTATTGCGCCGCCCCCGTGGCTTGTAGCATGATGTTATATAGCCTCTAGCTTTCCTCGATAAATGAGCTATACAACACTAAAATAATGTTTCAATTCGGACCAGTAGTTCCTGAGATAAGCGCGTTCAACCAAACAAACAAACTCTTCAGCTTTATAATATTAGTATATAATATTATATAATGGCCAAGGAAAACATCATGAGGAAACCGGCATGTCTGAGAGGTTTCCATAAAGTTCTATCATATAAGAAAATAAACATTTTATTATTCATATAAATCACAGTGCCATACCAAATATTCACCTTATCGATACACAATATAATTTGGTATACAGGTTTCTTAAAAAAAGGATCACCTGTCTCCTGTACTAGTCGAAAACTGCTTCACAGTAGACAGGGCCTTCGACTAAAATCATAATGGATAAGATGACTGACGTAAAAAAGTTATTACACTAGACCAACTGATTGAACTATGGCCTAATGTATGTATCTTATGTGGGGGCCAGTTAGTGCAGACCGGCGACACTTCGACCTAGTGGGATCTCTTGTGTCGACACTCTCCCAATAACGACTGCCATAGATGTTCACGGCAGCCGGGACCGACGGCTTAACGTGCTCTCCGAGGCACAGAGCAGGCGATAATTGTCAATCAATACGAACATAATTTCAAAAAGTCATGTAACTTCCGAAAGTCAGAGGTGCGCGACGTGGTTTCGAACCCGAGACCCTCTGCATTGCAGTCTGATGGTCTCCCCACTGAGCTATCGCTGCACTTGAACTATGGCCTAACCCGTCTCACACTGAGAAAAGATCTGTGCCCAGCAGTGGGACACTATAAGGATGATATTATTATATTATTTCTAGTTTTTAACCGAAGCTTTGCCGGTGTAAATCCCACGGAGTCAAATATCGGGATAAAAGATAGACTACGTTCTTAATACAATTTATTATGTCGTCCAGGATACAATTTATCTGCCATATTTTATGAAAATGGATTCAGTCGTTTAGCCGTATAATTGTAATAGACAAACAGACAAGCTACCTTTGTATTTATAATATTAATATGGATTATTATCGACTAGATTTTTCCCGCGGATTCGCTCGCGTAAATGTAGGTTAGGTTATATTAGTGTTACTTTTTCTGAATGCAAGTTACCGTATCTCCTTTTCTGTACCCCTGACAACGTGTTTGCGAAATTTCATGATCATCGGTCGAGTAGTTAAGGCGTAAAAGCGTAACAAACAAACAAACTCACGTTCGCATTTATAATATTAGTTATGATTCTAAAGTCCATGACGTTGACCTAATAAATAATCTTGTCATGTGTCAGACTGACGTCTTATTTACACCAACACAAGTTACTTGTAAACAATAATACATATGATTAATCTGAACAGTCATAATAAATTTATACTGTAACAAGCGACGGTAGACCAATGGATACGGCATTGAACTTGCAAATAAGAGGTCACGGGTTCGAATCCCACTCATAGCTCTACCTACGGGAACCCACTTCTAACACAAGCATAATTATATACAATAGCTTTGCATTTTAGTCTTTGTAGAGCGCTGAGAAATATATGTGGTGTGACTCTGAAAGATAGAATAAGGAATAGTGTGATTAGAGAGAGATGCGGCATGAAAGTGGATATAGTGACAAGAATAAAAAAGGGTATGTGAAGCTGGTTTGGGCATGTAGAAAGAATGGACGAGGAAAGACTGACTAAGAAAGTTTATAAGGCTAGTGTGAATGGAACAGTCGCAAGAGACCTAAAGACCTGAAGACCTAGGCTAACGTTTCTTGATCAGATCGGAGGCGTTCTGAACAAAGGCCAGGTTAAGAGCACCTTGAACCGACGGGCGTGTATGAGGAATGTGATGAAAGTGAATGAAGCCAGAAAAGTGTTAGGATCGTAGCAAATCAAAATCTGTAGTCTCTGCCTACCCCTCCGGGCAACAGGCGTGAATCTATGTATGTATTTAGCCTTTGTGCATTTGTTATCTAAATTAGCCTTTTTGCATTTATAATATTCTATCACATAGACACAACACCATCTAGCCCAAACTAAGCAGAGCTTGTACTATGGGTACTAGACAATGGATAAACATACATAGATACTTTTTTTTTGTAAATACATACATATTATACATAGAAACACCCAGACCAAGACAAACATCCATGTTCATGCACACAAATGTTTGACTTGTGCGGGAATCGAACCCGCGACCTCAGGCGTGGCAGTCGGTTACACTAACCACTACGCCACCGAGGCCGACATATTTGTTACCAGTATTGCTAGTATTTAAAAAGAAATTGCATATTATATAGCAAGCGTACAGTAGAAACCGTTGGTGTGCCATACAGAGATCTTGAGTTCGATCCCAAGATGTGCATCTCTGTCATTTTAAAGTTATTTGAACGGTGAAGGGAATCATCATGAGCAAACCCGCATGTTTGAAAGTTTACCATAATATTCTCGAAGATACGTGAGGCCTACGAACCCGCACTGGGCCATCGTGGTGGATAATAACCTAACCCTTCTCACTGAGAAGAGGCCAATACCCAGTAGTGGGACAATTTAATACAGGGGGTGGTATAACTATTATATTACGTATAAATCGTTGAATAGATTTGAATGAAAGTTGGCACATGTGTATGAGCTGTGGAATATTCGAATTGTTGGGCAAAAACTATAATTATAAACGTTGTTTGAATATTTGTTATTCAACTAAGTCAAACCTGGTTAACTAATTCGATTGAAACTTGACGCACAGATAGACCTTGTTTTGAATTAACTTATAATACTTTTTGTCTTAATATACATATTTAACTGCCTCCGTGGCGCAGCGGTAGTGAAAGCGACTGCTGTGCATGAGGTCTCGGGTTCAAATCCCGGGTCAGGCCAACAAAACGTTATTGGGTTTTTCTGTTAAGAAATCTGAATAGCAGCCCGGAGTTAGGAAGTTGGCGGTGTTAGACACCCCCGTGCCTCGGAAAGCACGTGAAGCCGTTGGTCTACGCCTGATCTCTCTCCGGTCGTGTCGGATTATCCGTCCCATCGGATCATGAGAGTGAGGGAACAGAGAGTGCACTTGAGTTCGCGCACACGCTTGTGCACTATAATATCTCCTGCGCAGATGGCCAGTCTCCGTTAAGATTGGCCGCCGTGACCAAAATTCGGTCTGGAGGACATTATTATTTATACATATACGAAGGGTACACGAATCCTCGAAAAGAAAAGTAGTATTATAAATGTAGATGTTTCAATGCTTGTTTGAATTAAACTTGGCAAACAGGTTGTCTATGTCCTGGCAACACATGGGATACTTTGTGTTATGCATTTCCGAAGCATATTAAAGGCGAATTCTCAAATAGAAGTCAGCTTCTAATATTCTTGTTCAATAGTTTGGCAATTATATTTACTTACATCATTAATTATTAAGACTAATTAATCTATACTAATATTATAAAGCTGAAGAGTTTGTTTGTTTGGTTAAACGCGCTAATCTCAGGAACTACAAGTTCGAATTAAAAAAATATTTTATTGTTTGATAACCCATTTATAGGCTATATGACATCACGCTACGACCCACGGGGGCGGCGCAGTAACGATAAACGCAGGTGAAACTGCGGGCACATCTAGTCGAATATATATTTACAAACGTTTTAACAAAGATAAAGTAATTATAAAAATACTATTAATTATTATAATATCAAACACCCATCCCTGTAGCCCACTCGTAGCAGAGTACATACATATGTAGCAATAGTCCTACGCCTGCTGCAGCTAGTGCTACCGTAGGTTCCTTCCCACTTTAAATTAAAAATGTCAAAGGGTCTCTTTACTTTGGACCCATGTCTTCGTGTAATCCTCCTGAAGAGCCATATATTTTTCTAATACGTTAGAAAACTATCTGTGATAAAAGAAACATTATAATACTAAATATTTACAAAAAATAACAGAAACAAGCAAGTTAAATTTAGAACTGGCTCTAAAGTACATATCAAATAAAACTATTGTGTCATCGTTCAAAATCGAAAAAAAAACAGTATCGGCAAACATTTGCAATATTTGATGCAACGTATGAAAAATTATAAGAAATGTGTATAGATAAGTTAAAAATTGAAAGGTATAGTAGATCCATTGTTTTATTAAATTTAATATACAAAGAGTTTTGAAGTGCTGTCAATAAAAATAATATAGTTTGAGCAGTAGAGCCTCGCTGATTTCAGCATGAATGAGCCGGCTCGACCGGGGAAGTTAGATTTAAACGACAGTTAGATTAAACTACGGACTACAATCATGCCTTGTCTTGATTATTAATGTACATGTAAGTGGATGCTCTTATTTACCATACTGCTGCTTTAGAGGCTACCATAAAATTTTATTAAATGCTTGAGTATGTTCAGTAATAGTTCATGGAGAAATGGTTGCAGCACCTTACAGCTCTTATGATTTGTAAACAAATACTTGGCGATTAAAAAGAGTGACCATGAGTTTCTTGCCCGTTCTTCTCATGAGCCCCACACCTTTGCATTGCTGAACGTGGCAGTAAATTTAAATTTGCAGGAAAAATTTGTGTAACTTTGACATTCATAAGTGTTACCTTGTAATCTAATCTGAATAAATTTATTTTGAATTTTGAAGGACTACCTTCTCACGGAATATCGACGTGAAATAGCAAAATTCCTACTGTTGTGTTTCGTTCGGTGAGTGAGAGTGCCGGAGGCCCACTCACCCTCTTTCCCCCTTCCCACTTCCTTTTCTCTTCTTCCTTTCCTAAAGGGTCGGCAACGCGCAACCGGTGACCATTTACCATCAGGTGGTCCGTATGCTTGTTTGGTAGCAACTAAGTGGTAAAAAGAAAAATAAAGATAGAACGTGACCACTATTTCTGTGCAGACCTCCTTATCACCCTCAGGTACTAGCGATATACCAGTCTTTTTCATACCCAAGACTAAAATATATATTGCTATGTAATTTTGCAAATATTATTGATGTTTTTGAATTTATTGTAGAATATTGTGAAGAATCGGACAAAAACAACAATTATATTTTGTCCGTCGAAACTTCTTGGTGTAAGAAGTTGTTGCTATCTAACGTAACTTCTCTGCAAAAACAGCATTTAAATTGGTTGCAATATGACAGTAATTAATATTTTAAATTTGGCCACGACAATAATTTGGGGTATCCCGTTAACTCCCTCCCGCCTAAGAGTTACGTCACAACTAATGACGTGAGTGTTTTTTCTGTTATCTGACCATTACCCCGTCTACCAACCGTATTTAAAGGTACCGTTAAGATTTCCGTCCGTAAAATAAAATAAGTTAGATGGGCTTCTTCTAAATGTATCTGATCCACAAATCATTGTACCAAGTCTGGAGCCAGGATCATTTGTGTCCTTTAATTTAATATTGGTCGCCCGCACAACATGTTTAATTTCTTGCAAAAGAAGAACACAAAACCGAGTTCAAGAAGTCTTATATACCCATTTCACCTGATACCAACAACCGTTAGTGAACTAGTGAGCAAAATAGGGCTGCGTGTGCCATCTGCACTCCTGCGCAAATCATACCTACTACATGCACCAACAGCTAGTACAACCTACAGGCAAAATTCATTTTTAATTCGAGCGAGTCGCATGTTCAATGCGGCATGCCAGAGTGTTGATATAGACTTGTTTACTTATAGTAATAGCCATATTAGCCAACGTCGGGGAAAGTGTAAAAATAAATTAAATCTGAATAGTTTTAATAATAATTTAATTAGCTTAAAATTAGTAAAGTTTAATAGTAGTAGTAGTAGTGTAACAGTTTTCAAAATTTTGTAATAAAGTGTCAAATGAACAACGCGATAAAATCCGTATATAGCAGTTTAATTTCAATGAGTAATAGCCAAATCAAAAAACTTTGTGTAACGCTTTCTTTATGTCTAAAAACCAGATGTAATGGTGTCTATTTCTTGCTATTATCTTTATGTTTTTTTTTAAATGTCTTTTTCTATTATTTGCACTTTATTCTGCTATCAGTGAAAACTTTTAATTGGCCTTCTTTTCTCGTATCAAATCTGTCTATGATACTAATTTAGCTGTAAGTTTTCCTAAGATTGTAAAATAAAATAAATTAAAATAAATGTTATACAAGGAAAAATCTTATTTTTCTATTGCATATACATTTATTACTGTCATGTGTATTAGTTTATACATTAATATAATAACATTAAAAATATATGAAGCTCATTCAAAATGATCTCCAATGGCTATAATACAGTCCTTTAAACGTTGAGACCAGTTATCAATAGAAACGCACTCTCTCCATGGGAAAATTCTTCACTGCCAATCTTATGGATTGTTTTAGGGAATCCAAATTATCACGGCGTTTAGAGCATGCCATACTCTCTAAAACTGACCATAAATCATAATCCAGCGGATTAAGATCGGGACTAGTGATGCGCCGTTCCCAAATTCCCTTTCCCGGAATTATTTCCAGTGGAAAAGTTCCAGGGAATATGCCGGCATTCCCGGGAACGTTCCCACATAGTGGGAAATGGACATTTAAATTGTTCCTTCTATTTTATTATATTAGTAGCTGCTCCAGCGAACGTTCGTTTAGCCAATTTTTTTTAGGAAATTATATTAACATATCAAAATAGCGGACAGTACAAATGCCAACAAAAGGATATTCTAAATATTTGTAATACAATATTTTTCGTTGTTATATTTTCATAAAAAAGAAATATTTTATATTTGAATTAATATTTAAATTGATATTATTATTTGAATTGATATTTTTAATCATTTCATAATTGTATTGTGTAATCAAAAACTTTACTTTCTGTGATTAATACGCCAATCCAAAAGACTGATTTGTATTATATTTAAACTAATTAAAATTGTTAATCTATATGACAGGCTATTTATATACTCGTAAATACTTTATATAGGTACATTTAATCATAAGCCATGATTATTATTATCATTAAAAAAAAATGTGGAATTTTGCTACCACATTAAACTGTGTGGTGATTCTTTTTTAAGTTTTGTTATCATATCTGAAAGAAGAAAATGATGTGCCGTTTAAAAAAAGTGTAAAATTATATAAATCAAAGTTTTTTTTAATTAAAATAATGAATAAATACTTTGTTTTAATTCAAATAATTTCTTACTAAAAACCTTGGAACGTGCCCATCGATCCCGGGAGCAAAGGAATATTCCCAGGGAATATAGGGCAATTCCCAGGGAATATGGGAATATTCCCAGAAATTATCGGGAAAGTTCTCAAAGCAACGACTTAATTGAATTATGCCTATGTATAAAGGTGTACTTGCTTTTGCACATAGTGCAAAAGTTATTTACAAAAATATATACATCTATTTAAGTCAATATTCCCAGTCGTTCCCAACGTGCCCGGGAGCGTTCCTGGGAATTAGGGAACGTAGGAAACGATCCCGGGAACGGCGCATCACTAATCGGGACTAGATGACGGCCAGTCTTTAGCTCTGATGAAATCCGAAACGTTCGTTTCCAATCACGCTTAGGTGGATCGAGCTTTATGACCCAGTGCTGAGTCTTGCTGAAAGGACCGTTCTTGGTTATAGAACATGGTGTTGTTAAGAGACTTAACCACCTTCTCAAGATACGTATCTTAATACACTTGTGCCGATGTTTTGACACCGTTTCTACAAAAATATGGCTCAGTCTCTCCTTGATAGCTAACACCCCACCAAACCATTACTGAAGTCGGATAATGTCCACGTTGTACTCTGCTGACTAATTGGGAAGTTTCTGTAGAGCTTTTAGCACAAACTTGATCATTCGGCTTGTTAAAACATTCCTCAATAGTAAAATAATTCGCGTCAGTAAATTTTTTTTTACCGTTACCTCCCTTTGCGTACCGCTAGAGAAGTTGTTTTGATTTTACCACCCTATTTATTTTATATTATCAGTTAAATAATGACCAGTGCCGCTGCAAGTTTGAAGTTATCTATTAAAATACGTAACATGGTTCTAGGTGCTATATTCATTTCTCGAGATAAACTTTTAGTTTCGGACAGGATTTCTTCGAATTCTTTCCTTTACTGTTTTTTCTGTCACAAACAGAGGAGGTTTCATTATACCTATCAATGGCCCGGTACACAAACATTCGATTAATACCAAGCGGATGGAATTTCAGAAATTGCATATGGCTCCATATCTACTTTGTGTATCTAATATATATTTGTGTATTCTTTTTTAATTGTAACAATATTTATGGCCAGAATATGTATACACATATTATTATGTCGTTTATCTTGATACAGTGAATGCACTGTACGTATACGATTTACCTTTGTTGAAATTAAATTAAAGTAAAATTAAACAAAACACATACCTATGTGGAAAAAGAAGCCAAGTTGTAATGACTACTATAGTGTAATGACTATACGTTACCAACCCACATGTATGGCAGGTCATTTTTTTTGCACACGATCTGAACTTAAAACTTGAATATCTCAAAACTAACTCTGTGTGGGGTGGATCCTTTCCGCTTAACTACGTCCAATTATACTGTAACAAGCGACGGTAGACCAATGGATACGGCATTGAACTTGCAAATAAGAGGTCACGGGTTCGAATCCCACTCATAGCTCTACCTACGGGAACCCACTTCTAACACAAGCATAATTATATACAATAGCTTTGCATTTTAGTCTTTGTAGAGCGCTGAGAAATATATGTGGTGTGACTCTGAAAGATAGAATAAGGAATAGTGTGATTAGAGAGAGATGCGGCATGAAAGTGGATATAGTGACAAGAATAAAAAAGGGTATGTGAAGCTGGTTTGGGCATGTAGAAAGAATGGACGAGGAAAGACTGACTAAGAAAGTTTATAAGGCTAGTGTGAATGGAACAGTCGCAAGAGACCTAAAGACCTGAAGACCTAGGCTAACGTTTCTTGATCAGATCGGAGGCGTTCTGAACAAAGGCCAGGTTAAGAGCACCTTGAACCGACGGGCGTGTATGAGGAATGTGATGAAAGTGAATGAAGCCAGAAAAGTGTTAGGATCGTAGCAAATCAAAATCTGTAGTCTCTGCCTACCCCTCCGGGCAACAGGCGTGAATCTATGTATGTATTTAGCCTTTGTGCATTTGTTATCTAAATTAGCCTTTTTGCATTTATAATATTCTATCACATAGACACAACACCATCTAGCCCAAACTAAGCAGAGCTTGTACTATGGGTACTAGACAATGGATAAACATACATAGATACTTTTTTTTTGTAAATACATACATATTATACATAGAAACACCCAGACCAAGACAAACATCCATGTTCATGCACACAAATGTTTGACTTGTGCGGGAATCGAACCCGCGACCTCAGGCGTGGCAGTCGGTTACACTAACCACTACGCCACCGAGGCCGACATATTTGTTACCAGTATTGCTAGTATTTAAAAAGAAATTGCATATTATATAGCAAGCGTACAGTAGAAACCGTTGGTGTGCCATACAGAGATCTTGAGTTCGATCCCAAGATGTGCATCTCTGTCATTTTAAAGTTATTTGAACGGTGAAGGGAATCATCATGAGCAAACCCGCATGTTTGAAAGTTTACCATAATATTCTCGAAGATACGTGAGGCCTACGAACCCGCACTGGGCCATCGTGGTGGATAATAACCTAACCCTTCTCACTGAGAAGAGGCCAATACCCAGTAGTGGGACAATTTAATACAGGGGGTGGTATAACTATTATATTACGTATAAATCGTTGAATAGATTTGAATGAAAGTTGGCACATGTGTATGAGCTGTGGAATATTCGAATTGTTGGGCAAAAACTATAATTATAAACGTTGTTTGAATATTTGTTATTCAACTAAGTCAAACCTGGTTAACTAATTCGATTGAAACTTGACGCACAGATAGACCTTGTTTTGAATTAACTTATAATACTTTTTGTCTTAATATACATATTTAACTGCCTCCGTGGCGCAGCGGTAGTGAAAGCGACTGCTGTGCATGAGGTCTCGGGTTCAAATCCCGGGTCAGGCCAACAAAACGTTATTGGGTTTTTCTGTTAAGAAATCTGAATAGCAGCCCGGAGTTAGGAAGTTGGCGGTGTTAGACACCCCCGTGCCTCGGAAAGCACGTGAAGCCGTTGGTCTACGCCTGATCTCTCTCCGGTCGTGTCGGATTATCCGTCCCATCGGATCATGAGAGTGAGGGAACAGAGAGTGCACTTGAGTTCGCGCACACGCTTGTGCACTATAATATCTCCTGCGCAGATGGCCAGTCTCCGTTAAGATTGGCCGCCGTGACCAAAATTCGGTCTGGAGGACATTATTATTTATACATATACGAAGGGTACACGAATCCTCGAAAAGAAAAGTAGTATTATAAATGTAGATGTTTCAATGCTTGTTTGAATTAAACTTGGCAAACAGGTTGTCTATGTCCTGGCAACACATGGGATACTTTGTGTTATGCATTTCCGAAGCATATTAAAGGCGAATTCTCAAATAGAAGTCAGCTTCTAATATTCTTGTTCAATAGTTTGGCAATTATATTTACTTACATCATTAATTATTAAGACTAATTAATCTATACTAATATTATAAAGCTGAAGAGTTTGTTTGTTTGGTTAAACGCGCTAATCTCAGGAACTACAAGTTCGAATTAAAAAAATATTTTATTGTTTGATAACCCATTTATAGGCTATATGACATCACGCTACGACCCACGGGGGCGGCGCAGTAACGATAAACGCAGGTGAAACTGCGGGCACATCTAGTCGAATATATATTTACAAACGTTTTAACAAAGATAAAGTAATTATAAAAATACTATTAATTATTATAATATCAAACACCCATCCCTGTAGCCCACTCGTAGCAGAGTACATACATATGTAGCAATAGTCCTACGCCTGCTGCAGCTAGTGCTACCGTAGGTTCCTTCCCACTTTAAATTAAAAATGTCAAAGGGTCTCTTTACTTTGGACCCATGTCTTCGTGTAATCCTCCTGAAGAGCCATATATTTTTCTAATACGTTAGAAAACTATCTGTGATAAAAGAAACATTATAATACTAAATATTTACAAAAAATAACAGAAACAAGCAAGTTAAATTTAGAACTGGCTCTAAAGTACATATCAAATAAAACTATTGTGTCATCGTTCAAAATCGAAAAAAAAACAGTATCGGCAAACATTTGCAATATTTGATGCAACGTATGAAAAATTATAAGAAATGTGTATAGATAAGTTAAAAATTGAAAGGTATAGTAGATCCATTGTTTTATTAAATTTAATATACAAAGAGTTTTGAAGTGCTGTCAATAAAAATAATATAGTTTGAGCAGTAGAGCCTCGCTGATTTCAGCATGAATGAGCCGGCTCGACCGGGGAAGTTAGATTTAAACGACAGTTAGATTAAACTACGGACTACAATCATGCCTTGTCTTGATTATTAATGTACATGTAAGTGGATGCTCTTATTTACCATACTGCTGCTTTAGAGGCTACCATAAAATTTTATTAAATGCTTGAGTATGTTCAGTAATAGTTCATGGAGAAATGGTTGCAGCACCTTACAGCTCTTATGATTTGTAAACAAATACTTGGCGATTAAAAAGAGTGACCATGAGTTTCTTGCCCGTTCTTCTCATGAGCCCCACACCTTTGCATTGCTGAACGTGGCAGTAAATTTAAATTTGCAGGAAAAATTTGTGTAACTTTGACATTCATAAGTGTTACCTTGTAATCTAATCTGAATAAATTTATTTTGAATTTTGAAGGACTACCTTCTCACGGAATATCGACGTGAAATAGCAAAATTCCTACTGTTGTGTTTCGTTCGGTGAGTGAGAGTGCCGGAGGCCCACTCACCCTCTTTCCCCCTTCCCACTTCCTTTTCTCTTCTTCCTTTCCTAAAGGGTCGGCAACGCGCAACCGGTGACCATTTACCATCAGGTGGTCCGTATGCTTGTTTGGTAGCAACTAAGTGGTAAAAAGAAAAATAAAGATAGAACGTGACCACTATTTCTGTGCAGACCTCCTTATCACCCTCAGGTACTAGCGATATACCAGTCTTTTTCATACCCAAGACTAAAATATATATTGCTATGTAATTTTGCAAATATTATTGATGTTTTTGAATTTATTGTAGAATATTGTGAAGAATCGGACAAAAACAACAATTATATTTTGTCCGTCGAAACTTCTTGGTGTAAGAAGTTGTTGCTATCTAACGTAACTTCTCTGCAAAAACAGCATTTAAATTGGTTGCAATATGACAGTAATTAATATTTTAAATTTGGCCACGACAATAATTTGGGGTATCCCGTTAACTCCCTCCCGCCTAAGAGTTACGTCACAACTAATGACGTGAGTGTTTTTTCTGTTATCTGACCATTACCCCGTCTACCAACCGTATTTAAAGGTACCGTTAAGATTTCCGTCCGTAAAATAAAATAAGTTAGATGGGCTTCTTCTAAATGTATCTGATCCACAAATCATTGTACCAAGTCTGGAGCCAGGATCATTTGTGTCCTTTAATTTAATATTGGTCGCCCGCACAACATGTTTAATTTCTTGCAAAAGAAGAACACAAAACCGAGTTCAAGAAGTCTTATATACCCATTTCACCTGATACCAACAACCGTTAGTGAACTAGTGAGCAAAATAGGGCTGCGTGTGCCATCTGCACTCCTGCGCAAATCATACCTACTACATGCACCAACAGCTAGTACAACCTACAGGCAAAATTCATTTTTAATTCGAGCGAGTCGCATGTTCAATGCGGCATGCCAGAGTGTTGATATAGACTTGTTTACTTATAGTAATAGCCATATTAGCCAACGTCGGGGAAAGTGTAAAAATAAATTAAATCTGAATAGTTTTAATAATAATTTAATTAGCTTAAAATTAGTAAAGTTTAATAGTAGTAGTAGTAGTGTAACAGTTTTCAAAATTTTGTAATAAAGTGTCAAATGAACAACGCGATAAAATCCGTATATAGCAGTTTAATTTCAATGAGTAATAGCCAAATCAAAAAACTTTGTGTAACGCTTTCTTTATGTCTAAAAACCAGATGTAATGGTGTCTATTTCTTGCTATTATCTTTATGTTTTTTTTTAAATGTCTTTTTCTATTATTTGCACTTTATTCTGCTATCAGTGAAAACTTTTAATTGGCCTTCTTTTCTCGTATCAAATCTGTCTATGATACTAATTTAGCTGTAAGTTTTCCTAAGATTGTAAAATAAAATAAATTAAAATAAATGTTATACAAGGAAAAATCTTATTTTTCTATTGCATATACATTTATTACTGTCATGTGTATTAGTTTATACATTAATATAATAACATTAAAAATATATGAAGCTCATTCAAAATGATCTCCAATGGCTATAATACAGTCCTTTAAACGTTGAGACCAGTTATCAATAGAAACGCACTCTCTCCATGGGAAAATTCTTCACTGCCAATCTTATGGATTGTTTTAGGGAATCCAAATTATCACGGCGTTTAGAGCATGCCATACTCTCTAAAACTGACCATAAATCATAATCCAGCGGATTAAGATCGGGACTAGTGATGCGCCGTTCCCAAATTCCCTTTCCCGGAATTATTTCCAGTGGAAAAGTTCCAGGGAATATGCCGGCATTCCCGGGAACGTTCCCACATAGTGGGAAATGGACATTTAAATTGTTCCTTCTATTTTATTATATTAGTAGCTGCTCCAGCGAACGTTCGTTTAGCCAATTTTTTTTAGGAAATTATATTAACATATCAAAATAGCGGACAGTACAAATGCCAACAAAAGGATATTCTAAATATTTGTAATACAATATTTTTCGTTGTTATATTTTCATAAAAAAGAAATATTTTATATTTGAATTAATATTTAAATTGATATTATTATTTGAATTGATATTTTTAATCATTTCATAATTGTATTGTGTAATCAAAAACTTTACTTTCTGTGATTAATACGCCAATCCAAAAGACTGATTTGTATTATATTTAAACTAATTAAAATTGTTAATCTATATGACAGGCTATTTATATACTCGTAAATACTTTATATAGGTACATTTAATCATAAGCCATGATTATTATTATCATTAAAAAAAAATGTGGAATTTTGCTACCACATTAAACTGTGTGGTGATTCTTTTTTAAGTTTTGTTATCATATCTGAAAGAAGAAAATGATGTGCCGTTTAAAAAAAGTGTAAAATTATATAAATCAAAGTTTTTTTTAATTAAAATAATGAATAAATACTTTGTTTTAATTCAAATAATTTCTTACTAAAAACCTTGGAACGTGCCCATCGATCCCGGGAGCAAAGGAATATTCCCAGGGAATATAGGGCAATTCCCAGGGAATATGGGAATATTCCCAGAAATTATCGGGAAAGTTCTCAAAGCAACGACTTAATTGAATTATGCCTATGTATAAAGGTGTACTTGCTTTTGCACATAGTGCAAAAGTTATTTACAAAAATATATACATCTATTTAAGTCAATATTCCCAGTCGTTCCCAACGTGCCCGGGAGCGTTCCTGGGAATTAGGGAACGTAGGAAACGATCCCGGGAACGGCGCATCACTAATCGGGACTAGATGACGGCCAGTCTTTAGCTCTGATGAAATCCGAAACGTTCGTTTCCAATCACGCTTAGGTGGATCGAGCTTTATGACCCAGTGCTGAGTCTTGCTGAAAGGACCGTTCTTGGTTATAGAACATGGTGTTGTTAAGAGACTTAACCACCTTCTCAAGATACGTATCTTAATACACTTGTGCCGATGTTTTGACACCGTTTCTACAAAAATATGGCTCAGTCTCTCCTTGATAGCTAACACCCCACCAAACCATTACTGAAGTCGGATAATGTCCACGTTGTACTCTGCTGACTAATTGGGAAGTTTCTGTAGAGCTTTTAGCACAAACTTGATCATTCGGCTTGTTAAAACATTCCTCAATAGTAAAATAATTCGCGTCAGTAAATTTTTTTTTACCGTTACCTCCCTTTGCGTACCGCTAGAGAAGTTGTTTTGATTTTACCACCCTATTTATTTTATATTATCAGTTAAATAATGACCAGTGCCGCTGCAAGTTTGAAGTTATCTATTAAAATACGTAACATGGTTCTAGGTGCTATATTCATTTCTCGAGATAAACTTTTAGTTTCGGACAGGATTTCTTCGAATTCTTTCCTTTACTGTTTTTTCTGTCACAAACAGAGGAGGTTTCATTATACCTATCAATGGCCCGGTACACAAACATTCGATTAATACCAAGCGGATGGAATTTCAGAAATTGCATATGGCTCCATACCTACTTTGTGTATCTAATATATATTTGTGTATTCTTTTTTAATTGTAACAATATTTATGGCCAGAATATGTATACACATATTATTATGTCGTTTATCTTGATACAGTGAATGCACTGTACGTATACGATTTACCTTTGTTGAAATTAAATTAAAGTAAAATTAAACAAAACACATACCTATGTGGAAAAAGAAGCCAAGTTCGGTTTTAGGTGAGACATTATCCTCATTGATTACTAAGCGCTAAAAAACATACATACATACATCAATGTGTAGTTTTAAGTTGGATGACAGTTGTGTGCCGTTATTTAAATGATTAAAGATTTTAACAGTACGTTCACTATATATTTTAGAGGTCAATGTATTCGATTATTTATTTATAATAAATGTTAGAAATGTACCTAATGTACATTGAATTGAATTGATGAGTTAACATTAATTATTTTAATTATTTTTCTGCTACTACCATTTGAATTGTTCTTAGTTTTAAGGAAATGTGTTATTTTTCTAAAGAAGTAACTACGACCCAGAAAGAGAAACATTAATCTGTAAAAACAATCTTAATAAATATTACTTTGCATAATGTTGTTTACGCAATATCTTACGTTTAATCTTACGTTTTACATGGTTTAGTGCATATTACCGGATTTGTTTGAATTAATGTGACTGTATTGACCTCAGATTCAATTCATCATATATGATTTCCTCAAGTATTCAATAACGATTAATGAATGTCGTATTTCGACCACTAGGTAACACTAATACACTGAAATAATGTATGTATTTAAATGTCTATATACGATAGATTTTGAAAAAAATTTTCCAACAGTACCTAATTCTTTGATTTACTTACACCAAGTGATAAAGGAGAGATTAAATCGACGAATTTCTAAACTGCCCATTTTCTCAATTGTCAGAATCGTCAGTATCCATGGATCTCCATGGATTTGAGACGATTCGGCAACCGCGGCGTCCGCGTCACAGTGAAAAAAGCATTTAAAGAAAATCTCAATAAGCCAAATGATAATAAAATTGACTGGCAATTTTAGCGATTGATATTATTTGTGCTACAACAAGAACAACAATAATATTAGTAGACATTTAACACTGAAATTAAACTTCATGGATTTTATCACGTTGTATTTTTTCAACTATTATTACATAATTTTGAAACTCTAAACTACTTATGGTAAACACTGTTACTAGTTACGGTTTACGTCTATTTAAGCTATTTGAATTATCAAATTATTAAGATTTAAGTTTACACTTTCTCCGACGTTTCAATTGTCCACGTGAAGAACAAGGCTGCTGAAAAGCAACCGAAACGCTTAGTTGAATTATAATTTACTAGCTGTGACCGCGGTTTCACCCGCTCCCGTAGATCGTAGCGTGATTTTATATAGCCTATAAACTTTCCTCGATAAATAGGCTATCCAACACTAAAATAAATATTCATATCGGACCTGTAGTTTCTGAGATTAGCGCGTTCAACCAAACAAACAAACAAACTCTTTAGCTTTTTAATATTAGTATAGATAACATTCGCGTGAACGTTAGACAATATTATTTAACACTGAATTGAGAAAAAAGAAAAAATTATATTCAAATTTTTAGAGACCGTTCGACTGGTACGTAGAGATCGCGTTTTTTAGGTTATGTGCGTAGGAAATAGTTAATTATCGTTCGCTTTATAGGTGAAGGACAACACCGTGGGAAACTTGCATATCTGAGAAAGTTCTCCATAATGTTCTCAAACATATGTACAGTCTGCACAACCCACACTGGGCCAGAGTGGTGGACTATGGCTAAATTCTTCACATAAGGAGGTTCTATTTGTGGGTCGGAGAAAGTCTTCATATTTTATTATCAGAAAATTCTCATTAACAGCACAGAGTCTGAAACTCTGCCTGGTACACGGCAATGATCTCACCTCGCATAAATAATAAAATGTGGATGTAACACACGCCTTTTTTAACATGTGGGAATGCATTGACGCATATCTCTCCGCGGAAAAGAGGAGCGGAGAGGTTATGACGGGCTCACCCGGGAAAAGATACAAGTAGAAAGTCACGGGTACTACCGACTAAACCTACCACGGTATGCCAACTCGCAGCCTTGGATGATGGGTGAGTCGCTGGAACTGAAACTACATCAGAGATCTACCCAGCAGTGCCCGATGCAGGCAAGAAATGCCTGCGAACTCCTGGGCGACCCCCGGCACGTGTCAGACACCACTGCCTAGCCATTTGGGGACGAAACTATGTCGGCCGAGATAAAATCCGTATAAAGTAGTTTAATTTCCTCGTATAATCTTTATATAAACATTGGACTTACTTATATTATGTAATATGTACTAATAATAATTAAACTACAACTCCTCATAACCTATGACTTTAGCTGGCTTTGAGATATCGTCTGACCAGATAAACAGTGACTTAGAACGCAGAGGTGCCAATTAGACATAAATACTTATTATTTATTACTAGCTTTTGCCTGTGGCTACGCTTGAAAACAGTACTTTGCCAGATGAAAGGTATTCTATATACTTAAGTGTTCACCTGAGAACGTGCACGCAAAATTTCATGATGATCGGTCGGGAATTTAAAGAGTGAAAACGTAACGAATAAACAAACAAACAAACTCACGTAGGCACACAGGAAGGATTAGATTTTAATCAGATTTGTAAACACCAATCAACCATAGGCTAATATATCAGCCCTGTATATAAACTGTCCCACTGCTGGACACGGAACTCTTCTTACTGTGAGATATTAGGCCATCGTCCACAACGCTCGGCTAGTGCGGATTAGCAGACATCTCAAATCTTTAAAAACATTATGTTGACATCTCAGATATGCAGATTTCCTCGCAATATACTGCACGAGTCCAGTGCCTGGAGAGGCTGGTAATCTGTCATACAGGTCGAGCCTAGTACAGATACCAGTCTCTTACATAGTTGCGTTTATGTATATGTCTAGATTAAGTTTCTTTTGTGTAATTTCTTATTATGTATCTATGTGAGAGAGAAACTATAAACTATTATTAAGATGTTTTTCTTCGCCGGAAAATATTTAATACGCGCACTCAGAGCCTTAAGATTTGACGTCTAACTCAAGACGTCTGCGCGGCGATCCAACGGTCTCCCAATAGGCTATTACTGCTTTAACTAGAGGCTTGTTCCCTCCGAGGAAAAATAATGGCCCACTTACAAACTAACGAATATATATACGCTGTTTACGTACATATTACATACATATGTACTGTGCTGAATGACGCAGGTTTGGCGGCTTTGGAACCTTGTATTAACGTATAAGTACTTGATATACCTTTCACTATTCTGAAGTAGAAACGATGATACATTTCAATGTGCGAATGTCACCGATAAATATTAAATATTTTATAAATTATTAAATTCGACTTCGAATACTATAATTCGTTCGGAAGTTATATGACTTTTCAAAATTATGTGCGTATTGATTGACAATTATCGCCTGCTCCGTGCCTCGGAGAGCACGTTAAGCCGTCGGTCCCGGCTGCCATGAATATCTATGGCAGTCTTTATTGGGAGAGTGTCGACACAAAAGATCCCACTGGGTCGAAGTGTCGCCGGTCTGCACTGACTGGCCCCCACATAAGATACATACATTATTTGATTAATTCGATTTATGCAATCGAATTCATTTATTTATTTACAAATTAAAACAATTTCTACAGGCCATTTATTGCGCCATAATATAATAGTAAATATATTAAAAGTATTATTGCTTTAATTTCTATACCTACAACATTCGAAAGTATTTTAAAGACAATTCCCACACTTAGAAAATATCCTATGTCGCGAGGAACTTATAAACATTCAAACAACGGACACCAAAATACCACCTGGTCTTGGAACAAATATAGTGGATTAGTTACACAATGTTTACGATCTATTAGCTGACCCGTCTGCAGTTTTATTCAAAGTTAAGACAAAAGGACTTTTGGTTTTCCCACCCTGTAAATCTTCCAATCATTCTTACCGTAAAGAAGTTATTTGGGTTTTTACGAATATTGAAAGTAAATTGCCAAGTCAATCCAGTCATTCACGTGTGATGTCTTTACCAAACAATAGCATCAAAATGATTATAATAAGATATACTCCACATGTCGGGGTCAACATATAGGTTATAAATTATCACATTATCACGGAACTCCTAACTATTTAATATTATAAATACAAATGTGAGTTTATTAGCTACGCTTTTACGCCTTAAATATTTGATCGATCATTATGAAATCTTGTATACAAATTGTCAGACGTACATATGTCTGTACCTCTGACAATTTGTATACAAAATAGAACATGCGTGCAACACAGCGTGTATTTCAAACAAAAAAAATGTACTGTTACCAAGGGTAGAAAATTGACACAACCTACATCTACGCGAGCAAGGCCACGTCCAAAATGCGAATGTGATTTATTACTTTGTTAGGCTTTTATGCCTTAACTACTCAACCGTTCATCATAAAATTCGGCATACAGTTTGTCAGGGGCACAGAAAAAATTATTCATCCAGGAAAAATACTGTTCCTGGTCGAGCAGAGCCGTGGGCAAATCTAAATAAACATACATCTACATATAAGCAAGCCACATACGCAATATGACTATGTAATATCGCGACGTGACATCACAACACGCGACGGCGCGAACGTATTGTAAATAGATAATTACATAACCTTTTCTCTGTACTTAGTATCCTGCAGACCGAATTTCGATCATAGCAGCTAATTTTTATCGTAGGCCATCTACGTACTCTTTGAGGCTAGGAGCCCTACCGATCCCAGTAGTCACGCCTGGTTTCTGAGCAAAGCTAACTATGCGACCGCAGGTTTGGCTTTGTAGTCAATGACGGCTGCTCAAGTCTCTCCACTCCGAGAGCTTTCCAGTGGCAGCTTGCGCAGCAGCAGGTGACAAGAACGCCACGGGCTGCGAGAGGACAAACTTCACCTGTCGCTTCCTTCTCTCCTTTCCTCTCTTTATTGGCTATCTTCTTGACCCTTGGGTTACTTTAAAGCCTCTGTCTGGTTTTTATCGGAAAATAGGTGCGTCCGAATGGGTACCATCCTGCCCACGTCACCACGACGCGTCCTCGTAAACAAAAGACATTGCGGCGCCATCACCTACACGGATGGTATCGTACTGTAAGTAGTTTCCTCGCCAAATAGGACAAGAATTCGTATGATTCACATATGATCGCTATAAATCTGGGTAAAATAAAGAATTATTTCATTTGATTCAATGTTAGTGTCTTCCTTGACACAGGAATAATTCTTAATGCGAAGTTGTCTTCATACTAACAATAAAAACTGCGAAAAGGTACGTATAAGGCCGTGTCGTGCAAATATAAGGTGTGGCGACGTGGTGATGCGGCGGCCGATGCGTTAGTCGGTTGATGAATAATACTCGAAGCGTCTCATTCCAAATTGCGGTAGTAATACACTATACCGTATGACAGTGACGGTATCACACTGCGTCATAGCTACGATGCTGCTATGACTCCTGGTTACAACACCGAGTCTTGAGACAAGTGCCATATTCGAAATTCTGGAATTCAAGGCCATATATATTAAAAATAGCAGCCCTGTATATGAATTGTTCCATTACTGGGCTCGAACCTCATCTTACTGTGAGAAGGGTTAAGTCACAGTCCACCACGCTGGCCCTGTGCGGGTTGGCAGACTTCACATATCTTTAAGAACATGGAGAAGTCTCAGACATGCAGGTACCTTATTATATTTCCCTTTACCGTTAAAGCAAGCGATAATTAAGTAAATAATAGGTATATCGCACTCTTAATAAAACAGAGACTTATCTCAGTATTTTGGATTAGACAAATTTGAACTCTATTGCAATGATTTAACACAAACATAATATTAGAATTTAGCATATACAATTAGAGTCCAAATTGCCTTACTTTCAAATTTCGAGTTAAGTCGCTGTTTTATTAAGAGTGCGATATAGCTTCGAAAAGTCAGAGCTAGCCTTGAGAACGAACCCGAAAACTCTGCGTGGGTGACCAAGGGTCCAACAGGCTATCGCTGAGCCTTACACAAAGCTTTTTATATTATATCTAAATATACTTATATGACTCATTAACATAACATGAAAATATAAATGCAGATAAATAACAGTTACATTAGTTAGTTATATTAAACTGTAGAAACTTGCGTATAAGGAAAACCTATTCGTCTATACATAAGAATGATATCTCCCACATCGTGCATATTAATTTATACATACATACATATAATTTATACATAAACGGATCGGGCTAATACTAAATATTATTTAAATAGGTATCTATTTATGCATATGGTAAACATTAGTAGAGGCAAAATGATATTAAATAGTTATCTTAGAAAAAGACCACTCCCGCACTAGGAATTATTCCTGTATCGCGGTCGATAACGTCGAACGGTCGAAACGTGATTGTAATAATAATTAAAATAACATTATACTGAATTATGCCAGTACATCCATAGAGGATAAGAAGGGTCTTACGTAACAAAGTCTGGCAGGTAATGCTTTTGTCATATTTCTATGTCACTGCAAATCTTCTTCGAGAAAAATTGAGACGCCGCCGCGTTCTTGGACTGCTGGATTGGAAATTGTCTAAATAAAAAAAAATCACTAGGAATTATTCCTGTATCGACCGCGATACAGGAATTATTCCTATTCGACTTTACAAACATTCTAACAACGGATACAAAGAAACCTAGACTCGGAACAACCATTTGTGGATCACACAAATTTTTGATCGAGTAGGGATCGAACCCACAACACTCGGCGTGATGGCAGTGGCGAGGCGACCACATAAGTCACTACGCCATCAGTCATCCATGCTACAGAAAAGCGGCCAAGATAAATACTCATAGAATTTTCTCTGTGTATACCCACTTTTCATGAAAATTGCTTTACATTATTGAGTAAAACTTATAATACCTACATATCATCATCATCTCAGCCGAAAGACGTCCACTGCTGGACATAGACCTCCTCCAAGGTTTTGCATACAGACCGGTCTTGAGTCACCCGCATCCAATTACTTCCTGCGACCCTTACCAAGTCGTTAGTCCACCTTGTTGTCTACCCCTGCTGCGTCTTCTGTTGTGGTTGCCACTCCAGGACCTTTCTGCTCAAACTACCATCGGTTCTGCGATCTATGTGCATAACCTGTTTCAAAATCTTAACTAGATTATGAGATATAACTTGATCTCTAATTAGCTTGGAGTTTTATACAAAGCAGCGTTTATCACTGCTGGTTAATTATTGTACCTACGTTCTTAATGACATCACTTATAATTCAAGGTCAGAAATATAATTTAATTGGTTCGCTGTAACCTCGAGATAAACCAAATTTTTACAAAAATATATATTATATAAACAGCTGTCCCGCGGTTTTACCCACATTTATGATTACTGTGCCGCTCCCATCGCTCGTAGCGTGATGTTATATAACCTTTATTACTTCTGAATGAACTAGCTTTCTAATAGAAAAATTATTATAAAAATCGGTTCGGTATTTTCAGAGATTTTCGATTACAAACACACAAATATTTTCTCTTTATAATTTTAATATAGATTACTGGGAATACGCTCATGTAAGTAATTGTAATTATCATACTACTATGTCTTTGTGAGCACTGAACTAATTGCCACACTAACGATTTCGTAGAATCAATAGATCGGTTTTTACAAAAGAAAAAAAGAAAACGTCATTCTTTCCTAGGTTTGATATCCTTATTACTATAGAATCTCAATATTTATTTTGGTTATTCGTTGAAGTATAGGGATACTACATCCCTTTATTTTCGTAGGCGGTATATGCGCATTCATGCGCAGAGCAGCGAAGTGTTTATAATCTAACACCGATTTTCTGTAAGAAAATATACTTCCATAGATGACTCGGGAAACGGCAATCACTTTCTTTTTGTTTTATCCAGATTTGAGTCTTTCTGCAAGTTGATACGCAAGAACTAATCCCATGGCAAATGTATTCCGATACACCAAAATGCTAGGATCCAAAACAATCGTACCGATACCCTTCTGCCAACTCAAGACATGGTTATGCCACTGAATCTCGAATCACAACACCAAAATGAGTAGGCAAACAAAGGAATTAAGACAAAGGACTCTCTATCGTCCTTAAATAAACAATTATCGCGCAAACTGTTATATTCTATCAGTAAAGACCTACATCAATAAACACCTTTTCAACATTAGCATTACCGACAGCCTCTTATGCGTGGAAACCGTGGAGACACTGGCTCATGTGCTCGATTACACTGCAGAAGAGTGAGCAACCAACAGGCGAAGCTTCTGAACAATTCAGAAACGACGAAGGAAGTACTGCACAACATCTGTCCTTTATGATCTTCTTATACAGAGGACAGATGTTGAGCAGCGATAGCTCAGTGGGGAGACCAACAGACTGCAATGCAGAGGGTCTCGAGTTCGAACTTACGTCGCGCACCTCTGACTTTCGGATGTTATATGACTTTTCGAATTTATGTGCGTATTGATTGACAATTATCGTCTGCTCCGTGCCTCGGAGAGCACGTTAAGCCGTCGGTCCCGGCTGCCATGAACATCTATGGCAGTCGTTATTGGGAGAGTGTCGACACAAAAGATCCCACTGGGTTGAAGTGTCGCCGGTCTGCACTGACTGGCCCCCACATAAGATACATACATGATCTTCTTGGAAGAAACTAAGGTGGTGTGAATAATCGAACAACTTTTCACGTCAGTCACGCACAATGGCCCAAGAGGCGCTTAAATACGCCTAATTAACTAACGGTATTCTATCAAAGAACATAAAGGATTCTTTGTTTACATTACTGACTCCTGACGATCGCCTGTCATCACTACTAATTAAAAACAAAGTCGCCCGCTGCGTCTGCCTGTTTACGATAAACTCAAAACTACTGAACAGATTTTCATGAGGTTTCCACCGATAGACAGAGTGATTCATGACAAGGGTTTAGATGTATATGTATGTATGTATCTTATGTGGGGGCCAGTCAGTGCAGACCGGCGACACTTCGACCCAGTAGGATCTTTTGTGTCGACACTCTCCCAATAACGACTGCCATTAGATGTTCATGGCAGCCGGGACCGACGGCTTAACGTGCTCTCCGAGGCACGGAGCAGGCGATAATTATCAATCAATACGCACATAATTTCGAAAAGTCATATAACTTCCCTTTTTCGAGACCCTCTGTATTGCAGTCTGTTGGTCTCCCCACTGAGCTATCGCTGCTTTTTAGATGTATAACTTGTAAAGGTTTTGTACTACCCATCCAAAGCCGGTGCGGGTCGCTAGTAGATGTTAATGATGGCCGGGACTAAAAGCATTTTGGTGCTTGATACACAAGGCATGTGACTTTTGTAATTAGTTACGCATCTAAGAGCATGACGGTCGCAATTGGCAAACCACAAATTACGCAATATAATATTATAAATAATAATAGTTGTAAAGACAATGTCATCAGAACGACAAAGTAAATATCATATTAGTAGAAGATGTATCATATAATAGGGTGGTGCCTATGTTTGATATTATGCTCGCCTAATTGTAGGTTAGTCACAGTTCTTTTTCTGGATCTAGCTTACAGATGCCATGAACATCTCCTCGTGAACATGGCTGCTGAAAAGCAACCGAAACGTTAAGTAAAATCTTTATTATTAGTCTTAGTATAATGGCTTGTCTTTAAGTAAATGCTGTGCATATATTATGTAATTGGCGTAAGCACAGGACCTTGCCATCTCTACATATTATAAAACAAAGTCACGCGCCGCGTCTGTTTATCTGTTCGCGATAATCTCAAAAGTATTGAACGGATTTTCATGCGGTTTTCACCAATAGACAGAGTGATTCATGAGGAAGGTTTAGATGTCAGATTGGTCGTACGATCTTATTCAAGTCAGTCGTGTTACGCATTTGTTCCTTAAATAAAATTCAAAAAGTGATCAAAATGTGCATAATACAACAAAAAAGTTATACAAAGATATTCAGTGACTTACGTTCTATCGAACTATATATTTTTTATTGTGATCGAGTATAAATAAGTGCAAATAACATTAGAATAGTGCAGTGTAAAACTGTTAAAATTCAAACTTGTTAACTACACTGCGAACGATAAACAAAGAATTGGACTTTAAACCCATTAGTACACTGGGCCGTCAACTTTAACTGGACCTATTGTTACCATACAACTACTTATTTAATAGCCATAATTAGCGACAATCGTAGCTACGCCGTCAACGATTGGACTGACACTACTGATGTGCCGGGTTCGAATCCGAGAACAGTAGCTTCTTCTAAAATCATTTTTTTTTTTTAAATCATACATACCTTTTGGTATTTTTGCCACTTTTTTAACGAAGAATAAACGCAATGCCTCAAATTAGTCGCACTCCTCCAAAAAATATGGATAGCAGTAATCTTACACCTGAGCAGTCAGAACTGAACATGCATAAAGCACTTTCTGACGCACCGGATACTTCCAATGTCTCAACCCGTCAAAAGCGCCCACGGATGGACACCTCGCCTGTCATTCAGCACGTAAACCCATCGACAGATGAATTGCTGGAGACTATTCGCCATGAAATACGAGCGGTAGTGTCAACCGAGATTTCTATGGCCATAAAATCGTCTATTGCGAAAGAATTGGGTGAACTAAAGGAGGCTATATCTCTCATCCATAAGCTCGAAGCTTATGTTCAATTTATAAGCGATGAATTTGATCAGGTGAAAAACGAACTCCAATACTGCAAAGACGCCAACAAACACATTTTAAAAGAAAATGAGTGTCTTAAGCACATTGTATCTGACTTGTCCACTAGAGTCAACCTTCTAGAACAAAACACTCGTCAACAGAACATCGCAATCAATGGTATACCTGAGAACAAGTCCGAGAACTTGATTACTACTGTTAGGCAGATGGGGAAAACCGTTTCAAGCACTCTAAAAGAGAACGATATTATATCTGCTGTTCGTGTTCGAAAACTGGACCCACAAAATAATACTCCACGTGCAGTAATTGTCAAGTTGAAAAGTATAACGATTCGTGATGCAATCTTAACGTCCGTTATGAATTACAATAAAATGCATCCAGACAACAAATTGAATTCCCATCTTTTAGGATATGGCGGAACGAAGAAGTCAGTATTTGTATCTGAACATCTTTCGCCACTTAATAAACAAATTCACGCAGCTACTAGAAAAGCCGCCCGTGATAAGGGGTACAAGTACGTGTGGGTCCGTGACGGCCGAATTTTAGTTCGTAAAGCTGATGGGACACAAGCCGAGCAAGTGCGCAGCCTCGAAGCTGTTGAGTTGCTCTAACAAACGTCATAAAGTTATTATCATTACTAAACCAATAATACAATACCTTTGACCTCACTATAATATTCAACATATATTACCAAAATTTTAGAGGAATTAAAACCAAACTGAGAAACATTATGTTTGCAGTTCAAAACCATCAATATGGTTACGTTACGATACGTTATTATTGCCACTGAAACTTGGCTGGACGATGCAATAAATGATGGCGAGATATTTGACTCCAGATACACCATATATAGAAGAGATCGATCCTCAACCGCCTTGGGTCATAAAAAGGGTGGCGGCGTGCTTATCGCTGTATCAAAGTCAATCCGTTCCATTCGTATGACACATTGGGAAACCGATTCGGAAAACCTATGGCTAAGACTGATGATAGCCGAGGAAAAAACCATACAATACCTGAACATATGTGCTATATACCTGCCTCCTATATAATTTTAGGTTTAATTAATGTGTATGTAAAATTTAACAATTTTTTTAATTTAATTCATTGTGATTGAATTTTATCTAGTTTAATCTTATTTTAATTAATTTGGTTTATTTTAATCTTGTATTTACGACCTTGAATTTGTAAGTGCTGTGCACACCTGTAAGTGGCAAATGCGCTCTGTATAATAATATAATTATGTTTAACATTAAATTATGTCAGAGTGTATTAGTGAATAAGTCGTTGGAGTGCCATAATTAAATAAATAAATAAATAAATGTATAATTTGTAAAGGTTTTTACTACCCGTGCGAAGCCGGGGCGGGTCGCTAGTAGATAATAATTATTTAAATGTATGTGTTTATTCTGCTTTGTATTATGACATTGGGTTATGTAACTTAAATAATAAAAACGTGCGTCTATTACCCTATTGTCACTGACACGAGAGATTGTGGAGCATTTGTAGTAGAAAAATTAAGAAAGAAAGAAAGATAAATCATTTATTCAGCATAATTATGCACACTTGGTTACAAATATAGATAAAGTGATGTGGGTATAATAAGGTTTGGGCTGAATTTCAGGCAAGTTGTCGAGCCCTAACCCAAGTAAGCATTACAAGGTAATATAGCAAGTATTGCTGAAAAGGTTACCACCTCAACATGTGCTAGGCGTTAAAGACCCAGCGCTGGTTTTCAGCTGGCACCCAGCAGTGCTACACGGACGGTGGTAGGCATACGATATATAAATATAAAAACATAAGTAGGAACCTAGGGTCATCGGTGCTATATTATTATCAACACGAAATATCATTCGTGATATATTTTTATATTATACTAGTAGTTTTCCCGCGGTTTCACCCGCGTAAGTCCCGTTCCCGTGTGAAAATCGGGTTTCACCCCTTTCACCCCCTTCAGGGTGGAATTTCCAAAAATCCTCTCTTAGTGCTCCCCTACACTCGCCAAGGAACATACATGCCAAATTTCAGCTTCTTGCGTTCAGTAGTTTCGGCTGTGCGTTGTCTGTCAGTCACTCAGTAACGGAGGAGTTTTCTATATATATAGATTTTTAAGTATAACGTAACCTTCAAAAATGGTTCGTTTTGTAACAAGAGACTTTAGACCGGTCACACCTAGATCCTACTATACAAATATCATTAGATATCGAGGTCGCGACCGGGAAAATATTCTAATGAACCGAAAATATTTTCTTTACCTTGGAAAATGTAGGCCTTAATAACTTTATTTGTAATGTCAAAATAACAGCTTTTTACTACATGCATATGGAAGTATGAATGAATGAATGAATTTATTGTTACACTGATCATACACATACATGAGATACAATTTTAAATGACCGCACAAGTCAAACATTTGTGTGCATGAACATGGATGTTTGTCTTGGTCTGGGTGTTTCTAGGTATAATATGTATGTATTTACAAAAAAAGTATATATAAGTATGTTTATCCATTGTCTAGTACCCATAGTACAAGCTTTGCTTAGTTTGGGCTAGATGGTGTTGTGTGTATGTGGTAGAATATAGAATATATTAAATGTAAGCATATCAGTCATGCGCAAGCGCAATAAGTGCAAATTGTTTGCGGCTGGTAACTAAAATATGTATGTAAAATCTGTGCCATAAGTACCAACCAACAACCTTCCAATGATACAATAGATTTATAAAACTGACATAATATATAACATAATGTTGAACAATGTATACGCTATAATAGTATATACGATACTTATATCAAAAAATCTATTATTTTTTTCTGTCTGTCTGTTTTTTCTGGCTAATCTCTGAAACGGCTGGACCGATTTTGACGAGACTTTCACTGGCAGATAGCAGATGTAATAAGAAGTAACATAGTTTTGTATTAGAAAAAATTCTATGCCGTTGCAGTCATTATGCCAAATATTACAGTCCATATAAAACTAAAAATAACAAGTTCATATATTTGTTTTCGTAGCACTAATTAAAAATTAAAAAATTAAATTTTCCGCCTGTTTTCATCTCAATTTTTTTGTTGACAACACGGGCGATCCTTGGCGTCATTTGTTAGTAAATCAACTTGGTCAAAATTCACAAATCACCAGTTAGGTTAAGTCACACGTAATCAAGCCCTATTAGCCTTGGAACATTTGATTTTAATATCATTTCAATTTTTGTATTATGTTATTATTTTGGGTCTTCACGGCTGGCTTGTCTAGTGTGAAAATCACAGAAATATTTTTGTATAATTCTGCCAGTACTTGGCAAATTCCTTAATTCTATAACGTAAAGTATTCCTATAAATAATAAAATAAAAATAAAATAAAAAGACATGCTATATAACGCCATAACATAAAGTAGACAATAAAGATTTATGTTAGTGATAAAAACCAGATATAAACGCGATATTAACTTCATAACTCAATTAAATCTAGACTTTATTAAGCACTAGATTCTGCCTGGCACTCACGTAAATCTAGGTTAGGTTAAGTTAGTAACTGTACTTTTTTCTGAATGAAAACCGTATTCCTTTTATGTTTTTCTGACAACGTGTATACGAAATTGCACAATGATCGGTCGAGTAGTTAAGGCGTGGAAGCGTAACAAAGAAACTCACATTCGCATTTATAATATTAGTTAGGATGAATCTTGACGGATCATAACTGGTAACCTTAAACCGACTTCTTCAAAGTGGCTATTTCTAGTGAGTGGCATAGTGCCTCTGTAAGTTTACAGAGCCGAGGTAGGTTCTCCAGAGAGAGCCAGCAATACATATAGATAAACGGCACTATATACATTGTTATATTCGATGGCCTAAATGACTCATGTACGTTTGGGCGCAAGCCACACAGGTATGGCGCCTAGCACTGGCGTGGCTCGGGCATTCGGCTTTTGTTCTTATATCGAACAAAACATATCTGAGTGACGTGAAATAGCATGCTATGAAGTGGGCGCTCTTAAGACTGCGCCGAGCGTAAGACAGATAATAACAGAGCTCGTGCGGCGCATACTCTAATCGGCGTGCGGCCGCCATAGTAAAATTGTATGGAGGATTTGAAGTGCTTTTTTGATAAATATGTATCTTTATTGTCAACCAATAACTTAAATAATTGGGACGGACAAATTGTAATATAACTATTTATGTTTCGTTTAAGCTGTAAAATAGGATAGATTTCTACTGTTATAATCTAAAAATCACATAACACGAGCTTACGCTTTTGCATTTTTCGTGCAAATTCACGTAATTTTGTAGGCGAAAATATTAATTATATTATATTTTTTACACGGAGTAATTGTAATCACATTCATTGTTATGGTAAATGTATATTTTATATTTGTATTAAACAAAAAGTGTTGATTTTATTCACTTAGCTGTGATCGCCTGTTTTGGCACAATTCGCTCGGCGCAGTCTTAAGGTGTATTCACGTTCTTATACTCCAAGCCAAGGCCAGACGCCATTTAGATGACTTTGACATATCAAAATCGACTTCAAAGCGACTATCGCCTGGAACCGTCGCAAGTGTTCGTGTCGCGCGATGCTAAAGTTGGTCGACTTCGGCTGCGAACTGCATCGTCAGATGATTAGTCGTTTACACGTTGAGAGTTTTAAGTAATTTAACTAAATGACTTAAATAAAAAAATGTTGTTCAAATACCCTATCACCTTAAAAGGTTTTATCTCAGGCTTCCTAAAAAGTTGCATCTTGCTTTTGGTGAATTCAAGATGGGTTCGAACCCACGTCGCGCACCACTGACTTTCGGAAGTTATATGACTTTTCGAAATTATGTGCGTATTGATTGACAATTATCGCGTGCTCCGTGCCTCGGAGAGCACGTTAAGCCGTCGGTCCCGGCTGCCATGAACATCTATGGCAGTCGTTATTGGGAGAGTGTCGACACAAAAGCTCCCACTGGGTCGAAGTGTCGCCGGTCTGCACTGACTGGCTCCCACATAAGATACATACATACATATCTACTAAACCCATTTCTGTCGCCTGCTGATTATCTGCCACCTGGATATCAGTGGCATTGATGGTCTGTATTTAACTAGAGTTCATAATTATGTCGGCCAGAGCCAGGAAAACATGTTCTGGTGAAGAATTGATATAAATGGCTTCATCCTCTCAATATCGATCCCCACAAGGAAACACCTAGTTGTTCCGAGTCTGCCTATTCTTTGTGTCCGTTCTTTGAATGTTTGTAATCATCCCCGTGCCACAGGATCTTTGCCTAATGCTGAAGATGTCTTTTTTTAGAACATTTAGAGAAAAACCTCGAAACTTGCCTGAAAGTACGTACACCTATATAGTCTTAGTCAGTACTAATACGGGTTTTGAGTGGTGAAACCCAAACTATCACATCTTACATTGTGTAGAATGTAGCCTGGCTACATTCGGTCGATAGGCTAGTAATAGCAGTGATAGCTTAATTAATGATGAAAGACCATTAGACCGCTACTCAAATGTCTCTAATTTAATCCCAAGGCACGCACCTCTGATTTTCCGAATTTATTTGCGTACGTTCGTAGCAGAGCCTCGCTGATTTCAGCATGAATGGGCCGGCTCGACCGGGGAGGACTACCCTCTCACACAATATCGACGTGAAATAGCAGTAGTCCTACTGTTGTGTTTCGTTCGGTGAGTCAGAGTGCCGGAAGCACAATAACCCTCTTTCCCCCATTTCCGCTCCTTCTCCTTCCCACTTCCTTTCCTAAAGGGTCGGCAACGCGCAAGTAATGCCTCTGGTGTTGCATGCGTCCATAGGCTACGGTGACCACTTACCATCAGGTGGGCTGTATGATTGCTTACCAACTAAGACGTATAGAAAAAATTAATAGTTAATTGTTGCTAGCTTTAACAGCGAAGAAAAACATCGTGAGAAAACCTAAATGTCAGAGAGTTCTACAGAACATTCTTAAAGATACGTGATGTCTGCCAACCCGCATTGGGGCAGCATGGTGGACTATGGCCTAACCCTTCTCACACTGTGAAGAGGCCCGAGTGTAGCAGTGGAACAGTTTATAAGCAGTGTAGATATTATTGCCGCTAAACCAAAATATTAAAAGTAGTATTCATAAAACCAAATTACAATTTTGAAATTCCAGTTTGTACTAATACGAACAGGAAAATGAAAACCGGAATATGTGGGTGTATGTATTAAAGCAGCCATTAAACTCACAAATACATATGTATATACAAGGAATTTTGAAAGCGTGATTTGTATAGAAGTGATTTAAAGGTCAAATAATACGTTTTTATAAACCTTAGCGCAAAATTTTAAACTAATATTATGGCATAATATAGAAAATACCAGTGCGGTTTTTTTTTTAGAAATCTTAACGCCGTACTGAAACATTACAGACTTTCTCGGTGGCGTAGCGGTAGTGTATACAACTGCTATGCATATGGTCTCAGGTTCAATCCCAAGGCACGCACCTCTGACTTCTCAAAGTTATGTCCGATAACTATCGCCCGCTTTAACAGTGAAAGAAATTATCCTGCAGTCTGCCTGTCCTTTATTATTATTTTTTTAATTATTATATGTACAATCTGCTAACCCACACTATGGCCTGACCCTTCAGGTGTGGCTCCCAGCAGTGGGACAGTTTAAATACAGGGCTAAAATTATCGTACTACTAGTTATTGCCCGCGGCGTCGCTCGCGTTATTATACATTTTGTCAATAAATTTATATCACTCGAGAACAGTACTTATTTTCTGGATGGTCTATGTCTTTTTCTGTACTTCTGACGTGTATCTGAAATTTCATGAAGATCGGTCGAGTAGATGAGACGTAAAAACATCACAAACAGATAAACTTACATTCGCATTTATAATATTAGTTATGAGTTAGTTATTAGTATATACATTTTTTATATTTTTTACCAAAGTCACAAGCAAGCATTTGGAAAGACGAATGGTAAACCGTTAACGTAAAATACATATTATATTCACTTGCAATAAGTACTAGAGGTCTCATTCGACCGTACCCAGCGCTACGAAAGAAACAAAAAAAAAATAAGAGGAAAGGAATGGAGGCCTCCGGCAGCATTGCTCACTAACGACATTTGTAAAGGGATGCCATACAGGTGTAGCTATTTATTATCGCCAAAGCAACCAGGCATACAAGCAAAAAACTTTTAAAATTAATAAAGTTTAGTGACTTATCGTACTTAAATAAGGCCTGGTTCCTATATTTATTTATTTATTTATGGACAACCAACAAAGCATACACTAATTACAAACATTGTGATAACACATAATTACGGGTACATTACGTAGTGTTGCCTTACTTAAAGGCTGCCACGGCATGCATAAACAATAAAAAAAATATATATTTATGCTCGTTTGAGAAATTAAAAAAGATTTGAGAAAGCTTATGACAAAGTGCAATTTAACATATTACTAAATAAACTGCATGGTGTAGGCATACGAGGAAACGCTCTGAAATGGTTTGCATCGTACTTAAAAGACAGGGAACAATTAGTAGAGATTGAATATTATAATAATCAAACTAAAGAAATAGTAAAAATAAGATCCAAAAATAAAGCAGTGAACGCGTCAATCCCCCAAGGAAGCGTATTAGGATGCCTTTTGTTTCTCATCTACATTAACGACCTCCCTAAAGTTATAAGCGGACCATGCGTACTATTTGCAGATGACATCTCTCTGCTCACCTCATGTCAAAACAACATAGATATAAATGACAAACTCAACTCAATTCTTTCAACAGCAAATGACTGGATGGACTGCCATAACCTGGAAATAAATTATGCTAAAACTAAATTAATGATATTTCATCCCCATCAAAAATCGGCACTAAAACTTAACTTAAATTATAAAAATACCAAAATTTAACAAGTTGATGAGTTTACTCTCCTCGGGTTGTCCATAGATACACACATAAATTGGAAGTCGCATATACAAAAAATACGAACTTAACTTTCAAAATTCTCATATGCCTTAAGCGAAGTTAAAAAAACAACCAACTTACAAACTGCCCTTGTCACATACTATGCATATGCCCAAGCGTGGTTTAGCTACGGTATTATAATATGGGGCAATAGCACAGATTCACCGACCATATTTACATTACAAAAGAAACTAATTCGAATAATAGCTAATATTGAACCGACGAACAGCTGTAAACCACATTTTCAGGAATACAAAATACTTACACTTACTAGCTTATATATATTAGAAATATGTAAATTTGTCCGGAAACACCCAGAATTTTATAGTACACGTGCAGAAAAACAAACAACTTATAAAGTATTACACACAAACATAGATTAAATTTACCAACATCCCGACTTAAGATACACTCGTCTAGCACTCTGGTTATGTCTATAAAAATTTATAATAAATTACCGAAAGAAATTATACAGGAAAATAAAACAAATCTATTTATTAATAAATTAAAACATTAATAATAATAATAATAGTCTACCACATACACCCAACACCATCTAGCCCAAACTAAGCAGAGCTTGTACTATGGGTACTAGACAATGGATAAACATACATATATACTTTTTCTTTTGTAAATACATACATATTATACATAGAAACACCCAGTCCAAGACAAACATCCATGTTCATGCACACAAATGTTTGACTTGTGCGGGAATCGAACCCGCGACCTCAGGCGTGGCAGTTAGTTACACTAACCACTACGCCACCGAAGCCCACAATTTTCTGCTAACTAAAAGCTACTACACGATAAAAGAATTTTTCGACGATAAAATTTAACTTATCTTTAACGTTCTAAACACAAATATTATTTAAAGATAACACTAGCAATGAATATATAATTAACAAATTATAATTAACGATAATATTAATTGCATAACAATATAAAAGTATTAACAAAAGTACACATTAATATATATTACATTGGATAGATGCATTATATTTTATATGCTTAAAACAAGTTATTTCTAATGCTATGTAGCCCTCTTCTTCTCTCCTAATTTGCTGTGCCCGAGATGGTCCATAATGACCTAATTTGTTTTATAAGTCCGTCTTTATAACATAGTGGAATGTAGAGAAATATTGAGTATTTGGTATGTATAGAATGTGATATTACTGTATCTGAAAGGTTTGTGTTTCCTCTCTCCTATGTTGTTGTGCCCGACAGGGTCCATAATGAACTATCATATTATTTAAGTTACCAGTATACAGTCACCTGTCACGACTATCTGCTATGGATATAGATTTATCCTACTCCTTGCCCAAGTTTAAATCTACATTGGTCGACAAGTTTATGTAGAATTGAATTCATTTATTAATTTAATTTAATTTATTTTATTCTAATTTATTTCAATTAATTATAACAATTTAATTAAAGATTATTAAATTATAATAATTATCATATTATGACATTATTTTTCAAATTTTATAATAATTAATAATTAATAACTTACTGTCATATCAATTTCTTTTTTTAATATAATTTATATTTAAACACTATGCATGCAATTTGTAATGATTATTATTAGTTTCTTTTTTATTTTAGTGCCATTAGTGCCATTTAGTGCTATAGAGTAATTTCAATTCAATTCAATTCAATTCAATTGTTTATTGCATTCCACAATGTAGGCTTAGGTGGTAACTTAAATAATATGATAGTTCATTATGGACCCTGTCGGGCACAACAACATAGGAGAGAGGAAACACAAACCTTTCAGATACAGTAATATCACATTCTATACATACCAAATACTCAATATTTCTCTACATTCCACTATGTTATAAAGACGGACTTATAAAACAAATTAGGTCATTATGGACCATCTCGGGCACAGCAAATTAGGAGAGAAGAAGAGGGCTACATAGCATTAGAAATAACTTGTTTTAAGCATATAAAATATAATGCATCTATCCAATGTAATATATATTAATGTGTACTTTTGTTAATACTTTTATATTGTTATGCAATTAATATTATCGTTAATTATAATTTGTTAATTATATATTCATTGCTAGTGTTATCTTTAAATAATATTTGTGTTTAGAACGTTAAAGATAAGTTAAATTTTATCGTCGAAAAATTCTTTTATCGTGTAGTAGCTTTTAGTTAGCAGAAAATTGTGGGCTTCGGTGGCGTAGTGGTTAGTGTAACCGACTGCCACGCCCGAGGTCGCGGGTTCGATTCCCGCACAAGTCAAACATTTGTGTGCATGAACATGGATGTTTGTCTTGGTCTGGGTGTTTCTATGTAAAATATGTATGTATTTACAAAAAAAATAGTATATATGTATGTTTATCCATTGTCTAGTACCCATAGTACAAGCTCTGCTTAGTTTGGGCTAGATGGTGTTGTGTGTATGTGATAGAATATTATATTATTATTATTATTATTTACGCAGTAATTTTTTTGAGTTTAAACAAGGCATGAAAGTATGAAAGTAATTTCTTAATTTTTAATGTTACATCCATGAAAGTCGGTACTTGACCTTTTAATTAGACATATACATAAATAAGGCATTAGTTTTATATTTTGATTGTACATAGTTATATAATTATATTTCTTCTTACTTATATGAGTAAAATAGGTAATGAAAGTTTGTTTGGGCAATTCGCCCATTTTGAAGTTGCCTTTATTAAACTCAGGACTTACTATACAAATACAAAATTAAGTGATTCAGGCTTCTTCATAATATATGCCTTAAGTTTTAAAATAATTAATTACATTTCAATAAAATCTATATAATCTTGAATATATACTTGATACGGATTTTATCGCGTTTCTTTATGGTAAATCACTATCATTACATAATAAAGTCTCCTCGTGACCATGTCTCCAGAACTACAAAGGCAACTAAAAAGTTGGAGAATATTTGCACAATATTCTCCAACTTTTTAGTTGCCTAACTAAAATCTAAATAGTTTTAATAATGTAATACTTAGTAGTAAACTTTAACAGAGCTAGTTTAATAGTTTCAAAATAATATAGAGAATATTTTTTTGAAACTAATACTACTGTTAACAAAAGTCGGATATAATAACTTATTTATCTTGTAGTGAAAACCTACCTATCTATTGACGCTTTTTAATTGTATTGTTTTATTCTTCTCTTTAGTTAATATTTTTGTAAATAATCTTCTCTCTTAGCCTTTATTATTCCCAAGTCACTTGGGCTCGACTTTTCTGGTCTAACCGGATTTGACTGGATATCAGTTTTTACACGGAGCGGCTGCCACCTGACCTCCGCAACCCGAAGGCTAACGATACCCTAAGGCTAGACCAGTGTCAGGATATTTTTTTTTTTTTTAAAAGCACCCGTCGTCACAGGCTGTTGCGCACATTCCTCTGACATGACGGTCAGAGATATTTTTAACTTGTTTATTTATTACAATAACTTATTATTATTACAATTTTCTTATAGCTAATTACATAGTTATATCCTTTCTTAATTAATGCTATATTCTATATATTATACAAAAGTGTCAGGATATTAGAGGGTACTGACTTTCCCAATAACGACTGCCATAGATGTTCATGGCAGCCGGGACCGACGGCTTAACGTGCTCTCCGAGGCACGGAGCAGGCGATAATTGTCAATCAATACGCACATAATTTCGAAAAGTCATATAACTTCCGAAACTCAGACGTGCGCGACGTGGGTTCGAACCCGAGACCCTCTGCATTGCAGTCTGTTGGTCTCCCCACTGAGCTATCGCTGCTATTTTATTTCTTGTAAATAATGTGTGTATATATTATTTTAATTATTTGTTTATTTAATGTGCAATAAATAAGATGAAGTTTAAGAAGTTCCTATCTAAATATATATATATTAGATTAATTAGTTTTAAAATGAATAATGTAAATTTATTGTAAATGTTATATTACTAACAAATATATTAAACCTATGCCTACATATATATAATATTATTTATTTATATAATATAGATAACCTTTAAGAGAAGACTTTGTTTGAATTATTTTTCCAAATAGGTTGAAAAGATTTTAATATGTTTGTAGAGAAAACCTCAAAAGACTTTTGACTTCAAAGGTCATTCTGGATTATATTTAGCCCGATTGAAGAAAGGTTTTGATGTATATCATTCTCTTGAACATGTTTATATCATTAAACTTCTAAAGGGTCAAAAGATTCTAGGGTCATTTTTTGTGAGTGCATAGTTTAAATTCACACTCGGCGCTGTAGAAGATCCTCTAAAATATAATTCAATTAAAATGACTAATGTTTTTCTTTACAGCCTCATCACCAGTCATTAGCAGTGTGAGCACAAATGAAGACTCCCTTTGCAGGTAAAGATTGATATGCACTTTTCTTGGCAACAAGGTAGCAAAAAAGGATTAAACTGATATGATAAACAGTCACAGTAGACTATAATAGCATGTAATACCAGGTATACAGGTCACTCTCTTTTAAAAATGTCATAATTTCTTTCTTCTTGCATAAAGCACACGCACACACACATACACACACACAGGCGTATACACATAGACACAGACATGCACACATAAACACACGCGCGTTTACACATAGACATAGACACGCACACACGCACACACAAACACACGCATACACTTTATATTCTTTCTGATGGAAAACTATTGTATTATCAATAGTTAAATCTTTAAGGTGAACTAACTGGCACTTGCCACACAGTTCTTACTAGCGTAAGTTATGCTAAGGAATTCTGTAACGAAATTGTATCTACTTTATTGAAATTAAAGTACTTTGTACGGATTTTAGCGCATTATTTTGTTTTTATAATGCACTGCTATTACATAAATTAATTTTGAAACTTTAAACTACTATTGTTAAACACTTTTATTAGTTTACTTCTATTTAAGGTATATAAAATCGATTTAGATTTGATTTTACACTTTCCCCGACGTTTCGGTTACTTTTCAGCAGCCATGCTGAGGTGAACATAGCTGCTGTAAAGCAGTAGTTTTCTCTTTCCACAAGCAAGTGTGATTCTATAATATTTTTTGTTTCAGAGAAAACTTTAAGCAATGCCTGGACGGCTCCTGTATATCCCGTGATAGTGTTTGCAATGAAGTACTGAGTAATCACAATGGGAGTGATGAGGCCTTTCCGCCTATACCACAGGGACAATCATTGAATATTCGTCATCGACGCCAGGCTTCCGGGTAAGAAACTTCTTAAAAAGAAAAATACATACCTTGCACCACTGGGAATGATTCTAGTGGCGTAGGAGACTTAACAAACACCCAGACTCAAAGAACAGTCAGACTCAAAGAACAGTCAGACTCAAAGAACAGTCAGACTCAAAGAACAGTCAGACTCTTTCCTTTTTTCTTTATTTGAATGAAATAGACAATTGTTTGTCGATCACACAAATTATTGTCCCGTGTGGGGATCAAATTCGCAACACTCGGTAAAACGAGGCGACTACTTAAGCCACCACACCATGCATGCAGTCATTACACTCATTCAAAATCTAGCGAATATTTGTCAAACATAAAGTCTCATTTATATAGAATTGAAAGATGCCTTCCAGAATCCAGAGCTATCCGACTCATTTTTATCAACACCAAATTATTGGCAATAGCGTCCACACCTAAATATTTCCCTTGATTACAGCTCATCAGACCAATGCGTTCTACCACCATACCCTGAACATGGAACATACATAGTATCCAACGTCCCGAACGCGACGCCTGGTCAAAGCTTCGAGTCCTTCGTGCTAAAGGTAGTCTGTCGCCGAGGTTTTGGATTTCTGGGATCCGCAGAAGGAACAGACACTTTCGGTTCTGAGCAGATATACTGCATTAACGGAAGATGGTTTCAAAACATGCCTCAATGTGTCCGTAAGTATTATTCTTTTATCAGTCATTTTATTTACTTTGTTTAGTTATTTAAAACATAATATTTAATAATAAAAAGTGGGATACTTATATAAAGAATAAAATACATGGTCGGTGAAGGCAGCGTTGTAAAATGTCTCAACATCGATTCCAGTTGAAACCGTGTTAATGCTGCCAGCCTTCTGGCCACACAACCAGTTGATTGTGATGCGAAGAAATTCTATAACGCCTAATAGAGGGTTTTATAGTTACGATATTACTCATATATTTAAAAAATATTCATTATTTATTTATGTTAAGACTATCCTTGTATATGTCTCAATCATGTAGGCAAATAACAAGGCATGAATTACTGCGAAACACACTTCTACTACAACGTTTGCAATCAAATGTTTGCATTCCACCGTTTGCAAAGGATCACAATTCTCTTTGCAATCAACTGTTTGTCAAGGATTACGCTTCCCTTTACAATCAACCGTTTGCAATCAATCGTTTGCAAAGGATTACGCTTCTCTTTGCAATCTCATTAAACTGACCAATTTCTTTCAGGTTTCTGCAAGCTGAAGCCACACCACAGCGTCCGGTATATGTGCCAGGTATCAGAAGTTAGCTTCACTACCTGCAAGAGGTATCTACCACCAGGAACGGCTGTTAACCCAGTCTGTAACAACCCCATCTACACTAGTACCAAGGTTCAGCCGCTCATGAAGTGTGTTGCCGGGTATTGGGATTACGTTGCTGAATGTCAAGCAGGTACGTATCAAAATTATCGATAATCATGGCCAAATTACGACGCCTGTAGCCGAAGGATGCAAAAAATTGCAAAATCTTAGTACAAATTTATTAAAGATAAAATACATAATATTGTCTTACGTTTACGCGAATGTTATACATTGTAGTAGTGTTGTTTATTTTAGAATACTTTTATTACATCATTTTAAAGTATAACACTACTATTATTGAACTCTACTACAATTAAAGCTATATAAATTAGGTCTTCTAAAATAAACAACGCGACAAAATCCGTATAAAGTAAATTTAATTTTAAAAATTACATTTAATTATAACTATGGTATTTCGACAATCGATCGAAGTTGCTTCAAAAGTGGCGTGTGTAAGAAGCCGCGATGTCTGGTGTCCGAGGCCTCACATTGTGTCTGTTGCCGTCACTCAGCTGCTATTACGAAAGTAGATCGGGGAAATATTATTATGCACAAGCAGATTTAGGAATAGGCATATATGTAACACCTCCCGCTTCATAGTAAAGGGGTAACGTAGTCTAATAAATGACCCTCCAACATGTGTGATCGTGACATGGTGATCGTGCCTGGCAAGCCGCAACTGTTGATGTCGGGAACTTGTATATATACTTAGCCACTGTGTAAATTTCACTTGCGTTATTCAGGTTTGTATGGCGGAACGCCTATTGTATACAGCGCCATCTCTTGTCAGCCGTCGAAACTTTTTCGTCTGTACAGAGTCACTACAATAGCTTTCTATGATTGTAAACCTACAGGGACCAGAATTGGACCCTTGCGGGCCAGCTGTGTATGCACAGAGGGAAAGGCCCCGAACTCTCAAAGAAACAATTTCAAGAGGGCCTACTCTCTGTGTGAGAAGGTTTTACCACAACCAGAGGTCACAAAAGGCGTTGCCAAGGGTCACAAGGGTCTCATTCTGATCATCGAAACTAAGTTTTATTTAACCTTCTATACGAGCGTCTCGCCACTGTCACTATGCCAAGTGTTGTAGGTTCGAATCCTACACAGGACAGAAACTTATTTGATCCACAAATTGTTGTTTCGAGTCTAGGTGTACGTTATTTGAATATTTCTTAAGTCCTCCGCGACACTAGAATTATACCTAGTCCGGTAGTGGTATGTATTTATCTCGTGGTACGTATTTATCTTTTTTAAAGTCATTTGATTAAGCTTAGTCTATATGATAAGTCCTTCATGTATACTTTATTTCGTTTTTCTTTTGTGTTTGACTGTCTGCAGCAATTAATGGTTCTTGCTTTCTTAATAGCATTGCCTGAGCCTAGGATCCGAGCGTCGGATAAAATATTAAAATAAAATCCGTATCGTCTTTTCAGAGTGTGGTCAAGTAACACCTGAAGGAGAACAGCTGGTGATAGGCGGTGAGCTGGCCAAGCGTGGAGAACTGCCGTGGCATGTGGGCATCTACGAGAAGAAGAGCATCCCATTTAAGCAGATATGTGGCGGGTCTATCGTGTCCAACAACGTTGTCATATCTGGTAATACTATAATACTAGCTGTGCCTCACTATTTTTTCTCGTGAGTCCCAAAGTCGTGGGCATATAGGGATATAAAGTCTATGTATTAATCCAGGTCTCCAGCTATCTACATACCAAGTTTCATCGCAATCGGTTCGGTAGATTTTGCGTAAAAGAGTAACAAGCATTCATCCATCCGCACAAATGTTCACATTTATGATCTTTGTAGGATTTTCATACGTTTAAGCCAGCGGTTCCCAGACGTTTTTTCTCATAGACCACTTTCAAAATGTAGCAGGTTCCAGTGGACCCCCTGCAGCTACATTTCTTCAATATTCCTTGGCATTCGTATTTATATTGATGGAGAATCAAACAAGTTCATGTAAATTTGATCGAACTTGTATGGGCTGACTTTTTCTTTTTTTTTTTAGAAGTTCTCCACCGAAATGTCTGTAGGTTCGAGACCACTGGTACTGAATATGGTATATGCAAGTTTTTACAAGTAACAATCGCTGAGCTTCTTAAAATATTATCTGCCTACATTGATAGGTGAAGTTTAGCCAACATTTTAGTTCTTAACTATCGAAAGCAAATAAATTTTCGTGGACCCCCTTTCGTGGCTTACGAATTGTGGACCCCATTTTTTGTCACGTCAACGTAGACCCCCATCAAGTCTCCCGTGGGCCCCTGGGGGTCCACCTGGACCACTTTGGGAACTAATAGTTCAAGCTAATGTTATACATTGTAATTAAACTACTTTATACAGATTGTATAGCAGCGATAGCCTAGCCGGAGACCCTTGGACTGCCACGCAGAGGTCTCTAGTTCGATCCTGAGGCGCGCATCTCTGACTTTTTAAAGCTATATGCGTATTAAATAGTCAATTATCGCTCGTTTTAACGATGAAGGAAAATATCGTGAGGAAACTAGCATGTCTAAGAGTTCTACATGATGTTCTGGAAAATATGTGAAGTCTGTCAACCCGCACTGGGCCAGCGTGGTGGACCTTGGCCTAACCCTTTTCACACTGAGAAGAGGCCCGTGCCAAGCAGTGGTACAGATTAATACAGAGCTATATTATTTATATATATACGGATTTTACCACAAGCTTCTTTGTTTTGGCTAATGTTTCTGCGATGACTGTTAAACCAGAGACTGAATGTCCTTAAAACTTTTGCTGAAGGGAACCGTAAAAAACCAAAACGTCATCTGTTTATATATCTTATGTTTTGTTGATTTTTTAATAACCGCTGTATATAATATAGTTTAATCACAAACACTAAAATTGTAATAAAATCTTTGCGCGCTGTTTTCTAAAACTGCCTTTTCTGACTTCCTCCCCTTTTGATTACCACGGCAGTATTGTATTAAGTATGTGTACAAATCGCGAAAGACTAAAAACGTGTATAGCGTCCTCCTTTATTTAAGTCGATTAAAAAGTAATGAGTCAATAGTATCCCTACAATATGGTTGTTTTTGCTACCAAAGATTGTGTATAAGATGTAAATGACGTGCGTTTAGGAGTATCCTAAGTAACATTATAAATGCTAATGTAAGTTTGTTTATTTCTTACGTTTTCACGCCTTAACTACTTGACCGATCGTCATGAAATTTCGCATACATGCTGTCGTGGGATCAAAAAAGGACACAGGGTACTTTTCATCCAGAAAACAGTACTTTCACTAACCTAACCTAAATTTACGCGCAGGTAAAATCTAACCTTTATATAAACTGTGTGTTCAGCTGCCCACTGCTTCTGGAACGACGTTTCTGGAAAACGGCTGGCGTCGGACTTCGCGGTGGCTGCAGGCAAACTGTACCGTGCGTGGGACAGCAATAATGACGTCGATGTTCAGACTTCTGATGTAAGTTGTACTAAATACAGCGACATAACTAGCTACACATTGATTATTATAATAATAATAATGTCCTCCAGACCAAATTTCGGTCACAGCGGCTAATTTTAACAGAGACTGGCCATCTGCACAGGAGATATTATAGTGCACTCTCTGTTCCCTAACTCTCATAATCCGATGGGTCGGTAATCCGACACGACCGGAGAGAGATCAGGCGCAAGACCAACAGCTTTACGTGCTTTTCACGGCACGAGGGTGTCTAACACCGCCAACTTCCTAACTCCGAGCTGCTATTGAGATTTCTTAACAGGAAAACCCAATAGCTTTTTGTTGGCCAGACCCGGGATCCGGACCCTCATGCACAGCAGTCGCATTCGCTACCGCCTAATAATTATCACTAAATGTACTATTTTTGTATAATTATCGTTAAAATAAGACAACAACAACACCGACTTATGACGTTGACTGTATCATACATTTCTTTTTCATTTTCATATAGTCAACTCCTGCACCAGAAATAATTCGTATGTTGTGGGGGACTTAGATCATCTAATTCCGACTACCGGTAATATCACCGAATGTACAGGCCAATCGTGGACACAATTCTTCGTAATATTTTTACTTGACCCACACCTGATCTTTCTTAAAAGTCTACACTAGGAGTAATTCCTGTATCACATTTTTGTAACTACAAACATTTAATTGTCAAATGACAAAAAAGATGCGCGATACAAACTATGATGTAAATGAATGTATAATATATAATGTATAACATTAAAACGCAGCTGTCCGAGTGAGATAACGAGATATACCACGACACCCAACTTCTTTTAGATTAAATTGAAATTTTAATTATGTTAGCCTCGATGGCGTAGTGGTTAGTGTAACCGACTGAAACGCCTGAGGTCGTAGGTTCGATTCTCGCACAAGTAACATTTGTGTGCATAAACATGGATGTTTGTCTTGGTCTGGGTGTTTCTATGTATAATATGTAGGTATTTACAAAAAAAAGTATACTGTATATGTATGTTTATCCATTGTCTAGTACCCATAGTACAAGCTCTGCTTAGTTTGGGCTAGATGGTGTTGGGTGTGTGATAGAATAGAATATATATATTTTGCAATTAATTTCGATACAGTTAGCACAAAAATATTTATTTTGACTTCTATTTGCTCTTATCTGTATGTAAAATAATAAACAAAATCAAAAATAGGCAACTACCCTATAAATACAATATTATCACGCTCACTCGTATTGAAAGTAACACACTATCTTTCTCTTTCATATGATGTGGCACATCTAAAAAGAATGAGCTCACACGTCATCACACAAAGAGTCTCCACACACTTTTATGATTTAAATCTTACTCGGCAGCCAAGAAGCTGTAGTAACGTATACTCTTTTCCAGGTACTAGAAATAAAAATCCCGGAACTGTTCTTCGGAGCGTCGACTAACTTTCAAGAGGACATAGCCATCATGATTCTGAAGACTCCTTTCGAGTACAGGACATACGTGAGGCCTGTCTGTCTCCACTATAATGTGCACTTTGAGAGACGACAGCTGCAACACGGCAAATACGGAAAGGTAAGGTGTTTTAAGTAATAATAAAAATATTTAGATATTGAGACTAAATCATATAAATACAAACATTTAAATCCCACCAAACTGCGTAACAGTTTGTCGCCAGGAACACTCTCGTTTATAACTACATATACCTACTTAGCTTATTTATAAAATTATAAAATAAAAAATATATTGCATTAAGTAACTAAATTACAGCAACTCGAGGATCTTAACGTAACAGTCATCTGTGATTTCAGCAAGTAGGACATTCTTTAACTTGTATTTTAGACATAATTTACTTATTTTGATATTCATGTCTCTAAGTTATCTAGGTTTGTTATATATTGTAGGGATTAGATACTTGTTGGTTGTACTGCGAAACTAGTAGATTTTACTGGTTCTCGTATGCTTTTAGTATTATAGATGTTTTCTATATGAACTTTATATTGATCGCTATAACATTATAAAGACATTGTGCTAAGGTGGATAAGTCTAGTATAAAATAGGACTCTACAAACATACGTCTTAATTCTCTGTCATTGAGAACTAGATTTTGCCCGCGATTTTGTGCGATTTTGTCTTTAGTACTTTTTCTGGGTGAAAGGTACCCTATGTTCTTCTCTGTACTCCTGACTGGATGCGAGATTTCATGATGATCGGTCGAGTAGTTAAGACGTAAAAGCGTAACAAAAAAATTAACTCACATTCGCATTTATTATATTGGCTTGGATAGCGAACGTGAGTTTGTTATTGATATTATACATTTTATACGGATATTGTCGCGTTGTTTATTTTCCTTTAAAACACTTTTATTACCTACATAATTTTGAAAACTGTAACACTACTATTATTAAACTTTACTACAAGTAGTCTCCCCGTGAACATGGCTGCTGTAAAGCAACCGAAACGTCGGGTCAAAGTGTAAACTTAAATATAAATAGTTTTAATTAATTTAAATAGCTTAAATTGTATTAAAGTTACGTAAACATAAGACTATGCGAGTTTGTTAGTTTCTTTGTTAATCGATCGACCGATCATCATGAAATTTCGCATACACGTTGTCAGGGGTACAAAATATGACATAGAACTTGCACCCATTTCAGGAAAAGTGCTGTGTTCTAACGAATGAAAATTATTGACAAAATCTACAATTACAGGCGCGAAGCTGTGGGTAAAGTCTAGTTATTTATAAGCAAAACCTGTAATCAACTATGTTCACAAAATAAAGAATTTTATTTGAGTACTACCTATCTGCATAGATAGTGTAGTGGTTTAAGCAGTGGCTTCGCCACTACCAATACGCCGACTGTTGTGGGTTCGAATCCCACTCGGGACAAAATTTTGTGTGATCAACAAATGGTTGTTCCGAGTCTTGGTGTTCTTTGTGTCTGTTGTTTGAATGTTTGTAAGATCCCCCGCGACACTGGATTTATTCCTAGCACGGGAGCTGTCATTATACAAATAAAGAGAACGACTGATCATCCGAATGTTTGTATTGTAGGTGGCTGGTTGGGGCCTGACATCTGTCAACGGCTGGGAATCCCATCTGTTAAAGGTCGTCGAATTCCCCTTCATTAGCTCAGCATTATGTCTCAGAACTGTACCCAAACAATTCAGAGAGTACATCACAGTCGATAAGTTCTGCGCTGGGTATACCAACGGTAAGACTTTTAACGTTTTTTTTAGTATGACCTGTATTTATCTATGAAACGTAATATTTGAAGACGATTTCCACCCACTTACATTAAAAACATTATAAACAACAGATTAACTTGAAACTTAAATGCGCCGTTAGGGTGCGTCCGGATCAGCGCGCGTGCTGCTCGCGCGCATGCTGTTCCGTTCGCTTTCATACTGTATACGTATGTCAGTTGTTGCGGATGGAAGTACATGCAGCGCGCGGGGCGCACCCGCGCGCGGGCTACGATTGCCACGAATGCGCCGCTCGCGACCCGCTTGTGAGCGGCATGCGTGCATTTCAAGTTCTACGCGCGCCGTTCCTGCGCGGCCCGCGCGTTACTTACGCGCCGTGCGTGAACTGCGCATTCATGGCGCATTCGCCAGATCTGTACACACCCTTAAACCTATTTCAGATATATGCACAACAACGACTTTCTCTGTCTTCTATCATAATAGCTAGTATTTTAGAATAAGCCACTATGGGACAAACACATAACTTTGTAAAAAAAGCCTCTACATAAATAAAGATTAAAATAAAAAACCTTTGAATACTTATCAAGGACAGATGACAATACAATAATGTCATAAGTTTCTACTAGTATCCCGGCCAGGATCACCAGGATACTGGCCAGGATCACCAGGACATCAAAAACATATAGACTGGCTGGTATAATATATTACGTACGTATCGTGTTGGTTGTAAATGGTTTAGTTACAGAGAAACTTACTAAAAAGGCAAAGGTAAATAATAGCTAAAAACTAAAAAACTCGCTTTAAAAAACGAATGTAAAAATGATCTCTAGTAATTTCAAAATAGAAATAGAGTAATTAACAAAATAATTAATTTTAATATAAAAAAGCATGAAGTGTTTAACGTCAATTGGTATAAATAATTTATTGATAGATATTGGTGAAAATTATTAAAATAACCTAAAAAGCAAATACACTTTTTTACAATAATATTTATTATCTCTCTCATATATCCTCCGCAAATGTAATACAATCTTCTATAAGCTTGATATCGACATATTCTCAGCAAAGATTGGTTCCTTCAAAAAAACTATAAATACGGAAGTGCCATAAAGGTTAATTTCGTATATTATTATATATATATAGTATATATATATATATTATATATATATATATGTTTTTATTAGTATTTTTTATTGGTTTTTTATTAGTTTATTATTATTAGTATTTATTACCACCTATTGTATGTAATTCTTGCATAATAGTATGCTCACATAAAGTATAAAATGCTATGCTAACCTTTAATTTAAAAGCATACATCAATATTATATAATAAGTGTTATTTAGTTAAATGTCTGGTATGTATTTTAGTTGGTAAGCCTTATTATTAAAATAAAAAATAAAATAATTAATTATTTTGTTAATTACTCTATTTCTATTCTAAATATATTGAAGACTATGTTACTCATAAGTAGGTACTACATACAGGCTCTATACACCAAGTCCCTGAGGTAGTTCCAGTTACGACCCACCCACCATTTTTGATGTTCATAAGTGTTGCTTTGTGACCTAAATGTATAAATGGGTTTTGATTTTAACTTTTATATTTAAGGGAAGAGTAGACATACTCTGATAGTTTTAGTCGGTAGGACCCGTAGGATCCGAAACTTTCCATCTTTACTTGAGTGAGTCCGACAAACCCTCGCTGCTCCCATTTTCCCGCGAAGAGGGATGCGTAAATAGCATAAACCCAAGTCAGAAATAGGTTTGTTGAGAGCATATAGCTCGGGCCGGCATGCAGTCCAAACAAAATAAAACCGTGCTAAAAGAACCTGGCGTTACTGATAACAACTCCATCCGGGGTTACCTGCAGAAAAATACAAATTCTATCATAAATCGATTAGCAACTCTTGAATATGAATCTATATTAATAATATTATAAAGAGGAAATGTTAGATTTTTTGTTTGTTTGTAAGGATTTAACTCAAAAAACAACCCAATCGATTTTAAAAATTCTTTCTTCATTATATTTAAAAAACAGTACTGTTATTTACATAACATAACCTTTTTTTTACCCAGGAAAATCCTTTATGGATACCCCCTCCCCCGGGGGGGAAGGGCGGTTATGTGAGACTCTCCGCCCCTGAAGGGGGTCGGTATATCGGTATACACACTAAAAACCTGGGGTGAGCAGTCCCTCCGCCGACGGGTGGGGCGGGATGGGGTCACGTTAGCAATCACCATCCCGCCCCGGCGGTTGGCCCGGCTGATGGTGACCGGGCCTCAGCACCTGTGGAGGGGTGGCCTTGCTCACCAAGGCCATCCCCCAGACGTGTGGGGCCGTGCAAGCCGGTAGAGAGTCCCCCGACTCTGTACCAGTGACCTCACTATACAGGAGCGAGAAGGCGGGCAAATCGCCTCCTCCTCGCTCCCGTCCGTCTTACATAACATAACCTAACCTAACCTCATTTTTTGCGAGTGAAGCCGCGGGCAGAATCTAGTTATTATATATATGACTTTTATAGGTACGGCTGTGTGCCGAGGAGACAGCGGTGGTGGTCTCTCCTTCGCCGCAAAGACGGATCTAGACATCGAGCGGTACTACCTCCGGGGGATCGTGTCTACAGCACCCTCTACCGACGACCTGTGCAACGCCAACACCTACAGCACCTTCACGAAAATAACTAAACACGAAGAGCTTATTAAAGAGTAAGTAAATTAATGGGAAGAGTAGAACCCGCCACGAACCCTTAGATTGCCCACACCAACCATTGTAATAGAAAATATAGACAATACCCAGGCCAGTGGCGGATTATTCTTAAGGCGAACTTGACATGTGCATAGGGGCGCGAGGTTACAAAGAGGTGCGCGAAAGTTTATAAGCTAAAAAAATGCTGACACCGATGACTGCCATAGTAAAAGATATCTTTATTTATTTATTTATTCATAACAAAAAATATTGTGTTGAACTTATTTGTTTAAATTAATAATTTTTAACATCAATTGCATATAAGTACTAAATTAATATAAATTTGTGGGTTCTCAATCTATTAAGTCTATTAAGAATTATACACCGTGAATTTATAGTCGTTTTGGAACCGAAACCTGGTAACTTAGGATAATTAGTAGTATCAATAAAAAATTAATTGTACTGTGTATAGTAAAAAAGTTGGAATATGAATAATATTTTTCACTTATTCGAGTTTGATCGTAGTAACGCACGGACAATTCATTCACAAACGCATGCACACGTGTTCGCGCGGCTGCGAACCGTCATCGGCGGCGGCCGGCGTTGCCACTCAGTCGCGTAGGTACTTATGAACGACGCACGATAACTACGTGTATCAGCTGATACCTACATAGATCGACGCAAAAGAGCCGCGTGTATCCCGACCGAGTCCTATGCGCGATTTAAAAACTAGTGACTACACAAGTATTAATAAAATTAAGTAAATGTAATAACTACGAAATTGATAATAGGCATATCGCAGTTCAATAGAGCCAAAATCCGCTGATACGAGGCAATGCGTTATCTCCTTTTACTATGAAAAGCCTGCACTGTGAAACATCACAATTAATACGTAAATGGATACTCCAATTTCTCCTTCATACTTTACACGGGCTTAGGACCGTCGGAAATACTTTATCTGAACATTACTCTTCGATAAATAGCTAACTTTATTTATTATGTAATAAAAATAATCACAGGGTGAAGGAACTCTGAGTATTTCAGGCGTATTTAAAAAATTGGAGCTATTTACAAAATAATCAACTTACGTATCTATGGACAGTTTATTTACAAATTATTTTAACTTCCCTGTATCGAAGCAACTGCTCGAAATGAAGTCCGCCACGTTCAATACACAAACGAGCACGTTTGATACCATTGTCTTTAAGTTTTCTTAATGTGTCTCTATCACTTTTAACTTTATCAAATGCGTCCACTATCGCACTACGTAACTCGTCACGACTTTCATGTTCACGAGAATACACGAGTCTTTTTATTTCCGACCACAAGTAAAAATCTAGAGGCGTTAAGTCCGGGCTTCTCGGCGGCCAAGCCACGGGACCGCCGCGCCCAATCCACTTATCGCCAAACTCATTGTTGAGGTAGGCACGTACTGAACTTGCATAATGAGCGGGACAGCCGTCGTGCTGGTAGTACATATCGTGTATAATCGATAATGGTACTTCCTCCAATAGCTCGGATATTACTGTTCGTAACATTTCTAAATACGAGCTACCCGTTAGATGACCTTCAATAAAAACAGGCCCTATTAAACGGTCGTTTACAATACCGGCCCAAACATTCACACTGAACCTCACTTGGTGGTGGTCTTCCCGTATTAAGTGAGGGTTTATAAGAGTCCAGTAATGTTCATTGTGCACGTTGTACAATCCCACTCGAGTAAACAATGACTCATCTGTCCACAGTATGTTCGCGTTCGGATTATTCAACAACCACTCACATAGGGCGATCCTTGCTGGTGCATCATTGTTATTTATTACGTGAGCACGACGAAAATGATAAGGGTGTAACTTATTGGTATTTAATGTTTTCCATATAAAGTATTGGCTAACATTAAATTCTTGAGCCGCCATTCTCGTGCTTCGCCGCGGATCCCGCTCGAAGTACTCCAGAATATCCTCTTCGATCTCCGGGGAGTCATTAAGGCGTCCTCGGCCATGCGCATGAGTCGGCGTACGGAATTCTCCATGGTCGAGAAGGCGCTGAGTTGCAGCCAAGATAGTGGGAGTGGATGGCACTTGAGGACTTTCAATTCCTCGTAGCTGCAGCGCATTCAAATGCTCCGGCTGGGAGTATAAGCGTCTGGCCTGTTCCAAATTGAAATTGGCAACAGCATCCAGCTGTACCATTGCCAAGTACTCAGCGTTAGAATATTCGTATTGACGTCTCATTTTCGCGTGACAATGAATAATTACGTTACGACCATTACGCGCGCGAGTTGCTGCAGTACTGAAGGGCGGGAAGGGGTGCGTGCGGGGCGCACTTGCACCAGAGTCGGACGGGAAAAACCGCTCGCGCTCGCTCTGCCGGCGCCTGGGGTAGTGTGCGGGGATTGGCGGGCGGCGCGGGCGCGGCAGTTTCTGTGTTTTTATTGGCGAATGTTTTTAAGTTGTCAAACATGAATGATATCGATCGTAGTGACGCGTAGGTAAACGTAGTACGTGAAATTGAGTGGCGTTACTACGAGTGCTCATTTATTTCTCGTAAACGACATTAAATTTATTGTTTCTAAAAAACAAAACATTTTATTTTATTAAAATAATGAGTTTAATCGATTCTATTATTGATATAGAGTATAAGGTTTTCGGTTCCAAAACGACTACAAGTTCACGGTGTATATCATTACAATCATAATTATATATCTTTGAGGTATTCATCAACACTGTAGTAACATTTTTGCAATAACAAAGATTTTAATTTATTTTTAAATCTATAATAACAAATTATGGTTTTAAATTCTGTCGGCAGCTTGAATAATAGATTTTTAACTTTCAACTATGTAGGTACTAAGAACAGTTACCTAAATGGTTTTCATAATAACATACTTTTCTTGTATATTTTCCATCTTATATCAGTATTTTGCTCTTTCAGTGTACAAGCACGCGCCAACAAGCATTGCCCGCCACACTTGTTTCAATGTGACGACGGAGATTGTGTGTATCAAGGAGCTGATTGTAACGGAGTAAGTTTCAGTAATTATATTTATATACATTGAGACTCTTAACACAAGCATTCAGCTTGCTTAGTTGGAGGCGTAAGCAAGGATACCTACATATAATTTACAACGCAAACGTTATTTTTTAATAATATATAACTTCTGCAATTGGGATAATTCCTCTGTCGCTCATATCTTTACAAACATTCAGCCAACGGACACAAAGAACACCAAACTCGGAACAACTATTTGTGATTCACACACATTATTGTCCTGTGTGGGAATTGAACCCAAAACACTATGCAGTGCCAGTAGCGAGGCGGTATTCCTATGGATTTCATGGCCTATATCCCCGAAAGCCTGGGGTAGACAAAGATATATTATATAATATATAATATATATTATATTATATATTATACACCGACATTTCCTTATAGTTTTAGGTCCAACTAAATAGGTGGTGAACCAACCAAACTCCGTGCTATTACGGACAATTTTTTAAAACGAAAATCCAGTAACACTTTGCCCTAAACTAGCTTTGAACCTGAGACCTCATGTTCAGTTTCCTTGGGCATAGTACCAGAATTCGTGCTGCTATTAAAATTTAATTAACAACTATTTACTATAGTCGGAAAACGACCCGAAGACCTTTTTTTTATATATAATTATACTATAATAGGCTTGCGTTTGACCGCGATCTCACCTGATCTTAAGTGAAGAAGCGGTCGACGACGGAGCACGCTTGCCTAGAAGATACCTATTCACTCGTGACTTGAAGACACCCAGATTGTACTCATCGGGAAAGACCTCATGCGCAGCTTACACTATCACTGCGTCACTTTTGCAATATTTTTGTATTATGGAATTTTAGATCTTATAAACTAAAACTCAACTTTTTGTCAACAGAAAAAAGATTGTAAAGACGGCTCCGACGAAACAGACGCATTATGTATTCCTGGATTTGAGGCTCCCCCTGAGTAAGTAATGTATTAATAATATTAATATGATAATAATACCAGCTCTGTATAAAAACTGTCCCACTGCTGGGCACGGGCCTTGTTTCAGTACACACGGCTACACGTCAAGTTAGTGACCCTATATACTCATAACTACGTACGCTACATAAAAAATAGACAATTGTCGGAAAGGGACAGTGCATAGTGGTGTCGATGTAATGGTAAGGATAGGGCGTCGCCTCCTGTTCAGCGTGAATGAGACAAAATAACAAAAATATAACGCATTCTCTCGCACGATTCGCAGCGTTCAACTTCTAATAGTCCAAAGTCCAAACAGTCTAGGTTGATGTGTCGCTGTGTGTACGAGAACCGTTCAGCTGCGTAGGCATTTTTCTTATTTACTGATAAATAGGTTATATAATTTAAATGAGTGGCCGTGAGTTTCTTGCAAGTAGGTATCTTCAAACGCAACCCTTAAATTTTGGAACTCAAAAACTGACTTAAATATAATTTTTAATGTTCTTAGTGACATAATTATTTAAAATATGATTTAATTTAATAATGCATCTGAATGCTATACGTATTTTATTTTATTTTGTTTTATTTGTAATAAAATTATTGACTGAACTTTTTTATCCATATATTTTCCATTGTTTAATTACAATTTAATTTAATGTCAATGCTATTAATTTATGTAATTTTAGTGCTATTATACTATCTATATAATACTTCCTACAGAGAAAGTTATGTTCTAGTTTTTTTTTATACATAGTGCTCAATAATAATTTATGTTAAATTGGACTCTAATTAACCAATTCCAGGGCACCAAAGACCAGCTGCGTTTTGCCTCCGATTCCTAGCCACGGCATTTACAAAGTACCGAACGATCCAAACGCAAGACCTGGACAATTCTTTGAATCGTTCGTGCTAGAGATGACCTGTGACCAAGGTTTCGATATGGTGGACTCCAAAGGTTTCGAGAAGAATGGTACTCAACGGTTCAAATGCACTAATGGAGTATGGGATCAGGAAATGCCTAAATGTCTTAAAAGTAAGTTTCGTATAAATGCCACAATCGAATGGCTATATATGTGTATGTGGCAAACTGGTGGCCTTACTGATTCTGTGATCTCTGACGGACAAAAATTTGTGTGAATATAAATTATTTGTACCGACCAGGTGATCTGCGTCAAATGTCATTTTAAGAACTATTCTGTACTAGAAATCATTTCTCTGTTGAGAGGACTTTGATCTAGTGTGAGATTCGAATCCAGAACTTGTAAGCTATATATAAATTCTACGACTGAACGGATGACGTAGCCTTGCCACTAATTGCGAGTATGGCGTAGTGGTTTAAGTGGTCGTCTCGCCACTGCCAGAAAATAGACAAAAGTAATGTTACGAAGAAATTATTAGCTTACATCAAAATAAAATTGCACGTATATATGTAGCTGCTTAGGTAAATAATCAAAAAAAAAGAGGTCAGCAATAATTTATTAAATTAAAGAGGTGAACAGATTATTCGTGGGATAAATTATCATAAAATGAGTGACAATCTCTTGACAATCATTCTTTTAATTGTTGAAGGTGATTAAATTTGGTAGAAGATGTGGGAATTGGTGCAACATGCAAAGTTAAGTAAGTGATAGAATTTAGTTCCGTTGGCAGGTATTGCCACATTTTAATTTAATGCTGTTGCAACTAAAAATACACTTCGGAGATTTTCCTAAAACATGAATAATGCCTTTAGATTCAAAACGATTAAAAAGTGAATATCTCGAAAAGTTTTAGTTAGGAGGTATTTATTGGCACTTCACCGACGACATGTCGTTATCCACATCTTACTTCAAGTCATCTTAATTGTAAACTAAAACGAACATGGGTGAAACATCACATAAATATTTTCAATTAAAAATAAATCGCACTCTTAATAAAACAGAGACTTATCTCAGTATTTTGAATTAAACAAATTTGAACTCTATTGCAAAGATTTAACACACATATAATATTAGAATTTAACATATACAATTAGAGTTCAAATTGCCTTACTTTCAAATTTCGAGTTATGTCGCTGTTTTATTAAAGAGTGCGAAATGTATTCAGTCGTGCCTGCTTGCCGTTTCATCGGACTATAAGAGTTAAGGTATAAAAAGTGCAGTTGTGTTTGCGAACACACTTATGCTCAAATATCTCCTGTACAGATGGTCAGTCTCTGTTAAGATCGGTGCCGTGACCGAAATTCAGGTTCCTGCGCAGCCTCCGTTAAGATCGGCCTCTGTGACCGAACTTGAGTCTGGAGGACATTATTTCTAAGGTTTTTTTTTCTTTCCAGAATGTGGTCGTGTGACCCCACTGACCGCGCTACCGCTGTTCGGGGGGGGTGTGGTGCGGGAACTGCCGTGGCACGTTGGCGTCTATGCGAAGGCGCAGAGCTACCTTCATATCTGTGGAGGGACACTCGTCTCACAGAACGTCGTGTTGTCTGGTGAGCTTGTCTATACATACTAATAAATAGTAATTGAAGTGTCTGTTTGTAATGTCAAAATAAAAGCTTTTTACTGAATGCATATGAAATGATAAACGCCGAACGAAAACACAATTTTTAAAATTTTTGTCTTTCTTTCTATGCGTCTGTTTATTCCGGCTAATCTCTGAATTGCTCTGAACGGCTGGACCGATTTTGACGAAACTTTCGCTGGCAGATACTTTTATTTAAGATTTTTTTATTTAATTCCACGTGGGTGAAGTCGCGTGTAACAGCTAGTCTTATATAATAATAGAGGGCAAATTTAAAAGGAACGCAACGCACTTGTGACTACTCTGGTGTTGCGGGTGTCCATGGGCGGCGGTAATCGCTTACCATCAGGCGATCCGCCTGCTAATTTACAGTATAACATAAAAAAAAATAAGAAAACTTATGAATCTTAATTGAAGTAACATATTACTAAATATTGTTGATGTTGCGCCATAACAGGCATACAAATTAGGTTGAATGATTTACAAACATTTCAGTTGTACATAATTATGTAATAATTTATAGTACTCATATAATAATAATAATGTATTTACCTAAAAGTTGTAATACATCTGTACTTTTAAATAATATAACAAAAAAATTAAAGTTAGTGTTTTTGTTCATAGAAATTTTGTGCCCACAGTATTTTGTTATCTTCGTTTGATAATGGGCTATTTGGCAGTTAAAAATATTGCCATCCGCTTAGTTTATACACTAGATAATCAATCTGCAATAATATAAATAAAATTATTAATTATTTTAACAAAAAAATCTCTAAATAAACTTGATTTATTTGTCGTTGGAAACACCTGATCGAAAACGGTTTTGATTGGCTACTTAATTTTGACGTCACATATTTGTGGGTACCCAAAGATTGTACCTAAACGTCTACTGTTGGTCTACTGTCATTGTTTATTTACAAACGTGTAATGACAATTGACGACCCAACGCTATATTGCTAGAGCCAATGCTTTGACAATTTAAATTATCAGTGCATTATGTTTTTTAATAATATAAAGCACATAATACACAAATAATTTTTACAAAATCATTATCCTTAGGGTCTATAGACACTGTAGCGACTACATTATTACATGTATTTCCGATAGAGCACATCTTAAGATAAGTAAGACGATAAGTTAAGTCTACAATATACACGCGCCACACTAGTATATTAGCTTTACTTTTACTAAAATAAAACAGACTATAACACCATCTGAGTCTTTTTATACCTATTGCCAAAACATAGGCAAAGACACAACTAAATAATGTATGATGTTTTCCAGAAAGTAGTCAAATAAATCAATATAGGTACCTATTGCGCAATGCAAAGTAAATGTGATAGCCTATTATAATAGATGGTAGAATTATAGCTAAAAATCAATTGTGGACTCTGCCGGACACAGCATACTAAATGTATTAGGAGAGAGTAAGAGGCTTATCCCATAATATTTTAAATATATTATTATACATTATTGCATTATTTATTTATTATTTAAGCTTTGCAATTTTTTTGATTTGAAGCCAATACAAAAACTTGCGTACATCAATCAAGGTTGGACTAAAAGTGTCGCAAGAAATGGGGGCGGGATGTCCGGTAATCGGTGCCTCACGTTATGCTGCGTCGGCGCCTCGTGCCCGATGCCGTCACTAGGCTGCTATTGCGCAAATAGAACGGGGAAACGTACCAGCAGAATTAGGGCTAGGTACATACGTAACATGCGTGTAGAAATACAAACATATTACATCGTATTTCTACTTTCTCATAATAATTTGTGTCTGTATTTATTTGAATATATTGATATTGTTAGAAATATTTCTAATATTATTTATCCGTAGCTGCCACCTGCTTCGATGAGGACAAACGCATAGTGCCCTCCAGATACGCCGTGGCAGCCGGCAAGCTCTATGGTCGGTGGGACGACGCCAACGATTCTGGTGTTCAAAAGTCTGCTGTAAGTACATACTAATTTTATATATAATAATAATAATATCACCCTTGTACATAACTTGTACCACTGCGGGTCACAGACATCATTTTTTAAAAGATAGTTGATTTGAGCTGTCTGCTGCGCTGGCCCAGTACGGGTTGATAGACTTCAGATATCTTCGTAAACATAATGGAGAACTCTCAGACACGCAGGTTTCTTCACAACGATTTCCTTTACCGTTAAAAGTGATAACTAACAATTTGATATACACATAACTTCGAAGTTCAAAGTCAGAGGTGAGTTTAGATCAAACTCGAGGCCTCTGACAACATATGTATATGCGAAATTTTATGATGATCGGTCAAGTGGTTAAGCGTGAGAGCGGAAAACAAACAAAAAGCTCACATTAGCGTTTATAATATTAGTTAGGATTATACGAATACTATGCTTTCTGTATCATCATTGTTAAGAAATCTAGTTCGCTCTCAAGTTCATTTCTTAGTGGTTATTAGGTTCTTCTGTCAAGAAAGAGAGCTGCAGCCTCTTTGTAGACCGCAACTATATACATATATCTCTCTCACTTACCTACCTTTCTGGTATAAAGATAAAAGAATAAGTATGCCAATAAAAGCTCTAATGTTTTTCAGGTGAAAGAAGTTAAGATCTCGACTTTATCAAAAACAGCGAAATCCAAAATGGCTGCCTTAGTACTGGAGACTCCGATCGTGTACACACCGTACGTTAGGGCGGCGTGTCTCAACCTGAACCCTAACTTGGATGTACAGGACATGTTAGGAAAGGTGAGCTGTACTTCTTTGTAAATGTTTCAATGCAAGCGGCTTATGGTGGTAAGTGGTAACTGCCGTTCATGGACTTAGCAATTTCAGAAGTCTACGCAGCCAAGCCGCTTATATAATATAATAATAAGATATAAAGACCCACCCTCATAGAACAGATTTATTAGATTCCATATATAGGAATTGTCTCCTGTACCTGCCGCGAATAGTGTCTCGATAGGTGTCCCGCTCTAGATCTCGAAGGGCCTCTGCATGTTGGTCTGGTCTGGAAGACCCACAAAAATATTTAAAATATTTCTGCTTGACGGTCACTATAGAACTTAAAGGTAGGTACTGAGGTGTATAACATATTCTCACATACGACATATGAGTAACAGTTTATTTAACAGGTGGGAGTCTGTCAGACCTATAACAGTGCTTAAGGATTAATACGCACATGACTTCGAAAAGTCAGAGGTGCCTTAGGTTTCTACATGTCAGTCCAACGGTAGTCTAGGCTATAATTAAACGGTCTCTTTTATTCTAGACGGCTACATGGCCTTTTGAAGCAGATGAAGTGCCTCCTTACAAACTGCGGACGATGGTAGCTCTTGAACTCTCAAACAATCCGGACACTTGTGGCAGCTTTTTGAAAGCCGCACAGGGAATCAACGTGTGTGCTGCTTATACCAAAGGTAAGTTCATTTACAGCATTATTTACCGACCCGAAGCTCAATCACCCTCTTTTTCCCTTCCTGCTCCTTCTTCTTCCCACTTCCTTTTTCTCTTCTTCCTTTCCTAAAGGGTTAACGCGCAAGTGATGCCACTAGTGTTGCAGGCGTCTATAGGCTACGGTGACCACTTACCATCAGGTGGACCGTAAAAATGTTTGCCAACGCAGTTGTATAAAAAAAACAAAGTCATGTTAATAAATGTAGGTATATGCCTCAGGAACAGGACCTTTTTTTAGATACCTTATATCTACACTATGTCCTTTTACCCTATGGCACAAGCCCTGACCACGTGTATACGAAATTTCATGATGGTCGTAGATAAGGCGCAGCAAACAAAGAAACTCACATTCTTATTCATAATATTAGTTAGGATAGTATAACTGATAGTACATGCATAAGTAACCATGCCATTAAAATTTCACTGGGGCTACACTAACGGGCAACGTCAATGCCTATCATCGCGATAAATATTGTGTTATTTATTAACGCGATAAAGTTAGTGGCTACATTTGAATGTTCAACGTGAAAAGCACTCGAGCTATCGCCTAACGTCAAACGGCAATGTGATGCCTATCGCATTGACGTTTCCCGTTTCCCTAGTGTGGCCCCAGCATAAAGGTATAAGCAGAAATTATATTGTGTTCTATATTTTATTTTATGTTACAGATCCGAGAGTATTTGCAGTTTTCGCTGGCAGCGGGTTAGTTTACCCCCACTCTGACGCCAGCATGAAGTATTTCTATCTCAGTGGGGTGATGTCAAACCTGCTGGTCTGCGGGAATGGCTGCGTAGACAGTGACTACAACTATCATATAGTGACTAAGTTATCTGATTATAGGGAATTCATACTAAATGCCATAAATTAAACTTGTATATCTTTAGACGACTTTTCTTATATTATCCTTTTGATACATAGTCATTTAAATACAATAGATACAGAATACAGATTAGTACTACGTTACAGAGCTTAATAGCTTTCTACTAGAATCGTCCCGTTTAACATATTGTTTACAATCCACACGTGTCAGTGACATTTACACACGTGACACAAATATGACACTTTTAATGTAGATGATGTTGGTTCTATTCGACACGAACATTATTATTACTGGTATCTTGTACTCTGTGTTATTGCCATGATCTGTGTATGAGGTGGCACTGAGTGCTAGTACTGTCAGTTTGAAAATAAAATCAAATGAATATCACATGTAGTGTGTATATTACTGATACGTACGACTGTATATAATGACCAGGGGAGCATCTCTAGTAGCCAGCTAGCGTGTTCCGTGCTCTGTATGGTAGTACATATTAAATCTTTGGTGCTCTGTGTATAAGGCGGAGTAAATACAATATATGACCTCAACTTCTGTTCTATGCTGTATAGTTTCAATACTCTACCAGAAATGTCATTTTTAATATTAAGTAATTAGTTTGTAAGATATTTAATCAATAGTAATAAAATATAAATTTTCTTGATGAGTTTTATTTACAGAGTAAACGAAAAATGTAGCCCAATATATATCCCAGGATCATAGCAAATAAATATTTGTTGATGTAAATATACTAGGTTTATATTTTAATCAGAGCTTTTATTGATTTAACAACAATAAAAGACTACCGGATCAATTCCGATTTAGTTTTATTGATTTAACTACAATAAAAGACTACCGGATCAATTCCGATTCATAAGTGTACCACGGATTCAACCCTTACCAAATATATTAATACTGTACTGAGTTCTATACCAATCATGTTATTGGAGAGTGATACAATTTATTAGACCCTTTTCCACTGGTTCCATTATCCTATTGTGGCCCGCTGCCGCGCCGCCGTCTAAAATAGAACAAAACTAATTATATTGTCTTAGTTAGTTACAGTACATTAGGGAAATTTTGTGGCAAAGCTGATACTGTTCTAATTGACATTGGTGCCAGAAGGGCCATGTACGTATAGCTCAACGTTCCGACGAAGTTGTGGCAATCAGGCTTATCAGGAAAAACATTATAAAACGTTTAAGGTGGTCACTTGTAATAATTATTATGGACAAAGATGTAATAAATATTTAGTTCCAACTATATTCAATAGTTTACATACAGACATTGAAAGTACTTCCGTTTCAAAACGGTCATTTCAATATTTATAAAACAACGATATTTCTTCTAAATGTCATCAGTGCAAACATGATTGGTATTGAGAATATTTTGTAATATGTATGTGGTCATTATAGTAATTATGGATGTTGTTTATTTTATACTGCCTTTTATGTGTTAGTTATTCTTTTTTTTTTGTTTAATTTAAAAGTCAAAACGAAATTTATATTTTCTTTTATTTATGAGAAAGTGTAGCATTAATAATAAATAATTTAATTATCTGGGATCTGCGTCTACCAACAAACCTCAGTATATAGTGTCTTATCTATGTAACAAACTGCAGTGTTGTGTTATTGTAACATGTTTTTGAATATTAAATAAAAACTTTTCTTTTTTTTTTTTACCTCATTACTCCTGCGACTACTTAGCACCAACACTAATTTTTGACTCTCAAATACGTCTACACCGTTATGATGCATATTTTTTTAAGTTGTATACTTTAGTTTTAATCTGCTTAGTAATAAGTGTAATGCAGTAGACTGTAATTGCATCGTGTGTACCAAGCTTTAGTGGCAAACTATTGTGTACACTGAACTAAAATTATGTGTTAAGCTTGTAACACCGGCACTCTCTGCGTCAAAGATAATCAAAGACAACCATTATCTGACTTTAATTGTCAATCGTGTCTGCAGTCTGTCACATTTAGCCGTGAAATAACGTGTATTTCATACTACATTTATTTGTATTAATCTCTGATAACATTCCCAAACGTAAGTAATTACATTTTCTTTCAGTACATCTCTACATTTAAGTTGATATTGGGCATTAAACATATTTTTTTCATATTCATCCGAACTGTTAGTCACCTCTTCACCATTGAGGTTATCCTAATAAACAGAGAAAACACTTTAACTAGGCGTTTTCTCGCTATTCAAATCCGTATCTTTTATAATATAGATTAAAAGCATCTCATTTTTATTTTTAATTGACGTTCCTTGCTTATGGAATTATAGTTTGAGATTACACTTTTTATAATGATTTAAAACGTCGTAGTATAAATACCGACACGTATTCAGTCGTTTATGCTGTATGTTTTATATTGTAATACTTAGAAGCACGGTAGTATAATATAGAACGTGGATTATTTTCAATATATCAAATTACAAAGTATTTTTTTAGGTATGTACCTACTTCAAATTATATTTGTGAACTTCACACTGCCTATCAACGTTGTTTTTACGTATCTAGTTTTGGTAGCAATATTATGCTTATGTACAGTAGACAGCAAAGAATGCATACCTATTTAAAATAATATTTTATACTGTTTGTGTTGGAGTATAACTTTTTTATTTTATCTATATTTTCTTCATAAGCACTCTTTCAGACCAATAGACGTTAAGTATCGTCTGTTGTTTAAAGCGGAGTGCAAAATTATACAGATTGATACTTTTAAAATTACTAATCTTTGTGATCAGCAACAAAAGTAGCAATTGACAGTAATTTTACTTGATCTTTGCATGCAATGTAAATTATTCATAAAATCCAGAGAAAACAACATCATATGATCATATCCAGATTTGTCTCTGGTGCTAATGTTGGTTAAGTAATGGAATTTATTTTTACAGACATTTTGTGGCTCATCCTAAAAATTAAATGTAATTGAAATTACAGATGTCTGGCCGTGAAGGTGGTAAAAAGAAGCCATTGAAGGCACCTAAGAAGGAATCAAGGGAATTAGATGATGATGACCTAGCTCTAAAACAGAAGTTAAAAGAACAACAGAAGGCATTACAGGTTTGTTACCTTTGCCAATTATTTAAATAGTTTAACGTTATTGTTTATTTAAGACTAGTTTCTTACAAAATAATAATTATTTAAGCTTTTTTAACCTCTTTAAATTTAGTTTATTATTAATAAGTTAATGCAATGTAGGGCAGGTGATAGAATTTGAACTTAAAATCTCTTGTCTTTTGCTGTTTTGACAGTCATATAAATAATGGCTGTCTTTTAGTACAATTATAATAATAAAGCACAAATTGGTCCTGCTTGTTCCTTTTTGTAGTCTTATTAATTTGTGACTTTAGTTCTCTGGCTTAAATTACAAACACAGTAGACAGTATAAAGAGTAAAATATTTCCTGTAAATTTCTGCCATATCATAACAATCCCCTATGCTGCTATTGAGAACATTAAAATCAGAAAAGTCAACTCTTTAACTAAAATGCAGGCTTCAAACCCAGGATCTTATTATTGGGTGCAAATGTGAGTGCAAACTAGTAGCAGCATCTACAAAGATTGAACTTGCCATAGAATAATCTTATGTAGGTAATAAAAATAATTGTTACATTGAAATTGAATATTCAATATTATTTATCTTTCTTTTCAGGATGCAAAAGCAAAGGCCTCACAAAAAGGTCCTTTGGTATCAGGTGGTATTAAGAAATCCGGTAAAAAGTGACACAAAATCAATAATCCACTTATATTTCATTAATAGGTTATAAATTCTAATGTAAGCAATATTATAGATCTTTTTGTTATATTTCGGAGAACAATGTACAGCATAAACTGTGTATAATTTTCAAGAATAAACATTGTTAAACTGCTAGGACTTTGGCTCATTTAATACATGTAACTGTATAATATGCATTTGATAAAGGGCAAATAAAGCTTTTGATAATTTGACATTTATGGCTGTTTGACTTATTACCTTTGCCCTAATGCTAAATGCCCGCCATAATTGGCATGTATTTGTCATTTGTCTGGTTTTCGATAATAATTATTGTGATTTGTTTTATATATATTTGTACAATTTGATTACAGAAGGAGTCTAAGGTAGGTAATAATTAATTATACACTCGCAGTTTTTAATCAAGTATTACATACGTAAAGCTCATAATCGTTGAATATAATAATTATTTTTGTGGCAAATTACCGAGCGTTTACTGAATAAACATTGGCAACTAGGAAATACTGTATTGTTTAAAACATTGCTATACAGATGTAGGTATTTATAATTATGTATGTGTTTAATTTTTCAGTAAGTAATTGAATTTTTCGGATTGGCTTATTATATTGAAAGTATCATCAAAACTAGAAAGCAACAAATATGAACATTATTAGTATGTCTATCAATGATAGCTCTCAAACAACTGATACGATCTATAATGAGAGTTCAAACAAAGATATCAATAATAATGATAATAATAACACAGGCGATTATTGTGTATCCATCCATAATGATAAAATATTTTCTGATGAATGCGATTGTTTACAAAGTTCACACACAATTAGCATCAATAGCAACTCTGTGCAAATATGTGAAGAATTTATCGACTTTGAGCAATTGATAGACTCAATATCTAAAAATAAAACGGAACTTACATTACAAGATAATATTAAAGAATTTGAAAATGTTTTCTCTAGTTTTGACACAACATACACTGCTAAGGATGATAGAGATTTAAGTTTGAATGAAATCAACGATTTCTTTAACACGCGTAATACAGAAAATGACGATTTAGATCTGCAAAGAATACTAAATGTTCAAAATACCGAAAGCACTGCAAATATTGAAACAAATGAAGCTCAAAATGTCTATAACGAAAATACATTTAAAGCAGTAGAGAAAGCTGTCCTTATACATGAAAGCAGTACCACACATACTGATTCTACATATATTGAATCTATTGATCCAATAATTTCATCAAATGAAGACCTAAACTATAAAGATAATGAAATTGAGATCATTTCAATATCATCTAAAGAATCACAAAGTGACGATGGTTACAATTCATCAGATTTTGAGTTTATATCAGAAAGTGAGGCAGCGATCGACGCATACATTATTAATTTTAGAAGAAACGATAGTTCTAATACAAAACTACACAATTATAACCCTAAAGTCGCAAATTCCAACCAGAAAAGCATGAATACTAAACAGATGAATTCTGATGCAAGTGGCAACCAGTCAGAAAACAAAAATGGTGCCGTATCAAATCCTGGCGAAGGTCCGAGCAGCTTGAAATCTTCTGACCGGTGCTACAGACCAGATCACGTGATACCAGAAGGTGATGGCTACCTAGACTTGTTCAGAGGTCCATATAACCCTGTGATGCCAATGTCGGATATCATAATCTTAGAAAATAAGTCCATACGGCCATCGGCCATGAATGTGCAGTATGAGGGTATTGGGTTCGATAAGCAATTAATCGGAAGGAGATACCAGCCAGACAGTTCAGAGGAAGAATGTAAGTTATATATCAACACTTTTAGAGATTAACTTTATTTATTAGAGTCTAGTTGTTCCCCGCGGTTTCACTCAGAGGGGAGGGTGGCGGACAGGGACGGCCCGCCCCGGGCGGCACTTTTAGGGGGCGGCATAATTTCACAATAATAAATATAAATCTCACAATAATAATATTTTGTAAATATTTAAACTGTACAATACACATTAATGATGACTGTTACGTCCGAAAAGTTATTTAGAGTTACTGTATATTACAGTATTTTAAAATGAAATATCTAATCTAGGTCGGCATAATTTTCTTTCGCCCCATGCGGCCAATACCTACGCTACACCACTGTGATCGCTAGTCCGCTGCCATAGTTCGTAACGTGATGTTATGTAGCTTATGTTACTTCTGTATAAAGTAGCTTTCAAGTCCTGAATTTTCAGAATTGATTCAATGGATTTTGAGATTCTCAAGTCCTAAGATTTGACACAATAAACTATATTAATAAATATAATTATGTGTGGTATTAGACACACATAATAAAAAATCGATTGTGTCTGGTCACCGGTGTGCCGCTGCGACTTAATAGGTTAATTATAAATAAAATACAAATATTTTCTTAATAAATTTGGTGTAGAAAAAGACTCCCATAGGTACTCGGATTAATTAGTGTGTCGTGAGGATTTTACAAACATACAATTAACAGAATGAAGGAACAACCATTTGTGGTTCACACAAATATTTGTCTTAAGTGGGATTCGAACCCACAAACTCAGCGTAGTGGCAGTGGCGAGGCGACCACTTAAACCGCTACGACATCCGTGCAATCGAAGAAGAATAGTGCTATATTTCTAATTTATACATATTAATTTTTAGATGTAGATGAAGCCAAGGAATGTGTAAAGAAGATACTACTGATGTATCCTGGAGAAAACAGGAGACGCAGGCGGCGACGATATTAAGACTCTATTTTATTATTTATGAAGATTACTGAGAAACTAATTTATTTAAACTTTTTTAGCACTTTTTCTTATATTCACTTTACTACGATGCCCTGATTAAAGGTCTCGTTATAACGTTGTATTGTTATTCTCTATATAAAGGGCATTTATATAACTAATCTATACTAATATTATAAAACATCTAGTTTTGATACTCGTGAAGTACCTACTGGGGAAAGTTAAACGGTCTTGGGACCCTAAACAGAAGTACCTAGGTAGATATACATACATATATAAGGATTTAAAGCAGGTTCCAAATACATCCAAATTTTAATTCAAGAATAAATACTGGCCACCTTTCATTGTTGTAAGCATCAGATACATATGTCTAAGAAAATACTGAGCACATATTGTAAATCCGATGAAGTAAATTTTTTTTTTACTTTTCACCACTGCTGAACTTGTTTCCGTTGGTGGAAGTGCCCATAGGTTTAATAAAACTTAACGAAGTATATTATATTTGTGTAGTTAACCTATAGGTAGTTATTATAACGTAATAGATGTCTCCGTGGCACAATAGTACTGTAGCGAATGCGACTGTTGTACTGATTGTTGCAAGTGTTGGATCTATTGACTGATAGATAAGTATTATTGGAGCTGTATTTAAAAATTTCGAAATTAACCTACTTAATACGGTTTTATTGCGTTGTTTATTTAACACTTGTTACATTATTATGAAACTATTACACTGCTACTACACTACTTAAATATTATGAATGATGAATGATTTATTTATTTGCAGTATTAAACTTTACTACTTACTATATGACTTTCGTTTTTGTTCGTTCCGTCGTTGTATTACCTTTCTTACTTCGTTCGTATCGTGGCCATAAAGTAGCAAAAATTAATTAATTTAGTATATTTTAGTAATTTTAATAATCACGTCTGATGTGTAAACTTTGTCTTAGATCCTGTTCATACGATGCGTTGCAGTGCCATAATATAATTATACTGACTGCATAGATGGCGTAGTGATGTAAGCGGTCGCCTGGCAGCTGCGAGGCGACCGCCGACTGTTGTGGGTTTAATCCCATAAGAGACAAAAAATATCGTGATCTACATAATATAATTGTTCCGCGTCTGAGTGTTCCTTGTGTCTGTAGTTTGAATGTTTGTAAAGTCTCCGTGACACAGGAATTATTCCTAGTTCAGAAATTGTCATTCCCAAATAATAAAAATTCTATACAGCGTGTAACAGAAAAGTGTAGTCATATTTTAGGGCCGTACAGTAGGTAGGTACCTATATCTAATAAATAACCAAGATCAATAATTTTATGACAATTTAAAATTATAGGTATATTTATTTATTAGTGACAAAAAAACGCGCATTATTATATTAAATTGATATTATGTCAACTTCAATAACAATAACGACGACGTCAAAACAATATTTCCTCGCTATCAAAATTTTGCCAGATCATTTTAGGGATCACGAAGATTACGATTAGTGGGGTTTAAGTATCAACATAAATATAACTGAAAATGCTAGGTATATCTATAAAAGTTAAAATAATGTTATCCTTTGTACAGGGGCTATATTATGTGACACTTGAATACATATATACGGTACACGTTGTATACGAGTTGTTTAAGGTGTTAATTATAACATATTTTGTGTGTCACGATTGCTTTAGTAGTTAGGCGTGTTTTCGTTAGCCTCGTGAGCAATTATATATAATGACGTAATAACTGACGTGAGAATAGACCGATATTCATAGTTTTGCACCATCTGTTCTCTCTGTTTAGAAATACAGTAGGCGTTCAGTGCCTCGATTTTATCGATTTTTTATTCTATAGGAGCGTTACTAGCTAATGCTTATGCAATGTTCCTACATCATAGATAATATAATACTATACTAGTATCACAGATAATATAATTATAGCGCCAGTATTAATACTAGTGCCTAACATATGCATTGTTTACTTGGTCATATGGCTTAACTTGGCACAGCCACCATCGCAAACCGTAAATCTGTTTACGTAGTGAATTAGTCGCAAAGTAGCAGAATTTGTCGGTCCGCCGTTTAAAAGATACAAGGGGTCATTAGTGGCTCTGCCAAAGTGAGCGCTTATCTTGGCACACACTTGACACACTGACACACACACTCCCACACTCCCACTCACACTAGGGGAAGACTCCTGCAACACAGTTTTTACTAGTGCAGGGTGACCCCTCTCTCCCTCCCTCCCTCTCTGACGAGAATTCTAAATTATTGTAGCTTAATTTGTGTCAATAAATAAAGAATTATTATTATTATTATTATGGTTACGCTCTATCCTATAGAGCGTAACCATAATAATTATGGTTATTATGGTTACGCATAGCGTAGTTATGCGTAAATAGGGTGTCTTAACTTGATGTGTAGCCGTGTGTACTTTCTAAAGCATTATTACGACGCTCTACCAAATATCTAACTGTCGCCGTGTAATATATTTTGATTATATTTGAATGTAAATTAATTAAATAGGTACTTAATTATGAAATATTAGATTTTTCGCTCGCCTTACTGTAGATTTATGTTAAAATAGATTTTTAGTAGCCTATATGTTATTTTCTATATGCCTATATGTTTAGTTGGTTAGTTTTTATTTTTATTTTGATGTGTTTTATACTTAAATTAATGTGAATGGTTTTATTATATTTTCAAACAAGATATGAAAGAGCGGTGTCTCCTAATACAGACATTGTTTGTCTAAAAGGAGGCTCCAAACACAATCCGTTGTAAAAAACCTTATATGAACAAATAAACTATTTCATTTCATTTCATGTTATTCCGATGAATAAACAATAATACTGTAAAGTTTCATCAAAATCCGTTTTGCCAGGGTAATGTTTCAAACGTAACTGCGGCAAAATCTGTTTTTCTCGAATAACTTTACAACTTGAACAAATTTTGCTATTAGTGAACAAATTACTCTTCACGATGAACTAATTATTTGTTATACTCTCAACTCTCTAAAGCACAACATTTTAATAGATTTTGCTGCGGTAACGCACACGACTAATTCTGGCAGTTTGTGACTAATTTTGATCAATTAACTACTAATTATTGGTGCAATTAAATTATCACTAGGCAATGTGCTTCCCAAGATATTGAGATGGCTGTGCCAAGATAAGTACTCATCTTGGCACAGCCACCATTACCCTCTCATTCATCATTATATCACAACGAGAGATCGATCAATGCTGATATTTTGAGATTAATGTCGATAATTATTGTTATAGTTAGATCTTCGTTCGGTGCTGTAGTTTTCAAAATACAAGGTATCTATGCCAAGATGAGCACTTACTTTGGCACAGCCATCAATAACCCCTTGGTATCTTTTAACCGGTCGTATACCGCCGGCTCGCATACCAGCCGGCAGATTTGTACCCGTCGTAGGCCGGTGGCTCGCATGCGAGCTACCAAATTGGCGCCAGAACGCCGCGCGCCGCCTTCGCTTAAGCGCGGCGTAAATTGGCGCCAATTTGGTGGCTCGCATGCGAGTCACCGGCCTACGACGAGTACAAATCTGCCGGCTGGTATGCGAGCCGGCGGTATACGACCGGTTAAGCAGCGGACTGACTAATTTTGCTATTTCACGACCAATTTCGACTAATTCACTACCTAAATAGATTTCCAGTTTGCAATGGTGGCTGTGTCAAGATGAGTCATATAAAAATAAGGATAATAATAAAAAGTTACTCATCATATAAGTAGGATGTTTTATTGTAAATATTTACAATGTAAATTAAAACTAATATTTTATCTTTATGATAAGTCTAATACAATAAAAAATGTACTTTTATCATTTAGATATTTTTCTTAATTAACAGAAACGGGTTAAACGTAACGTTTCAAACTATTTGCAATCTAATCTTGCGAGCGTGTCACATTCACTTTATTCACAAATTTCAACGAAATAAAGCTCTTTTTATACAAAATTTCTTCAAAATGTGTTCATCAGTTTCGTAGGTTGGTTTATTGTCAAACAAAACAATCATGGTTCAGTCAAAAAGAAACTACTATTTTAAACTATGCAAACATTCAAGTCAAGTTACAATATATTGTAATAATTCACTCATAGTTTGTGTTTTGGGCAGCGAAAATTTATAAAATAAATTAGCAAAAAGCTCTGCTCACTGCTCAGTTACTGTTATATTGTTTCCCATACAATTATGATAATATTTATAAATTCTCACTGACAACCATTATATAGTCAATACATAAGTGTTTGAAACAAAATCTTAAAGTATTGTGTACGTCATGCAGTGGTATGCTATTTATTTATGATTATTTCAAAGAAACAGGTTTTATATCTATTTTTTTTACATTACACCTAACGGATATCCCGTAGTGGCACTTCAATACTGTACTCAATTCAGTTGTGTGAAGAATTTTACTGGTGCCTATACATTATGTATTTTAAGCAAAAATAAGTATCGTCAATTAACCTTTTGACCGCCACGGTCGGGTATAGCCGACAAACGAACATATCACGCCACCGTCGGCATGAGCCGACAAAATATAATAACATGTTTTTAAGAACAAAATAAAGATTTTTGTGTTTCGTTTTCTTATCATTTAAAACTACACTAAACATCGCCTGGCGTAGGGGTCACGGCGCTACTTTTATGCTGTAGCGGCCATAAGGTTAATAATGTTTATACAGGAGTCTATGCCTTTCAAGGATGAAATGTAGTAAAACTGAAAATAAAGCAGTATCTCCAGGGGAGCCAAAAAACAAAAAAACTCGGTTATTTCTTTCTTTTTTGTTATGTTGCACATAATTTTTTAGCTCTTTGTTTTATGATTATGAAATTATATATTTTACTTTCAGCATTTGTGGCGTATTAAAGTATTATTTACACCATCAATTTTAAAATAAAAGTTTTATGCTACAGTATTCTCTGGGTAGTAACCATATATTTTTTGCAAATGTCATCATTTTAAATACGCTGGTCAACGCAGCTCGAAAAATTAAAAGTTACATCCATACGTAAATTTCGCTAAATGACTTTAACAACATTTCATCCTCGAAGGGACGAAATTCGAATATTGACAATACTGAACGGTTAATTTTCAATATCAACTAAATTGAATATGAGACTAATCTCATCACAGTTCCATATCATATCAAGATGCAACTGTAACGTTACCGAGCATGACAGTTATACGCATTCTTAATAAAACTGGGCCTACCTCAGTATTTTGGATCAAACTAATTTGAACTCTGTTAAGACAATTATAATTTATAGTCACACAATTAGAGTTTACATTGCCTTACTTCCAAATTTCGAGTTTAGCCGCTGTTTTAATAAGCGTGCGATATGTACCGAGTATGGCAGTGGTGTCATGCACTGAGCATGACGCTAATTTCAGTCACCAATAATGACAATCATTTTATTCACTTAGTCATATCACACTGTAGTATGCATTATACATCACATCAATTAAGAAACCCGTAAGCTACTTAATCCATTCCTTCTTCGGTCGAAGAAAATGGCTACATTGAAACAATATTTCCTGATGTTTATATAAATTTCTTTCAATCAAACCTGCACAAATGACGCAAAATCACTAAACCAACACAACCTAGAGGTATTGTTTGTGAGTTAATTGTTGGGATCTCCACGACACTGGTATTATCCCATAACATAGACAAAACATGGGCAATATATTATATATATATAGACTAACAGTATTGAAGCGACCACATTATATAACGCGACCACTCCTGCCTCTCGTACAAAAATAAAATCCAGTGCTGGTACAATGTGAGCTTTAGAATTTTGATTTTCTTTTTGCCGGCGACCGTGGTGGGGGCTGTTCAGTCTTCTTGCTCTAAAAAATAAAATGAATGTTATCAATGGTTGATTAAATTATGGTTTATTTCTGTGGATTTAAACTATTTGTCGCAAAGTGTGGTATTTATAGTGGAATGTAAAGTAATTTAGCTAATCGTTTATTTTTTTGTTAATCGTTTATTTAATTTCATTTTGATCCAAAAGAAGGATGGTAAACGTTGGGTGGTCGCCTATTTTAGTAAACACACCACGGCTGCAGAAGCTAATTACCACTCTTATGAGCTGGAGACCCTAGCAGTTGTGAATGCAATATGGCATTTTAGACACTATTTGTACGGTCAAAAATTTATTGTTCTGACGGATTGCCATGCCTTTGAGTCGACACGTAAGAAGTTAGATCTTACACCTAGAGTTCATAGGTGGTGAGCGTTGCTGCAGTCGTTTGATTTCAACATTATTCATGTCGATGGCAGGCGGATGCAACACGCCGACTTCTTTCCTCGAAATCTCATACCCGAAAAGAGTCATTTCACAAAGGTAGAGCAAATGCGGGTGCACATAACAAATCTTTTCGCTAACTGGCTAATAGCCGAACAGCAGAGATGAAGAAATCTCAGAGCTCATGACCAAATTGAAAGAACCTTGGGAGCGATGTTGCATAGACATACGAGATTAGATCCGGCGTCTTGCATCGCAAAATACAACGCAACAATAGATCTCCATGTCTTCCCATTGTACCCAGAGCGTTAAGATGGCCCATTGTTAATACCACTTATGAATCCCTTATGCATTTTGGGTGGGAGAATGGGTATTCTCCCACCCAAAATGCATAAGGGATTCATAATGTATTCATAGTGTATTTTGCGATGCAAACTGGTTTGAGCACATGTCGAAGTTCGTTAGAAAATTTGTTGAAAACTGTGCTACTTGTAAAATATCCAAAGCACATTCAGGTAAAATGACCGCTGAATTACATCCTACTCCTAAAGTTGCGATACCCTGACATACTCACTATATCAATGCTACAGGCAAGTTAAGTGGCAAAAATGATAGAAAGTAATACGTTTTTGTCCTCATTGATGCATTCACAAAATATGTCTTGCTGCATCACACGCTAAACATCGATACTGCTAGTAGTATTTGTGCTCTTAAGAGTTGTATCTCTCTGGAGCCCCAAGCCGCGTAATCGCTGATCAGGGACATTGTTTTGCGAGCACTGACTTTCGCGAGTTTTGTTCCTCTCACAACATTAGTCTACATTTAATAGCTACCGGGAGTTCGCATACAAACGGTCAAGTAGAAAGAATCATGAGCACTCTAAAAACATGTTCACATGTTTGGAGACGAGTAGAGATCGCTCATGGCAAGACTCATTTCCTGATGTACAATTTGCCCTTAACTGTACTGTGAACCGAGTAACTAAACATAGCCCCTTGGAACTTCTCATAGGTAGAGTTGCACGCCCCCTTGATTTGATGTTCTCTGATGAGCCTGAAATTGATATAGAGGTTACGAGATCTGAAGCTGTCGTTAATATGGATAATATGCGCGCAGTATGAAAAGGCACGATTTGATTCCAATAAGTCCAAAGTCAATCAATTTGTTGTAGGAGACTTTGTACTACTTAAAAATGAAGAGAGGAACCAAACGAAACTTGAGCTTAAATAGGAAGGACGTTTGTAAAGTTCGTAGCTTAACCAGGAAAATGAAAAGCTAGATATTTTTTAATTTATTTTCAACATATTCTCCTCCGAGTTTAATACACTTCTTCAATCGGCCTGGCAACGCTACCAGCTTTAAAAAAATCTTTATCTAAGCCCTCAAAAAACGTACCGACAGCAGCTTTGACCTCTTTATTTGTGGAAAATTGTTGACCTCCCAATTGGTTTTTAAGCTTTGGAAAAAGATAAAAGTCTGGTGGAACCAGATTGGGTGAATATGGAGCGTCAGGTTATAATTCAAAGGCACATTGATGGATTTCTACCATGGTTTGAACTGATGTTCAAACCATATGACTTTGTGAACTCGCGCATTATCATGATGAAACATAACTTTTCTTCTCAACAACCGCTTTTCTTTAATTTCCTATTTTCCTTTCTTAAACGTCGCAGTAGATTACAGTAATAAGCAGAGTTTATAGTTTCGCCTTTTTCTAAGTAATCCACCATAATTATACCCTTGAAAACCGCTTTTATGCCTTAACTTCTCGACTGATCATCATGTCAGGAGTACAGAGAAAGACAGTCACATTGTTAGGAGTACAGAGAAAGACAGTCTGCCATTCATCCTGAAAAAAGGTACAGTTCCGAGGGATACAAAATTGACATAACCTAAATTTACACAAGCAAAGACTACCATACCATGCTGGCACAGCCGCGCACAAAAGCTAGTAATAAATCTCTAAAACACCAGCATATAATACCGCAAATTAAATAAAAGTTACGTGAACTAACCTCTCTCGATCGCTTTGCACGGGGCTCAGCTTCTTGTTTGTCGTCTTTTTCTTTATCACTCTCTTGCGGACTCTTCTCAGCTTCCTTCTCACTCTGTGTATCACTCTCCTCTTTGCCATCTTCTTTCTTCTCCTCTGAAGTACTTTTCGCTTCTTTTTCTGGTTCCTCTGTACTTTCAGCAGTTTTTTCTGTTGTCTCCTTTTGGGAAGTCTCTGGCGTTTCATTCTCCGGTTTGCTAGATGCGACATCTTCAGAGTTTTCTGACGGTTCTGGTTTCGGTGTCTCTTCTTTCTCTTTCTGTGTTTCCTTTTCTTTTTGCGTTTCTTTTTCTTTCTGAGTTTCTTTCTCCTTCTCTTCTTGTTGTAATTTTCTAGAAGACTGTCTCTTTAGCGGTTGTTTCGATGGCGTACTGTTGGTTGTCTTTTTTGTTTTAGCTGTTGGATAAAGAGATTTATTAGAATAGAATATCTTGGTAGCCAATTTTAGTAGTGCTTTGTCATCAAAGTCCTGGCCCCGCAACCATATCATCTTTTCCGTCGTCCGCGCATAACGCACGGAGCTCATACGCCGACATTGTTTTAATATAGTTCTATGCCCATGTTTGCGAATGGCTCATGCAGGAATGTGAGCAATTAATGCATTTGAATAAATTTGACTGCACGGATAGCGTGATCATTTAATTAGTCGCCTCGCCATTGCAATAACGCCGTATTGTGGGTACGATCCCAAGAAAAACAATTTGTGTGATTCACAAAGGATTATTCTGAGTAAGGGTATTGTTATTTGTAAAGTCCCCCGCAAGACAAGACTTTACTAGTTTAATTACTAGTGCGGGAGTTATTCGATTTTCTATTCGAATAATTCGAATTGTTTTCCCTGTTGTTGTTTTTATTTGTTGTATTTTCCTTTTGTTTAATATTATTATTTCGTTTTTGCATGTTGTCTACCTGCCAATGCTGTGCATATTTGTAATTGGAATAGCACATGCACTTTGAAATATGTCTAAATAAGTAACAAAATAAAATAAATAAAATATTATTCAATAACGCCCATCATCAATATAAGTAATCACTAACCTGGTGTACTCTTCTTCTTCTGTGTTGTATCTTCTGCCGCGTCTTCTGGTTGTTGTTCGTCCTCGTTAGCGGCGTCCACGGCTGTCTGCATCGTATACGATGTGGGCGCTGTCATTTCTACCAAATAATATATAATACTATCAACCCTGTATTAAACTGTCCAACTGCTGGACACGGGCCTCTTCTCAATGTGAGAAGGGTTGGGCCATAGATCACCACGCTGGCCCAGTGCGGGTTGGCAAACTTCACATATCTTCGAGGACATTATGAGGAACTGCCAGACATGCAACTTCGTGAGGAAAAGTCACGAAGTTTTTTTTTACCGTTAAAGCAATCTATAATTAACTATTAATACGCACATACGCACTCACCCTTGACAAAGTTATGTGTGAATTAAAGAAAAATATTAGTGTTTGTTATTGGTCGCTTTAATGGTGAAAGAAAATATCGTGAGATAACCTGCATGTCTGAGAGATCTCTATGTTTTCGAAGATATGTGAAGTCTGCCAACCCGAACCAGATCAGCGTGGCCTAGTGGACTACGGCCTAACCCTTCTCACGCTGAAAAGAGGCCCGTGCCCAGTGGGATAGTTTATATACAGCTAATATTATTTTTATTTATTTATAAGGATTTATTTATATAGAAGGACTTACCAATAGGTTCGTGTATCATTTCCAAAAGCTCGTCAGCGCTGAGTTTCGCTGTAACTTTCTTGAATTGCAACACGCGTTCTGTGAAATATTCCCAGAAGGACAGTCCTTCGGGTGTGACAAACATATCCTGAAACAAATAAGTAGATCTTGTCAATAAATTTATTTCCTTTTCCTTGAACAGCACTTTTTTCTAGATAAAGGTACCCTTTTCTGTATCGCTGGCAACGTGCATGCAAAATTTCAGGATGATCGGTCGTGTAGTTAGACGTGAAAGCGTAACAAACAAACTCGCATTCGCATTTATAATATTAGATATGTTTACAAAAGTGACAAACAATATCTGTTTCTAGTTAGAAAGGGTAGGTAGGTCTCGTTTTAGTTATGGTCCTTCATGGAGGATTTAATAAATATTTGAGCATCGGACACAAAAACACCAAGATTTAAAACAATTGTTTAGACTTGATATTTGTTAATTTGTTATTTGTTATTTTATTTGATTTACACATATTTTGGTGACGTGTGAGGATGGAACCCATAACACTTGGCACATTTTCTGTGGCGTGGAAACTATAATGTATTTATGTATACTGTAGAGGTCATTTTACAGACTAAAATGACGTATCTCATAAGTTTAGTAAGCCATGTAAGCACTCGAAATATCAATATTTGAAGATTAATTTCAAAACCACCGCTTTTCTTTACTATTTATATATTATTATTATACATATAAACTTTTGAAATAAATTCTCTAAAGCCCACCATATACTGGTAGCGGAGTTGGAGCGGTAGCGGTTCAGTGCTGTGCGAAGCGTGGCTTTAGCGGTGCGAAAATAATGCCCACCGGAGGCCGGAGTTATACTGGTGGTGGACTTTTTGTATTGTTTATTCATAATTGTTGTTCATTGTTGTTTCAAATACATCATATATATTAATTCAATATTAAATTTCGTTACCTAGTATTTTGTCTGATATGTATGACACTTATGGTGCACATAACATTGGCTGGTTATAGAGAAGTTAGATGTATCGTTCGAATTAGTATGAAATATTATACACACGATAGCTCTGGGTGGAGTGTGTAGTGTTTCATACTAATTCGAATAATAACGCCGCCGGTACCGCTCCGCCTCCGGTATCTGTATGTGGTGAACTTTTACACTGCCATAGCATACGCGTCGGTTTGTACGCTTAATTGTTCTAAACTAGGCTACGAATTCTTACGCGGTTTTTACTATTATTAAAGTCCACCACACAAGACGGCGAAAACGGAGCTGTAGCGGTTCGGTGCTGTGCCTAGAGTGGCGGTCGCGGCGCGGATGTCTAAAGCACATTAGTATGAAACATTATGGAGCACATGATCGCTCTGAATCGAGTATGTAATGTTACATACTAATTCAAACGGTACAACAATAACGCTACCGGTATCGCTCCGCTCCCTATCTGTATGTGGTGGACTTTTAAACACTGCCATACGCGTCCGGTTTGTACGCTTAGTTGTTCTAGGCTAGGTTACAAATTTGTATGCCGTTATTAGTATAATTTAAGTTCCACACACAAACATGGCGGCAGTATATAGAAACCGGGTTGCATAACGATCGGCAGTGTTGTTCAGAATTGCCCTGTTGAGTGGGCAGTAAGCACACGGCACGTGCCTTCATGGCGCGGTACATGGCGTCGGCCTGCTTGCGGATGCGGTGCGCCTGCCTGGCGAACACGAGCGCGGCGCTCTCGCTCAGCTCCCAGGACGGCGTGTTGCCCACGTAGGCGCGCATGCGCTTGATGGTCTCCAGGCACGTCGGGTGCTTCAGCAGCATCAGCGGCTTTATCTCCAGCTCTGCAGACATGCGTCAAACTGTATTACGACACTATAGCTGCAGATATAAAGCCTTGTTAGATTAAAACGTAACGTCAATACTTAAAGCAAACCGGGAACTAATTTATTACAATCCTTCCAAAATGCGGTGGCAAATATAATTATGCTTATACTACATAAATATGTACATGTTGTGCTCTTTCTGATTGATTGTTTCACAATGAAAGAGTTATATATGCAATCGTGTGAATGTATAACAAGTTAGAAACGGCCATGAATTGCCGTAAATCTTAGAGTTCAAAAAAATGGTATCACGTAACCAGAAAAATCCTATCACGTGGACAGAGGCCAAAGTCATAGTCATTTCGAGGTAAATCGACTACGCTGAGTCGAATGCCGTTGACCGTGAGTCTCTAGAGCTCTTACGGTTCTTAAGTTGAACGTTGTATAACAAACGGACGGACGGACAAAGCTGTTGTTTAAGTTTTTTCGAACTCTAAAAACAAATTATATAATCTAGATAATACGCATCGACGTTTGTCGGCCCGATTTTATTCTGGAATCGTTTTTAATATCAAAAATATGTTATTTATTTTAATTTATATTTTTTATTATATAAGGGTTATAATTATTATTTTATTTTATGTACTGTATATGAATAAATTTTACTTTGACGACTATTGTTATTATTTCATCCTTACATACAATTATTATTTTGCAATTAAGTATTTCTTTCGTAACTTTTAGCAAATGTGAGGCATTGAGTTAAACATATTCTTATAAAAAAGATATTATCAAAAAGAATAGATAACTAGAATATAAACCCACACTATGCACAAACATATACACACCACCGTACCTGCTACCGCACTTATAGCCATTGAACGTACAATAACAATAACAATAAAATATAAATTTAATTCTATTCGAAAGTGTATATCTGGCTAATTTATTATGAAACTGCACGCCAACAATAGACCATTTGACAAGTATCTGGAAACTATCTCAAATAATTTTGTGGTGTCTATGGTCCCTAGAAATAACATTTCTTTTAATTATTTCATTAAAATTTCTTTACAACATAATATACTTATTAGACACTTATTTATGACGTATTTAAAAATGGTTGAATTGCCAGGCATAATTGAAAACCTACTGTGCCTGGTCGCCGGTGTGCCGCTGCGACTCAATAGGTTAAGTAGAATATTTGCCCACTTACCTATAAGTTCGTCCAATAGCTTTAAGCACATATCTGTGTCTGCCTTCTCGAGGCACAAGCACGTTTTGATCTTGGCATCCAACTCGATCAGCTTCATCTCTGTCTTTAGGAACTGCACGCGGGATTTCTTCTCCTCTGAAATATAAATAGATAATTAACATTTAAAACAATTAATTATTCAAATACCTATGTAACACATTTTTAATTCTTACAATCCTTATTGATATTATAAAAACGAATGTTTGTTTGTTACGCTTTCACGCCTTAACAACTCGACCGATGATCATGAAATTTCGCTTACACGATATCAAGGGTACAGAAAAAGTTTTACCTCTTCATGGCTAAACCACTCAACCGATTTGGATGTAATTTGATACAGCGATAGTTGTAAAACCTCAGGAAGTACATAGGCTACTTTTTACTGATGTAGGTACCACCCGGGCAGAAACAACGAAAAAGCCTCTCAAATGGTAGCATATTGTTTGAATGAAAGAGGATAGATGTCGACTATCCAATGTTTTGTAAAAGAAAATAGCAATGGTTTACAGAATTTTCAGCAGCCCATAATGCAAATTCCACAGTTGCCTTATTGTATTTACCTTAAAACAAATCCAAGTTAGATGTAATGCCGTTTCAGTAAAATTAATGATGCTATTAGTATTGATGCAAACGAATTCGCAGACTACGGTTTTAGTAAAACCAGTGATTTTCTACATATTTACGCAGATAAATGCGCAGACAAAGACTAGTTTTAATTATTTAATTTACTATACCACATACCAGTTTCTCTCTCCTTGTCTAGCGTCGCTTTCTCTTCGTCCGTGAGGTTCAGATCAGTGACAAGCTGCGTCAGCACCGACTGTGACGTAATCTGGCCCTTTTCTGTTGACAATAACATACATTTTATTTATATTTATATTATTACTATTAAAAGTACTGCTGGCGTAGTGGTCGCCTCGCCGAGTGTTGTGGTTTCACAGGACGAACATCCACAAATAAATGTTCTAAGTCTGGTTCTGTGTGTCTGTTTGTTGAATGTTTGTAAAGTGACCCGAAGCACAGGTATTATACCTAGAGCGGGAGCTGTATTATTTTAATCCTTACTAATACTAGAAATTCTAAATTAACTCTGTCTGTCTGTTACCTTTTCACGGCTAAACTACTCAATTGATTTGGATGAAATTTGTTACAAAGATAGTTTAAAACCTAGGGAAGGACAAAGGCTACTTTTAGAGTTCGAAAAACTTTTATACAACAGCTTTGTCCGTCCGTGCGTCTGTCTGTTATACAACTTTCAACTTAAGAACCGTAAGAGCTAGAGACTCGCGGTCAACGCCATTCGACTCAGCATAGTCAATATACCCCGAAATGACTATGATCTTTCAGACAGACGGACGGACGGACACAGCTGTTGTATAAAAGTTTTTTCGAACTCTAATAAAAAAGGAGCAATGTTTTAACAAAATGCTTCACCATGGCACATCGGTAGTGGATGCGATTACAGCTCTGCATAAGTTTCAAGGTTCAATGGCCGCAAAATGTTATTGGGTTTTCTGATAATAAATTGACAGTGTAAGCTGGCGCCTGGAACTGAGTCCGGTATACGGTAATCCCATAACAGAAAATCCATAAGAGCTGGGTAACCTCTTTTTTACTGTTGTCAGTCAAAATAACTACACTCCGCCTGATGGTATATCAGTGGTTGGCAAAGAGCGGAGCCGTCCTCATTACAGCTTGCGGTGCCAAGGTCACTACTTTGACGACCTAAGGAGCTTTTTCACGTTCTGCTTGAAGGACCCAGGGCCAAAGGAAAAGTAAACACGTATTCCGGCAGTGCACAGATGCATTTGTAATCTATACTTATATTATAAAGAGTAAAGGAAATTTTATTTTTGAAATTACTAAACTAAAAAACTATTAGACCTCATATTAAAATGTATGCTTTGGGAAGCTACTTTATTCTTAAGTTACATAGACTATATAATATCACACTAAGAGCAATAGTGAAGCTACAGGGGGGTATAGTTAGTCCTAACAAAAACTAATAAAAAAAAACAATAAATATTATAAATGCGAATGTGAGGTTGTTTGGTTGTTTGTTACGCTGTCACGCCTCAACTACTCGACCAATCATCACCGTAATTTCGCATACACTTTATAAGTATACAGAAAAGGACAAAGGGAACCTTTCATCCGGAAAAACTACTAATCCCGAAGGTTAGAAATTTATTGACAACATCAAGATTACCGCGAGAGACGCCGGGACAAAATCTAGTTTTGTATATTTGTAATGACTAAACTCCAACACTACAAAATCGATTTTAAAATTCTTTCACCGTCGAAAAGCTATTTTATTCTGATATTTCTGATAGGCTACAAAACATTACACTACGAGCCACGAGAGCGGAGCAGTAAAAGTGCAACTACAGGGGACAGCTAGTCCTAACTAATATTATAAATGCGAATGTAAGTATGTTTGTTTGTTATCCTTTTACGCCTTAATTATCCGACCGATCATCATGAAGTTTCGCATACACTTTGTCAGGAGTTCAAAAAAAGGACACAGAGTACCTTTCATCCCGAAAAAAGAATTGTGATCATGAAAACAAAAAATGACATAGGGACAGTTTTCACCTAGAAAATTGTACTGTTCCTGAAGGATAGAAAATTGACAAAACCTAGGTTAACGCGAGCGAAGTAGGGGCAATATCTAGTTTGTATATTTGTAATGATTAAACTTAAAAATTACAGGTCGGATTTGTTTTATTCAAAAATTAATTATTGTATATATGTTATTAATTAACTAAAGGAGCGGAGCAGTTATCATAATGGTGGGTGCAACTACAGGGTAGTATTAATAAATTTTAGTCATACCACTTACCAAGTTGCATCTTAAGCGTGACTGCGTTAGAAGCAGCCTGCTTGTCCCACTGGAGCCTTGCAGCTTCATTCTTGAAGGTGGCCGGTCTGAACTGGAACAACTTGATACCCACGTACTGCCCCGAAGGTAGGTATGTGATCAGGATGTTTTCTTTTTCTGCATCCTCTGTTAAATCAAGAAAAGTTTCAAACAATGTGATGTATATTTAGTATATTTCATTTAAACGTGGAATTAAGAATACTAATAACCTTTTACATGAATCTCCTTTACAACAATACTTTTATTCCAGCACTTTTTTAAAAACTCATCACATTCTCCAAAACAAATAAAGTTACGCCGCTGCTTTCTTTTGATACCGCGTGTAGTCTTACTGTCCTATTAGAGCATCCAATTTCAATATTCGTATGTTTGTATGAAAAATCAAATAATGAATAAACGAAAGTGGTAACAACAACAGTCAACAGTTATTAAGTAAGGTACAAATAGGTCATGTATATTCAATTAACTTATAATTCAATATTGCTATAAATTTGTGTTATTCATTACCAGTAATTAACTCTTAGCTAAGCTAATATGCTTGTGTAAGGAGTGAGCTCATATCGGCAGTGTAATGGGTGGGGTTTGAATCTAAGACCTCTTGACCGCAAATCTGATATCTTAGCTTAGAAAAAATTGAAAGAGGATTTTACTGTTCAGTAATATAGTGATACAAGGTATAGTGGTAAGGTAGGTTGATTTCTGTATGAGATGCATATTTGTGTGATCCATACATAGCCATTAATTAAATAGAAACAGTTAGAGATAGGTTTAACGGACTGCGACGATGGCGTAGTGGTTAAGTGCTACAGCGTTCGATCCCACACGGAACAAAAAGCGTAATCCACAAATGGTTGTTTTAAGTCTATGTGTTCTTTGTGTCGGTTGTTTAAATGTTTGTAAAGTCCCCCACGACACTGTACTTATATCAGGTGCAGAGTAGCCTTTAACCTTTGGTCTGTGTAAACAGTGCAAAAGAGAACACCCCCGTCTGTGTGACATTTTTGAGCGCTTCCGCCATCAGCCTGACTTTTACGACGCAACTTTACATGACGATTTACTCGTGAAAACTTAACGTAAGACGATATTAGTTGGTTATTTATTTAGAAAATATATTTAGATTTGCAATTCGAAATAAAAAAACTTTCTTTTATGTAGGAAAACCTATTTTTGCATTGAAATAATAATCACTAAATAATCACTTTTTTCACTGCGCGGCGCTCACGTACTCGTAACGGTTATAATGAGTGACTTTGACAGCTCTTACTCGTCGAACTATTTGAATAAGTTATAAAAGTTTCTTTTCTATGGTTGATCATTCATTCACTTCATACGACGACTCGATGGCGTAGTAGTTAGTGTAACCGACTGCCACGCCTGAGGTCGCGGGTTCGATTCCCGCACAAGTCAAACATTTGTGTGCATAAACATGGATGTTTGTCTTGGTCTGGGTGTTTCTATGTATAATATGGATATATTTACAAAAAAAAAGTATATATGTATGTTTATCCATTGTCTAGTACCCATAGTACAAGCTCTGCTTAGTTTGGGCTAGATGGTGTTGTGTGTATGTGATAGAATATTATATTAATATTATTATTACTTCATTTTTCATAGAGTTTTATACCTTATTACATTAGGAAAATAGCTTAAAATCGTAAAATTAGACAAGTATATTTAATGATAAAGATCCTTAACATACACATACGACTAAGTATGTCATGATCCTACACCAACACAGATCAAAGGTTAAAAAAGCTCCTATAAGATGGACTATGCAGTCTGACTCGATTCGAAACAGCTGCGTCTTATGCTCCGATCACTACTTATCGGGTCTTCGACATCGTCCCGGCAGCGGACACAAAGAACACCCAGATTCGGGACAACAAGTTGTTAATCACACAACAAATATTTGTCCCTTGTGGGACTTGAACCCAAAATACTCGGCGTATTGGCTGTAGCGAGGCGACAACATAAACCACTACACCATCCATGCAGACCATCTGTGTCTTATATTACACTACAAATAAACACACAGTACATTTTAACGTTTTATTGAAAACGAATCAACTTATTTGGACCTCTTTAATTTAATCAGAACTTCATTTTCTTCAGGATACATATTTAAAATCATTTGACGCGTATCTATCTCATCATTATTCAAATCATCAATCTTGCCTATACTTTTAATATAATCAGAATACTTAGAATTAAAACCTATATCACCAAACTCCGTACACATAGCAATAGGTTTGACCTTATTAGTGCTAATTTTAAATAAGTTCAAATAATCATCACCCTGTGGTATTTTATATTCTTTCTTTTCACTATTTAGCTCTTTATGTAGTTCTTTGTTATTCTCTTTGAAACTATTGCAGTCTAAATTCTTGTAAGTCTTGAATAAAGAAGCGACGGAACACACAGATTGGTTGCGACTAAGCGATAAGTTGTTAATACTAGAATGATCTGATTCCTGTGAAAAGTTTTCTGTGGGTACAGTTTCATCGTCGTTTAGTAAAAATAATGAATTTGAAATGACATTGCCGAGTCCATTAGACATTGATTTCTTTATGGGAACTTGTTTTTTATTATCTTTAATATCTGTTTGTTTGTATTCTTGTATGAATGTATCGCTGAAGTTGGCCTGCATTGTCATCAATTCATTGCTTACGGTATCAATTTCTGATAAAACATTTGACTTAGTCATAGCTTGGTAAGCTTTTGTTGGAGTTATTTCAGTTATATTTTGTGGATCAGGATGGTAGTTATAGCTATTTGGGAGCACTTCCGTAGCGTTAAACATGTCATCAAAACTAGAAGGTTGGTTGTTCGTGTTACAACTTTGGGTCAAATGTTGGGACAAAGTAGGTGGTTGTGTGTTGGCTGTTTCAAGCAGCTGAGTACTGTGTGCCACTTTAGTTGGCGAAACGAACTTTTTCAGTTTATTTCCTTGCTGTAATTGTTTCTTCTTCTTGCCGAAAGTTGGTATTATTTTATTTGTAATTTTCGATTGATTATTTTCAATGTTCGTGTCACATTTTGAATTCGAATCTGTAAGTATTTACAATAAAATAAAATGGTAGGTTTTAACACCATGTTCATTTCTATATTTATAAAACAAATACTTTAAATTACGAACAGTTAATTATATTATTTGCAGGAAAGAAGCAGATATTATGTCACTATAGCACGAAAAGTGAAGACTCGGTAACGACCGAATTGGATCGTTTTTCTATTGTTCTCAAAACAAAATCGGTTCAACATATTCCCTAACAAAACAGTCGAAGCACAATAATTGTTTAAATGATAACTATTTTTTTATGTAAGCTATTGCGCAACTTATTTATCAAATTTTAACACAAGTACAGTTATTAATAACAAAATAATTCAGCTCAGATTTTCAACGTCCATTACTATGAAAACGACACATATAGTGTATAATATTATTGCGAACAATCAAATGTGTGAGTCAAAACGGTTCTAATTAATACACATTTGAATAATGCACACATATAAATATTACTATAAACTGCCTATTGGTAACAAGACATTATAGCTACAATATGGCTACAACTAATCATATTACTAAAAACAAAATATAAGTACAACATAACTAAAATGTTACCTACCATCGCCAATAGTATCATTGCTTGCACAGAATTCAATATTTTTTTTATCCTTCAATAAGTCTTCCGTAGCAAAATTATCATGGTATTTATTAAATATCCCTTGGTCAAAGTCAAATAAGTTATTTACATTCATTAATTCATCCATTTTAATGATTTGCTCTTAAAATTTTCGTAAATAGCTTTCGTATTTCGCGGTAAATAAGTCTTTCAAAATTAGAAGACGTATGTAGTTGGTTTTTTTAATGCAAAGATACGTTAGCATACAGCCTAATAATATTATGCATAAAAAAATATAACAATAAGAAAGTAATTTTTAAAAATAGAACTCTTCATTCGTTCTTTTTTTTTTAAACAGTGTACGCTTTTCCCTTGTATTAACATTTACACGAGAAGTTTTGAACTCAAAGCCTTTGTTATTGGACTGCATTAATTATACAAAACTTGGTACTGCCTGTGACTTAGCCTGCATTAAACCTAGGAGATCGCCATTTCTGTGAATTTGTTTAGAAAATAATGTATTTTTAGAATTGTGAAGTGCCATAAAAGTAGAACTATAATTACACTAGTAATGCGGTTCAAAATAAAAGTTAAGCTCTTGACCTATGCTCGGATCTGGGAGCCTCACGTTTTTTTTTAAGAGTATGTTTTACCATAAGACGAAACCTGCTTTGTATACGAATATAGAATAAAGGTTTGTCGTAATAATGTCATACTGTCAAGTGTTTCTTTGTCGTGTTGTACTGCAATAAAATCTAAATTTATTTTGATGTATGATTTTATTTCTATACATAATAATCCATTAGATACAATGCTTTTTCCATTGTAATGCGCAAATAGCACATTTTTCTTTAAAATGACGTCTCGCGCTTTAGTTATCAAGCACTGTTTCGCGTGGGACTTTGCAACACATACAATTAACGGACACAAAGTACACCCAGACTCAGAGCAATTATTTATGGCCCACACAAATAATGGTCCTGTCTTTTGAATCCCACGATAGATATCTACAACACTCCGCTAGATAAAGCACTCAATACACTGCGCTAATATATTGTAAGCGCACACGCAGTGATGTTATACTCGACCGAATCTAGCTAGAGTTGGTTCGGATTTATGCTACCACTTTCTATAAGGCATTGGACTTACGATCGAGAGGTCGTGGGATCGAATTACACTCATTACTTTACACACTATCACAAGCATTCTAGCTTAGCTGAAAGTGTTATCAAGAACACTAGTAATTTGTAAACCAAATAGCAAGTAATGTTTTAAATCTATAATATATTTTAACTCGAAAGTGACTTACCTGGCTTAAAAGGTTCCTTCAGATCTTCTAATTCCGGCTGTAAATAAAAACATGATAATGAGACATTCAAATAATAATAACTACATAAACTTATTTACTCACTTAAATTTTCATTACATTGCGATTTTATATAAAGAAAGAAAATAATAATGATCAAAGTTTACGAGGAAACCGACGCGTGTTTCGCCAACTTTAAAATACAGCAAGTGAAAAGCCGGCACGTTATATGAGATAGAAAATAAAATGCTTTGTCTCTGTTTCCTTACTGAGTTTGTATATTCTTCTCACATGCACGTGTAGATTTTATACGTCTATACTATCTACTAGCTGCCCGGACAGACTTCGATCTGTCAAATTTTTCTTTTTTTATGTGTACTTTATCACTAAGGGGTATGAAAAATAGATAGTAGCTGATTCTCAGACCTACTAAATATGCATATAAAATTTCATAAAAATCGGTCAAGCCGTTTCGGAGGAGTATGATAACTAACATTGTGACACGAGAATTTTATATATAAGAAGATACTAATATTATAAAGCTGATGAGTTTGTTTGTTTATTTGAACGCAAATTATTTGTTTGGTTGAACGCGCTAATCTCAGGAAATACTGGTTCGAATTGAAAAATTATTTTAGTGTTGGATAGCCTATTTATCGAGGAAGTCTATAGGCTATCAAACATCACGCTATGACCCACGGGGGCGGCGCAGTAACCATAAACGCGAGTGAAACCGCGGGCACATCTAGGGTATGTACATATATGAGTCGAAAGATGGTAACCTTTTTAAAGTTCGTCTCCCTATGCTTAAAAATTATTAAATACTTTACAATCATTTAGACAACGGACACAAAGAACAAAGAACATCAGACACGGAATAAACATTTATGGATTACACTAATATTTGTCTTGTGTGGGATTTGAACTCACACTCGGCGTAATGGCAGTGGCGAGGCGCCCACCTAAACCACTAAGGTTGAAGCGCATAATATGATTTACTGACTTACTTGTGGTACAGCATTGAATTGTTTGATGTTTTTATCGGGCACTTTGTCCTTGGGTTCAGCAGATTTCTCCTTTTCTTTGTCCTTGTCCGGAGCAGGGGCAGGGGAAGCACCGCGACGCTTCTTCGGCGCGGGGGACGGCAGAGTGGCGTTGTCTTCGGTCTGTTCGTCTATATACCTGGAATTAAGATATTTTTATATTACTGTTCGGTTCCGTCCGAGTAGATATTGTTTAGCGCGATTAGATGTATAACAGCGCCCTCTAGTGGCCATTTTATGACAAAATGAGGCATAGAATAATAATAATAATGTCAGCCCTGTATATGGCTAAATATATTTTTCTTTCTTTTCTTTCTTATAAAAGACAACTTCCGGACTACGGGGACTTTGCAAATATTCAAACAACGGACACAAAGAACATTTAGACCGGGAACTACCTTTTGTAGATACAAGTACACACAATATTTTTTGTCCCTTGTGCGGATCGAACCCACAACACTCGGCGCATTGGCAGTGACGTTCTTAAATGATTACGCATTCAAATCAAAATGCCAAATGGAGTAGTGGTTTCAGTGGCCACCTGCAATTGCGCTGAGTATTGTGGGTTAAACCATACGAAACAAAAATAAATAAATAAAAATGAGTTTATAGGATAAAAAAGGGGTTGTACAGTAACATTAAAAACTAAAGTAGAAATAATCGGATACAACTAAAATTAATAGGCATAAGTGTTTGGTTGAACTCTGATACCCATGATAAGATTAAACTTGTGTTATGGGTATCAGTGCTCTCTCAGTATGAACTAGTTGTGAAATTAATAGCAGAACGAGAAAATAGACGTGTTATTGGTTAATCTAAATGTTGTGTGTGTGTATTGTATTGTTGTGTTTGTGGGAATGTGTTTGTGGATGTGTGTTTGTGTATGCGTGTGTTTTCGTATGCGTGTGTTTGCGTATGCGTGTGTTTGCGTATGCGTGTGTTTGCTTATGTGTGTGTTTTCGTATGTGTGTGTTTGTGTATGTGTGTGTTTGTGTATGGGTGTGTTTGCGTATGTGTGTGTTTGCGTATGTGTGTGTTTGCGTATGTGTGTGTTTGCGTATGTGTGTGTTTGCGTATGTGTGTGTTTGCGTATGTGTGTGTTTGCGTATGTGTGTGTTTGCGTATGTGTGTGTTTGTGTATGTGTGTGTTTGTGTATGTGTGTGTTTGTGTATTAGTGTGTTTGTGTATGTGTGTGTTTGTGTATGTGTGTGTTTGTGTATGTGTGTGTTTGTGTATGTGTTGTACAGATGCCTACTCAAAATATTAAAATGATGTTGAGCAAGTGTTGTTCTAGCTTTTAGAATGGGATATACTTGATAGTAAAATTTTTTAGCATATGGAAAAAAGTGTATGTAACAAGAAAAGCTGTCTAACAGTCAGAACCTGACACTCAGAATAAAGAACAGCGGTGGGATGTCTAAACGGCTTAAAGGTCATGACTTTTAGTTAGGCTCTGTGCTCGCTCCACTGTAATAAGATGAGTCCTGTGGGCCCCACCCCACACACCTGTGTGGGGTGGGGACCTATTGCATACCTATGCAATAGGTTAGCAGAGACTGACACAGAGCATAAAAACAGTTTTTACAAGATCGTTATCTGAGACGTGTCTGAGTTTTTTAAAGATTGCTATCAGTTTACGAAATTGCGATGTAAGGATCTCCAAGTGAGGCTTCCATGTTATTGTGCTGTCAATGGTGACTCCAAGATATTTCACGCTGGTGCACCTTGTTATAATTGGGCAGTCACATGCGTGAGAGATCGAATATCTATCACAGGAGTGGGCTTTAAGAGTAAAATAATTTGGAGAAGAAAGACCAGCTGTGTTAAGAGCAAATGGGACAAACACCGTTTTATTTAGGTTTAATGTTAGGAGGTTACTGAAAGCCAGGTCATTACTGCCTTAATAGATTCCTCTGCGTGATTCAGTGCTGTGGGCCAATCTTTGCCATGCACAAGTAACGCCATATTGCCGTAAAATTTATGTAATCCACGCATAGTTGTTCCGAATCTGTGTGATGTTTGTGTCCGTTGTTTGAATGTTTGTAAAGCCCCCGCGACAGGAATAAGGCCTAGGTGCGACAGTCAAGCTTTTAAATAAAAAATAGTCAAGCTACACACACTAATAAATTGTATAGAAGACTACCACCGGCACCGCCTCAATTGAATAGAAACGGTATTGATAAATGGCGTTTCCTGTTTATAAACTAGACAAATCGTTTGTAAAATACAGAATGTATGTCTCAATCGCAAACACAGTTCAGAACTACAAAACTGCATTTCGGCAACAGACAATTTCTTCTATGGATTCAATATTGACGTGTGGTTAAAAAAACCAATGTCATATTAATTTGAATCCAATACCGTGCGATCTACAGGCGTTATTTAAAGCAAAACACTATATGGTCTGTGTGGAAAACCTTAGGCGAGGCCAATGTCCAGCAGTGGACGTCTTTCGGTTGAGATGATGATTACTATTAGAGAAAGGATGAGATGCAGTGTCAGCTAACGACAAGAGATGGCGGTGTACTTAACTAAATATTACTTTAACCAGCTTGTAGTGGAGCTTGAATAGCTAGCTAGCAAACTTTGCAGTACGAGTGACTATGAGACATGATTACATACAGAGTTGTGGGTTCAATCGATCCCCACACAGGACAAAAATTTGTAAAAACCCATAATAGTTGTTCTATGACTGGGTCTAAATCATAAATCATTTATTCATTCAATTCATTTTGGGTATCACATGATTACAAAAAGGTTAAATTAGTACCACCAAAATCTGCCTGAGGAAGCGTATCTACTTATGTAAAATCCTTCGCGATAGGAATGAATACGGCAGTTTGTTTCCCTTAAAGGATGACTAGCAATTTGGATTACAAATTATGTTATTAGAATTCTTGAGAACCTCTCCAGCAAAGCTAGAATGCTTGTGTTAAGAGCAAGTTCACGTCAGTAGTGGCACAATGCACGAGATTCAAACCCACAACCTCTCAATCGCAAGTATAATGCCCTAATCATTGGTCACCACCATAATACCACTTAACTAGACTAAGATCTGGTGCCTATAACAAAAAACGTGTCGTTTTAACTACAGTTAAATTTTGACATATTTTTCATAGAATATGTGTCAAAATTTACAGTCCGTTAGTAAAACAGCTTATTTCTTATAGATCAAAAACAACATCCTATATTACCTTTTCGGTCGTATCTTTCTGCCACTTCTGCTGACAATCTCTTCGTCTTTCTTGGCTTCCTCATCGTCTTCTTTAGCCGCCTCTTCCTTCTTGCCTTTGCCTCGAGGAGTTTTAGGCTCCTTCACTGGTTTAGCCGGAGTCTCTTTAGCTTTCACTTCTACCTTGCCCTTTTTGCCTTTTTGCTGTAAATAAATATGATTGATTATAAAACACTGCTAAATTTGGTATTATCCTAACTATAATAAAATAAATAGGAATGTGAATTTGTTTGTTTGTAACGCTTTCACGCGTTAACTACTCGATCGATCATCATGATATTTCGCATAAGTACTCATTATCAGGGCCACAGAAAAGGACATAGTAATTTTCTCTCTTGGTGAGAGCTAGAGATTTCTTAAAAGATAAAATCCACGTTAAGGCGAGTGAAACCGCGGGCAAAATCTTGTAAAATATGTTGGGCTTGCCAGTTCTGAAACCTAGGCTACTAATAAGCGGTTACCGAAGCTTATAACTGTAACACCTATGGTATACACTTGATGTCGACCCTGTAGTAGACTGATTATAGACGCTTGATAATAAATACTGACGACCTCGATGGCGTAGTGGTTAGTGTAACCGACTGCCACGCCTGAGGTCGCGGGTTCGATTCCCGCACAAGTCAAACATTTGTGTGCATGAACATGGATGTTTGTCTTGGTCTGGGTATTTATATGTATAATATGTATGTATTTACAAAAAAAAAAAAGTATATATGTATGTTTATCCATTGTCTAGAACCCATAGTACAAGCTCTGCTTAGTTTGGGCTAGATGGTGTTGTGTGTATGTGGTAGAATATTAGAATAACAATATGGTATACCTTTCCTTCATCAATGACAAGAGTGCCTGTATCGTCTGAGTCTTCAACGGCTGTGTCGTATGTGCTTGTGTTAACAGGGGTCTGGAATAACAGGAATATATTTGTGAGAACAGCGGTTTTAATGAGACGAAAATAATTAGTAGTAGTAGTAATTAGTTATATCAGCCCTGAATTAAACTGTTCCACTGCTGGACACTGGCCTCTTCTCAGTGTGAGAAGGGTTTGGCCTAACAGACTTCACATATTTTCGAGAACTCTCAGATACGTAGGTTTACTCAAGACGTTTTTGAATCAATCTCTTCAATGAACCAGGGTACTGGACTATACCTAACCCTTCCCTTACTAAGAAAAGGCTTGTGTCCAGCAGTGGGACAGTTTAATACAAGGCCGACATTATTATTTATATATGCAACGTGCAATACGGGTCTGCCATTAATTTCGGATATATAACAGCATAAAAATAGCGCCGTGTCCTCTACGCCAGGATAAGGAAAAACTTATTTAATGTACTAGCGGTCGCCTAGTGCTCGAAATTCTACCAAAGTTTGCCTGTAAGGTATTGCTTATATAATTATGTCATTATATATTGATATATGTAACCATAGTTACGCGCTTTGACTGCGTGTGTCATATGCATGGTTGTGTGTGTGTAGTGTTTTTCATTAATTTAATGTATTTCTAATGCATATCTATATATATAAAACTTTTCCGTTACTGAGTGACAACGCACAGCCGAAACTACTGAACGCAAGAAGCTGAAATTTGGCATGTATGTTCCTTGAAGAGTGTAGGGGAGCACTAAGAGAGGATTTTTGGAAATTCCACCCTGAAGAGGGTGAAAGGGATGAAACCCGATATTCACACGGGAACGGTACTTACGCGGGTGAAGCCGCGGGAAAACTACTAGTTTTATATAAATATTAGGATTCGCCTCTCCTTCTCCATATAAACTTTAACTGTGCCAAATTTCATACTCCTCCGTCCGCGCAATTTTCGTAAAGAGGGGTACAAAGCTTTTGCTTCACGTATTAATATATAGATTTATTTTGTTCTTAAAAACATTATTATTATTATTTGGCGACTCATACCGAGGTGTGTGTGTGATGTTTTCGTTTGTCGGCTATACCCGACGGTGGCGGTCAAAAGATAAAAGGCGTGAGTACTTACATCTTCAGCCATAGTTTCATCAGCAGCAGTGGTATCAGTAGCGGTCTCGTCCATAGTGTCATCGGCCGCAGATTCATTCACTGTATCATTGGCCACCGCATCAGCTGACTCCTGAAAAAATACAAGGGATTAATAATATGATATGTATATTTTTGATTTTGAATTGCTTTATTATACACAATAATTTCTCACCAGTTACAGCAGTAACAGTTAAGGCAGTTATTTAAATCACAATTTGTTACTACAGAAAATAAATAAGTACATATCTATACTAATATTGTAAAGCTGAAGAGTTTGTTTGTTTGTTTGGTTGGTTGAACGCGCTAATCTCAGGAACTACTGGTAATACTGGTACTAATTTGTAACACGCGTTAGAGTGCATGCTCTCTAACATATTTAGTCTGTTTAAGTGTATATAGTGTATAGTAGTAACTTGTCAATATTACAGATTATGCATATTATAATTTTGTTCAAGATATAGTTTTCATTGTTTATTTATTCAGAAACTTGGCACCAACTCCAAATTGCATGGATTCCGTTCAAAGATTAGTTAAGACTAAAAAGATAATCTTTATTTCTTCCTTTTTATTGTTCTGAAGTTGGTTTATATTTTTTATTATCTTCACTGGCAGGTGAGCCAACAGTTGTTATTAAGGCTTGATTCGAGCTTGTTTGCCAACTCAATAGTAAAAAAAATGTATTTGACATGGGTAATGCCCGTCTACACACGGGTGTAGCGCGCGACCTTATGCCAAACGTTACTGTAGGCCTCGGTTTGACTGACGCACAGTATGTAGCACGCTGCTCAGCTTCGATCGGGCCACGGTTCGTTGCCTGTCTAATTTCGTACATAATTTTACACATAAGAGCTAATAGCAATCAAAAGATATATTTTTATGAAAAATGATTTTTGACTGACTTTGCAAAGTCAAAAATCATTTATTCATTTAGGTCACAAAGTAACACTTATGAACGTCAAAATATATAAGTTAGTGAGTTTACTAAATTACTGAAGCTACATTTAGGTTAGTTGCTAGGTTCAGGCAAAGGGTTGAGTCTATGAGAAGAAACCTGCAAGAAACTCACGGCCACTCTTTTAAATCGCCAATTAAACATAATTTCAGCATTTTACAACTCAGATTAACAAGTGTTGCAGCCATTATGCTATATACTACTGACTATAAAAATCTAAAGATAATAACAATAGTAACTTAATAATATTATAAAGATGAAATAATTTGGGCTAAGGTATATGTTTTAATATAAATCTAAAATAGACAGTAGGATGGCATGATGGCGCATACACTTACACTTTGTGACTACTAAATTACATTACTAAATTGACTTATAAGTAATACAGATCTTTGAATTCCGTACACAACAAGCGACTAGTTCCATGAGTTTTTGTCATTTAAATAGTCGTTGACTGAACAATAACCCTTCCGAATAAGTTGTATTTTAACGTCGTTTTTAAATTTAAGCAATGGTAAATTAATTATATTAATCTGTAGTTTATTAAAAATCGTATACCGAGTCCCGCAAATGTATTGTGAACTTTATGTAAACGATGATATGGGTCTACTAACTTATGCTTATTTCTAGTGTTTACGTTATGGATATCACTATTCTTATTATACATAAATGGATAAATTAAGGGACCAAAAAAATTTTGATGATGTTTGACAGGCTGAAATTCAGTGAAAAATGGTCGTATCGGAAATCTAAAAAAAGCATTTTGATGATCCAGGATTCTAGTTTTTACATATTTAGGCCAAAAAAATTTTTCAACGCAAACCAAATAAATATCGCGTAAATAATATAACGTATAAAACAATGTCACACAAATCCTGTACAAAGAACGGCAAATGATTTACGTATACTAAAATCAGAAAGGGTTCTAAAATTGAGCCCTGTGGTACGCCCACTGTGACTAGTAATCCAGAAGATCTACTTACGTTGATATCAACGTGTTGTAGTCTATCGCTTAGGTAGGAATCAGCTAAGTCAAGTGCAGTATCTCGGATGCCATAATGCCTGAGTTTTCGCAACAGCGTATGATGGTCAATGCAGTCAAAGGCTTAAGAGAGATCATGTGACATAAAGAACATACAGATTTTGTAAGTAGTAGAGCCTCGCTGATTTCAGCATAAATGAGCCGGCATGCACGCAAACTACACACAAATCACGTTTGACGCTGGCGTGGTGCGAGCATTTTGCTATCTCTTTCATATTTAGAATAAAACATATCTGACCCTTCAAGGCTGAAATGCAGTAAAAGCCAAATACTACTTTCCAGGAGGGCCACAAAACTTTTTTTCCCAAATATCTCTTTTTACATACACAGCTCGATGCAGCTCGAAAAACTGTAAGGTTATATCAACAACTAATTTTCGATTGAATGGCTTTTACAACAATTCATCCTCAAAGGGTCGATATGTGTGCGATGTGAAATATTATGCTATGGCGCTGGCGCTCGTATGGTGTATCATGGTACTATACATCATGCCAGAGGCCATTTCTGTGTAGCTTACGCTTAAGAGATTTGAAATCAAAACAAAACCCATTTATAAGTAGAAAAAGGTGAGCACACCTTTGTGTGTTTGTGGTTTGTGTTGTGTGGTTTAAACAATGTAAAGGTGTATGCGAAATTTCATGATGATTGGTCGAGTGGTTAAGGTGTGAAAGTGTAATTAACAAACTAACTAACAAATCACTGCATACGTAGTGGTTTGAGTGGTCGCCTCGCCACTGCGCCGAGTGTTGTGGGTTTGAATCTCACGCGGGACAAAACTTTGTGTGTTCCACAAATTGTTTTTCCGAGTATGGGTGTTCTTGTTATGTGGCGACACAAAAGATTCCACTGGGTCGAAGTGTCGCCGGTCTACACCGACTGGCCCCCGTAACAAGATAAGATAAGATGGGTGTTCTTTGTGCCCGTTATTTGAATGTTTGGTAAGTCATCCGCGCCACAGGATTTATTCCTAGTGGAACGGAAAAGAACGGGAGTTCCTTGTTCAGGTATAAAACATAAATATTGTTTTACCTCAATAGGTACTCCAATAACCTGTTCCAGGGGCACATTATTGGCGAAGTCATGTTCAATCTGCTTGACGCCATTGTTGAAGTCGCGACGTTTCACAGTCTTGGTAAGGAACTTGTCTTTGTTCTCAGCGTAGTCAAATATCATGTTTGGTGGAAGGTTGGCGCTGAAAAATGTGTTAAATTAAGTACCTGCACAAAATCAATTGTACTAAAGCATGCTATAGATTTTTCAATCTGGTATGTCCCATTAAAAATGGCTGATCCTGAAACACAGTGAAGCTAAGGGAGACCTAAGGTTACCCAGGTCACAGATAATATAATACTATACTAGTAACAGCAAACGCACAAGCGTTACTACATCAGGATCTCGAATAACTTCGCAGCCGAAGAAAGAACAAATAAGAAATAAGTTGCAACATTTACCTTGTCTAGACAACTAATTATATAGCTAACATTTATTCCAATATTCCCATTCAAAAAGAAAATGTCTGGCTGCGGTAACATTACCCCAGCAAGAAATGTTTTTGTGATATAACTAAAAAACTATACGTACAACAAATTTAAAAATGTGCGCATCAATTATAGGAGCTGGGCAACTAATTATCTATAACATTTAAATTACTATTTTCGACATTATTTTACTAGGGCAACGCATACAGAATCGCTAAATCAAAGTGTGATCGTACGCATACCGGCACACAAAGTTATAGGTACATAATTTTTATTTTCAAGGTTGCGCACATTTTTCTTTGGCTCGTTCAAATAAGTACATGTATTATCTAGGTAGGTATATTACTGTTTTACTGTCACAACGCCATCTCTTATGAGCTGGTATCAAATAGGATTCGGTATGTGTACTTGCGGCGGGTAGATGGCAGCAGTGGCGCTAGTTTTTCACTGCCATCTAGGTACCAAAACAGCAAGTAAAATAGCCAGAGTTAGGCGTGCGTGTCCAAGATTTTTATATGGGATTGAGTATCTGTACTAGTATAGTATTATATTATCTGTGACGAAACATACAAACATAATGTGTTTTGTAGACTTGTATAAACACATAAAAGTGCCATCTAGTGATAGAAGAAGCAATGAAGATAATATTTGTGTGATGTAAAAAATACTGATTTAATGATATCTTTAAATCATAAAATAAATACATTAACATTGATGTCCTGTAAATAAATAGGTTTAATGTTTATTTATAATAAAATATTTTGGTCAATTTCTTTCCTATAATGCATGTTAATTGTGCTTAATATTACCTTTGATGCTCATAGTGCCATTTTTGGAACTGTTTACTTTTTGTTCTAATTGGTACCCCATGCCCAGGTAGGCTAAGGTATGACTATACTTTATGTATTGATGAAACAAAAAGTAATACTCAATTGCGATATGGAATCTGGTAACATGGCCAGTAAATTGTATATAATGCAAAATCTGGCTATAATACACCTATACCACACATATTATAAAAGAAACTCCCCTGCCGCGTCTGTCTGTCTGTTCGCTATAAACTCCATAACTACTGAACGGTATGCGGTTTTCACAAATAGACAGCGATTCATGAGAAAAATTTAAAAGTTTAATTTGTTAGTTTAATTTGTTAAGGTTTTATACTATCCTCTGCGAAGCCGGGGCGGGTCGCTAGTCTGTTATGTGTGTTATATCAATATAATAAAAAATAAGTACATTATAAACTTACGTTTCTCCAGTGCCATAGAAATATACGAAATATCTCTTCCCATTCAACTTCTGGACCTGAAATAAATAAAAAGCATGTTAAAAAGAAAATATCAATTCATAGTATTCATTTTACCATCTGTCAAGTGTCTATAACTATCTTTGTAAGATGCATGGGTCTAGATCATTAGTTCCCAAAGTGGTTCGGGTGGATCCCCAGGGGTCCACGGGAAGATCGACGGGGGTCTAAGTAGGCGTGACAAAAAAATGGAGGTCCACAATTCGTAAGCGGGGGTCCACGAAGATTTATTGACTTCACCTATCAATGTAGGCAGATAATATTGTAAGAAGCTCAGCGACTGTTACTTGTAAAAAATTGCATATTCCAGAGCTAGTACCAGATTTAAAAAAAAAAGAAAAAGAAATGCCTTTTGAGGTTTGATCAAATTTTTTTATTGCTTGATTGCATGAACTTAAACCGTAACTGCAGAGAGTCCACCGGAATACGCTAAATTTTGAAAGTGGTCCCTGAGAAAAAAGTCTGGGAACCTCCGGTCTAGATAGACTATAGCTATGGACTCTCATAATATATTAAATCAAGGTCAACCAAGAGAGCAAAGGTACCCATATAAAAGTACTCCTAGTGGATGTAAAACACCAATGCTCTATAATAAAGTCTGCTGTATGTTAACATATGCAACATGGGAGCAACTGTTACTTGAGATTTGACAGACAATAGCTACTTGCAAAAGAACACTAACTCCAAATAGGATACCAAGATGGCTTGTAAGCTTGGGATCCTTTAATTCCTTTACTCAAACCCAAGAAGCAGTTATACAGAGCCAGACTTCATGATACTTTATGCTCATTCTACATAAATAGGAAAACCAAGGACTTTGAAGTAATTACAATGCAAAACAAAGAAACAACCAACATATTAGGTGCTTTGTAACCATAGTTGCTAAAAAGCAAGCAAAATGTGGAAGTAGGTGTAAATTTAAACAGTTCGAAATATAGTAGATAAGAAGGTAGGTGTTTTTTTTCATATACCAACTTAAGTTGCATTCTTGTAATGTTCCTGTTGTTGGAATGTGTGCAATACCACAATCTAAGATGTAGGGTAATTCCTGGCATTGAATTATAACAAGCCACTCAATATGATTTTGTCTGAGCTATAATTGCAGGTGAATAACATGCATTGTTAAGTTGTTCATAAATAAAAAAGGAATGAGTGTGGAAGTATAAAAGTATTTTTGTAAATTGCCATGGGGCTGATATAGTCAACAAAACTGGCTAAAATGTCAAAAAAGACTTAAATATAATAAAGTGTGTAATATCTGTTAATGGTGGCTTAATTTTAATCTAGCTATTAAATAATTATCATTACAATAAGGAGTGCCCAGTCTATCAGGCGCTAATGCTGTTATGATAAGATTTAGTCTGGCTATTTCATATTTATATGAATGAATAGCTGATAAGCTTCATTTTATCAGTAATATGACTCGATTTGTTATCATTATAATTGCATTGTTGCCACTAGACTAGCAGTCTGTTAGAAGACCAAACTAGAGCCAAGGATCACACAGGGCAACAGAGTGCCTATACAATATAGATACTTAATGGTTTGATATTTGGCATAAACAGCTTTCTTTGCTTTTCGTGCAGGGCAAACCAAAGACATTATCTTGTCTGGAATTGTACCAGGTAGATAGGTATTTCTATATTATACACCTAAGCATTTACAAGCAAGGTAAAGGCAACATAGATTTTAAATGTACCATTATTAATAAAATGAATCTCTTTCAGGCAACTTTAGGTTTGACTGAAATGATGAAAATTTATGGTGTTGTAATATTATATAATAAATTTTATTAATTTGGAACAAATTTGAAATTAGACCAGCTTTTTCCAATGCTGGTGACATACGGGTGGTCAATTGTTTGCAAATGACACACAAATAGTCATATAAACAGTGATGATTAACCCTAACACATCTAACACTCATTTGTAGTATACCCTATGTCTTAGTTTGCCAACTATTTTCATAAAATTAATAGAAACAGTTCAGTGGTTTTGTTGTAAAAATGTATAAAACAGACCGAGCTACCAACTGAAATCGGAACATATAAAACATCAATTTTTAAATTTAATTATCTAGGCCTGGAAAATACACATCATTTTGAAGTCAAAGTTAGCATGTTACCCAATAATCAGTTAGCTATTATATTGCCATATTTCTATAAACTCTAAATCAAATCTTAAATCTCAAGTGTTATTAGCTTTTTCAATCAAGGGAAATAACAGAAAATTTTCAAGAGTAGCATAGTCTGGACTTGTGTCTGGTAGACCATAATAGACTCACCTCATCTATGTTGGACCTAATGACATGGACAAAATGTGAGTTTAATAAACCTCTTTTTTATCCCTCTAGAGATATAGTTGTTAGATAATGTACATACATGTGTAATAATACTACAAATTCTCATCTATTGTACTTCTTTCCCACTTTTGTGCCTATATTAACTTGTCAAGTCTTACCAGACATCATTAGAAACCTATTGTATCTAGCCACTGGTGTGCCACTGCAACTTAATAGGTAAAGTGTTGAAATAAGATGAAAATAATCTTCCCCTGATGATAAACAGTTACTAAAATATTAATTATAGATATTTCTAACACAAGTAGCATCAATTAAGTCTTACCGAACCCAGAAAACTTACTGAATTAAAAAAAGCCATTTACAAATTATAGACTTCCTTGATTTGACTGGTATAGCCTACATGATTTTGTTATTGTCACTGATTACCATAAAATAGTTGCATGAATTAATTAGATAATTTAATGTATTATAATTAAAAACAAATAGATTTTAACTAATTTTGTCTACCTGTACATTTTTAACTAAATACAAAGGTAAAGATATAACACATTTCAAATTGTTAGTGCCTGTTGTCCGGAGACACAGTTATGGCTGATCAAAATTATACACTATTGCTGCCACAGTATGGTAGCATAATATTTAGTCATTTTGTATGTTGTTTTGTTATTTACGAGTATAGTGTTTGGTAATACTGTGTTTACTGAATTGTTTATGTATGATTATACAAATTAATAATGACTGAAACAATCAAATGTGTAATGAAGACATCATTTAGCATCAATAACTATAGAAGAGATTAATCATGTTTAGCAGTAGAGTAAGAACAAGTGTTATTATTAGAAATGTGTTTTAATTATTTACATATAATTAGAGGCAGTTCTGTTTACTAATACAGCTTCATTTGCCTTAATTATCTATTGCTCAGTCTAAGTTCCACATAAGATAATTAAATAGTAGAAGTCTATTATTATTATCTAAAGAAAATATTATAATATTCATGATATTAGATATTACGTATGTACATGTATTTGAAGGCCAATAATCAAATAGGATTCAATTACTTTATTATTTGGTTGCAGCCACATTAATCATGAAGTATTTACATAATTATAGCTAAAATACAATAAATTTGGTATTATGGTTAATTTTGCTTGATAGAACCTAATTTTGTGTTTAACTAGCCAAGAGCTTAAGAGCCATAATAATTATCAATATTATAATTATTTCCATGAGATTTAGAAAAAAGCATATTCCATTATGTTATATTATTGATTATATGTGAGCTAAAATTGAAATTGTATTAATCTAGAAGTGTCATTGACCTGTGACTATAGACAAAAATGTATTTAGAACAATAAGCTTGTCATTTGATAACTCAATTTCATGTAAAAAGAAGTGTAAAATCGTATAAAAATACAACAAAAGACTGCCCCGAGTAGACAAAAGACACGATAATGATCTACTAAAAAGTTTTCAAGATATTTATCGGATATTTAGTGAACTGTTGCTATGTCAATATAAAAAACGTAGCATACTCGAACAGTATTATCGTTACTTGCTTTTTGAGGCCTTGGGCTTGTGCGAAGGCGTCGGGGAGTCGATACAACATGTCTTCCCGCGCTTGCATCCTATTAGAACAGCGACGCAACCGTGTTTGTATTTTTACACAAAATCAGTACAAAGTAACGAGTTGTAACACTTACCCGAGCCGGCCATGCTGGATATCCTTTAACTTTAGCAAATATAAAATCGCCAGATTTGTATTCTCTCACTTTTTTGCCCATTTTCAATGAACGCCGCTGCTATAATGTATTCTTGAAATTTTCTATCGCTTATTGCTTCCTAACAGAAACTGAAAACGAAATGTGATTGTACCGATACTTGAAATAAATTTAGAAGCACATTAGTTGTGGATAGTTTGTAATTATTTATGAAATTCGTATAGACGCTAAGATAATTAAATAACCTACAAAAATCTTACCGCGGCAACGGACTGACGGGAAAGAAATAAACATGGCGTTAGGTGGTGTTTCCGTATGAAATAAAATGTATTACTATATCAAAATATAATTATGAACTCTTTTGCAATTTTGTAATTAATATTGTATGTATTATAGATATTTACACAATATAAAAATTAAATGGAGTACGGATATAGGATTCTAAAATAATATATGAATGGGGTCGGTCTTGTCGGTCAATCGTAAATAATTGATTGACAGTTTGACACCAATGGCTATTTAGGTAGTATCGTCGATCATAAGGCCCTTGTTACGTTAAAGCCATGAAATTTATAATATAAACAATCAATGTAAGCTAAATTGTATTTTGCTCAATATATTGATTAGGTATTGGTCATCTTTGACTTATTATTTCTTATTGTAGTAAGGTGGACTGTTAAGTTGAATCGCAGAGCTGAATACACAGACAGAACTACAGAAGTAGGACAGAATATAAGTTTTTCACATTATTACTTCAATTATATCTAAATTATAGTTGATAAATAAGCAATATCTTTAACTCAACAGTAGTCTTAACTCGCGCTTCTACAAATAATTATTGTTCAGCAAAACGAATGGATCAATCTGAAGCAATTACTTAATGGAGCAATCTGGATCAATATCAATAAAATGCGGCAATTGTTTCGGCAATATTGTTATTAATTGCTCCATATATTCCGGAATATCGCCGACACAAATTGACGAAATTTATGACAATTTTTCCTATCTCACTTGCACTGCGCTGGCACAGTGAGTGGGCATACTGTATATTTTGTGAGTAGTGCAATACAATCAAAAAGTTTAATCACATATAATTCTTTTGTATGAATCCTTACTAGCAAGATATTGAAGAGTTAAGGCGATTTTTGTCGATGCATAAATTGGTTAACATATTGGTTTTCTGTTTCGCAAGTAATGGGCTAATTTAATTAAAAAAGGAAATTACATGTCGCTTCGGCACATTCTCGTAAAGATTTTGAATAGAATATAATCTAATTCAAACACAATAAAGGTTGTTTGCGTCTTTGCTCTACACATTGTATTTTTTTTAGCCTTTGTCTCATGACAATAAAAGTCCTACAAGCCACGGCTGCATGTAAAACATTATGTATAGCGAGTGATATTTTTCAACTAACTTGCTTGTGTTTAAAAGCATTGCCTAGGTTTTAGGATTTGCTTTATAACACTCAATATTGTTGTTGCCAAGATATTTCTCAAATTGATCCTTGCTGCCGTAGCCTTAAATTGCTTAATATTTTGTGACGTCACTATCGACCAATCTTGTTCAAAATTGAGACATTTTCATTGCCCGTGTTAGCGCACCTTTAGAAATGCATACTAGTATAACCAGTAGAAACATGTATGCATTTTAATTTTGATTCTCAAATTACTCGCTCTTATCTTGAGTCAACTTTCAGCTACGAATAATTTCTAATATAAATCATGTCATATGCATTTAACTTTATGTTTTGACAATGCAATTAACCATCCACCCACTTAACTCTATTGTCTATACGCAGATAGTAATATTTTCTACGTTTGCAACACAGTTACTATGAGTGGTCGTGTCAGACGGATGCTACGGGCGAGCATTTTCGCGTAAACTAATTGATTTCTTCTAATTAAATTATAGTGAATCATTGTGTAAGCGATGCAAGTGTGATGTGAGCCATGCGAATTAATATTGTGCAAACATATGAGCGAGAGACTTCAAAATAGGGGATGTAACAGGAAAACAAAAATGGCTTCAGGAGATACAGATCACATCGAAGTAATGGACAGTACGGCATCCAGAAAGTCGGAAACCGCGACTGGATCTGCGGACACGGAGGACGATGGTAGTGCATTGCTAAATCTAATAATACTACAACGCATTCCATTGTTATAATCCTATTGTAACAAGATAATTACGTTGTCATAGGGGACGATTTCTACAATGCTCATATCGTCCTATTTTCTTCCTTTACAGATCGTGACAAAAGTTCAATCGCTGAGAAAAATGCACCGTACGATGTAAGTGTAACTCTTATATGCTATTACCGTCACTATTTCATTCATAACCGCGTTATATGTTAGAAATGTTGTGGAGAAAGTGTTGATGAGATACACTGGTGATTATGAGTAATTAGTATTCAAGATTCATTAACAATTACGCGGTGAGAATCTGCTAGGTGACACAAATCATACTTATGCTACACTCGTTGCAATACTTGTAATACGACTTATATTATTTGTATGACACTTTTTTTATAAATATGTAGTTCCAGGTAACTGGTATATTGCCATAACAGTATGAATTTTATGAAAATACGTCAAGTATTTTCTGTGTAATAACACAACAAATCCAGTCATATTTATTTCTATTGTTTATAGTGTAAATATCACTATTACATCACTACCTAATGCTATTTTGGTATTGTATAAAAACTTAATAATTATTAGTTCAGTTGCTAAGTCTGATGAAAAGATAATAAAATCTATTGTGTCTTTACTGCCCACCTTTATAATTAGTTAAATGGTTTTAATCCTCCATTTTTTTGTCTCGCTCTTGAAAACCTATTATATGGGTAACAATTATTTAACAGATAACATAAAAAATATATTTCTTACCAGTTTTTGCTTACTGAATTATAACAATGTGGTGTTTTTTCTCTTTCAATCTTTGATGTATTGTTGCCAATACAATAGAGATGAACTAAACCTATACTCAAATAAACAACATCATTAAATAAACAGGAATGTATACCAAATGGCTTATACAATAATTATGCACATATATATTTTTCAGTATTGTTTTTGGACACTTCATAGACAATCATCACCAAACGCCACATAATTGCTTGGCCTACACTTGAGTCCAGTGCCCAGCCACAATACTTGGCTGTCCAGTTCCCAGATAACTGATGACATATTGTTTACTAGGGAGTCCTAAAAACATCCATGGTTTATGCTTTTGTAAAAGCATAATATTTAATAATACTGTTCCTCAAGCTGTGAATAAGATCAATTGTATACTTATGCATTACATGATTTATATCACATAAAACAGGTGTGAACACAGTCATGTATATCATGTCAGTATTTATATACCTTTTTGAAAGGCATTGTTTTAATATGATGATAAAGCATATTAAAATTGTATTTGCTGATTATTTATATATTGAGCATAGGAAATTGTTTCGTAAGGTTGAAATTTGGCATGCTTCAGATTAAATTTTATCTGAGTCATCCTAATATTTACTCATTAATCATCATTTGGATGCAAATGCCTAGATACAATACAACAACATTATATCTTAACCTATTGGGTTGGCACACCTGTGGCCAGACACAATGGATTTTTAATTATGACTAACTATTCTAAAACTTGACAGATTAATATGTTTACAGTAATAAACATTTTATATAATAGTCTACATAAAAAAAGCAATATTGTACACATAGCATGTTACTGTGGAATATTAAGGACTCCATGCTGGTTATTACTGGTATAAGAAATGCAGCATGATAAGGAAAAGACAACATTGCAACATATACCCAACTACCGCTTTTGGGCTCTCCTGTTACATTGTTTATAAATATTTTTTTCATCTAATGTAAACATGTGTTACTGTGCTAAATGCATAAGACAAAGATTACTGGTGACCTACTGACAAAGTAGTACCTCCTTAGAAACCATACAGGGACAAATCACAAGATTCTTTGGTTTTCTATAGGTTTAAGTGATGGCTTTGCCACTACCAGACCGCTGAATAAGCTGGTTATGGGTTCAATCCCCATATGGGTGTTCCACAAATAGTTTTTATTAGTCTGGGTGTTCTTTGCACTCATTGTTTCAATGTTCATAAAGTTTTCAGCAACACAGGAAATATACCAAGAAGGAGCGACGTCTTAAAAAAAAATTGTATTAATAAGAGCCCTTGTTTTAGTAAGGATTCTATGGTGCTGTCTTTGCCACTTAAAGGAGATTGGGTTTTAACACCCACATATTATATTATAACATTAATAATATTATATGATCATTCATTATCACCTTTTGTAATCTAATCATACAATGATAAATCCAATTAATATATTAATATGTTTGTATGGTGGCCTACCTGCTGCCGGTACATAAGTGATGTGGGTTTGAACCCTATGCGAGACAAATGTTTCTGAATTCCGCAAATAGTTGTTCTGTGTGGGTGTTTTCGTGTTTGTTGTTTGGATGTTTGTAAAGTGATAAATATTCTGGCAACAAAGACTTGTTGAAAGAAGAAAAAGAGCTGGAATTGGAAGAAGACTAATGTTTTTGTACTAGAGAGCATGAGCGGAGTTATTGCAAATATCAGCATCAGCTGATTATTAGTATTGTGTTGAATATACGCATTGGAAGTGCTCATAGCCAGTTGTACTCACTGATCGGTAAACGATTAGCGAGGTGAAACAACGTTGGGTGCGGTCTGTCTATAGATGGGTGACCACTTAGTGACATTTCATCTGAGCGTCTCCGTGCTTCGGAGGGCACGTAAAATGTCGGTCCCAGTTGTTGTCAAATTGACAGCAGTCGTTAAAGCCATGTCAGAGGCTTATGGGCAGCTTAAACAAATCTTGACATCAGGTTTCGGCCACTAAGCACACGAAAAGAAAGAAGAAAAAGAAGAAAGTATAACCACATTAATCAATGCTGATTTTATTGCAGTTTTTTGTTATGGTACTGGCAGCTCAAGAAGCAATTCATTCCATGTCGGTTTATGAATTGACTGGTTTGTAAACAAACATGACTCATCAGAGCATGTTTTTATGTGATTGGATTGGAATTTAATTTAATTACATATTGGTATATTTAATGTAATAATGCGTCAGCAGATAAAAAATATGATTAGGAAGTATTTTACATTAAAGGAGTCTGCCCACTACACCGTCTCATACCATGGCCGTGCTGGGAACGTATCAGACACGAAAAGCAACACGATACGCCCTGCTATAGGAACTGCTGGTCGGTGACGGAACGGTCTAGTGGGCATAGTTTTATACATTTCCTTACAAATATTTTTTTTTTGCCTGACACATTCCTAGCACGTTCATGCTATGAGACGGGGTAGAGACTCCTTAATAGATAAAGATACCGCTTAGTGAAATGTCTGTAAACAAAAATTCTCATAACGGATGAAGGTACTATAACGTTGTTAAAAATCACTTAAAGGTTAAAGGTTTTAAAAGGTTTATGTAAGAAAAAATAAGCTTCGGCATCATCTGATTTTACTGTCAGAAAATCAGCATCCCACTGCTGGGCACGGGCCTCTTAGCTGGCTCTCTTCGCACACTTCTCACATCTTTGAAAACATTATGGAGAACTCAGAAACAGACATGCGTCAGACAGAAATCCACACGATGTTTACCTTCACTGTTTAAACGAGCGTTAAGAATTATTTAATACGCACATAACGTCGAAAAGTCAGAGGTGCGTTTTGGTATCGAACTCGAAACCTCTGCGTAGCAGTCAAACAGTCTCATTAGGCTATATATCATTTGGATTACAATTTACTAGTACACTTAACCTCAAGCTAATCTGGAATGCTTGTGTTGGTACTGGGTAAATGTCTGTTGTACAATGGGTGGGTTTCGAACCCACGACCTCTCGATCACAAGTAGTAGTTTATAGATGAAATGGTCCTCATTGTCCTTTTCTTCCCCTGACAACGTGTATGCTAAATTTCATGATGACGACGTTAAAGCTTGATTGCGTAACTAACAGACTCACATTCGCATTTATAATATTAGTTAGGCTGATGTTTATATTGACGTAAAGCTATTGTATCTTTGTAAACCAGGCCTAAGTTCTATGTAATGTCCTATGGAAGTTAAGTTTTATGTAATAAGAAGTGGAATTATTACACACTTGGGCACAGTTCCAGACGCCGAGTGGCTAAAGACTTTTTATTGGCAGAAAATCTCAATCGAAGCCGGGACCTCACGGTCGACAGTTACGCATGCGCTGACGCCCACGCTACTGGGCAAGGAGGCAGTATTATTATTATGTTTGTTTCGTGTTATCTACAATCAATAATAATTTCTTTGCTTATCTCGATGATCTGTGGGTTTGTTGGTTTGCGGTCGGTCGTATGGTTCGACGACCAGGTTAGGCAATGTTAATATTTATTCAAATAAGCTCCTCTAATGGATGCCAGGTTCTAATGTCCCGCGTATTTAAAAAGAAAATATATTAGATAGCTTTTGCTCGCGGCTCCGCTCGCGTAAATGTAGATTAGGTTAGTAACAGTACTTGTCTGGATGAAAGGTACCCTATTTTCTTTTCTGATCCCCTGACAACGTGTATGCAAAATTTCATGACGATTGGTCAACATCAAACAAACTCACATTTACATTTATAATAATAGTTGAGATGTAAATCATTAAAAACATTAAAAACTTATATAAATTAAAACAAACCCACTTATTGTAATAAATATTTTATTAACTTCTGAGTCTTCTTCGAAGAGGTTAATGAAAACACTGTGTGGGTCTGTGTGTCTGTCTGTTAGTGACAAGCATAGCTCCGGAACCACTGGACCGATTGACTTGTAACTTGGTGTGCAGACACCTTGAGGTCATCCCTCGGTCGAGTTTGAATATGGGCCCTATGGGTCAAAATACCCCCGAGATATAGGGATCATAAGGTCAGGGGATATAACAGAGTGATTTGGAAGTCCAAGGGAGAGGCTTTTGCCCAGCAGTGGGACAATATAAAAAGCTGCTGGAGAAATAAAGGTCACATGAAGTCGAAGAGGCTGAATCCTGTGAAAAACCCATCTCGTTTTTTATTATACGAAGGGGTCCGGGTACGCGACCGGTAGACGAAGCTATTTTAGTCCTAACTTAAATATAGATGGGAAAGCGATAATATTATACTCCTCTGTCTACGCCTAACTCTATGAGATATTAAAACACATGTATTTAAATGCCATCCAACAATATACCTATATCTCGGTCTCTTTAATAAACTAGTATTTAATTTAGGGTTTTGTCTTACCAATGTGAAAACTTTGCATGTTTTCTCAGCGGAGTTAAATTGTAAAAAAAAAATACAAGGTTGTCGATCCAACAGACCATAGACAACCCCTTTTTTAAAAGCATCTCATTATGTAGGTAAGCCCCGTGGTTATGGCAACACCCCAAGATCATTCCGTTTTAAGAGAGGGGTGACTGTCTCCCAGTGACTCATAGATCTATTACTTACATACGTGTGTTATCGAACAAACGCTATCTCGCTCCCACTATAGCTTATAAATCTGGTTACGAACTGGTAGAAGGAAGACAGATAGATGTGTTTTGGGTTCGCTTAATGCAGATTTGCAATACATAAAATACTTATAACTTAATTTATAGTCTTGTCAAATGTTCAATGAGTGACGTCACTAATTAATTGACAGAGATTTTCTGGATAATTGTATTGCTTCAATTAGAGATATAACTTTTTTTACAGTTTACATATAATAATATGTTACAAATGTAGTAATGTCCGTGGAAAAGATTAATTTGGATTCGAAACCAACAATTAAATATACTTTATCATGTATATTTTTTTGTTAGTTTCGAATCCAAATTAATTAAGACCCGCGACTGAGTTCGCATTTTGGGTTCTGTACCCAAATGGTGCCAACGTGACCCTATTACTAATGCCTCTGCTATCCATCCGTCTGTCTGTCTCAGGGCTGTATCATATGCACCGTAATATGTAGAGAATTGAAATATTCACAGGGTGTGTTTTTCTTTTGTCGCTTTTATATTTTTTCGACGGTACGCACCCTTCTGTACGAGCCCAAGTCGTACTTGACCGGCTTTTTTTATACGATTTTTGTAATCGCAAGTCCAATGTCCTTCCTTAGTTCAAGCTATCTCCACAGCAAACTATATGATAAACGGGTATGCGTTTCACCCGTAAATTCGTCTATCGTGAGGGTACATTACAATCATTTAAACAACAGACGCACTGAACATTCAAACTGAACAATTCAATATAATATTTTATATTCTATCACATACACACAACACCATCTAGCCCAAACTAAGCAGAGCTTGTACTATGGGTACTAGACAATGGATAAACATACATATATACTTATTTTTTCGTAAATACATACATACAGACCAAGACAAACATCCATGTTCATGCACACAAATGTTTGACTTGCGCGGGAATCGAACCCGCGATCTCAGGCGTGGCTGTCGGTTATACTACGCCATCGAGGCCGACATCAATATAAGAGTTGTTATTGTTGCTGCCAGCGCAAGAGGCAAAGATCGAACTGATCCCTGATGTCTCATTTCCTCAAGGACTCTGAAGAGCCTTTTTATTGTAAGAATATAATTGATGGCTGCACGGTTTGCTTAGTGGTATAAGCGGCTCGCTACTGGCACTGTGCCGTGTGTTGTGGGTTCGATCATCTTACGGGATAAAAATTTGCGTGACCCACAAATAGTCGTTCCAAGTTTGGGTATTGATTGTAATTGTTGTTTGACTGTTTGTAAATTCCCCACGGCACAGGATTTGCAGCAAGGGCACGAGGAGTCTCTTTAAAAAAATATAAGGCCAAATTTCAGATGTAAATGTAGATACCATCATATTATCCTAACTTATATTTAATACAAATGTGACTTTGTTACGCTTTCCCGCCTTATACGTTGACAAGTTACAGAAAAGGACTTTCAACCAGAAAAATAGTACTGTCCTCTTGAAAAATTGCTAGCTTTGTATAAATTGTGCATTTATGATAGAAGTTTATGACAGTACATTTTCTTGATTACCCTTTCCCAATGGCGACTCCTCTACAGCCAGTATACAGCCTATATAAAAAGTATATGTGGAAAAGTTATACAAAGCTGGCAACCGTCCAGTAGGTACTGTGAGAATGCGTCTGTGGATTTGTTTCCATTGTAATCATGGAATATCACGCCTTTATAACTATAAAGGTTAGGCAGAAATGTGAAACAGACAAATTTCGTATTTAAACAAGTGAGAAACGGCAATGAATTGCCGTATCTCAGGGTTCGAAAAAATGGTATCACGTGACCTTGAGGTCAGAGGTTAAAGGTCATAGTCATTTTGGGGTATATTAACTATGCTAACTCGAATGGCGTTGACCGCGAGTCTCTAGCTCTTACGGTTGTTGAGTTCAACTCAACTCAGTTGTATAACAGACAGACGGACAAAGCTGTTGTATAAGAGTTTTTACGAACTGTAAAAGGACGTCTCCTTTGAAATTGAAGTTGCGGTTTTTATCGCGTTGTTGTTTTATTACTACAAAATTTTTGAACTTTTAAACTACTACTGTTAAACTTTATTAATAATTTTATTAAGCTGTTAAAATTTCGTAACTTCGTACTAGATTTTGTCCACGGCTTCGTTTGCGTTAATGTTGGTAACAGAACTTATTCTGGATGAGCCTACTATTTATTATTACCCTATATCCTTTTCTGTTCCCCTAACAACTAATAAACGAAATTTCATGATGATCGGTCGAGTAGTTAAGACTGCGCCGAGCGAAATGTGCCAAAACAGGCGATAAGTGAATAAAATCAACACTTTTTGTTTAATACAAACATAAAATATACATTTACCATAACAATGAATATGTTTACATTTACTCCGTGTCTTCTTCTCCCTAGCATTTTTTATTCCCAAGTCACTTGGGGTCGGCTTTTCTAGTCTAACCGGATTTGACTGGATATCAGTTTTTACACGGAGCGGCTGCCACCTAACCTCCGCAACCCGAAGGCTAACGATACCCTAAGGCTAGACCAGTGTCAGGATATTAGAGTGTACTGACTTTCCCAATAACGACTGCCATAGATGTTCATGGCAGCCGGGAACGACGGCTTAACGTGCTCTCTGAGGCACGGAGCAGGCGATAATTGTCAATCAATACGCACATAATTTCGAAAAGTCATATAATTTCCGTAAATCAGAGGGGCGCGACGTGGGTTCAAACCCGAGACCCTCTGTATTGCAGTCTGTTGATCTCCCCACTGAGTTATCGCTGCTCTTATTAGTTAGGATAGTGCAGAGGTGTGCTTTACATCCCTTTTTTAATGTTTTCGTTGATGTGATTAACGTGTTGTTACGATTCTGTCTTAAAGTCCGTTGTTTCAATGTTTGCAGCGACATGACACCGCAACACAGGGTTTATTCATGGTGCAGAAGTAATTTTTATTTTATTTATTAATATTCTTTTGACATCAGTCAAAGTTGAAATCATTTGACGATGCAGGAGGTGTAATGTCTTAAGTGGACGCCTCGCTATTGCCAGTGGGCTGAATGTTGTAGGTTCCATCCCAACAGGAGATAAATATTTGTGTGGTCCACAAATTGTTACATGCAAATCATGCTATTGGTAACATCTTGTAATGTATTTTCGGCCAACAGAGACCCGAGACCCTCTGGGTTCGAATCCACGTCGCGCACCTCTTGACTTTCGGAAGTTATATGACTTTTCGAAATATGTGCGTATTGATTGATATTATCGCCTGCTCCGTGCCTCGGAGAGCACGTTAAGCCGTCGGTCTCGGCTGCCATGAACATCTAGGGCAGTCGTTATTGGGAGAGTGTCGACACAAAATATCCCACTGGGTCGAAGTGTCGCCAGTCGGCACTGACTGGCCCCCACATAAGATAAGATAAGATCCTAACTAATATTTTAAATGCGAATTTCAGTTTGTTTGTTTGTTTGTTACGCTTTCACGCCTTAATTACTAGAGCGATCATGATGCAATTTCCCATATACGTTGTCAGGGAAACAGAAAAGGACAAAGTACCTTACGCCCAGAATAAGGTACTGTTACGAATCTAACCTAACCTACATTTACGCGAGTGAATCCGCGGCTCAACAATACAGACTACTCTGTTAGCTTACCATGGCTATGTAGGCTCAGTCCTAAGATATGGCCTTATACTGTGGGGCAATTCCCCTGAAGCTAATAGATGTGTTATTGACCAAAAGAGATATGTAAGAGCCGTTGTCGGTATTCATGCAAACCACATTTTAAAACATTAGGAATACTGCTTTTGACCTGTATGTATATTCTTGAGATTTCTGTTTTTGTTAAAACCTGCCCATACCTTTTCACCAAGGCCATGGATAAGTATCCGAGAAACACTAGGCATCCTAATAGATTATTTCTAGGGTCCATTCCGAGAACTGCAATGTATAAAAATAATTGTTACTGTATGTGCATAACTATATATAACACAGTTCCAGAATGTTTTAAAAACTTACCTCTTTTTCGTTTTAAGAAACACCTTAAGACATGGCTACTAGAAAGGTCATACTATTCCCTTAAGGAGATTCTACATTAAATAATTTATTATATGATAATATATTACAAAATGAATTTAAATAACATACTTACATACATACATAGATTCACGCCTGTTTCCCAGAGACAGAGGCAGAGACTACGGATTTCCATTTGCTACGATCCTGACACACTTCTCTGGCTTCATTCACATTCCTCATACACGTCGGTTCAAGGTGCTCTTAACCTGGCCTTTGTCCAGAACGCCTGCGATCTGATCGAGAAACGTTCGCCTAGGTCTTCCTCTTGCGACTGTTCCATTCACACTAGCCTTATAAACTTTCTTAGTCAGTCTTTCCTCGTCCATTCTTTCTACATGCCCAAACCAGCTTAATATCCCCTTTTCTATTCTTGTCTCTATATCCACTTTATATGATAATATATTACAAAATGATTTTTTAATAACAATGTCAATAATTTAATTTAATTATCATACCTATGCAATAATTAGACTTATTTTAAAAATGTAAAACATTTCGCATGCCGCATTGTGACTAAATGGAAGAGCTAAATGTATCAATTCTCCGACATCCATGAATGTACTTCATTTTCTGTGAAATAAATATCATTTATCATTGAAATTAAACTGCTATATACGGATTTTATCGCGTTGTTTATTTGACACTTCCCGTGACCATGGCTGCTGAAAAGCAACCGAAACGTCGGGGAAAGTGTAAAAGTAAAAATAAATTAAATCTAAATAGTTTAATAATAATTTAATTAGCTTAAAAATTAGTAAAGTTTAATAGTAGTAGTAGTGAAACAATTTTCAAAATTTTGTAATAAAGTGTCAAATAAACAACGCGATAAAATCCGTATATAGCAGTTTAATTTCAATGAATAATATTCGCGTAAATAGAAGACAATATTATGTATATCATTTATCATTTAGTATTTTATTTATTTAGAATATTTTTAATATGTGTGAAAGAAGTACAGCTCTGCCTATCTTTTCGAGGATATAGGCTTGACACTATGTACATAATATATTTAAAACTTTCTGGCATCAACGGCTTCCTACCAAGAAAAATCTATCTGGTCGGAAAAACTTTCCTTGAGTTAAAGGAACATTAGACTTTACCCCTTCTCACAAAGATTAATCCCTCAGCAACGTTTAATTAAACAGCATTCTATTTTCATTTAATTATTGTTCACTCTAAGCGTTATTTAATTAAACAAACGTTTTGTATTAAGACTTCGTGTGAGGGCGCACGCTCTGTCGCTTTTAGGCAAAACGACACCCTCTATGGAATTGCTTTTAGTTACTGACGTGTGACGACACAGGTTTGTAGCGCTGTCTTTGTCTTATCTTAAATATTAGAATTACAATAACTACCAAAGTTTACAAAGCTTTCTAATTTCGTTTTCACTGTTCGACATTTTAGAACTTTTTAGGGTGACAATGGGACCATACTACTAAGTCTTCGGCGTTCGTCCTTCTGTGTATCTGTCAGTAGGCTGTATCTCAGGAACCGTAATAGGTAGGTAGAGAGTTGAAATTCACAAATTGTGTATTTCTATTGCGGCTATAACAACAAATATATAAAAACCGCCAAGTGCGAGTCGGGGTCTTGTACGATGGTATGGAACCTTCGTTTGCAAATCCGGCTTTTCTTTTTATAATATTAGTATAGACATCGGTTTTTTTATTTTATTTTTTTATTTAAAGATACTAGCAATATGGGTTTTAAATTACTAGTACTCTTGTTAACCCCTCTAGCTAAACTGGAATGCTTGTGTTAGGAGTGGGTTAGGAGTGGGAGTCGGTAGTGCAATGGTTGGTAGTCGAACCTGGGACTTCTCGATCGCAAGTCCAATGACTTATCCATTAGGCTACCGCTGCGTGTTTGTTTATCGAATATGACAAATAAGCAGACTATACTACCTCAGTCAGCTACCCCAGTTTGAACAGCCTACCCCACCTCTTAATCTGCCAAGTCTTAGAATACCAAACATACCTAATTGAAAGCTATAGTGTCTGGCCGCCGGTGTGCCGCTGCGTCTCAAAAGGTTAAGCAGTAACAATCGTATGTGCTGATAAAACACCATTAAAACGTCGTATGTTTTATGTCAATATCACGAAAAACAATTACGCACATTCACAATTGTAGACAATACAAGGATTTTTAGATATACTCGTGATGATGCTGATAGCATTGTGGGAAATGACCTCCTGTGATGCTATTGTAAGCGAAGTATGGTGTGTGGATGTGTATAATCAAGTTATGAATGGTACTTGACGCATACTTAGGTTCATGCCTGTATATTGCCTCTGCTTCCTCCATAAGGGTAAGCAGAGGCAACAATTAGATACCTATCCACAGGTGAAGATACCCTTTTTTGGTTTCTTCTTTTCGTATGGTTAGTGGCCAACCTGTTTTCAAAATTTGTTCAAGCCGCCCGTAGACCTCTGACATGGCTTAACGACTGCTGTCAATTTGACAACAACCTGGATCGACTTTTTACGTGCCCTCTGAAGCACGGAGACGCTCAGATGAAATACCACTAAGCGGTCACCCATCTATAGACTGACCGCACCCAACGTTGCTTAACCTCGCTAATCGTTCACCGATCAGTGAGTGCAACTGGCTTTGAGCGCCTTTTTTGCTCAAATGTGCTTTTACATACAAATTATCCTGCCAATTGTTTGAATGCTACTTAGCCACTTTTCTTCAACCGGGTGTCGACCTGAGACTACATGCACAGAAGTCGTATTCACTAGCGCTGCGCCACCAAGATAGTAGAATATTTGAAATTACCACTTTCAAATACCTATAATACTGCCTCAATGCCTATTGTCGTGATATGATTCGTTCTTTTAGGATGTAGGGTTATACGTGTCACACAGATTTATAAAGAGTTGGCCTTCTTACGAACTTTCGAGATTCTAGGTCATCGGGGAGTCAAACACCTATCTTTTAGACTTTAATTGTCTTTCAGTACGTCAGTAAATATAAAAACCTGCCACGGTGGTGCGGCGGTAGTAAATGCAACTGTTGTGCTTGAGGTCTAAGGTTTAAATACCGGGCCAGCAAAATATTATTTGATTTTTCTGTTAAGTAATTCACAATAGCAGACCGGAGTTAGGAAGCGTGGTGTTGTACACCCCCGACTGTTGCAAAGCACGTTAAGCCGTTAGTTCTACGCTTGATCTCTCTCCAGTCTTGTCGGATAACTGCCCCAGCGTACAATGAGCGTTAGGTAATAGGGAGTGCGCTTGTGTTTGCGTACACAGTCGTGCATTATAATATCATTTACACAGATGGCGTGTCGCCGTTAAGGTTGGCTGCCGTAACCGAAATTCAACCAGGAGAACCTTACAAAAATAACTTGTTCTGCGATCTGTCTATTCGTTTTATTCTCCCTCAGAGTAGATTAAATGGATCTGTAGTCTACGGTCTACCTACGGTGTAAAGTACTATACACACCATTACCATAGAACCTTTACGGCATCACGAGATCTTAGAGCCTCGGGCAGTAAAACACCTACGATATTAATTTTCTTTTATTAAATTAATCTTCTGCACTAGGAATAATGTATGTGTCATGGGGAACTTTACAAACAATCAAACAACGTACAAAGGAAGAACGTAGATTCTGTAAAAATGTTTGCGGATTACACGAATTTGTGTTCCGTGCCGGGAACAAAAACCTGGCGTTGTGGAATTGACAAGGCAACCACTTAATACACTGGGGATGGGCTTCTTCTCATAGTGGGATAGGGTTAGGTCCACCACTGGCTGGTCCCACGTGGGACGGCATACTTAACATATCTTCAAGAACAATGTTTTAGATATGCAGACTACCTCACGTTCACCGTTAAAGCGAGCGTTATATAACTAATTATTACGCACATTACTTCGAAACGTCAGAGGTGCGTGCCTTAAGATCGAACTCGAGACCTCTGCGTGGCAATCTAAACATCTCACAGGTACTAGGCTGTCGCCGCTTAAAAGAAAAATTCGTGAAATTAATTTCGGCTTGTTATCTTAAGGCGATCGTGGGAGAAATGGTTTTGACTGACAGATGGACATCAAAGTGATGCTATAAAGGTTCTGTTTAATACCTTTAGGCTATGCGCAAGGTTCATTTTATGAAATCAGTACCTATCTACCTCTGCACGTATTTTCAAAACGAAAAGGAATATCACCCGTTTGTTTTGCAAAAATAAAGATAATACCCGCACTAGGAATATTTCCTGCGGGGGGATATAACAAACATTAAAAAAAACGGACACATATAACATCCAAACACGGAACAACTATTTGTGGAACGCACACATTTTCCGGTATCGAACACTACTCAGCGCGGCGGCAGTTCCACTTATACCACTATGCTATCTGTGCAGACAATTGCGTCGAAACCGCAAAAGTATTATAGTTTAACCATGAAGTGAGTTTTTGTTACTGCTTATTAAAAACATGTTTGTCTGGACCTTAGCATAAGAAAATATTATACAGTACTCTCTCTGATAAATGATTATTTATTTATTATGCTACACAACATATACAACATCTTGCAAATATTCAAAAATGAAAAAGTATATTGATAATACAAATGCTCATATAGCTACTAAACAAAAAAAAAAAGAAAATCACTTTGCAAACAGCAGAGGAAGGTACTGAACTGTTTTGTATTTGCCTATTTCTATAAACTAGATAAAAATATCTACATAGGCGGACCGTATAAAGCGTTTACAGTCTACCTACAGTATTACTTGGATAACAACATAAATCTATATAATACACAATGTCTAAGAAAATACTCGCGTTACGTAATACACGAACAATGTTAGATCTAGGCGTTACTTTTATAGGAAGTACTGAAGATATAAAAATCTGGTGAAATATAGCCACCTTACTTTATGGTAAGATTTTATGATTAAGTATAAACAACGCCTGCATGTTACGATGCCTAACGTTACTTAAATTATCGCCAGGAATTCTTCATCGGCTACCCACCTTAGCATATAATAGAAGAGTTTTCCTTATTTTATCAAACGTATAGCTTTTGACCGCGGCTTCGTACGCGTGGTATTCGGAAGAGTACCTATCTATATTTTCTTTCTTAATACTCTACTTATAGACGGCGTATCAATATGAAACATGCATCAGATTTTAAGTTAGACTTCCAACAATACAACTGTGAAAACCGCATTTAATATTGGCTTGTGCTAAGTGTTTGCGTGATGCGAGTACAAACATGCCAACATACAAAAAAAATATAAATAATTGTTTTGCTTTCTATAGTTCTTATAAAGCAGCAAAATCAGCGATAGCTCAGTGGGGAGACCAATAGACTGCAATGCAGAGGGTCTCGGGTTTGAACCCACGTCGCGCACCTCTAACTTTTGGAAGTTATATGACTTTTCGAAATTATGTGCGTATTGATTAACAATTATCGCCTGCTCCGTGCCTCGGAGAGCACGTTAAGCCGTTGGTCCCGGCTGCCATAAACATCTATAGCAGTCGTTATTGGGAAAGTCAGTACTCTCTAATATCCTGACACTGGTCTAGCCTTAGGGTATCGTTAGCCTTCGGGATGCGGAGGTCAGGTGGCAGCCGCTCCGTGTAAAAACTGATATTCAGTCAAATCCGGTTAGACCAGAAAAGCCGACCCCAAGTGACTTGGGAATAATAAAGGCTAAGAGAGAAGAAGCTCTTATAAAGACCTCTCACATAATTACTCTTAAATATCTTCTATGTACATACATTGACCAGTTGCAATTTTATGATGATGATTTTATAATAGAATTTTTTTTAGAGCAGCGCTAGCTCAGTGGGGAGTCCAACAGACTGCAATGCAGTGGGTCTCGGGTTTGAACCCACGTCGCGCACCTCTGACTGACCGTGCTTCGGAGAGCACGTTAAGCCGTCGGTCCCGGCTGCCATGAACATCTGTGGCAGTCGTTATTGGGAGAGTGTCGAAACAAAAGATCCCACTGGGTCGAAATGTCGCCGGTCTGCACTGACTGCCCCCACATAAGATAAGATAAGATAAACAATAGCTTAGTTTAATACATTCAAAATTTAGGTAATAATAGTGTTTTTTAAAATAATCAATGCGGAGAAACCGTATATAGTAGTTCAATTGCATTTTACAACACTCGCGTAAGACAATATATTTACTTGATATTATAGAAGGATTTTTTCAGTTGTTAAAAGCTATAGAAATAAACCTGTTTTTTGCGGCCAGTTACATCATGGTTTTGTAATTATTATATATTGATACTAAATCGTCGGTATAACTAATTTCTCGCTCTATATGCAGTGACGTTACCTTCCGTGTATGCGACTGCATATAGAAATATCATAATAAAATTTTGTTCAGGAATTATTATTATTAGTTATATTTTGCCTAATAGTAGCCGTAATTATTAAGCAATTATCCATAGTATCGGCAATTAAATTTAAAATTAATTACAAATCAAATGCTTTTTCCAATTAAGCCATTAATGATATAATAGCACGTTTTAATCAATCTATGTGTTGAATGTAATGGAACCATAACAGAGCAGACTCACGCCTGGATATAAATAGGTAGGCAGTATTACATCCACATAGTGCCAGCAATATTTTAAATCCTTTTATTATTGTGAGCCTAGTGGGAGACCGTTGGCTCCCACGCAGAGGTCTTGAGTTCTATCGTAAGGCGCATCTCTGACTTTCTGGAGAGATGTGCGAATTAAATAGTTAATTATCGCTTGCTTTAACGGTGAGAAAACCAAGTCGGCAAGTCTGAGAGTTCGCTATGACGTTCTCGAAGATAAGTGAAGTATGCCAACACGCATTGAGCCATCGTGGTGGATTATGGCGTTACCCTTCCAACACGGAGAAGACGCCTGTGCCCAGCAGTGGGACAGTTTGCTACAGAGCTGATGTTATTACATAAGTGGGTTAGACATATTTCCAGACAGTATCGTACCGTTATTTTTAAGCAAGCGGAACAGCAGTACTGAATACGACTTCTGGGCTTGAGATCTTGGTTACGATGATCGGGTTGCGTAGTCTTATTGTTTTTTCCATGAGTAGTACCACGTAATTTGGTTCTATGCCCAGTAGGCGGCAATAGTCTCGCTATCTACTAATTAGGATCTAAATCCAAGGCGAAGAAAAGTTAAGGTAATGTATCTCTATCAATCTCTTCGGGGATATAGGTGTGATAAGTATTGCCAGGCCTCCGCTTAAAGCCGGACACAGTCAGGCTTTTTAGTTGCGTGTGCGGCGTAATAAGTCGGTGTATATACCTACTGTCTGACCTTTGTTAGGCTTTTTAAATATAACCATTTTCCTTTTACATTTGTCATGTGTTGGTTTCCGCTTCGCCCACCTCACCGTGTATCGCTAGCGCACTGACTATGACTAGCACTGTCCTCCCCTAAAAAATTGTCGTGTTATACCAAGAGTAAAAAATTAAAGGGGACTTTTTATCCAAATGTCCGGCTTAACTGGCGGGTTTGTCCGGCTTTTCGGTTTTAAGACCAGACTAACATATAACCCTTGATGTGAGACTGTGTGTATCTATTTTTTAAGTTCAGCATTACCTTTCCTAAGTTCTGAAGCACACAAAAACTAAACACAATTTTGACAGTATACTCTACATCATTCTATCACCTACATTTTATTTATAGCCATGGACGCCTACGCGACATCGCTCCTAACATCAAAATTGGGCAGGGTCATTGCCCTCGTGTGGCTCGAACAATATAATGTCTGGCCACTTATGTTATGAATCGTTATACTAGGATATAGCCAGTCTGTTTCACTCCCCAGTTCAGGTTTTGAGGCGAAGAAAATCGAAAACTTTATAATGCATATAGCGTTAATCATTGTATATGCAACGCAGAGGTCTCGATTTTTATTCTAAAGCATGCATCCTTTTTTCCAATTTATGTGTGTACTATACAGATAATAATGGCTGGCTATAACGGTGTAGGAAAACATTGTGAATAAACCTGCATGTCTGAGAGTTCTTCAAAATGTTATCGAAAATGAGTGAAGTTTGCCAACTTGCATTGCGTTAACGTGGTGGATTATGGCTTAACTATTCTCATGCTAGGAAGAGACTTGTGCTCAGCTGTAAATAGATAGGAGTCGTTTGTAGGACTGCTTAGAAATAAGGCTGATATTATTTATTTCTCTTCCACGGACATTTACCTAGAAGATTAGGGACCTCTGCCAACCCGTACTGTCCTAGCATGGTGGATTGTTACTTAACCTTTCTCATACTGAGATAATGCCCGTTCGTTAACCCTATTTATAAACAGTGGACAGTTTATAAATAGGGCTGTTATTAATAAGGTACAGTCGCCAAATTTCGTTCCCGTACCTAATTTCGTACCCTCCTTTTTTATTATCTTCCAATTACCGCAACCTTGTTTTGACGAACCGGATCAAAAGTTATTTATCTCGGTAGGCTATTCCAAAAAAGTGGAAATAGAAAGTCGCTTCTACAGCAAAATTAAAAAAAAAATAAAAACTGTTCAACGTCAGTTTTGGATTCAAATATTAATAAACTCGGTTAAATGTATGGATGTTTGACTTATTTAAACGAAAGTTTTGTTAGAATGAACGTTATTAGGTACATATATCTTATGTGGGGGCCAGTCAGTGCAGACCGGCGACACTTCGACCCAGTGGGATCTTTTGTGTCTTAGGTACATATAACTACAAACGATAGAAAAAATTTAAGGTTATGACATGTGTTTTTTATTGGATGGATGTTTTATTTTAACTAATAGCAGATTCCTAATATCGTCTCCCTACTTGCACTCACTACATAGACCTTCTTCAACAGATGCAAACAACACAAAATGTTTGTTAAATGGCGTCTTATCACTTTCGGACTACACGAGGTCAAGACCAACAACAACTCCATTATCACGATCAGGAAACTCTTCATCCTCATTTATAGTTCCAGCAGATGTGCAGCTTGTTCTAATTATTAAAACACCTTCAAACTCAGCTAGACGGGCAAAGCCATGGTGCCTGGCATGGCCTTACCGCATCAACAAGAAATTATGGATGCAGAAAAAAAGCGGCAGGAGATAGCCCGTCCGGGGGGATTAAATTAGGAGACCAAAGAAATTTGTGGAATTTCTACTTTATTGTTAAAACTAAGGTAAAATACCCAGTAGATGACACCTTAATGATTTATTAGTATGTTTATAGACATAGTTTGGTATTAAATCATCTTAGAGGGAACTTCTTATCGGTAAAAGTTGCGCAAATTATTCCCCTTCCAAAATGTGACAAGAATTGTAGCAATAAAACTAATGTGTGTGCTAAGTTATTTTTTAATAAAATAAAGGTACTATGCTAGTAGTTGACACCTAGTGAAAACAAATTTCTTTAGTAGTTGACACTTTTTATTTTCAGTAGTTGACACAGGTAAGCTTAGATTAAAATGTACACAAAAAAGAAATTTAATGAAAGTGGAAGATAAATGTAATGACAAAAAGAAAAATGTAATGTAGCGAAGAGTACTTCACCACTCTTTCCTGTACCTAATTCAGCGTTTTGTATCAAAACTTCCATAAAAATTCTAATTCAGGGACCGAGTACACATTTCTCGTCTGACTCATTTTTAGTGGCTCATTGATATGGTACAACACGTATTCCCATTTATAGTCCAATTGATCCACTTTTTGAGGCCATTTCCAAAGTCTCCCACATTTCTGCATTGCCGAAATAGAAGCAGCATTTTTGGAAACATTAGTAATAACCCCTGGAAATAACTCTTCTTCGTAGGAAAATACTACATACTCTCCTACCTTTCTCTGTACTGGATTTTTAAGATTGTTTTTTTGTATGTTTTCTCCATCGCTCACATTTTGAAACTCACTTTCACTGTCAAGAGAAATACCATCAGTTGAGTCAGAACTATCGTCAAAATGAAGCACCCTTTTTTCAGTCTTTTTCTTACGATTCTGAATCTTCCCTTTTTTTGTGATTTCGTTTTCTTCTTTTTTCTTTTGTCTTTGGGCAACACGTTCCATTTTTATTTTTTCTAATTCTTCCTTTTTTGCTAACTTCTTTTTAAAGTATTCTTGACACAGGTGTCCCGAAACTATAGCGGGCATTCTTTCTTTTGTAGGTCGTTTTCTTTCTGGTTCTTCTCTATCTTTCTTGTAATAAAAATGTCTTTTGAAGGGGCTGGGGATTTCCGCGGACACTGAAGAAGGTCCAGCTTGGCAAAGGTTCATACCATTTCCAGGAGATTCTTCATAAACCGTAGAAGTGTTGTTTTCAGATGGCAGGTTGTTATCTTCTGTGGTTTGGTTATTGCTCTCGTTGATGCCACTACAAGCGAGCGGCGTTATACCGCTCGCTTCTGTTGATAACAGATTTATATCTTCACTGCTTTCTTTGGCAGGTTCGTTGATAACAATAGAGGCATTTAGCAAACCACTTTCTATTTCTAGTTTTGTATTTTGCCACAATTCAAACAGTCACACATCTTTTTCATCCAACGCATTTTTATCTCCGTTGCGAAATATAATAAGCTTGCTTTGTGGAATACTTTGATTGAGAAACCGAAGCCCCTCTTTTAAAAATCTTTTACGTTCCTCAACATTTGTGAGTTGATCGTCTACATTGTTTAATGGGACAGTGACAATTTCTGGGTTCCACGGAAATAGCCCACATTTCCTGAAACCATTTTCAAAGATTGTTGCGTTCAGTGAAGTGTCGATAACTTCTTTCAGAAGTTTTGGAAAATCTTTTTTCTTTAAGATTGGAGCTTCCAAATTAGATAATCTCCATTCGTGTACCCTTTTTTTCCAATGGTCTTTCAGAGTCCTAAAAACCGCAACATCCATAGGCTGTAATAGATGTGTTGCATTGGGGTACAGGGCAATGAGGATAATCCCATTTTTTTCGCAAACCTGACCCACTTGTAAACTCAAGTGCGACACATGCCCATCCACGAAAAGAATGACCGGCAAAGGATTTTTTTCTTTCTCCAGCCAAGGATGGAAAATGTCAGCTATAAATTCGAAAAACGCCTCGCAAGTCATCCAACCAGAATCTGTTTTTCCCAGACCCCATTCTGGAGGGAAATTCTGCGCAATTTCCTGTGGAATTCTTTTATACTTAAACAAAACTGTTGGAGGAGGTACAGCACCAGATGCGCTACCTGTCACAAGGACTGTTAGGCATTCTTTCTCATCTGGATTGACCTGCTGGTATACTGTCTTGTCCCCCTTTTTTGCTAGTACCTTACCACCCTTCGGATTTAGAAAAAAAGCAGTTTCATCTGTATTAAAGATCCTTCTTGGATCTTGTAAGATTTCTTTTTGTTGATTCTGATCTAAGAATTCCTCTACCTCCTTAAACCAATCTAAAATGTGCTCCTTGGATATTACAGCTCTTGATCTAGTAAGGTTTTGGGACATGCGAACAGATATTTCAGGATTCCTCTTCATGAATCCTTTCATCCACGATTTTCCTGGGCAATTGTCATTAAACGGGTTTGGTCTTTTTAATTCTTTTAAGAGACGCTGCACACTAAAGACAACCTCCTTCATAGTGACAGGGAATCCCGCACGGGCCATTCCAAAAATCCAATCTACGATAGTTTTTTCCTCTGTTCTACTCAATACGGCCGGTGGACCCATTTTTCTGAAAAAATAAAATTAGTAAGTAACAACACTGTTATTTTATTGTCGTACTTACAGCTAAATTTAGGGTAAAAATCACTCACTTGATCTATTTAAAACTCTTACCGGTCCATCGGGTGTTTTCCTTCAACCTTGTACTTCAAAGTAACCCTTGGCACGTTAAACTTTTTTGCAGCAGTTTTATACGGAGTTTTATGTAAACGCACATCTTCTACAGCCGCTTCCATAGCCTCTTTTGTATAATTCCTAAAATTTCCTTTTGTCGGTGGCATCTAAAATCGAAATAAAATATAATTCAGTAGTTGACACTTTTAGCTCCAATAGTTGACACCTCCTGTCAACTACTACACAAAAAAGTTCTCAATTATTTTAGAAGGTCTCATAGAGTAATTTAACTTATAAGCAGTTAAATAACAATAAATAAAACAGTATTAACCAATAATGTTAAAATCCATTAGTTGACACCCTCCATGTCAACTACTCAAATCTATGTAATTTCAAGTTCCAGTAAATGACATGACGCCATGTGAATAATATTTTTTATTGTATGACATTTTAAATAATACATATTACGTTTCAAACTCTAATTATAATGAATTAATTAATATTGTGTTAAAATTGTAAAATAATACTTACCTTTCCAACATTAATCTCTCGGCTTGCTCTAAACAAACTGCACAAGAAAATAACAATAAAAATGGCGCGAAGCGTGCGGTTGTAATTAGTCGAACGCGCGGTAACTAGCGATGTTGTTTATGACGCCACGTTAGTTTGTATTTGTGTCGCTAGATGTCTATACTATATCTCAGAACCATCTCGATCTTTAGCTTCCTTTTGTTTTCTTAATATTTAATTTTCTTCGTCAAAGTGTCAACTATTGGTGCAGTGTCAATTATTGGTGGTTTTACCTTATATTTACAAAATTTGTAATTAGTATTTGTAATGTAAGAAAGTTAATGAGTTTTTTATCATTCTTAAGAATAAAGGAGTATTGTACCTAATGTTTGACGTTTTACTTATCATTTTACCTGTAATATTTTTTTCCTACAAATTTTTTACCAAAGGGGACGATATTTGGCTACTGTACCTTATTATTATATTTCTTTACACGGATACTTTCTGTCAATGTTTGTTAGAAAAATACCCGGCCCTTTGGTAGAGTTTTACGGAGACATAGGTGTTACATGGCCCATCGAAAGTTATAGTTCTAGACTGGGACGGGATACCAACGGCACAAGGCTCGGTAGGTGCAGGATTGTTGCTATATTATTGAATCTAATATAGCTGGGCTTATGGGTATTCAATGTGCTAAGTTAAATCGTTGGTTGGTGTTATCCGCTAAATCGTGTAAATAATTCAATGTCAAATACATTTAATTGGTAATTAGGCACATATTAGAGTGCTCATCATGCTAACTGTAGGCAAATATCTTTGTTAAGCACTTCCTCTCGTGCATTCGAAATTGCACTTTATTGATTTGTTGCAAGAGTTGTTATTAAATCGTCCATTAAGTGACACAACGTTTATCATTATTTCTAGATATGGTTCATCTCACTGGTATATTTTTCAAGTGAACATCTTTTCTTTTATGTTATTTCTTTAAAAACAAAACTCCCATATTCAAAATAAAGCTCTGTGTCTCAGGGGACCTTACAAACATACAATGAATGGACACAAAGCACACAAATATTTGTCTCGTGTGGGATTCGAAACCACAACCGCGGAGGCTGCAGCGTGGCAATCATTTTCGCTGCGTCATTCGTGCAGTTTTAGATACCGTTTTGCCTGTGCAAACATACATATCCTGTATGTTTAACGGATTTAGTCGAACAGTCATATTTAACAAGCTATATTTACATATGAAGTAAAGTTTTTACATACATTGATAAATGCACGAGTGGCTCATTGGATTTAGTGATCGCCTTGCCATTGCTACTTTGTCGAGGTTCGATCTCCACACGAGATAAACATTTGTGTTATCAAGAAGCTATGCCACTGGATATCGATGTAAGTAATTAGCTATATTGTTTTATTTTTAGGCTGATTCATTGGTACTATAGCGTATTTGGTGTGCGATCTGTAGGTTTCGGGTTTGGCGAAGTAGTATCGGGTTTTGTTTTCGGAATGTCTGAGTAGCAGTACAGTGTTTCGCAATTTGCCCGGTAAACCAATAGGCTCACTCTATTACATAGACTTAAGACTGCGCCGAGCGTAAGACAGATAATGACAGAGCTGGTGCGGCTCATATTCAAATCGGCGCGCGGCCGGCATAGTAAAATTGTATGGAGGATTTGAAGTGCTTTTTTGATAAATATGTATCTTGATTGTCAACCAATAACTTAAATATTTGGGACGGACAAATTGTAATATAACTATTTATGTTTTGTTTAAGCTGTAAAATAGGATAGATTTCTGCAATGCATTGCGTGCGATGCAAATTTATGTAATTTTGTAGGCGAAAATATTAATTATTTTAAATTTTTACACGAAGTAATTGTAAACACATTCATTGTTATGGTATACGTACATTTTATATTTGTATTAAACAAAAAGTTTTGATTTTATTCACTTAACTGTGACCGCCTGTTTTGGCACATTTTGCTCGGCGCAGTCTTAAAAACATAGGCATCAAAACATGACAGTACAATACGGTCGTCATAAGAAAAAAAGGGACAAATTTATTTTTCGATATCTAGATTTTTACATGTTTGGAATCATCTTTGGCGTATAAATATATTTATAAAACATTTTTTTTTGTGGCAGATGCGTTTTCCCTTATGACGACAGAGTACCTACTTCTGCATACCTTTCAGCGATGTATAGATAAACGACAGTCGATGTTAAACTTTTAATTTATTTTTTTATAATTATTATTCTTTGAAACGATTAAAATTAATTATTCATAACATGATTAACAAACGAAACCAGATTTTTACGCCGACGGCGTTGTTAGCTAAATTCATATTTAACGAGCTAATAAACCGATGATTGATTTGAGATGAAAGTTTTTATAACACGACCTAGTGGCATACACCTGTGAGATTGAAGATCTAGATTTATTAAAAACTAGCTGACCCGCGCAACTTTGTAACATTTTTGCAACAATTTTCATTGCATCGCTCCGATCGGTCGTAGAGTGATGTTATATAGCCTATAGCCTTCCTCGATAAATAGGCTATCCAACATTAAAATAATATTTCAATTCGAACCAGTAGTTCCTGAGATTAGCGCATTCAAACAAACAAACTTTCAGCTTTATAATATTAGTATAGATATATTCTACTGAAGTGGCAATAGTTGCAGCCACTTGACTCAAATCAAAGATCACAAGCGGGTATTCAATCGGTCTTCTGTCTAAATAAAATTAATTAATTAATTTTTAGACTAGATTTTGCCCGCTGTTTCGCTCGCGTTTTTCTAGATGAAAGGTACCTACTCTAGACGACTCTTGCTCCAGGAATAATGTCGTGTCCGTGTCGCGTGGGATTTTACAAACATTCAAACAACGCACATAAAGAAAACCTAGACTAGGTACAACTATTTGTGGATCGTATAAATCTTGTCCCGTGTGGGAATCGAACCCAATGTCCTTTTCTGTACCTCTAACAACGTGTACGCGAAATTTCATTATGATCGGTCGAGTACTTAAGGCATGAAAGCATAACAAACAAACAAACTCACATTCGCATTTATAATATTAGTTAGGAAGAAGCGAGCGGCGTTTTGCGTTATGGCATTGAAATGTGTTGACAATACTATACGTATGATTTATTAATTAAGTTATTATGAACCAGCTAGTTTTGTTTGTCCTCAACGACCAAGCAATTTCTTCTAGCCCAATTATCGTAATATATAAATATAATATCGTAATAATAATTAGTGTAACCGACTGCCACGCCTGAGGTTGCGGGTTCGATCCCCGCACAAGTCAAACATTTGTGTGCATGAACATGGATGTTTGTCTTGGTCTGGGTGTTTCTATGTATAATATGTATGTATTTACAAAAAAAAAAGTATATATGTATGTTTATCCATTGTCTAGTATCCATAGTACAAGCTCTGCTTAGTTTGGGCTAGATGGTGTTGTGTGTACGTGGTAGAATATTATTATATTATTATTATTATTATATTCCCTAAGGCCATAGGCCACATCTCGCCAGCTATGGTAAGCGAGCCTATTGCTGTTCACCGGGCAGTGTTCCATACTCCGTGTTGCGATTGAGACCTACTTAACAAAAATACAATAATACACCTCTAAAATCTCAAGACGGGTACAGACTTACGAAATGTAACATGCAATGTAACACGCAATGAAAGAATTTGCCGTCCACATTGTCGCAATGGTCGCAATGTATCATGCGATGTAACATAATTCCCATAGTGTGGACGCCTTGCGCGCACGAACCGTGCACACTACGCGCACGAACAGAGCATTTCATTTCGTGCGCGCCGCGACCTACTATTTGTCGGTTTTTTCGCCGAACACAAAGGGGTGCGCAGTGTGCACGGAGCGCCAGTGTGGTCGGGTTGTATGTGTCTGTACTGCTGAACGCGCGCGATAAGTGGAGGAAGAAGACACAGCAACAGCTACGCGCGCATGCCGAAAACAGACGCAAGTAGGTATATGCTCGGTTCGTGCGCGCGCTGCGTCCACACTTATGAAATGCTCCTTTCATGTTACATTGCATGTTACGTTACAGCAGTCTGTACCCGCCTTCATGCACAGCAGTCGCAATCACAACACTGCGACACTAAGGCAGTTGGCTGATATACTACCACCCCATATCTCATAATTCACCATGCCCACACGTGATCTTCGAGTTCCAAAATAAAAAAAAAAAGCGATGATACACATATTACGTATCAAGATAACAGTTATTTGTTATCACAATAACATTTTTCTAGTGATAGATAACACAGATTACAAAATTTGACTCACACATCCCGTACTGCTTGAGATAAGTTCCGTATTCTGTAGTGAGAACATCTGTATTTAAGTTAAACAAAAAAGTGCTATAGGGTAAAGAATATACGAAAAATATATTCAACAAGGTCCTCCAATCCGAATTTCGGTCACGGCGGCCAATCTTAACGTAAGCTGTCCATCTGCGCGGAAGCTATTATAGTGGACAAGTGTGTGCGCAAACACGAGTGCACTCTGTTCCCTAACTCTCACAATCCGATGAGACGGTAATCCGACATCACCGGAGAGAGATCAGGCGCAGGACTAACGGCTTTACGTGCTTTCTGAGGCAAAGAAGATATACACGTCATCAGAAGAGTTTAAAATTGCTGACCGTTTTTGTGGTGAATCTTATATTAAATATGTGCAGAATTATATTAGAATATATTAAGAACACTATACTTAAGTGCTTGCGCTGCGCCTTTGACCGTTCAAAGCAGTTATCGAGTTGTGCATAATTGTATACGAATACATAATACAAAGAAGGCCTAGACTGCAGACTGATATCAGTGGATCGGTTGCATTCGTGTGGCGATCTTAGCATACACCAGATACAAAGAACTTCTAGAGTTCCTAGTCTGCAGTCTACTATCGTTGGATCGTTTAGAATCGTGCGGTGATAGTTTTGATATTGACAGTTGCGTAGTTGAAACATCTTCTTCCTGAGTGTGGTAAAGAAGATTGAAATGACTCTGTGCCTTATTTATGATGCTTAGAAAACTGATGTTCTCACCAAATCTATAGAATTGAGAAGATAAAGATATTATTGTGTTAGTTCTTTGTGCTTGTTCTCTTTGCAACTTATTCTGTTGTATGGACTAAAAACTGTATTTATGGATATGTCAGCATTTTATGTGGTAAGTGTGTAATGTGTCAGTTTTTTCAATAAGTGGTATTTTTAGGTTAACGTGAAAACTCCAGGACTTACTTTTCTGTATAACAGATTTTATTTGCGGAAATTATAAACGCTTAGAGAGGCGGTGGTCTGTATGCAAGTCTGACCACTTTAGTCTTATAAGCAAGCACATTATAGCATGTATTTCTATTTTAAAAATGTGGAGTACAATGTGTAAAACTTATTTTATGACTTAGAGCTAGCACAATACTTATTAATACTGTTTTCCAAACTAGGCCTGTATTTTGGGAGACAGTGTTTGGACAAATCAATGCGATAATGGACACTAGTGAATTATTACAATACTGCTATAAAAATAAAGCTGTACTGTTACTATGTACCATTAAGCAAGCGGTATACCTAGTTGTCGCCATGCTTATGAAAAATGCATGGTGTTTAAAACCGTCCACTAGCTGGCAATATAGCCTTGCATGTGGGTCAATACATTTGTCAACTGCCTTCCTTCTGATAAAGTATACCAGCAATGCGGTGTACAAATAACTAAACAGTTAAATGCTAGTGTTAGGAGTTAGGAGTAAGTTCACATTGGTAGTGCAATAGGTGAGTTCAAACGCCCGGTCGATTGCCACAGCATCAACGTAGGATCTCCGCTTTTAAATCTCTTTGGAGATTTAATCTTCAATGATATTTGATTATACAAACAGCATTATGCAGAGGGTCTAAGTTTCGAACCCACGTCGCGCACCTCTGACTTTGGGAAGTTATATGACTTTTGGAAATGATGTGCGTATTGATTGACAATTATCGCCTGCTCCGTGCCTCGGAGAGCACGTTAAGCCGTCAGTCCCGGCTGCCATGAACATCTATGGCAGTCGTTATTGGGAGAGTGTCGACACAAAAGATCCCACTGGGTCGAAGTGTCGCCGGTCTGCACTGACTGGCCCCCACAAAAGATACAAGATTCAAACAGCTCAGTATATCGATTTGTCTCATTTCTAAAAATAATTGTTACGGAAAAATAACCGTTTATAAATATCGCATTTCGATTGATCGAGTTGGCAGTTTGTTGAGTATCCAATTTTAACTCTGCACCCACAGCACAAGAACTCTTTCTAAAACATCTTAGCGTATTTTTAACACTATAGTAGACTATCTAGTGCTTAACTGCCAACGCAGAATTTGAGAGAAATGATACCATGTATAGATACCATCTGCCTGAAATGTACCATATCTCAATAATCTTAATCGATAGTATAAATGCGAATGTGAGTTTGTTTGTTTGTTACGCATTTACGCCTTAACTACTCGACCGGCCATCATGAAATTTCGCATACACGTTGTCAGGAAGACAGAAAAGGGCATAGGGTACCTTTCATCCATAAACAAATATCTACAGTTACTTATCTATTTAATATCTCACACTGAGAAGAGGCCCGTGCCCAGCAGTGAAACAGTTAATACAGGGCTGATAGTATTATATTATAACATCGAAAAGTCAGAGATGCGCTCTTTGGAGTAAGACATGAGACGCAGTAAGAGTTCTGAGTTTTCCTGTAACAAGATGGTACATCCTCTCTTGTACTCTCACTAAATAATTGACAAAGGCTGGTAAGAATCCAGCAATCTAAAGATTCAATTATTTTTCTGTTTTCGTGCAAGAGCATTTCAACAGGAAAAGCATTGAATCTTTAAATTTTGAATATTATTCAGGCCACCATTTTCGAAATACTGTACGTCGAATTCGCCAAAACCAGCTTTACCTAACACTACTCTTGTATGTCGATGTCACTGTAAAATTTGGACTAGATTAGAAACTAGTTTTTTTTATGGAACATAGCTATTCACTAAGATAAATATCAAAAAAAATTCAACAACATAATATGTACGTATCTTTTTATTTATCTACAAGTTTACATAACGGGTTTTCAACATAAATGTTTGTGAGAAATGAACAGTTTACACTTTTGATGTATGTATGCTGTATGAATCATGGGTTGTTGTTGATTGAATTCGGAGTAATTGAAACGTAAAAAAGCTTACATAATTACTCGTAAAGAGTATATTATAACCTAGATGTTCCCGCGGTAGCACCCGCGTTTATCGTTACTGCGTCGCCCTGTGGGTCGTTGCGTGATGTTATATAGCCTATAGCCTTCCTCGATAAATAGGCTATCCAACACTAAAATAATTTTCAATTCGAACCAGTTGTTCCTGAGATTAGCGCGTTCAACCAACCAAACAAACAAACTCTTCAGCTTTATAATATTAGTATAGATATGACGGGGTTTAAAGATGTTTGTATGTTTATACGGTTCGGATGCGACGTCGCGTATAGATTGATCATGTCGTAGAAGAACACAATACTGACTCTTTTGACCTAGTGTGGTTCTCCGTGGTTAACAAGAGCAATGCCGCGGTCAGAAACTAGTCATCTATAAATACCATTATTTGACTGCACGGATGGCGTATTGGTTTAAGTGGTCGCCTCGCCACTGCCCTACGCCGAGTGCTGTGGGTTCAAATCCCACGCGGGGCAAAAATTTGGATAGTCCACAAACGGTTGTTCCGAGTCTGGATGTTCTTTGTGTCCGTTGTTTTAATGTTTGTGAAGTTCTCCGCGATAAAGGAATTATTCCTAGAGTGGTAGCGGACAGCCAGAACAAAAAAAATGGTAGTGTGCTTTCCCGGGGCCTACAAAGCCGCAGGCACAACTAGTACCATTATACCATTATGAAACCGTCAAAAGGCTATGTTTATACATTGCAGATTTTATTGAGTAACAGACATCAAGCATCTTTAAACTTTTACATACATAATATTAGATAAGGTATAAAATTTTATTCCCCGGTTTCTGGATGGCAGATCAACGTTAAATTAATCACCTGATGGTTAATCGCTTGTCAACTGTAATGATTGGCTGATAAAATTTGCAACAGCCAATTAAATTGTCGATACTTGGTTCCTTTCAGTAATCGAGTTTAACTCGTTACTTTTCTAATCCTACATATATGCGATCACAGGTCATTAATAATTCGTTCACACATTTTATACATAAAAATAGAACACACAATAGACCTTGACACTTGACCGAACCCATTATGTTTTCATCCTAAAAAAGCAAATTGAGGGTCGTGGAATATTTAATGCGTTTTCAGGGTGTTCCACGTCCAACGTTTTATTAATATGTAAAACGTTAGCGGTGCGCACAATACCCGCGCTGGTCGTATTGAAAACAAACGTAGAAATATAAGCCGGTAATCGGAGATCGTACAGAAAGGTAACTCTATGGTTGGGGGGTTTAGACTGCAAGCAGTTAATAATGGAATAAATCTATACTAATATTATAAAGCTGAAGAGTTTGTTTGTTGAACCTGCTAATCTCAGGAACTACTGGTATGGATTGAAAATTATTTTAGTGTTGGATAGCCCATTTATCGAGGAAGGCTATAAGAATAGAATAGAATAGTTTTATTTGCATAAAATGTAGGTACATATGTTAAGAATTTGATGTAATAGGAGCCATATACATTTTGTCAAACTGTGACATGCAAATAAGCTATATAACATCACGCTACGACCATAACGAGCAGAGTAGCAATGAAAAATGTTGCAAAAATGAGGCAAATTCTCGCATGTGAAGCAGACGATGTTGCGCAGGTCAGCTAGTAAATGTATAAAACCTTCCTGTTCCTGTACGCAATAGTCTCATATGTGTTGGGTTCAGCTGTCTAGTTCTTGACTGGAAAAGCCTACTGCCTACTATTTAAGGTAAGGTAAGGGTATTAAGGATTCGTATCCTCCTACAAGGAGCGCAAGCGTAACACTTCTACAGTGATTCGCTCGGTTAGTAACACTGCTGGAGGCTCACGAATCCTATTTCTTTTATTACTTTCTTATTCTATAAGTTGGCGACGTGCATGTGATATCTCTGATATTGCAAGCAATGACAGGACGGTTAGCGGGCCGAATGTTGCCGTGACATTTTAAAGATTTGTCTTCTACACTCATCATACAGACTTCAAAATGTTAGGATCTCAAGATCCTGAAAATTACATTCAACATCACTTCTTGCCGTAAAGATAAAACACTTCTAATAGCTTGTTTCTTTTGTAAAATGTTTGTTCTCTGAATATTGGAGTCATCGCAAGTCAAAACGATTCGGCGCCGTATTTTCTTCCTAGTCTTTATTAGAAGGCATTTTACACACAATATATTAATAATTTATTTCCTTCTTCCTCCTTGTATTGTTTGAACGTCTATTTATTATTGTTTTTCTGATTCCAGCCGGCGGTGGGTCCCTCGATGGGCGCCATCAGCAAGGTGCACAAATCAGACAGGAAGATTGGCCACCGTCGCGTCGGCGAGGGTGGCGAGATCACCTACAAGAAAATACAGTCTTCGCAGATTATGGGCTCTATCCAACTGGGTGAGTGAGATACAAAACATACTCTTTATATGTTTTCTACCATACGGAACAAGCGCAACCGAGGGCTACAATACAAACTCAACAACTTGGATCATTCTTTCGTGATTTGATACTCGATGGTTCCGGGCTTCGATTACATAACTAGATCATCATTTAAAACTTTACTCTCGTGACGTTTAGCTGCTAGGGCGCGGATTAGATCTTATTATAGTGCATGCAATATTAAGGATTATGTTCTAAGATATAGGATTAAATTACATTGTGTGTATTTTGGTAAGGAAAGCCGGGCTTTTGCAGTTACCTGGCGTAGTATTGGTAGTAACGCAGTACTAGGTACTAACGGGGTTTTACATCAATACGTAAAATTCAGTTCGTACCTACTATAAATTATACTCAAATTGGCATACCTTTTTACATGTTACTAAGTTTCGAAGCACTTAGTCGCATGGGACTTAATGGCAAAACGAATGGCTAAAACTTCTAAGAAGGATTCGGTATTGAAACTTATATAAAGTAAGTAATAAAAACTATATATTATATTAAATTCAATTTACTATATGAATATTATGAAATAGAAATAAAATATTGTAAAATATGTAAGTATTCAGTATCTCAGCATTTCTATGTTAAATGGACAGATACTTGTGTAGTGTCTTAAGCGTCAAATTCATTAGGAAGTGCCAACGTCTAAGTAATATACAATTAATTGATTTAGGTCACAAGGTAACTTATAAACATAATATTATAGTGGTTATTCAGTACATCCATTTCAAAAGATCTCATTAAGATAAAACTCAGTATTAAATATATATTTTACATACATACATACATAGATTCACGCCTGTTTCCCAGAGGGGTAGGCAGAGACTACGGATTTCCATTTGCTACGATCCTGACACACTTCTCGGGCTTCATTCACTTTCATCACATTTCTCATACACGCCCATCGGTTCAAGTGCTCTTAACCTGGCCTTTGTCCAGAACGCCTCCGATCTGATCAAGAAACGTTCGCCTAGGTCTTCCTCTTGCGACTGTTCCATTCACACTAGCCTTATAAACTTTCTTAGTCAGTCTTTCCTCGTCCATTCTTTCTACATGCCCAAACCAGCTTAACATACCCTTTTCTATTCTTGTCACTATATCCACTTTCATGCCGCATCTCTCTCTAATCACACTATTCCTTATTCTGTCTTTCAGAGTCACACCACATATATTTCTCAGCGCTCTCATTCCTACAGCATTTATTCTGCTCTCATGCTTCTTTTGCCATACCCAACTTTCATTTAATAATGGCGAAATCTCTTATCCAGATATGTATTTGTAGCTAATTGTATCTGTAAATGTTTTCGCCAGAAAAGATTTTGTAGTTTTATTAAGCCGGAAAATGCGAAAATGCCCGTATTAATGTGTCCTAACATGTCAGATTAATTATTACAAATGCCTAATATAGGATAAACCTAGCCTTGGAAAATAGTTATTGAAAGATTTCTGTTCACACTCCACTTACCAGCTGTTTTTTTTGTGCATCAGTAGCATGATGTAATCCCATTTAGAACGTGAGCTAATAAGAAAACTGGAATGCAAATTACTTTTAATTTAAATCGGTATGATAGTTCATGTTTCACCAATAATAAAATTGTAATACTATCAATTTAAAACAGTTAACTTGCAAGATTTAAATTGTCTGAAATTTCAATGATTACAATCGTTGGTAAATTTTAACTGCAACATATTCAATTACAATAATATAAACAATGCATACACACATGCGTCACTAGAGCTCGCATCCTATGAGGTCGAAGGGGCCTCAAGGAGTATAAGATTCACATTTTGCCAGCCATTCAATGTCCCACGTAGTAACAGGATGGCCTTTGTAACTGACAGATGACAATAGGCCTACTGATACTGCATGTAATCCAAAATTTTTGGCTGCAAAGACTGGGTATAAATTTACGTCTGCACTTTTAGCGAAAATAATCTGAGAGAATCGGTAGCAAATCGTCTGCTGAGTTGACTGATAGCGAAAACAGAAAGGCTTCAAAAGTTCCTTACCAGCCATCTATTTTGTTTCAGGGTTCTCTTAATTATGGATATGGGCTATCTTCTTGGCAATACGAACTGGTTTATAACTTTACCTATATATCTATCTTAACCATATTTTACACACAATACTTTACCACATTAGATAGCGATCAATAGTGTGCACTTTTCAATATGAGTAAGCGTGATATTACTATATTTGTAACTGAGTTGTCACGTTGGCATTGTGTGCCAGATGACAACCTAACATCTAGAAACTGACCATAGTTAAACGTAGTAGCATCTATGATTTAAAACTACGATGTGTTATGATCGTAAATAATAATGATATGCGACTATATTTACTGAGTTTATTAACTGTTTAGTATTCATCTCACGGCTGTTAAATATTAATTATCCTCAACTTGATCAATGACTTTTCCTCAATAAGAACGAATATTATCATCTTAAAGCTGGCAGCATGCACACTTTTTATACGAATTTGCTATATACCGCACACGTTCTTCTATTTTCGTTACTGTACGTACTGGTAATACTAATACCTGATGGAAATAACCCAACGTCTGCGCAAAGCTGACGGAATGACGAATCTGAATCCCTGTTTCGTAAACCTGATCAGGAAACCGTATGTTTGCGGCCAGCTTTATACTGTTACTTCTGAGTGGAATGCTAAATGATCGTGTTAATATATAAAATGTTTGCTTTACATTAGGCCATCAAAATTTTACTGCACGGTTGTCGTAGCGGATTAAGTGACCGCCTCCCCACTGCCATTGCGCCGAGTGTTGAGGGTTCAAATCCCACACGGGACAAAAAATTGTGTGATCCGCAAATGGTTGTTCCGAGTCTGGGTGTACTTTGTGTCCGTTATTTGAATGTTTTTAAAGCCCATCGCGACACAGTAATAATATCAAGGGAGAAGGGGATCTTTAAAAAATAAAAAGTTTTAAAGTTATGAAACACCCATCTCCATAGGCTAAATTTATAAGGTACAATGTGTAGCAATAGTCTCGTACACATGCCGCAGCTAATATTTCGGTAAGTGTCTATATCATTATAAATTAAAACTCTTGAAGGACCTCTACACGTTGGGATCGATGTCGATAGACGCCTACCAAAGAACGGGTGTTTTCTAGCGTACTAGGAAAATATCAGTGGAAGAGAAACAAATTATAAAATCAGCCCTGTTTATAAACTGTTCCAATGGTAACGGACCTCTTCCCCAAATGAGAGGGTCTTTTAATTGCTTTTGATGGCATATGGTCCTCACCTGCTGGAAAGTGGTAACCGCCGCACATGAATCTTAGCAATGTCAGGAGTCTAGACACATAAGCCGCTGGCTACCGTGATAGTAGTACTCTTCACACCTCGTTTGATTAAGAACAAGTCTTACCTGAAACAATTTAAACTAATATGAAGCGCATAAGATATAAAAGAGATTACATGACAAAGATGCGATCATTCGAACAATTGCGCTTTAAATGTTTTGCAAAGGAATTGAATTGACTTTGTTTTGAAACTAATAGGAAGACGTCCCGCTTTTGGGTACTCACTTTGCGTGTTTTCGTTACATATCAAGAGCAGCGCTAGCTCAGTGGGGAGACCAACAGACTGCAATGCAGAGGGTCTCGTGTTCAAACCCACGTCGCGCACCTCTGACTTTCGGAAGTTATATGACTCTTCGAAGTTATGTGCGTATTGATTGACAATTATTGCCTGCTCCGGCTAGGAGAGGACGTTAAGCCGTCGGTCCCGGCTGCCATGAACATCTATGGCAGTCGTTATTGGGAGAGTGTCGACACAAAAGATCCCACTGGGTCGAAGCGTCGCCGGTCTGCACTGACTGGCCCCCATATAAGATACATGATAGTTAAAATGTGACGATGATTACAACGTTTAGACGTTAAGAAAACTATCACATTAATTATCTAATGCCGTTATTTTGACAATTCTGTAGAAATCCCACGACTTGCGTGAGAAGTTTTTTTTATACATAATACTAGTTGACCCGCGCAACTTTGTCTGCTTCACATAAGAGAATTTGCCCCGTTTTGCAACATTTTTCATTGATGATCCGCTCCTATTGGTCGTAGCGTGATGTTATATAGCCTATAACCTTCCATAAATAAGCTATCCAAAAAATAAGAATTTTTCAATTCGAACCAGTAGTTCCTGAGATTAGCGCGTCCAACCAAACAAACAAACTCTTCAGCTTTATAATATTAGTATAGATATAAACTGCTTGGTTTAAAAGACGATGTGTGCGGTGGCTACATCCGTTACAGGTCTAAAGCCTTTTAAAACGGTAAAGGCTTAGTTCATCCATTTACTTACTGACTAAGTGAGGAGCTGTTGAGAAGTAGGGGACATTGGGATCTTGACTTAAATCATATACTGTATGAATGGCGTAGTGGTTTTAATGGTCGCCTCGCTACTGCCGCCGTGCCGAGTGTTGTGGGTTCGATCTCCACACGAAGAAAAAATTGAGATACCCACAAATAGTTGTTCCGAGACTGCTTGTTCTTTGTGTTCAATGTTGCAATGTTTGTAAAGTTCGCCGCGATACATAAAGTACTCCTAGTGCCGCAGCAGTACATGAAAAAAAATTGTAATTAAATGTATAATTATATCGAGACACTGGCTTAACCACAGATTACATTTGCTCGGATCTAAATTTTACATACATTACATACATAATTATGCTCTCGTCTATATCCTTAATGGGATAGCTAGAGGCACCATATACATATATTTCAAATATATCAAGCTCTGGTTTCAGTGCCAGTGATACAAACATGACTGCACGGATGGCGTAGTGCTTTATGCGGTTGCCTCGTTTTTACCACTGTCACCAATTGTTGTGGGTTCGATTAACGCAAGGGTAAAAAATTTCAGTGATCCTCTAATGCATTAGTGCCCAAAGTGGTCCAGGTGGACCCCTAGGGATCCATGGGAGACTCGACGGGGGTCTACGTTGGCGTGACAAAAAATGGGGATCCACAATCCGTAAGCGTCCACGAAAATTTATTTGCTTTTGATAGCGAAGAACTAAAATGTTGGCTCGACTTCACCTATCAATGTAGGCAGATAATATTTTAAGAAGCTCAGCGACTGTTACTTGTAAAACCTTGCATATTCCATATTCAGTACCAGACATTTCGGTAAAGAATGTCTTAAAAAAAAAAAAATTCGGCTCTCCTACCGTGGTAGGTTCAATCCCGAGAATAAAAAAAAAGTTCTGATGCAGAATGCCAAGGAATATGGTAGAAATGTGTCTGCAGGGGGTCAGTCGGAACCTGCTAAATTTTGAAAGAGGTCTATGATAAAAAAAGTCTCGGAACCTCTGCTCTAATGGTTGGTCCCAGTTTGGAACGTTCTATGTCCGTTGTTTGAATATTTGTAAAGTACCCCGCGATATAAGAATTATTCCTAGTAGGTAGATATCTTTTGAACAAACTTATATTGTAGAATTGACGGTGCTGGCTGCGCTCTCACTGTCAAGTTTAGGTCAGGTAGTAACACATGAGTGTCAAAATATATAGGTTTGTGAATTTACTTAAGTTACTTTTAGGTTAGTTGCTAGGTTCAGGCACAGAGTTGAGCCTATGAGAAGATACCTGTAAGAAACTCATCCGTCATTCGATACCAAGTTTATAATTGCTTTCGTATCTAGCAGAACCATGGTGCGTAATACTTGATGCTCTGTACACGTTAGTTTAACTACAAAAACATGTTTTCATGTCATTAAACTAGATATTTACACGACCCGCCCATCAACCCGTGACTAATACTAGCTGTGAAGGCCACTGATATAATTAATTTGTGTATAGTAATCGTAAATACTGTTCAGTTGCCACTTTACAAATAGAAAAGTGTAAATTTGACTTAATGATAGCAGACAGCATTGGCACTTTTCTGGTCTGGCCATTATATATGATGACAAAAGAAGTGCTATTGCTATATGCATAATAACTCGACTTTAAAAGACAGTAAATTTTATTGTAACGTACACAGTCTCACGATCATATGCTCTTACAAGCAACGAAAGCCTTGAGAGACCATAAGACTACCATGCTTAGATCTCCACTTCCATCCCGAGGCTCACATTTCTGACTTTTCCAAGTTATGCGTATTCAAATGCAAATATTAGAATCGGCATGTCTCAGATTTCTTCATAATGTTCTTGAAGATATGTAAAATATCGCCAGGAAACCGACATGTCTTAATATCCTCCTTAATGTTCTCGAAGATACACATCTCTGAGAACATGAAAGACTTCACATGGAGTCTGCCAATCCGCATGTGGTGGACTACAGACTAACCTTTCTCACATTGAGAACAGTGGGACAGTTAAATACAGAGCTGATATTATTATTATTACTAATAAGAAAGATAGAACTTTGACTTAAAACATAACAGGCAAGTGTGACACGAAACATGATCGTAACCTTAGTACTGTATTGTTCTTTGCCTATAAAATTGCTGTGTTAAAGAAAATAGTTAACATTGTGTTTTTTATACTACTGTTTATGTATATTTTGTTTGAATAGTTGCTCAACTTTAAGCCATAAATGGTTGGTCTTAAATTATCGAAATCAGGAAACTATTATGTAATTATGTTAAAACATATCGCACTCTTAATAAAACAGCGACTTAACTCGAAATTTGAAAGTAAGGCAATTTGAACTCTAATTGTAAATGTTAAATTCTAATATTATATTTGTGTTAAATCTTTGCAATAGAGTTCAAATTTGTTTAATCCAAAATACTGAGATAAGTCTGTTTTATTAAAGATGCGAATTATGGCGGCTATATGGCGGAAATTCGAACAGAAATGTCATAAACATAATTTAAGTATATTATTAATTCACACATGCATAGTCTTACGAGTGTAACATTGAAGAAGTAGGCAGAGGTGTATTACACCTATTTCTTCGGCTATGTTTTTAGGTCTCACGTATTAAGGTTTTTATAACAAACATCATAGAAGGGAAAGTGAAAAGATAGAAAGGAAGAGGCTGATACAGAGGTACATTCACTGATTGGTCAGTGAATGTTCTTCATCAATAAAGGAGGTTTTTTGTGTCTGTGTTAGTTTTTGGCCTCAGGTGGCCTTTACAACTTTACACGGACTTATGGGTGAGCGCAGAAGGCTCCCAACTCGTCATAAAGGAGTAGGCGAAGGGCATGTTCTATTAGGAGGTGAAATTCTTGGTCGAAGATCGAGAAAGATGACGTATACTCCTTAGACAAGTGCAGAGCTCTTAAGTATGAAGAAGAAGATGTATTAGGGTGCGAAGCTTTTGCTATCTACCAGGTACAGTCCCACACTCTGTGCTGCTGCGAATTTCTTGACAGAAAACCCCAATTACTCTACACGACTTCAGAATTAAACCCAAGACCTCATGCATAACAGTCGCATTTACAACCGTTGCGCTATAACGTATATAATAAATTCGGAAAAATTGAAATGAATTTACAAAATAGCCATTATATTTAATACTTATAGAAATTATGGAAAAGAAAAACGACAATTTCATAGTTAAAGGCAGTCGGCTTTTTCCGTAACCGCACTCCGCGCGGAATGTTTTGTAAACAAACCCATCCGATGTGCTTAGTATGTGCAATGTTTAATTTTAGATCTACATTCAATTCGGAATCAATGGATGCGGCGTATGCCGTTTTATCTTCAGACGAATTTAGGTATCAAAGTTATGGGAGAACAATTAAACTAGCGCTTCTTTAAGCATCAGCCAACCCTCGCCTAAATAAAAAAATAATGATGGCCGGACTTTCCATACATGTTAACTATCCGGATGGCGTAGTGGTTCAGGTGCTCGCCTCGCCACTGCCATTGCGCCTAGTGTTGTGAGTTCGAATCCCACACGGGACAAAACTTTGTGGGATCCACAAATGGTTCTTCCGAGTCTGGATGTCCGTTGTTTAAATGTTTGTAAAGTCCCCCGCGATACAGGAATGACTTACAAAGCAGGAGCTGTACTTAAAAAAAAAATTTCGCAAAAAGTGTTTTATTGGTTTGTCTTTTCCCGCTGTTAGTATCGACGTATTCCTTTTGTTAGGATTACTAGAAATTAAGGCTACTAATTACCTACTGTTATTTTTGTTAACCCCTCCAGCTAAGCTTCAATGCGTATGTTCAGAGTTTACGACGGTAGGGCCATGGGTGGCATTCGAGACCACGACCTTGTTGCAAGACCGATACCTTGTTAATTAGGCTAATAGTCTATGGCCCAGAGTATGACATAGAGTACAGTTATACTGCACTAGATTCTGCCTGCGGTGTCGCTCGCGCATATATCGGTTAGGTTAGTAACAGTATAAATAATTATAATTATATAATACTAGCTTTTGCCGCGTGGTATCTACGTCAATAAAAAGTAGCCTGTGTCTTTTCCCAAGTTTTAAACTATCTTTGTACCAAATTTCATCCAAATCGATTCAGTGGTTTAGCCCTGAAAAGGTAACAGGCAGACAGACACCTTTCGAATTTATAATATTAGTAAGGATTGATGAAAGGTAAAGGTAAGGTATGAGTTTGTCTGTTGCTTTGACAACGTGTATGCGACATTTCATGATGATCGGCCAAGTAGTTAAGGCGTGAAAGCGTAACAAACAAACAAACTCACATTCGCATTTATAATATTAAAGTACATAGAATACGTAATAGTAGTATGAATATAAAACATTTTTATTCATACTGCATTTATATCCAGAAAAAGGCAGAAATCTTATGGGATACAACATATTTATAAAAGGAGCAAGATTTAATTAGTAGCTATTACTAAATGAAATCTGATGAGTTTATATTAAATAGCTGACCCGCGCAATTGTCTACGTTTTTGCAAAATTTTTCATTGATGCTCCGCTCCTATTGGTCGTAGCGTGATCATCATCATCATCATCATCATCATCATCATCATCAGGCTGTAATAGTCCACTGCTGGACATAGCCCTCCCCTAATGAGCGCCATAGCGCCCTGTCTTCGGCTTGCCGCATCCAGCATCTGCCTGCAGTCTTTCGCAGATCGTCATCCCGTCTGGTCGGAGGGCGTCCTACACTACGTTTACGTAGCGTGATGCTATATAGCAAATAGCCTTCCTCGATAAATGGGCTATCCAATACTAAAATAATTTTTCAATCCGTACCAGTAGTTCCTGAGATTAGCGCGTTCAACCAAACAAACAAACTCTTTAGCTTTATAATATGAGTATAGATGTGGTTATTTTATTAGCAGCCAGTTCGATGTTATAACTTTATATGTTAGGTAACCTAATTATAAATCTATAAATTGTATAATTATGTATTTGAATGCCATTATACTAGAATGGCAAATGTTTTTGTGTCATAACAACTTGTTTGAACGGCATTTTAGCAAATTAACGATTTGGTTTGATTATACAACATTATGAACTATCGATGGCGTAGTGGTTTAAGAGGTTGCCTCGCCACTACCGCGGCGCTCAGTGTTGTGGGTTCAGCACCACACAGGACAAAAAATTGCAGTTCGAATAGTTCTACCGAGTCCGGTTATTATTTGTGTCCGTTGTTTAAATGTTTGTAAAGGTCCCCCACGACAGACGAAAGATGCCAGTGGATGCATCTTTAAAATATATGATACAGATGCAGAGACGATAAATGCAATGTAACGCAGATGAGACCGCGGACACTGTATGGAAAATATGACGGCACAGTTTTCTTTAAAGGCGCAATTCCATTAGGCAACTCTTGCATGCAAGTGTGACGTCACATTTGCGTACAAGTTGCTTGCATTGGACACATGTTTTCGAGAGTGTGCAAATGGCATGCAGGTTTCACTTGTATACAGAGTGGAGATGTTCAACAATTGAGGAGGCCATCATGGGTGGAAGACGTGCTCCTCAATAAAAATAATTATTTTCTCGTGCGCCTACCTAACAGACATTATGTTTCGATAATTTGTACAGCGATATAATATATCATGCGCGTACACGTTACTCGTTCGAAATTCTAAACGTGCAACTAACGTTTGCGCGTTTAATTTGCAGGTCACTTGAATAAAAATATGTACAAGTTCAAACTACCCCATACAAGTTGTAACTTGTATGCAGGTTTGTTTTGTTGGTGATAGTACGTATATTTATAATTCAGATGTCATGTTGGCATTGTGTCGGAAGACAACTTAACATCCAGAAAGGTGACCAAAAAACGTAGTAAGTAGAATGCATCTATGAAAGCTACGAAAACCAAAATAGGTAGGTACACTAATATTTTAAAAACTTTTTATTTCCAGAACATTTGTTAGATGCCTAAAATTGGATAATCCGTTTTCAAGATCATTATCTCGATGCGCGGGCGTTGTCTGAGTTTATTTTTTAGACCTGACTCATGTTTTGTCTTTGTCAACTGTTCCACGTATTCAGTTTTTTAATGCTACCTGACGTTTTGGCATAGACGATATGAAATTCGTTCTACCTAGACAGCAAACAAACTCAGGTGTGCTTAGGGCTGCCAACTCCGTGTAAGGTTGAGGCAAAGTTATAAATGGCAAACTGTTTCCATGCTAGTACACCGGATGTTGTGTTTTCGATTCCTGCACGAAACAAAATGATAGTGCTTTGACTATTGAACTATAATAACTAGCCTTTGCCTGCGGCTAAGGTCGGACACAGTAATTTGTTCGCTAGATGAAAGGTAGTTCAGGTACTTTTCTGTACCCCAGATAATATGTATGATGATCGGTAGTTCAGAATAGTTAAGGAGTGAAGGCGTAACAAATAAACAAAGTCACGATGTCAGCTCTGTATTAAACCTGTCCCATTCTCCTACTGCTGGACACGGGTCTCTTCACCTTATCAGAAGTAGGCGATAGTCCACCACGCTGGTACACTGCGGGGAAAAAGTTTAGAAAAGTCAGAAGTATGTGCCTCAGGATCAAACTTGAAATCTCTGCCTGGCACTCTAAGTCTCGCACTAGGTTGTTGCTGGTATTTTATTAAGAGTATAGGACACTAAAAATTGAGTACAGTGCAATAATCTCAGCTATAGCTTCCCACACAGATTGAAGAGCCGTTGAAAACGGCTGATATAAATTTTAAGCCTTTGTCTGGCTAATCATAATGCGGTATTTGTTTGTTCAAAAACTAGTTTAATTGAGACGGATTTTAGCTGTATAATAGATTGCCATTTTACCGATTTAGGAACATGATCTTTTCAGTATTAATAAGTTAGCATGGTGTATAAATTATAATAATGTTAACCAATATTATTGTAATTTATACACTGTGCTAAGTTCTATATTTACTTTTATATCAATTGACCTTCTCAAAATGTCCTCTCTAACCTTTATTATTCCCAAGTCACTTGGGGTCGGCTTTTTCTGGTCTAACCGGATTTGACTGATATCAGTTTTTACACGCAGCGGCTGCCACCTGACCTTCGCAACCCGAAGGCTAACGATACCCTAAGGCTAGACCAGTGTCAGGATATTATAGGGCACTGACTTCTCAATAACGACTGCCATAGATGTTCATGGCAGCCAGGACTGCCATAGATGTTCATGGCAGCCGGCTTAAGGTGCTCTCCGAGGCACTGAGCAGGTGATAATTGTCAATCAATACGCACATAATTCCGATTATCGAGTCATATAACTTCCGAAAGTCAGAGAAGCGCGACGTGGGTTCGAACCCGAGACCCTCTGCATTGCAGTCTGTTGGTCTACCCACTGAGCTATCGCTGCTTTTGACCTCTTCTCAAAATAAGAGAGAATAATTTTATTTTGGAAACCGCCGGCCAACCTATCCCGTTGTGACCCAACACTGGCCACACAGCTGTCTCTACTTAGATCCTGCAACAGCACAGTTGAGAGTATTAACAATCCCACCAAAAGAACAAAAAATAATAGATTGTAAGAAACGAATTGTTTTCGGGGTACCTACCTCTATTTTTAGTTATGGTCTAGTAGCTTTTACCCGTAATCCTGGTAAAAAATCTATCATACAAATTCGGATATATGGTCACCTATGTCATTCTCAAGACTATAAACTACGGCGATGGTGTTCGACCTCCACAACAGGCAAAAAATTGTGTAATCAACAAATAGAGATGCATAAGTTTTTCAAATGTTGTAAAGTCATGCCTACCAAGGCAGGAGAGAAATCTTTAAAAAAATGAAGTGCCGTTTAGCATCTTAGTAGTCTACTACGAACGGTTGACAACCCTGTACCTCTGTAGCTAAATGACTAAATAGCCACTAATGACGAGCTATTGTATCAACTAAGACAACGTCACATCCGACAAGCATTTGCGGACGCTAAGCGAAGTAAACATGCGGTACGTGTAAACCCCGTCATGCTTTTAAAACGATCAATGGAAAGCCTTGGATGGATAGACAATGAATTACATGCGTATATACGTAGGCGTAGGCTTATGTGTGCCTAACCCTACGGGTATACAAGCAGGGGTAGGCAGGGGTGTATGGAGCATATTTCGCCGGATTTGTTTTAAGTTCCAAGTAAGGTCAGTCATGCGTATTACCTGGCACCAGAGTGCTAAAAATATTTTATAATAAAATTCTGTTGTTTTTGGTATTTTCATCGCGTGTCAAAAATATGCGGCCTTAAATGTCCATGCATAGTAATATCATTTCATAACAATCGGTCGAGTAGTTAAGGCGTGAAAGCGTAACTAACAAAAAACTCACATTCGCATCTATAATATTAGTTAGGATAGCGTCGGCAACTAGCTTATAATTATAGATAAGCGGCTGTGATAATCACATATCAAAACCCTCCCGTAAGGGTTCCGTTTTAACCACTTTGCTACGGAATTATAAGCTCTTGTAAGTGTGTATTTTAGACACAATAAAAAAATGTATGTTTTAAGATCTGTGTTATATACGAGAGCTTAAAAGGCTTCGCACAGCTTCTACAATTCCCTTATTACATAGTGAAACATATCCTGTGGTTTCATCTATGTACGTCTATGGTTATCATAAACGTGCTTCCTTGGCTTGTAGCCTTATGTTACATAGCCTATGTTACTTCTAGTTAGAGTAGCGTTTTAACAATGGAAGAATTAAAGGTCGACACAGCTTCTTAAATATTCCTATTATATAGCGAAACGTATGTATTAAAATGCCACATCTAACGATTCCGATATGTGTGTAGTTCTACTCCAGTAACCCGAATAGCGGTGAGGCTCAACACAAGGTCGGTTCAATTGAACACTGCTGTTTATATCTATTTGCATGTATACCGTGATGATGTCTAGTTAAACTGTTCGCTGTGAGGGTTTAACTTGCTACTTTTTATTATTGTTGCCTTGGTGGCACCTGTAGTGAAAGCGAGTGCTATGCACGAGATCTCGGACTCGATTACTGGGATTCCCGTCCCCGAAATATTGCTTACTCTTTCGTATCTTTTAAAAAAGACAACTCTCGCCCTAAGAATAATTCCTGTATCACGGGGAACTTTACAAACATTTAAAAAACGGACACAAAGAACATCCAGACTCGGAACTACTATTTGTGGATCACACAAATTTTTGTCCCGCGTGGGATTCGAACCACCAGCAATCGGCACAGTAGCGAGGCGACCACCACTACGCTATCCGTGCAGTCAAATTTAGAATCCCACCCATTGCACTACAGACGTGAACCCTCACTCCTGACACAAGCATTCTAGCTTAGCTGGAGGGGTTAACAGGAATACTAGTAACTTGAAACACATTTTGCTAGTAATGATTTTAATTAAAAAAGAAAAAAATTTATAGCAAGGAGATTAGAATTATACCCGATAAACTACAATAGCCCCAATTATATAGGACTTAAAACCATGGATGGGCGCATGTGAATGTAATACCTATACGTCTGCTTACTTCGTGAGAGATATAGGCGTTAGACTTCGTATGCTTTTATGGTTTCTTAGCCATCAGTCAGCGGTGGCTAAGGTATCTAACTTAGGATCGAAAGGTCGTGAGACTGACTCTATGGTTTGTAGTGCTGATGTGAGCCCATTTCTATCACAACTAATTAGATCTCTAGAAATGTTGGTTTTATCTAACTGGTATCCTTGTTAATTGACTTCATAAAAAGGAGGTTCTCAATTCGGTTGTTTTTTTTATATATTCGTTACCTTAGTATTTCGTAATTTATAAACCAATTTTAAAAGTGCTTTTTCTTGTAATGAGGACATTTTCAAAAAGGTTCATTTTGGTTTTGTGGGCAATGGAAATTCTTTCTATTGAGTGTTTATGAAATCGGTTTATATTTTTTTAGGCTTAAATATGTGTTAGTTAGTAAAAGTGGGATTAAAACTCTCGATCATATGCGCAATCAAAGATATTCAACACCTGTAATTCTCCAATAGGATAACAGTGTTACATTGGTGGCCTCGATGGCGTAGTGGTTAGTGTAAGCGACTGCCAAGCCTGAGGTCGCGAGTTCGATTCTCGCCAAGTCAAACATTTGTGTGCACGGACATGGTTGTTTGTCTTGGTCTGAGTGTATCTATGTATAATATTGTTACAGCCAGCGTCACCTCTCGGCACTGTGGGGAAGACTCGGCAGTTCCTTCTAATAATTTATTACAGCGCCATCTATTGACGTCTTACTGAACTACGTAGCTTGTCAGTACGCGAAGAGTAGAGAGAGCGCTAGAACTTTCTCGAATCATCGTACTGTTACATACCGGGTATGACGCTTCTAGAAAACACTAGAAACGCTTGAATCGCGTATAAAATATGGAGCACGGGCACTGCCAAGTCAGTTTATAATCGTAAGCGGTCAATTACTCACCGGAGCGAACGGAAGCGAAAATATCACAATGTTTAAAGCAGTTAATGTGGTTTCCCACTCTAACTGTGTTTAAATAGGTAGTGTGTGTGTGGTCTTTTAAATTTAATTAAGTGTTAAAATAAAACGTGTCTTAGTCGGTAATATTGTTTAATTTCTTATCCGTCGACCCCAGCACGTAACAATTTGTATGTAATTATTTAAAAAAAGTCGTATATACATATATATGTTTATCCATTGTCTAGTGCCTACCCATAGTACAAGCTCTGCTTAGTTTAGGCTAGATGGTGTTGTGTGTATGTGATAGAATATTATTTTATTATTATTATATTATATAGATTAAATACAAATGCCTACATTTCGCTATAAATCTACTGGTATTGTGCGTCGAACCATTGTCGATTACCATACAATTTATTAATAGAAAAATCCAATAACATTTAGTCTGAAATTTGAATCCGTAAACGCATACTAATGCCACGTAACGAACAAAGCAGCTCATACGAAAGCACAATATAAACAGCTGGGCATTTATCCAAACCTAACTAATATTATAAATGCGAATGTGAGTTTGTTTTTTGTTTGTTACGCTGTCACGCCTTAACTATTCGACCGACCATAATGAAATTTCGTAAACGCGTTGTCAGGGGAACAGAAAAACATATAAGGTACCTTTCATCCAGAAAGAAATACTGTTGGGTACTAACCTTACAGTATTTCTTTGTCAGTTTTTTTTTTCATCGCGTAGAAAGTACTGTTACTAAATAGTACTTTTTTTTGGATGAAAGGATGAAAGGTATATAGATACATTTGCGCGAGCGATGCCGCGGGTATATTCTAGTATTATTATAAATGTTAATGTTAGTTTGTTTATTTGTTTGTTCTTGTTGTTCTACTTAACTTCTTGACCGATTAACATGAAATTTTGCATACACGTTATCAAGGGTGCAGAAAAGAACATAGTGTACCATTCATCCAGAAAAGAGTACAGATCGCAAGCTAAACCGTTGGCAAAAGCTAGTATAAATATAAAATAGGAACACAATCGTGATTGTTTTGTATAGATTGTTGGGAATACATGTGACTAATATGTTTGAACGCTTGAACAATACTAATGACTCACTTATATACCGATAATATTAATTAAAACACTCGCTATTTATATCTGTGTTGCGTATTACTTGTACAATTGATGAGTTTATTAATTGAGCTAGCTTGTGACTGCGGTTTTGTCTGCTTGAATCCAGGACATTTATCTTATCTTATCTTATCTTATGTGGGGGCCAATCAGTGCAGACCGGTGACATTTCGACCCAGTGGGATCTTTTGTGTTGACTCTCTCCCAATAACGACTGCCATAAATGTTCATGGCAGCCGGGACCGATGGCTTAACGTGCTCTCCGAGGCACGGAGCAGGCGATAATTGTCAATCAATACGCACATAATTTCGAAAAGTCATATAACTTCCGAAAGACAGAGGTGCGCGACGTGGGTTCGAACCCGAGACCCTTTGCATTGCAGTCTGTTGGTCTCCCCACTGAGCTATCGCTGCTCTGATCCAGGACATCATTAATATATTTGTGTTTTATCTTTGATCCAAAGCCGTTGAAGGGTTTAAGCTTGATTTAGTACTATATTTGCATCGAAATATCTGCACAATCTTACATTTATATAATAATAATATCAGCCCTGTATTAAACTGTCCCACTGCTGGGCACGGGCCTCTTCTCAATGTGAGAAGGTTTAGGCCAAGGTCCACCAAGCTGGCCCAGAGCGGGTTGGCAGACTTCACATATCTTCGAGGACATTATTGACAACTCTTAGACATACAGGTTTCCTCACGATGTTTTCCTTCATCGTTAAAACAAACAATACTTAACTATTTAATACGCATATAACTTCGAAAAGTCAGAGATGAGCGCCTTGGGATGGAACTCGAGACCTCTGCGTGGTAGTCCAACGGTTACCCACTAGGATATCCCTGCTTTTCTATTATCTATATCATACATTAATTTTAATAGTTATTGCTTTTGGCTTCGTCCGCAGATATACTCAGGGAATATACCTATTAATAGCATTATTGATATCGGTTTCGACCCAGGATATGGTATAAGTACCAAGTTTCATCCAAAGCAGATAGATACTAACACCTTTACAATTTTTTATATTTATATATTTATTACATTAGTTGCTGTTTGCGGGTTTTCCTGAGTGAATTCTACGGATTTCCCCCATATTGGCATAAAGATTGAGAATGAGTGGATATATGTTAATCCAGTACATGGTCTACCTTTGATATAATCTTATCTATATCTATCTATCGTGATTGAATATCATACATCCAAGCATCTTCACAAAGTTTCACGTTTGTAATATTAGTTGGACATCTGTTACCCGCGACCCTTGCGTGTCTTTCCTTTGTAGGCCGTCAACTAATGGTCTACCATAAGTTCATATACGAAACAATGTTACAAGATTGAACATTGTTATATTTTGCCGTAGGCAAAGATTTAACCCCGTAGCGATTTTTTCTTCTGAATACTGGTTTTGGTAGATTACAACATAACAGATATAATTTTTTGTTTTACTTTTAATTAATCAACTCCTGAAAAAAAAAAAAAACTTCTGTCTCTATATGACCATTGCCTGCTGCTTATGCAAACATGTGGTCTGTATGTGGCCAATGTCCTGCGTGTTATCTACGCAATTTTTAAGGGTTAGAATACTCACTGTAAATAAATCCTTGATATAATAAAAACACACTTACACATCCGTCACAAACGCTACCAACTGACCATTTCCAAAGTGTGCCAGATTTATTGCTAAATCTCAGTGCTATATCTTTTGCCATTTTCACGTCGAAATATAGGTTAAAGATTCTTAGATTAAATTCTTTCTCATTAGTTAGATCTTTATTATCCCTAGAAGCCCAATCATATTTTGCTATCTAAAAGGCCCAATCATAGGTCAAATTTACCTACATAAATAAATACACGTATAGGATAGTTTATGATGTTAAATTGACTAGTTTTCGTTATTATTTATTTTTATTGGTTATTCATGAAATTAAAAAACGCATAATTATATTAAAATCTGTTTATTATATCTTTGAAAATACAAAAATACGTAAACATATAAAAATTTGGCACAAAATGAGACCCTTCCGGTTTTCTTCTTATAAACTAAAAATATAAAAAAAAATCAACATAAAATCTTTTCTTTCTAACTACTTTATAAATGTTTCAAAACAATCAACAAGTTTCGTACAATAATTATCACACTATAAACAGTTTTGACACATGTCAATATTGTGCTCACGACAAATTGCTCTTTTGCATTTTGTACACTGCGAATTTGTCTTTCGCTGTTTTTTATAAGAACAATAACCACAATAGCGACGCTTTTTTGGCTCTGGTTCTTCTGTGGTATTCTCTGGCATTGGCTGCGGCTCCTTTTGAAGGATATTCGTGATATTGTCACGTACTGAACGCTTCAATGTAGGGGCTTCCAGACGCTGTTGCATCCATGGCCGAGTCAAATCAGTGCTCAATTTTTTCATAAAGTTTTTGCGACTTAGCGGTTTTTCTTTGTTAGATAGCTTGTTATGGCAGTGTATAATATAAGAATTTACGAAAGACATATTGAGCATGCCGTAAAAAACAGCCATGGGCCACCTATTCGTCTTCCTATTAGTAGACATAGAGGAACACATTTGATCAAAGGAATCGACACCCCCTTTTGTTTGATTATAAAATAAAATCATGTCTGGCTTTCCATTAGTACGGTCGACTACAGCGTCCTCATCACATGATGATAAAAGGTACACAATCTTAGACGGCTTAGGTTTATAAGATATTAGGGTCAACGGACCATCGAAGCAAAATATAGAAGATCCTACCGGACGGGTACGAGTATTTTTTAGTGCTTCTGGAATTTCCCTTTTATTAGATCTTATGGTTCCAACCAATGTCAAATTATATGGAGATTTTAGTAAGCTTTTAGCCAGTGGTACAGAAGTGAACCAGTTGTCACACGTAATATTTCTATTAGTACCGTGCACAGTTTTCGTCAGCTCCTTTACATAATACTCGCCAAGAGGGAGGCCATTAGTCTTAGTACTCTTACCAAGGTAAGGTATTACATCCACCATATATTTAGTTGCAGCGTCGCATATCATTGGGAATTTAATTCCGTATTTATCTGGCTTATTTGGAATGTACATACGAAATGGACATCTACCCCGAAATCCTAGCAATTGTTCGTCTACCGTTAAGTTTGACCCTGGTGTATAATTTATCCTGCATTGGTTGATGAAAATATCCCATATCTTTCTGACAGGTAAAAAAGCATCGTCCTGTCTATGAGTTTGCCGTAATGACTTATCGTCCATTCTGAGACATCTTAGTAGAAATTCAAACCTTTCTTTACTCATTACACTAACGTATCGAGTACCAGCGAATGATGCATCGAATAACTCATCAGTGGACAAGTGGTTATCCTTCATAACAGCCGTCAACGTAAGTATTCCTATGAGCGCCCAAATCTCTGTGACACTAGTATCTTTGTAACTTGCCGAAATCTCTTTTATATTTACTCGCTTTCGTACCATTTCTTCATTAGTCCATTTCACTATCTCTTCTACAATTTCATCTTTGATGAAAAGTTGAAAACATAGTAACGGATCGACGATATTCCGGTTCATTCGTGTGGGTCCTCTATTTGTACGTACTATATTGATTGAAGAAGTCCTACCGCTAGATCTACCCTTCACAGTGCTCCAAATATGTTTGTTTTTTGAGCGTAATGTACGTTGCGGTAATACAATGATTCTACCTGATGATGACTGAAGTATATCTGTATTAGTGGATTCAATAGACGTACCATCATTTTGAAGAGTTTCTTGGCTAGTTGACTCGTTTGAACACTCAACATAGTCCACAACCTCGTCTTCCACGTCACTATTGACTACGTCATGAGTCACGCAATCTTCTTCTCCCGAGTCTGAGTCGCATGTTTCCGAGTCACTTATATTTTCTAAAAAGGACGCTATCTCGTCAGTTCCCAGTTGTCTAGAGGACGCCATCTTGTTTTTCTACCTAAAACAATATTTATTTTTTAAAAACAAACTAAAACATAACGTTAAATCCTCCTAAAATAACTATCTCCAAAAACTCAAAACCAGTGTAAAAGTTACACAAAGCCTAAACATAGGCCAAATTGACCTACAACATTACGATATCTACAATATGGAGGTACTTACCAAGGCAATACGGCCGTCTCCTGTTGGCTCGCGGGCTGTACTAAGTTGGTTCGATCAATCACGGCGATCGAAAGAAGTGTGCGAAAGAGAAAGCAATTATTAGTTTTCGAATAGGTAATAATTACCTAGATTGGGCTTCTAGGGTTATAGTTTAACAGACTAAGGCCTGGTGCCGTATAACAGTGCGTTTGAGTTTATTCTGTTAGGAAATTCTCAGTAGTCGTACGGAGTCCGGAAATGTGTCCAGTAAGTGAGGCTGCCACCTTTATTAGGGTTCCGTACGGTTTGTCCGTTCGTCCGACCCTTTATCTCGGGAACGCGTGGAGGTATCGAGTTGAAATTAAAGCGATATACTCAGGTCTACAAACTTCTAAGTTAACGTAAAAATAAGATACGGCCATTTATGCTGCAAAAACGTATATTTCAACACTCTCAAGGCAATCAAAATTTATAGGGTATTTTCCGTTGACCTAGAACTATGAAATTTGGCAAGTATTACTGTCTTATACCACAAGTATAGGGGAAAATCTGAAAACTATACATTTGTAATTAAATCATAAAAAACAGGGTCTTTATGCAAGGACAAAACTTTTTTATAATAATTATGTACCTACAAATTTGTACGGAACCCTCGGTGGGCGAGTCCGACTCACACTTGTGCGGATTTTTTTTTTGAACGACTAATGTGTATTTACTGCTTGAGGTAAAAAAAAAGTATTATTTATTTAACCTGCTTTTTATAACTATCATTTGTTGATGCTATTAACATCTAACAAATATTTAATTATCAAGGAACGTCCTAATCGGGTCTTTACAATAATATGTCTATATTAAGATAGATAAACAATTGATTTTATTAAATATCTATAACCTGTAAAAGTCGACGCGGAAAATAAACCATTTTCATGTAGGAATTTTATTTTCCTAATAAAGTACGTTGATCCGAAATGACGTACAATGCTTTATTATAAAGAACGGTTGACAACCCTACCGGTAGGCGAAAAAGGACTTGCGAAATGGCGAAATGTGTCTGTTTAATACTGTAGTAATTGCACTTTATACGTAACTTTATTAATTTACTTATTTGACTCGCCAACGCACCACCACGTGTTACCGGGCCGATGGTCGGACACTGACTGCCCCCTCTGCCCGCACTTGTGACGTATGCGCTCGAGACAAATGTCATAATAGTATGTATGTATAACTACATACACTACAAATACCATTCTGCCTGTCCTCTTAATATACAGGCGTGATTGTTTGTATTTATGGGTCATACAATTCTTTGTCTTATGTGGGTTCGGTTATTGCTGTCATGGTAGGTTTGACCTATGTAGCCTTGACATTGCCGAAATCCATGAGCGGTTGTTGACACTTACCATCAGGCGGGCCGCTAGATCGTCTGTCATTAGGAGCAGTAAAAACTATAGTCCTTTTTTTTCTTACCTGGTGAATAAAACATGAATAGACTGACACTTGCTTGAAGAAACTCGCCTCATCCTTACTCAGCACTTGTATCTTGTGTGGGGGCCAGTCAGTGCAGACCGGCGACACTTCGACCCAGTGGGATCTTTTGTGTCGACACTCTCCCAATAACGACTGCCGTAGATATTCATGGCAGCCGGGACCGACGGCTTAACGTGCTCTCTGAGGCATGGAGCAGGCGATAATTGTCAATCAATACGCACATAATTTCGAAAAGTCATATAACTTCCGAAAGTCAGAGGTGCGCGACGTGGGTTCAAACCCGAGACCCTCTGCATTGCAGTTTGTTGGTCTCCCCACTGAGCTATCGCTGCTCGTTTACTCAGCACTTAAAAAAGACGTTGTAGTTATTTGTATTCACTTTATACTTATTAGCACTTATATAATTTGTTTGTTTAATATGATAACTTTGAATACAACATTAACGAAGACCTTGTTCTTAGTTGTAAAGTTCAAGTTTAAATATACTAAAATAAGAATAAAATCTTCGTATTGAGTTACTAGCTTAACTGTTGTTGTCTCGCATCTGTGAATGTTATTCCCAAAGTCACAACCTTGACATTCATATACATACGTAACTGCACTTGCAATTGAGAAGTCGTGAATTCGAATATCATCTATTGCACTGACGACGTAACAAACCTCTTTTTTTAGCTTGTTGGTTAATACTGCGCCGAGCGTAAGACAGATAATGACAGAGCTCGTGCGGCGCATATTCAAATCAGCGCGCGGCCGCCATATTAAAATTGTATGGAGGATTTGAAGTACTTTTTTGATAAATATTTATCTTTATTGTCAACCAATAACTTAAAGTATTTGGGACGGACAAATTGTAATATAACTATTTATGTTTCGTTTAAGCTGTAAAATAGAAGATAGATATAGATTTCTACTGTTATAATCTAAAAATCACGTAACTCAAGCTTACGTTTTTGCATTTTTCGTGCAAATTTACGTAATTTTGTAGGCGAAAATATAAATTATTTTAAGTTTCTTACACGGAGTAATTGTAAACACATTCATTGTTATGGTAGATGTATATTTTATATTTGTATTTATAAAAAAGTGTTGATTTTATTCACTTAACTGTGACCGCCTGTTTTGGCACATTTCGCTCGGCGCACTCTTAATGCTGGTAGGGGTTTGAGACTCAGTAAGTCTTGTATGTCTTGGCTATAGAATTAGAAGGCTGATCATGTTCTGCTAATTATAAGGCTAGCATGCAATTGTTTCGTATGTAGACGTATACAAATGACGTCAACGGTGTCTGTAAAAACAAGTACGTCAGTGCCTTTTGAGATCAGGAAAACAACAAATATATACGTGACGTGTTACCTTATATTTGTCGCAAACTGTTCAAGTATGCAATCACAATTTAAATTGTAGGGTCCCTAAGGTTGTTTTTTCAAAATCAAAACTATGCTTATTCATATAGATCACAAAGTAATACACTTATGAATGTCAAAGTTATTAATGTGAATTTACATTCAAGCAAGCAAAGCAAGGGCGTAGAACCAATGAGAAGAATTAGCAAGAAACTCACGGCCACTCTTTTTAATCGCCAAATTTACAGTATTTTTCTTATACTGTATTGTTCGTTACAAATCTTCTCTGTAAGGAAATGCAAGCATTAAACCACTCACAGTTTAGTTCAATGTTCATAAAAATACAGAATTAAATATGAACTGATAATATATTAACATTTTTTTTTAAGATCTCCATGAATGTTTCCTGTGTCACGCGGGCCTCTACAAACATTCATTGAACAATTAGCAAGAGATTTATTTTTTTGACAAATGAACACGTTTTACTTAGATAACAGGGATTGCTTAGTGGGAGACCGTATGGACTCCCACGCAGATGACCCGAGTTCCATACCAAGGCACCTCTAACTTTTCCAAGTTATGTGCGTATTAAATCCTAATCGTAACTAATATTATAAATGCGAATGTGAGTTTGTTTATTTGTTTGTTACGCTTTCACGCCTTAACCACTCGACTGATAATCATGAAATTTTGCATACACGTTGTCAAGGGAACAGAAAAGGACATAGGGGTACCTTTCATCCAGAATATAGTACTGTTGCTAATATAACCTAGCTTAACCTACACTTACGTGAGTGAAGCCGCGGGCAAAATCTAGTATTTAATATACTGAAGGGAAATATCGTGAGGTAACCTGAATCTTTGAAATTTCTCTATAGTCGAAGATACACCGGTATGTGAAGTCAACCAATCCGCATTGGGCCAGCATGGTGGACTATGGCCTAATCTTTACACTGGGAAGACTCCTGTGCCCAACAGTGGGACAGTCTATATACAGGGCTGATGTTATTATTATAAATATAGCCTAAATTGTAAATTATACACCTACAGTATTGGTGAGTAATCTATTTATAGTGTGCCACACGTCACGCTATATCGATATCAAAACATCGACCTGTCGATTTCAAGGTTATGTCAATATGACGTCATCAGTTTCATGTATACTGACGTCACAATACTCATATATTATTTCGTCATAATGATGCTTGGTAACGTCATAGACAGGTGTTTGTTTTGTGACGTCAGCTGTAGGCCTGATGAGGTAGTGTCGAAACCATTGGAGCGAGTAAAGAGATATATCGTATTATCTTATAGATAACTAGCTTCTGGTCGCGGCTTGGCCCGTGTGAATTGCACGGCGTTTCATATCGGGATAAAAAGTATGTTATGTGTTAAAGGAAATCCTACCTAAGTGCCAAGTTTCATCAAAATCATTTCAAACATTTACACGTGATTGATTCATAAACATCTAAGTATCCAAACACTAAAATATTATGACTTGAGGTCTCTCCACGTATTTAAATCGCGCGGAAACGAAACATCAAATGAAAGTTTTTTTTTTTTTTTTTTTTTTTTTTTTTTTTTTTTTTTTTTTTTTTTTATATAGTCTACTTCCGTTCTTTGTATCTTTACAAACATTTAAACAACGGATACAAAGAACACCCAGACTCGTAACAATCACACACATTTTTGTTTGTTTGCTTCGGGGTACAGTTCGAGAGTCCCTGTGGTTAAACTAGTATTGAGCCAAATCAGCTGCATCAGGGATAAGGCACATCAATAATCTCGCTTAAACCTGCAGCTGATGAACTGGATCAGTCCGGCTGAAACCACCTTCATCATACAAAAGATCGCATTAGGTATTATGCCTATGTTGCGGGAGAGTTTACAAACATCCAACAACGAACATATAGAACACCCAAACTTGAAACATCTATTTGTGGATTACGCAAATTTTTGTCCCGTGTGGGATTCGAACCCCACATCACTTGACCACTTAAGGTACTACGCCATTTATGCAGTCATCTATACTAATATTATAAAGAGGAAAGGTTTTATATTTTGTTTGAAAAAAATTTTTTCAACATTAGAAAGCTATATTATTATCACCGAGTAACAAAGGCTGTATTTTAATTAAAAAAGGTACTGTTACACCTAACCTAACCAAGGCTACTTAAATAATATAGTTATGGTGTTGTAGTGTCCATGGGCTATAATAACCACTTACCATCAAACACTGTCCTGTACCTGCCATCTTGGTGCCTCAAAAAACGCAAGAAAACCGTGCCAAATACACGAGCGCATTATGATCTTGAATGAAAAACAAGATTTTCCTCTTAACAATCATGAATCAACCGAGAAAGAATTTCTCAATGACCAAATGACTCAAGTTATATGTAAAAACACCAACGATAATGCCAGATATGATACTCCTGAGCCAAATACCTTAAATGCATTACATACCCGTGCTTCCGTTCAAACGATACAGAAAGCTTTGTTTATAACGCTTTGTCAGCTTTACACGTGTAATATGTTTATCTTATGTACACATGACATATGTGTAATCGACACGTGTCAATAGTGTTGTTACTATTTTATCGATTAAGTATATTCTATCCGATTGTTGTTAATAGAGAACTTCGTAATCGCAATTATCACAATTTTTTATCAGGCTTCCTCTAATTATATTGTTGCGTCTGTTTTGATGGTGCAGCGGCATTAAATACAACTGTTGTGCATGAGGTCTCAGGTTCAATCGTGTTATTGAGTTTTTCTGTTAAGAAATTCTTAGAGACAGATCGGTTTCTGGAACTGCCCAGTAGGCTTGCCGCCTCTATTATGGGACCTAAAATCCCACTTGGCAGGATGTAGGTGTAATACACCTTTAAACGTGTACTATGTTTATCTATTGTACACAATACATATGTGTAATTGACACGTGTCAATAATTACTATTTCATTGATTAAGTAACTTATCTTTTGATTTGTTGTATACATGCTAATGGAGTATTTCGTAATCGCGATTATCACAAAATCAAGCTTAGGGTTATGCTGTACTAGATTTCTCACGCGGATTCGCTCGCGTTAATGTAGATTTATGTTAAAATTGTTTATTTTTATTTATATTTTACTCTGATGTATAAAAAAAAAATACTGCAAAGTTTCATCAAAATCCGTTCATTAGTTTTTGCGTGAAAGATTAACAAACATCCATCCTAATCCTCACAACTTTCACTTTTATATCATTAGTAGGATTTTAACAGATTCTCTTTATTACATTGTTGCCTCTGTCTTAGTAACGTAATAGCAGTAAATACGACTGCTGTGCATGAGGTCTCGGGTTCAATTTTCGGCTTGTGAAAATGTTGAGTCTTATTATCAAGAAATTCTTGGCGACACGGTATCTGAAACTGTGCCTAATAGACCAATAAGAAATTATTTACACGCTGCTTAGTTAACTCACCAAACAGAGAAACGAATTGAGTGCGAACGACTCAATTATCGTCGTTTGTCAGTTCATGGCCTTATTGTTGCATTGGGCTAATTCTCGCACTGTTGTACCTGTTTTTAAGTTTATCGCTTTAATTAACTGAATGACTGCATCGATGGCATATGCAGTCGTGAGATGGCGCCGTGTTGTGGTTTGGAATTTTGATCCTAAAAACGGACAGGAGAATAATTTATGGGGTCTAACAAATGGTTTTTCCGCCGCAAATATTTAATCCGATTCTGGGTATTTTTTTGCGTTCGTTGTTTAAATGCTCCTAAAGTTCTCCGCCACACAGAAATTATGCGTAGTATTCAAATTTTGTTTTCATGTCATGTCGCGTGTTTAGTGTGTTTATTACAACAGCATTACACACACACACTAGACGTGTTATGTTAGCCAGCCAAGCTAACGCGCGATTTAAGCGCAATGCCTCTGATTCTGCCAGCCAACTGTATTTCCTTTGTCATGATAGTAACGCGTTTGGGGCGAATGGCGCAGAGATTAGTGTCTTCGAAGAGACCGACCAGATAAGCTCCTCCTGCAGCGCCATAACGGCGCAACTCTGGAAACGAAGATCGGTCTTGAAGTCTTGGGCGTTCTCACATACCAGACGCTGGAACGGAAGCTTGCGGTTCAACAGTTCAGTATTCTTCTGGTAACGACGAATCTCACGAAGGGCGACCGTGCCGGGCCTGTAACGGTGAGGTTTCTTCACGCCACCAGTAGTAGGTGCGCTCTTGCGAGCAGCCTTAGTGGTGAGCTGTTTCCTCGGGGCTTTACCACCGGTGAATTTGCGAGCGGTCTGCTTAGTACGCGCCGTTGTTGCGAACGGACGAGTGAACAGTAGTACCGATGGAACAAGCACAGAAGCTCTTCCTTATGTAAATAAATTATTTAACAACATTTTCCACACAGGTCAGATACCTACTAAACTTTGTCTTTCTAACATTATACTACTCCATAAAAACGGCGACAAGAATGATATAAACAACTATCGACCCATAACATTATTTTCGCATCTCTACAAAACTTTTATTTAAGTGAACGAAAATCGTATTTCTGCACAACTCGATTAACACCAGCCTCCCGAGCAAGCAACATTCCGACCCAGTTTTTCCACTACAGACCACCTTCACACACTTATTCAATCGGTAGAAAATTTTATGAATTTAATTAACCACTGTATATTTCATTTGTCGCCTATTCTAAAGCTTTTGACAGCATCACTCACTCTGCAATAGAAACAGCCCTTAAAAACCAAAATATTGAACAAACTTACATTAATTTAATCAAGGTCATCTACAATAACTGTACTGCTGATATTAAACTTAAATCCTCTAGTCAAACGTTTCATATTGAAAGAAGAGTTAAGACTGCGTCGAGCGAAATGTGCCAAAACAGGCGGTCACAGTTAAGTGAAGAAAATCAACACTTTTTGTTTCATACAAATATAAAATATACATTTATCATAAAAATTAATGTGTTTACAATTACTCCGTGTAAAAAACCTAAAATAATTAATATTTTCGCCTACAAAATTACGTAAATTTAAAATAAAAATGCAAAAACGTAAGCTCGTGTTACGTGATTTTTAGATTATAACAGTAGAAATCTATCCTATTTTACAGAAACATAAATAGTTATATTACATTACATTATCAGTTATATTATTATTATTATTATTACAATTTATCCGTACCAAATATTTAAGTTATTGATAGACAATAAAGATTCATATTTATCAAAAAAGCACTGAAAATCCTCCATACAATTTTACTATGGCGGCCGCGCGCCGATTTGAATATGCGCCGCACGAGCTCTGTCATTATCTGTCTTACGCTCGGCGCAGTCTTAAACAAGAAGATCCACTATCTCCCAAACTATTCACCAGTGTTCTCCAAGAAACTTTTAAGAGCCTGGCGGATGTATGGGAACAGAGGGGCATTGTTATTGGCGACAGAAGACTGACAAATCTTCGATTTGCTGATGACATTGTCCTCTTTGCCTCCTCTAAATAATCAAAAATATTGGCTCTGTTTTATAGTAGCTCGCTATGCCTGCATGAACCGCACTTGTAAGCGTACCGAGATAAAAGTCCTATGTTAATCCTAGACACGGTCTGTGTACTTAGTTCCGTGATTAATATCCATATGTTAAGAATTTTTGTATCAGCTTACATTAACCAATAACAACCTCAAAATGGGAATTACACAACAAACCCCACGATTGTTCGCAATCTTTTACTTCGAGATCAACGAAGCAGTCACAGCTGCCGACACGTACTTCTAAATTTATACAAAAGCAAACAATCAATAAACAAAGTCTAAAAATAGATAACAAGAGGAAAACAATACTAAACTTCCTGTGGCAAGAGGCCGATAGTCGACATGCGCCAAGGTCTCAGCTTATCGCACAATGTCACTATACTTTTAGAACTAACATACCTATTGGCCGAGGTTGGGTACATTAGTAGGGCTACACCACAGAATACTGAAATACAGAACCGCCACCAATACATAATTGTAATAATATATACTAACTAGATTTTTCCCGCGGCTTCGCTCGCGTAATTTGTGTCGTGTGTCGATTTTCTATCCTTCGAGAACAGTACTTTTTCTGGTTGAAAGGTACCCTACGTCCTTTTCTGTTCTCCTGACAAGGTGTATGTGAAATTTCATGATGATCAGTCGAGTAGTTGAGGCGTGAAAGCGTAACAAACAATCTCACATTCGGATTTATAATATTAGTTAGGATTTTGTAATGATATCATTCGCAAAGTCAATATAATCTTCATTAGAATACCAATACTATTTTTATTTTGCGATCGTGTGGTGTTGGGTTCAAATTGCACTACCGACGTAAATCCACTTCTAACACAAGCATTTTAAATTAGCTGGATGGCGTAAAAGAAGACTGGTAATATACAAACTAATTGTAAGTAATCCTAAGGAAACCTTTAGAACTATTTATCAATATTTACACTTACCCTGACGTGTCGGCTGGTTTTCAGCAGCCATGGTCACGGGAAATTTAATACGATATTACATTCATATACAGTTGTGCACAGATACATAATACATAATTATAGCAGCCCTGTATATAAACTGTGCTAGGTAAGGTCGTGTTCTCAGTTTGAAAAGGGTTAGTTCATAGTTTACCACGCTGGCCCAGTGTGTGTTGGCAGATTTTACATAATATCTTCAAGAATATTATGGAGAACACTCAGACATCCAGGTTTCCTCACGATATTTAGATTCACCGTTAAAGCGAATGATAATAAATTATTTATTACGCAAATAACTTCAAAATGTACGTTCTCCTCAAATTTTAGTTATGACTATAGTCGAATTTCAACCACCGAGCTATGACTAGTAACAAATGTAACAATAAAAAGTGATTGCCAGACGTATCAACTTACGGCTCGAATCGCAGTGTGTAGCAACTGGAAATTGTGCAAAAAGGCTTGTATAATGTAGTCATCCACTTAGTTAAGGTTTACTAAAATTCCCAAAGGGGTGAAATGCGGCTTCAAAGGTTGGTAATATATGTAGAAAAATTGTTATACGGCTCTATTCAGTAACTTGTATATGCACATTAAGGTACTTTGAATACAAATGTTTCATAGGATTGCAGGTGTTTATGTTCGTCGATGCAATTCCGAATGCCATAAATTTAGGCTTCAATAATTTTAATGTCAGTTAAGACTGCTCCGAGCGAAATGTGTCAAAACATGCAGGCACAGTTAAGTGAATAAAATCAACACTTTTTGTTTAATACAAATATAAAATATACATTTACCATAACGATGAATGTGTTTACAATTACTCTACTTCTCTCTTAGCCTTTATTATTCCCAAGTCACTTGGGGTCGGCTTTTTTCTGGTCTAACCGGATTTGACTGGATATCAGTTTTTACACGGAGCGGCTGCCACCTGACCTCCGCAACCCGAAGGCTAACGATACCCTAAGGCTAGACCAGTGTCAGGATATTAGAGGGTACTGACTTTCCCAATAACGACTGCCATAGATGTTCATGGCAGCCGGGACCGACGGCTTAACGTGCTCTCCGAGACACGGAGCAGGCGATAATTGTCAATCAATACGCACATAATTTCGAAAAGTCATATAACTTCCGAAAGTCAGAGGTGCGCGACGTGGGTTCGAACCTGAGACCCTCTGCATTGCAGTCTGTTGGTCTCCCCACTGAGCTATCGCTGCTATTGTGTTTACAATAACTCAATGTAAAAAATTTAAAATAATAATATTTTCGCCTACAAAATTACGTAAATTTTGAAATTGTTGGTCATTTATTTCTTAGTTATCGCACATCTATATAGTATATGTAAAAGGCTCTGTTTGTGTACTGTACGACTGGTTACCCATAGGCAGAGTGTAGTCATCCTAAAAGGCTGTATGTTTTGGTTACAATAAAAAAAAGCTCGCTAGTCATTGTCGTATAAGAAAATGAATCAGGGTCCTAAAGCCTCGGTCCGTTATGCGTTACACAACGCATCGCGATTGCCCCGTACTGTTTTATTACATGTAAAGCAATGACCTAGCTTTAGTTTCTGCGTTGATCGCAACATGAGACGCGTCATCTTGAACGACGCAGACAGAGGAGACGGAGCAAATGGGGTGTTTTTGTCGCATGCGTCTTACGCGTAATCGAACTCGACCTCTTAAACCTTTCCTAACAGTCATACGAAACTTTGTACAATAATTTAAGAGATTCATATTTAAATTATTAAAGAGGCTATTGCGTATTTAATGAGGCTTCTGCGTGGCACGGAACATAACCCGGGAGTGTTGGCACGATTGAGTCTTTGTGTGCCGGACGGCTATGTTGGGAAGACGACGACGTGCGCCGCTATTAGTTATATCATATGCCAGAACCAACCTTCTGGCAAAGGCTCCTCTTACCCGATCTATTCGAGTATTCAACGAGGTTCACTGTCGCAGTGATATATTTAAGTTTGGGTGAATTGGCAAAGGTTATGTTATATGTTGTTACATATTGCAATTAAATTCATAATCATAATTTTAAGCTTGTCTTGTAAGTGATTGTTATAAGTCTTGTTTTCTATATTTTTATATAGGTTATAGTAGTTTTTATGTGTATAGTAGTTATATGTGTGTGCATGAGTAGTTTTATGTTCATACTAGCTGTGCCCGCGGTCTCACCCGCGTCAGTACTATTTGTGGTTACTGCGCCGCTCCCGTGAGCTGTAGCGTGATGTTATATAGTCTATGTTCTTCCCAGGGTCTCAGGATATCTCCATTCTAAATTTCATCTAAATCGTCGAGTTACTTTCGCATTTATAATATTAGTAGGGATTTAGAATAAGTTGGTAAAGTATGTAGCGCACTGTCGAATTGGGTGTACCTGTAATGATATGTGCACGATGTAAATGAATATATAGATTAATAAAAAACAATGGTATATCCACCAAAATAAACCTATAGAGGCATATTCTGGTGAGATGCGTTCTGTTTCTAGAATTCAGGTAAATACCTGGCTGAATCTGGGTGAAATACTAACCCCTCTGGCTACCCATTCGGAGATAAATAAGCATGAATATATTTATATGTATAATACAAGCATTACGAAGACAATTTCCATACTCGAAGGTTTTATTTCCCAACAATAACCTCTGACCGTGGCTGAGGTAATGAGCTAGCTGATTAACTTGTCAACTATTAAATATGACTTGTTCTAAGAAATACTGAATGTTAAGGCTTTTTACCTCTGTTATAAGTATGATGGAAAACCTGATGGTTTTTATATAAGTCATGGTAGGTATTTTATTTACTATTCCTTTGTTGTGATTTATTATGGTATTATGTGGTGTTGGGGACGCAAAAATGTTTTGAAAGAAAGAGAGAGCATTATCACTTCTTGAAATTATTTTTCATTAGACATTACCCGCTTCACCGGAGTTAATGTAGATTTTGTCAATAAGTTTATATCTCACGGGAACAGTACTCTTTTCTGAATGAAAGTTACACAATGTCCTTTTCTGTGTGCCTGACAAAGTGTATGCAAAATTTTATGATAAATAGTCAAGTAATTACGGCGTAAAAGCGTAACAAACCCACATTTGCATTTTGAATATTAGTTAGAATTACGATTAATTTGTGAATCCCTGTGACACGTATACCGAGATTAAAAGTATCCAGCAAGGGTATGGTCTACCTGTATAACTATTTGCGCACAATTGCGTAATAAACATTCAATGTCTTCACAAACTTTAGTCTAGAAACGAGTCCAGTAGACAGCAATTGATTCGCGAATGGAATCTGAGACTTCATGCACAGCATTCACATACCACTGCGTTATCTAATAACTCCATCCTTAAAATAACGAACTAATTAAAATTTTTTTACAGGCATACAACATGCAATCGGTGGACTAGCCTCGAAGCCAGAACGCGATCTTCTAATGCAAGACTTCATGACAGTCGAAACGACGAACTTCCCACACGAGGGGTCGAACCACACACCCGCACACCACTACTCTGAGTTCAAGTTCAAGACTTACGCGCCCATCGCCTTCAGATACTTCCGTGACCTGTTCGGGATACAGCCTGATGATTTCTTGGTGAGATTTTACCACAGATTACAGTGAGGTTAAGCAATGCTGCTACCATCATGCTTCAGATGGGTGACCGTTTTTGGCTATGGGTGACCATTTTTGGGTGACTATGGGTCACCATTTATAGGTATGTGTAATCATTTTTCAAAATCCTTTTAACTTCCGTGGGTTATTAAAGCTGTCGGTTCTGCTTATCATGGTTTCTGTACTGGTAGATAATTTGAGAAGTATCTTGTACCTTATGTGGGGGGGGGGGGGGGGGGGGGCAGTCAGTGCAGACCGGTGACATTTGGACCCAGTGGGATCTTTTGTGCCGATACTCTCCCAATAACGACTGCCATAGATGTTCATGGCAGCCGGGACTGACGGCTTAACGTGCTCTCCGAGGCACGGAGCAGGCGATAATTGTCAATCAATACGCACATAATTTCGAAAAGTCATTTCGAGAAGTAAATGTCATTATGTAGACACCTTAGACCTCTGTCTTTACGCCATTCCAATGCGCGTATGTGTATCTGACTATATATATATGGTATCTACTCCATGAAAGCCGCTCTTACGCAAACTGTTCCCGTATTATAATAATAATTAGAAGACGTGAAAACTTAACGTCCTGATAAAATTATTAGGATTTTAGTTTTATACATAAAATAGTAAAATTAGCCGAATAGACTTAACCTAAAATACCTAGCCTAGAAGATTTTGCCTAAAAGACTTAGTTTAGAAGATTTAGCTTAGACGACTTAGTGTGTACCCTTAGCTTAGCAAATCTAGTCTAGTAGACCTAGTTTTCTAGGCTTAACCTAGCGGATATAGCCTAGCGGACTTAGCCTAGCGGTCTTAGCCTAGCAAACTTAGTCTAGCGGACTTAGTCTAGTAGACGTAGTCCCGTAAATTTAGACTACTAGACCTAGTCTACCAGACTTAGTCTGCCAGACTTAGTTTATCAGATCTCGTCTAGTAGACTTAGATAAGTACTTGTTTAATGTATACTGTATGAGGTCAAAACTTTGTATACGACATCGTCTGCCCTCAGGTGCCTGCCCGTTCGGGTAAGCATAGCTCGCGATGTGCACCCGCCTCCCCCACCGCACCACTGCGTGACAGCGGCGCGGTTAGTTCATTATCGCGCGTTATTTATTTTACATTATCTCCTAAACTATACATCATCGAAATATATGACGTATGGAACATACTTTATCTTCATAAAACTTATGTAATGACGGATGGATTTGTTCTTCTAACGATTGAAATTTTGTAATTCAAACATCGCCTAATAATTTGTCTATTATTTGACAAATAATAGGCAAACTATTTGATTGAAATTATATAAATGTTAGATATATAACGTCGCGGCTTTTTGTAGAACTATTTAAGACTAGTAGATGTTTTAAACAATTAGGCAGGGCAAGCTTATACATTTTTATTTGCATAGTTTCTTAGTGTTTTTTGTTTTCACATTTTAGTATCATAGAAGATATTTAGGGGGGTGGGGCGCACTGAAATTGTCGCTTAAACCTAGTTGTTTAGTAGTCCCAAAGAACACAGACCAGCGACACTTAGGCACAGCTGATTGTATTACAGTATATGTGTAATGTGTAGGTACACCGCCGGCTATAGGCAACGAGAAGAACACAGTGGCGTTTCAACTCGTGAAAGACTGGCACACCCTTCTGCCGATCCTGTAAAATCTTTGAATTCTCAGCCATACCACGTGTTTTCTTTCTTTGATCCTATAGGCCTACCATGAAACGTAAATGTCAAGTTCCGACTCGACTGCTCGTACATTTATTCCGAAATTAATTTTGATACGTATCCTGTTGATTGTCCTTAACCCTTTCATGAAGTAGTCTGAATAACTGGGTAATGTCATATTTAAAGAAAGAAAACTTGAGTGTTAGTTTTATTTGTTCGACCCGATGTTTTGGATATACATTTTCATGGTAGATCTACTGGGTATTTTAAGCGGAGTGTGAAAAAGCTCCTCAAAGCCGTCAACGTAGAGTGACTTCAGTTGTAATGAGAACGTGGTGTGAAGGGCTCATGGACTAGACGACTGCTTACCATCAGACGGAGTGTAGCCATTTTGACGGGCAACAATATACGTGAATTAGTATGCTATAACGCGGGCGCCCACATGGTGTATCTACGTACTATAATTTCACGCCAGGGCCAGACGCCATTTCACTGTGGCTTGCACCTTATATTGTTGAATTGACGTAGTTGCGCTCGGCTCTAGCAGAACGCAGCACGCAGTATTTAGTAACCTTCTGAACTTGGCCCTGGCTCTGGTCTTTCCGTAGGGCTAATCCAGGTCTTTTGTAGGCATAGACGTGGTCCTTTAAGAGCTGGCCCTGGTGTTTCGAGAGCTAACACTGGCCCTCCGAGAGCTAGCTCTGGTCGTCCGAGAGCTGGCTCGAGTCGTCTGTAACTGGCTCTGGTCTTCCGTAAGCGTAGACCTGGTTATCTAAGGGCTGATCCTGGTCTGCCGTCGGCCCAGTGCTGTTCCTCTGAGGACTGTTCCCAGTCTTCCGTAGACCTACTCTTGGTTCTCAATAGACCTAGTCCTGGTTTTCCACAGTGAAAAGCCTCTCCATTTTTCTTTATAATAAATCCTTCATGTTCCAGATGTCGATGTGTAGCGCACCACTCCGTGAGCTGAGCAACCCGGGCGCGTCCGGTAGCATCTTCTACCTGACCATGGATGACGAGTTCATCATTAAGACGGTGCAGCACAAGGAGGGCGAGTTCCTCCAGAAACTGCTGCCTGGGTACTACTTGAACCTGGATCAGGTTAGTGTGAACTCAAGTTTTTTACTATTAACCTGTAGAGTCGTATACGATAGGGTTTTTAATTATGTCTGGCATTCCAAAATTTGATAGGTTGCCCGTTAAGTTTTCTGAATGTGGTTTACGATAAGCTCATGCAAGAATTGCCATGTATTGTCCAAACAATATGTAACATTCTTGCTCTTGGAATACATGTTGAATTAAGCACTAGTGTCACTCTGTCACTAGTCTATATAGCACGTTATTGCAGTCCATGTTAACTTATAAGAAATGCCATTGATTTTAATAAATACATCAACACACATATTTCGTTAAACTTAACCATGTCAAAAGAACTAATATGAAGGATATCGTAACATTTCGTTTTAATATAATATTTTCCTTCTTTTTCCAGAACCCACGCACATTATTACCAAAATTCTTCGGTTTGTACTGCTACCAGTGTAACAGCAAGAACGTTCGGCTGGTGGCTATGAACAATCTGCTGCCGTCCTCAGTCAAACTGCACCAGAAATACGATCTCAAAGGGTCCACGTATAAGAGGAAGGTATGCCACCCTTCCTTTCACCCATTTTGTAGGTACTGCACACAGATAAAGAAGTTGAGTCACACGACTAGAGATGGCGCAGTATTCAATTAGATACAACTCCTTATAGTCCTGAATCGCGCAAGCGAAGTTTGTAGTACGACATGGTGCCAATTTAATCATCTGCTATATTGAAATAGGTGAGTCAGATGACTAGGATTACCCGTGTCATCAAAAGTACCTAAATCTGTATAAAAAATTATTTACTTTCAAATACCGATCATGCGTGGGCGGCGACTAACGTACTCATACTACGATAACTTGCGAGTGTTTAAGTGGCACAAGTACGACGCATCGGGTCAATGCACAATTAGGTGCGCATTTTATCTGCATCCGTTTGGGATGAGTACTAATTTCATTATCTTGTGTGTTTTAACGATACAGTTGAAAATAATTTAATAGCGGGTGGTTAAATCGGCACTCTGTATCTACATGTGTCCGACATCAGGATCCTCCATTTGTGCTGACATCGGACCTAGTCCCTCTATGATTTTAACAGCACTATTATGGTGGTACAGAGCTGCTAAAATCAAAATCATTAAGCTCAAACCAGACTTAATTGATCCTGATATAGTAACTGATGTAGGCGACTGTGGATAATTAGACTGGTTCAAGTCCTAGATAGGGTCTTTACCACAAAGTTATTATAGCGCGAGAAAAAGACAGCGATTTTATGAGTATATAAATAAATAAAAATATCTTTATTGTGTCAAAATAAAATAGTCCACACATTGAATCTCGAGACTCGAGACAGTTAAAAAGCATAATAAGTAAAATATTATAATCAAAACACAACTAAGAAGAGTTAATAAAAGTAAAATAAGTAAAAAAGTAAAAATGTAAAGCTGTGTGTGTGCTCGCGCACGTTCGTGTGCGTGAGTATCTTTAATGTTATAGCTGTCTCGTTGTCACGCATGTAAAAACTATAAATTGATATAATATGGTGGTACGGCCTCAGTGCCGTTTTGACCACCACAATCATCTATACATGACAAAGCAAAATGTGTCCAGCACGCCACGGCCACGACTAATAACAAATTAAAGTATGAAATCGTAGCTTGGCGCCAAAAGCACGCTTTTGCTTTTTTGATGTGGTTAGATAGACAACTTATTTTCGTGTTTTCTCCATTGTCTTAAGGGCTATTTTCCAATGACCGTATGTTTGTCTTCTAGGCGAGCAAAGGCGAACGCCAGAAGACCTCCCCAACGTACAAAGACCTGGACTTCATGGAGCACCACACGGAGGGGCTGTTCCTCGAGGCGGACACATACAACGCGCTCATCAAGACCATGCAGCGGGACTGCCGGGTCTTGGAGAGCTTCAAGGTAAAGCTTGACCGTCAAGCATTAGTATGCTGTAGTAGCAAATGACTAGTGTTAATTGCTATCGCTATTAACATTAACACATCAAATAAGGTAAATACTCTTGTTTGAGGACTATATGCATAATGCTAGGCATTGACCCACAACATTGCAATCACATACAAGTCTACAATCACAATCTGTCGGTATAAATTATACTAAAATTAAAACTGCCTTCGTGGCGCAGCGGTAGTGAATGCGACTGCTGTGCATGAGGTCTCGGGTTCGAACCCCGGGTCGGGCCAACATAAAGATATTGGGTTTTTCTTTTCAGAAATCTCAATACAAGCCCGGAGGTAGGAAGTTGGCGGTAAGACACCCCTGTGCCTCAGAAAGCACGTAAAGCCGTTGGCAGAACCAACATAAAGTAGAACAAATACTTGCCAACGCCTGATCTATTATATCTCCTGCGCAGATGGCCAGTCTCCGTTTAAGATTAGCCGCCGTAGCCGAAATTCGGTCTGGAGGACATTACTAAAACTCTGCAACGTGAGAAGGATAGGAAAATGACCCACCGATACATGTTTTAGGTTTAGGTGTTCTCACGGTTGACTTCACGGTTGGCGTAGTGGTTTAAGTGGTCGCCTTGCCACTGCCACTGCGCAGAGTGTTGTGGGTTCGAATCCCACACGGGACAAAACTTTGTGTGATCCACAAATGCTTGTTCCGAATCTGGGTGTTCTTTGTGTCCGTTGTTTGAATGTTTGTGAAGTCTATATTAAGAATGATACATAGTCTTTATTATACATTATACTATTATACTGCAACGAAATGATTTTAGACACAGCAGCATCTCATCAAAACTTAGGATTTCGCTCAATCTGGGCAGCCCGACAGAGATAACCATATATACCATCAAGTGGATCATAACCTTGATTTGCATGTTAAAGTGATATTTACTTAATTAATTTGTATATTAACTCTCACCAGATCATGGATTACTCTTTACTAGTCGGCATACACAACCTGGACGAGGCGCAACGAGAGAAGACCGAGGCGCGCAAACGTACGGACTCGGGGCAAAGCGATGACGATGCGGAAGGCGAGCCTAAGAAAAGCGGGCTCAACAGAACCAGGTGGGCTTCACACTGGCATTCATAAATATAGTATGCGTTACAGTTTAAAGGTCGTAGCACACATATCAACTCGGAAAGGGATCGTCATTGTATCGCCTTTTCCTCTCGCCGTCATACAGGCGTCCACATAACGTAAATGCGTAACCAAAGCGGATCGTACGTCGACACAGATACGGCTAGGCGACGCCGCGCTTACTCATATTTAGAGTCAATTAAATCATATATGGATATTTTCTCACTTCTTCAATGAGTTTATCTCTTTTCATAGTTATTTTATGTTTAAAATACAACCTACAAATTCAATAAAATACGTGCGCGACACGACTGTTAGTTGTCTTGTGAATGACAGCACGTTCGGCAACAGTAGTGCCCGGAGAGACGTAAGCGCGGGGACGACGAGCCGTAAGCGCGAGGACGGCAAGCTTGTCCCGAGGCGAGGCGATTACGTTACGATCCGATTAGTGTGCGTTGCAGTAGGGAGTTTCATACAAAGAATACTGCACGGTTCGAGTTGTTACGGAGACGATCCCTTTCCGAGTTGTGTGCTATGACCTTAACACCCGGTTTCTTAAAGGCTGTATTGACCTACTAACAAATAGGCAACAGGTATATTATATTTAAATACAGTTTTTTGTGTTAATATGCCTTTTAGAAACCGGAAGTCGCTTTCGCTACATCTTAGGTGAAGAAAATACCATTTAAAGGAGACAGAAGTCTATAAATCGACTTTATAAAAAGTCGTGTATAGTTTATCAATAAAGAAGGCTAATACAAAAATAACTGTAATTTTACGATGATTTTGTATCACTACATATTATAAAACATAGTGCCCCGCCGAGTCTGTCTGTGTCTGTTCGCAATAAACTCAACAACTACAGAACAGATCATGTCATGTATTTAGGTGTATAACTTGTTAAGGTTTTGTACTATCCGTGCGGCGGCGCGGGTTCGCTGGTATGTAATAATTCTTAAAATCAAAATGTATCATGCCTGCTCATATATATCATAATATTACATAAGTATGCAATCAAATAAATACACCTTAAAATAGAATAAAAGGTGTATTTATATAAAAAATAATACATAAATACATGATACATAAATAGAATAAAGCAATAAATATAAATTAAATCTCACAGCAATATGCTTTCAATGTACGCATGTTTCGTGATCAATATTTTTTTAAATTACCCTCACTCAATATTGTCATGTATATGTCGTTTTTCACATATTTATAAATAATATTGTATTACAGACACCATTTTGTTTTATATTTGAATTTTATTGATTTCAAAATCGAGGACGCCGTTTTATCTTCTTATTTTTGGATATATTGTTTTTTTTTTATTTGTATTCTTTTGATTGTGGTCCGTATACCATCAGCATAAATTATATAAATATAGATGTTCAGCTCATAGGAACGCCCAATAATATATGTACCTATATACATATTTATACAGAGGCTTTCTATAGAGAACAGAGCACGCTAGCTTCTTACTTGAGACGCGACGCGTGTCATATCAGACAATTTGCGCGTGTCGGTGACAACTACACACGCGGTACAGATGTGACATTTATATTCTGGAACTGACGGATCTGGGTGTGTATAGTGACGTCACTCGGCATGAATATTATTACTTTAATCACAAATAGAAGCGCAGCGTAGTATTCAGTGCTCTGTGACGCGTCCGTATAGTGTGATCAAAGTGCCTGGTGTCAGTTTGTTGTACGTTTACGCGATCGACATGTTTATGATATGACGTTCAGAGCTTCGATTGGCTCCAAGCTCTTAAGAAATCAGAGCCAAACGCGGTGAACGTTGAGATCGCAATAACGGTAAAAACAACTCTTACTAGACACCCAGATCAATTAGGCCGAATGTCAGTTATTGCAATAGTGCGAGTACACTTTCGTACGCTATCCACACACGTACATGTCAAATTACGTCCGTTTCTGCGAGTTACATTGAGCTGGCCATCCTTATTTATATAATTTGTGACAATGGGCTGCCGGACAACTGCCGATATTTTATTTCTTACTTGTATTTTCTCGGATAGTTTTCTGTAATTTATATTTTCCGAAATTCTCGGTGGCGGTATTGTATTAGTTGTTTTTTTTTTAATGAAAACATTTCAGGTCGGAGGGCAAGGAGGATTTCAGCGCGCAAGTGAAAAGGACACAGTAATATACGTTTATATGTTTGAATGTTTAATTATTATTGCATTTATTATTAATTTTTATTAACATATTTAATGTTATATGTTTAACTACTTATCACTGTTTGAGTTAGTCGATTTTTGAAAATTATTTAATTTTGTTCGATTAATTTAAGTATCCAATAAAGTATGATACTATTATTTGTAAATAATAGTAGTGAGACCAGTGGCAGACCGTCGGACTGTCACGCAGAGGTCTAGAATTCTATATCAATGATTATGCAGGAAGCACTTTTGACTTTTCGAAGTTATGTGTGCATTCGATAGTTAATTATTATCACTTCCTTTAACGGTGAAGGAAAACATCGTAAGGAACCCTGCATGTCTGTGAGTTCTCCTTAATGTTCTCGAAGATATGTGATGTGTGCCAACCCGCACTGGGCCAGCATGGTAGACTATGACCTAACCATTCTCACACTGAGAAGAGGCCCGTGGCCAGCAGTGGGACAGTTTAACACAGGGCTGATATTACTAACAGTAGTACAATACTTAGATTTTCATTCAAGTTTGGGGCTTTGCTCTAAAAGATAAGTCCCAAGTAGAGATGTTACCTCTGCGAGCAATGGTTTAGGGTAACCGCTTACCAACAGGCGAACCGTAGTGTTATTATTCTCTAAGTGTTGTAAAACATACTTTTATATTTAATATTGTATTTATATAAGATGAAAGTAAATTGTGAGATTTTCGTGTCTGTGTTATGTGTGTAATGTATGGTCTTGTGTGTGTTTATGTAGAGATATTCGGGTTTTGGTGGTGGGTATGTTTGTCTGTGTGTTATGTATTATATTATTATACTGATATAAGGATGTTATGTATTAGGTACATAAGAGAGATAGCGCGGTTAAATCAGCTTCCATGAGGTATTTCTATAGTTTTGAATTAATTGAACAAAATCGAATAATCAAAATCGATATATCTCTCTTCAAGTTGTGTAATGTGTTCTAATAGGATGTTAACTCTAATAACAGATAATTATTTACGTGCATGTTCTAACATTAAGTGTTATAAGGCTCCAATTTGTTTTAATATATAATATTATTTAAATTTGACAGGTATGTTTGGAAAATTGATTTAACGGGCTGTTTTAATAATTAATTTACTTGTAGTTTTTCTTGTAGAGATAGGATTTGATATACTTAGTTGTATTTTATATACAATCTATGTTTAATTTATGTTGAGTGGGCAGTATTGTTAGTAAAGAGCAGTTAAAAGTTACGTTGATGGTTTTCAGTGGATGTTTAATATCATATAAATAAATTACATTCATTACCAAAAGGCTTGTGTATTATTATTGATGTTATATAATATAGTCATATTAATATTGATGTTAAATTATTTAAAGTTCTTAATCGTTACTGAAACACAATAGTTTTAAAATTCGTAAGGCATTTAAATCGCTTTAATATAATTTAATCACATTTTAATATGTCCAGATTTCAGCAATATGTATATTCATTAAAAACAAATATATGTATATTCAATTGAACATTGAAGACAAAGTCCATAATAACCTATGTTTTTTAATATTGAGTATTAAACATGAAAATTGGAGCCTTGTAACACGAATATGTATGGCAATCTAAAAGCATGCATTTACATATCACTGAATGTGTTTTTATATGTTTGACTCGTTCACTAAGCTAAGATGATAAAACCTGTATAAGCATATGTACTACCATAAAATACATGGTAACAAAATAGCACTATAATTTTTATACAACAAAAATGACAAACAGACATACAATGCAACTATTGGTAAGTATTAACTCTAATGTGTGATCACTTGCAATTTTTGAGATAAAACACATCGCCGATCCAATAATTAGAAATTAAAATATCTTAATTATAATACCTTTTTAATAAAATATGAAAAGCAACTTTAAATTATTATCAAATCTAGTCATTACAGAATCAAACCCAAATAATTGAATTATCTTTGTTGAGTATTTCTTTAGTACAGCCTAAAAATTGTTTTTTTTTAAAAATGTACCAAAGACACAAACATAATAAAGATAAGCATATGAACAGAACGCAAAAAATTCTTTATAAAAAAAATCGTAGGTACTAAAAGAGATACTATACTATCTTACCAAACAAAATATTGAAATACTACAACTATAATAGTAATCGATTAAAAAAACGGAAATTACTACAACAAAAAACAACTCGATTATAGCAAAACCAAATAATTATTACCCACATTCTTCACATGTAATACACATATGCTTCTATGTACAACTAAGCTCATGTTGCAAATGATCATAGACTACAGTAACAACTTACCATTAGGCAGAACATATGCATGTTAATCACCTTTGTTGAATAAACATAATAACTTTAACACATTTATCACATAAGTGTATAAATTGTAGATACTTTATCTATTTACTTTAACAATAGTTTGATCTACAAAACTATGTAGATTTGAGCCTAGGTATAGAGCCTAAGTATAGTGCCAAACAATCTTTATAACTTTTCTAAGTCCTAAAATATATCTTATTCTGTCTAGCCTATATTAAAATCTGTGACTGCTACCTTATCACATACGCGAGAACGGGTCAGTGCATTACAGAATACCTTTGTCTTATTCGCACGCATGCGATAATATTACTTTAACAGATAGTAGTACGGCGCTCTAAATACGATATTCTAGTCTTCTAACACCAAAGCCCGCCACACATAAAAAGCGGAGGCAGAGCGGTAGCGTTTTTGTTGTATTGTTTGAATTAGTATGAAGCAATACGGAACGATTCTTTGTAATCTTTTATTTATACTAATTCAAACAATACAACAATAGGAATGCGAACTAAAAAAATATTAGTTCGTCTTTTAGGCTAACAAAAAATATTTCCTACTACCTTATTAGCCTATTCCGCTACCGGTATCGCCGCGATACCGGTATCGCTCCGTTACCGGTATCGCATCGCTACCAGCACCACTCCATTACCGGTACCGCTCCGCTACCGGTATTGAACCGCTACCGATATCGGTCCGCTACCATTACCGCCCCACCTCCGCTATCTATGTATGGCGGGTTTTATGCTTACACACATCCTTTAGGACTGAGCTATATGTATGTTTTGGTTGACTATATGTTGTCTGTTCCAGGTCGATCAATCGGCAGCGGCTGGTTGCGCATTCCACCGCTATGGAGAGCATACAAGCTGAGAGTGAACCTATTGATGAGGAGGAGGATGTGCCGTGAGTTTATATGTCTTGCAAACGGAATATTGATTACAACGTCAATCCGACTATATAGTTATATAGATTGATTGCACTGAAAGTACTCTGGACTGGATTTCGGTCAAGGCGGCAATTTTTAATGGAATTTATACCTGAACTACTACACTATAGTAACTCGTGCGCAGATGGTCTGTCTCTATTAATATTGATCGCTTTGTGTGCGCAAGCGCAAGTGCACTCGCATTTCTTCACTGTCATAGTCCGATGGGGCGCAGGATCAAGTGCGTTCCGAAGCACTCAAGTGTGATGTGAAGTAACGCCAAATTAATAATTCCATATCTTCTAACTTTTTGGCCTTATTGGCCACCAATAGGTTTAGATCCCGCATATTCGGGCACAAGCCTTTTCCCATCTACCAACTAGGCACTGTTTCAAACTTGCCGGTAACCCAAGTACTTTGCCTGACGGCTGACCCGAAAATCAAAACTGAGACTTCATGTTTGACAAAGCGTGGTGTTTAGACATCACAATCTCTCATCTCTTCAGCACAATGAGTTCCTCCGATCAGACTTAGTGATCGTACCTGGCGGGTCGTGGCTTGACGGTTGATGTTAGGATATATTACTGGGATAAGTATATATATTATTTTCATTTTAAAAGTGCTCTGATTTAACCACTCCTGCGATGTCTGGAACGACCGACAGGACATCGCCCTATCAGCCGAGACTTCGCACCCGCTATAGAACGAACATGTGTAGGTGGGGGTTCAGAGACCCCAGCCTTGCTCAGTGTGACTGTGGTGGCACATTTGTTGGTATGCCCTTCTTGCCCGAACACTTGCACAATATCTGAGCTTTGTGCGGCCACTCCTAACGCAAGTAGAATGGCCGAATACTTTGCAAACAATATATAGTCCACACAAGAAGAACCATTAACACGAAGAAGAAGCCAAGACAGTGTAATATAATTGATGTATTGAATACGATTTTAAGCTCTATTTTAATGGGATAAGGTTCTTATTATATTTCCATTTCAAAAGTGTTCTGAGTTGGAACCCGGCACTCTAACGATGTTTGGAACGACCGACAGAACTTAGCTTTGTCGGCCGAGACAGTCTAGTTCTGTATCTAAGTAATGGATATAGCTAAAGTTATGGTTGTTGGTCCGCAGTCCTGGCGGCATTCCGGCTAGGAACGCGCGCGGCGAGCGACTCCTCCTGTTCCTGGGTATCATCGACATCCTGCAGTCCTACCGGCTACGGAAGAAACTGGAACACACGTGGAAGAGCATGATCCACGATGGGGTAAGCACAACTGTCGATACACTAAAATCGCAATTGTGTTCATAATCAGTAGCTATTTCTTTAGTAAATCAAGAGAGATGTGATAGGAAGCAAATCAAAGTAGTGGTTTAAGTGGTTGTGGAAAAAGCGTGTGGCCCACAACACTCAACTTTTGTCCCGTGTGGGGATCGAACCACAAGGTGTGGGGGCAATCCCCACACGGAACAAAAACTTGTGTAATAAACAAATGATTACTGGGTCTGGGTGTTCTTTGTTCGTTGTTTGAATGTTTCTAAAGACACAGGAATTAATCGTAGCGCGGAAGGTGTTTTTATGTAAAATAATAATCAATGTTTTCTGTTCAAGTCAAAAGATATGTGTTAGAAGGAAAGTTTATATAATTAAAGCGGCTTAATGGATAAGGCATTGAGCTTGCGATCGAAAGATCGAGGGTTCTAATCCCACCCATTGCATTGCCAATGTGAACCCACTCCTAACACACAAGCATTCCAGCTTACTACTACTTGAATTTGTACTAGATATATTAATTACTACATATAGAGGGAGGAAGAAGAAGAGAAGAAGCAGCGATAGGGTTAAGAAGCAGCGGTAGCCTAGTGGGAAACCGTTGGACTGCCACGCAGAGGTCTCGAGTTCGATCCCAAGGCGAACATCTCTGATTTTTCGAAGTTATATGCGTATTAAATAGTTTATTATCACTTGCTTTAACGGTGAAGGAGAACATCCTGCATGTCTGAGAGTTCTTTATAATGTTCTCGAAGATATGTGAAGTTCGTAACCCGCACTAGGCCAGCGCGCAGCGTGGTGGACTGATATTATATTATATAGAGGGAACATTTGAATGCCTAATTGATACCGCGGCCTAGATTCCACATACAGAGCTTACAAATACAGAGCCGTTTCTAAAAGTATTTCAATAATGCACATTACCTCTGAATAAACTAGTTTATGTTTAATAACACACCACTTGTACCCGGCGGGAGGGCTGGGCTACAAATAATACATACCTACAACTAAGTACAAGAAAGTGTGGGAGGTTAGAGGTGTATTCAGTAGCATAGCGTATTGGGCCCCGGCGGCACCTTTAGGCGGCGGCAAAATTTCACAATAAACAATAATAATATCTTGTAAATATTTAAACCATTTAATGATGAACGAGAAGAATGGGTAGATGTACAATACACAATAATGATGATTGTTCTTGCCGAAAAGTTATTTAGAATTACTTTATATTATAGTATTTTAAATTGAAATACCTAAATAAGAGAGCGGCAAAATTTTATATCGCCTCGAGCGGCTGACACCCACGCTACGCCACTGGGTGTATTACACTCACGTTTCATCAAGTATTTAAGTGCCACGTAATATGGAGCGTACTTATTGCTATCTGCCACATTTCCAGACTCCATATAGCTACTGAAAATTTCCTTACAGGTAAACCCACACTACACTATCACGGACTCGAACTTTGACAGCTCATTCCTCAAACATTCATTACCGCTGCGCCACCAAGGCAATCAGATAATCTATATTAATGTTATAAAGAGGAATTATTTGATTTGTTGTTTGTTTATAATGATTTAACTCAAAAATTATTAAAACTAATTTAAAATTCTTTCACCATTAGAAAGCTACGAGTTTATTATCACCGAGTAACATTGGCTTTATTTTATTTTGAAATAAATAACTTTTACACCTAATCTAATCTATTTTTACGCGAGCGAAGCCGCGGGCAAAATCTAGTAAATAATAAACCTTTAAATTATTTCAGGACACAGTTTCAGTGCATAGACCGAGTTTCTACGCGCAGAGATTTTTAGATTTCATGGCCAAAACTGTTTTCAAGAAGATACCTTCGTGTAAGTATTACTCTATGCTTTTGAAAATATACTCTCTTCTCTATGCTCCAAACAAATTACTATGTTGCCCTATCAAAAATACCAGTGTTAGTAATAGTAATATTAGGGTTACCAGTATGAAATATTCTCAATATCTTACTTCTACTGAATTCCTTTCACTAGTTAAGCTCAAATTCATGTTGCTATTTCTTATAGATAATGCCAAATAGTATGTCCTAATGTCGATGTAATTAAAATGGTTAGTAGGTTTAAATGGAGATAGATTTATTTATATTTCAGATAAATTATTTATTGCATAGAAAAATAAATCTATTTAAATCGCGTTCTTTAGTAAAATAATACAAAACTTTTATTATTATAATTTATTTTATGACATTAAAAATGGAAACATATGTGACGTGATCGATGTTTAAATGCAGGCGTGCGAGAGAGATGGCGAAACATCCTGCCCCGCTTTCTCATAAACATAATTGAAATATTTATAATTGCCTCATTTTGCACCCATTATTATGAAGCTGTTATAACAATAATGTTTTTAAAATAAAATAAGTTTGGTGCAACATTGGCAACAGATAAGCCCGATACAAATAATATGTTGTAAAATACCTTATACACAGATCTATTATTTATCTATCTCCATTTAAAAGTAATAATAGAAAGGTCCCTAGAGTATCTCCATATTACTAAGCAAGTAACGGCACACAGAACAATAATACAAAGGCGGTAGCCTAATACTTGCAAGGACCATGGGTTCGATCCCATACATTGCACTACCGACGTTAACCCACTTATAAAACAAGCATTTAGCTGGAGGGGTTACCAATAATTCTAGTAATTTGTAACAAAAATTACTATGTAGTAAAGTTTAACATTGAAATACTGTGTCGTTACTTTCATAGTAAAGTAATATGACCTGAAATCCAACCATCATAATGTAAAGTTATATTATTGTTTGCGCGAGAACGAGACAAAGGTATGTACTCTGTATAGCGCTGTCCCGCTCTCGCGCATACAATAAAATAACTTTAATTATGGTAAGGTCCGTTGTCGAATACAGCTAACTTTGTGTTTAACGTCTATGTGTTGTCTAATTCGAAGGGCGCGCTGTAAGTGTGGAAACATTGTTTTAAAACTTCATTTAAAATAAAAGCACTTGTGTGGGCTCATATGCGAGTAGCATACGCAAGTTAAGGTACTTGCGCGGGTTGCATGCAAGCTTGTCTCCAATCGACAAAGATAGTATGCAAGTAATCCGTTTCTTTAACACGTGCATGTAGATCGCGGAAGTTGCTTGCGCGAGTAGCCCGTGCTACTTGCGTCATTTACAAATATCTTGCATTAAAAAGTATACATAATGTCTGACTGGCATGGAAATTAAATCTTTGTTTATAAGAGGCTGAAATTCAGTTTTATACTACATGAAAAGAAATTAACCATTTGATATAGTTCTGTTGAAGTATAATTCTTATTTATACTTGCTATCAATAGATAGATACTAAATAATACCTGCAAAATGTAACTAAATAAATTAGATTTTAATTCTTGCTTCGCTTGGCAGACTGGCTTGTAACGTCACAAAATAATAATTATTACCGTCTTAAATTCATCACTATTATATAAAGTAAAGGATTGCCTCATGGTTTCATTAAATATAGCGTTCATGCCAACACTTATTTGTGATATACCGACTTAAATTTTTGTAAAGTGCCATATACGAGGCACCTACAACTTATTTGGCGAAATGTTAGCGTACTATGTTTCTGCCTACCCCTTTGAAGCAGGATTATAAATATTTATTCAAGTAAACGACAGTATTTAGTAATATAGTTAATTATGTTACAAGTAATAGTCGTATTTGACAATATATATGGAGTTTTAAAACGATGTTCTCTAAACTGGTTGCTACTAAATTAATGTAGCATTATATACGTGTTTAAAAGAAGGCTTTTGTCCAAAACAGTTGTTTATAGACCGTGGCCTCGAGACGTATATAACCTATACATATCTTTGACAAGAACATGCCTTAGTTTTATTTTTAACTAGATTTTCGGATACGAACTTCGGGATTATATGTTTCTATATAAAAGAGCGTATAGTCGAAAAAACGCTGTCTTTAACAACGTTTAGTGTGTAGTTTATATGATTCCATTTTAAAAGGTTTCGTGTTATATATTTGTTTGTTTTATTGTGTTAACAACTTTTAAAATAAGTACTTATGTCTTCAAAATCATTGCAATATTGACCTCAATACATTATTTTTGTTATAAAGAGGCCGATTCAGAATTATACGATAAATTAATTACCGAATGAATCGGTTAAATATTTAATGGTTCGATAAGTTGTCGAATAATTTGAGAATTGATCAAATAATTCATAAAATTTTATGTAAAATTCTAAAATGCATACAAGTAACTTAATTATCGAACAATACTTGTGTTCGTGTCACTCATCATTCGATAAGTTTTCGATTCAGGGTGCCTAATGCGAATTCGTTTCACGTTAACGTGATCGAAACCCTTACCGCGTTTGGCTCTCTGATTGGTCAAGAGCTTGTAGCGGGCCAATCGGAGCGCCGAAGGTCATCGTGTCGATCGCGTTAACGTTAAACAAACTCGCACTAGGCACTCAGAACTACTTATCTCGAATCAGCTTCATCAATTAGTAATTGAATTCTTTAATTGGTAATTCTAAAATTCATGATATATCGTGTGAGATAAGCTATCTAAAAGTTCTGAATTGGCTTGCTAAGGCCACATTTTGTATAACTCGAGGCCCCGTCCTATAACAGCAGATAACATAGTAACATAATCTATATGTTGTATCAGTGGACCTTCCCGAGATCAAAGGCAACCATCGCAAGTTCAGGACGCTAGTGACATCTTATATAGGTATCGTAGGGTTAAAAGTGTATTGTTGTATATATTGTACTGTGTGGAGTGTCTGGGGGGCGGGTGTTGGTGTTATTCGATGATATACCTCTTAGGTATTTAGGGGATTTTAGGTACTACTTAGTAGTGTTGTTCGAAGCTAGGTTTAACTGTTATTTAATTAAGTTTGTTGCAATATACTATTATTTAAGAAAGTCTGAAGTTAGTCTTGTATTGCATGGCGGAACGCCAGTATGCAATATAAGTTGTTTAATATTGTAATTTGAAAATAACGGTTTTATTATTTAGCGGTTTTGGAATGTCTTGTGTTTTACAAGACTATTTATCTGTAGTAAATGAAATACCCGAGAAAATGATGCGTGGAGATAATTTCAAAGTTGTTTTTTTTATTTCATATTTTTTACGTTTTACCATTTCTTAACCGTAAATGTACGGTAACTAAATCTTCGTACTTAGACTTTTTCAATTACATAAGTGGTTCTTTAGTAGAAAAAGAAATAACTAAAGAGTAAGAGACTTCAGTCCCTTTAAATTGATTAAAGTAATTTTGTGTCACAACATTATATTAATCGATCGTCAAAGTACATATATTTTTATATAATAAATATTTCTTTAAATGGTCGAAAATACTTGATAGATTTGAGTAAAACGTTTAATAAGCGAATTTATTCCTTAGCTTTGCCTGAACCTCATTTCTTGATATAATTTTACTATCGCTCAACTTAGTGGAAAAGCATTATCTATAGATAACACGAATTGAATATTATTTTACACAAATTTAGCAATTTTAAAGTAGATGAATTTAGTATAGCTGGCTCTTTTACATAATATATTATGTTGATCTGTTCAGTATATTTTTGGTATATGTAGATAGAACTAAATGATATAATATGTATATCGAAAAAGTTTGTTTTCAATATAAATTCTCTTGATTTTCTAGCCTTACTGGTAAAATCTTTTTATTTATGAGTAGAATTCGTGAATGTCAATTTAATATTTAGTACGTTTTCTTATAAATGTTCTAGCCAATAGATAGATAGCTTATTAACGTTAGGGTAATATCACCAACACCTTAACCCCATTTTTGTAGGAGTTAGCAAATTAACGTGATTTATTTACTAAATTTTCTTTTATTTTAAATTAATTTTCTTTCGAAGCAAAATAATCAGGCATGTAATTTTAGACACTTTTAATTTGAATATTATTATTTTATTTTTATATAATTGGATGAATCTAGCATGATGGTTAAAGAAAATCATGCACGCCCTTAAAAATTAAATGACAATGTTGCCAGCCGAAAATAATATCTGTGTTTTTTCCATTTTTTCCCGACAATTGTCCGTAATCGGATAATCGCGCGGGTCCGTGGAGGTTTGAGTAAGTCCTTGTTTTGGGGGCCCCCCAAGAAGCATGATAATGTGAACATGTGACCCCTTTTGTCATGACCCCATTTTCATGACCCCCTTTCAATGTTTGGATTTATATTTGATACCAGTATTTGTGCGTGGAATTGTCATAAATATTAATTATATTGAAGTGGTGTTTTTACGAATAATGGAAATATTAGCACGCAGCAATTTTACTAATATAATATTAATGATAAAAATATTTTTCACTATCGTGTTTGCTATATTAATTACTGAATTCTATGATAACTTTTAGTTAACATGTTCTACTATACTGCATTTACACATTTAATCTTCTACAGCATAGGCTTCTTATAGGCTAGTAATCTAGGCGCCATATCTACGTCATTATTAAAAACATGCTGATAAAATTTATATATCGGCGTCGTAAAAAACGGTGCGTAATCTCTGTTTACTTCTTTTACGTTACTGCCTTCTACTTCTCTTTGTCTTCAATGATTTCTTATAAATCATGTTGAATGTTAACAAATAGATAATATCTCATAACCACCCAATTATTTATAACAATTCCCCACTGATGTGTTGTGATCTTGTACAGTAGTCACCCCCCTCTCCGCCCATTCGCAAGTGGCTCCATCTACCGAGCTCACCCCTCTCATTCCACCCCTATTGTAGTTAGCTATCCCCTCTCTGTGGTTTCTTACGACAACAGCTTGTATTCTGTTTTATTATCAGTTTTTTTTTTTTCATTTACTTTATGGCGTTTATTTAAAAACGCGATTTCACACTGTGATGTCATTTTTCTTTCATAAGAGTGACATTGTAACGTGTGTTTCGGTTTTTATATGTGAAATGGCGTTAACATTTTTATGAAGAATTATTTTTGTTGATACTTTTTTATATTTTACTTTCTTTTTACTTATACTTAAGATATAGTTACGTCAGAGTATGTTGTTATTTGTTGATGTGTATTATAAAGTGAAGTAATCTGTTGGTGCCGCTAACGTTTCAGACATATAGCTAGAAGATAGCGTTTTGTCAAAGTTAATTTGATTCTTTGATGTATATTGCTAATTAAAGTCACAACTATAAAGAAAAATAATGATAATTGGATTAATACAAAGTGAAAAAATGGACACATTGCACATAAACGAGCAGATAAAGAGATTTCCTGATTAGGTCGGGTTAGATTCGACTTCGATTTGAAATTGTTCTATGAACATGCCCGTGTGAATACATATGTTTTGGCGCATTGTACTGTGCCGACTATCTGTTCATATTTAATTTCTGTAACTACTTTCCGTAAGTAAGTAAGGCAGCGATAGCTCAGTGGGGAGACTAACAGACTGCAATGCAGAGGGTCTCGGGTTCGAACCCACGTCGCGCACCTCTGACTTTCGGAAGTTATATGACTTTTCGAAATTATGTGCGTATTGATTGACAATTATCGCCTGCTCCGTGCCTCGGAGAGCACGTTAAGCTGTCGGTCCCGGCTGCCATGAACATCTATGGCAGTCGTTATTGGGTAAGTCAGTATACCCTCTAATATCCTGACACTGGTCTAGCCTTAGGGCATCGTTAGCCTTCGGGTTGCGGAGGTCAGGTGGCAGCCGCTCCGTGTAAAAACTGATATCCAGTCAAATCCGGTTAGACCAGAAAAGCCGACCCCAAGTGACTTGGGAATAATAAAGGCTAAGAGAGAAGAAGAACTACTTTCCGTAAATGTCACGACGGAATTTTATCTTACTACTACTTCTATTGATAGCTTTATATGTTAACTTTTGAACAGGTTAAACTATTTTCTGCGATGAAAGTATATTATAGAGTACAGTACTACTATTTGCGATTGAGGGTTAGTACATCAATGCTATTTTATATAGGTTTATAAAAGTGTCTGTTATGTTTGTGGCGCCATCTAGTCAACATTTAAATATAATGGCAAAGTTGCAACATATCCAACAATTAACAATATATCTTCTGATGTAACTATTTTCTAAACTATCTAAATTTCTCACTTTTCTACTAGTGTATGCTTTTTGAACAAAATTTTACGAATTAATTTGCAAAATTTTTGCGCGGTGACACGCTGTGATGTATTTTTATTTTGTCAAACAATTCGCTTCTTCAATTAGTGAGCTGAATATTTGGGATTTTTGGTTTAATTATTATTTTTAGTATTGGAGTGCTGTTGCGGATTCTATATTTACATGAAAAACTATTCAATTTACTATAATGTTTGTATATAATTAATTGTTTAATGTTTTACGTAATACTCATTTCCATGTTTTGAAAGTACCTAACTATGTTATTTGTATCTATATAACGCCATATTTTACCGATAAGATATTGGATATTTGTCCAAAATTCTACAAAATTTATCCACAACAGCACTTCAACACCCTACCGGCGAAACGACATAACCTAATATATCATTATTTAATCGCAGCATTGAAACACTCTCCGTCGAAGAGGAAGAGTATCGCCAAGCCGGCTAGACTGCAGGAAGAAATAGATACACCAGGTATGGAAATTATTTGTTTATATATCGGTGTGTTATCGATGCGCGAACACGAGATGAAAAATCGATTATTCTAACATTTCGATTAGTTTCTTTCGATTATTCTCGATTTTAAATCGCCTCTCGTATTCGCACATCGTTAGTGTTTTTATTATTTGAGAAAGCAAGTTGACGTGTTAGTCAGTTAGATTTTTATAATGTCGTGTGATTTTATATAAATAAAATCATACGACAATACGGAATATATAAATTTCTGTATTGATGGATATCGAACTATATGATAATCGATAAAATAACAGATAGTACCAATGAGCAAACCCATTCAAAATATTTACTCTATTGAATTGGTTATATTATATTTTGAAAGAGTTTGTAAACTTAAAATATACCATAAGTATCAAGCACATCTTATTTTCAATATATTATTATGAGAGGTGAATACCTTTAAATAAAATTAATAATTATCTTCAAATAAAAGTATAAGAATTGATAAATGATGTGCCAAAAGAAATTATTTCAATTCCTAATAATAGTATTATAATTTTACAACATTGCATGCTAGATCCTTCTCAACATCGTCAACTTGCTTCACTATAAAACTTATATTAGTATATTATTAACAGATTATTTTACAATACATTGTAGTTTAACCCTAATTTTATCCTAACATTGAATGCAAAGTTATGTTGGTACCTATATATTATTATACATTTCAGTTTATTTTATCCCCCATCCCTTTCCCACCGGTGTTTGTTACCCAACCGCTGTTGTGATACGTCCTATATTTTTTTGGTTACTTTTCTTATTACTTGTAGAAATATCCAAGTTTTTCTCCGCGTTTGACGTTTTTTGTTGTCAAAAAAGACATTTTTGTGATGTGATGTTATCAATGTGCTAACGGTGTTGGTTCGCGATGTTTTACAACATGTTTTTGCAAAGCATGGTTTGACAACGGGGGAGCGAAATAAACTGAAATGTACCACCCAAAAACAGTCATCAAACACTTTCACCATATTGACACGAGGACTTTGTTTATCAGGACGTAACTACATCAGCAGACCGATTAAAGATTACAATCCTGATCTGTTGAGGCAGTCTAGATTATCGCCTAGGTCTTCTATAAGATCAAGCATGAGCGATTTCACTGACACCACAATATCCACATGGAACCAGAGGCATTCACAATTGCCAGCTGAGTACCCCTCAGTTTTGTCAGACAGACAGAAGATCATAGACAGAGACAGACTAGGTCCTCACCCTAGACGCATAGAGTTCGAAACTTCAAACATAACCAGAGACCCTTGCACTTCATACACCAATAATGTATACAGAAATTCTTTACAAGACCGTATGGAGACACTATCAGACCAGCTGACTAAGGTCCTTAGCACTGGTGCAGGCAGCTCCCATATAAATGGAAGTCTAGCAGACAGTGGAATCCAAACAGACAACACAAGTACTAGCGTCCCTCAAATATACGTGGAAGCACATACCAACTTCCCCAAGAAAAAAGACGCGGCGGTAGATACGAGAAACGAGAACAATCTCCAAGATATTCCGTTTATTGATGATGAGGACGAAGACACTAGATGGAAAAGGCGATCGAACATTCTAGAGAAACATAAGAGCACGTCGAATATTCCAGAAAGAATCGACGAGGTTAGTTCTAAAGAGCATTCTAACGAACGCCTATCAAACAGCTTGAACAGAGCGAAATCACCGACCTTTGTTGAGAAATTCAAGAAGTTTTTCGTCGACATCGGTTTAGTGGCGAAATCTGAGAGTATTATCAACATTACGGGAGCTCCCGAACAACAAACAGCCTCAACAACCAACACTTTACCTAAAAGTCTAAATTCTAGTTACCGTCGAAGTGCAACTCCTACTTTAGAAGCGAGAGAAACATCGACTCTTCCTAAAGACATGCGATTCAGGAAAGTCAGATCGACGCAAACCGTTTATATTAGGCCAGAATCTCCTACATCGGAACGAAATGTTCTAGTTAGAGACCAACTGTCTGGAAATGTTATGACAAAGGAACATGTTTCCGTAGTACAGTTGAATGGCAATGAGCATATAAAGGATTCAGTATCGGAGACGATTATAAAAGAAGTTGTTTATATCAAAAGTATCGAGAAAGCCGAGGTCTACTCTGGGAAGAACAGCGGCAGTACGATAATTATAGTACCACCAGCCGATTGAGAAGATGACTAAATTATTATGAGTTTTATCGATATCGATCGACTAAATTGTTTGTCAGTCTATCGATTACTATATCGATGTGTCGATATAAATTGTTTGTGTATATACAGTCAATAGTTGAACTAGTGTTGTGTTGAAGTTTGTCTATCGTTTCTATATCGATGATGTTTGTTGATAAAATCTTGTGAGATGTTATTGATATTGCAAGTCTTTGTAGTCAATGGACTTAGTATTATATAAGTTAGATATGTAATCAGTCGAACTATAATAATGGCTGGTTATGGGATCTAACTTCAACTTTAACTTGACAAATGTATACTAATTTATTAATTATATTGAAAATGTGCTTTTTAAATAGCATTCAAGAAAGACTTGAAAAAGTAAAGTACGCTTATACTGCGGCATTCAATAATGATAGTTTAATAGCATTTCTGTGATTATACAGTATCTTGCTATATACTACATGTTTGAAAATCAGGCTAATATTCGATGATTTCAAATTTGTATATCGATAAGAAAATAGCTTTTCAAACACTGTCATAATTCATCGATATTTTGAATACGTCAGCGCTATGAAATATTGCGTATATAAATAATAATAATTGTGTCTTTCTCGTTAAACAATTAGCTATTATACATTAAGTGCCTTGTATAAAACAATAAATTATGATACAACTATAAAATTATTATTAATAAAAGTATACAAGGGATTTTATTAAATCTTAGCGTTATATTAGTTTTAATTTGTCAAGTTAAGGTATATTGCTACAGTTATGGTATATGACTATAACTATTATATACTATGTCATGTATATCGACTGTTAAATAGCGCATATTTTCAGCATAAATACAGTATTCTATATAATATACTTCTTCATTATAATATAATTATGTATAAAGTGAGTAACTCGCAATTTGTTACTAGATAAACTTAAATATGTACAGTCAGTGACGAGTTAATAAGCATTTCGAATCATCATCTAAGCCGAAAGACGTGCACTGCTGGATATAGTCCTCCCCAAGTTTTTACACACAGTCCGGTCTTGGGCCACCCGAATGGCATTTTGGAATACGTAAGATATAATATCGACTCTAGTGATTAATCTATCGACAACAGTTGAGTTACGCACTAATAGTGCGTAATGCATTTGATATTATGATGATTGAGGTATATTAGAAGACTACCCTGTTTCGTAAAGGCTAACAACATCAAAACTCATATCAAGTAATGTGATTGGCTGTTACTACCTACATCAGCCAATCACAGCATTGATATGCGTTTGACTGTCTATTTATTTGTTTTTGTGTTGGTCTAATTTTAGAGCTTTTTCGCATTGTGTCCTGTCCCGAATGGCAACTCACAAATAAATGTCATATTTTGAGGTTTTAAATGTGATTAGTTTATTTGGATATTATTTTCAGAATGTTTTAATACACTATATAGAATAAGGTAAAAGCGTAACAAAAATGGAATATAATTATTATTGCATTTCTTTTACTATAAACATTACGCATCCAAAATGTTCGATCCAATATTTACATGGTAAAAGGACTACACATATAATTATAATCTATCTATAATATGTTTCTACCTTCTTCTATCGAGTGTATTAAAACCATTTTAAAAATAAAGAATATATAAATTGAAAACATTAAAAATACCCCAAAATATGCCAATTTTTGCGTCGTTGCTGTTCCAAACAGCTCTCAAAGCATGTAGTTTTATGCTGAAAATATTTGCTAAAGCCACAAGTCGATTTTATTAGTTTATGTTTGTTACCTACGCTACTGATTCCAATGTATATGTTACTACTTATCATAATTATTATGTAATCAGTATTTTTATGAATGTGCGTTCGGTTCTTTGTCAGGTTTCAAGTAGGTTCTCGTGGTTGTTTTTGTGTTGGCTGTACCGTCTACATGTTTTTAATAAGATTGATTCTTCGCAATAGCAACCCTTTAAAATATATGGCAATAAATTAAAATGTTGCCGTGTTTTGATTCACAGTGTGGTTATTTTAAAATATGATCTAGAATTTTCTAGAAGATTCTTAAATATACATATATTTAAAAAATAATGAAGAAAATGATTCAGTAACTTTTTGGATTTATCGTAATAAAATAATGCTAAATAATGCTAATTATAATTTAAATGATGTTTGTGGTCATTTTTATAGTTGACGATTTTATGCAAATGTCTGTAGTGCTATTAATTTCTAATAAATATCGCAGGTGAAGCCGCATTCCTGAATAATTTATAATTAATTTCTAATATACGAAATCATTTCAAATGAATCAAATATGATAATTAATAAATTATTTATATGTTTTTGAGGCGAACATATTAAATAAACGCTTAGTTCAATCCAGATCTATTTTAAAGAATCACTGAACTGACAGCAATGCCTGCAGTAGTCTTTGTCCCTAAGTTGGCAGCGGCTATGCGATTGAAATACGCGTGTGACCTGCACAGACGGTACAATAATTAAAGCGGCCACCTCGCTACCACATAGGCAGTGGATTGAATCCTCACACAGGACAAAAAATCTTGTGGTCCATTATATTCCAAGTCTGGGAGTCCATTATGTCCGTTTGAATGCATGTAAAGCTGCGTGAGTTATCATTGAAATGAAAAGTAGTATGTTGCTTCAGAACAATATAAACAATTGCTTACAATCATATGGAATCCAACGAAATTATAGTTCTTGTAAATTATTTAAAGACAAGATTCAGAAACTATGGCCATCTTTTATGGCTAATGCAATTTAAACATCATGCGTTAAATTACTGGTTCTATCATAATAAGTCAAAACGCATGAAATGTATCATGCGCATGCTACTTACATGCGTAATCTAATCATGCAAACTTCATGCGTCAGTTAATCATGCGGGTTACCCGCGCAAATCTTTTACCGGTGCAAACAACCTGCGCAAGTGCCTATATTTGCGCATAATACCAGTCGTGTATAAAGTCTTAAGTTCACATCTAGCATATAACCTGCTAGCTGAGTGAAGTTGTGTTACTGTTGTAGTGTGGTTTGGTTCGTGTGCTGTTAAGTGTGAAAGGCATATTATATGCTAAAGTTAGCGGGATTTTATGCTAGATATGGACAATATCTGAATAATTATAAACACTTGGCGATTCAATTATATAGGTTATATACAAAGCAACGTTTTGTCTATTTCATTATGTAAAAAGTTACACCTGGTTTTTTGAGGGATAGTTGTAGTAGTATCTAGTATCTTAAATATATACAATTGCCAGCCAAATGTGCTAGCTATAGGCATAGTAATTTATGTTGGTACCGGATTTAACCCGCGACTTCGATCACGTTAATAATACAAATAATATTCTATCACACTGTCTAGCTCAAACTAAGTAGAGCTTGTACTATGGGTACTAGACAATGAATAAAAATAAATATATACTTTTTTTTTTAATACCTGCATATTATACATAGAAACACCCAGACTAAGACAATCTATGTTCATGCACACAAATGTTTTACTTGTGCGGGAATCGAACCTGCGCCCTCAGGCGTGGTAGTCGGTTACATTAACCACTACGTCATCGAGTATGTCTAGTTTTTTGATACATATTCGTAATGAGATCTAAAACAATATGGATGAGAGAAGAAACCATTTTGCCTTTATAGTCGCCTTCATTTTGAAGTATCTGCTTTTTAAAGAGCGTTGAATTAAGGTGCTTTTCTGTCATTAAGCTTTTGACACGTGCCGTAGATGTACTATCGTCATCCACGTAGTTACTAGGTATTATATGTGCGGATATCAACTATAAAACTTTTTAATGGTCAATATTGACAGCTAAGTAGCCAATAGGCAATTAACTATAGCAAAATTAGTAAGTCAGAATAAGACAAAAAGGTATTGATAATTTTTTCCGGCTGTAGTGCACTACTCTTATAAATATCCTTGTTATAGACTTGTTTAAGTCAGACCCTCCTATAGTTTAAAACAGCTTTACGTAATAAAAAAAACATTAACAATCAAACAATGTAATAATAAAACTCAGTCTCGAGATTTTGAGGGTTTGTTATTTCACATATTCTTAACATACATCAGTATGTACTTGTGATTGAATCGCTAAGTGATTACGTATTAAGACAAATCTTTTTATTATTAATATATTATGTTAATTTTTATGTGGTGTCTGTATTTTAATTTTCGGACGTTAACGGTGGAGATTTTTTTTATAGTTGATCGTATTATAAATTTCGGGTAGAAGCTGGTATTTTTATTTTCAATTAACACGAAAATTAATATAATTAACGATATCACAAATATTGGGACTGATCTTTTTACTATAATTTATTAAAATTTTAATCCATTACATATTTATTTAAATTGTATAATTTTACTAATTGTGTCTACCCCAGTAAAATATTGAATTATGGCTTTAAAATAATTAAATTTTGCCGTATGTCACAGCAACAATAAATGTATATTAACTACTTAAAGAGACTATAATTTTAACCGCAGTATGTCTCATTGGAAGTAATTTTCACAATATGATATAATATCGACTTTATAAAGACACTTTTCACAATAAGATGAGATTAAATGTTTTTTGTAGTGTATATGAATGATTAACAAAACTTTTGCTGATGACTGTACATATGCCCAATCAGGGCAAGTTTTCTTTTAAATAATATAGGTTCTACTTTATGTCTAGTGGTTTTCTGGTAGGCACAAATAATAACTCTCATAAAGAGAAAGATCGAAGATATAAAAATAATTAACTGAAGTACATGTACAGTCATCCACAAAAGTGTTGGTGGTGTATTAAACGTATCTCGTGTCTGGTTGTAGTGTACTTGTGTGGTAGACTGTTAAGTATATTGTATATTTCTTGTGCTGGTTGACCAAAATTTTTATGTATATAAAATGGTAATAAATGAGATTTTGTTGGATAAAATTTTGTTTTTTTTGTTTGAATAATATTATCGATGAAAACAGTGCGCAAATAAGCACATTCTGAGAAAAAAAATGCTTTTTGGAGCTGATTTGTTAGTAGTAGGTAGCTTATCTAAATATTAAATTTGGCAGATTTCCAACACAAAACTTGTGTAATTATCACATTTTGCCATTATAGATACCTTACATTTGGTGTTTGTAAAATTGACTAATATACTGCGTAGAAGCCAATACCGTAGTTTCAATCAAATGCTGTCAAATTATAACTGAAGTAGCATATTGTTACGTATTGACTTAATTCAGTCCAGTCTTAACAGAAGCTCCTAGCCTTTTTAAGGAGTTTATGCACACATTTTCTAACACAAAAAGGTTTAAGAACGAGCTAAATCGAATAATGTATCGTGATAACATTAAACCACTTAAGAACATGGCTAATAAACTTGCATAAAAGTCTAGCATCATTCGGTATTTGAAAGGTTTACTTTCTTGCCAAAAGCATATTCATTTCAATGTGTGGCTAGTAAAGTCAGCCAATCACGACATTATTAATAAAAAATATAGATAATATTACCACATTGTTCAGTACGCCCCTACCTAATTACCTAATAATAAAAATTTGGGCACCAAATAAATATATTTCCCGATTGCCATCACTGGCAACGGGAGCAAATGGGACATTAAAAAGAAAAAATCCCATTCCATTTGACACCAGTGGTAGCAGCGGCGATGGTGGCAACTGAGAATAACCAAGAAAATTTGCCCTTTAAAAAATCGAGAATATTGTTATAGCAGAATATTTTTACTTTTAATTAAATAAAGGTATTAGGATTATAGAAATGTTTAGTAGCTTACACGAAATACAATATTTATTGCTCTTTTACGAGGTTTTCAAATTTGATATAAGTCTAGCGTAAGGCTCTTAATCTAAAGTAGGAAGTGTGCCTTCATAACTGTTTTATTGTATAAGCCATGCGTAGGCCGCGGCCGGTGTAGAAAATATACATTATTATAATATAAATGTTAAACGTATTTCCCAAAAATTTCGTTAGAATTAATATATTTATAAGTATATAAATTAGTTGGTATGCTTATTACTGATTGGTATGACATAATATTTTCACGCTATCTAATGGATAGGAGCCGCCAGTTCGAGCGGAGTCGCCAGCATGAAAGCAGGTGAGACTGAATGTTGTGATGTGATTCGCGTTTATATATTAATATATAATATGTTAGGGCAGTTTTTTAGTTAGTTTGTTAGTTGTATAAGTAATATATTATATTAGTACCTACATTATGACCCTATAGTTCACTTTTGCTGTAAAGAATATGAGTAAGGGAATCTTCAGAATTGGTAATAAATATAATATGTATACTAAATTATATTTGAACTTAGGCACTACACATAGAAATAAACGATATATACAGGTTTTTAATTACAATAGCCGGTCATACATAAAAGTGCAATGTAAATGTATGGATACTATTTTGTGTGATTACATAGAGTCTATTTAGATTTTTTTTATGTTAGTATATAGGTCTTCCATAAAAAAAACTACACAAATCTACTGCAGTCAGTAATTGCGTTCGGTAGAATGACTGCAATTGATCATTCGGTCGAATTGCTGCCGTTAATTATTACATTCACTTGAATTTCTTCAATCACTTAGTACATTCGGTCGATATTGAGTCTGCCAATGTATGTATATACATATACGTTTATGAGTCCCGTGGTTAATAAGCTTAAGACTTTGGCGATAATTTCGCAATAGCTATTTATATCTGGCAGACAGATTGTTTAATAGGGCTACTAATTAATTAATTATGAGCTAAACAAACTTTACGACTAAATTTTACATACATTTTGGTCTAATATTAGTCTAGCCTTGAGGAGTTACAGATTATCATAATCGCAGAAAATGGCATATTGAACGAACGGCATGCTTCTACAGGAGACGATAATAATAATATTGGTGTTAAGTGACGGACGGCGCGAAGCGCAGCCAGCAGTCAGTGACTAAATAACTGTCTCTGACACGCGTGTGTTGTTGTGAGGAATAATAACTAAAGCCTTTGTATAGAATGTAACAAGCAGATGTCTCTAGTAAAATGTTAGAGTATTCCATGTTCTGTGATTATGATGCTAAGTCGCAATACTTTTTAAAATAACCTGTACATGTATAATGCATAATAAAATGTTTTAAGATGATTGTTTACGCGAGTATGTTGTTGTATCATATTGCAGTCACACAGAGGGTAGGAGATACGTATTATTTTATTGCTTTAGTGTTAATAATTACCACAGAAAATATAGGCCTAGCTTCCCGGTTTTATCCAACAGCTCTCGAATATAAACGCACTCATACAGAGAAGAGCGTGAATACCGATTAAATTGTAGAGCACAACTACATTCACACGATTAGCTTTGTATCTATCTACAGGGTTTTTCATTAAGAGCGTTTGAACTTTGAAATTAAATAAAACAAACAGCTTAAGTGATATCGCCACAGATGATTTTTATTTTAATATGGATTCGATGACGTTATGTGTGGAATATAATTTCGGCCAAATGGCCGCTGCTGTTCCGCTGCAAGTGGCGTACCGTAGTAGGCTAATTTTGGATTACATCTTCAAATAAATGGGGCTCAATTTCATAAAGAACTCGAGTTATGTTGGTGTTCAGGTCGTTTGTGGTTTGTCTGCCAGACCAGAATAGATCAGAGATTTCACATAGCCACACAGAAAATAATCGAGCGACGTTAAGTCACACGATCTTCGGTGCTCGCTGCGTGCTTAGTAAACTAAACTGTGCTTAATACACTATATTGACACAAAACACAGGCACAAGGTTGCGACCTCACAAGCTAGTATAGTCGTCGTCAATATCAGAAAATTCCTAATAAAATATACTACTACCCCTATGATGACTGTATCAGAAAAATAAATAATTAATTTAATTATAAGTGCCAATATATTATTAATAAATTATTATGAGTAACAAGAAGTGTAGCAAGGAGTATACACTACTAATAAATAATTAATATTAAGAAAATATAATTGGCAATATAATCTGCTTTCTCCCGTCATCCATCTGTTGCTTTCCATAAATATATGAAATTATAAACACGAAAATTGGCTACGTTTGTATTTATTTGCTGCTTTTCATCTGTACTATGATTGGCATAGTCCAAATGCCTAAAGCAGAATCGCTAACTGTCAGAAAATTGCGCAATTGAAAAAGAAACACATACTGACATATTTTACTTACGAGTAAATAAACACCTGTTGTCCCTAATGATGTATGGTTACCATGGTTCATTGATGACTAGAATACTAGGCATCCATGAGCAAGTTTTTGTAGCTGCAGTATACCTAAATGATAAAATGAATAGTGTATATCATTTAGGTACTTGGTATGTTGTTAGTCTTATGTAGAAGCAAAAGAGATTTCTTTTTCAACTAAGCAATTTCAGACAGTAAATAGCAGTACTTGCCTACGCAATAGGCTTCAAAATTACGTAAATAAATTATTTTTGCTTAAGCTTTGACTGTCGTGCGTTTAAAACATCATCACAACTCGGCCAAAATTTATTTCCGTCATCTAATATACCCTCATTCTGATACTTGAAAGAATGAATTAAATAAACGGTGAAAAGAGCAAATTCTGACCTCCCTTGCTACGCTTTTTGCTTCATAAATTAAGCCCTATGCACACTGCATGTGACGTACAACCACGTTACTGGAAAAAAACAGCGCTGGATATCAGTCAGTAACATCAAATATGACAGTTGTCTATTAGTGTCATTTATATTTATCTCTCCACTGGTGGGCTTTTGCGTCACAAAGCAATGAGCTGTAAAGATAAATACACATTCGTAAATAAACAAACTTATGTCCATGTTATTTCTCCTTTTTCACGCTGCGCTGACCTATTGGAACTTTTTCTTATTGGGTATTCCATCAACTTGGCTTTTATTTTCATACTCCCTAAAACTGCATGCTGTAATTTATTTTTATTAACTCAAAAATCATGAACTTGATGCACCAATAAAAAATACGATACCTTAAACGGTCAAGCTCCATCTAAAAAATATAAATTCAAACATGCTATTTTGGACATGTAACTATACCGTCTGTAACTACGCTTCCATTTTAAACACAAATCTTTTAATATTTTATTGTTACGATGATTTTATCTAATGTGCCAAATTTTCGTTTATACATTTTATTGTGTATTTTTAATTGATATTAATAAACCTATACAAAATTATGAGCGTTTTTATCGATCACCAGTTTCTTTGTCGGATGTGACAGCGCATATAACGCCGACGTCAGTGACTTCGCCGGTTTCCACAGCCGCCAAAGTCACTGTGTCGGCGGCTAAGACGACGACAGCCGTGTCAGAACCCGACATAGCGTTCCCAGCTGTGTTAAAAGGGTCCCAAAAGCAGAGAGTCCCACCGCCGGTACCTCCTCGAGGGTCTCCAAAAGCTAAAAGAGGAGGAGGCAATTCACAAGCATCTAGCATCGATACCAAAGGTGATTATCCAAACTTAAGCATATCTGTGAGTGACATTCCTCCACAAACACCTATCACGAGTAGCGACGATGATTTCTGCTTTTACGGGCATGACTTTATATTCAAAGAACCCATTGCATGTCGCATCCCACCGTCTGTGTCCGAGAGTTCTGTTAAAATAACAAAATTGGTAGCATCTAACTCATTCCTTGATTTTGTCGAAGAAGCTGAAAGTATTACAGAAAGATCGCACCCTGCTAAAGCTTTGGTCGCTCAGACAAATATGATGGCCAAATTTAATATTGATAAAGCTCTTATGGAACATTTAGATTCAGGCGATTATGATGATACATCACTTACTGAATCTAGTAGTGAGGAAAGGATTGTGGTTCACAAATACAACGATGAGCCAAAAGGAAGGCAAACTAAAAGTCCATCGCAATTCGTCAAAGGTGTTGTAACACATATTGGAGATAAATTATCTAGAAAATCACCGACTGCTTTAGATTCTTCGACAGAGAAAGTCAGTGTACACAACATTAAGTCATCAGATTTAATTTCAGCAGCTAAAACTTTAAAGAAAGTATCTCAAACTGATGCTCCAAAAGTGGAGCAGGTTACTAAAGCTAATATTGAAACCAAAGCTGAGAAAAATGGTTCCAAACCTGGTATTATATCGGGGATTACGAAAAAGCTAAACTTAAATCAGTCCAAAAGAGATAAAAATCGTTCTCAAGAGAAAAAGGGAAAGCCAAAAGTGGAAATTCGAAGCTACGGCATGACTCTTGGCATGACTAAGGACGAAGTAATCTGTCATAAGAAAGCGAAAACTAAAATCGATATGTTCCAAAAACATATTTGGAAAGCTCAAACTGACTCGGACAGCTCAAGGCGAAGCTCTATATCCTCATCTCAAGATAGCAAGCGATCGGAAAAACAATCTGACACTCAAGTACTGGTTAAAGAAACTAAGAAAATGTTCGAACCCATAGAATACACATATGGGAGTTTGACATCTATTGATAAGAAGCATTTCTCGCTGACCACGACCACTGTAAATCCAGTTGTATCTAAATCAATCAGTGGCAATGTTCATGAGAAGATAAAACAGTTTTCCGAAACACCATTAACAAAAACCCCAAATAAAATACCGAGACAGAAAAAGAAAGGCAGTTTCAAGAGGAAATCTGATAAGAAAAAGATTATTAAAATGAGAAAAGATCTTGAGGAAGTACTATAAATTGATGTGCCGGACATAATTCCAATATAAAACAATATTGCCAAGTATAATGGAAACAAAAACATAATGGGATGATAAAAACTTAAATTTGGACGAAGAAACTTTTTTTCAATTGGGCTCAAAGCCCGAATCGTTTAGCATGTATTTAGTTGTTTGTAGAATGTGTTGTGATCCTAAATGACTGCCATTTTTGTATTTTGTAGCGCGAATTTATTTTAGTTTTGCTCAGTCGTTGTTGTTTTTTTAACAGTTTTGTGCCGATACCTTGGATTATGCATCCTTTTCCATATTACGTCATATTTAAATTTCTTCACGTTTGTGCTAATTTAAGTTTTAAATAACCACTTCTGCATTTTGAAATAGATGTTTTTAGAATAATTATCTTAAGGTCATTTTCTATAACGAATAAACTAAAGTAGGGGTTAGGTATAGAACAATAATTTTCCAACGAGAAAGAAAAACATTATTATAATTTGATAAATGTTATGATACATTTGTAACTTGAATAATTATTCGTTTTAATCCAATATATTTAAATAATTATAATATTTTTATATTCTGCCTTCTTTATTTTTACACATCGATTTGATGTGGTAGATTTTACAAATATAGATGAGGTAACACCAAATGTAGAGTTGTGTTCTTTATAGATGTATGTATGTACTAATATATAATATCTTAATATAGCTATTTTAATAACACCATTATTTAATTTCAAGAAAATAAATATAGTATGCACTCTGAAAGTAATTATGAACACAATAAATTTATTTTCTTGAGATTTTCCTGCTTGTCCTTAAATATATTGCGCTATAATAGAATTAGTTATCTTCTCATTGCAGCTTGACACCACCTTAACATATTCCGTAGAAAATAGAACCTTTACACGTACCAAATAAACATTCTCCAATATTTTTATCTAGTAGATAATATTCTAGAAACTTCCGAATGTTTCTCGTAGCATTTAGAAAATTCCAAGACCTGGCTAGTCCATGTAGTAACGCTAGTTCACCCTCAGCGGGCGCGCCGCTGTCCTGTTGTTCAACACCGCCGCCGCCGTTCGAAGAAGCGCCACCTCCGCGAACATCTCGCACCAATTCTTCGTCGACAACATCTTCGAGTGCTTCAGGAAGACGTCGAGGGGCGTCTAGTGCTGCAAGCGTGATGACGACGTCATCTGCATCGTCATTAGCGCTGACGCCAGCTGCGTTGAGCAGTGCGCGCAGTAACGATGCCAGGTAAACGCAATTATCATCATCCAATTAAATCAGTGTGTGGGGTCTGGTTGCAGTGTTTTACTGCTCTGGAGTTAGGATGGGACAGTGCTGAATACTAAAGATAAAATTATTGCAATATCACATACAGCCCAAGTTAACTAATTTTTGGCTACCTCTCAACTAAATAGGTCTCAAGTCCTTGATCAGTGATTACTTTTTGGGTCAACGGTTCGCTGCTGTTATTTAAGTACCTATAATTCAACTAATAGTTAACATTGAGTAATGTTTATAGGTAAAAACATCTGATAAGTCGATAGTTAATATTTAGCTACTTCTTATACAACATGTCACATATATAACGCATAACCTCAAACACCCCAATTAGATTATTAAATCGTAATAATAATATAATCTTGAGAATGTTACTTTTACGTACTTCAATATTTTAATTTAACGAATTAGTTCTCCTTGTTGTGCGCGGAAAGTATGAGTATAATACAATACATCTAAAATTATTGCCTTTATTGCATCAAAAACTTTACTGCCTTGAATTATGATACAATTTCGTTTATTTCAGCTGTTTAATAAATGGGTAACTATAATTTAATTCGTTTTAATTATTTTAGGGATAAAAATTACCCATGTTGAAAATTGCAGGAATTGATTCAGTAGCCGATTTTGAACAAACTACTTTTAGGATGTGCGTTTATTATGTTACATGTTGTATATGAGATTAGTTTATAAGTAAAGTTGATAGTTGTTGGCTCTTGGTCTTCTAGAGAGAGAATCTAATATTTGCTTTATATCTCTGTCTGTAATATTTCAAAAACAAATCGTTTTAGGGGCGAAAGTATAATTTCTATCTTACTTTCATCACTATCAATCTTGCGTACTAATTATTAACATACAAAATATCGTCTAATCGCATTTCAGTAATTCGGTAATGGTCGCCAATTAACGGAGACTAGCCAGATTAGCAGCGGTAGACAATATAGTTCACAAGTGTGTCCTCTGACACAAGTGCACTCTCTATTCCCACACTCTCATAATCCGATAGTATGGTGATCTTACACGATCGGAGATAGATAGACGCAGGCTTATCCTTATAAGCAAAATTTCATTGATAATAATTTAAATTACCATATTTTTCAGTAATACTGATAGCTACTAATTCTCAAGTTAAACTCTATTGATGCAATTGATTCTTTAAAAATCTTTTACCATAGCACCGGTACTACTATAGGTGTACTTCAGAGCTCAATTTGTATTTAAAGAGTTGTCTAAAGCATCTGATGTTTGTTGTTGTTTCTGGACAAAGGCCAGGTTAAGAACACCTTGAACCGACGGGCGTGTATGAGGAATGTGATGAAAGTGAATGAAGCCAGAGAAGTGTGTTAGGATCGTAGCAATTGGATATCCGTAGTCTCTGCCTACCCCTCTGGGAAACAGGCGTAAATATATATATGTATGTATTGTTTTTGTGCTGACCACCGCACAAGCACGATTAGAGTTTAAAACATAGAAAACGGATATCAGACTAATCGCATTGAATATTAAGGCTGTATTCCAGTGTCTGTTGGACGCCGCCGGCATCCGTCGAGGGTTCGACGCCAACGTGGACGGAGGGCACGCCTAGCTTCACCGAGTCCAGTAGTAGTGAACAAGGTGAGTAGCTTTGATATGTGCTTTTTACTCATAAGAAAGGAAAGAGAAGAACGGTTAGGCAAGTGATCTTAGTTAGTAGAAATCCGTAGTTCATGCCTACCCCTCTAGGTAATGGGCGCAAGTCTATCCAATTTACAGGGTTCAATAAAAAAATACTATTAATCTTTTACCCATGTCTAAAATATTCGAAATTCTTAAGTATGACAAAGAGTCATTCTTAAGTACTTCGAATATTTTACAAAAATAATACTTTTTAGAAAAATCATGTTTTGTGACCGGAGACTTAACAAACATTCAAATAACGGACACAAAGAAGAGCTAGGCCCAGAACAGGTACTTGTGGAAAATAAATTTTTGTTCCGCGTGGGGATCGAACTCACAAGACTCGTCGTAGTGCCATAGGCGAGACGACTGCTTAATCCACATCCGTGCAGTCAAAAGTTCATCTTTTTGACTTTTTAATTTTTATTAGCTAAGAAGTAATTCATCTTAAAGGGATTTTTGAATATTTACTAATAATATTTATAGCTATTACAATAATATTTATGGCTTTACTATACTGCCGTCATAAATAAAAAAGGCTCAACAATTTTTTTTCCAAATTCCTTTTTACTTTTTTGGTAGGTATCAATAAAAAAGACGCAACTGCTCGTATTCTTATGTTTATACTGATATTATAAAGCTAAAGAGTTTGTTTGTTTGTTTGGTTGAACGCGCTAATCTCAGGAACCACTGGTTCGAATTGAAAAATTTTTTAGTGTTGGATAGTCCATTTATCGAGAAAGGCTATAGGCTATATAAAATCGCATAACAACCAATACGAGCGGAGCAGCAATTAAAAATGTTGCAAAACGGGGTAAATTCTCTTATATGAAGCAGACGAAATTGCGCGGGTCAACTAGTTAAATATAAAAATACTGGCAGATACTTCTTTTTCCATTATGACGGCTGTATATTTTAGTTTGGTATAATGTGGACGTTAATACCGTATCGGCAGGCTACCCAATAACACCAGCCCGCGGTGCGACTCCGTGCGACGGGCGCCGCTCCCCGCGCCCCCCGCCTCCACCCGCGCGCGCCCCCCCGACCACCATCAACTGTCTCACCACCGAAGTGGTGAGTTGTATCACATCTTAACTCTTGTTATTACGTTCACTATTACTGAGACAGTTGATTCGAAAATCAAAAACCTAAATTTCCGTTAATGTTACCAGCTTCAAAAAATATTACTGTCATGGAAGTATTGGTAACTTTAAGAAAATGTTACCAGAAAAAAAATACTGGCATAGTAATATATTTTATTAGAGTAACATTTATATTAATTTTTATTTAAATGATTTTCAAATCAACTGTCTCTGTAATAAAGTTGCTAACACAGGCATGGGTGAGTATTTTGTTGAATAATCTACATTATATGGTGGAAGATTTCAATAACAACACAACTAACAAGCATTGTACACGCTACAGCTTATTATACTAACAAAATAAACGGCAAAAACACGATTGTTTCATCCAACTACACCTCATTCTAGACAATTTCGTCTTCTTTCGAATCATCATGAAACTACTAGAATACTGTCTCTATAAGAATAAGTAAAATATTGTATGATTAAAAGCAATAATTCATTGATTTTGATTACTATTTAAAATAAGCTTTCGTAACTTAAGTATTCTAAAAATATTGGATGATGGTACGACATATACGCGGATATAATATAATTTATCATTCTTTGGTCTTCATACATCATATGACCAAATTAATTAGCGATATTATGTGATATTTCTGAATGTTTCTAGTTACAAAAGTTACTTAAAATATTTTATCCTATGTTTACCCACACAGACTATCTGAACCAAATACATTTAAAAAGAAATTGTTTTGCCGTTTATTTTCATAACATATTTCTAATAGAAAATGTTGCTATTTAGAAATATCATTGCATGGATTGGTAAATTATAGACTTTTAAAATGGTAACATTATCTATGTCTAACAATGCGCACACGCCTACATACCTAATTACTTCTACTTATACATAATCTATGCATAATTTGTTTTATAGCGCATAATATTAATGAATGCTCATTTTCTTTGGACGCTGCTTCCATGGTGGATTATAGTTGCATTTAAAAGAAAGAGTAGAAAAGGATTACAAATGATCAGAATAATATCAATAGCATATTTATATTGCTTAACAGTCTGTTTTTACGACGCTAGCTTATTAGGATTTTTGTCGTGGCAATTTCAATATTATTATGAAAAAATAAACACAAAAATTGTGTTCTTCCATTTTGAGGAATGCGAAAGCAATGCTTTCACGTAAATATGGCGCAGAATATTTAATTTATTATTAAAGAAAATAAGCAATAATAAACGTTGGCAGATAAAACTTTCGTAAAATAAGTGTTGCCATTGTCTTGTTGAAAAAAATATCGTAAAATGAAACGCTAGATAATGTATGTTGTACGCAGTTTTCTAAATATTTAAAATTGCCAAAAAATAACGGACCCATTTTTTTAAAACAAAAATGTTTTAGACTATGTAACTTTAACTATTGTGTAGTAAGTAATAATTTAATCTAATTTTTGTACTTTGGGGCTTATTTTATAGCGTACTGGTAAAAATATCCAACAATCAAACATTCACAATAAATTACCTTTATTAATACTTGACAGCTATACCAATTTACCTAATTAGACTAGCTTGTTCTTATTTAAAACTACCCACAATATACACAAACTATTAAATAAGTCCCAAAAGAAAGGTTTCGACTGACTTCATCTAATCATACTCAGCAATCGACTGATCTGATCACTTTAGTAGAATTAGACTCTAATGAACAGGGTGTCAGAATGAAAGTATACTTGTGACCTCTTGTTGATACTTCTATATGAATCTTACGCATCCTTTATCAGTCCCGGCTTAGAAATTAATATAAAAGATAAGAGGCACAATTCTTCGTCCACTCCGGTTGAATATACCTGTATTAGACCGCAGCTGAGTATTCTTTTTGTAACGTTGGTAACCCGCGAGTGATTTGCAAGCGTCTGTAAGCCACGGTATACGACTTACCATCAGGTATACCGTATGCTCCTCTGTCACTTTATAATATCAGCCCTGTATTAAACTGTCCCAATGCTGGGCGCGGGCCTATTGTCACTATAAGAAGGGTTAGGCGATAGTTCCCCACGCTGGCCCAGTCTGTTACCTTAATGTATATCATTTACTAACCCAAATAATTACAAAACCTAGCCGGGACTGTCTGTAGCAAATGTATTAACAAAAAATATTAAGTAGACATACTAAAAAGTTGTTTCTTCTGTTATACCTGCAAATTAAACTAGTCTCAAATCGACTACGTACTTAATAAGTCATATCAATTTGTTTGCTATAGTACAAATTAGTTAAAAAATGTTAAAAGTTTCTTCCTTTGTTTTTAAAAATAACTGCCACGGGATCCAGTCTTGCCAACATAATGTCGACCAAAACTACATTTTGCGTATTTAATCTGTATAATGTAATTGCTAAAAAATGAAGGTTGTCAGATAACAAAAGCAGTCGTTGTTCGCTTTTGAAATACATATTATAATCCGCTTTCATGTGAGTGTAATAATATTAATGAAACAGTAAGCGATCTGTAAGTGTTTTTACTTGGAAATTAATTGATTAAAACATATAAATAAAACAAGATTATGACATACTATTGTTATTAAGAAATATAATATAAAAAAAACGTTAATGGCAATAAATAGATACTCGAATTGAGTAACATTGTAAGTTAAAATCAACTGTTTTATTCCACTCTATCCAATAACTATTTTATGATCTCCATATATTATATTTTAAATATTATAAGACGTCGTAATGAAAATTAAAGGTCCACTTAAAAAAACAGGATGCTCGTTTTGGAATATCCTAAAATTACTTTTTATTCATCTAGAAATCTTGCTTTTCGAGTTACCATGTTATTTGATTCGGGTGACGAAATAAATTAATGTAATTAGAAAATATTTTATCAAATATTACATCGGTTCTCAGCTGCGTTAAATATTGTAAAAATGCTTACAGATCAACTAAATTATACCTTTTTATAAGTGGTGACCAAATCGCATATTGACATTATCGAATGTGTTCATTGAAATTAAATAATAGTTTAGTACAAATAAGTAAGTGCACTAATAAGTGGTTACAGGAAAATATGTTGCGACAATATTGTTTGTTGACAAATATAATAATTATTATTTCTAAGATTCCCGTGATTGGCGTGTCCCTTGAGTTTATCTTCAAGTCTGGTATAAAACTATAATAATTAGACATCCGATAAAAATCGATCGTTATCTCAATCATAGCGATATTCTAAAAGTCGAGCCTACAATTCAAAAGTTATGAGTCCCAATCCAATCATAGAACTAATATTTAGTAGTTAGTTGGTTTATTAAAACTAGTTGAGTGTTCAACCACGCTAGTGACTTAACAATTGCTTGCAGTTCAAAACAAGTAAGATAAACCGAAAATAATGAAATATTAAATTTAACCTACCTAAACTTTCTTGATCAAATATAACGAGAGTTTACCACAAAATATTCAAAACAAAAACTAATTCGGCTCAAAATCTACCAATTTCAAAACAATTTTCTCGTTGGTCACCCTTATAAAAACGTAGTCAGGTGTGTATAAACTGTTACGTTTCGTCGTTGTTACTATTATATCAATAATGTATATTTTGTTGTTGTTAACTATTTAAAACGACCGACATGTAGAATAAATATTTGAGAAAATATCGGCACATAAATTTTTTGGTATTTACCTCTTTATTTTATATACCCGTTTAGTTCTTTTTGGAGTTATAACTTATTTGCTTTTATAAAATGTCTGAAATCTATCACGAATCACTGAATGGTTAAGTATCGAAAATAGTGTTAGACTCACTGTAATTATTTTTCATACACCCTGATGTGTTCGAAAAATAATTACAGTGAGTATTCATTGCTTAGATGTAAGACATTTGTATATAGCAATATTAGACATTTGTATATAGCAATATTAAGAACCATAATCGACTAAAAATTTCGAACTAATCATAACTCTAGCGTAAAATTTGATTTACTACTGTAACTTAATATACTCGCTATACGTTATTGATACACGTAGTAAAATGTAGGATAATTATCCTTTTAAAACATCAGAAATAAAATTTTAAAATTTATTTGATATCAGGAACAAGAACATATTTAATAAGTAAATAAAATGCATGAAAATACATAATTTTTTTAACTATCTCCGTGGCGGTCATGGAATGGGCATCACCGAATGAAGACAAAGTCAGAATCCATTTCTTCGTATACATAGTACACAAAGTACCAAATATTAGTTATTATTGAGTTGGCTGAAATAACATTCAAGTTAGATAATTTTTGAGCCAATTTGAGCCAATTACAGGATATCCTATATCTCCATTTTTGGAGATTTGTTTTTCATTTTTGTTTTATTGTTATATAATATGAGGTTTGTTATAAAAGATATATCGAGGAAAATGTTATAAAACCCGGGACGTATACCATTGGCGACGTGACAGTCAAAATTGTGCCTTACGGCCGCCACGGTCCTAGTTTCCAATTAGTTTCCAATACATACATTTCGATTAGTTTCTTAAAACAGTAGTTATCACTCTGTTTCATACTTAACGATTGGTGCCTCATACAAACATAGCAGCCATTAGATTGCCTGCTCTGTTATTTTCTTCCATTCGAGTTACCATCTGTTTAAAAACTACTAAATTAGTAGAAATCATGCTTCAAGCTTACCTTCGACTGGCTTAAAGCGGATACCTGTAATATTAGTTTGATTTGGATTACATGTTTTTAAAAGGTAAGATTTTTATTTTGTATGATAATAATTAAGTAATTTAAAAAGCTGAAAGGGGATTGTAACAGTACATAATATAATACCTACTTCACAACTTAAAATCATAATTATGGGATTAGTTACCACACTATTGCAAGAGTATTGGCTTTGATACCCACCACAACGAATATTTCTTTGGGTGGTAGGTAACCTAGGGATTACTGTGATGTGGAAACAACCTTTAATAAAAAGAAACCGAATCGGAAATCAGTCCGCTGTGATATTAACTTTTTTCGCGTACTTGACGTGATCTTGTCATATGGCATAAAGGTGGTTATTTCTATTGTAACATTACGATATAAGACTAAAAAGTAAACGTTTGGAGAAGTTGTTATTTAATTTTAAATGTATATACGAGGCACTGTTACAGTTTCCCTACGCCATTACTAACAGGGTTATTATTATTAACATTAGTAGACACTAATATCAGAATAAATTAGACAGTTTTACATATACTTTACCATAACTGAGAACAATTATAATTTAATATTATTTTGGTATATATTAAAACAGTTTCATAAATTGAAACTATTTACCTGTTTATTTGTATTATATAAGTTATTACACAATGATAATTCTACAGCGAGTAATTAAGATTTGCGGACATATTTAAGAAATACAATATAATAGGTATATTCTTTGACAGAAAATGTTATCCTATTTAAGTAAAGTTTCACTTAATAAAACTTATTAGTTTGTGTAGTCAAGAATGGCCTGTAAATAAATCGTTATTGGGAATTAAACCTTTGAGGCCTTGTAAATTTTTAAATAAGTAAATAATAATTATATTTTATTATATGTTTATATTTTGATTAATATAACCTTATAACTTTAGTAGATTTTAGTAGTATAGTAGTAGTAGAGCCTCGCTGACTTCAGCATGAATACTCGACCGGGGAATTACTACCCTCTCACAGAATATCGACGTGAAATAGCAGTGTTCCTACTGATGTGTTTCGTTTGGTGAGTGAGATTGGCGGAAGCCCAATCACCCTCCTTTCCCTTTCCCGCTCCTTCTACTTCCCACTTCCTTTTTTTTTTTCTAAAGGGTCGGCAACGCGCAAGTGATGCCTCTGGTATTGCAGGCGTCCATAGGCTACGGTCACCACTTACCATCAGGTGGGCCGAAGGCTTGTTTGCCAAAATAGTTAAAAAAAAATTTACTTTGTTTAGTAAAATGCGACCAACATAAATCTTAATTTGGGCTGCCGAAAATACTAAGCAAAAATATTAAAATAAATACAAACGTAAAACGTTTTGTATTTATTTTACCGCATATTTTAATAATTGGTACATATTTAAACATAACTTTTCATAGGATATTTTGGAATACTATAAATAATTAAACTTTAATTAATGCATTTTATTTTCTTCAATATGGCCGCAATTGTCAGTTACACGACATTTATAATATATATTATTCACATCAAAAAATACGTACTCATAATATTTTTTCACAAACAGGCGGAAATCACCCACTTACGATCTGAAACATCAAGAATAACGATATCTAGTTACGAGATACACTCCGACGCGGTGTATGAAGAGGAGCTGTCCTAGTTCACGGACTCGTTAATAGATGGCGCTGACTGTTCCTAGGCAACGACACGCCAATGTGATACTGTACGCCGCGCCTCAATTTATGAATAATATTGGAGTGTTTATTGCAATATAATAACAGATTCATAATTAATGATGAAACCAGTGTCGTTTTGGGTAAAATTTTCTCTGTTCGATATTTTCACGACAAAAATATTGTTTAATTAATTTGAATTGAATACATACCGTGTTCAATTGAACTTATTTAAACAATATTTTATAATATCAATTTCAAAGCTTTTTAATATATTGGTTTATTAATACAGTATAGTTATATAATGCGACAATTCGTATGTCCCCTATAAACATACTAAATCTGTCAGATATCACTTCAATTATTTGTAATATGGAATATATTTTGAATATAAGAAATGTATTCTGTTATAATAATATTGATTTCCGGCACGCCTCCACTCTGTCTGATAATGGTTTATTAGCCTTAGTAATTATTTCAGTATGATTCTATTATTTAATTTTTGGAACTTAGATTAAAAATGTTATAATTTATTATTTTTCTACAACTAATTTTTAACGTAAGTGAATAAAGTGAAATTCGTCTTGTTACTATTTTAATCTTTGTATTCTGTCAATGCACGTCTAAAATTATCACAACAAAGCACGCATCTATGATTTAAGTAACTGTTTGGTTTATCTAAGAGGACGAAGAACCATTCATTGCGAAATTTGCCGATATTGGGATCACAAGTCAGTGAGGTTATAAACTTGATTCTGTTGAATATATTGCAATAAATACACACTTCTATATCCCAACTATTTATTGTATGTAACTATTATAGCTTAATATTGTAATCGCTAACAAACAACAGTAAGTATTTTGTATAATCGGTGCTTATACCAATTTCTTAAATGGTAGCACTGGAGCAACTACGAGAGATACTAATATAATTATGTATGTTTTTTAATATTAATATTATTTTTAATATTATATATTATTTTTAATATTATATATTATTTTTAATATTATATATTATTTTTAATATTATATATTATTTGAATCCATAATTGTGTACTTAATTATAATTGCAATAAGTATTAAAATGTAAATAATTTCTATAAAATTATTTTCCTTAAAAATCACAAGTCCGAATGTTTTTTTTGTGCGATCATTATGTCGATTCTATACCAAAGCACGAAACATGTGCTGTGGTACTAGTAGCGGCAAAATACTAATACTATTCGTCCTGACTGACGATCGGAGCCTAAAGTAGGCAACACCGACAATTACACGCTTCGCCTCGCTTGTCATATTTTATTCAATATAAAATATGACAGAGGGGTCTCTAGTAGGCAGTATTGGGTTTCGTGCTCTGTGGTCCATAAAGAGGTCTCTTGAGGTCTATATCTCGCCTATCTTGCACATAAGTGTGTCTCGTATTGCTTTGTAGTTGCCAATATTATATAACTGATAAAAATAGAGCAAATAAAATGTTGATAAAATCGAGCCAAATCTTTGATAAAAGTGTTCTCATCAATGCTTATACTTTTACTATTAATAAAATATATTATTCAATATATTATTCGATATATTATTTTTAGAATAGGTATCTACTCACTGCCATTATCAAATTGAAGATATTTATTTTCGGCTCTTAAAAGTACTATAATATAAATTAATATTTCGCAATATTTTATAATAATTTGCGAATAATTATTTTAAAAAAAAATCCCTCTGTAGTTGAAGCCTTTGGAAATAAATTGTATTTTTATTTAATTTTTATATACCATGCTTTTAGGCGCCTTAAATAAATGTCTTAATTATTTACTTTAAGATAAAATATTCAGAAAAATATTAATTTGAATTGTGAAGGTGCAAAATCATGTTATTTCTTAAGTTTTTTATTTAATTTTCTTCTCATATCAGTACCTTTTTGTTTTTATTTTATTTTAGGCATCTGTATGCTCTTGCTTTAATTTTGTGACAAAACATCGTCTGAATATATTTAAGAATAAGTGATTTTTTTTAGAGTAGAAATAGTTTTTTTATTCGTAATCGATTTGTTTACTGAGTTAATTAACCTCTCGGCTGCTGCAACCTCCGTAAAATAAAAGAACCACCGTGTCTTGCGTAGATCTGCATACGAGGGGTTATTTATATATTGTAAAAAACATACACACTAATTAAAAATAAAGTCATAATTGTTTAATTTGCGGTGGAATGAGTTGTGATGCTCTTACGACAGGATCCACCGGTGATGCTCTTACGACAGGATCCACCGACCAGGCAGGGTGAATTTGTATATGTAGTAACACACTGCAAACTTTGTTTGCGCGATTCAATTTCGATAGGCTAAATGGAGGAGTAAGCAATTAAATACAGCGCCATCTCTCGTGACTAACTGTATCTTCTTCGCATAATTAGAATCCGCCACAAATTAAACAAGAGTATTCTGTCTTCTTTCAATGCCATCTATTCTGTTTTTAGTTCTTTGATAGACTGATTATTTTAGATCTGATTTTATTTACGTAAAGCAATTTCATTTTACAAAATATTATGATACTAGTATGAGTATCTTTTAATTTTAAGTAGACCAATCTCTTATTATTTTAGTAAATTATTACCTTTAATACGCCTCCTTCTTCATTATACAGTAATTACTGATTATATTAATTATTATTTTTATCATTTATTAATAATTTTACAGTCGGAAATATATTTTATTAACCATCTGCGTGTATCACCATCTCTTACAGCAATTATTGCCTGAACGGTAACGAGACAAAGCTATACACTCTCTAAAGGGTCTATCTCTTTCTCGCGCACGCAGTAATAATGCCATTAGAAATGTTCAGACGGTCTCTGTCATTTTTATTTTTATTATTTCATACATAAATAAATCATTACTGTATGGTACAAAATTAATGTTAAAATTGTAATCGTGGCATCTGAGTGCTTGTAGCTAACATAGATAACCTTCCAAACGTGAACTAATATTAGGTAAAATTAAAAATATTATTGAAATTCAATCCGTAGAAACCTTTATCATATACAATAGCTCATTCAATATTATTTAATTAATATTAATTTTATGCAAACATTATCTGCTTTTAATAAAATGTAAATCTGTAATGTTGTTGAATATTATTCTAATTTTATAATATAACATGTCTCTTAGAAATAAACTGAAGTCGCATAAGACAAGACAATACCTCTACTTTTGAATCACTTGCTTCGTGAAATCTAAATGATGTTACACAAAAAAAAAACAAGGGAGAGAATACAAAAAAATGAACGTACAATATGATTGAAATTGTATGTGTGTTTATTAAGAGACAACTTTTATTAGTAGTTAAACCCATGGTTTCTGAAAGGTAGAGCAACACAACAATTAGTTACTAGACGATCAAACGCAAGTTTACTGCTGTGATTGGTTGACTGTATTACGAACACCCAATCATATCATTTGACATGAGTTTGATTTTGACACGTAATAGAACGTAAAAGAAATAAAATAATTAGCCGTTTGGAAGTCGAGGATAAATATTGCCAGTAATTCACAAATATGATGGAATTAATGTAAATAATAACGAAAAAGTTACTTCCTTCAGAAGTTATAGGACATACTTTCTTGTAGATGCGTTATATTTTATTATTTTCAATAAGATTTCTTACATTACATGATGAAATTCAATATAATTAAGTTATAAGTTAATTGATTTAATTATTTATGTAATCTCAGTCATTTTCATTTATTCCACCGATGTAGTCCATGTTCAGTAGGTTTAGTATATGTAAGAACATATTTAGCTTACGTCACGAAACTCAATAACTTTGTATAAAATCTACTGCAACAGTGTCTCATTGATTTTATGTGTAAATGTATCAGAAAAATAATGGCTAGTTACCGCGTAAATATGTAATCCTATTTCAAGTGATAAGACAGTGATTGTAAGCTACTTGCCAGTAGTAACTGTTTGACGACATTATATTATTAGACTAGTTTTTTTAATAAAAGTCTTTGTACGGGCTACATGCGCGACGTATTCTAGTAATCTACATCTGTAACTTAATAGTACGGGTTACTGGTATTATTGAAGCAGGTAGATCACTCTGATTTACACGATGCACATAACCCGCGCACGAGCCTTGACTTGCGCATTCTACATGATATGACACGGTCATTTTTAGATACTGTGTTGTAAACCGTAAGTTTTAATCAATTCAAGAATATATTGTATTATTTATGTATTTTGCAATCAGAAGTTTTAACGGATAATATTATGGTGACGTAAGGTAGTGACATAAGCTAAATATGTTATTATCTGAATTGTTGTTATTTGTATACCTTGTACAAAAGTTTTGTATCTTGTTGATCTGTGCTAGCTGTATCTTAATGTATTTGTATTAACCGTGTACTTATCTGTATATCGTGAGATATTCGAATTAAATGCGTATTTCGATGTAAGTGTTTTATTTATTAGGAGTAACTGTAATAAAAAATGTAATGTATTTAATTGAAATATCAATGAAAATATCTGTCTTAAAATTATGGATATATACGTTTCTTTAAAAGTTTTACGTTAGTCGCTGGGTTTAAAATATGGTTACATGTGGTGCGATTTACAATCACCATATAAAACAAAAATAATTTAATAAAATTAATAGATTGGACGGATGGTGCAATAGTTTGAGCAATCTCCACGTCACTGCCAGTGCGTCAGGTATTATGGAGATTAATCCCCACAATGGACAGACATTTGTGTAATGCACACACAGTTGTTTTGAGTCTAATTGCTTCATAAAGCACGGACAGCGTTGCAGCTTTACTAGAGACACGTAATAATAATATTCGTGCCAAGTAAGACGCCGACACGTCAATATATGTGTCAAGTCACGTCAAGTATGTAGTGGTCACTGACACGTTTGGGTAGCCTCGCTTGTTCTATCCTATACCAAATTACGACAAGCGAGGCTTATCTAAACCTCGCTTGTCGTATATTCGTATTTCGTATTCTGGCAGCTGCTTCTGTGGCCCATACTGTAAAAACAAAATTAAACAACGCTTAGGCAAATAGAAGATATATAAGCGGCCATATCGATACATGTCGCGCAAATACTCGGCTTAACTTAGGTACGTACGGGTATAAACGTCGCGCGCACGCAAAATTATTTTTAATACAGTGACATGATAACTATTTAATGTTCAATTGAGTAATGTGTAAATATTTTCTGTTGTCTGTTACTGTACCTATATAATAAAAATAAAAATAAACTACATTAATATGTGACCTTTTTATTAACATAGGATCTAGTGTTTATATTCTAAATAGTATTTATGTTAGTGATAATTTAATGTGAAATGCAAGAGCCATGTTAACTTTCGTGAAAATTACACAATTATCATTATCAGTAATTATGTGTTACACGGCACCTGTGTGATTTTGTGACTATGTGCTAACCATTGGGTTTTGGTCAACAAAGGTAAGATGTGTGTGTTTATATGTTGCATGTATTTTTGTTATTTACTAATTATATACTACATATATAACGTATCTGCTAGTACTGTGTCTTCAGCGTTGTAGTTATTTTATATGGTAACCATTACGTATGGAGTTTATGAGAGGATATGAATAAAAAGAAGACTGATATAATACTCAGTTTAAAGAAATGAAGGCATAGTTGCCTTTTCTATTATAATATGAGTATCTAGGCATCAAATGACAGAATTACTTCCAGTTTCTTAACAGGCAAACCAACGAAGTTTCTTTATTATATAACTTAACAGGCATTCAAACATGAATGAAACAATTACTGTTATTGGCTGAATTACTTAATCGGTAATGACCAATCAAATCACTTGGTCGTTAGAATAGGGCAATTATTGCGCATGCAGTAATGGTACCCTCATATGAGGCCAAAAGTCGGGTTTGTCTTAAATATCTAAAATCCTTTACATAACGAATATACTGATGGTATAGTTTCTTACATTTTATTTAGCACTAATATGCCTTCAGTGCGGTTAAATGACCTAGGAATTGAGAAGGAGACGGTCTTGACCGACACAGCCAAGTAGTCTCTTTTTCAGTTCTTAGTTTGAAACCCCAGGCATAGTTGAGTAGTTCAAGGTATAAGATGGAATTCTGTTATACCTCCCCTTACTCTATCAGTTCTTGTCCTGGTTCACTCTTTAACCGACAAACTAATATGTGGTATATAGTTTTTTTTTTACTAAGGTTTTTATATTGTGTTTTTAATTTTGACATAAAAACTTTTTTTCAGACTCGACTGTAAAGAAGATGGGTGCTAATACAACTTTATACTTTATACCAAAGGAAATTACTGTCTGCTTTATATAATTTTAGTTGAAAGGGTTCGGCAACTGGTTCTAAGTGATAATTCTTATATGAATTTATGTTTCACGATATTTCGACATCACATTTCTAATATGTTTAAAATTAAGGGGACTACTTTTTAATTTTAAACATATTAGAAATGTGATTCATGTTTCATTCATTCATTCATGTGATTCATGTGACATCATTGTCAAAGATAGTTTTAAATAATTTCGAACCCTATTTCTATGTATTTGGAATAAGTAATTCCTTTTTCTGCATTTATTTTCTAGCTCAATTTTATATTATTTTGTAGTAGGTACTATACTATTTCGGTTCGTGCAGCGTTAGAAGTATGGTTGGTGGAAGGTGCATACCAAAGAAATATTTATATGTGTACATAATGGCGATATCACACAACTTGTGCAAAGAAACGATGTGCTTATTGATTAACACATTGAATGCCCTGTAGTAGACACAAAAGAAAATGTATTGTTTGCGGTCATTTGTGACCGGCATGTCGTTCATTGTGGTAACAATAGGGAATTATTTGAAACACCCAGCAAATGGAAATATTGATAATCATTTGAAAGCATTAATCTTTTATTTTTATTAATTAATTTATTACATATATAAATTTGAATGTAGATCCCGCCAGATTAGTTAAGGAATAAGAAAAATACCAAATGGAAACTTAGTTATCGCTGTCCTCGCTCGCACTCGAACATCGTCATGCTAAGAATACAACTAGAAGAAAGAGAAAAAAAACGTATTAATTAACATTCGATTGTGGATCATACATTGTTCGACAATTCGATTTATTATTACTGTATTAATTGTACATCGTGCAAAGATCACTGATCACTGTACTATAAGACATCACTCTTTAGTAATCTGTCAATTGCTGAAGTGGTAGCCAGCAGCCTGCTGCAGCTTTAGACGTTTAAGAAGCTATTTTACGAAACATTCCTCATCGTAGGAACACAATACAAGATAATATTGTTATACGTTTACGCGAATGTTATACATTGAAATTAAACAAATTTATAGGTACAGATTTTATCGCGTTGTTAATTTTTATAAATATAGTCTACTCGTGAACATGGCTGCTGAAAAGCAACTGAAAGGTTGGGAAAAGTGTAAAATTATATCTAAATAGTTGTATAATTTAAATAGAAGTAAAGAGTAACTAGTAAAAGTGTTTTACAATAGTAGTTTAAAGTTTAAAAATTATGTAATAATAGTGTTTTATAAAAAATAAACAACGCGATAAAATCCGTATAAATTCGTTTAATTTCAAATAATACAAGATTTTGCTGCTGTTTATTGTAACGACTGCTGTCTCATTGCTCTACAACTGGAAGGAAATGTCACAACATTCATTTTCTCTTGCTCCCACTTTCTTAGGGGCAGAATGACTGGCCTTGATATAAAGCAATATCTTCATCTGCTTTCTAAATTTAGTGCCCATCGTTTTTAGATATGCGTGATAATCGATGCAAGCAGTCTATACATTTTGTGTACTTCAAGGGTAGAAGTAAAAAAAACCATTTGCTAATTGGCAGCCCCTGGGGTATTGTATAGGATTTGCGACGAAGAGGTCGTGGATTTCTGAAGATAACACTACGAACGTAAATCAATTTAATAACTTTACGTACCTAATGACTCTCTAAATTGCTACTGCCATCCAAATGGCCTGGAAATTAGATGCAAAATGATGTAATTATCATAATAAGCTTAGCTTAGAATGTGTGTGTGTCTTCATAAAAAAGTAAATAATAAAATCAGTAGTATTTTTATTTGTAACGACCAATAGTTACTTAACGTCCCTAAAATATAGTCATAGTTTTATATTACACACTATATATTCCGCCCGTGCTTTCCAATACGTTTTCTTTTACTCCCAAAAACAGCTCAGCCTCGCATACCTTGAAGCCGAATGGTTTGATAATCTATTTCTTGTTATAATATATTCTGAAGAAGATTTTGTCCACGGCTACGCTCGCGTTAGTTTAGATTTTGTAAATAAACTTCTGTTCCTCAGGTACAGTACTTCTTTCCTGGATAAAAAAGACTCTATGTCCTTTTCTGTACCCTTGATAATGTGTATTCAAAATTTCATGATGATCGGTCGAGTAGTTAAGACGTGAATGCCAAAACAAACAAATTCACATTCGCTTTTATAATATTAGTAAGGATATGATGTATGGTCAGGTGCAAAAGTCGAGTAGCATTTTTATAAAGCAATAGAAACAAAACAAATTGTACTTACGACCTTCTTCAATAGAATCATTGCACACATACACATAAACCCGCCTCACTTATTCTATCACCTGTTCTAATTATGATTGTGACTATTAATTTCAAGTAGATACGCAAGTGATGTTATAACTAGCGTTGGTAATAGTGCGTTCCATAGATATATATTTATTAGTATAAACAAATGAACAACATAACAGTATACACCAAATCGTTGTACAAGTTAGAACTTATATCTAATATTATATACATTTATATTACCCGACATAATATACAAGGTTTATATAATTTATTATTACATCTGCTTACATGAGTACAATAAAAGATTCGTAACTTAGTAACTAACTAAATAGATAGTGCGTTCTAAGACTTAATGCTTGTTGGTCCGATCCTCTGTAAAAGTGATAATATTTTTGGGTTTTTTTTTCTAATATTAGAAATATCGATGTTCTATTACTTTACTTCAAGACTTATTTAAACCTAAAGTTCATTTTCGTTAATCATATTTTGAAATTGTTTTTTATAGTAAAATAATGTTGTTATAAATTAAATAAAATTTGTTTATTTTAATTATAGTTAGCATTATTTATTTATTAAATTAATAAAAATATAACGTTATTTTAGTAATTACTTATTTTGATAAATAATAATTTTTAATTTAACTCCTAATAAAACGCTTAATTTGGATAATAAGTAAAACGTGGAAATAGATTAGGAAATTTCCCAGGATTTGAACCACCCTCATTATACTATCGTCTCAAAGTGATAAGACTCGCTATCCGCTCCGCCATCAGAACATTTAAGCATAAGTTTGAAATACGGACACTGTTGTTAAATATACGGAATAGTAGTAATTTATAGTTATATATACAAGAACTCGTTTTCGTCTCGCTTTGCACACATGCGCATGACGAACTTCGTTTAACTATCATTTACATTGAATAATGTTTCATTGTTTGTGTTGAAACATCACACACACAAAGGTATTCGCTCGGAACTGTATGCGATTACTTACTTTATGATGCTACTCGTCTTTTGTCTTTGACCGTACCTACTGCCAGTAGCGTAGCGTAGTGGGAGCGACAGGAGCGGCCCGCCCCGGGCGGCACTTTAGGAAAGCGACAAGATTTCACAATAAATATTGATAATATCTTGTGAAAATTTAAACCATTTAGGAAGAACAAGAGATGTACACTACATAATGATGACAACTGTTCTTGCCGAAAATTTCTTTAAAATTACTATATATTATAGTATTTTAAATTGAAATAGCTAAATGAGATTCTCTTGGCAAAATTTTCTTCCGCTCAAGGCGGCTGATACCCCCGCTACGCCATTACATACTGCTCGAGTGCTTAGACGATCAAAAACGTGCTTTAAGGAACCAACGACTTCCTTTTAGTTATTGTACTGAGATTGGAATCGATTCTAATTTAGAGATGCTGCGAGTAACGATTCAATTTGGTCAACTGTGCATTGCATTGTCTTTCTAATTGAGTAGGTAACCAATATATATTTTAAGGAGACAGTCAAAATATGAAAGCTTTATCTTTACAATGTTCACAGTGGTGTTTGTTTTTATATTTTTATACAATTTGTACTATGAATATGAATAAATATATACTTTGAAATTTAGTTTGTAGTTTCATTATTTTGTCACTCAAATATTATATCTTTGATTACATTTAATACAGCCTAGAATGAGATACTAATGGAGTCAAAGTGGAGCCCATGGCTGACATACTACCTACATATAATAATATAATAATAATAATATAAGCTCTCACACTGCTGGACACTCTCCTCAATGAGAAAAGGATGAGGTCATAATCTACCACGCTGGCGCAGTGCGGGTAGGCAAGCTTTATATATCTTCAAGAACATTATGGAGAACTAAATATTGCCAATTATCATTCATAATTATTAATGGCATCTTTATTTAAGCTGAGTAAAGTTGATTCGGATACTTTTTCTATTTTTATGTTCGTGTAATTGGAAGTTTAGGTTCAGTACGGACTTGGGTAAAATAACGGCACACACATTAGGTACACCAATTACAACCATTTCTGGATAACATAACTTTGTCCCGTGTGGGATTCGATCCCATAACACTCTGCGCAGTGGCAGTAGCGAGACGACCACTTAAACCGCTACGCCATCCGTGCAGTCATATATATAACAGTTATATTGTCGACCCGAAGGAAGAGCCTCTTTTCTGGAAAGGAGAAATATTATTGCAAAACTGTTTGAAATAGTAACACTGAACGCTATTATGATTTGTATTACTAAACCATTTAATGAAGGTGAAGTACCTATTAACCGATTCCGTGCGGATGATGCCGCACAGGCACCATGTAAATCTATTGCGTATGGCGTGTGGTGCCCGAGAGGATACAAAACTAAAACATAAAAAAATCGGCTAAAACGACATTTGTCAAAAGAGTCCCGTAAATAAAAGTGTCTTTATTTGTCACCCATATCATGCCTACAGTGTTCGTTTCAAGTAATTTCGTAAATTAGCAGACTTCAGGGGTTGTAAACCAAGTTGTCGAGTCACATTTTATTATTGATTATTGCAACGTTAATCACTGGATAATTCTAACAGTCAATTTCTGGAATGTTTTTCAAAAATTCAAATGCTTTTGTCATAAGGTTCATTTTTGCCTCAAAACATGATGGGGTTACAAAGAGTGCGGGGCGGATCGGCGTCTTAACAAACAATGGGTTTTACCCATTTTTTTTTGCGTTGTTTGCCGGCCTTTCGCCTACAAAGATCCGTATGCCCTTGCGTATACGGTTGATTATTGTTTAAAACTACGCACCGTTCATAATTGCTTGCGCCGGCGCGGCGCATAATTTTTCACCCCGCACTTCTGTCTTGCTACCCTTTTTAAACAGACGTGATCTTACTGCTTATATTATCGACGACATTCGACATTTTTAAATAGTTAGACATATGTAGATATTTTTTATCAATAAAAATACATTTACATTCTTATCCAAATAAAACACTTTATAATCATGTAAGTGTTTGTAGGTACGAGTAGAATATTTTTGATTCATTAGAATCGGACCCATAAGACATCCCATTTAGTTATATGTTCTATATTACAGTGTTTTGTAGAGAAACAATGTTACCATCAAAATAGCGGATTTAATCCTTAAGTCCCCAAGCGGTTGCGGGCTACTAAAACTATTGTTCGCGAACAATAGTTTTTTCTATTGTGTCTGGTTTCTGTGTAGTCAATAGGTAAGATTGTTTCCCTACAAAACACTGGAATATAGAACATATAACTATAAATAAGTATCAAATCGCTGCAAACTCAAATGGTACGTGAACAAATTCTATATAACACTTTTGAATAAATAAATCCATAAAATAATGCAAAAAGGTTTACAACACCTAATAGAAATTAGTCACTTACCTTCCATTTCCATAAAAACACAGAGATTGTCACTTTTAAACGCTCTGGAGGAATTTACTGACCGCGTACGTTCGATACACAATGGCAAATGACTCTTTAACAAGTGGAAACACGAGAAAAAGCTAAAAGTTACAATTCATGGCGGATGATTCCCCAGGGGAATCATCAAAGTCTCTGGCGCTTGGTGCCCCAGAGGCATCACGGATTTTTTGTTTGACGCCAGGCACTAAAGATTGCTAAAAAGACCTCCGCACGGAATCAGTTAAAGAGTAGAAAAATGACTAATGGCAACATTTTACTACAGTGCAGTCATCGATTCTGTTTTGAATACTGCGTAAGTTTAAAATTTAAAATAGGGTATAAAGTTTCATTTAGACAATATTAGTGATATTTACGTTATTTTTAAGTGTGTTGGAACGGTTGTGGTGTATTTTGAACACTATCTGAGTGTTGTAATATTTGTAACGATAAGGAGAATGGATTTTTTGATGTTTCATTGACATTCGTAAAAGTTTACCTATTCAATAATACCATATTGTGTGCGTATTTTGTTAACGCATAGCCCTCGATTGCTATTGATTTATCTCGGTACAAAATTTTAACTCGTAAAGTAGTGCGAGTGATCACGACAAAACTGGCTTATTCCACTATGTTCAACTAGGAATCGTCGCAAGCGCAGCTATCTTGAAAACAACGAATCGACTACCTACCCGGGTAACACAAAAATATTTACAGGTGAGTAAATTTTGTTTTAACCGTGTGATTATAATGTTTACTTATATTTTTTGCATGGAATTAAATACGCTAAGTGATTGTGGTCAGGTTATAGAACTTTAATTGAAAGTATGAAATTTGATAGTAATATAATAGATACGTTTGTGTCGATGTTTAAACTCATCACTATCACGGCATATTATAAAACTAAGTCCCCCGCCGTGTCTGTCTGTTCGCGATAAACTCTAAAACTAGTGAACGGCTTTTCATGCGGTTTCCACCAATAGACAGAGTAATTCGACTCGATGGCATAGTCGTTAGTGTAACCGACTGCCACGCCTGAGGTCGCGGGTTCGATTCCCGCACAAGTCAAACATTTGTGTGGATGAACATAGATGTTTGTCTTGGTCTGGGTGTTTCTATGTATAATATGTATGTATTTAATATTGTCTTCTGTTTACGCGAATATTATTAATTGAAATTAAATTACTATACACGGATTTTATCGCGTTGTTTATTTGACACTTAATTACATTTTGTGAACATGTGCAACAGGGGACCAACCACTACCTGACATTTGACAGACCACAGAATCTCGCTAAAGAACACCGATTCCTACCAAGGATGCTTGGCGAGGCCATTGAAATCAAAAAACATCCTAATTTTAATAGAGAAGATGGTTGGAATGTACCACCAGCTTGGGATCCAGTAATACAAATAGTCAAACCCAAGAAGAAGCAAACCACAGCTAGACTTCATGATACTTTGAGCTCATTCTGCGTAAATAGAAACACCAATGATTAAATTATGTTCGGGTACTTTGAAATAACTACACTGGAACATTGAGACAACTAGGTACCATCTTAGTCTCCCCGTGACCATGGCTGCTGAAAAGCAACCAAAAAGTCGGGGAAAGTGTAAAATTAAATTAAATCTAAATAGTTTTAATAGTTTTAATAGTTTTAATAATAATTTAATAAGCTTACAAATTTGTAAAGTTTAATACTTAGTAGTAGGAATGTAACAATTTTCAAAATTTTGTAATAAAGTGTCAAATTAACAACGCGATAAAATTCGTATATAGTAGTTTAATTTCAATATATGTATTTACAAAAAAAAGTATGTATGTATGTTTATCCATTGTCTAGTATTCATAGTACAAGCTCTGCTTAATTTGGGCTAGATGGTGTTGCGTGTATGTGATAGAATATTATTATTTATGAGGTAATTTTAGGTGTATAATTCGTTAAGGTTTTGTGAAAATTGGTGGAAATATAACGATTATTGTTATATATGTCAGACAAATCAAGTCTGCTTTCATCGAAAACGCTGCCTAATCCCTTTGAGATATAACAAAACAATATATGATAGGATTGTTCCTCTTTTATAGGTTTATAGAAAAGTCAGTGTTTAAGGAAAGCATAATATAGACATTCTAACTTCTAAAAAAATGGTCACATATGAAGCGGTAATTCGAAAGCTATATCAATGGTTACAGTATTAATGCTTATCAAATAAAATACGTTAGTTACCTTAAGCATTTTATGCATATTATGATTGCCTTTACACCATAAAATTTAAATGAATATCGTAGAAGTTATAAAAACTAATGCGCAAGAAAACAAACCTCACACCTACGAGAATTGCTTGATGCAACAATCTGATGCGAGACTGACGTGCTAACCGTACGAAGCCAGTGCGGATCGCTAGTAATTAATAATAAACAAAATGTATAATCCTACTAATATTATAAATGTGAAAGTTGGTGAGAATGAATGATTGGATGTTTTGGTCATCTGACAGAACACAGGTTATTTATCACATAATATACAATAACATTAAAACATGATTACACCTTTGACGAATATAAAATGGCAAAGGTTCAAGCTATTGCCACTTAAAGCTGCTTATTCTGTGATGTGTTGGTAACTTTAGATCTTAGGCTGACAAGTCGAGCATAGTTCATACTACATTGCTGCAGTTTCTAAATTCTATTCTAAAGACGTGCCGTTCGATTTATTTAACTAGGGCGTCCAATCTACTCACGCTGGTGCTAAACCTTGAACATGTAGTGTGACTTAGTCAGATGTCTACTACAAATGAAGATACACATCAAACCACAGACGAAATAAGTAATATAAAGTTTTGTGTGGCAGAAATGAAAATACCAAACGTACTCAACGTAAATGCACCACTGACCAGAATGGCAGACGCCTCTTTTTTATATCCATAACTGCGTGATCAATATTAATAACATATAAAAATACATCATTAGCATTCACATATAAAAATAAACTAAACACGCCTATATTCTTAACAATAATCTAGTATGAATTATAAATACGTAAAATAATTAATTAATCTAACATTAGTAATAAAATAATAATCAGTTAATGCGATGACGCAGCGAAAGTTGAGGTGGTAGTTCTGATACAAAGGAGGCGGTAACATAAGATTGAAACGATGGGCTCGGTACAATCAGCAAAAGCTTATGACGCCTACCGTACCGGTACCTACGTCATCATATTTAGTCATTTCAGATCAAATTAGATTAGATTATGTTGCAGCGAGAAATGTCGGCCTTTTTTTTTTTTTTTTTTTACCTTGGGGAAATGCATCTTATGCATACCCTCTCGCCACAAGGGGAAGCGAGAGGGTTATGTCGGGCTCTCTCGAAACTTCGGGCCTACCGACTAAAACCCCACGGTCTGCCAACGTGCTGCTGTGTATGATGGGTGGGTAGCTGGAACTTAAACTGTGTGACCTTTAGGGTTTACTTTAAGAGAAATGTAGATATAATTAGAAAGTACAATGAGAGAAGGTATAACAAATACACTTTTAATGTATTAAGATTACAAATAAAAGAGACAATCTTTACTTATATAACTATAGTCAGGGCGTGGTTCGCTAAAGACTTGCTTCGTGGTCCTTGTACAATCAGGACACTTAGCTGAAGGTGTGAAGCCGGGTCGCCAGCCGCGACTGACGCCGTCCGTTCCTTATATAGTCTCGCACCACCGGTCGCGAGGGGTGGCTAGTGACGTGCGCCCGCGTTCGCCGGGCGTCTAGGCGATTATCGTCACAACTGCATCAGCTACTCACACAGCAGTGCCCAATACAGACAGAAGGTTTGCGGGCGACGACTCCTGGGCGACGCCCCGACACGACTAAGGGCGTCGCTCCAACTCAATACCTGACGGGCGGGAGATCCCCGTTCTCCCACCCGTGGTCTTCGCTACGGCGGCATAAGGTGAGCATAAGCGCGCCTGCGCCGCCCGGTTCGCCGGCGGCGGCACGGATCCACCAGGATACTTTCCTCTCGGATCCGCTCCGCCGCCTCCTTCTGCGAGATGACGTCCTCGCAGAAGGATGTGACCGCTACCCACTTCCTCTCGCTGTCGACCATGGCTTTGATCACGGCCGGTAGCGAGAGGTCTTCACCCAAAACGTCCTGGAATTCACAGCGCTGCACCGCCCAAGCAGGACATTGCTCGAGCGTGTGCTGCGCCGTGTCCTCCTCACACTCACAGTGGTGGCAGATGGGACTCGGTTCCCTCCTAGCGACCTTGTGCAGGTATTTGCCAAAGCAGCCGCGCCCTGACAACACCTGCACCAGCCGGAAGGAAAGGGTTTCATGCTGCCGCCCTGCCCACCGCTTCAACACCGGCTGGAGGGCCCCAACGGTTCTGAAACCGGCCAGGGGCGTCTCCAGCCGCGCCTTCCACTTTCCCATCATGCCATCATTGCTGGGAGGGGACGACAACCTGTCTCCTCCCGCACCTCTTCACTCACTGCGAACACTTCGGCGAGCACTTCAGCCTCTAAATCCCACAGGGGTGTCCCGGCCAGCGCGCAAGCTGCGTCGGCCGACACCGTGCGGTATCCTCGTATGACCCTGACCGCTATGATTCTCTGCGGTCTCCTCAAGAGAGTCCTGCACTGAGCGGTCAGGAAGCCCGCCCACACCGGTGCGCCGTAAAGCGCCATTGACCGGATAACCCTCGTGTAGAGTCGCCGGCAACCGACACTGGGCCCGCCCAAGTTTGGCAATAGCCGCCCAAGGGCGGACGCAGTGCCGAGAAGCTTTGGGGCTAGCTGTCTGAAATGCTCGTCAAAGTGCCACCTTCCGTACAGGACCAGGCCCAGGTACCTCATGTGGGCCTGGACGGGAACATGCGCCGAGCCCACCATTATCGAGGCGCCGCGGGGTGGACTGCGTCGGGGCCCATGAAAGACCAGGGCCTCCGTCTTGCTAAGAGCCACCCGTAAACCCAGCGCGTCGATACGCCCGACCACCTGGGAAACCCCCACGGTGGCCAAACGGGCCGCCTCCTCGAAGGTACCCCCACGGGCTGTGACAAGGGTGTCGTCAGCGTAGCTGATCACGCTCAGCCTGGGGGGTAGGACAGCACGTAGGGCCCAGTCGTATCCTATGTCCCACAGGAGCGGACCAAGTACCGACCCCTGCGGGACACCGCACGACATGGGCCGCCGCCAAACCTTGTCACGAACTTCGAGGAGGACACTCCTGCCTCTCAAGTAGTCTGCCACCAGCCGCTCCAGGTAAAAAGGTACTCCGTGATATCGGAGCGCCCCCTGGACACGGCTGTATGGCAGACTGTTAAAAGCGTTGGAGAATTGTCTGCCTGCTTCAACGTTTACTAGTTTTAATACATTGAAATTGACCCTAATTAATAATTAGACGCAGAAGGCATTGATACCGTCTGCATCTAACTAACAAACGTAACTGCTTAGGATCAAGCAGGATAAGTCCTTTGCCACCTGGTTTGATTTGGTTATAAGGTAGGCTGCAGCTTGGTTGGTTCCTTGAAATTATACCAAGAAAACACAGCCATGAGCAGTGGCGACCGATTGCCATAAGGTAGGCCGCGGCAAGGCCAGCATTGTTTCCAACAGCGATAAAAAATGTCAATAAAAGTATAAATCAAAAAACAAAAAAAACCTTTATTTAATATAATTTCAACCAAAAACAACACATCCAAATAAACATAAAGTAAAACGAAAGCCTATCTGTTAATCGTCATCATTATAATGTTATTCTTGCACACGTAGCTGTTAGTAGATATCGCATTATATATCTCACTCTCAGTGTCATACACAAATTTTGGTAATTTAGCCACCAAACGTTCTCCTTTATTAGTCACGTTTCTTTCAGTATAAATTTCAAGTACAGCTTTTTTAGTTTCGTAGGATTGTAAAATCTCTGCCGACTCGACCGCGTCATTATTTTCTTTTTCCTTCTGATAATCTTTGACCTTGCTGTCTTCGCTACAAATTCTTGTTGGTTTAGCACTAACAACAACAATCTTGTCTTCACCAGATATGCTCAAAATCGTGTTTCTGTTAAGTTTTCTCATTTCACACTGTTTCACGTGATTCATATACGGTGAAAAACTTCTTCGAAACGGCTTTAAATATTTGCTACTTGTCTCCTGGTATTTCAAGAATGAATCTGTTATAGCTTGTTCTTGTAGATCAATAGGCAATCTCAATAAATTGGATTTAATTGAGCTTTCGACTAACATGTCAGTGTTAGTGACTTTACTAGCCAAATATCTTGAATTCTGCGTTTCTACATCGACGTATTCGGGTTCCTTGCCTTCCTCGTCCTGATATTCATCGGAGTCCTGTTTTATATCGCAACAGGTTTCTGCACTCTTAATGACTAAAGGTTTGGGTTTACTGCAACAACAACCGCCGCCCCCGCTGCACATGCGTGATGCCATTTTAAGTCTTTCGGCTACAGTACTACACATGCAGCCGGCCGCCGGTGGAGTGTAATTATCCGAAGTAACACTGCTTGACTTACTGCAGTCACTATCATTGTCTTCTGTGGGATAAACAATAGGTTTATTGATTTCTCTGTCTGATATAGCCATGTCGTTCTCAACTCTGTAATAATTGTTCATACTGTCACTGTTTCTGAAATAATTAGGTGTCAAAGACGCGTATGTGACATCGGCTGCTATATTGTTGCTTGCTGTGCTCGGCATCTTTACTTCTTCAGGCTCACTGCTGTCTGACGTCAATATAACTTTGAGCATGTCACGCAATTTCTTCATTCGAAATTTATTCTTTTTTACGTCGCGTGATTTCTCGAACACGTGTTTCATTATTTCTTTTTTCTCTTCTTTTGTGCGTGGTTTTTTGATAATTTCCAGGCTATCCGTATTCCGTTCTTCATATCTTTCTTGTTCGTCGGTATCAGTGGAAACGATAGTACAAAATTTTCTTTCAGAGTGTTTTTCCGTGTCTGTTTCTAGTTTATCCGTATCAGTTTCTGGTTTCTCAGTATCAGATCCTGGTTTAACGTTATCGGTTTCTGGTTTCTCAGTATCAGATCCTGGTTTATCGTTATCGTTTTCTGGTTTTTCGTTATCGGTTTCTGGTTTTTCGTTATCGGTTTCTGGTTTTTCGTTATCGGTTTCTGGTTTTTCGTTATCGGTTTCTGGTTTTTCGTTATCGGTTTCTGGTTTCTCAGCGTCGGTTTCAGGCTTCTCGGTATCAGTATCTAACTTCTCAATGTCGGTTTCGAGTTTTTCTGCATCAGTTTCTGGTTTATCTGTATCAGTTTCCAGTTTATCTACGTCCGTCTCTGGGTTTTCTGTATCAGTTTCCAGTTTTTCGTTATCTGTTTCTGGTTTTTCAAAGTCAGTTTCTGGTTTTTCAGTGTCTGTTTCTGGTTTTTCTGCGTTCGATTCTTCTTGCATATCGTATGGGTAACTTTTCATTTTTCGTACTTTATCATGTACTATTTGCAATTCGCCATTGCCAATTCTAGGTTGCCTATCTCCAGCCATGCATACACAAATAGATTCTTCAGTGACGCGTGATGACACAACTATTTTATCGGGTTCCTGTTCAGTTGCTGGTTCGTTCATTGTATCCTCACTTTGTCTACTTTGTGCCTTTGACTTTTCTACTGAAGATGTCAAATCTACTGTTGCTCTGTGTATCGAGAATACACGCTCAACTTTTTTTGGCTCTATGTTACTATATCCAGTTGAAACAGAGTGAAATTTGGCTGAGATCTGCTTAGAAAAATCATTACAATAATCACCGCGTTTTTCATATTTACTTTTAGTAGATTTTGGCTTAAAGTTTTTAATGACTATGCGTATGTTGATATCATTTTTGCCATCTGATTTGTCATCAGATCGTGCACCTTCATCCTTTAATACAAACACGTCTTGAGGCGATTTGCCTGGATGCTGATCCTTCATAACAATGTCGCTCTTGTTTATATCATCGTTTGCTATGTTAATCTCTGTACTTTTGTCACCCTGTGTGACTTTAACTTTGAATTGTATTTCTATTGTATTAGCTATGCTAGTATTACTTCTGTCTTCAGAAATTTCTTTATTAGAGTCTGTATGACCGGTCATAGGTGTTGCTATCCTCTGCACATAGGAATTTTTATAAACATCCCCTAATACAGTTTTAGGCATATCACAAGTATCTGGGGCGCTTTTCACATAATCTTTCCGTTCAAAAAGGGTGACGCCATCTTCATCTTGCACCTTTATGTTCAATCCTTCCCTAATTTCTTCTGTACTAGGTGTTTCTTTTTTGAGTCGTATAGTTATTTTGTCTTCGGAGCTAAGATTAAAACATGTATCGTCATGCTTTTGGGGCACACCCGGACAACCTGGACTGCAGGTACCCTTACGAGACGGTGTAATTCTAAGATGAACTCCGGTTAATTTTTGTTTAGTTCCACCAGCAGGACATGGTGTCAATGGACATGGAGGCGGTGGACTTGGAGGCCGTGGACATTTCGCTTTTGGTGGTGGTGTTCGTGGAGGGGTGGAAGGCTTTGAAATAGGTGGACATGCCATTTTTTGCTGGCACGGTGGTAGAAAATTAGAGGGGTGATTGGGACAACTTAACTTTTGACATTTTTTTGCCGCTGCCGTTGACAGCATGTTGCCTCGCGAGCCATGGCAGGAATCTGGACATCTAGTCCTATTCACTGAAACTTCAGGAAGCTGGTAGGTGGCTCCTGCCTTCTCATTGGGTTGTTGGTTCTGGTTTGGCGGATGGCTCTCCTCATAGCTGGCACGGCATTGTGCACAGGGATGCATCGCGACAGGGGATTGGATTTTTTGGGGTTTTGGTTTTTCAACTCGGTCACAATAATCCGGCGGGCAAGGGTGTACTTTTGCGTATTGATAGGGTACTGCTGGATCATCGTTTTGATTTACAGAACTGTAAGAGACACCAGATACGAGTGAAAATGTTGGTGAGCAGCAGGTCTTAGTAACTGTTTTGACAGGCGACATACGTGATTTGAAGAATTTTGGTATTAATGGCGAACTGGAAGAAGAACAACAGGATGAACAAGGCTTTCTTTTCTTCTTTCTTGATTTTTTACAAGGTGGGGGACTTAGGGGACATCGCAAAGGACTTTGAACGCAACATGGCTCGGGAGGACATGTAGGTGTATTAGGACAATTTAAAGGTGAAGGAGAGCATTTTAGGCGTGAACGAGAACGTTTTGTATGCGTACAGCTGCATTTTGGAGGTGAATTTGGGCATATTAGAGGAGTAGGTATACATTTCCGCAAAGAACTAGATCGGCAATTAAAAGGAGATCTGCGTCGAGGTTTACAAGGAGTTATTTGGCATGGTGGAGGCATGCACTGTGGAGTATGTGGACAGATTACGGGTGCAGAGGGACAATTTGGGGGTGAACTTGGGCACGATAGTGGGATTGAACAAGGACATGGAGATTGGCAACACGGTGAATTTGGTATTTGACATGGTGGAGTGGGGCCTGGACATGGTGGTGGTGAATTTGGGCATTTAGGCGGTGAGGGTGGACATGACGCTAGTGATTTTGATGAAGGACATTTCGGTGGCATACTTGGGCACGATAGTGGAGGTGATTTAGAGTGTTTTCGAACCGATGGTGGTGGCGCTAATGGGCATAGTAAGGGCAACGGTGGACATGATGGAGGCGAACGTGGGGGTGGACATGGTGGAGGTGAACGTGGGGGAGAACATGGTGCCTTGAGCTGCTTGGGCGCGCATGGCGGCTTTGGCGGTGAACATGGCGGCTTCGGGGGTGGTATGCATGGTGGCCTAGGTGGTGGGGAACATGACGGCTTGGGTGGCGGGGAGCATGACGGCTTGGGTGGCGGGGAGCATGACGACTTGGATGGCGGTGAGCGCGGTGACCTGGGTGGCGACGAACATGGCGACTTAGGCGGTGGTGAGCATAGCGGCTTAGGAGGCGACGCACACGGGGATTTGGGAGGCGACGCACATGGTGAAGGCTTGCAAACTTTTTGTCTTACCAACTCATCACAAGGTTTTTTGGAATTTTGGCAGAAAGGCTTTTTCTTTTTCTCACATTGTGGTTGACAGGCAACTGGTGGTATCTCACATACAGGTTCTGGGTTTAGTCTACAGCTAGGTTTTTTCTTCGGTACATTTCCCATCGCGCTTTTAAATGCAAGAATACCTTCCGGCTCCAGTACCTGACCTTTTATCATGTTTTTAATTTCTTCACAGTTGGGCAAGGAAACATGCTTTGTATCACAGTCAGCCCTCTTGCGCTTTTTTTCAGTTGGCTTCCAGCAAGGCTTTTTTACGGGACCACAATCAACCTTTGGACTAGCACAATCAAGGCCGGCGGCCTTACAATCCGTGCTAGGCACCGAGCACGGGACTCCATAAGAGCAGCTATTCCACTGCGACTTCATACTGGCCGCATAAATCTTCCTTCTTCTAAAAACTTCAATGGAATCTTTCGGGTGTATCCTTTTATTTGGATCTTCTTTAACTTTACAACCGCCACATTCAACCCTCGGTGAAAACCTTTCAAATGCTTTCAGTTTTTGGTACCAACGCGGATTATTAGCGCAAGGCTCAGGTTCATAAGGTTCGTCTATGTAAGAGCTTCTGCGACAGCTTGACTGTGAAGTTTCGCAAGAGGAAACCATTGCTTGATAGTCTTCTAAGATATTCGGACAAGATTTGGTACCGTCTCCTTGGTTCAGGAAACTTGACTTGGACGGTTCGGAAGAGCATCGTAAGTGAGAATCGCTGACACACCATGAGAACAGATCCATGCCGGTGGTCGGTGCCCAGTGGCGATAGTACTCTTGTAGGTAACTTTCAGCGAAGTTGCACTTATTCAGGTGAAGCCTTAAGTCGTGTTCGGAGTCGTCATCAGAGAGGCCATCTTGATGAATCGTCATACTGTAGAAATAAAAAGTAAATAAATTATTACATATAATATCTTAACTAAATTGATTGGGGGGGTTTGTAGATATGCTTTAATAGTTGCACTGCCTAGCTTGCTTTTTCTGCTCTTTAGCTACACTGGATCAGCTGCTTGTTTAGTATAGATGCAAACCTGCTTTACTCGACTCTTCAAGACGGGTAAAGTGCTAATGGTCTTAGGGGAGAGCGCAACAGTCGTGTAGATCCCCCTGTTATTGGTCTAGTTCCCTCTGAAATAGACGTAACTAAAACCACCAGACGACCACTGCCTGGGATGGAGAGGTCATGTTCCAGCGGGTTCATCGTCGAACGACAGACGATGGATAGTAATGATCTCCCGCGTGTTTGTGCCGTGCGCGGGGACCCGTACGGAGGGATGTAGAAGTCCTGGGGTTTGAGTGGTGATGTGGCGATAGTGGTGCCGCTGATCTGCAACACGCCCCTTTGGTCCGGATTTCCTCTCACACCGGAGGTCGTAGTCTAACCAGCTGCGATCAATCGGCTGCGGTGTCCGCTCATGCGGCCGCCAGGTGAGTGTCCTTGGGTGAAGAGGTCTCCAGCCGGCAGTGCTCGTTTCCCACCTCAGTGGTTTGGGGTGGAGCGACTAGTGCTGTACGTCTCGGGGACAGCTCACTTGGGGGCGCTATACCTAGCTGGTAGCCCTGGTGCCTGAACAAGGCACCCCCAACGATGAGGGCTCCATGGTGGGTGGGGAGCCAGCAGGTGAATACCTAGATAGACCAAAAAATGGATTCTTTCGCGAACAAAACCAAGGGCTTGACCGATAAGGGCGAGCAACATAGGACCTCTGGACCCTTAGGGGGAGAGGTTATTGTTGGTGTAGGAGCTGCACGTGGGAGCACCTACATACCCAAGCTGCATGGTCGTGATGGCCCTAGTGGCCGTCCGAGCGCGAGCTAGGGGAGTGGTGCTCACACGGGTGGTTGTAAGGGTGGCCATTTGGGACCAGCTAGAGGCCACGCCGGATCCTCTACCGGCCATTAGTGTCGGTGCACTGCTCGGAGGAGCTCTGCACCTGACTTGTGAGGGTGAGAGAGCCGCAGAGTGGCTTCGCGGCCTCAACGGCAAAACCGTTGGAAACGTGAAGCTCAGAGTGGTCAGCGCCAAGGAGCTTCCAAGGCCAATAAAGATGGCCTGGAAGACCAGGAATACCTGGTGCCTAGATGCCTCCAGGGTGCTGACCATGCTGCAGCGCCTCAATCCCTCTCTGAGGACCTGCGAGTGGAAGGTGCTGGGCACGCAGGTCGTAGAGACGCACACCAGGCGCATCGTCCTGGTGGACAGAGTGTCGGCTGCGGTGATCAAGGCAGGCGGCTTCTGTCTCCATGCTGGCATGGACAAAAGCACGTTCAAAATCCTTGAGGACTTGAACGTGTAGAAGGTGTCAGCGGATGCCGGCGTGGGGGAGGGGGCCCCAGCTGCGACACAAGAGCCACAGGTGGGGGACGGGGAGGAGCCCGTGAACCCAGTGGTGCATGAACCAGATACGGCTCTCTACTCATCGTCGCCATGCACGTCTCTGAAGACCGACGACATAATCGGACACATTGACTGTCTTGATTTGTCGACGCCGGAGGCTGCGGAGGCGCTGATGGAGGAAGGGAGTGAGGGAGAGCGGCCAGTAATGCCTGCCACAATAGACAACACCATGTAGGCAGACCGAATGGCGGGACTAAGGTGCGTACAGATAAACCTTCATGACTGCATCGGGGCGATGGCCGTTTTGGCTCGCCACCTGCGGATGAAGGAATATGATATTGCCCTGATCCAGGAACCTTATGTGAAAGAGGGAAGGATTAGAGGTTTGGTTGGGACGGGAGGTGTTCTTTTTCACAACTGTTCCACTAATGATATAAGGACATGTGTGTATGTCAGAAATGGCATAAATGCAATGCCTTTATACAATTTCTGTTCTAGGGATCTTACGACAGTTAAGATCGATGTGCGAGGGAGCGGAGGGCGGGATACTGTAATCCTGACCTCTGCATACCTCGACTATACGGACAAGGAAACTGTATCTAGACAGATAAAGGACCTTGTTGAATATGGCAGCCGGGAGATCCTGGACATGATCCTGGGGTGCGATGCCAACGCACACCACACAGTCTGGGGGAGCACGGATGTAAATGTAAGAGGGGAGAAGCTACTGGAATATGTGGTAAGTACCTCTTTACAAATTCTAAATAAGGGAAACAGGCCAACGTTCGTTAACTGTAGGCGAGCGGAGGTAATTGACATCACGTTAGCTACCAACAGGGCTAGCACTAAGATTGTCGAGTGGCATGTGTCTGATGAGATTACCTTGTCAGATCATAATTACATATGCTTTAAGTACAGGACGCTGGTTCCAGCTCCTACAGCACGTAGAAGGAATCCTAGGAACACTGACTGGAACTCCTTTAGGAGTGACCTCAGAATAGATCTGGAGGATTCTAAGGGTAAGCTTAATTCTATACTAGATATAGAGTTTACAGCCGACAAATTGGTCCAGACTGTGAAAACGGCCTGGACTAGTAACTGTCCTGAAAAGGAACTTTAGGCCCAAGAGGGTACCGTGGTGGACGCCAGAGTTGGTGAAGCTGCGGTCAGAAGCCAGGCGAGCGTTCAACAATGCTAGGACCAGCAGGGACTATAGTGGTTACGCTCGCTGCTTGACCAACTACAACAAAGCTGTGCGAAAAGCCAAACGGAAGGCTTGGAGAGCCCACTGTGAAAACATTAGTACTATTCCTGAAGGAATGAGACTCTCCAAAGCAATCTCGACTGTCAGAGCACACCCATTGACATCCATTAAAGATAACAATGGGCAGCGAACCGGGTCTGGTAAGGAGACACTAGCAATTATGCTAAACACACACTTTCCAGACTGTAAGATAATAGAAAAGGAGCAGGAGGACCCGATCAGCCTGGTTGAACTAAGCTACCGTACAACCAAAGCAGATTGGGACACTGCAAGGAAGGTAGTGGATGAAGGGAAGATCGGATGGGCTTTAAATGGTTTTCAACCATTCAAGTCACCTGGTCCAGACATGGTTTACCTCATTATCCTACAACAGGGAGCTGCACTCTTGGTTCCGCATTTGTGCAGACTATACAGAGCCTGCATAGCTTTTGGATACATTCCAAAGATATGGAGGCGAGTTAAAGTCATCTACATACCGAAACCGGGCAAAGCTGACTACGAGGAAGCCAAGGCATACCGACCTATCATTCTTGAGTCGTTCTTCTTGAAAGCCCTGGAGAAGTTAGTAGATAGACATGTTAGGGAGGGAGCATTAGGGAAATTCCCCCTCCACGGGCTACAATGTGCTTACCAGTCGGGCAAATCCACTGAGACGGCACTGCATTTTGTGGTAAACAAGGCAGAACATGCATTAGATAACCGGGAATTATGCATTGCTGCATTCCTGGATATTGAGGGAGCTTTCGATCGGACCACCTTTGATGCCATTAGTGTGGCATCGGCAAATCACAACATAGAGCCAACCATTTGCAAGTGGATCGATTGTATGCTCAGGGGAAGAATTATTAGGTCTGAGTTGTTAGGGGATGAAATGATTGCAACGACCACCAAAGGCTGCCCTCAGGGTGGAGTACTCTCACCACTCTTATGGTGCTTGGTGGTTAATTCACTCTTAGAACAACTCAACAAAGGTCCGTACTTTACGGTCGGATATGCGGATGACTTGGTGATACTCGTCAATGGAAAATTTCCGAGCACAGTATCCAGTCTCATGCAGAGGGCCCTGACTATGGTAGAAAAATGGTGCTGTAGCAACCATTTATCGATCAACCCAGGGAAAACTACTGTTGTGCCGTTTACTAGGAAGAGGGATCTGACAGGGTTGGGAACTCTATCCATGTATGGTACACAGTTAAAATGGTCCACCGAGGTGAAGTATCTAGGCATGACCCTGGATAGCACGCTAACGTGGAAACCTCATGTAGACAAAGCCATAGTGAAGGCCCAGCGGGTCTTCGGCATGATTCGTTCTACTTATGGGAAGACCTGGGGCCTGAAGCCCAAGGTCATCAAGTGGCTATACACGATAATGATAAGACCCATACTCACATATGGAAGCATTGTCTGGTGGCCAAGATCTAAACTAGCAACATGCAGGAAAGCGCTGTCTAAGGTGCAGCGATTAGCCTGCATGGCTATAACAGGGGTGTTCCCGTCTACGCCAACGGCTGCGTTAGAGATCCTGCTGGACCTAACGCCGCTACACATTGTTGTGGAGTTGGAGGCGTTGAAGGCGCTACATAGACTGTCTGTGCATGGGCTGTGGAGCGTCAACATGCCGGTAACTCGACACACAAAACTGGAGATTTCAAAGGATCTCAAAGTGATTATGAGCATGGGATGCGACAAAATGCAACCAATGCACATATTCAAAAAGAATTTTATAATAAAGGTCCCCACAAGGGAGGAATGGAGACAAGGTCTACAATCCCCTAACAAGGGTTGTCTCATCTGGTACACCGATGGTTCCAAAATGGAATCAGGATCAGGCGCTGGTATTTATGCCAATGACTGTAAGGTGAGCCAAAGCATGGGCAAATATGCAACGGTCTTCCAGGCGGAAACCTATGCTATAATTGCCTGCGCGCAGGAGAATATCAACAAAAATGTCACTGACAAGACTGTTTATATTCTCAGTGACATTCAAGCTGCTCTTAAGGCTCTGAACTCCTGTAGGGTGGATTCCGGACTGGTCCTGAACTGTGTTAAAGCCCTTAACAAACTTGGCAGGAAAAACACAGTCAGGCTTGTGTGGGTTCCGGGGCATGCAGGTGTGCAGGGTAATGAGGAGGCTGACGAATTGGCCAGGAAGGGCTCGGAGCAACTATTTGTTGGCCCCGAGCCATTTGTAGGACTCTCTGAGAGTACCGTCAAGGCAGCTATGAATGCACATAGCAATGATAAACACAGGCGGGAGTGGATGGCCCTTAGGGGTCTGGAACACTCCAAGACATTCATTGCAAACAGAGCCACGGGCTTCACCCGGAAGTTCTGCGGGTACAACAAGGGCCAAACACGCCTGCTCACAGGAGCGTTTACTGGTCACTTTGGCACCAATGACTTCCTGTGCAGATTGAGTTTGACAAACAATTTGATCTGCAGAGCCTGTGGTGAGCGGGACGAGTCCATATTACACCTACTGTGTGAATGTGACGCGTTGGCTGGACTAAGGATGGGTCTGATGGGGTTGGCATATCCGAGCCCTGAGGACTTCAGGCTTCTCCCTCTGAAGTGTACGCTGCGATTGATGCAGTACATTCATAGGGAGATAGCTAAGGTATAGATCTCGGGGCCGACACAAAAGATCCCACTGGGTCGAAGTGTCGCCGGTCTACACTGACTGGCCCCCGTAACAAGATAAGATAACTAAATTGATTTAGAAACTACACAATTGAACAAAAAATATTTACATTAAATTAACTTAAAATACATAAAAACACTTACATAGGTTTTTTCATCTCTCTCTGAGTAATAATACCTACTCCAACTACATCACATCTTTTCGGTACATAAACTTTGCTGCCCTGAATGATAACGTCTCGATGTATCGGTGGAGTTTTGATGACCGTCTCTAAAACACTCGGCTCGAAATTTCTATGGCTCTTTACACTTAGTGTAACTTTGATATTATTCGACTCATTATCAGGCTTATAAAAAATTCTCTCTTTTTTCAAATCACTCCCCGTTTCATACTCAACAATTTTATATACTTCTTCATCGCTAGATTGATTTTGCTTATTAATATTATTATCATCACTCACTTCACTAGAGTTTACAAAGAACCCTTTAGGTATATCAATGCTTAAATAGTCTGAGCTTTCCTTTTTATTGCATCTTACAAGGTTTTTCGAAAGCAAAACAACTTCTATTTTATGTGAAAACGCTTTGGATTTATCTATGAACCACTTTTGATCAGAAATTCTGACTTCCATGCTCTCATTTTTTGCTTTGTTTGACTCGCGTTTGACTTTGCCTGGCAGCTTCTGTGGATGGTCAGTTACGGTCTTCGGTATCATCCAGGCTTCTATGTTTTGTTGTGCAAAGTTTACGTTTTGTCGCCTTGAGTATGGTTTATAGTATGATGACTGAATTGTCATTTCACTTTTGGATCTGAATATAATGCCAGTGTCTCTGTAAACATTGTCCATTAGTTCAAAAACTGTGCTACTACTTGTACCATACATTTTATTGTTCCATCTAACTTTGACGCTGTTTCGTGATTCTATTCCGTGTGAAAGGTATCTCTGAAGCCATGCTGCTAGGCCTGTTTCTTCATCATATACTTTTCTTGGCGGCTTTGGTGACTTTAATTTTTCTTCAGTTTTGTAAACTTGCTCTACATTACCTATTTTTATCATCAAACCTTCTTTCACTTCACAACGTCCTGCAGTAACATCTTTCTTAGGTTTAAACGGCTTTTCCTTCTTTTCATCTTTAGTTTTCTTCTTAAAGAAAAAGAACTTTCTCTTTTCTTTCTCTTCCGCATTAGGCTTTTCTACTTTTGGTCTTTCGAGTAATTCTTCGTTCTTTTCACTGGTTTTCTTAGGGACGTCGAAAGAAGGTTTCGATATAGTAGTTTTGTAATTGTCTTCCTCAAAGTTGAATTTTTTGCCCCATAATTTGAACATACCTTTTACGCCTTGGCACTCGCTATCCTCTTCATCGGTTTTTGACCATGAGACGCTTGCTCTCTGTGGTCTGTTAACAGCCCTTTTATACGAAGATTGAGGATTGTAAATGTTCGATTTATCATGTTCTACGATTGAAGGAAACGCATGAGGGCTGTACATTTTCGTATTAGAGAAAGATCTGGCTTCTAAGGACGGAGGATCCGAATTTATTGATACGTCTCGATGACTAGTAGCAATAATGCTTACTTGACTTGACATTTTAGGAGAAATTATAGCACACTTTTTCGAATCATCTTTTCTTGCCAAACCGCGTCTTAAAGCTTCAAACCTACGTTTTAATATCGATGCACTCTTGTTATCTGGTAATCGTCTATCAGTGCTTGGTTTTTTACAATCTTTAGATTTAGTTGAAAATATTTTTCGGTATTCTCTTTCTAGTTTATTTTCCATTAAGTCCTCAGAACCTATGTTCTGATTTTCAACGTTATCGCTAGGATTTTCTAAATCATGTACATGCTGTACCAAAGAATCCGAGGAAAATCTTTCCAGATCTTTGCATTTTCTCTCCTTCATTGTGTTTGGACTTCTTATTTCTCTTGAGTTTACTATCGTTACCTTGCCTTTGTCCTCTTGGGACTGTTCTTCAAATAGTGTGGGACCATCTTTACTATCTATTTGATTATCTACTTCTTTATCAATGAGATGATCAACTTGCGTAGTAGTGTTTGTTAGGACTTTGGTAACTGTGTTGCTTCCAATTTCAATATTTCTATTTTCGGATTCCTGTGGACTCGTAGATCCTGAAACTGTTTGTATGATGGGCGACAGCTTCTCGCTCATGACGCTGCCTTTGTTGTACGCCAAAATACCTCCGACACACTTCGACGAAGTCCTTTTACTTTCATAGTAACTGTCTGTCCTTTGTTGTTTCGTTCCCCCTTTAAAAAAAGAAACAAAAGGTACGGTCAATTGCAATACAGTAATTTAATATTCATCTTGGGATATGTTTAAAATTTAAAAGATTTCAACTTATAATATCAATAAATTATTTTCACAATTCTAACGGCTAGATATTCTATTGGAGTATTTTGCCAGCAAATGTAACGATCCAATAGCTTAAAAGCAAATTAATAAAATCATTGTGGCATATAATATTCTTAGGAAAATATTAAAAGATCAATAAGTTTCCTATGCGATTGTCTATATATTAATACGTGAAGCAAAAACTTTGTATCCCTTTTTACGAAAATTGCGTGGACGGAGGAGTATGAAATATGGCACAGTTATAGTTTATAAGGAGAAGGAGTGGGGAATCCTAATATTTTTATAAAATATGCATTACACACATTAAATTAATGAAAAAACACTACTTGCAGACAACCATGCATTTGACACTAGCAGTCGAATCGCGTTCGTAGTATTTCGGCATTGTTCGGCTGATGTCGCAGAAATCTCGTAACTATGGTTACATGTGTATGTGAAGTAGGTGACTAAATGAAATGTTATTATAAGGGTATAGTTATAGATAATAAAACCTTAATAACGATCTAACTTAAAATTTAAATCAGTTATGGTTGAATTTCGACCACTTAGCGACCGTTAGTTATAATAAAATAAAAAACGTCTTGGACCAATCGTTTTGTGTGAAATTTGTTGGATAAATAATAATATATTTGAAAAACGTGTCACCTTTTAACATAGTTTACAAAGAACATTTTTATGTTCTTATAAAGGTACTAAAGGTAGGTAACCTAGCATACTGCCTGCCTCATGGTAATTTGTTATCGTAGCCTGTGGCAGCTTGCCACACTAGGGTTATCAAGCTTGCTAAGTGTGTATTCAGCTTTGCTTGTTCGAATGACGGTTGCGCGTTCACCAGAGCGATTTTTGTGTACATATAAAAATAGGTGCTCTCACTACCAAGACATTCAGTTGTCTCTGAATAAAGACGAAAGAGAAATTGGAGCGATATCTGTGATATTGAATGCGAAGTACAGGAGTCTAAGATTGTTACTGTTCTAACAATTTATTCCACAACATTTTGTTGAAACTTTGAACAACTTTGAACAATACATTGTAACTTACGGAGATCCGAAGACAAATCACAGCTTCCACAGCCTCTGTCGTCGGTCTCCGGCAAGTAAATCCTCTGAACTTTCTTCTTGAGGAGCGCCTTAACACTGCCAATACCAATGTCGGTAAAACTCCTCGACCTCTCGTGGTAAGCATACACCTGTTTCGGCGAACTAAAATATCTCACGTCCCTCCTCCTTCTGAGAGAGCCTATATTCCTACAAGTGCACGTTAAGTTATCCCTCTTGTAATCGTACTGAGAGCCCACGTCATGGGTCTTTTCATATCTTACTGGCTGTATATTGTGATGCCGGTCTCTTATAACCTCGTTGGTGTATAAGTTGTAATCTCTATCTAAATCAATTTGTATGTTACGTCGGGTCACATACACTAAAGCTTTGCTCTCTTTCATTTCTTCTTATATATCATCATTTGTTTTCAAGGCTTGCATTTCTCAGTATCCAATTTTATGTAGGAATATTTGAAATTTTAATCAAGGAATCCTTTAATGTAAATATGATAATGGTTATAACAGTGGGGTAATGATTGGCATATAGTCATTTGAATGATTCTAATCGAAATCGAAACCTAATTTATAATACAAGAATAATGTTCTCATTATTGTCGAATGCAATTGCGCAGATCGTCATAATCTAAGGTTAATTACCAAATATAGTGTGGAATTATATTTTGTTTTTGGATTTTGATAACGAATATTGGAGGTTGCTTATAAATATGTATGTTTAAGTGTCTCAGTGTAAGTATAAATACAAATGAACAGTACGGACCTGGACTTGGTATACAAATTTTATGCGCCTGATCCACAACGATGAAGTCTCAGCCAAAAGTGCCAGTTTCTTGTCTTTTCCAACGAGGAATATTTGTGTTAGATCATAAAAATGATAATCATTCTTTTGATTTTACTTTAGAAATATTAACACTTGTTGAATTCTAAATTTCATTACATATAAATTTTTTTACAAAATATTTTCAGACTTTCAATTTTTTGACACGTTTTATTTTTCACTAGTGACATAATCTCAGGCATTTATATAGTTTACAATGTAGGTTGTTGTAGCTTAGGCAGGAGGTATTATACCTACGTCCCATATCCCTGTGTATTATACCCACTTTTTGTTAACTATAATTTAGGGTGCCACCAGGGGCAAAAGCCACGAATTATTTAACCACTGGGCTTTTATTTTATTTTACTTTATTAGGGGAAACAACCTTTCTACATTGCATAAGCTTAATTAGTACATTTTCCATGTTAGTAATAAATGCAATAACCACAGCATTTGCCACAGATTCGTAACAAACATTGCTGTGTTAAGAACATGTCAATGAATCACAGTCTTGTACAGAATGTCCCAGAATATGTTAATCAAATTATAACGGGCGATTCCTTACTTATATTATATAAAACAAAAAGTAGAATAATTATTCTGTGTTAATTATTAAATGTTAAGATGGCGAAGCTCGTTTAATATTTGGTTTTTGAAGCTATGCTTAGATAAATTAAATATGTCAACATGTGAGAAAAATCTGTTGTGCATATTTTGTAATAGTTGTTGAACGATTACCTGCATTTGTTTGGCACGGTTCCAATACAAAGAATTGGTAATTCTGTGCTCTACTGCGGTGGATAGATCCAGGTACAACACATTTTATTCATTGCTTAAATCAGTACAGTCTAGTCTATAAGTAAGTAGATCATAGTGTCATCATCTGAAGAAGCAATCGTCTTCTCTCAAGTGGCAACATATTATACTGCGTTAAAAGTTGATCGTATGATATACGTGCACGGTGACACTTGTAGTGCATAGTTCGCAAGAATTTCTTTTACATAGGGATCCTATATTAAAGAAGCATATTCCAACTGCGAGCGTATAAGAGAAAAATATAGAAGTATATATGTAGAGGGGCGGACAAAATCGCGTGCATATCTCATCACAAAGCCGAACATTTAAAATGCTGTTGTGGTAATGGCTTCAATGTGAAGGTCTAGGTGCAATTTGTGGTCAAGTAACACGCCTAAATCTTTCAGGTTTGAAACTGTAGTTAAAATATTATTGCACAAAGTGTATGCGTATGTTGCAATGTTTTTATTTTTAGTAAAACTTATGACTCGACATTTGGGAATACTTAAATTTAGTTTGTTATGCTTACAGAACTCGGAAAGCCTGTTGATGTCACTTTGTAATCTATCACGGTCCTCATTATTCTCGATAGCTATACTTTTAAATCGTAGGCATACAGGAGGAATTTAGTATGTTTGAAGCATATATTAATGTCGTTTATGAAGACGATAAAAAGAAGGGGACCTAAAATCGAACCTTGCGGGATACCGGATGTCACCTTTGCGGTCTCCGAACTGTAACCATTGAACACAACTACCTGACTTCTATTGCTAATGTAAGAGGTAAACCACCGTAATAGATATCCTCTAATCCCGTTGAATGCTACACACATCCAAAGTGTCTAGGGATCAAGTATATTTTAAGTATAAAAAACTATCAAATTAATATTTGCCAAATCTAGTCTTCCAGACTAGCTTTTTACTTTAATTCCTATGTTTAAGTTAAATAAGTTCAAAATGTACATAATAGTATCGTCCAGATTTTCGTCAGGTTTGCGAATCTTGACAGTGACTCATAGCTGCGTAAAAGAAGTTATAGTTCATAAGTGTGTGCGCTCCCTCACTTTCATAATCTGATGGGATGGTAATCGGACACGACCAGAGAGAGGTAGCAGAACCAACAGCTTTGTGCCTTCAGAGGCCAAGAGATGAAACAGCGCAAAAATTAAGAGAAGACATGGGCATAAATTTTCATTTTCATTTTGTCGACCCGCTCCTGTATTCGAACCCGGGACTTTATGATCCATAGCTTTATACACTAACCTTTAGAAGAACTGAGCAAAAATAAATAGTTTTTGAGATTCATAGCCCTGGAGGGACCATGGATTATATTCAGTTAGAAATGTTTTAACATTTAACTATGTATCTTATGTGGGGGCCAGTCAGTGCAGACCGGTGACACTTCGACCCAGTGGGATCTTTTGTGTCGACACTCTCCCAATAACGACTGCCATAGATGTTCATGGCAGCCGGGACCGACGGCTTAACGTGCTCTCCGAGGCACGGAGCAGGCGATAATTGTCAATCAAAACGCACATAATTTCGAAAAATCATATAACTTCTGAAAGTCAGAGGTGCGCGACGTGGGTTCGAACCCGAGACCCTCTGCATTGCAGTCTGTTGATCTCCCCACTTAGCTATACCTATACTTATACATTATGTTGTAACATTTAACTATAATACCTTTTTGATGATTTTGCTGTAGGTGTCCGTCGTTTTTGACATTATTCTGCTTTTAAATTTCAAATACATGTCAACGTCTATTTGAGATAACTAACCTCACATTTTTATAGCCTTTATTACATATTTATTTATTTAATTTCACCACTGATGTGATTTCATTCATGTGGGGGAAGAAATATGTAAAGGATAAACATTGCACACTACAGCAGAGTAAGTATATAGATAAGTGGAAATCTAATTTGTAAATAACTTCCACATCTAACTTAAAGCCAAAACAAAACCTGAAGCTGAAGAATTATTTTTATTAATATAAATATGTTTATTATACATATTTTAATTGATATAGTAATTATGCTACGGGGTCTTTAGATCAATTACCTGAACAAAGTGCTCGGTAAACAGCAATACGGTTGCCCAATATTTATAACTTGGCACCTAAAACCCTAGCTGGTAAAAGGCTGGTGTTATACCTACCTCTATGGGAGTATTCAGGCTTGAGGTTATGTGTTTTATCTTTGTATGTACCTCTTCGTATTGTAAATTGTATTCAATCTGTCAGCCTATTATAATTTACTGCTGGTTATATCATAATAGCTTTGTCTGTCTAATTAAGACCTGCGTATTACCACTTCAGCTCATCTAACGACTTCTACCAATAACTTTGCTTCATTCTCGGCCTGTCTGAAAGTTGCTCTTAAAAGAAACCAGTAAGCCGAAGGTATTTTGTTCCAGAAATACATGATCTCAAGCACCACCAAAAAAAAAATCTGTATTCACATAACTACATATAAACGAAGCTGCAACGATCAACTCAATCCCAAGATGGAAAAAGAAGAAGGTAACAGAAGAGGTTGCAAATCAAACAAATTTGTTTGCGCGATCTGTTTGAACGCGAGAGTCGATGAGCGAAATGAGTATGATAATAAAATAACCAAAACATGTCCTATTTGTAAAAAAAGTTGCGGTTATTGCCAGAATACATCCAAAAGAGATAAGGAACGTTTCCACAATGAACCAGAGTTGGATCCTAATGTGAAGAACGTGCAAACTTCAGATACGAACGTAAGCCAGGGCTTGAACCTTTTGAATGAAGTCTTGACCGTATTCCAAAATAAACGGGTCGATGTAAACAAAGATAAAAATAAACCAGGCATATTTAAGGACGTAGCTGTGTCCACAGAAGATACAAACAAGAAGCAACCATCCAAGCTGACTGTATGTAAATTTCAATACTCGATTGACGAAACGAAAAAGGATCAAAATGGTAAGTTTACAGTCGTGAGCAGCTGCCAACCAGATTTCGTAAGAAAATCACAATATTCAATAGATTTGATTAAACACAAGTCATCCTCAATACCCCAAATGAAGTTGGAAGAATTGAAATATTCACTGAAAGAGAAATCGCGATCGAAAGATGCGATTGAAGAAGTAAATAGAATGTTCGCTACAGTTCGGAAATCGGGTAAGTTTACTGAGAATACAAACAGACCAATGGTAAGGAATGGACCAAGGGTATTGCCAGTTGTAAGAAACCTGGTTCGGCAAGCAACTAATAATGTAAACGTCGATAGCTCGGAAAAAATTGGCTGCAGGTGTTGCCAGACTTGCATGTCTAGCGGCGACTCGTGTGTGAAGCCTGAGTGTTGCCAGGATATGGATTACGAGTTGTGCGGTAAAAAATGTGTATATATGATGTGTTGCCATTATCAAAATAAAAAGAAAACGTCAGCTGGCCCGATGATCTGCGATCATTGTAAGAATGTAAAAGATGACTATCACTGTCACCAGGAAAGTTTAAATGACGACAAATTATAGTTTTGTACTGATTTATTTTTGTATTTTATATTATTTACAACAATAAAGTTTTGTTTGCCAGTAAAGAGTTATTTTTCGTGATTTAAAGGTGTGTTTAAACAGAGCGCCGCGGCCGCGCGCGGCTAGCCGCGCTGTGATTGGACGATTGCCGCACGCGGCAGCCGCGAGCTACCTGCGGCGCGTGAACGGTGTTATTTCGTTCGTCGGTGATTGTGTGTGGACATATTTTATCAAGTAAAATTGATAACGGAACAGCTATTCGTCTTATTGAAATATATGGCTCCTATAGTCCATTATGGGATACTAGGCGTAAAGAATATCACAATAATAACGTACGAGAAGATCTAAAAGACGAAATAACAAAAAAAAATCGTGCTACTGAAAGCAGTTTTAAAAGTGAAAAAGAAAAGTCTTTTGAGTTCTTATAGAAGGGAAAGAAACAGAGAAAAGTCTTTTGAGTTCTTATAGAAGGGAGAGAAACAGAAAAAACAAGTAATGTCACTGGATGTGGTAAGTTTAATCTTTATATATTTTATTAACAGCGCATAATATTAAAGTTAAACCTAATTGAACCTTTTTAAAAGAATGAAACCGTAATATTTAAATAATGCTCTTTTTCTGTTGCAGGTAGAACAAGGCCTATAAATCCAAATGTTTTGCTTATAACGCATTCAGTTTTTTGCATGACAGGAATAACCCTATTGAAGCAGTGGTAAGTACTTCATTTATTTTTTGTTTGTATGGAATGTAACATTTGGTTGCACCTTTATACCTCCTTAACTAATCGTCGCCATTCGACATTTGAGGTATTGCTCACTCGCAGGTTGTGTAACGGCCGTGTTATATATATTACAGCTCGCATACTACAAACCTATGAAATCCGATAATGTTAAGGTGTAGATAAACGGTATCTCCGTTTCTAGGAAGCGAGCGCGGTACACAATCCTCTAAACTCGTACTGCTAACTATGCTTAAACAAAATTGAAAACTAACATTTTATTCATATAAAATAATTATTTAATATCTTTCTTGCCAATCAATTGATCCGTTAGTCATAAAATATCTTGATAAAAATTACGAATATCAGAATGAGTAATAAATTGGTTCAGAGTAAAGGTAGCTGCTTTATTCGGTGAGATATTTGAGTTATTTATTAAAGTGTCTCTGCGAAGAAAGTTATGCAAATGAACAGTAGCTAGGAACTACGGTTTTGGCGGATTTTGGGTTTAAAATCATTGTATTTCTCAGTACTCTAAATTTTGCCTACAAGATTCTACAAGATTCCAAAAGCATTTTCTACTACTCGGCGTGCTATTGATAGTCTATAGTTGAAAATCCTTTCTTTTGATCCTTTTGGATGAATGCCTGCAAAAGGTGTCATCAAGTGTGTACTTAACGCAAAAGCTTGGTGTCCTAATATTACGTATGGTATTTTAGTTATGTAGGGTATATTTAAAATTTCTGGGGCTGGTTCATTAAGTTGATTATTTTCTAACTCTCGATACAATTCAGAATGTTTATAAACTCCTCCGTCGGAAATTCGACTTTGGTTTCCTACGTTAACATACATAAAAATGTAGTTTGAGTCTACTAATGCTAGATGCACGATACTAAAGAACTTTTTATAATTAAAATATTCAGTGCCACTTCGAAAAGGTGCTTGAATTGTTATGTTTTCCATCTAACGCACCAATGGTATGCGAAAAATCCCATTTTTCCTCAAAGTCTTTAGATACTGCCTTCCAATCTTGCTCTGATACTGGTAGATAAAAAATTAAATATTGGTAATAACGTTAAGATGTTAGTTGGTTTTAGTCCAAAAGGCACGACTCAACAGTAGGATAATTATTATTTTGTCGTTTTGGTTTCAGGATTGTAACTCACCTTCAGAGCCGGGTAATACAGAACAAGTTATTCCAGAACAAGGCACTCGAGAACAAGATACAAATACCAAAAAGTCTTCAAGAAAAGAAAAGCCAACCAAGAAGAGGACATACCAAGAGTCGTAGTATGAAGCTGAAAATCAAATGATAGAAGAAGCATTAAAAATAATGCAAAAGCAAAATGATAGTAGTAGTAATGATCCCTACGTTGGTTTTGCATGCACATAGCAGCCGAGTTAAGAAAATATGATGCCACAGCTTTCAATAAATACTATGATATACGAAGCTGATATGGCATGTCATCAATCAATCAATCAATCAACAACACAAGATCATAACACTGAAAACAGACGAGGATATTTCACTTCACAGTTTACTGATCTCTCAGACTCCTCGTCCTCTAGTAACATGGGATCCGGCCTTACACAATTGATCCACGATTTGAACATGGATATGGTTTAATATTGTGAATCAATTGTGTTGAAAGCAACCTTGTAAGCAACATTGTACCTTAATTATGAACAATCTGTGGTTTAAACTATTTAAATGTATAATAAAAATAATGTAGGTAATGAATTTGTTCATTTTTACCTGTACTATGTCCTTAAGAGCTCTTACTATGGCATCGCACACCTCTGGAATTATTTGTTATAATTATGCAATAACAGTTATTGCATAAATTGCAAGTGAGAAATTTTCAGTGTGATCTCTAGCGCTTGCGCTGTTTGGGTATATAAACAAATTCCTAACTTAATAAAAACAGTAAATTTTTCAACATTTATCTTCGAATTTGTGGTCTATTTCAATAGTCTCTACCAGCTGGCCTTATTTTTCACTCTTTCCTGCCATGACGTCACTGTTTGCGATGAGCGAAAAAATTCCGAATTTGCAATGAGGCCATGGATACGTCTTTTTCCATGCTTCTTCTGGTCAGCTGCGACACAAACCGGTCACAAATAATAGTAATAGTAGTTTTAGCAGGTCCATAAAAAGGTCTAGGGCCTACCTAGGTATCAAATACTGTATTTGTTCTACAAATAGTTCGAACCACTCTTGCATATTCTGTAGGGAACCCAGCGAACGAATAGTTTTGTGCTGTTATAGGGACAAGACTAATGGGACAATGTCCCGTGACCAACAGAACGTCAACGCCGTAGTAGCATTTAGGTAACCGCCAGGGTAGTGTGCTGAGCGCCATTTCTCTGTCACAACGGACAGAACACAATGTTTACTACTAACACTTTTCCGTTATTCAAATGTCGTATATTTCTTTTATTTGTGGTAATGGGGTGTATACTAAAGTCTGAAGGATTGGGTGACTAAAATAAAACTGTCCAACTTACGGTTATGTAATGGTTTAATGTCCGTCACACACAATACACTTATACACGTTTACCAGAGTCAGGAAGAGAATGAGTTATAAGCACAAGCACACAAGCATAAGCGGTTTGATGATACGAAAGAGTTAAGAGTGAGAAAGATAAGTTCAAAGTTCGCAGTTTATAACGTAAAGTTTTAAGAACACAGTATAGGAAGGCACAATAAATAAGCACATATAAGCTACGAGCTCAATACGATAATGATATAATGACAATATAGCATTCGCGACAATCTACGTGGTACGTGTCAATTGTCTGAAACATATGTCTGAACTGGCGACTCGTACAGTCGTACCTGTGCGCCCGCGCTGACCGCTAAGCTCGTGAAGGTCAACGAACGGCTCTTACACGTGGACACTTAGAACAATAGGCTCGGCCGGGTTGCGCGTTCTTAATGTACTTGCGACCAGCCGGCACGATAATTATGTATGTTTAGATATGTGTATTTAGTATATATATATTAAATGTAATGTACTAGTGTATGTATTTGTTATAATTAATTAATTAAAATATGTGCAATTGTGAATGAGTAAAATATATTTTACACCGTAGGTAGCCTACATACTTATTTGTGCTCTCTATATTTGTGTGAGTGTTTTTATTTTTGAGGGAAAAAATATATTTGCGTGTCATAGAGCTATGGTGTTTTGCGCCCCGTATGTCTGGCTCGGGCTGGTAGCTAGTAGTAACCTATACCGATTAAAAAAACACCTCGTTTTCTCTGCCTTCTTACTCCCCATGGGGTCACGGGTTCGGTATTTTATCGCGGGGGAAGGACTTAGCTGCTCTGGGTCCCAGCATACGTTGGCCGTATGGACGTAATAGCATCTAGGGTAATACTGTTGTCCCCATTGACGATTTTCAGCAGCGCCTTTAAGACCTCATGGTTTGTGGTAGTTTCGTCTAGATCTTTAATTTCGATCGCTACTTCTGGGGCTTTGGTAACTACAACTGCTTTGCTCCCAAGTATGTCAGCAACAGTTTTCTTGATATCAGCTACCTTGCCATTGTTTTCCTTTGTAAGGACAAGAAGCATGTCTCTTGCCTTGGTTTTGCGGATTTTGTCCACATATTGCCCCACATTTTCTACGGTAGCGTCTTGCTTTACGCGCTTCAGTATGTCGGCGTACTTTTCTCTTTCTTTCGGACGTATAAGTACCGCATTGGGCCTAACGTTAGGTTTCTTCCTGCTGGGCTTTTTCTTTCCCACCTTTTTCCATTCGGTCCCTTGGTGTGAGGATTTGTGTGAGTGTGTGCGCGTGTGTGCGCGAATGTGTGTGAGTGTGTGCGCGTGTGCGTGTGCGCGTGTGCGTGTGCGTGTGCGTGTGCGTGTGCGTGTGCGTGTGCGTGGGCGTGGGCGTGCGCGGTGCGTGAGCGTGTGCGTGTGTGTGTGTGTGCAAGCGCGCACGTGTGCGCGCGCGCGTAACGGCTGGAGGTTTTGGTTACTGTTTCTTATGGAACCAGACCAATAACAGGCGGCAACCTCGGGAAGGATAGTCCACCAGCCTTGCCTTGGGATCTACACGACTTGCGCTCTCCCCTAACGCCATTTGCCAGACTCTGCTCCCAACTTAGGCGCAGAGAATGGAAGTATGCCTAAGTCACTTATTTAATAAATACAAAATAAGGTGGTAAGTTGAACTTACTTCCGCCTGTGTGTGTGTGTGTGTGTGTGTGTGTGTGTGTGTGTGTGTGTGTGTGTGTGTGTGTGTGTGTGTGTGTGTGTGTGTGTGTGTGTGTGTGTGTGTGTGTGTGTGTGTGTGTGTGTGTGTGTGTGTGTGTGTGTGTGTGTGTGTGTGTGTGTGTGTGTGTGTGTGTGTGTGTGTGTGTGTGTGTGTGTGTGTGTGTGTGTGTGTGTGTGTGTGTGTGTGTGTGTGTGTGTGTGTGTGTGTGTGTGTGTGTGTGTGTGTGTGTGTGTGTGTGTGTGTGTGTGTGTGTGTGTGTGTGTGTGTGTGTGTGTGTGTGTGTGTGTGTGTGTGTGTGTGTGTGTGTGTGTGTGTGTGTGTGTGTGTGTGTGTGTGTGTGTGTGTGTGTGTGTGTGTGTGTGTGTGTGTGTGTGTGTGTGTGTGTGTGTGTGTGTGTGTGTGTGTGTGTGTGTGTGTGTGTGTGTGTGTGTGTGTGTGTGTGTGTGTGTGTGTGTGTGTGTGTGTGTGTGTGTGTGTGTGTGTGTGTGTGTGTGTGTGTGTGTGTGTGTGTGTGTGTGTGTGTGTGTGTGTGTGTGTGTGTGTGTGTGTGTGTGTGTGTGTGTGTGTGTGTGTGTGTGTGTGTGTGTGTGTGTGTGTGTGTGTGTGTGTGTGTGTGTGTGTGTGTGTGTGTGTGTGTGTGTGTGTGTGTGTGTGTGTGTGTGTGTGTGTGTGTGTGTGTGTGTGTGTGTGTGTGTGTGTGTGTGTGTGTGTGTGTGTGTGTGTGTGTGTGTGTGTGTGTGTGTGTGTGTGTGTGTGTGTGTGTGTGTGTGTGTGTGTGTGTGTGTGTGTGTGTGTGTGTGTGTGTGTGTGTGTGTGTGTGTGTGTGTGTGTGACTGAGACACTGTGTGCGACAAGAGATTCTACTTGACCGTAGTCAATTGATAATTAAAAATACTATTATTGTCAAACGCTGACAGTGGCAGGCACAAATAATATCAAATTCATCTCACGTAGTAGCAGTAAGCTGTAGTCTGTGGTTGAATATTTAACAAAGTAAGATGATAAACAAATATTTATTAAATAATATTATAAGCTCACAAGTTAACATTAAAAGTAAAAACTCTCCGCTACTAATTTCTTATCTCCTCTGAAACAAAAAAACAATTTGTGTTAGCATTGCGTAAATATTTTAAATAAAAACCATTCGGCTACAGTTTAGATAAAAGTGAAAGAACCTGCTAATACCAGTTATTTGGTGAGGGTACAAATGAGTTAGCTCGTCCGAGCTATCTTCATACAAGAAATCGGCATAAGGGTAGCAGCACAGTTATTACGGTTACCCGATGAGTAAGAGTGCCGGTAGCTCACATATCAACCCCGCTCATTGTTGGCAAGCAATGGCGCAAATTTGTTTAAGTAGTAGAGCCTCGCTGATTTCAGCATGAATGGGCCGGCTCGATCGGGGAAGGACTACCCTTTCACAGAATATCGACGTGAAATTGCAATATTCCCACTGTTGTGTTTCGTTTGGTGAGTGAGAGTGCCGGAGGCCCAATCACTCTCTTTCCCCCTTCCCGCTCCTTCTCCTTCGCACTTCCTTTTTTTTTCTAAAGGGTCGGCACCGCGCATGTGATGCTTCTGGTATTGCAAGCGTCCATAAGCTACGGTGACCACTTACCATCAGGTGAGCCGTATGTTTGTTTGCCAATTTAGTTGTATAAAAATAATGGATATTCTCCCTATATATACCTTTTCCTAAAAGCAACAACTCGCGAGAATCGATAATAGGCCATGAAAACTCCTTACCATCAGGCTAGCCATATCTTGCAAGCCATCATGAGAGTAAAATAAATAGTTAAACCCTTAACTATGTCAGTTCCTGACACGGAGAACTAACATTATAATAAAAAAGGAAAAAGGGTAGGCATACAGTCATGCGAATGTCTTTATAGACAGAAGTAACGAGATGGCATGTTCGATGGCTTTATGTTCTTTCGAGATACTGTAAATTGGTTGGTTACAGCACGGTATCGAGGGTTAGACTTTAGACACGGGCCTCCACAAAATAGAATTCCGCAGGGACATTCGCTTAAAGCACTCGCCAGCAATTTAAAGCCTCTATACTCTATTCATTTCGTCTTGAGACAAAATGTAAACAAACAATAAAAAAGGTTATTTAATACGTTACGTTTGACTGTGAATATTATAAAGTTAGAGAAAAATCAATAAACTAGCAAAAATATAATATTTATAAATATATTGTATCATATTTAAAAGCAGCATATATACTAAAATTCAATGTATTATTAAAATACATAACATTTTAATGTATTAAATTCTTTCAATTATTTTACGAGAATTTTAAAAAAGTGACATAAAAGAACCATGATTCTCAAAGTTAGAACGCATTATAGTACCGCTAAATCAAAAACTACGGCTAGTATAAATGTTCTGTAGTGAATGTATAATTTTGTTATAAGTCTGGTTATAGCCGTCATTTTCATTCCCTGTCCACTTGTTGATACGACAGTGTACATTTGATTGAGAAACATTGCTTTCTTTGTTTACCTTTTGCCTCAAGCCTATTTGAATAGAATATACTTCTTCTTTAACCCGGGCCATGACATTCGCTCCTGGCACCACTTCTTCTCTACTTCGTTGCAGGGTCAGTAACAATCGACACTCTTTATTTCATAGACTATAATATATCTTACCATAAGACACACAAAAATTAATGTATGGCTCCTTTATATAAAATAACTAGCTTTTGCCCGCGGCTTCGCTCGCATTTTAGTAGGAGGTTAAATTAGGCTATGTTAGTAACAGTACCTTATATTTTAAATAAAATATAGGTTATGTTACTCGGTGATAATATAGCTTCCAAATGGAGAAAGAAATTTTAAAATCGGTTGAGTGTTTTTAATGTTAAATCCTTACTAACAAACAAACAAAAAATGAAAACTTTCTTATTTAGAATATTAGTATAGATATAGATATCTTACCTACTATTATTGCCATATTTGCTTTTGTGTCTTTCCATTTTCTCGCTGTGGGCCCGCTCCCATTCCCGGGTCGTGTCTCGACTACATAACATTCAAAAACATTAAGGCAGCCATTTGCGTATTAATGGCTATATTATAAACTAGATGTGGGAAAACAGTGCCTATTATATTTATTTATGTTTTAGTAACACCAGTAATAGCAATGATTTGTTTCTTGAACCGATATTGCAATGTCTCGTATTGTGCCTAGTCTAAATAGCGTAATAGTTACACCATCTGTAGTTGCAACCCTGCACTGGCTTCTATACTTTATAAAAAGCTAATCGTATTCTTGCTTGCCACCTTAAAAAGACTAAAAAATTAAACAGTTAGCACTGTCCTTCAGGTCATCAAAAGACATACATGCATTGTTAATCGCATGCCTAAATCCCCGAAAGGGTAGGCATAGGTATATGATATCCGCATTACGCCAGATTTGATTTTAGATTCCATGTAATAATATAAAGTGGAAGGCCTATTGCCGACAAACTGTGCTGAGATTGAAAATTACTTAATAGAAAAACCCAGTAACACTATGTCCGACCAAAATTAAAACCCTTACGCATAGCGTCAAGATAAAGACCAATAAATTATATGCACATACCCTGCAAAATTTAAATTAAAGAACGGTTGATCTAAACACATGCGATCTCGCGCCGAATTCTTAGAAGCGAACTCTTTCGTCAACGTCTTCTTCAAAGTGTTGGACGAGTCCATAAATTTACACATACACTCATTCAGAGTCTGCATCTTTGCCAGCAAATCATCCTTATTATAATTCTCAGTTGAGTCGCTCATTAGTTTCTCTAGCTCTTTAGTTATAATACGACAATTATCCTTCAAATTCGGTATATCTGTCCATTTTAAATCCGTATTTGTGGAGGCATGCTTCAAGATCTTTACTTTAGGAGACACAGTTTCTAGTATGAATTCACCCTCTTCTATAACTTCGAGCGAGTTCTTATAGTAAGGTTGTCTGGTACCGGCAACTGCAGGTCCTGGAGAATCCGCTAGACCTTGTTTCGTTTTAGTCATGACCAGTTGTAGAAGATTTTCTAGACCAATCTTGTGATCGTTTAGTAAATGTCTGTCTAGTACTGTTATTCTGGAAAACGATTTAATATGATTATTATGACTTAGATTGTGACCTGAGGATATATTTTCCTTTAGTGTGACAAAGGGGACGCTAGTTGCCTCATGCCCACAAAGAGAACAGATCCACTTGGAAGTAAACTTTACGTTTCTTGCGGAACAAAACGTGAAGAATTATAATTATCTTCTACGTCTATACCACTCAGCTCTAAGGATCACAAGACGTCGACAGGCTGCTAAAAGCAGCGATTTAGCATTTAGTTTCCGAGGCTTTTCTGACACAATCAGGCTGCCTAGTTCGCGGAGGGCTTTACTATTGTTACGCCCAGTGACATCTCTCGGCATTGGGGGAAAGACTCGGCAGTTCCGTCTAATAATTTACACCGCCATCTATTGACATCTTATGGAACTGCGTAGTACGGTACGAGAATCTTAGAGAGAATGCTGGTACTTTCTCGAAGCATCGTGCTGTTTACACGCCGAGTACGGCGTTGCTGGAAAGCTCTAGAAGCGCTTTACCCGCGTATAAATAGGGCGCACGCGCACCGCCGAGTCAGTTTACAATCGTAAGCGATCAAGTGTTCATCGACGCGAACGGAAGCGGAAATACTACGGAGTTTGAAGCAGTACAGTGAAAAAGTGTGGTATAGTGTTTATTGTGTTTTAAATTGAATTGTGTTTGAATAAAAGTGTTTTAGTCGGTAATATTGTTTATATTCTTATCCGTCGAACCCAGCACGTAACAATTGGTGTCAGAAGTAAGGTAAGAATATGCCAGTACTACCGAAGGAGGAAGTGGAAGGGGTGCGTACCAGGAACCAGCGCCAGCAAGATGTGGACCAGAGGCGCTTTGGAGACGCCCCCTCGCCGACGTCAGGTGAATCACGTGACTCCGCGGCTGTAGCGGAACTATCTAGTGCAGCTCACTCGCCGGTGAACCCCGACCTCGCGACTCTGATGGCGTTTATGCAGGAGCAGGCACGCCGCCAGGAGGAGCAGGCACGCCGCCAGGAGGAGCAGGCACGCCGCCTCGAGGAACAGCTGCAACGCGATAAGGAAGAGGGCATGCGCCGCCAGGAGGAGCAGGCACGCCGCCAGGAGGAGCAGGCACGCCGCCAGGAGGAGCAGGCACGCCGCCTTGAGGAACAGCTGCAACGCGATAAGGAGGAGGGTATGCGCCGCCAGGAGGAGCAGCTGATGATGTTAAAAGACCTCAGCGCAACGGTTGGCAAGGAGATGAAGGAGGTGAAAGAGCAAGTCCAACGCCACGAAAGTCGCATCGCCGAGGTGGAGAAAACGATACGTGGGCTCAAGGCTGGCGATGGGATCGTGGCACCTGCGGTTGTGGCGTCTTCACCACGAGGCTTTAAAGTCCCACCATTCGACGGATCATCGTCATGGTCAGCCTATAAGATACAGTTCGAGGCCGTCATGAAATCGAACGGGTGGACGCAAGAACAGGCTCTGACTGCTCTCACCTTGGGGCTTCGTGACCAGGCCTTGACTGTGTTAGAGGCGCTTGGTCAAGACATCACGTACGAAAAGCTGTTGGAGGCATTAGAAGCGAGATATGGCGACGCACATCTGGAACACGTGTTTCGCGCCCAGCTGAAAGACCGATCGCAACGTGTTGGTGAAACCTTGCAGCAGTGGGCCCTGGAGGTGGAGAAGCTGGTTCGAAAGGCGTACCAGTCCTCACCTGCGCTCATCGACGGAAACCTCGTTCAAGCTTTCACCGACGGGATCCGAGACCTGGAGGTTAGGGCCGCAGTAAGACTCGGACATTTCAAAAACCTGAAGGACGCCCTAGCCCACGCTCTGGAAGTGGAAGCAGTACGACGGGATGATCGAGCTCACCGTATCAGGGAAGTGTCGACCTCACCCCGGTGCTATAGCTGCGGCGAGAGAGGCCACATCAGGTTGAGCTGCCCGAAGCGAAAGAATCTAAGCAGCAAAAATTTAAAGGATGCCCCGGCCCACACTCTGGACGTGGAAACAGTGCGACGGGACGATCGAGCTCACCGTACCAGGGAAGTGTTGACCTCACCTCGGTGCTATAGCTGCGGCGAGAGAGGCCACATCAGGTTAAGCTGCCCGAAGCGAAGGAAACCACGTAACAGAAACCAGTCGCCGGTAGGAGGAACACCTGATGTGCATGCCAGGCAACAACTACAGGACTTCGTAATACAGCATCACAGTGGCAAGTCACATGGTTATGCGGATGCCCTGTCACGTAGATCGTGTCCCGACCAGTGTAAGCACCATTGCGCCAGGAAAGAGGCCAAGCAGGAAGTACTGGTGAGGATGTTGAGGACGGATCTTAGCGAAGACTGGAAGGGAATTATGCAGAGAACACAAGGAGAGGACAAAGACATAAGACCCATCCTCGAATGGAAGAAAACAGATACATCGAGACCTCACTGGAGTGAAGTTGTGGCATTGAGCCCTACCACCAAGAGTTATTGGGCACAGTGGGAAAGCTTGGTTATCCAGGATGGAGTTCTGTGCCGGAAATGGGAGAATGCCCGAGGTGACAAGTGTCACCTGCAAATGGTCGTGCCAAAGCTCAAGGTACCGGAAGTTTTACAACTCTGTCATAATGGGAGTTCAGGAGGCCACATGGGAGTTAAGAGAACTCTGATTAAGATCCGGGAACGATTTTATTGGATCCGTTGTCGAAAAGACGTTGAGGAATGGTGCCGTAAATGCACGAGTTGTTCTGCCATGAAGGGACCACGCACTGGCAGCAAGATGAATGATGTACACCAGCACATCAAACAGACCGGTCAGCAGATGTCTGAGAGGATGAAGACTCGTTACGACAGGAAGGTGAACAATAAAGGCTTCGAGGAAGGATCGCTGGTGTGGTTACATAATCCGGTACGCAGCAAAGGGAAATCTCCTAAGTTGCAGGCAAAATGGGATGGACCCTATCGCATAGTCACTAAGATAAATGACGTCAGCTACCGGATCCAGAAAGGACCACGAGGTACACCAAAGATCGTTCATGTGAATCGATTGGCACGCTACTACGGATCCAACAATGTTCGGGACGAACATGTCTAAGAGGGGGGCAGTGTTACGCCCAGTGACATCTCTCGGCATTGGGGAAAAGACTCGGCAGTTCCGTCTAATAATTTACACCGCCATCTATTGACATCTTATGGAACTGCGTAGTACGGTACGAGAATCTTAGAGAGAATGCTGGTACTTTCTCGAAGCATCGTGCTGTTTACACGCCGAGTACGGCGTTGCTGGAAAGCTCTAGAAGCGCTTTACCCGCGTATAAATAGGGCGCACGCGCACCGCCGAGTCAGTTTACAATCGTAAGCGATCAAGTGTTCATCGACGCGAACGGAAGCGGAAATACTACGGAGTTTGAAGCAGTACAGTGAAAAAGTGTGGTATAGTGTTTATTGTGTTTTAAATTGAATTGTGTTTGAATAAAAGTGTTTTAGTCGGTAATATTGTTTATATTCTTATCCGTCGAACCCAGCACGTAACACTATGTAACATTAAATCATTGTCAAGTTTCCCCCTGTTTCTGAGTTCAGGATTTCATGTTGAGTTACTTAAATATTACTTAAATTGTTTTTTACTTTTCTTTCAAGTTTCCACAAACTGTAATAACATCGAAGTAGATATTTCAATATCATAATAGCGGTTAGATGAAATTCGATACTGTGCAAAATATTTGACAATACTCAGTTGAGATTTGCTACTTTCTCAATTCAGAAACCGGGATAATGATTATATTTTATTAATACCTACCGGTCAGCATCAAAAATGCACAGATGACACGAGAATGTCTCTTTGACATCTTTAATCAAAGTGATGGTACTTATTCTGGAAGGTTCCATTTTCAGAGCTTTTGATGTGCAGTCGCTTGTTATATCCACTGACGTATCCTGGTAAAAAAAACATTGCAATTTGCATCACACCTGTGTTACCCTAAAGATAGATAGAGATATATAATGAACCTACATCTGTTACTTTAGTCCCTTGAAGAATAGAATATGAGACTATTTGTGAGGTGCAAGCATAGTTCCAGTTTTCGTAATGCTATTGAGAATTTACAAAAAAATATTTCTTAACAATTTGCCCAATAAAAGATTTGTACCTGGGCCCACACGATCGGGAGTAAGGTTTTGAAACGCAAACTGACTTCTTAATCAAAATATGTTAATGAATATTATGTAAACGAAAAGGTTTGAGCTGACAAGAGCTTTACTCCGAGTGGCACTATACTATGCTCAGAGGTCTGGAGTTCGATGTCTAAAAGTACATTATACATACACATAACATTTATTTGGAACAAGACAGTTTACATTAATGTACAATAGACACGTTGATAGCTGCAAAAGATTTAAAACTGTGGCGTAGCTATCAGCGCCCAGTTTCAGGAATAACTGTGGCGCAGCTATCAGCGCCCAGTTTCAGGAATAACTGTGGCGCAGCTATCAGCGCCCAGTTTCAGGAATAACTGTGGCGCAGCTATCAGCGCCCAGTTTCAGGAATAATATAGAAGGTGTTTGGTACATCGCTTGCCAAATTGAATTGGCCAAGTTATCCAAGCGAAAATAATTATGCAATAAATTGAATTCTGCCTGATTCACTGAATTTGTGTACATGAGACACAAATTTAATAATTTTGAAATAGAATTATTTATTATGGCATATTGTATACCGTTAGAAAGTATATAGACTAGAGAATTTTTATACAAAACGAAAGATCGCGATCGCTTTCTTTTTATCGCGGTGTAAAGTTGACTCGTAAGTTAAATTTTACAGTTTACCAAACTTTGTCAGTAAATAAAAAGGAGATTTCGTGTTATTTGCAAGTAATTCTAAATTTTATTGAGAAACATATCGATAAACATAAAAACTAGAACAAAATTTGAAGGCCATATCAGCAATTTTATTTTAAATTTAGGTTTAAAAGCTGAGCACAGTAATTTGTCAAAAAAATTAATGTACTTTATTTAAGAAATATCTTGTGGCGTGAAAAGTGGGTTAGGGTTTCTTAAACAATAGCAAAAGATACTCCCTTTCAGCCAATTCAATTTGGCAAACAATGTACCAAACACTCTGTACGTGTTATGCTCCATATGAGAATATACAGAATAATTTTATTAATTTAAAAAGTGGTGTTATTAAAAAGAGAACTTCAATGTTTTATAATCATAACTTAATAGTTCTTAGTGCAACCAGTAAAAGTAAGTCAATACAATTTATTTTAACACTACCAAAAAGATGTTGCATACGCTAAAACTCCAGGGTTACTATTAGATATAAAATGCCTTAAATAAATGCGCTGTTTCAAATGAACACTTGAAGTAAAAGACACGTCATGTTTGACAGCTTGTCACCATCCGAGCCGTACATTTTTCATTGTTGTATTAAAAATGTATAATACTCACGTTAGCATTTAAATCACAAAAGGTTGTGGTAAGGGAAGTGTTCGTGGACTCTTCAGGGTGAGCAAACAGCGTCCTGTTGCGACATATGCGCGTGCGCAGCTTGTCGAACAGACGTGTCGCCGACGACGAGCGCTGTGGCACTGTGCAAGTTATACAACGTATCATATACTTTTGACAAAATATTAAAAATGCGAATGTGAGTTTGTTTAGTATGTTTTCACGCCATAACTACTCGACTGATAATCATGAAATTTCTCATGTATGTACATATGCGTGATCCACAAATAGTTGCTTCGCATCTGAATGTTCCTTGTGTCTGTTGTTTGAATGTTTGTAGTTCCCCGCGTCACAAGATTAGTAGATGGGTGAATCTTGAGAGGCTCAATGTATGATGTCCGGAGGTAAAAAGTACTCACAATATTGAAATATATACCCAGAGTATTCTTTTTACGTCTTAAAACTATGGTATCTAATTCATAAATTTATCTAGTTTTCCAGCAACTAGATTAGTAGATGATTAAAATAAAAATATACAGATTGTATTTTATCCCATAGTTTGACATACAAATAAATTTGAAGTTTTGTCCCGAGCTAAACAGTGACCATTGGCGCGCCACATAACTAGGTATAGATCGCTAGGGGAACGCTCGAGAAGCACAGACATTCGTTTTCGTGCGAGCTCTAGTGGCGCTTCAAACGCCGTGGTGGAAGGTCGCGTCTCATTTTGGCCGTTGACGAAATTACGAAGGTAAATATTTGATGCCCCTAGTTTTGTTTCACTAGGTCTTTGATTACCCTGACGGCATAAAAAAATATATGATTTTTCAGGATTTTGCTATTAAATAATGTCCTCCAGGTCGAATTTAGGTCACGGCGGCCAATCTTGACGGAGACTGGCCATCTGCGCAGGAGATATTATAGTGTACAAGCGTGTGCGCAAACACAAGTGCACTCTCTGTTCCCTCACACTCATGAACTGATCGAAGAAAGATCAGGCGCAGGACCAACGGCTTTACGTGCTTTCCGAGGCACAGGGGTGTCTAACACCGCCAATTTCCTAACTCCGGGCTGCTATTGAGATTTCTTAACAGGAAAACCCAATAACTTTTTGTTGGCCCGACCCGGGAATGAACACGAGACCTCATGCACAGCAGTTACATTCACTACCGCTGCGCTACGGAGGCAGTTATGCTATTATGTATTACAAACGGAAAGGCATTAAGGATATCTCTTTACGAATCTTATTATTATTGCTTAGAACTTTTTACTTTTTACACCTTGCATGCGCCGATCGACTCCACACAGGGCACGCATATTCACCGGTAGAAAATGCTAGCGCCAGGGCAAAAGATCGCAATTGTTATTATTGAGTATGTGTATTTTATAATTATTACTTAGAAATAAAGTGACCAAAAGTGCCAATAACTGTGATCGAGAAACTGATTATTAAATAAATAGTATGTTTTATTACCGTTGTTCTAATTTTGATTCCCTTGTCATAATTTCTTGATTCCCCTGATCCAATAATTTTTTTTCGAATATCTTTATAATGCGTTGTTCAAAAATGACCCCTATTTGAGAAATGTGTTTATAATTCGGCTAAGAATCATGATAAACTATAATTTGTAATAAAATGTAACAAAAAGAAAGCGCCACGGGAATCAACTGTATATTCGTAATCTCAAAATTAACTCCGATACATAGCGCAGATGTCTTTTAACCTTTTGAACGCCAACGTCGTCTATACTCGACATGCGCAAGCGTGCCCTGTGCGCCAACGTCGTCTATACTCGACAAAACTGTTTTTTGTCGATTCACATAAAAATACAAAATTAACATATTAAATCATTACTTTTCTGTGTTTTAGTGATACAACTTAAAAATTGAATCCCCAATTATAACTTAATTGTATACAGCAAACAAAATTGTTATTAGTTATTGAAATATTTGATCATAAAATACAATATATAATATATCGATTTTCGGGCTTGGCGTACAGGACATGGAGGTGCCGTTCTGGCGTGGCGTTCAAAAGGTTAAAAAAATAAGTAGAACACAGAAGTTCAAATATGTAGTTTTAGGTTTAGACTCTGCCAAATACTCGATTCCAATTAGATTTTCATATGTATCTTTAATATAGTTTTATAATACTACACATTATTTTAAGACAGCTTTTAACTATGCTATGAAAATGTAATAAATTCTACTTACGTTTAATCCCTTTGCTGTATTTGCTGAATATGGAGTCGGGCGACGAACAACGTGAACTCTTTGACTTCTGCTAAATATCAAAACGTTACATGACCGTACAAGTATTTATACATAACACTTCATTGGGCCCACACTGTTTCTGATTTACATTACATCTATGTAAACTAGAGTCAGGTGGTGCCCGAGTTTTTTAATATACAGATGATACTGCAATTGTTTCTACCGGTGATAACTGGGCAAATGTTCGAATAAACACGGAGTTAGGAATGTCTAAAGTAAGCCTTTGGTTAACAAATATGTTATTTGTTAACACTTAATACCGAAAAGACAAACTATATGTATTTTTCTTTAAGCAAAACATCTCAACCCGAAAATAATTTAAGCGTAAAAATTCATCAATATAATAATGTTCAACCTTTTAATTGTGCATGTCTGATAATTAAACATGTTGATAAACCTGAGTATCGACTATTTTGGTATAATCGATGGGAAAATAAAATTGCTTAATAGCTGAATGAGATGAATGTGCTCAATTGGTCTGACTTGGCATAAAACAGGAAGGTATGGCGCACTATAATGTCCAAGGTCAAGATCCATTTTAGGTCGCTGAGCCAGCTAAGTGAGTAAGTAAGTAAGTATTTTTGATCTGTGATTACATCCACTATACTTAAAGAAAAACTAACATATGTTGTAATTGTAATTTATTAACATAAAGGGAAACAAAAATTTTAAAAATTTGTTTCGTTTGTCGTTTACTGTACAATCGATCAGGCCGTTTGCGCTTGATCACTGCCTCTACAGTACAAAAACTTATCATTATCCATAAAACATTTTCAGCGGCAAGTCCTACTGAATTTTGGTTATAATAAAAAGCATTGCTTTTATCCCCAAGTACTGACGATGTAAGCCTATTGTTATATACTTAGCAAATAATACGTACTGCGAGTTGCTACTAAGAAAATGGTCTGGCAAAAAGAAGTACGGTATAACAGCTTGACCAGCCGATGTTTTGTCACCTGTCAAGTACGAGATATAGATGGACGGATAGCTACACTATATACATATTATGTATAAGGGACTAGTAAAGATAGTGACTCATACCGGACTGTCATTGGGATTGTTCGCAGTCAACGGTTTACTGCCTGAAGTCTCATGGTGGAGCTGGTGATGCATCAGAAGCGCACTCTCGAACTGTGACGTGAAATTACACTGGGAGCAACTGGAATAGGCGATATCTTTTTTAATTTAGGCTTCTTCTGCCGCTTTATGTATTCTTGTATTGCTATACAAACATTCATACAACGGACACAAAGAATATCCAGACTCGGGCCAACTATATGTGAATATACAAAATTTTCTTCCGTGTGGAGAAGATCACTTGAACCATCAGACTATCTATGCAGTCTGGTTTATCACATAAAGAAGCTAAGGCTTTATCGCATTAGAGGTATAGCGGGATTATCCGGTTCAAATCCTGTGCAGTTTCTTTAGTGCCTTCTCAAAGAAGATTGCAGTCAAAAAACCTTTTGTTGTTCTCATGTTGTGGTATGTGCGATCTCCAGAACTGCTTACGAAAGCCTTGTGTTGTCAACAACTGGAGCCTTTGTTATTTCATCAGCTGAATAGCCATCTGTGCGAGATACATTGTAGTGCACTAATTTATGCTCAAACACAAGCACACACTCTGTCCCTATAGTCTCATAGCCCGATAGAAAGTCAATAAATAAGACACAACTGCAGAGAGATTAGATGCACCAACGTTATACATACTTTTCGAGATACAAGGATCAAATACCGCCAACGTCTTATAGGATATTGAATATTTTTTAAACATTAACAGTACAATTCTAATTTTTGTTGGTCTGACTCGGGATTCGAAACCTTATCATCCACAATCACTATACCGACAAGGTATTTATTCGTAAATATTCGTATAACTACTCACCAATGTGTCATAATCAAATAATAAATAACAACAATAAAATTCTTCTAAATAAAACCGCTGTATACCGTGGCGCCCGTCACTGTTAATTTGGACTGCAATGACAGCTGTCAACAAGTCAAGGAAAAAGAATACTAAAGAGGTTTGGAAATAGCGCATAACCAAAGCTAGTCCTTACCATGAATTATGTAGATACAGAACGGTGAATACAACGCGTCGTAAAAAACGCACGGACACATACAAACGCACACACACATACATACGCACACACACATGCAAACGCGCACACATATACAAACGCACACGTACATAAAAACGCACGGACCCATACAAAAACACACACACATACAAATGCACACATTGATACAAACGCACACACACATACAAACGCACACAAACTCATACAAACGCACGTTCAGATACAAACGCACACACATTCAAACGTACACACACGTACATACAAACGCACACACATTCAAACGTACACACACGTACATACAAACGAATCGAATCGAATTATTCCAAGGTGCTAGCAGCTCCTAAACGACTATGACCTACTATGAACTGAGACCTCGGCACCACTTCAAGTGAGGACGTGGTGTTGAGGGCTCTGCTTGTGGACTACACGACTGCTTACCATCAGGCGGAGTATAATCATTTTGATAGGCAATAATAATAAAAAGAAAACTGTATGTAGATACCGCTTCAGAAACTGACTTCAAACCAAAGATTTAAATCATTCATGCCCCTACAACGTTTAAAAATGGTCACCTTTCTGGACGCTAAGTTGTTATCTGACACAAAATCCTGACATGAAATCTGAATTATCATGCTCACTCATATTAAAATATGAACACTATCGTTCCCTATTTGACATGTAAGGAGGTAAAAGTTTTATTAACATCATTAATAATAATAATAATAATAAAAATAATAATAATCCATTTATTTGCATTGAATATAGGTACATATGTACATTAGATGTTACATACATTAGTGATCTGCTACATTCTGCCTTCAGTAAGCATGCAAATTTTATACATTAATAGATTTTATTAGATTGCAAATTAAGTAAATGGTACAAATAGTTTACGTCATAATTAATAATTTAAAATAATGTCATAATATAAAAGTGTCAGGAGAGAACAAAGAAGAAAATAAAATTAATATCAATATCATTATTATATTTGATCGTCCTCTAGAAAGTCTGTAAGTGTATAATAACATTTCGTAATTAAAAGTTCTTAATTGAAAAGTTGTTCATTGTCTTTATTTATATGATTTAAATCTTTAGTCAGTACATTTTCGACGTCCATTATTATGAGAGCAGGTAATATGTATAGCACACTGAACTACTGTTCTAAACGGCTGAAACGATTTAGATGTTGTTTTTTGCGTGCTGTTATATCCATTATTACTTCGTAATTAAATCCTGACATCTGCACTATTTATATTATATATACGGCCATAAGCGAGCATAAGTGAGGTTGTAGGTGTTTGTACGTGTAAAATCTTTCTGAAATAAACTGTGGTTCTAGCTGAACTAAAAGTGTTTTTTTAAAAACACAGTCCGCGGCTGCCGCCTACCAGTGCGTTGGATTGGGCACCTAGATTTTTTTTTATACTACTTAAGTGGCAAACAAACATACGGACCTGATGGTAAGTGGTCACCGTAGCCTGTGGACGCCTGCAACACCAGAGGCATCACTTGCGCGTTGCCGATCTTGTAAAAACCTTTTAACACCCTTTTTGAAGAACCCCATACTGTAGTCTTGTGGGAAAACATGGTCAGAGTGTTCATTCCACAACCTGAGCATCCGCGGCAGAAAATTCCTTTGGAACCGCTTGGTGCGGCACCAATTAGGTTGTAAGGTGTGAGAATGAATTCCCTGCCGATGGTGAGCGGTGCGATGATAAAAAGTAGCTGAGGGCATCTCAAACAACTCATCAGAACACAATCCATTATATAAGCAGTAGAACACACAAAGGGCGGCAAAGTCCCTTCTGAGAATTAGTGGCTCAATACAGTCTGTGAGTTTGGGCTCATCGACAGTTCGCAAGGCTCGTCTTTGTACCGCGTCAAAAAGATCAAGCTGGTATGGTGGTCCTGCCCAAAGATGACTGCAGTACTCCATGTGAGGCCGGACTTGCGACTTATATAGAAGCAGTCTTTGCCCCGCAGTGAAGTACCGCTTAGCTCTATTGAGCACACCAAGCTTTTTGGAAGCCAGCTCGACCTTGGTCTCTAAATGACTGCAGTACTGTACATCATTTGAGATGTCGAGGCCAAGGATTCCAATACTCTTGGAGATGGTGAGAGACGTGTTCTGGATGGTTTAATTTCGTAATTGGATTCGGTAGGTTGCGCTGTGATCAAGATTTATCTTTTCGTTCGGACAGGGCAACGACTTAAGCGCTTGTTAGTCTATTCAAATCAAATCAAATGAAATATTCTTTATTGTGAAACTTAGATATATAAGATGTTTACAGTAATGGTGATGATCAACTATGTTCTGCCAATTAGGCTTACAATAATTTTATTTTTGGCAGATCACTAAAAACATGCAAAAATAATACGTTTGAATCACTTCTATTAAAACTACACATATTAAATTCATTTTAGCATAAAATAAATATAAAAGAATGAAAACAAGCAGAATAAATGGCTGCCAATTACTAATTATAAATACAGTAAATACAAATAAATTTAAGAATTAAATGTCAATGCAGCTAATAAAAAAATAAAATTCAATTACTAAGGATGTCAATACAGCAATTACTATGTCAAATAAAATTTACGAAAAAAAAATACTCAAAATTCATGTCAGTTTAATTTATATATTATTCAACTCTTATTATCCGGCTAAAAAGTCTCTTATATCATAATAACACTTTTCAATGAGAAATTCCTTTAGATGTTTTTTAAATAGGAATATGTCCAGATTTCTAATGTTATCGGGTATCTTATTATAGATGACAGGTGCCATACAGAATAAACTTTTGTGCATTAATGTGGTATTTGTTTTACGTATTCGGATTCTATTACCGGTGTGAGCCCTTCTATTGCGAATAACAGTATCAGCTAAAGTTTGGAAAAGTTCTGAGTTTGACTTTACAAAAACTGCTGTTTCAAAAATATATAAGGATGGTAATGTCATGAGAGGTTTTTTTTTTTTTATTGTAAAATATTATTGTCTTTAGTATTATAATCATGTACCACGGTGGCTCCTTACAATAGCATTAAATCATGAGGATCTAAAAGGGCAAACAAACGCTGCAAGTGCTAACTAACTGCTTGATTAAACGGTAGTCGCGCGACTTGGTTAGCAGACCGTATCAAGGGCGTCACTAGGTTTGAATATGCTGTCAGCTCATCTCCCCTCCCACAATAGGTACGCTTTCATAATATTATGTTACTGTCAAGCCATATGCCTCTTTCTTACATACATACATACATACATAGTCATGCGTATATTCTCAGACGGCAGGCAGATGTAAATTTTAACCACTTCTTGCCAGCTATAATTTTAAGTACTGTATATAATATAAGACCTATTGTCGTTTATCAGGCACAGTGCTAGACTCCATGCGGATACACAGAGTTCCTTAATATTGTCTTCTGTATACGCGAATATTATTCATTGAAATTAAACTACTATATACGGATTTTATCGCGTTGTTTATTTGACACTTTATTACATAATTTCATGAAAATTGTTACCCTACTACTACTATTAAACTATACTAATTTGTAAGCTAATTGAATTATTATTAAAAATGTTAAAACTATTTAGATTTAATTTAATTTTACACTTTCCCCGACGTTTCGGTTGCTTTTCAGCAGCCATGGTCACGGGGAGACTAAGATGGTAGGTGTCTCAATGTTCCAGTGCAGTTATTTCAAAGTACCCGAACATAATTTAATCATTGGTGTTTCTATTTACGCAGAATGAGCTCAAAGTATCATGAAGTCTAGCTGTGGTTTGCTTCTTCTTGGGTTTGACTATTTGAATAACTGGATCCCAAGCTGGTGGTACATTGCAACCATCTTCTCTATTAAAATTAGGATGTATTTTGATTTCAATAGCCTCGCGAAGCATCCTTGGTAGGAATCGGTGTTCTTTAGCGATAATCTGTGGTTTGTCTAATCTCAGGTAGTGGTTGGTCCCCTGTTGCACATGTTCACACACAGCAGACTTATATTATATAAATTTTGGTGAATATTTAAACATGGTCACCAATGTTTAAATATTCACCAATATTTAATGTAGAATACAGTTACATACAATTGAGGCACTGGTAGTTATACATGAAAGATAGAAAGATAGAAAAACGTAAACATATAGAACGCGCGCGACGTGTGTTCGCGCCGTCTGCGTAGCAAGAGTGTTCTTAATGGTGGGGGCGTGGGGCCGCGGGCCGCGGGCGCAGTCCTCCCGCGCACCACCTCAGGCGCCGCTGCTGGTAGGGCGCGCAACACATATACTGCTACTAACTTAGCTACACGGTCAGCTCCCTCGTTCCTCAGGCCAATATGTGCTGAAACCCATTGCAACTTTAATTCTTTACCCATTTCATTAAAAGCAATATCTAGCAATATTATAAACTAAATTTTCCCCGGCAAAGTAATCATTGTGATGAGCAAAAATAAAAACAAACTTCTTCTGGATGAAAGGTACCCTATGTCCTTCTCTGTATCCCTGGCTGCATGTATGCATAATTTTATGATGACCGGTCGAGTAGTCAAAACGTGAAAGCGTAACAAACAAACAAACTCACATTCGCATTTATAATATTAGTAGATTTAGTAAAAGTAGGTTATGTTATGTTAGTAACAGTGTGTGGGACACGCCACGTCCATCGGCGGGTCAAATCTTTGACGGGGTCGCGATTTGAATGCGAGAGCGATCCACGCGGCTCCGCCATGAAGATGTGAGGAATTTTAAGTCGGTTCAGCCCAAATTTCCATTTTATGGTCTGGATCCCGACATATCCCCATCGCCCGCCCCAAAACCGGCGATGGGGAATGTGATTTGCACATATCCAAGAGTCAAAAAAGAAAATGTTAGGAACAGTTCTTTTTGTTTAAATAATATATTATAATATATTATGTTAGTCGGTGATTCTATTGGTGAAAGCATTTTTAAAATCGGTTAATTAGTTTTTGAATTAAATCCCAACAAACAAACAAAAATCTAATCTTTCCTCTTTATAATATTAGTATAGACTAGATTTTGCTTGTGGTTTCACTCGCGTAAAAAAGCTAATAACAGTACTTTTTTCATGATGAAACATACACTATATTCTTTCCTATTCACTCACATTTACATTTATGATATTAGTTGGGATTAGGATGCAATAATGCGTTTGTTGGTTTGTCTTTCCACGCGACATCGAGGCAACAGATTAACGAGATTTTTCGGATAGAGGTAGTTTAGTGTCGGAGAGTGATATAATGACATAGGCATCGGGAAAACGATGCATTATACGCTGGTAAAACATTTTTGTGTTAGATACAGCATCTTATACAGCATACAAGACTTATTATCGTTTGTTATCTTATCTTATAATGTTTTAAATAAAGTAAACAGTCCTTCTATTTAAAGATGTAAGAACGTTGTGAAATACTAAAAGCCACGTTATAATTTAAGCTTACGAAGATTAGGCGCTACCTTATCTCTGCTCTTAGTTACAAAGACTTGTTTAATAAACTATGTCAATATTGGGTGCGTTGACATTACCAGCTCCTTACTGACTTAAAAAGCGTCTTTAGTCTCGAGGCATAAGTTTAGATTTGATCCCCGGCCTGTGCAAATGTTAATGGATTTTTCGTTTCGTTCTTAGTAACAACACGGTTTTTGGCATTGTGTCCGGTTGAAAAAAATAGAATTACAATTACGAGGAACCTAATCAGATAGCAGCGAAATATGAGTGCTTTATACCTCTGCCTGATGCTCTTCAACGATATGAAGGCGTTAATTTGTTATATGATTTTTCTTCGTTTTTATTGCTTTCCTCGGTGACAGACGACCCAGCGACCTGATAGTAAGCGAGAACCGTGGCTCATACACATGGCTGTGTTTTTTTAGCATTACAAAAGCAATGTCATAAAAACACAACCAAGTCGCTGCCTACCGGAAGGAAAAGGGGAATGGAGCAGGATGGGGTTTAGAAAGGGAAGGGTGATTGGGCCTCCGGCGCTCTCACTCACCGAACGAAACATGACAGATACTGTTATTTTACGTCGATCTTCTGTGAGAGGGTGGTACTTCCCCGGTTGAGCCGGCCCATTCATGCTGTAACCAGCGTGGCACTACCACTCAATATAAATAAATATATGTATTTATATTATAGTTTTATGTCTTTCGTTTAATGCTAGATAGCACTTTGTCGCACGATTTCTATACATAATCTTAAAAATAATACTCGTACTCCAAGATCCTTGACAGGAAAATAAAACCATTTTGCCTGACCCGGTTATCGAACTAAAAACTACATCCTAGTAGTCGCATTTACTGCCGCTACGCCTAGCTATGGATTTACCTTGGTGGCGAAATATGGATGTAACATAACTTTGTAGACCCGGATATCCCGGATGGTAGACCTATCCGAGATATAGGAAAAGTATAAAATATTACAAATATCATCACTCAAGCGGATCTTTGCATCCTATCATTGCCGCACTATAAAGATATAAACTCATTACCAAGATATTTACTTGTTCTTCCTACCCCTTTCAGTCCGGGGCTCTGCGAGACGAAAGGTTAAAATATGTTTCGAAGCTGTCAATGTAAGGACTTAAGTCGGCCTGGATGGCGTAGTGGATAGTGTAACCGACTGCCACGCCTGAGGTCGCGGGTTCGATTCCTGCACAAGTCAAACATTTGTGTGCATGAACATGGATGTTTGTCTTGGTCTGGGTGTTTCTATGTATAATATGTATGTATTTACAAATAATACAATAGTATATATGTATGTTTATCCATTGTCTAGTACCCACAGTACAAGCTCTGCTTAGTTTGGGCTAGATGGTGTTGTGTGTATGTAATACAATATTATTATTCAATAGGATTTTCGTACCATTTTTTATATCATCGACAAATGGGATGATAGCTTTTATTAATTGCTTACGCTCAATAACCGTTAGGACAATTAAACGGCCAAATTTACTATAGCGGCTAAACGGCTCAAATATATTATAGTACATATTTAAGCCGTTTGGTGTCGAAACGCTGGGGCCATGGTGTCCAAGTGCTAGGTCTGTTTATAGAGACCTAGCTAAGCGGCTGATCGACGCTTCACATGACCAGAGGGCTGGTATTTTCTTTGCACTAAGAATAAGTATTGCCATTCAAAGTGGTAATGCTGCCAGTCTTCAAATATTATGACGCTTTTTAATTGTATTGTTTTATTTTTCTCTTTAGTTAATATTTCTTGTAAATAATTTGTGTATATATTATGTTAATTATTTGTTTAGTTGATGTGCAATAAATATTTCGGATCAATCATTTATTAATCAACCGCAATTTCTAAACGTCACAACCAATTGTGAACATTGGAAAATGAGTAAATATTAAATATTAACTCAATGCAAATAAATAGATGGTAATGTAGCTAAAATGAAAATGGAAATTAAATGGATTTTATTTTTGTACCATAGAATTGTTATTAGGTAGGTACAACAAAAATAATTAAATAAAAATGCAAACTAACAAAAATCTTAAACGGTAATAAGATTGTTGTACTTACGAATGTTAAGTAACTTTCAATTAAAATATATGCAGAACAGGTGGTTCATCAGGTTTTAAATAGCGCATAGAGTACTTTCTTTTGTTTATTACCTTTTTAGAACACTTATCTCGAAATTGCGTAACGTATTTTAGCATCCATGGCAGCATTCTAATGCATATAGGGTAATTGCATGTTTTATACAAGATCAAATAATATTCAAAGTAAATCTTTTGCTATATCCCTCACAAGACTAATCATAAACAGCCGTTACGGCATAAAGTGAATCGTGCACCCTACAACTAATTAACAGTTTTGAAAGGCATTCGATAAGTAGCGTAATAAATCTATATAGGTATTTTAGATTTTAGTTGTAGTAACATACTGACTAATATAATAAATTAGTCGACTACCGTACTTAGTATTAGTAATAAAACTAAATAAAAGATGCAATACATATTATGTATGTGTTTTTATTACAATAGCATGTAATGTACGCATAAAACATTTTTTATAACATAAATCATCAAGAAATACAATTATAGCTGTCGGTTAGTAGAGTATTTCTCGTTGTATATCCGTTACAAGTATTTAGCTATTTGTGCAATCTAACAGGAACGTATTCGAGGTACCTGCGCGGTGCGCCGCCTGCGCGGGTCACCATTTACCTACCACCTGTCTCCAGTGTTGCCACTAATTGTTCATTCGCTTACATTGTGGGTGTGTCTATACAGCTCTGAGTATCAAAGATTAAAAATGATTAAATATAATAATAACTGAGTAAGACGTTAGGAATAGTAAACTCTAAGTCATCCGTTCCCAAAGTGGTCCAGGTGGATCTCCAGGGGTCCATGGGAGACTCAACGGGTGTCTACGTTGGCGTGACAAAAAATGGGGGTCCACAATTCGTAAGCGGGGGGGTTCCGCGAAAACTTATTTGCCTTCGATAATGAAAAACTAAAATGTTGGCTTGACATCACCTATCAATGTAGGCAGATAATATTTTAAGAAGCTCAGCGACTGTTACTTGTAAAGACTTGAATATTCCATATTCAGTACCAGTGGTCTCGAACCTACCGATGTTTCAGTAGAGAATTTCTAAAAAGAAAAAAAAGTCAACCTGAAGAGATTTGATAAACATTTTTAATTGCGTGAACTTGTTTGTTTGATTCTTCACCAATATAAATACGAATGCCAACGAATATGGTAAAAATGTAGCTGCAGTAGCTGCAGAGGTTCCACAGGAAACAGCAAAATTTTGAAAGTGGCCTTTGAGAAAAAAGGTCTGGTAACCTCTGGTCTAAGTAGCAGTCTTGCAGAAGATTATGACTGCACTTAAGATATTTGTTAGATAGATAATTATTATGATGTTTGGTGGTATTTTATCGAAAATAATAATAAATAATTAAATTTTTATTTATTAATTTAGCTTTAACAATATAATGTTCTATTCTCTTCACCAATACTGCAGTCCAGACAATCCAGACGCAACGCCTTTTCACTGTGAAATATTAAGGATTGTTTGTTTGATTGTTCATCGTTTTAAATAATATTGATTTTATACAATTCTAGGATAAAATTAAATAAAAGAAATGAATCTGTAAGTAGCTGTTATGCAAGTTCCTTGCTTTTTATCGGCGCAGTAACAACAGGCAATAACAATATGATTGTCTCAATCTTTGATTAACTTAAATTGACACTTGCCCTATATTTCTAAAATGAGTCTAAATTAGAAGATAGAAAACAGTAAAAAAATAACAACGTCCTTTATGTACGTTTGTAAAGTGCGTAAGTATGGCATAGGCGGTTTGTTCGTTTTAATAAAAGATTTGGAACGAAATGGATGTGCCAGTGGTTGTTTAATATTCTTGAATACAGCGTCTGATTAGTTGATTATATTAAGCCAAAATATGTATGTATCGCGATGCTTTACAGTGTTGAGAAATATGAGTTATATTGTTAACATTTTATCTCCGTATTTAGTCTAGTTTGTTTGCTATAGAAATATTGTAAATAATGATTGGTGATTGAAAAGAGTGGACATGAGTTTCTTGCCAGCTTATTCTCATGATACTTCGTATACTAACTGACTCTCTTTATTAATACTAAATATATTTTAAATTACATATAATTGTATTTTAAATTGACGTGTCTAAAAATTAGGAAGATAGAATAGAAGAATATTTTTTATGAGAATAAGATTTTTGACTTACTACTATAAGTTGTTAGACATTAGATACTTTGAATTTCTCTAGTATTAACATTTTCCCTTAAACTGACGTAGCGTCCATGCCATTCATCAATTTGTTGACTATGTAAAATAATTGTTAGAAATCATTGAAATTAAACTACTATATACGGATTTTCTGCGTAAATAGAAACACCAATGACTAAATTATGTTCGGGTACTTTGAAATAACTACACTGGAACATTGAGACTACTACCATCTTAGTCTCCCCGTGACCATGGCTGCTGAAAAGCAACCGAAACGTCAGGGAAAGTGTAAAATTAAATTAAATCTAAATAGTTTTAATAATAATTTAATTAGCTTAAAAATTTGTAAAGTTTAATAGTAGTAGTAGTGTAACAATTTTCAAAATTATGTAATAAAGTGTCAAATAAACAACGCGATAAAATCCGTATGTAGTAGTTATATTCAATGAATAATATTCGCGTAAACAGAAGACAATATTATGTTAGAAATCAATTAAAATGAATGAAAATTTAATCAAAATTGCTTTAACTTGCAACTAGTTGATATTACAAAAGAGTTACGTATGAATATAAATATGTGTTATTATAGCTCAAATATAGTAAATAGAAAGAAACTATAATTAACCTATGAATGGTTTTAAATCATAATTGTTATTGAGGTAGTAATCAATTGTACCTACTGTAAGATTTATTTATCAACTATGACTGTCAATTCTAGGAAGTTAGCAACAAAAATAATGAATAATTAACTTATCGACACATAGAAGCGGCCACTGAACGTGCGAAATCATCATATTTTTTTCTTCTATACAATGTCATTCAATTATGTATTTTTTATTCGTTTTCAAAACGATAAATTACTCTTTGTACGCGTTCTATCACGATTATATTTCAAAACCAAATCAACATTAACAGATGTTAAATTAGATTACACTACATATCGAGTCTTATGGCATTACGATAAGACATAATTATGACTTCATTAAAAGAAAACTTAAGTTGGTGTCGAAGCAAAACCTTCTTCGCGCGCTGGTAACACTATCCGAGCTTATGAGCCAGTTGAGAGCGGGGGGTCGTCGCGTTCGCATGTTGCGTTACTTCTCCGTTTCAATTTCACACGCCAGCAAGTAATCTTCTTAAAAAAAACAAATAAATATTATTGATATACTAATTACAAAAGTTGAACAATCGCATTCGAGTTTCCCAAACATATAATTGTATAACAAACTCTAGAACCGGTCGACTGTAGGAAGTTAACAGTTATATAAAGTCGGTTTTCTTTTGCAGATACAAGTTTTTGTTTTGTGATTTTATAAGTTTTATTTTTTGTTGTTGTCAAGTGTTTGAGACGTTTACTCTGTGAAATCAACGACAACTGATACAGGTGAGTGTCTTTTTATCTAGAGCAGTTTTTAAAAACGCTTTCTCTCGCATTACAGGGTTGAATAATTATGGCTTACTGTATTATGTTCCACGAATTCTGCAGCGAGTTATAAGACTAGCGTTCTCAATGTTTATACTAGTGTAGTTGTGTAAAGTAAATACGGTTTATCGCGTATTCGCGTAATTTGTCGGTTTATAATTGAAAACAAATACCAAGTGCCACTTCAACAGGCAGTAATTATAATTTACAACGAGAGGTCTGAACTTCCGGGTAGAGGGGCCCACATAAACAAACAATCGACAAGATGAATAAAAACGCCTGTGCCTACTTACTATTGTTGGGTTATATTTAATTTAAACTATTACATTATGTATCTGCAACATACCATTGTATTACTCTATCCACATTACAATTAGCTATAGGTAATGCTTGTTACAGCGATAATGAATATAGTAATGCTCAACATAAGATTATTTTACTTCACATTGAAAAATAATAAACGTAGGTACTTACTAAACTAAGAATAGAATACGCCGGCGAAATCATTTTAATCATAAAATGAAATCTACAAATAAAACTAAATGTTCATTTGAAAACGGGCTTTCGATAGGATGCTAACTGTATTTTATGAACAGTTATCTAAATGAGTAAATTATTAATACGAACATACATCTTAATTTACAATAAAAGTGAACGGCAGATGCAATTTCATTAAAATACCCGCGCATTTCTGCAACATTATGCCGCCATTGTTTAAAAACAAATAAGCGGTTCTAGAGAATTCGAATAGACAATTGTGTTCTTTTTTTATAATGACTGTTGTAATACAAACTTTTTAGTTAGGCTAGGCTTGTCGAAGGAATCGTGAGTCATACCGTCATTTGCTGTGAAAACTTACTATTGGACTAAATAACGAGGGGTTACTAACCTGTTGCCTATGACACTGTGGTTACTTTACCTCAGGGTTTTTTGCGATTAGTTGACCAGTGTAAATAGATGTTGCATTCTAAGAAAGTGGCTACTTTTGCACGGAGGCAACATTTTTGTTACTTATCTCGTTACGTATCACTGGTATAAAGGTATAGTCAGTAACACAAATAGCTAAACAATAGTAAACATTGAACACCTTTGTAAAAGTATTTTATGTACCTATTAAAAATCTTAATCCTAATTCAAAAGCACAAAATCTGTGCGTTTGGACTGTGTTTAAATCAACTAACTTTTGACTATTATTGCTTGCTACAAAATCTAACATAATGTTAGTATTTGGAAAGCATCATGAAACTCTAAGAAGTGAGCATCGACTTATTTTGCTGAATGTACGCACATGTTTTAAATAAGTCTGGTCTGACAGTAGACGTTTTTAATAAATTATATCAAATGGGTAGGTTAACATTTTAAAAAAAACTAGTATTTTGTGGGTAGGATAAGAAATATACTTATTCTACTTCTACCTTACATATTATGTAGGATTAAAACCCTACTTGGTATGACAGGAGATGCCACTATCTATACTAGTCTATACTAATATTATAAAGCTGAAGAGTTTGTTTGTTCGAACGTGCTAATCTCCGGAACGACTAGTTCAATATAAAAAATATTTTAGTGTTGGATAGCCTATTTATCGAGGAAGGCTATAGGCTATATAACGTCACGCCACGACCCACGGGGTCGGCGCAGTAACGATAAACGCGGGTGAAACCGCGGGAACATCTAGGATAATAATATTATTAAGCTGAAGAGCTTGTTTGTTTGTTTGAACGCGCTAATCTCAGGAACTACTGGTTCGAATTGAAAAATTCTTTCAGTGTTGGATAGCCCATTTATCGAGGAAGGTTATAGGCTATATAACATCACGCTATGACCCATGGGAGCAGCGCAGTAATAATTAACGCGGGTGGAACCGCGGGCATATCTAGTTCTTAAATAAAATACTTAAATAGTAGCAAAGTACGTAGTGATAGTCAAAAAGTAAGAGACAAAACCAAATTTTTTAAGAGTCGCGTTCCTACGTAGTATTACCACGTAATTAATTGAGCATAAAATTACATAAAATTGTCTTATTTTACGCGAATGTTATACATTAAAATTAAATTAACTTTATACGGATCTAATCGCGTTGGCAAAAATTGTTTTAAAAATTACAATTCATTATTTTCCCCTTTTTTTTCCTCGAAATAGGCAATTTATTCATAAGTTACATATGTAAGTACGTACGATAGGAAATACTTGCCTGGTACAAACAACAATATTTTAAATTCTTTGTTAGTTACTTCGAAATTCCTTGAAGAGTATGTCAATATATATAAAATTTGTTTACATAGTCAATTACTTTAAAATTATCTAAACTACGTATAAATACTTATATTAGTTATATGCCAAATTTTTTTTACGTGGTTTTGATTTGACTCATGTACCTCTCCGCGGGGCGACGGAGAGGTTATGTCGGGCTCACCGGGCAAAAGATACCTCGGTAATACCGACTAAACCTACCACGGTGTTCCTCGACATAACCATAGACTACACAAAAATACTTCCTTCACCATCCCCCTGAGGAAATCAAAGACACAACACAGGCGCATGTGGGAACACGCACGCCGCCTATCGGACCTGGTGCTAATCGGGTGGCGAGCAGGCCCACGCAGCCTACCACCCCCAGGTCAAACTTCAGGGTGGCTGGAGGTCATCTCACGATCTGTCTAACATTATGGAAAACCAATTAAATAGGAATTAATCGCAGTTTATTTAGTTTAACTATGTACTTTGATTTACCTTTATATAATAAACTTCGAATTTAAGAACTAAAATAAAAAAATATTTTCATAATTAAGTTTATCAGTTACAACATAAACTTCATGTTGCCCATGTTTTGTAGATAAGCAGAGAGTGTGATGTAACGAACATTTGATCAAGTTATAATTAAATGGATTACGTCAAACGAAAGAGCAAAAAATGTATCGAGTTGTGTCGTGGGTACTTTACAGTCAATAACATTATCGAATACACTTTCGAGATTTTGATTCGTTATTCCCGAAAATGTAACAATTAATGTTGTATACAGTAATAGTTAGAGACAGATGATTTAATTATAGTTCATAAATACAGAATAATCATAGGATTTATAATACATAAATTATTTAACATATTGAGTCACAGCGGCACACCGGCGGCCAAACACAAAAGGTATCCAGTTATGTCTGGCATTCCAACAATTGATAGAAAGAAAGAAAAATATTTATTTTGGCACACCCAAAACACGAAGAAATAAATAAAAAATATGATAGGTTAATCTTAACCTCAGGTTCAGGAACTTAATATTGCTGATTCTAAATTCATTGTACCTATACATATAAGTACATATTAGCGATATAATGTTTGTATATATCTGTTACGGCTAAAGGTGGGTGTGAACATAAACTTAAGATTAGCCGGCTACAACTGGGTGCAGCCGTACTTCGGCTATTAGCCGTAACATATACATACATCTATCATCATCATCTACAATAATTATTATTCGTAACTATAAAACAAGAAGCTGTCTGACTGAATGACGTGTCAAACGTACATACAGTTTAAACCGTATGATCCACACTGACGGACTCATAAACTGCATCAATGTTCAAGACGCCTTTGAAATAAACATTTTAACCAATTGTACAAACTTTTTATACAAATTTAAATTGAAACCTACAGTTTGGTTCGTTAACTTCATAACAGCGTAGTATCATATCCTTAAGTGTATGTTTGTATAAAGGTAAGGGTCGCGGGAAGCGGTTGGATGCGGGTGGCCCAAGACCGGTCTGTGTGGAAAACCTTGGGGGAGGCCTATGTCCAGCAGTGGACGTCTTTCGGCTGAGATGATGATGATGATGATGTTTGTATACTGGAAAGGACCATAATTTTTTTTTACCATTATTATATAAATGTAACAAAAATTGGTATTGGTTGGTTTATTAAAAATTGGTTTTTACAATTAAAAAAAAGTCGTAGCACTGGTTTTTGCTTTTAATAAGGTGTATTGCCTCCACGTGCCCTTATTACAGATTCTAATCGGTTCCGCATAGATCTGATTAGGGTTATTAAACGGTCTTGCGGAATATTGTTCCATTCTTGTGAAATCGCTGTTCTTAGTGCTGCCACTGTTGTGGGCACAGGATTTCTCGCATATACAGCTTTTTTAAACTTTTTTTAAGCTTTTTTAAACTGTCCCAAACATGTTCAAAGGGATTAAAATCTGGGCTGCGTGCTGGCCAGTTCATGGTACGTATCCCAACCTCTTCGCAATATTGTCGAACTTGTACAGCGGCGTGGAATTGGGCATTATCTTGCATTAGAGTAAAATTTTCGCCTTTTAATCTCATGTAAGGTACCACGTGAGCTTCTAAAACCTCTGTTATATAGCGTTGTGCCGTCAAATCACCTCTTCTACCGTTTTGACGAACCATGTCGATGAACACAAGTTCCGTTCGCCCGATCATCAAAATGCCACCCCACACCATACACGAACCACCTCCAAAAGGAATACGCTCCTCTATGCAACTTTGAGCATATCTCTGCCCACGTCGACGATAGACGTCCTACACACATCGGTGAACAATATGGAGGTCCATTTCTCTTCAGTCTAATTAGGATGTTCACGCGCAAATCTTAAACGAGCTTATCCATGTTACTTAGCGGTAATATAGCTTTCTAATGGTGAAATAATTTATTTAATAGGGTGAGTTTTTTTCGAGTTAAGTCCTTATGAGCAATCCTACGTACCTAGTAAAATGTAACCAATATGTGATCCAATTCTAGCAACTTGAAAATACTAGAAAGTACTTTAAAATAAATATTGAACAGGTGTTTTAGCACAATGGGTATCAACGTACTTTCATCGGCCAGAGCACATGCGGGCGGATAGCGGGCATTACTAAAGTAAATAACAATATAAGAGCAGCGATAGCTCAGTGAGGAGACCAACAGACTGCAATGCAGAGGGTCTCGGGTTCGAGCCCACGTCGCGCACCTCTGACTTTCGGAAGTTATATGACTTTTCGAAATTATGTGCATATTAATTGACAATAATTATCGCCTGCTCCGTGCCTCGGCACGTAACGTAACCTAAGCACGTTAAGCCGTCGGTCCCGGCTGTCATGAACATCTATGTTATGGCAGTCGTTATTGGGAGAGTGTCGACACAAAAGATCCCACTGGGTCGAAGTGTCGCCGGTCTGCACTGACTGGCCCCCACATAAGATAAGATAAGATAAATAACAATATCATTCATTAGATATATTTGACTGCACGCATTCTGGGTACGTACACTACGAACCCTACAGGGACAAATTCTGGTGAAAGTAAAAACAACAACGAACTCGAAAACTTTTCTTAGCGTTGTCTTTTTAAAAAACTAAAGCGAATTATATTATGGAGAATACAAAATTAATGTTAATATTGTTATTTTGGTCAATATGGTAGGTAATTGCCAAGCTTTGCCTTTGTAAATTATTTACAAACAAGAACAAACAGTATCAAAATTGCTTGCAAAATAAGAGGTAACTGATAAAAGGAGATTGTTCCTCGTCCATACATCGTTTGCCCCAGAACCAACTGCGAAGTAAAGATTATTTACGTGCTCTATAATACTCTAATATGCTCACGAAAACAACATTTTATGACGGACACTTCGGAAAATAGAAATATTTAAAATTAGAACTATGATTTTAAGGTTATTTCTCTTAACCGGTGCGCGGTTGACAAACTGTAGTATACTTTATTATTGTTGCCTGACCAATTACTTAGAAGTAATCATAGATGGGCATAATTAAATTACGTTATAATTTAATTATTAATTTAATTACAAAGTAATGTAATTACAACGCAATCTAGTTAAATTGTATTTAGTTATATAGTAATTATAATTACTCCGGATATATAATGTAACGTATTATTATGTATTTCGTTACCAAGTAATTTGATTGAAATGTAATTAAAATACTTTGTAAATCAATATCTGTTAATGCAAATGAATGAGCGACGTAGAAAAATAATATTTTAAACTCAAATTTGGCACTATCAAGTTTGGCATGTGTTTGTGTGACTTTGTACATGTATAATCAGGATAATAAAACATACCGTTTTCTGATGGTCAACTTTATTTTACAATAATTATTCGCAATTTTTTATTAATTCATATCATAATTTTTTAGTTTTGTAGTTTATATTTACTTTTAACACTATTTGTTTCTCAAACATTTCGTCAGGGGCCCAAGTGTGCTATTTTTATAAATTCGTCATTCCGACACGACGTAACTGCAATTCCATTGTCATTTTGCTAAAAGTTCGTAATCTGCTAAATTCATAATGGTCGATCATTGGTCGGCCTATTGTCTCGTAATAGGATTGTGGTAAAATGACATGTTGTATTGACATTATTATAAAACCCGTTAGTAGAACTGATTTTTGCAAAACTACTACTAAATTTGAACATTTATTCATGCCAGATTTCGTTTATATATATTTTATATATTATTTATTAGTATTAAAAGCAATTTGATCAAAGGAACTGTCAAAATTTTAGCATATTACCGCATACGTCAGTCATTCATTTGTCATTATGTACGAGATTACCATTCTACGCCAACTTTTTAATGGAGTTTCAGTGGTTGACTATCGGAAAGTCATAATGACGCCATTATATTAGTAGATTACCAAACTTGTCAAAATCAACAATTATGAAATCAATGATAGACCATTCTGACACTATTGTAATAGCAGACTTTGGCCCCAGAAAGCTTGTTTACTTTAAGACAGTTAATCATTGTGACGTGTGTGTATGAAAACATGCGAATGCAAACATACAGATACAGGTTTTCCGTTCCCAATATGTCAGTACGGTTCGGTACTGATAGGTACCTGTCAAACCACATAATAGAAACAGGTAAATCTGTTCTTAATGACCAACATGTCTTCGAGTTCGTCGGACGATTAGATTTTCCTCTTTGAAAGTGTTAATTATAAATGTAAAAAAAGGACAGTCGGTGTTTCTAATATGAACAGTAAAACAAAGAAATATGGATCGTATTATTAATTATTTCTACAAGATATAAAGTTCGATGAATCCAAGTTGGTCAAATAAATAATGATAATATTATAAAAAATATAATAATAATAATAACATAATAATAAAATAAAAATTTAAAAATAATAAATGTGAATAAAGAATTAAATATTAAAAATTAAATTAAAGGATATAATAATTTATTTAATTAGGTACTTAAAACTATGATTTATTAAAATTATATCGGCATATCCTATCGGTTCTTTCTTTGTATGTAGAATGCATTTAATATTTTTCTGGTATAGTAGTTTCGGTTAACTTCCTTATTTTGTAGTCTTAATGCAGACTAGCATTTTGTTGTCATTAAATTAAATAACGATGCCATTTCTTATATATCGTCAGGAATAACAACAAGACAGGGTCGAATTTGGTTCCTTGTGGTACACCTATCATGAAATAGTTGAAGTTATATGTATTTTGCTTCTTTAAAGAGAAATATTCTATACAACCCAAAAATGTGAATTTTTTTATGCAGTATGATGTACCTTTTAAGCCTATATACATAATATACACATATTTAAAGTGGTAGTATACCTTAAAATGTATCTTGAAAATACATATATGATTTTGACACTTATAAAATACACAGTATATTTTACACAAATCATTTATTGATGAAATCTTACATACATAAAATCGCACACGATTAAAATGTACTTTAAGACAAGAGATAACAGCAAGAAATTAAAAAGAAATACCTTTCCAGGCAATACCAGCTGCTCTAATAAAGTTAAATAATCATATCAAGAAAAGGAATATATCACTAAGGTGGTGCAGAATCTACCTTGACTAACCAGATAGTAAAGTTAGTTTATAAGGTATATTTAACATGAAAACAGTTTATACTTTGTAATTTAATTACTTTTTGCCCATCTCTGGAAATAATCCTACCAAAAGAATGGGAGGCCTATGTTCAGCAGTGGACTGCAATATGCTGAATATACTGATTGGTTGAATTTTACCATCGTGCTGAAAATATTGTTTTTCACTAATATAATTACTACAATTAAATAACTGTCTGCAGCTAAATATGTGACTAGATAACCATGGAGATTCTGTAAAATATTTACGTAGGTGCTTAATTATCAATATCAACTTAAGTTGATGTTAAGAATATGTAAATAATAATAAAATAATGCATTGAGCGACGCTCGATGTCGCCCAAGTGCTGGATTAATATCAGAAGTACTTAGTAGTAGCATACTGATATACGGAATTCGGTGAAAATAAAATATGGTTATATTAAATATTATTTTTAATAATTTTCAAACTGATGTATATCAAGATATTACACTAACATCTTATTGTTGTAAATATCTGTTAGTTTTCTTAAATGGCAAGAGTTATTAATAATTTTAATACAAATAAATAAATATGAAATATGTATCACAGTATTGCAAATCGAGTCGATAAAAAATCAAGAATGGACATCCCTAACCAACATGTAATCGGTGTCTAAATTGTCGAAGATGGCGGCATTTTCGACGTTCTTTGTTCCGGTACTTTTAAATATTAAATAAGGAACGCAAAGTGTCCGTTTGATACGTAAAGCGGTAATAAGTTTATTAAAATATAATATTTTTTTTTATCTAAACTAAATGCTTGTTTGTCTTGGGGCAAATAAGAACAATCTCCTTTGGATATTAGAAAAAGTTGTGGGAATATCTCGTCATCTCTCTCGAACAGCTGCTTTTAAATAGCGGCTACGTCATAGTTTGTATCGTGCATCCTTTTTTTTGTAATTTGACAATTACGCCTACTGCCAGATTTAATTTTTTTAATAGTTTTCAAATATGTACATATTTTTTTTAAATGTGGGTACTGTACCTAACTATTTCACTTAAATATTATATTACGAATTTATATTGTCTCTCCCAGCAATACATATAGTAGTTGTATTTAGTTGGGTTTAGGTGTAGTTAGTTAGTTCCATAGTAAAACAGTATAATTAATAATTACAAAAGTCTAAAACATTCCATAATTAATATTGTTTTGATTTCAATGTCCGTTTTCCTTGTAGCCGGCTGATGGTGACTAAATTGTAATATACAATTTATATGACAACATCACTATCTGTTCGTAAAAACAACCATATAGGTACCTTGTTATTACTATATACTATTATTAATTATATTTATATTATAACTATCCTAACTAATATTATAAATGCGAATGTGAGTTTGTTTGTTATGCTTGCACGCCTCAACTACTTGACTGATCATCATCTTTCGCATACACGTTGTTAAGGAAACAGAAAAGAACTACATTTCCTTTTTTTTTATGTGGTTTATGCATTAACCTTTTAACCGCCCGACTTTATGTCAGTTGGCGTGCCCCCAGCGCCCAGCTCATGAATCAAGAAATAAATAGCTACGACAAAGAGGGTTGTGCAATTAGGCATTACGATAATATCGACAAATAATATTGCTGTTTGTATAATTGCTATTATTATACGTAGGTATATGAATCATAAGCTTGTTGTTAGAATATTTACGTAAACTCAATAAACTGGAATAAAAAAAACGTTCCATTGCATAGGTGCATTCGCTTTACCTATTTGAGCAATGATCATCTTTCCTGCACAATCTTCTAAATGACTAGACGAATACCTACTCGACTGCTTAACCAAAATCAATAAGAATTTCAAACATAAAAACGGCATAGATATATACATACCTACCTTACGACTCAATATTTTTACGTAAGCACGTAATAAGTAGGTACACATATAATTTAAAAAAAATATCTACTTGTCCATCAAATTCTATTTCTTCATCAGATTCGAATTCTTCATCATCGTCACCTTCCAAAATACCAATTAATTCTTCAACCGTAGCCATAACGAGATTCAGCAAAATTGTCGATATTAAAAAGTATTCACGAAAACACGCTCAACACTTATGGAAAATTCCATGCGGTTCGCTTCGGTCGTGACGTCACAGGCGGTCGTGTTTATCCGACGCAGGCGCTGGCTATACTAGCGAAAAATGATTTAGACAACGTAGTCTAGGGATGGGAATTTGCATTTATAACATTACACATAACATATTTACATTTTTAACTAAATAGCTCATTTCTTAAAGGAATTTAACATTTACGCAGTGCAAATACAACACAATAATATAACAATTACTTAATAATTTACTTTTTCCATAACTCTGTATTTAACGTAATATTTTTGTTTATACATATTAATTCTCTTATAAATTCTAACTTAAATGTCTCGTCACTACTGTCGGATATATACGACATTGGCGTTACAAGTCAATACACTTTCTTCAGGATAATTTAGTAGATTTACCATATTGGAAATAGCATTTTTCGTTTTGTTTCGAGTTATTGGGAGTCTGCAGATAAGACTATTTAAAAGGCTTGATAGACGATCTATGCGAAAAATAATTATTAAAAAAAAAACAGCGTAATAAGCTTAGAAATCGAATATGCAATACAAAGGGTTTTTAGTCGGATATATCCGATTCAGGCGCTAGGAGCCTGGAAATTGTTGTCGGATAAATCCGACTTGGGCGGTTAAAAGGTTAAAGCACTCCTTCGCGGGGCGACGACGTAGATGTTATATCGGATTTACCAGGGGAAAGATGGTGACGTCCCGGTAATACCGACTAAACCTACCACGGTGTTCTTCAGAATAACCAGAGTCGGCGGGGCCGCGCGAATAATCACTTTCACATGCAATCGCGACTTCGCCGAAAAAGGTACTGTTACTAACCATTTTTCTTTTTTTAAACTAAGCTGGCCATGTAGGTTGTCTTATTTAGGATAGCAACAGTACCTTTTTAGGCGAGCGATGCCATGGGTAAAATGTAGTTTACATAAAAATAACTCCATGCCTCAGTAGCCATATAAAGCCGTTGGTCCTGCACGTAATCTCGATGTTGTGTCGGTTTGCCGTCCTAACTGATTATGTAGGGGAATGGAGAATTAATTTGTGTTTGCACATACCAAGGGCACTGTAATATCTCCTGCGCTAGCCTGTCTAGTCAATAGTACACCAAATACATGCTAGTGATAGACTGACACGTAGTTGCTTAACTGGTCACCTCGCCACTGTTTTTACACCGAGTATCGTAGCTTCGAATCGTAGGGACGAAAATTTGTGTGATCCATATATAGGTCTCTTCCGATTAGGGAATTATTCTTAGTGCGGGTGCCGTCATCAAAAATTGTAAGAAACAAGTTATTTTGGTAAAGGAAAGGCAAGCCGGACTTTTAGGCTTATTCTTATATATTTTAACGTGGTCATTGATTTGTTTATAATATTATAATTGGCAAGGTCAAGTCGAAATGTCGACCCTAACCTATATAGAGCTTATTAAGAATAATGTTATTCGGCATCTGCGCTAGATATTAACTGGTTTCGGTGACAGTTTAATTATAAATTTAAACTAATAAACTTGAAAATATACCTGTATCTACTATTATAAATTTACAAGTTTCTTGCTGGAGCTTTGCTTGCTTAAATTGCAAGAGAACGCAAAACGGGCGAAACAGTATCCTATGTGTTATTCCAGGACATAGCCGATCTGTGTTTTAAGTTTCATCTAAATCAGTCTACGCGTGATTGAGAGACACACATTCGCCTTCAAATCCTTTTGCATTCTAACTGTAATATTATAAATGCGAATGTGAGTTTGTTTGTTACTTACGCTTGCACGGCTTAACTACTCGACGATTGTCATAAAATTTCGCATACATGGTCACGAGTATAAAAAAGGACACAGGAAAGAAAACATTTTTCGTGTCGAAAAAAATGTTGTTTCCGAGGGATTGAAAATGGACTTGTAACACATACGCGAGGGCCGCCGCTTGCAAAATCTAGTGACTAAATAATAGCGACGCGATTTAAATGCTATGCACATCGCTATGAAATTCTATGCTTTTTTATTACACGGTTTTTATTGATTTGTTCCGCATTCGTCCCAAACGTAGAAAAAAGCATTCGTCCCCAAAATTGTTTCTTGTAAAGTTTACAAGAGGCTGTAGTAAATAAATCGGTTGCCTTTTCTAATTATAAGGCACTTCTTCGTACAAATTTGAAATAAAGCTATATCGTTTTACCTAATGTACCTATTTACGAAGCCCAAACTTAAATTCGTGAAAGTAGCAATTAGTAAGCAATTATTGATACAGCAAACTTTTAGCAATTATGCATCCTTCATGCTGAACACGAAGGCAACCATCCATCCTGACGCTAACATATTTTGTGTATCACACAAATGTTTGTCTCGTGCTCGAACCCACACCACCAGGCGCAGCGGGAGTGGCGAGGCGACCACTGAAACCACTACGTACTGTTTCTTCCGATGGCGATGTCACGGTCGGCAGTCATTGCGTTTCTCTGTTAGGAAATTATCAGTAGCAGCACAGGGTCTGGCAATGTATCCGGTGAACGGCGGTGGAGGTGGGACCTACAGCAACCGGCGAAATGTGGATGTAATACATCGTCCTTCAGCTATAATATGAAGGCATGTATCTATGCTACTGACTGCTTCGGTCCCAGCAGTAGTGAAAGCGACTGCTGTGCATGAGGTATCGGATTCGATCCCCGAGTCGGGCACCGTGTTTATTTATTTATTTTAATTTTTATTGGAAAGCTTACAGACTAATATTTTAGAGTATTGTTACAATGTGTAGTGAAATTAGCTAATAACAAGCATTCACAAATATTTTTTTATGTATGTTTCTAATTTAAGAGATACAGATATATTAAAAATATAAAGTTATATAAAGACACAAAAAGCAAAAGTACAAATTATAACAATGAGAATTGCATTCAATTTATACTATATCCATAATAATATTACAATAACATTTTATTAAATATGGATAAGATATGCGTTAATCCATAAATAAATAAATAAATAGCAGTACCAGGCAAATACAAATATAATATAATATATATATATACAGGGTGTCCCGAAAATCAACGTCAAGCCGAAAACGGATGACGGGCCAAGGGATGGTGGTTCTCAAAAAAATATGAAAAAAAAATTTTTTGCTGCACTCTAAAAATTATAGCCATTTAAAAAAAAATTAGAAAATTAACACCTTGTTATGATTTTTCAAGTACTATGACTACAAAATGTTTACTTAGCTTAATTATTTTAGTGAGGATTTGTTACTGAATAATGCTAGTATACATTACAATTCAAAATTTGAACACAACTATCTTCATTTCAGAGGAAATATCCCTAATATGCCCAAACATGTACTCAAAATTATTACATTATTCAACTTTAAATGGCCGTGCTGAAAAAAAAATGTACTACGCCATTTCAGCACGTGGCATCAAAAGATGGCGCATTTAATGGGCTTTCTAAAATGCTATAATACTTACTACATTTTATCCTAATTATGGATTTTTTTTCTAAAACAACTTGGATTTATGCTTCTAATGCGATGCATATTTTGTTTAAAGCTTACTTAAATTAAAGTAAGACAGTACAAGTTTGGGTGAAACAGATTAGGACGCCACTTCAACGTGTGAGAGTGAAAGAGATAGCAAGCCTGAGCATCATCAACAGCACGAGTTAGAGTGAAACGGAGAGAGACGCCACTTCAACGTGTTAGTGAGAGTGTGAGTGAAAGAGATAGCAAGCCTTAGCATCATCTACGGCATGAGTTAGAATGAGACGGATAGAGACGCCACGAGTGAAAAAGATAGCAAGACCGGATCATCTGCGCACGAACTGCAATACTTCAGTACGTTACGTTATTTCGTTTACTGCGCATCGTTCTGTATTCCTTCGTGTCGTTTTCGTACTTACTAACTTTGGCTTTGCTTATTGGACTTGATTACGTGCTACTTGGATTTGATTTGTGATTTGACCGTTTGTGACTAACTTGGCTTTCTTTTGGACTATCGTCATCGCTGACCGTGTAATTGTGTGTATTCTATGATCGCCACCATGCCGCTTCGATACACAGCACAGGAGTATGCAAACATGCATCTCATTTATGGAGAGTGCAGGTGCAACGCTAATGCTGCAGCTCGACTCTATCGTGAGAGATACCCCAATTCTGAGCGTCATCCGGATCATAGAGTATTTATTAATCTGCACCGATCACTCTCAGAAGGCCGATTTCCTAATCAAATGTTCAGTACAGGAAGATCCAGCATTCCATACGAGGAAGAAGTTTTAGCAGCAGTCGCAGAAGACACGAGTGTCTCAGTACGTGGACTTGAGACAAGCATAGGAGTGCCGAAGAGTACAGCACACCGGATTTTGCAGCAAAACCAGCTCCACCCGTACCATGCGCAACGAGTTCAATCTTTATCACCTCAAGATTATCCTGCAAGGGTTGCGTTTTGTGAAACGATGTTACAAAGACACCGAGAAGACCCCCACTTCCTGGATAAAGTACTCTGGACGGATGAGTCAACTTTTAAGAAAGATGGCTACTTAAATCTACATAATGTGCATGAGTGGCACGTGGAAAACCCACATTTAATGCGAGAAGATCGGTCACAATATCGCTTCAAAGTAAACATGTGGATCGGTATTCTGAACGGTAGAATTATTGGACCTTTCGAACTCCCAGACACCTTAACCAGTGAGGCTTACTTAGACTTTTTACAAAATCATCTACCAGATTTATTGGAAGACGTGCCACTCAACATTTACGTAGGTATGTGGCTCCAACAAGATGGCTGCCCTGCGCTCTATGCTCGCTCAGTAAGGGAATTTCTTAACCAAGTATATCCGGATAGGTGGATCGGTCGGTCTGGTACGATCTCGTGGCCGGCTCGATCACCAGACTTAAACCCCATTGATTTCTTTTACTGGGGAGCAGTGAAGGATCAAGTTTACTCTAAGCCTATCGCAAACGTAGAGGAACTGCGCCAAAGAATTGCGGGGGCCGCTGAATACATCAATTCAAGAAGTTTTGCTCGTAAAATAAAGCGTTCGTTTTTAAAGAGATGTAGGGCATGCATTGAAGCTGAAGGCAAACAATTTGAATATTTATTGTAACAAAATAAAATGAACTGTTGATTTGAATGGTTGAATTTTTATTTCAAATTGAACACATAATGATTCACAATGACCAAAGGAATCTAATATGGTTTATCAATAAATTAGGTATTTGCCCTATTCACAGTAGCTTCGCAAAACAGTGTCACTAGTAGTTTTTACCTGACTGCCATAAAAGAGGGTTATGTATAACACTAATTTGTTTCTTAGAGGGAAACTAGATGTCATTACCAACATTTTTGAGTAAAACAAAAAAGGTTAGACCCGAGTTGTTTTAGAAAAAAAATCCATAATTAGGATAAAATGTAGTAAGTGTTATAGCATTTTAGAAAGCCCATTAAATGCGCCATCTTTTGATGCCACGTGCTGAAATGGTGTAGTACATTTTTTTTCAGCACGGCCATTTAATGTTGAATAATGTAATAATTTTGAGTACATGTTTGGGCATATTAGGGATATTTCCTCTGAAATGAAGATAGTTGTGTTCAAATTTTGAATTGTAATGTATACTAGCATTATTCAGTAACAAATCCTCACTAAAATAATTAAGCTAAGTAAACATTTTGTAGTCATAGTACTTGAAAAATCATAACAAGGTGTTAATTTTCTCATTTTTTTTTTAAATGGCTATAATTTTTAGAGTGCAGCAAAAAATTTTTTTTTCATATTTTTTTGAGAACCACCATCCCTTGGCCCGTCATCCGTTTTCGGCTTGCCGTTGATTTTTGGGACACCCTGTATATAATATAGTAGTAGTGTTGTCGGTTATAAGAATTTCTCAGAAGCAAAAGGGAGTCTTGGCAATGTGCCCAGTAGTCGTAGGTATATACATATACCTACGACTTTACGTAGGAAACTACGGTACTAGGTACCTTTACGTAGGAACTGAGACGCTCATAGCCAGTTGCACTCACTGATCGGTAAACGATTAGCGAGGTTAAGCAACGTTGGGTGCGGTCAGTCTATATAGATGGCTGACCGCTTAGTGGTATTTCATCTGAGCGTCTCCGTGCTTCGGAGGGCACGTAAAAAGTCAGTCCCGGTTGTTGTCAAATTAACAGCAGTCGTTAAGCCATGTCAGAGGCCTACGGGCGGCTTGAACAACTCTTGACAACAGGTTGGCCACTAACCACACAAAAAGAAGAAGAAGACGTAGGAACTAAAATCATTTTTCTCTGCTCACACCTTCGGGGTTATAAGAATGATACTATGTATTTTTGAAACTATAACTAATGTTATAACCTAAAAACTAGTAACGACCGTTACACTCTCTCACTCACTCTCACTCTCTCTCTGTTTTTAAAAGGTTAATAAACGACTTGTCAAAATCGAACTTATGTCAAGTAATTTTATTGATTGCAAATAATCGTTGAAGTTCGGTATTGTCAACCTTTTTCTTTTGCAATAGTTGGATTGGGCAATCCGAGGGTGCGTGGCGGGTTCCTCTCTTCCCAATTATTTTATTACTATGGATTGGCGCCAAGTAACGCCTCATTCGATTCAATAGATGGTTACTAATTCAGTCAGCGAACAGCAGAGCAATCGACATGCGTTTGAATATTAAATTTCTTTTTGATGTTGATCTGCCTTTCGACAGCCCTGTGATAATCGCGGCACACAACAAATAAATGGATCAAAAGGTTCTTTTGAAGAAACGAAAAGATGGTATCATGTGACCTTGAGGTCAGAGGTCAAAGGCTATAGTCATTTCGGGGTATATTGACTATTCTAAGTCGAATGGCGTTAACCTCGAGTCTCTAGCTCTTACGGTTCTTGAGTTGAAAGATAATATCACGTGACCTTGAGGTCAGAGGTCAAAGGTCATAGTCATTTTGGGATATATAGACAATGCTGAGTCGAATGGCGTTAACCGCGAGTCTCTAGTCTCTCTTACGGTTCTTGAGTTGAAAGTTGTATAACAGACAGACGGACGGATGGACGGGCAAAGCTGTTGTATAAGAGCTTTTCGAACTCTAAAACTACCTACTATGTTAGCTATTTACTTACAAACAAAACTTTTTCCACTTGGACTTAGTCCATTAGAGACTTGTCGATTAGTTAAACTATAGAAACTTGATTACCCAGCTCAGTTCAGAGGCTAGATCATATATTCAAATGCGTACGGACTCCCACTAGGCAGTGAGAGACCGTTGGACTGCCAGAGGTCTCGAGTTCGATCCTAACGCACCCACCTCTGACATTTCAAAGTTATAGGTATATTAAATACTTAATTATCGATAGCTTTAACCGTGAAGGATAACATCGTTGGGAATATGAGAGTTCTAATGTTCTCGAAGATATGTGATGTCTGCCAACCCGCACTAGTTCAGCGTGGTAGACTAAAATCGATCGGAATCGGATCACGTATATGGTATAACCCTTCTTATATTAAGCAGAAGTCCGTGCCCAGCAGTGGGACAGTTTATATAAAGAGCTGATATTATTACGTAGGACCTAAAATAATAGTTAGCGAAATGTGGATGAGACCTCTGTCTATTTCTGTCGGTCTGTCTGTCTGTTACCTATTCACGGCTAAACCACTCAACCGATATGGATGAAATTTAATACAGAGGTAGTTTAAAACCAGGGAAACGACAAAGGCTATTTTTGTTTGATGTAGGTACCAAGCGGGCAGAGCCGCGCGCAAAAACTAGAAAAATATATCCTTAAATATTGTTCCAAACAAATTCATGATATTTTTACAAAACGCAAGGACACGCATAATATACGGGTTTGCTATTAGGATAAAATACAAGTTACGATGCAATCACTCTCCATGCTGTGGGTAAAAGTTGCACACCTTGTAACCTTCTTCCCATTCAATATTGTACTCTGTGAAAAAGTGTTGCACGCTTTATTATCTGTCCTGCTGCGAACTATACCAGCTATGAATAATTATTATTAACAACTTACAATAGGTCATAGCTAATACATATATGTTTAATTATAATAATACAAATTGAAAAGGTACATTACCCAAAATTTGAAATACTAATAACTTTAAAATCCAGCCAAAAATAAATTTGAACTTTTGAAATCTCATAGAAGAAATAATTGTCTTGATATTTAAATGCAGGCGTGCAGCAACAGCAATAAAGAGGTCCTATAACACTATTGGCCTCGCAGAAAGAGTGAGGGCACTTCTTGTAATGAAAATGAAAATATTAATTGCTCCTATATTATAGACAAATTGTTTCTTTTAAATGCTTTTCGCTGTTACGTATAAAAAACGTGCACTTTTCTGTCTATCCTTAAACTATACTAATATTATAAACCTGAAGAATTTGTTTGTTTATTTGGTTGAACGCGCTAATCTCAGGAACTACTGGTTCGAATTGTTTAATTCTTTTAGTGTTAGATGTCTATTTATCGAGAAAAGCTATAGGCTATATAACATCACGCTACGACCAACAGGGGCGGCGTAGTAAACATAAACGCGGGTGAAACCGCAGTCATAGCTAGTCAATATTTAATAGCGAATTTACTAAGTTACTGAAGCTAAATTTAGGTAAGTTGCTAAGTTCAGAAAATAAAGATACTTGCAAGGAACTGAACTCACGGCCGGCCCTTTCAAATCGTCACCCTATTAACAGCATAATTATATGTTCACATATACAAAGTTAGGTAATGATTTAAGTGGTGATAAGTGTGGGTTCAATTTCCAGCCGTTGCAACTACTGCTAACAAAGTGCTCAACTTATCTAGAGGGGATTTGGATGAATCAATCAACGAATAAAAGTAGCAGCCTAATTAAAATTAATTGTTTCCTTAATGAGAGCGATCGGTTGATTGAACCTCGTGATACTGGTCTCGTCAACTTTGGAACATATGTAGATCTTACTTACATAATTACGAGATCTTGTTTAATCAATCTATTTTATGCAAAAACAGATTTCTAAAAATTGTATTTATTTCCACACTTTATGTCCGCTAACATAGAAAACAGCTCGTCTATCTTAAAGTAGTTGTTCCGGTGGTTTCACTCACGATTATGATTACTGCTCTGCTCTTGTGGAACGTAGCGTGATGTTACATAGCTTATGTTACTTCTAGATAAAGCAGCTTTGTAATAATTATTTAAATCGGTGCAAAAGTTCCAGAGTTTATCGATTACAAACAAACAAAACTATTTAAAAAACTGTTGTTTAAGCTTGGGTTTGTTACTCGTGATCTCCAAATTGTTAATATATGTATATCATAGTTGCTATATTATGCCAAATATTATGTTACGCTAACAATACTCGCGTGATGGCGTTATTTTTTTTATTTTTGCCACGTAGATGCGGATCGTTACCCCTGTGTCTTTAGAGCAAGCTTTGGATGCCGACTCGCCCAGGAAGTAATACTTTCTCGTAGGAAACCGGCGTAAAAATAGGGGCAGGGAGATCTTGCCCATTATTATCATTTTATCCCATTCCTAAGGCTGGTAACATGCCTATGATATTGCTAGGTATTGCAAGCGACCATAAGCTACTGCATTCGCTTACCATCTGTAGGCCGTATGTTTGATTGCCGACATGGTAATATTAAAAAGATTGAGAATTCAGACTGCCTTCTTGATCCCACGGTATTGAGTATCCGTTTGACAATGCGAGTACTCGGGTCGGACAGTGCCATTAGTTTTTTTATTAGAAGTTTGTGAGTGGCAGCATGAAGTGTGAGATCGTGGTAGTAGGTAAAAAGCTTACCTTATTTTATGAAGCGAAGTGTACGTCACATTTGAAGTATTCGCTGGTGCGTTCTATGGTGAGCTCCCAGGTAGAGAGTGTGAGGAGAGTGTTACTGGGTTTTTGTCAGAAAAATGTCTATGTCAGCACGGAGTGTGGAATCGTGGTGGTAGGTAAAAGACTCCCCTTTTAATACGTGGCAAAATTTAAGTGCGAGACAAATGTATCCGCCTCTGCGGCCATTCGTAAGCTCCTGGTTAGGGCAGTGTTACTGTGGTTTTCTCAGGCTATTGGAAGTGCAGCACGAAGTGTAAAATTGGGGTTGTAGGTAAAAGACTTGCCCTCTATTACGTGGCGAAATGTAAGTGCGAGACAAAAGTATCCGCCACTGCAGCCAATCGTAAGATCTCTGCTTGACCGGTGTTATTGAGTTTTTGACAGAAAATCATCACTTGCAGCTCGGAGTGAAGAATCCTGGTAGTAGGTAAATGGCTTGCCCTCTATTGTTGCGAAATTACGTGGTAATATACCACTGCATACTCCCACGGATATGTACCTATATACATATATTCACATACGTAAGCCTATGTATGTAATTTAACACATAAGTTTATGCTGCAAAAACCTTAATGACATCAGCAAAACCGGACTTGACAGTTTTGTACTAATTCTTAGATTGATGTCCCTTTCACGCAAGTGCGTGAGATGCGTTCGTCTCGCTCACATGGTCGCGGTAAAGTTTACCGTTAGTGAATTCTCGTTATTTTGTTGTTAGTGTGTAACAGCTGTTTTCATTCACTTATAAATGTTGCGCTTACCGTTTATTAGTAAGGTGTCAATAGTAATAGTTCTGTATTAAAAGCCCGGTTAGTATATCAAGAAACCTGTCATTTTACCTACGGACAGCTAATTTATGACACATATTCTTTGAAAAATATGTCATAATTAAACTGTCCGTTGTTAAAACGACTCCTTGTTTTGATATAGGAACCAGGCATAAGCCTTTAGTGTAGTAGATTCCTTGGCGATATTATTCGTACTTAAAAATTCTTCAGCAATTAAAAAAGTATACCTAAGGCCAGGTTTCTATATTTTAGAAACGATTCGTTTTAGCGACAGTTAAATAGTGACATATTTGCATAGAATATCTGTCAAGAATTAACTGTCCGTAGGTAAAACGACTCTTTTCTTGATATAGGAATATGTTCTAACGGCCGTTTCCAATAATCAACCTAAGTTTACGGATAGATCACTATCCTCTGTTACCAGTAAGATATTATCTATCCATAGTCTACATTTCAAAATTAAGAATAAGTGCTATCTATCCCTAGCCAACAAGAGATAGCTTTGTCCTCTCATATATCCGGACCTCTTCAAACGTTTCGTTCTTTGCTACTACGTAATTCTTATTACGCTCAATATATTTCAATTCAATGATGTTATTTTTAAATATGCGTATTTCGAAATGTTTATTAGTGTAAATATTAGTTTAGAACAAAAAATTAAAACATAAGTTTTTTCACGAACTATTACTTGCTTTCAATCAAAATCAATCATGAAACAAAACGTTTTGTAGCTGAACTGACATTTGGTTCAGGAAATAGGACGCTTAGACGCTCCCAGAACATTTATACACAGAGAGACCCTACACTTTGTTTGTTTGTATTTTGAATTAAGTGCGAGTTTTTACCAAAAAAAATATAAAATAATTTCTGTAAGTACTTATATATTAAATAATTTTAATATATTAGTGTAATGCATTTAAGTTTTCATAGATATTTAATTTACAGTTAACGAAAGCGGCACCCATGTTAAAAGATGAGGCTATGCTTCTCGTACCACTTGTGGTGGCAAATAGTATAATTAACAACAAAGCTACAAATGCCGCCAGTAACAAAATTAAAGATGAAGCATGGCATATTTTGACAAGGGATTTTAATTCTTTCATTGCAAGTTTCACGCGTACTCCAGCGCAGCTTCGCTTAAAATAGGAGAACTTGAAGAAGGCAGCTCGCAAACGCTGTGCAAGCATGAGAACTAGCCGTAATACTGTTAGTTGGTGATTATAATTGAATAGCCACGTTTGTAATTTACTGTTGCACGTCAAATGGTATGTACGGACGCTTTTATACTTCGACCACGATAAACGCGAACGTGGATATCTAAAGCTTGCCGTTACCGTGCTCGCAATATAAGTCTCTTGATACAATCCTACACATTTTGTCCTCCTACTGTATCATATGTAATCTGTATGTGTGCAAACTTGTAGTCATTTAATTTTGTCTTATAATTCACACGTGGCTTATATGCCTTGTTTAACGGTATATTAGAAGTATCACGGTCACTGTCTTCATTACAATCTATTATCATTTGAAATAATTCCATATCACTGTCAGCGCTACTATAATATTCCATTATTACTTATACAAAGACTATTTAATATTAGTAAAATAAATTTTCAAACGGCTATCCGCATTCGTAATCGCTCCAAGTTGACGTATAAACAAATGATGTTACCAGAGTTAGCTCCGCCTACCGGAGCGCATCGCAGCGCCGTGAGTTGATCGCGGCAGTCGGATTGGTTGTCCTCTCGCTCCTGGCCGTAGTTCAGTCTATGGTCCGGAGTGAGAGGTCGTGGAACGCCGTCGCCTCCTTTTGTGAGGAAGTCATTTCCATCAAGGAGGCGGCGGCGCGGGAGAGGGAGCGTTTAAACCCTCTCCCCAACCGCAGAACCGGGCGCCGGAGGGCGCGAGATGACCTCCAGCCACCCTGAGGATTGACCTGGGGGTGGCGGGCTTTGTGGGCCTGCCCGCCATCCGTTCAGCACCAGGTGCGAGAGGTGGCGTGCGTGTTCCCACGCGCGCCTCTGTGTCGAGTCCGTCTCCCTTCTAGGGGGGACAGTAGGGATAAATTGTGAGAAGTGCCTTTGGGTAGGTCTGTTCGTGTAGTGGCCTGCCGTTTCATACGGCGGGCCGAAACCTCGGCGAGATCGCGACCGCATGTGCAAGTGATTCGCACGGCCCCGTCGATAGTGGTTTTGTAGAGGAACTCCGTGGTAGGTTTAGTCGGTATTCCGGGAGGTACATTATCTTCTTAACATCTTTCTGTTACCCCGGCGAGTCCGACATAACCCCTCCGCCCGATCCCGCGGAGGGGTATGCTTCAAGCATTCCCACACATAAAGAGTAACATAAAAACTTTTATTGAAATGCAAGTAAGACTGATTTATATGAGCGCTCCTATCTCTAGTAACCTATCCGTCCTCCGGACGATAGATAGACAACTTCGGTAGGAAATGCTATCCGACAGTAAGTTATTGAAAACCAAGTAACGGCAAAAGGATAGATTTGTTTATCTCTAGTAGCTTGTATTACATATAGATAGGTTATTGGATATGGCCGTAAGAAAACTAACCGCTCGTTTGTTCCCACGTTCATATATGATCTTATACAGCCTATATCCTTCCTCAAGAATTGGGCTATCAAACGCAACAATATTTTTTTGGTGGTTTTGGTCCCAGTTCCTAGGTAAATCAAACAACGTGTCGTTATACGTACGGATAGATAATTATTGACGCTAATTCTATGAATAATATGTCAAAATCAAACTGGCCGCTAAAACGTCTCGTTTCTTAAATAACGAAAAAGGGCCTCATCCTATTATTAATTCTTGAAGAATTTCCAGGTACAAATGAGCTCACCAAGGAAATTTCTACACTACCCCGGGTCTAAGAAGGCTGTCCTCTTCATTGCTCCCACGTGTATTACTACTGCTCCGCTCCCATAGCTCGTAGCGTGATGACATAGTCGATAACCTTTCTAAAGAATTGGGCTATCGAATGCAACAATATTTTTACAAATCCAATTGGTTGTTTCAGAGATAATTGCGTTTAAACAATAAACAAACAATCTCTTCAGCTTTACTATAATAGTATAGGAATTGCTGTTTGTTAGTAATTTTAATAGTAATCATGTTGACAGCACACACAGTGCCAGGCTTCCTTAGTCTTGTATATACATAGTACAGCATTTAGCAGCCAATGGATCCCATTTGGCAAAATTGGTTTATTTTATTTTTCTCTAATGTTTCTTTTGTGCTTTCTTTTTTATTTCTCTCTCTTTTTTCTCATTCATTTTTGTCAACCTTTTTGTCTCTGAAAAGGTGGGCAAATGCGTACCTATTCCTTAGAAGTTCAGCTCTTTGCACGGCTGGGTACAGTACGACAACGACCAAACGGTGTCGTCAATTAAGGTAGCACATAGGGGCGAGTTTATCAAGCTGTCAGCCTGGAGTTTGCTAACCTGTCATACGTCGCACACCCAGCAGGATTCTTTCTTTTTTTTTAAAGGATTTCTATTCAACTCTGTGCCGTGACGATATTACAAACATTGAAAATATAAACCCCAACACGGACACACAATAAACAAAAAATTGTGTAATTCATAAATCGTCGGCACAACGATTTATTTTTTTGTTTTGTTTGGGGATTGAACCCAAATCACGCGCAATGCCAGAGGTGAGGCAACCGCTTAAACCACTACGCCATTCAGGATACATCATTATCTAGTGTGGTCGCGACCTGTTAATCAAGCTGTTAACTGGGATACTCCTCACTCGCCCTTCCCGCACCAATTATTTTTCTACAATCGTTAGCAGACTATATAAATTAATTTTAACTAGACTAGTTTGTTTTAACGTCCCACATTAATAAATACTTGTTGATACAACTACTGCCATCTATATATTTACATAGGCAACATCTCGGTGTTAACATATCTGTGATATTGACGCTAATGCCATCTACACGCAAGGATAAATTGTTTTTCATTCATTACAAATAATTTTCACGGTCGTCAACAGATGTTTTTGTTACCGTGACTACACGAATAGCGCATTATATTATGTAGTCGCCTCGACACTGTCAATGCGTTTAGTGTTACGGGTTCAATCTCCACACGGTATAAAAACTAATAAAACGGGCAAAATTTCAAGTCTGGGTTTTCTTCGTGTCCGTTTTTTAAATGTTACTAAAGTAAGGATTATCTTGAATGCGCAAGTTGACTTTCTTAACAAAGTATATTATTTTCTTAAGAAATCGCTCACACTACCGTCTATTTTCATCCAAAATTCGATGATCTGTTCACGGGTGAGTGATCTGTGGAAAGATCATCCAAATATCTTTACAAACTTTCACATGTAAAACTTTAGTACCCTCCCACAGCAAATCGCCGTTAGAGTAGAAACACTGTTACGGTGTTTCGTATTCCTGTATCGCGGGCAGAACATCTAAGCAACAGGCGTGAAGAACACCTAGGCCCGGACATCCATGTGTAGATCACACAAATTTTGGTCCTTCTTGGGAATCGAACCCACAACAGTCAGCGTAATGGCAGTAGCGAGGTGACTCCTTAAACCACTAAAACATTCATTCAGTCTTTCATAACAACTTTTGGATCGATTTTCGTCAAGAAATAATAAGAAAGCAAAATATGGCTCCATGGTATAACTCTATGTTCAATGATAAAAACCATTAATTACTAAGGAAGTTTGACCTTTGCTTGACCCGGTTATGGACAATTATTTATTTATTGAATTAGTCAATAACAGCAGTTTTTAACGTTTTACCATAAACGATCGTTGCTATGTTATAAAATTTATAAAGAAACTAGCTGACCCGCGCAACTTCGTCTGCGTCACATAAGAGGATTTACCCCGTTTTGCAACATTTTTCTTTAATGCCCCGCTCCTATTGGTCGTAGCGTATTGATATATAGCTTTTAGCCTTCCTCGATAAATGGGCTATCCAACACCAACAATTTTTCAATTCCAACTAGTTGTTACTTAGATTAGCGCGTTCAACCAAACAAACTCTTCAGCTTCTTACCATGTTTTTTTTTCACCATAATAATAAAATAAACATTTTCGAAGATTAGATAGAATGTTTTCTTTGAAAAAAGACTTTCTAGTTGTTTATTATATATCTAATTAGGAACATAGGTATGCCGCGACCGCCTCCTTGACTGTCATAAGTCATAACGCTCCCCATTTGCCTTTGGACCCGCTACTGTCTCTCCCGAAAAGCTCCAGCGCCCACTAGGGGGCGGACGGGAACTCATGCTATACTTGAATAAGAATATAACAAGTCACTGTTTAGACTGTGGCCTAAATCAATGGGTTTTGGCCACATTAAAAAAATTGTTTATAGTGTTCTGTGCGAACGAAACCCTATTACTAAGCCTACGTCATCTATAATATTGTCTTCTATTTACGCGAATAGTATTCATTGAAATTAAACTGCTATATACGGATTTTATCGCGTTGTTTATTTGACACTTTATTACAAAATTTTGAAAATTGTTACACTACTACTACTATTAAACTTTACTAATTTTTAAGCTAAGTAATTAAATTATTATTAAACTATTTCGATTTAATTTATTTTTACACTTTCCCCGACGTTTCGGTTGCTTTTCAGCAGCCATGGTCACGGGGAGACTAAGATGGCAGTTGTCTCAATGTTCCAGTGTAGTTATTTCAAAGTACCCGAACATAATTTAATAATTGGTGTTTCTATTTACGCAGAATGAGCTCAAAGTATCATCTATAAAGTAAGTAAGTAAAGTATATCTACGTCATCTGTCGGTCTGCCTGACCTGTCAATTGTAGGAAAGCCAGACTTAAAAAAACCTTATTGTGTCTGGACGCCGGTGTGCCTGGTGGCTTTAAAGAGTAGGCTTGGTTAAAGAGTTAAGAGGAAACACAAGGGCCGTTTTTCCATACAAACGTAGTCCCCTGTTTCCTCCGTGGATAATGCCAGTAGAGTAATAATTTTTTATCCAAATTAATGATTGCCTTTATTGGCATATCCCAATGTTTTCCTTCATTTCATAAATTAATTATTAAAAGAGACGTGACGAAAACCCCAAACATTGGCCAAATTTTACGCTGTATTCAAACATCCAAAAAAACATATTTGACTAGATTTTATAAAATAAGGAAAACAGGGTAACACGGCCAAAGCCTTTTTTTAATTTTTATGAAAAAAGTAGTTAAATCGATCAAGTTTTGAAGAACGAATCAGGGGACCACAAAACTTTTGATTTTGTGTAGTTTTAATAGGTATTTCGGTCCAAGCTGCAGTTGTCTCTGTCGCGCTCTGCGGGCACTGCGCGACAGCAATAGATTTTACAAATACCTATTTTGCAATTCTCTTGCCCGTAGTGTTTCCTCTTAATGTTTTGAAACTTAACAGTCCACTCATTTTTTCACAAGGTATGCGTATTGGTTTATTTGGTCGCATCGCCTTTGTTACTGCACCGTGTGTTATCGGATTGATTCCTATACGGGTCAAAAAATTATGTGGTCCACATATTGTACCTGAAATAAACAAACAAGAATCAATTTGCCGGTAGCCACCTTGATTCTTCCACTAATCACACTACACATCACTCATGCACTCACACCTACACACTTACACACACACACGCTCATGGACACACACACACATAAATAAATTGCTCTCCACTTTATAGTAAAAACATAATATTTGTTAATTTTTAAACCTAGAAATTTAAATATAAGTATTATAACACATATAGCATCTAACTAATGACAATAAAGAAAAAACTAAGCACTTAAAATGTGACACGCACGCAACCTGCAACTTGATGGGCCTGGTGACCAGTAGCACAGATATTATATATCTATTTCTAGCACCAGTCCTTCACAAATTGCATAATAAGTAACCATCTTGTCATAGATCTATCTAGTTTTTAAGATGCCTGCTGTGAAGGAAAATAAAGACCTTTTTTATTTTATTTTATTGTTGTTCGTATAGCGCAAAGTCTGAAGAATCACAAAAAGCAATAAATTTAAGCTTAGTCTTTAGTGTTTCTGCTATAAATACCGATATTTTAGCAAAAAAACTGTATAACGAAATTAGCGCTATCTACCGAATATAGTCAGAATTAATATGACAATCACTTTTCGAATTTTGATTGACATATAATGTCCTTCTTTTTTAAAACGTTTTCTTTTAATGCGATAGGGTGCGCTTAATTATTTGTATAATCAAATGGACAGATGCGTAATTTTAGTCTTGTAATTTGTAAATCATTATTTTTTGTTACGTCGATGGCAAACCATTTGGGCATATAACGAAATTGTATGCAGTTTCAAAGTTTTATTGCTAGAGGTCTAAAAAATCTGGTGTATGTTTTATCTTGATAAGCCGCCTAGAACTCGAGTATTAAAATATTAATAATAAGATCTTTTTTAAGCCGTGACAACAAATGATAGTTAGATATTGTCGTTCTAGATGTGACCCATTTTTTTGTAAAATGAGATTTTTATGCAGAAAGATCCAAAAATGTATTTCCGGTGTAACCTTGTAAATGCCTCCTGCATTATAATTAATTTTATTATCAGTTCAAATTTGTAAAAAAATAATTGATATCTAATATACTTTTTTAACAAAGCACTTTTTGTCACTCCTGGAAAGTTGCTTAGGTTGCATATACAAGGGGTCATATTTAAAACGACGATATATTTTATGAATGTAGATCAGCTTTTTCTCACGTGCTAAAAAAAGATAACTATAGGATCTACTAATTCCAAATCCCACGCCTAAAAAGCCGCGGGCAAAAGCTAGTTAAAATAAAGTTGGTTCAGTGATTATCCTGTTGTAAAGCCCTAAAGCTACCTATATGTTGTCTCGTTCCAACGCGGTGACGTCACCCCACATAGTTCCATATTTAAACGTTGAGTCAGAGCTACCTTTGTCTCGCCATTTTACCTGTTCTAACAAAAGAACGAATACGATGTGTCATTCGGTCATTCGTTCGGTAACTGCCTATGAGGAAAGTCGTATGCCTTTGTAATAATAACTAATGGTGAAGTTACTAAGTAGCCCAATGGCTTAGGCACCGTACTTGCGATATAGAGGTCGTAGGTTCAATTCCTACTCATTGAAATACTAAAGTGACGCAGTCGAAACAAGCATTTAATAAGAATCTAAGTAAAAAATAATTCCTTGTTGCATTACAAATTGGTAAGTAGTTATATTTTAAAAACCTTACTCTTTTGTGCCTTAGGGTCATAGCGTGGTAATAAGTAGACTATAATCATTATCATAAACATTATATCCAGCGCTTCTTTTTTCTAACTGAATGGGTAGTTCCTGAGATTCATGTATTCAAAGACTAGGTTTTTTTATGGTTACTGCTCACCTCCTTAAGGTTGTAGCGTGATCCTTACTTACGACCACCCCTACCACTAACAAGTAAAATTTATTCGAAAGATAAATTGCATGCTGTTTCACTCATGTTAGGTTAAAAAAGAGAGATGGCGAGACTTTTATCTTATAGATAAATGCTATCTGGAGGTGGTAGTACAAGCCCTTAATATCATAAATTGGAAAGTAACTCTGTCTGTCTATTACCTTTTCACGGCTACAACACGCAATTTTGAAAAAACGCATGAAAATTTGGATGAAATTTGGTACAAAGAAAGTTTAAAACCTGGGGAAGGACATAGGCTGCTTTTCATTGATGTAGGTACCACGCGGGCTGAGCCGCGCGCAGAAGCTAGTATTATAGCTTAAGAGAACTAGAGCCTCGCTGATTTCAGCATGAATGGGTCGGCTCGACCGGGGAAGGACTACCCTCTCACAGAATATCGACGTGAAATAGCAGTATTCCTACTGTTGTTTCGTTAGGTGAGTGAGAGTGCCGGAGGCCCAGTCACCCTCTTACCCACTTTCTGCTCCTTCTCCTTCCCACTTCCTTTCCTAAAGGATCGGCAACGCGCAAGTGAGGCCTCTGGTGTTGCAGACGTCCATAGGCTTCGGTGACCACTTGCCATCAGGTGCGTATGTTTATTTGCCAGCTTAGTCGTATAAAAAAAGAGAGATATATATATATATATATATATATATTTCTCAGAAACGGGACACATGACGTATTATTTGTCTTATCAGCCCAGTCATTCCTGAGATAGTGCTTTCAAAATTACAAATTTATGGTAAGTGCTCGTCACCTTCAGACCGTAGCGTGATGTTACTTATAAATTTTCGTCATAAACGTATGTAACGTATTATTTTAATCGGCCTGGCTTTTTATACTATTATTACATAGTATAGCGCTTAAATTTGTTGTTTGTATGAGATAATCTCTCAAACCTACAAAACAGATCCAATAAATGATTTCACCAATAGAAAGTTAAACTATCCCTAAATATCATAGGTTACGTACTTATAAGACATACCAACCGAAGCCGCGGGCACGTACTAGTGCGTTATGGAGGCACGTAATACAAAAATATCGATTACTAATAACCCGCACATGACCTGTACGAACATGTTATTGACAGTTTAACATTGGCCCAGTTAGAATAATACATCTTGAGACGTTAACCTGTCTTATTATTGTTTAATATACTTAACTTACTAGCTTTTCTCAACGGCTTTGCTCGCTCGGAAACAGTACTTTTTTTCGTGGATCAAAGTTACCCCATGTTATTTTATTTACCTCTGACTTGACTGTGAAATTTTATGAAGATCGATCGAGTAATTAAGGTGTCAAAGCGTAACTAACTTACATTGGCATTTTGATATTAGTTAGGATTATCTTTATAGATTTACTCCTATCTATTCCAAAGAGTGGTAGAGGTCTATTTTAGCCACATTTCTTTATAGGCCACATCATACTGTCAGACTCCGTGTTATAACAGATAATTTACGACAATATGTTATCATCATGGATAACCCATTAATTCACAGCAATAAGAGGATACTCTCAAAGAGGGTAGGCAGAGGTGAATTTCTGTTAGGAGCTGGAGCTATGTTTTTAGGTCATACGATAGGACAGCTTGTAGCCGCCTGGCGACCATATTTTAAGACTCCATGCTGTTGCAGCCGATTTTAGAGTACAAAAATTTAATAACACATCCGAACCGAAAATAGAACATGAGATCTTACGATCGGTAACGAGAACCATCGGATCAGCGAGGCAGTTTAATTTGTTCATCGGTATCGGCGTATGGACGCCGTAGTTCAGATACAATACTTTTACTCGTCTCGATATGGTTAAGCTGACAGGTTAATGTATAAAAGCTTTTTATTATATGCACCTCAAGGAACATATATTATATGTATGTGCCCTCAACTGCTTGCAGCAGTGGTCGAGGCATGTCAGACCCAAAGATTAAAATCATAGACTACTTCTACTTTTTAAAATAGTTACTTTCTGTATATTTAGCTGACATCTGACATATTGCCAACATACATCCGAATAATAAATATAGAAGTAATGAAAATTGTACATTATCTTCTCTATCATGTACTTAAATATAATGTGTGAGCTCACTGTTCCTAGAAGGGTAGGAGGCATACCGTCTTCAACCATAATGGTCAAGTAGGTTGCAAATAGCCATTACTTATCCTCAAGTCATAATCCACTACCACCCCAATGTAGGCCATCAGTCATGTCCACAATTTCTTCAAATCATTTAGAAAAAAAAAAGTGGAAGAGAAATAAAACGAACCCAGCGAAAGTCATAGACAATTAGAGAAAGCAAACCGATGTCGTACTCCATTACGTTTCTGACCAATTACGGGTCATAGAAGGTAGTTTGTTAACCAATCACGTGCGTTGAAAGTGAGTAGTGCAAGTAGCGCCAAATTCGGCGCGAGGCAATTGGACGGCGCGTTTCAAATTTTAATTTCTATTCCTTATTTGCTTTTTTAACGATTAATTGTGGGAACGTATTGTTCTTTTTTATCCGTTCATTAAGCCGTCTGTATGGAGGGTAAAGGTAAGGAGAGTCATCTCGTATGGTAGAAAATTTAAAAACGTGTCCGTCTGTGAGTTATAAATAACAGTTCAAAAACCTTCCAAAATGGCGCTGGTGTAGACAAAGGGTATGGTATGAATGTAGCAATTGTAAACGAATTGAAGTATGCCGAGTTAAAAAAATTAATATTATTGTCGACTAAAGTAGTTGCTTATTGAAAATTTCAACTACTTGCGTAGTACAAAATAATGTAGTAAATATAACCTTAAAGAATTATTATGAGAAAACGTGTAGCTAAAGTGATTTTATTTCGTGAACTGTGAATGGTACGTTTATTGATTTTTATCATTTAATTTTATGAAAACGTTTTTCTTTTTCCTTGTTTATTTCTCAATCCTACGCTAATAATATTTGGCGCTTCCTTTAAAATTTATCCTGATGCTAATGTGGCGCCACCCTAATTTAATGCATTTTGACGGACACTTTTTCATGTACACAGATGATTCTCCTTACCTCTACCCTCCATAGCCGTCTGTTTTAAGATTTGTTTATATATTTTTTATATTCTAACCTTATTTAAATCGTTTTTTAATTTAATGATATTTTATAGACTTTTAAGAAGCTTATTGCACGGCGTTATATATTTTTCAATGTGCCACACATTAGCTACACTAGTCAGCTTTAAACAAAAGTTGGTTGTTAAAAACCTTGTCTTGTGTCCCTACCGATTGAAACGGTCCTCAGCATATATCTTGCCATATCTCAAGAATGCGGTATACATATGGTAGCACCATCCATACCATAGCATACCATTATCAAAGACCCGCGTCATTACATCCCCACATCCCGGGCATAGGTGTACTTCAGCCACATTTCGAGAGCTATGTTCTAAAATGCTATATGATAAACGACCCTATTGCCTTTGTCTACCAGGCCTATTTCCTGACTCCATACTTACAGCTTCTGTGAAATTCCTAACAAGCAAACCCAGTACCACATTCCTTGTCTTTATCAGAACAAAATACCACTGGATTATAGGATCCAGGGGATTTTTGGTGTACTTATTAAAGACTTGGCAGTGACCCCTCATTCACATGGTTAACAGTAGTGATATCCTTCGCGTTGAAAGCGTGCAAAGGCTACAGAAACAGCAAGTGATCAAGCATATGGCCTTTCTATGGCTTTTAACGCATGTTCTCGTTCAAGAATCCATTTCTCGATATATGTGTCCCTTAAAATTCACAAATCTATCCAAAATTCGGTTTGGAGGGCCTTACAACATAGCGAAATACTATACTTACGCGAAAACCTGATACAGCAAGCTTCTACTTAATCGTACACTAAACTGTACCAGGAAATCAATTCATGCAATAGGAATTATGGACGCACTATTATATAAAAAAATAAATAGCTATTAATTATCTGTATCTGTCATTAACGTCAAATTAGTTCCACTATTGGCCGCTGTGTCGCTAGTAGCACCATAGCTATACGTGTATAATAATATTCTTCGCAAATCAATAACAATCGACAACACATATTGCATAACCAATAAAACCAGTTACTAAACGTTTATTGAATAATATCTTATGTAAATTTTAATGTTATTATCGTTACTGAGAGAATAACAGCTGGGGGAACTTTTAATTGTTTTTTGTAAACAGATATCACTATTTATTATAAAACAAAGTCCCCCGCCGCGTCTATATGTCTGTTCGCGATAAACTCAAAAACTACTTAACGGATCTTCGTGCAGTTTGCAATAATAGACAGAGTGATTCATGAGGAAGGTTCAGGTGTATAATTTGTTAAGATTTTGTACTACCTGTACGAAGCCGAGGCAGATCGCTAGTTTTAATACCATCTTATTTATAATCAGAATTATCTTTGTTATTTGTTTTGATGTCGTTAGATTATTCATACATATACATTCATATATTTATAGTGAATTATTGATGTTGTGTGTTATCTTATAATTGGAATCTAACTGACGTACTCACAAAACAGAGATTTATTCTGTTCTGTGGACGTACTCGTATAACAAGCAGGCTACACAGATATTATAATTATGTACATATCATAAAGAGAAGGGGTTCTTAAAAATCGTTCTCGTCTTTGGTGGTGGTTCTAATTGGTCTATAAAATAATTGAAGGTGAAATGAGGTCTAATTTTTATAATGTAGAAATACTTTATTCGATTTCCGCCGTGGTATCATCCATGTTAAACTTTATTGCTCCGCTCCCGCGGCTCAAAAGTGAGCCTATGTTACTTCTAAATTATAATAAATAAAAACAGTAGCTTTTACCGGCGAAAGAATAAAAAAAAACGAAATTATATAAATATAATAATAATATTCTATGACATACACACAACACCATCTAGCCCAAACTAAGCAGAGCTTGTACTATGGGTACTAGACAATGGATAAACATACATATATACTTTTTTTTGGTAATAATTACATATATTCATATTATACATAGAAACACCCAGACCAAGACAAACATCCATGTTCATGCACACATGTTTCATGTTTGACTTGTGTGGGAATCGAACCCGCGACCTCAGGCGTGGCAGTCGGTTACACTAACCAGTACGCCATCAAGGCGTGGCGTATATATATTTTGGTTTTATTATTTAGATATTATTTATTTTCAATAAACAATTACATAATTAAATAATTAACTGATCAAATAATTATGTAAGTAGTTTATTTAATTAATTACAAACAAAAATGCAAATGCATAAATCATTTATTTTTATAATATTAGTGTAGAATTGTAGATCAAAGTAGAACGCTGTAAAAAAAGTTCTTTAATAAATAATAATTCTACTCATATGGCGCAACAACAAGAAATAAACAATTAGAATTAATAAAATTCGCGTTATCTAAAAGTTACGTTTACGTAAACATCCGAGGTAATAACAGATAGCTTTGTTTATTTAAATAATACCCAATATCTAAAAATAAACTTTCCGTGTTGTGTTGTTCATGTGTGTGAATCCCCAAATATACATCTCAAAGATAATGGGCAAACAAGATAATAATAAACTATTTATGTTAATTTACGTTATGTTATATGACGTAACATCCTACTGATTTTACAAATGAGAAAGCTTGTAAATATGGATGTACATACATACATACATAGATTCACGCCTGTTTCTCAGAGGGGTAAGCAGAGAATACGGATTTCCATATGCTACGTTTGGATGTTCGATTTTTAAACTCGCGTAAACCGTTTAGCGAATTCGGTAGAATATTTGGCTAGGAGCCTGTACGCCCCTTGACTTTCGCCCCTTTCATAGATCTATTCTTGGGTGGATTTTAAGAAGAAACCTAACAAATACCTACTAAGGAGCGAATCTTGAGGGGCGAACGAGCTCGTAACTAAAGATTTTCTTTTTTTAAGAGACAGTTCTCAAGCTAGGTATCATTCCTTCGTCGCGAGCGAATTTACAATCATTTAAACAGCGGAAACAAAAACACCCAGATTCGGAACAACCATTTGAGGTTCACAAAAATTTATGTCCCGTGTGGGGATCGTACTCATTGAACCCACAACACTCGGCGCAGTGGCGAGGCGACCACTTTAACTACTACACCATCAAAGCAGTCAACAAACTTGGACATAAGGTTTCCTTTCCAAATACACTTTTGAATGTTTAGTGATTAGTAAAAGAGCTTCGAGGGTTATCGAGGTTTTAGTCAGAGGCGTAGAAAACCCATATTATGCCAGCTATATTTAGGTCCTATATTATACGTAATCAGCCTATTGTTCTGTATTTATTAGTTATATTAAAAATATGTCACTGAAAAACCCAATAACATTGTCCCCGACTTGAAACCTCAACCCATGATTTGAAGTTAAATCCAATTATATATATGTATATTATAACTAGGTATGCCCGCGGTTTCACCCGCGTTTATGATTACTGCGCCGCCCCCATGGGTCATAACGTGATGTTATATAGCCTATAGCCTTCCTCGATAAATGAGCGATCCAACACTAAAACAATTTTTCAATTGGGACCAGTAGTTCCTGAGATTAGCGCGTTCAACCAAACAAACAAACTTTTCAGCTTTATAATATTAGTATAGATTATGTTCAATAATAACCTTAACTAATATTTTAATAATTTATGTAAGTGCGTTTGTTTGTTATGCTTTAACGCCTTAACTACTCGACCGATCATTATGAAATTTTGCATACACGTCGTCAGGGGAACAGAAAAGGAGATGGGAAATTTGGCGGCCTCGAAGGCGTAGTGGTTAGTGTAACCGACCGCCACGCCTTAGGTCGCAGGTTCGATTCCCGCACAAGTCAAATATTTGTGTGCATGAACGGATGTTTGTCTTGGTCTGGGTGTTTCTATGTATAATATGTATGTATTGATAAAGAAAAATATACTTACGTATGTTTATCCATTGTCTAGTACCCATAATACAAGCTCTGCTTAGTTTGGGCTAGATGATGTTGTGTGTATGTGATAGACTATAGAATATTAATTAAAACTTTTTATTCAGAAAAGAAGCACTGTTCTCAAACGAGACTGCGGGCAAAAAAATTTAAATAATAGAGCTGAAGACATTGTTTATTTGTACGTGCTAATCTCTGAAACTACGAGTTCTATTAGAAAATATGTTTCTGCATTAGGTAGTATGTTTAATGTATAGGACGTGTAACATTACGCTACGAGCTATGGGAGCGGAGCAGTATCTACTTATTAAACATTAATGAGGCTGTTTTTAAATTGGAGATATTCTTGACTATTAGAATTAAATATTTAAAAGATTATGAAGCCAAAACAATGTAAATTGTTGGGTCGTCTGTCTCCCATCATCTCTCAAATCTACTGAACGGATTTGATGCCGTTTCCACAGTTTAGCAGGTTGAAGTTTGAAAGCCAGGTTTTTTGGTCCGTTTAATAAAACCGGCGTTGTGCATAGTGTGATCCACACGTAATACAAATCGCAGGCGAATCGTAGTTACGACAGCCGAAGTCACAAGTGCTAGTAAATATTATTACATACGTACATACAAAGTCTTACCTTTATCCTGAGAAGCATAGGCAGCGGTGTATTAGACCCACATTACTACAAGTAATACTCAGTTTAATTAATTAATTACTTTATTATATTATTAATTTTTACACGTCTTGAAATGGACAGAACAGACGGCAGTTGGGCAGAAAAGGTTCTGGAGTGTAAGATACAGCAGGGGTAGACCCCCACAAGGCGGACCGTCGACCTGGTAATGGTCTACCGTTGCACCATTACCTAGAAATTTTGTTGATTGAACTTAGTAACGGGAAATACGCCCCATTTCCACCCATTTAGTAGAAACGAACGCCCCCCGCGTCAATACGTGTGTTTATTTTGTACGGGCTTTACCAAAAATATGGCGGATGACACCGCTTGGTACAACTGAAGATTATCTGCGCCGTGACGTATTAGGACGGCGTTATGGCGGACGCAACCAACCAATGTTTAATTTAAATTTAAAATTATATTACGACTTTATTTGATATAAAGTAGAACGATTTATCACTCGAATGTTTAATACCTTCATGGGATATCCTAACAAATATTATAAATGCGAACGTCACTTTTTTGTTTGTTACGTATTCAAGCCTTAACTACTCGACCGATCAATGAAAATTTTGCACGTTTCAGGGTTACAGATAAAGACAGGGAATTTATTCTAGAAAAAGGAATTTTTCCATGGGATAGAAATTCATTGACGAACTCTAGCGTAACGCAAGCGAAGTGGGCAAAATGTATGTGATATAGATGATTATAACCTAAATGAATTTTAGACTTTACTTGATAATTACCAATAGGTTCGCCCCCCATTATATGAGACATATAACACAGTAACTGAATAATAGCCATAGCCTATTGAGCGACAACAGACCGCCGGTGGTCAGACATAATAGGCTTTTAGAGTTCGAAAAAACTGTTACACAACAGCTTTGTCCGTCCGTCCGTCTGTCTATTATACAACTTTCAACTCAAGAACCGTAAGAGCTAGAGACTCGCGGTCAACGCCATTCGACTCAGCATAGTCGATATACCCCGAAATGACTATGACATTTGATCTCTGACCTGAAAGTCACGTGGTATCACGTGACCTTTGTATATTACTTGAACCATTTTTTAGAACTCTAAGATTTATGGCAATTCATTGCCTATACTCACTTGTTTAATAATGTCTGGCATTGCAACAATCGAAATGTACATTACTATGATAATAATATTTATTTTTCTCACAACAATATAACAAAATACATACGTATTACATTATCAGAGTCAGGCAACATTTGAATATTGCGGGAGACTGGTGCCTAAACTAAGCTCAGGCTTGTATTTCAGGACACCAGGTCTCCGCCATTTTACAAAGTGATACATTTTATTTTGTTACGTCCTTGTACACTGACAATCTAAAAGATAAATAAATAAGAGAAAAAGCAACATCATAAGAACATTAGTGGCTTTTTTACTACGAAATAAACATAGCGGACATACAATGTTTCAAATAACGGTGCCTACTTTATACGACATGCAAAACTCAAATAGAAAAGCTAGGAGATACTAATGCAGTTTAATGATATATTTCGTAAATAACTGTAGACTTTCACGTCACACCACATACCTTAGGATACATGAGTAAGCTATAGAACGCGCGAGCTCAAGATTGAAATTGTAACATAATAGGGTAGTTGCGTATGCTTGAATTTGTACGTTATTTTAAACACACGAGCAAATATCAATAAAAGCTTGTGAAAACAGGATCAAATTGGTTAAAAAAATAAGGAAGGTATTTTATTTAAAATTTCGTTATCAGAAATGATGACCAGCTTAGCGTAAGGATAAACTTAAACTTGTAAATCTATACTAATATTATAAACCTGAAGAGTTTGTTTGTTTGGTTGAACGCTCTTAACTCAGGATCTACTGGCTCGAATTAAAAAATTCTTTAAGTGTTGGATAGCCCATTTAACGAGAAAGACTATAGGCTACATTACATTACGCTACGACCTATATATACGAAAAAAATCTCTTATGTGAAGCAGACGAAGTTGCGCGGGTCAGCTAGTATTATAAGCCATAGTTATCTTACGGCACAACCTTCCCGTGGCACATTCATTAGTCAAACGGCGGAAACTTATTTGTACTCCTTATAATTATCAGCCCAAAATGTATTTATCATCCAATAGCATGTTACAGGCAAGGGTCCAAATTTAAAGTATTGTGTATCACAAAAGAATTTCAGAAAGAAATTAAATAATTACTGTTCTTGCAAAGCAAAAGCTAGCAATGTTCAGTGCAATAGCCCGCAAGCAAACTGCACGCTCTATGTTTATTTATGGACACTAAGATGGCGACCAACCCGATAAAATAACGTTATTAGTTTAACCGTTCTATGATATGGTTGAATTTATACTTATTATTGGGACTTGCCAGACTAGTTTTGTAGGTATTTAATCATGAGAGCGACGTCCTGGCATGATGGAGTCAAACACCTGATTGCATCGTGCCAGACAAAACTAAGTCAGTTAAACCCAAATTAAAAATATGCGTCGGCTTCGCTCGGGAGCAATTACCTTTCTATTCTGTACTCCTGACAGTGAGTATGCGAAATTTCATGATAATCAGTCGAGTAGTTAAGACGTATAATCGTAACAGACAAACTCACATTCGCATTTATAATATGAAAGTTGGGATTGCCGCCAGCAGATCTGCCGAAAGCATACATAGCTTGTGACGTAGTTTTTGTCTCTTAATCGTCGACATATCTTGCCATATGTTTCGATCGGTACAGATTTTGCTGTTAGAACTGTTGTTAGAATATAAGCAGAAAAACAACAGAAAAAAAATAACAGTGATGACATGGTAGGATTTACTCACCCATATATCCTCTATGATTATGTTTATTTAACCAGCAGGTTTTCTGGAAAAGTGACAATCACTACAAGTTGGGTTTTCTGGAAAATCCGTAAGCAACTCCTCGATCGTGGGACCGTGGAAAATTAGGGTAACTTACGCATTTTAAACCCTTAACTGATACACAGGCGCCATGATATAATTTACCTTTGACTTTACCTCGATTATTACGACGACAACCACAGCTGTTCTCAACATTAAACACGGCAATTACTAAATCAATATTAAATATACATTTAATATTCCATTGCGTATTAAATAATTCCAAATGTACAAACAGTAATTGAGGCCGTATGCTGCCGCATCAGCTGTTTCATACACATGCAAAATAGTATTTTTAACTTTCATTCGATGCATGTATTAATGCATGCGTAAGTAGTGAAAGGTATCTAGTGCACGCAAATGACTTGCCTGTGTTTGAATATTTGCGTAATTTAATAATTAAAATAAATAAATATTTGAAATGTAATTATATATGCAATAGCCTTTAAGGTCCGTCATCGTCATGCAAATTTAGCCTCTCTAAGTAAAGGCAGAAAGGCCAATTTCGCTTTTATGTGACAAATTATGTAGTGCCTATTTATTATATGGATCTAAGAAAAGCATTATTAGAAATGATACTGAGTTATAGTATATAAAAGGTAATCTGTAGTGAACTAAGAAAATCTAGTCTCGCAGACGGGCTTCGTTTACATCTTTTTGCTGTTATCTGTAGAAGGCCGATATAAAAAAAATTTTCTCCTAAAGAAAGTACCATATGGCGTCATATTATCTTACTGCCATATTTCATTAAAATGAGATCAGCGATCTACCCTCGCCAACGCACAAAACAGATAAAGTTTATTCTACTAGTGAGAAGAGAAGTGTGTCAGGATCGTAGCAAATGGAAATCCGTAGTCTCTGCCTACCCCTCTGGGAAACAGGCGTGAATCTATGTATGTATGTACTATTGAAAGATATAAAAAAATTACACAAGTACTATTTATTTACATATTTAACAATAAAATTTACCATAGAATGTGTGTCTTGCCCATTTTACTTTTAAGTGTAATATGTAATGCGACTGAATCTGAGGTATTTAACATTATATACCATATAATAGATTTTTAATTATGTCTCGTATTCTAAGACTTCACAGATTAACGTAATTTATAATAAAATAAAACGCAATTTTCTTCTTTTTCAGGTACAAAATTTGGAATCCATGTGTTGTACTGCAAAAATCAAAAAACGAATTTGAATGTTGAAATAACGTTCACATAGAGTCTGGTATGTCAACAATCAAATTCGGAATTCGAATTCTTGGTGAGAAAATAATAGCATAAATCTTCTTTTTTAAAGGTATATAACTGTTTGTCACAGTTCAGGTTCTATATGTCATTAATATACCCCATATCAATCACGTCATTTACCGTTTCTCTACTAGATTTCCCACTTACGCCGAGACGTCGACAAGTTTTCATCTCGATACTGCTTTTCAACTAGTTCACACTCCGGATACACGATTATGTATGTATGAACGTACGACTAGGGTTACCATATCAAAATTTTAAGTGCCAATAAGCCCGTAATTTTACATAGAATTTAGATGTTTTAAACAATGTCAAACATTTTAGTCCCATCAACAAATCCCATGCAGCGTATTTTTGAGTACGAGACCTTAAAGCTGATTAAATATTAGATTTATTTCTCCTAATTTGCTTTTTGGGGCAATTTCAGTAAGTACTCGTTTCTTTGTCCAATATTCCAATTTTTTTAGAATTTATGGCCGACAATCCGGTCGTGGCCGAAAAAATTCGGATAGATGGTGACCCTACGTACGAGATACTTGTTTGTGTTAGTCGAACACACCCAACACGTCATAAGTTAAGTAATAATTAACTGGGCCAAAGATGGGTGGGCGGTTACTCGTTGCGCAACACAGCTGTATTGTTTAATGTAGCCAAATTAAGAGCTCCGTGTGTGATTCTTAGCAGGACATCCTACTGTTAATGAGACTGATTAATTATACACTTAAGATTAAATAGACTAAGCTATAAATATAAGCAAAACGCCCGGTTTCTCTTGCTAAAGTTGCTCATTATACTAAATCTAGCTCTAGCATGCCATCAGTTTGGTTGAATGAGCTTAAATACGTCATGTAAGTGACGTTGAAGAATAAGAAGGCGTAATCTATCCCACTGCTGGGCACGGGCCTCTTCTTATTGTGATTAAGGCTAGGCCTAGTGCATCACACTGGCTGAGTGCGGGTTGGCAGATGTCACATACCTTTGAGAGCATTATGAAAAACTCAGACATGCTCCTCTGCAGAAGTTTTTCTTCACCGTTAAAGGAAAGGAGAAAATGCCTTAAAATATTTAATATAAGGAAATATATCAGTCTTGTCTTTTTAATGTTGGTCGTGACTAATACATACACAGTTATATGTCGTTATTATAGTTTATATAGATACTTTAACACACATGTATATGAAAGTGTAGATCGGGGTGGTTACCATAATTTCGTTAACTGTAGGAGTTGAGGTATTGTTATGGCATTTGTGTATCAGCCAAGGGTTACATTAACGGGTAGAATACCCAAATATCGCCAGCTATGTTTAGGTCCTATGTAATAGAACTGAATTATTAAAAGTGTTTTTTTAAAAGGACCACACGGTGACTCTTCATCTAACAGTATTAAAGTAGTCTAGGTAGGTACTTATTCGAACTTCTTACTTCGGTCACTGGTAACCCACACGGCGATCGAAGTTTTAGGAACAGTAAATGCTTTAAGAATAAATCCACTCTTATCGGTATCCTACTTGTGCTTGTTGTTGCTGCTAAAGAATGGTATGATTACTTACAATGGTCCGTACCGTAGATATTTAGTGTGACGACAGTTTATATGATCACAATTTTACAGATCGCGCAATCTATGATGGCCGGACTGAACATAGCGTCTCCGAATTGTTGCGCATGTACAGTCTGTCAGTCAGTACGGATTGCATTCCGCCCCCGCCCCCTGTCACCAAAGAGACCTAAAACTTACAACTGCGACGCCACTCGCGCAATGTTCAGACCGGCCATCATACAGTGCGCGATCCGTAGATTTAACCATTTCTACATCTATTTATGTAGAAATGGTTAACTCTCATTGTGAAAATAGAATACAAGAGACAAACTACTTTTTTTTTATTCGACTCTCGGTTTTGCGCAACATTGGGCAACATACGTTGTGCTAAAGAAATTATAATAACAGATTTACCCACATAAATATCATAAATAACATCATACTATACTCTGTCCCGATAGAATTAATATTTTATGTAAACAATCGTTTCATGCCTAATTAAATATAAAGTCATTTAGAAAATTCAAACTCTCTTTGAAAAGTAGTCAATGAATACAATAAGCCGTATGAAAGTTTTTCTTTTGATAAATATCCATAAATTTATTTTACAGAAAAATATTTTATGATAAAAGTCACTAAAAGTTGTTTACCTTTTTCTTAAATTCTATTGGGATAGACTATAATAAAAAGAAAAATGTAGTGTATAGAAAGTAGTGTATCAACGAAAGTAATAAGTGTGTAAAAAATTATCTGCCGAAAATCATCGATAAAAATTTTACCACTGACCGTGGTAATTTTTTTGTGTAGGTACGGAAATTACAGCCAAGACCTTGTTTTATTACTTCTGTTATCTTACTAACAAGATTAGGCCAAAATCAACCATAGAACAAAAGGTTGTGATTTTCCAAACGAATCTTATCTACGTGCAGAGGTAATAAAATACATTAAGAAATAACATTATGTACATGACCAGATGATAAAACCGTACTAAGTACATAGAAGAAGACAAAGCAAATAAGAATTAATTTATTAGCATGGTCGAATGATTGCATAGTTAATCTCGCATAAACCGATCCAATTATCAGTGCCACAACAACGTCCAGGCATCACATGTTATCTTGTACGAGAGTCCACGCCGTCCATCATTATATTAACATCAATAAAATAATCGTAGAAACCTTCAGTGCATCGCCGAACGCCGCGTCGGACGCTCGCGCGCGAACCAAACTTTTTACTTCAACAAACTAATTTCACGTTTTAATAAGTGTTTATTTTTCATTTAAAAATGGCGGAAGGCGACGTGCCTTTAGTTACAAGTTTTAGCGGTAGTGAAATTGAATTTGGCGCGAATGGAACCAAAATGACCAGAGCTAATTCGAGGTTTGTTTTTTTTTTGGCATTGGAAATCTGTTTACGGTCTATACTGTCAGTTTTTATGACCTTTCGCTTGAAACGAAAATATTGTTCTAGGTATTTCCAAGTTTTTGTACGTTGTGTGTGATGTTTTTATTAAACAAAAACGAGGCGGAATCCTTGAATAACAAGTTGTGTTGGCAAAACTTTGTGCTTACCTTTGTCCGATGTTACATCGCTGTATTATTTTTCTGTGAAACATAAAAAGTGAATATAAAATATAGTTAACTTATATTGTATTTACATAAAGCGATGACAAGTTTTGTAAATAAGGAGTTCGTTCGTGCACAATCATTTTTGAACGAAAGGACAATGTAGTGATATCAAAACAAAGACCGCGATGAACCTACCCGATAATAATAAATAAACACAGGGACTTAGCGACGTTGCGTTATAATTAATTAATTATTTAGGTTTTCATCTTAGAGACATTGTTTCTTAGCATCACTGATGCATATACCCAAGGGGGTAAGCAGACGTGTATCACACCAGAAATAAGTCAGCTGGTTTTAATGACGTGTTGAGTATGTACACAATAATAAATGGTAGGTACTAGACCACGACCTAGGACCTGGTACAACGATCACCACTTTCATTTCCGTCGACAACGCGTGCGTATTGAAGTGACACCATTCTTTCTTTTAAATGTCAATTTCAAACACTGATTAATATACCAATATTTAAATTTCGTTTGAATATTCTTTACGAGTTTCTACGGTTGCCGATTTTTACTATATTCTAGAATTGCAAATTATATTTTTCAAAGTGAGGGTAGAAATAATTTTATACAACAACTTGTTTTGTAATTAATAATTTAATATAAAGTGAAATTATTTGCCAGTGGAGGGAAATAATAATAATAGTACTGTTTAATCAGCTGATCTTTATGTAAGAAAATGACGAGAAACAGCTAGATATCATACAGTTTGTACAATTAACACTACGTATTATAATCATAATAGATATAAAATTATATTTACCAACTAATATTACATTTACATATTGCTATTGAAATTCTACCACTTATAACAGTTGTGAAACCGTTTTTTTGTTTACTTGCTAATCGTGACATCAAGTTTAAAAAAGGAATTCGGTGTTTGAAATGCGTTCTATTTAAGGATTTGTAGCTATTCAACGTCTATTGTTATTATTTTTATGGTACAGGCCTTCCTACTGCCCTTTCACTTTCTTCTAGCCAATATTACAAAGAGTTTCTTTGGTAGCAGTCCAGCTCTTTATGCTAGGTATAGATTTGCCATGAGACCCTTATCATGCGAATCCATTTAGTTGAAGAGTTTGACTATAGGACGTCTGGTTAGCCACAATTTTTTCTTCAGTCCCATTTTACAATTTAACAAACGGACAGTTAGCGGAAAACGGTGTACGATCTGAAAATAGAATTCGCAGTCAACAGTAAACATAATTATGCCACAGCCCTAACAAGGCAGACGAAAAAATTAAGTGCGTCAATATATTTTTATACGGCCGACAACAATAAGATACTGAATTGGAAAATAGGTTTAAAAGTGGGTCAATAATGGTTATGTCCCATTGCCTGGCGCATAGTAACTAAAATGGTACCATCAATCAATTTGGATCACAATTTAAATGGGAAGTCACATTAATCTAACCCTGGAAATAGGGTACGGAATATTCAGGACATTTTAAACGAAAAAATATTTAACAAATAATTGTTTATAAAGTAAATCAATATGCAAATTATTGTCTACAGAAATAGTTTTAATTTATGACATTTAAGCAGCCAATAAAACGATCTTAAGATTCCTTTTTTAAATTATTATAAGTTAAGAATGAGTGTTGTTTTTCTGGTCAAGCAAACAATATATTCCTTTTTCAAATTATTAATTCAAAACATGTCCATCTAGAGATAATTCAAATTAAATAAACGAATGTTTCGATTCCTTTTTCAAATTATTTGTTTAAAGAATTCCAATTTGTAATATTTCGCTTGTTTACATTCTATTTTCGAATTATAATTTGAAAATGAGATAAAGATCTTCATGCGTTTTATGTTTTATTTATGTTGTGCAAAGCAACAATTAGTTAAGACCGAAACATTTCATTTTGTTATCTGTGTTAGTAGACGTTATATTTAGTAACCAGACCACAGACACAGCTCTATTTATGTTAACTGAGCTAAAATGAGTTTAAATCGGTTTAAACAAATACAAAGCCGGCTCAGAGCCGACTTCGCTTGAAGCACCTGATGTAAAACTATCTTTAAATTATGTATGTTCGTAGTTCGGTACATGACTGCTTACAAAATGAGGTCATTGAATAGGATACACTAAATTATAAGCAAGCATGCTGTTTGAAAGATTACAAACCTTTTTGCGCGTAGGTACAGATTTTTTCGTAGATAGTTGACAATAGTGTCTATTTTTCTTACCAGTCTTCTTTAGTAAACAGATATGGCATACTGGTAGTTCGAGACAATACATAGATACCCATTCTGATGTACCTACTGAATCTTTTTTCGTTGAAATTATTCTACTATATACGGCTTTTGTCGCGTTAAGTAATTATTTTAAAACACTTACTTACATAATTTTAAACTATAACCCTACTATTCCATAATTTAAGCTATTTAAATTAACTACTTTACTATAATTTATGCTATTTAAATTAATTAAAACTACTTTTATATAAGTTTACTCTTTTGCCCGACATTTCGGTTGCTTCACAGCAGCCATTGTCACGGGTTTCTTTTCGTGTTATGTATTTATATTTATTAGAAAATGAATATAGTCTGAAATCAGTAACTGAATGATTTTGAAATTAATTGTTTGTTTACCAAATACTCTGGTGAAAGAAGATGGACTAAACATATACAATAATTCTTTAATTTAAAATTAATAAAATTTAAGTAACCTACATTCAAGTTAGAGTTATGTACTGTAATGTGAAATAGAAATATCCATTCTTAGAATGTTTTAATGTTGTCTGAAACAATATACAGCTTATCTAATTCAGTATGGTAGCGCGATAAGACTGCCTTTTGTACAACTATTTGTATTTAAATGTAATACAAATGTATCTTAAATATTTTGTACAATATAATATAAAGTGCTATCTTTCCAATATTTCTAGGGGGATCTTAATTATCTCTCGACGCAATGCTAGGTGATATCTTTCTTTAAACCGTTGTCATCTATAAAGACGTAGAAAATAGAGAAAATCTTCATAAAAGTCACATTATATATTAAAAAATACAGTTAGTATCTAGTGCAAATTGACGTAAGCAGTACATTACATTAGTACATTGTGGTAACAATATAGGAATTCGTATTGGTTTTGCAAAAACTACGTTCGTGTTCACGAATATCAAACAAAAGCATTAAACATTTGGCTCAAGCACACGCCACATAATTATTTGATAGTATCTTGACTAGATAGTATCTCTGTCTGCATGGATGGCAACGACACTGCAGCTAGCCGTGTTGTGGGTTCGAATCCCACACGAAACAAAAATAGTGTGATCCATATATGGTTGTTCCGAGTCTGAGCGCTCTTTGTGTCCGTTGTTTGAATGTTTGTAAAGTCATAAGCAATACAGGAGATAAGCTTAGGGCGGGAGGAGTCATTTAAAAAAATATTATCTTACGGCGTACAAATTAATTATAACTAGATTTTGCACCCGACTTCTTTCGGGATCAGTACTTCATTTCCGAATATAAGTTACCCTATGTCCTTTTTGGTACTCCTTACAACGTGTATGCCAAATTTCAAGTTAATCGGTCGAGTAGTTACGGCACCAAAGCATAATAAACAAACAAACACTATAAAAAAATGGAATTCGTCGTATTTGTTTTGCAAAAACTACAATGTCGTTCACAAATATACAACAGCAGCAGCATTTAACATTTGGCTCGTGTTTACAACACCATATTATAATGTTTAATGACAAAATATTAAACTGATGGCATTCTTGACTCAATACCGGTCCGGCATTATTAGCATGGCGGTGGAAGGTCGCGGCCGAACTAACGCAATCGGTCACCAATGATTACAACATATTATATATAAACATATACATAGAATTATCAACATGTTTAAAGATTAAAATTAAACTACAGTTTACGGATTTCATCGCGGTTTATTTTAAAATACTACTTTAGGATTATTTAAATTAAAACTATAATATTGTCTTACGTTTAGGCGAATGTTATACATTGAAACTAAACTAATTTATTATATGGATTTTGTGTGAATATGATGGTTTATTTAAAAACACATTAAAGATAATTTTGACACTATTCAACTTTTAAAATTATGTAAGTACTATTTGAATATTAAATAGTTACATACTCGAATCATTTAATAATCAATATATTAGTTTCAAAAGTATATAAAGTTATGTTTATCAAATTAATTGCGATAAGATCCATATAAGATAGTAAACGTAGTGTTTTAGAAATAAAACGCCATTAAATCTGTTTAAAGTTCTTTAATTTCAATGTATAACATTCGCGTAAACGTAAGGCAATAATGTGTTATATTAATTACTAGATGTGCCCGCGGTTTCACCCGCGTTTATAGTTACTGCGCCGCCCCCGTGGGTCGTGACGTGATGTTATATAGCCTATAGCCTTCCTCGATAAATAGGCTATCCAACACTAAAATAATTTTTCAATTCGAACCAGTAGTGCCTGAGATTAGACGTGTTCAACCAAATAAACAAACAAACTAATTCTTCAGCTTTATTAGTATAGATTTCTGTATGTATGTATTTTATGTGGGGGGCCAGTCAGTGCAGACCGGCGACACTTCGACCCAGTGGGATCTTTTGTGTCGACGCTCTCCCAATAACGACTGCCCTAGATGTTCATGGCAGCCGGGACCGACTAATAGTATAGATAAAGATATATTTATTTGTATGATACATGTGTCAAAACTAAGATATAAATTATGAAGTATTTATTAAAACCTTTTATTCATAATAACAAGCCAAAGAAAGCAAGAAAATACACCAATTAAATATGAAATCGCATTCCAAGATCATTTTGTGATTAGACACGAATGACTTTATCCGACATGTCCTTTCTGATTTTTAAAAGATTTTCCTTGTAATTACTTTATTGTTTTAAACTACGGTAACCTTTAGATCAATGTTAATCGTCGTTTTGTCTATTGCACGCAATTTTTTTTATCGCAGTGATATATTTTTTTTCATTCGAGTTAGTGTGGCTGTTTGCGAGTGCTGTCTGTACTTAATGTACTGAAAGTGAAATAAAAATGTTTAGGCATAGATGTTGTGCTGTATCGGGTCTAAGGTAAAAATAAACTATTTATTATTTTTAGCTTAAGTAAGCTAGAGTTTTCAGATAAGGAAAGTTATTTAAAAAAGTTACAACCTATATGAGTTTATATACTTATATAAAGTTTTATGTATATCATTTTATTAGATTTATTTTAACTTTTATCTATACTAATATTATAAAGCTAATGAGTTTGTTTATTTGTTTGTCTGAACGCGCTAATCTCAGGAACTACTGGTCCGACTTGAAAAAATATTTTAGTGTTGGATAGTCCATTTATCGAGGAAGGCTATAGGCTATATAATATCACGCTACAACCAATAGGAGCGGAGCACCAATGGAAAAATGTGGCAAGAACGGGGATAATTCTCTTATGTGAAGCAGACGAAGTTGCGCGGGTCAGCTAGTTATATTATAAATGCGAATTTAAGCTTTATGTTTGTTACGCTTTTACACCTTAACTACTCGACCGATCATTATGAAATTTCTCATACTACTACAACACAGGTTTTGTTTGTCCTTTATTCAAGTACTTACCAGCTTCTTCCTACAGCTTTTCTCGCTCGCGCCCGCTATGTCTTTTTATGTACCCCAGACAACGATATTTCATGATATCGGTTGAGTATTTAGGGGTTGATAGCGTAACAAACAAACTCACATTCTCGATATAATATTAGTTAGGTATCAACTGACATGTAGAGGCTTTGTGTTTTCTTGAAATATCGCATCACCGTGATTTCGCTTAAATTATTATTATTAACGTGAACCTTCCCATATTCTTATTTGGTAGATCTTGCCCACAACTTCGCTCGCATAGGTGTAGGTAAGATCAGTAACAGCACTTTTTGTCGGAATGATCGTTCATTCTGTACCCATGATAGCGTGTATATGAAATTTCATGATGATCGGTCGAGTAGTTAAGACAGCGCCGAGCGAAATGTGCCAAAACAGGCGATCAAAATTAGCTGAACTAAATCAACACTTTTTGTTTAATACAAATATAAAATATACATTTACCATAACAATGAATGTGTTTACAATTACTCCGTGTTAAAAACTTAAAATAATTAATATTTTCGCCTACAAAATTACTTAAATTTGCGTGTAAAAATGCAACAACGTAAGCTCGTGTTACGTGATTTTAGATTATAACAGTAGAAATCTATCCTATTTTGCAGCTTAAACGAAACATAAATAGTTATATTACAATTTGTTTGTCCCAAATATTTAAGTTATTGGTTGACAATAAAGACATATTTATCAAAAAACCACTTCAAATCCTCCATACAATTTTACTATGGCGGCCGCGCGCCGATTTGAATATGCGCCGCACGAGCTCTGTCATTATCTGTCTTACGCTCGGCGCAGTCTTAAGACGTGAAACTTGAAAGCGCAACAAACAAACGAACTCACATTCGCATTTATAATATTATTTAGGATGTATTTGTTGCAACATATGCAGATATGCTTCGAAATTCAACTATTGTAAATTTCTGCTCATTCTTTATCACCAGAATTTACAATTGAGGCCAGTCTTGTGGCCGTGATTTTCTTTCCTGTCTCATTGACAATTTGTATTGCTAGAACGTATTAACAGTACATACTTACATAGTCTTACCTCTAAAAAATATCAACTAATATTATTAATGCGAATGTGAGTTTGTTTGTTACGCTTTCACGCCTTAACTACTCGACGAATCATCATGAAACGCATGCACTTTGTCTGAGGTACAGAAAAGGACATAGGGTACCATTCAACCAGAAAAAAGTACTGTTACTTAACTAACATAACGCAAACTACAATTATTGTAACGTGAGCTAATTCTAGTAAATAATAATTATGATTATTTTCTAAAAAAGGATTCATAATATTACATAACATTTAATAATATTGATTAGTATGTTGAAATTAAACTACTATATACGGATTTTATCGCGGTATTTATTTTACACGTTATTACAAAATTTTGAAACTGTTACACTACTACTAAATACTATTGAACTTTACTAATTTTTGATTAGTATGATTCTTTTGCGTAATACCTAATTATATATAAACTGGTTATCAAGAGTAGTTTTACAACTATTGGTATTTTTGTTTAAATTCATGTGTCATCTGAATTCACAAGAATAAACATACGTTTTCTACGAAAATGTCCTTTTTAATAAATCTATACTAATATTATAAAGCTAAAGAGTTTTTTGTTTAATGTTTATTTGGTTGAATGCGCTAATCTCAGGAACTACTGTTTCAAATCGAAAATTATTTTAGTGTTGGGTAGGCCATTTATCGAGGAAGGCTATGTAACATTACGCTACGACCAATAGGAGCGGTGCATGAATCAATAAAGCTGCAAAAACGGAGAAATGATAATTCTCTTATGTGAAGCAGACGAAGATGCGCGGGTCAGCTATTCTTACTTTTATGGATATGCGAAATATATTTTATACAAAATAAAAATGATTTTTGTATGTAACCATAAATTGATTGACAATTATCGCCTGCTCCGTGCCTCGGAGAGCACGTTAAACCGTTGGTCCCGGCTGCCATGAACATCTATGGCGGTCGTTATTGGGAAAGTCAGTACCCTCTAATATCCTGACACTGGTCTAGCCTTAGGGCATCGTTAGCCTTCGGGTTGCGGCGGTCAGGTGGCAGCCGCTCCGTGTAAAAACTGATATCCAGTCAAATCCGTTTAGACCAGAAAAGCGGACCCCAAGTGACTTGGTAATAATAAAGGCTAAGAGAGAAGAAGTATGTAACCATAAAACTATTGCGTCAATGTGTAAATACTTTTAAGATATTTTGTAGCTCCTTTTATAGAAATAATTTTACATACCAATTTCGGTATATTGTTTACTATAATGCAATTATTTTCCTTTATGTAAATTTTATTTTTTAACGATTTTCCTTGTAGGTTTAGTTATTGTCATGTTTTAAAACCGACGGTTGCCAACCGCAAACGTTTTAATGATTAGGAAAATCCGTATTGTCTACGACTTGTATGATATTATAAATAAAATACATATTACTTTACACGTCATTTCATATAGGCGCAAAATATTTATTGTAATATAGGAACTGGCAATCTGAGAGAGACTAGAAGAATCCTCTTTTCTTTATTATAGTTTGTCACCTAGTAACGCCCAGATCAATACTATATGTTTTTCTGAACAACTAAGTATCGTAACTAATATTATAAATGGAAAAGTGAGTTTGTTTGTCACGTTTTCAAGCCTTAACTACTCGACCGATCATCATGTAATGGGCATGCCAACACGCCATAGTAATTCGGGCCCACAGTGCACACCTATAAAGTCTAATAATAATAATAGTAAGCAATGACAATAATTAATTAGCGTAAGAAGTGATTTACAAAATACTTGACATTTTAAAGTTATTATATCTTCTTATATATCTCAAAAATACAATTTATATTAAATATGTGCTATATAATTTTTTACATGATTTCAATTTATTTATGATTACAATTAATTAGGAATAAAATAAAATAGAATACATTACAGTTTCATAGCTTATAGGTAAAAGTCGTCAATATTAACTGCAATAAATAAACACTAACCGTCACAATGGAGATGAAAAACAAGCAATGATATTGACATTATGCGGCGTCTGACAAGTTAGAGATGGTGTTGCCATAATAAACACAAAAAATCGATGTATCAATAATAGACATTACTTTAAGTTAATCAATGTAATCTTACAAAGATAAAATTATATAATATAGCAATGGTAAATTACTATTTCGATTAATTAATTACCTGTCATCATATTTTGTGTAAAGCAACATTTTTATGTTTAATGTACTTGCTTGCAAGTGCCATTACATAGATAAGTCGTTTTCTAGTTAAATATTTTTAGAAAATATTACCGTCTTGTACAGAATAATAAATACAAGGAAGATGTAGGATAAATATTAATATATGTTTTTAGTATAGCCAATTTCTTGTGCACCTTTGAGTCTAATACTGGCATGCCTCTTTCATGCATATACACGTTATCAGGGCTACAGAAAAGGAGATAGGCTACGTTTCATCCAAGAAGAAGTTCCCGAAGTATATATAATAATATATTATACATGTAAAAGTGACTTTGTTTGTTTGTTACGCTTTCACGCCCTAACTACATGACCGATCATCAAGAAATTTCACATACACGTTGCCAATACAGAAAAGGACATAGGCTTCCTTTCATCTAGAAAAACGTACTGTTCGTGTAGTGTAGGCGTTGGCAAAAGCTTTTCATTGTATAAAATGTACACAGCAGATATGCCGTATTGGTGTGATTTGAACAAAATATTGCGTGTAACACACAACGTCGATTAGCGTGACATGAAGGTTGTATTATGTTTAATAATTGACTGTAACAGTGACTCAAGGATTCCGTATGTATTTTTACATATTGACTTGTAAGGCTCGCTGTATATGGCAATTATACTAACGAAAACTTCGACAGCGTACATTTGTCTTCACACCAAAATTCTTTATAATGTCATCTCTGTCTCTGTATATTGCCTGTGTACCGGGAAACTACAAACATTCCAATAACGGACACAAGAACACCTCGGAACAAACATTTGAAGACCACACAAGTTTTTGTCCCGTGTGGGGTTCGAACCATGGCTATCCATAAACCACTACACCGTCCGTACAGTCTAAGGCAGTGGTCGGCGACCCGCGACTCGCGAGCCGCATGCGGCTCTTTGACTCCTCGGCTGCGGCTCTTCCACGCAATATTTAGTGCAGGCACGCTGCATGTAATATTACTTATTATCTTGCCTTATAAGTATATGACTATGATACCGAACATTATTTAATTTACTGTTAGTTAAACTAAGATTTTTTTGACAAAGGCAAGCTCGAGAATGTACTTAATGTAATAATGTCCACTGTTAAAGCAAAGCTTTACATACATACTTAGATTCACGCCTGTTTTCTAGAGGGGTAGACAGAAATAACGGATTTCCGTTCGCTACGATCCTGACACACTTCTCTGGCTTCATTCAGTTTCATCACATTCCTCATACACGCCTGTCGTTTTAATAATGATAAATCAAAGCTTTAGTTTTTAATAATGGCTCTTTGAACAGATTTCACTTGTGGGTTGCCTATATTTGGGTCTTTTGGACGACATGGTTGCCGACCGCTGGTCTAAGGTGTTCTTGAAGTGGTAGGTATATTTACTCTTAACGTCCATGCTTCTGTATTTTAATGGGATATTATGATAAGTATATTACACCTAGATTTGGCAACCTATGTTGTTTGTCCAGCGTTGTAGCGGCGAGTCTATTGATGATTATCAAATACGTTTCCAAACTCAGTGTAAGTACACTTAAGAATTTTAGAAACTCTCAATGATACTTTCCGATTTGGGAATCGAAACCTGCATCTCACGATCGGCACGAGCAAATGAAAACTTATGCTATGGGACCAAGCTGCGTCAATCATATATTTAATATTATCTATACTAATATTAAAAAAACTGAAGAATTTGTTTATGTCTAATGTCAGAAACAAATGGTATGAATTTAAAAAAAAAAGTACTGTGGGTTAGTCCATTTATTGAAGAAGGCTATATGCTATATGCTATGTGCGCTCACCCGCTTTGCTCGCACCTATAATACTATATTCCAAGAGGTGGATCTATTCTGCTGTGCTAAGAAATCTTTCAAATCACAAGTAATAAAGATATTGAAAGATAGGCAACTACGCCTAACTTAATTTCATCTCTTGCTCTTCTTACATGTATAACCCATGTGTTTATTTATATATTTATAAACTCGCTAAGTTAATATTATATTACATGTTTACTTAAGAGGTTGTAAGTAGTGACCTATTTATACGCTGAATTTGTATAAATTAAGTTATTTAGGGAAACCTGTTTTTGGCCATATAAAATTGTACTATACTCGATTTGTTATACAAACTGTATCGCTGTTATTTTCTTAATAAAAATAAATAAATAAATATATAACATCACGCAACGACCAATAGGAGCAGAACATCAATAAAAAATGTTGCAAAAGCTGAGAACATTCTGTTATGTGACGCTGACGAAGTTGCGCGGGTCAGCTAGTAGTTAAATAAAAGATGCCAGGGACTGTGTAATTTCAGGAATTAAACTACTGTAGACTTATGGCAGTCTTTGGCCAGCAAACTCTGTTGCTGTTAGTGTTGTTTCAATATCAACTAAGATGTATGGCATTAATAAGTGAATAAAATGAAAATATCTTTGTATGTGGATATATTTTACGTTGTTTTCTATTGTTCAGGGGCTATATTATATGACACTCAAATAAGACCACACCTTTCTGTTACACTGAATATCTATGAATATAATGTCGCCGTTGCTACGTTAAGGACAAACCAACATAACTTTGCATTTATAACATTTCTTTTCTTTTCTTCATACTTAAAGCTTTGCTTTCATCGGTGGAGTATACGCCATCTTTTTCGATTTTCGGCTAATATTTTGACCTCCTTATAGGACATGACCTTCGCCTTTTCTTTTATTTGATCTGTGAATGCCCTTCTGGGTCTGCCTCTTCCTCTCTTTACTTCCACATTTCCTTCTATGATGTGTTTATAAAGTCGTCATGTCTTATAAGGTGTACTGTTCTCAATTGTCATCAAAATGTTGGGTTCTTGGATAAGGCTTAAGTAATACTTAATATTATTTATATACTGATCCCCAAATAAGCTAATTAAAATGGAGTGCGTTTTAACAATTTACGTGTATGCATATATTTTAGTAGCACACACGAAATAAACTTGCCAATTTTGATTTATCATTACAAGGTTAAAGTTAAGTGTTAGGTCAAATGTTTAACGGATTGATGGGGCGAAATCACGCACTGTGCAGAATAAATAGTGCGGAAATCTGGCATAGATAATACAGCATCGAACTTGTAGGTCACGGAGGGTAATAATCCTAACTAATATTATAAATACAAATGTGAGTTTGTTTGGTACGCTTTCACGCTTGACGTTTTCGCATAACGTGTATGCGTCAGGCAAACAGTGTGATGAAAGTGAATGAAGCCAGAGAAGTGTGTCAGGATCGTAGCAAATGGAAATCCGTAGTCTCTGCCTACCCCTCTAGGAAACAGGCGTGAATCTATGTATGTATGTATGTATATTGTATCGGAAGGTTATCAAACTATAGTTGGTTATATGGGTCAATATTCTGTATTTTATTTGCATTTCATACTGCAGACTTAGGTATCACTCTTTATTATATATTTTAATAGTTCATAATGGACAGATATAAGACAAAAAATGTAATACTTCCAAGTTCTTAACTTCTATAACTTGTATTCGTTTATAATATTTTCTCTAATAAGACAAGTCGATTCTATAATAATATAACAAAAGCGTTTGTTATTCGGAACCATAATATGATATATAATAGATAAGACTAACAATTGTTCGTTTTCTTCCTGGCTATAGAACTCATAGAGGTTCTTTATCATGAGCGCTTTGTCCAGTCACAGCAATCGGGCAAATCTGAATAGAACATGGCAGTGTCATTATATTATAGATATTATAATACAAGTCACATGTGTGTCCTTTTTCTTTATTAATTTTAATCTGGTCTTCTTTTCATTTTATCAAAGATAACTTCCGTACTAGGAACAATTCCTGTGTCGCGGGACACTTTACAAACATTCAAACAACGGACTCAAAGAACACCCAGACTCGGAACCATTATTTGAGGCTCAAACGAATTCTTGGCTTGTGAAGGATTCGAACCTACAACACTCCAGGTATTCGCTGTAGCGAGGTGACTACTTAAACCACTACTGCATCCTAGCAGTCTTTCATATACACTCAAACATAACAGCACTACTTTAGTCAAGAATTTTTGCCCCGTGTGGGCATCGAATCCAACTCAATGCAATCGGCAATCAAAAGTTAGTCGTCTGATATTATAACTTTGTGACTGTGCTTTTAGACTTGTGTGCCTCTGTCTCTTGTGATAACTTTTCAATATTGTCAAGGCGAGGCAGAATGTTTCAAAGGGCAGCCGAGTCATGGTCACGGGAATGCGTTAGTCAGACGAGATTGTAAACCGTTGAGACCTTTGTCTAAATACAATACGTGTTGCCAGTATGACAATTTTTGGGAGAAATGGTAAAATTGTAAAATTAGTACGCCAAAAAGCAAGCCTTGAAACGTCTTTTATTATCTATACTATTATAATAACGATAAAAGGCTTTGCTCGTTTTTTTTTTTTGTTGCACACACTTGTGCCTTGGTCTACCTGTTGGATATGGAAAAATCTTCTTGAGGAAGGTTTTTGTCTATATCAAATTACGCTGCAAGCCACGGAAGTAGACTAGTTATCATAAACGTAGGTGAAACTGTTGGAGACAGCTAGTTTGGCATATTATACCTATATTTAAAATAACCTACGTACATAATTATATTCGTTGTTATATTTTAAAATATTACTCTTTTATAAATTTCTTACAATAAAAGTGGCTACTTAACCTTCCAAAATTGGTTCATCTGACCTACAAAGATGTCGACAAATGTCTAAATCTTAAAATAGATCGACTTCTAGAATGTATGAAAGAAACGCATAAGTCTTTGTCTTACATTCTAAAAGTATTATAAATTAATACCTTGTCTCTCGTGCGTGTCTCAACGTATTTAATGTCAAAGTTCGAGAAATTGGTTTTGTTTTTATAATACTAGTATTTTGCTTCCTATATGTCATGTTTTAATATTGTTTGTTTCTATGTATAATATGTATATATTTACAAAAAAAAAAACGTATATATGTATGTTTATCCATTGTCTAGAACCCATAGTTCGATTCCCGCACAAGTCAAACATTTGTGTGCATGAACATGGATGTTTGTCTTGGTCTGGGTGTTTCTATGTATAATATGTATGTATTTACAAAAAAAAAAAAAAAAAAAAGTATATATGTATGTTTATCCATTGTCTAGTACCCATAGTACAAGCTCTGCTTAGTTTGGGCTAGATGGTGTTGTGTGTATGTGATAGAATATTATATTATTATTATTATAGTACAAGCTCTGCTTAGTTTGGGCTAGATGGTGTTGTGTGTATGTAGTAGAATATTATTATTATAACTTATTATTATTATTAACTTCTATGAAAAGAAATGCCTTTATATTTTCGAACGTCTTCAAAAAAGGAAGTTCTTATACATATTATGTGTTTTTACTGCTTCGGTGACACGGCGGTTTATGTATGAGGTCTCGGGTTCGGACAAAGTATCAAAGGATTTCTTGACAGAAAACTGAATTACGTTTTCTGATAGGAAAATTTTCATAGCAGCACAGAGTCTGTAACTGTGTCTGATATGCAGCAATAGCCTCGACCCTTATTACGTATTATGGACCTAAAACATAGTTGGTGTAATGTAGGTTTAATGGATCTGTGCCTACCCCTTTTAATATAGGCGTGTCTATATGTGTGTTACCTGATATCTCTGCCATTTCTTAACCGAATAGAACGTTTATTTTTTACTAGCTGACCCGCGCAACTTCGTCTGCGAGAGAATTTCCCCCGTTCTTGCAACATTTTTCATTGCTGCTCCGCTCCTATTGGTCGTAGCGTGATGTTATATAGCCTATAGCCTTCCTCGGTAAACAGGCTATACAACACTGAAAGAATTTTTGAATTAGAACCCGTAGTTTTTAAATTAGCGCGTTCAAACAAACAAACTCTTCAGCTTTATAATATTACTAGATGTGCCCGCGGTTTCACCCGCGTTTATGATTACTGCATCCGCCCCGGTGGGTTGCAGCGTGATGTTATATAGCCTATAGCCTTCCTCGATAAATGAGCTATCCAACACTAAATTCGGACCAGTAGTTTCCAAGATTAGCGCGTTCAAACAAACAAACTTCAAACTTCAGCTTTATAATATTAGTATAGGTATGGTAGGATTACTTGATGATTGATTACAGTATGTTCCTATTTTCTGTCGTTCAAGATATGATTTCAGTACAATACTCGGCCACGATATTTCCGATCTTACTAGCATTCATTGAAATTAATAAACTTAATACGGATCTTATCGCGTTGTTTATTTTTTTATATAAAACATTATTAATATATAATTTTGAAATCTTAAACTACTATTGTTAAACACTTTTACTAGTTACTGTTTACTTCTATTTAAGCTATTTAAATTATAAAACTATTTAGATTTAATTTTACACTTTCCCCGAGACGTTTCGGTTGCTTTTCAACAGCCATGTTCACGGGAAGACTATTATGGTGGTTGTCTCAACGTTCTAAAGTGTAAATGTAAAACAATATTACTATCATTCGTCATGTTGAGTGCAGCTGCATGTTACAGCATTAAAATAGATTCAACACAAATTCAGATACAGCATACACGGAATAGATAACAATGTTAGGTTATTTATACTTGTGTAACAGATGCATATTGGGTAACACTGTAGTTATCCAAATAATGTTTGTAGCGGCTCAATAGATTTAGTAAGTACTTGTATGTATGTATGTATCTTATGTGGGGGCCAGTCAGTGCAGACCGGCGACACTTCGACCCAGTGGGATCTTTTGTGTCGACACTCTCCCAATAACGACTGCCATAGATGTTCATGGCAGCCGGGACCGACGGCTTAACGTGCTCTCCGAGGCACGGAGCAGGCGATAATTGTCAATCAATACGCACATAATTTCGAAAAGTCATATAACTTCCGAAAGTCAGAGGTGCGCGACGTGGGTTCGAAATCGAGACCCACTGCATTTTAGTCTGTTGGTCTCCCCACTGAGCTATCGCTGCTCTAGCAAGTACTTATCGGGGTTTATTCGATACGTAAATGTTAGTAACGCGATTAGTTGCTTTCGAATATAGTAGTGTATTACGTAATGCATTCTTTACATGGTTATGGATATAGCGCACGCACTTGTGTATAGTAATAGTAGGTATACACAGTCAACACATTCGAATACGTTTCGAATGCTATTGTTCATACCGATTCTTCACTTGATGATTGGACGATTGATAGATTCTTGTCGATGCTTACGGCGCATGAGTAATCGAACTTTATATTGGCAAAGGTGATCTATAATCAAAAGTTTAATGCATACGAATATTTGTCATAGTTTCGAATATTTCGATTTGTCTGAACATTCGAATATTTTAAGATTGAATTAATATGGTTTGCCGGATAAATTTAGCCATCGTTAGCATTGGCCAAAATTTGTTTATAAGTACCAGTATTGGCAATCATTAATAATATTTTGTCACAATATTTTATTCGTTAATTAACCATTTGACTGTCCATTAAACACAGGTGTTCATAAAATTCTCGAGCGATGATTGTCGCCTGAATACATTTAACATAAGAAACGCTTTCCTAGGTCATGGATGTATTCGCAAATACTCGCAGGTTCAAATACTAATTTGTGACAATATTCCTCTGGAATATTATAACAATAATAATCAGCATTATTATCGATAACACTAAAAGACAGCAAAAGATAACTAAATTTTAATCCACCTCCATCAGAAAACAAATAACCAATTATACAAAAATAAAATCTATTATCATTGAATAATAAGCCATTGCATCCAAATCCGGCCATATTTCTTTATTATTAATAATAATTAAGTTTTAAACAATGTATTTAGTAAGGTCACCAGTTACTGAAAATTGAAAGTACATCCTATTGAATTACGTCATTCAATGTCGACTGCCTAAACTTATGTTTAAGCGGATAGATATTTAAGTTATAAGTTAACATTTGATTTTGAATCTTAATGAAAGTGACATAAAGAGCCTTTTGAATTGACAACTAATGAACGGTTTTTAGTCGGCAAGGATATATGACTAAATTCAACTAGACTGTTCCATTTCTGCTGATTATTTTATATCTCCCGCATATCTTAAAGGAGTAACGAGTGTATGAGTTAGTTTGTAGGAATTTTGATCCCTTGCGCTGGTAACACAACTCAAGCGCTTCTTTTTTAAAAGGTTGCCAACGCACGTTTTTATCCTTAATGTTGCCAGTATCCATAGGTTACTAGGCTACGATGACCTGCCTGCTTGATGAAGCAGGCTGTATGATTACTTGTCACTCTGATACGAAACAAAATTAGCGAAATTTGATGAGGATCGGTCGAGTAGTTAAGGCTTGAAAGCGTAACAAACAAACAAACTTACATTCGCATTTATAATATTATTTAGGAAGTATTCTAACTAATATTATAAATGTTAATATAAGTTTGTTTGTTTGATTAAACAACTCCCGAGTGAAGACGCGTCTTTGCTCGGAAGTTGTTTTCCTGGGCGAAAGATATGTCCGTTTTTGTACCCCTGACAACGTGTATGCGAAGTTTCATGATGCTCGGTCGTGTAATTAAGGCACGAAAGCGTAACAAACAGACAAACTCACACTCACATTCGCATTTATAATATTAGTTAAGATTAGTAAGAAGTAGGACGGCGGAACAATTTTAGTACCTAACAGAAGATTAATTGTCAGCATTCGTTTATTGCATACAAATATTAATCTTATATATACATATAAGATTATTAGCAAAGCGCTATTCGACTAATGGCATTTGCCATGTCTGCCTACCCACAAAGGAACGAGGATGTTACAGCTGACGCAGTGGGCGTTAGCGGACATCACAGATAAATAGTGCGTCAGTGGTCAGCGACTGATTGTTACTTTATAATACTACAATTATACATTGTGCTTGATACTGCACTTAAGGCTGTAAGTCATAGAGCTAGCTAGGCGATGGATATTATGAGATTTTGCCCACGACTTAGCTCGCGTAAATGTAGTTTTGGTTACGTTGGTAACAGTACTTTTTTCTGGATGAAAGATACCCTATGTCCTTTTTTGTTCCTCTGACAACGTGTGTGCAAAATTTCATGATGATTAGTCGTGTAGTTAAGGCGTAAAAGCGTAACAAACAAGTAAATGAACTCACATGCATAATGTTTACCTTTTTTATGCTTGACGTTTCGACCACGTTACACCGGCCGTGGTCATAAGGTGACTGGTGCATATGAATGATCGCGTTAATACCCGTTACCTATTATATAATACTAGCGGTCGCCAAGTGGTCGAAATTCGCCCATAATTTTTTAAATTTGATCGTTATTAAGATTTTATTGTCTATAACCATACCCTAATAATCACATTTCATTTAGTCACCTACTCCATATATATTTGTATCTAACCATAGTTACGAAGCATTTTACGAAGTCAACCGAACATTGGCAAAATACTACAAACGAGATTCGACTGCTTGTGTCAAATGCATGGTTGTGTGCGTGTAGTGGTTTTTCATTAATTTAATGTATTGCTAAATTTCTAATGCATATTTTATAAAAATATTAGGATTCGCCCCTCCTTCTCCATATAAACTGTAACTGTGCCAGATTTCATACTCCTCCATCCGCTATTAAATTAACTTACATTCGCATTTATAATATTTAGTTAGGATTTAAATACTATTCGCGAAAATATTTCGTTTAAATATTACCTACATAAAATAATGAAATAAGGATCATAATAAAAAAACGTGTTCATATTGCATGACAATGTATTTAAATATTCTTACCCGCTCTTAAAATCTTTTTTTGAAATATAAATATTTAATACCCTAATTATAGTTATTTTATTTATAAGTACGCATCTTTAGTACGAACGTATTTGTTTAACTAGATGTTCTCGCGGTTTCACCCGCGTTTATCGTTACTGCGCCGCCCCCGTGGGTCGTAGCGTGATGTTATATAGCCTAAGCCTTCCTCAATAAATAGGCTATCAAACACTAAAATAATTTTACAATTCGAACCAGCAGTTCCTGAGATTAGCACGTTTAAACAACCAAACAATCACTTTAGCATTATAATATTAGTATAGATTATAGCTATTAAAACATAAAATAAAATTAAATTAAAATTAAATTCTGCGTAAATAAAAACACCAATCGGGTACTTTGAAATAACTACACTGGAATATTGAGACAACTACCATCTTAGTCTACCCGAGACCATGGCTGCTGAAAAGCAACCGAAACGTCGGGGAAAGTGTAAAATTAAATTAAATCTAAATAGTTTAAATAGTTTTAATAGTTTTAATAACAATTCAATAAGCTTAAAAATTAGTAGAGTTTAATAGTAGTAGTAGTGTAACAGTTTTTCAAAATTATGTAATAAAGTGTCAAATAAACAACGCGATAAAATCCGTATATAGTAGTTTAATTTCAATGAATAATATTCGCGTAAACAGAAGACAATATTATATACTTATTCTTTTAAATATGACATCGTTTCTTTAATGTATAGTTATTTAATTATTCTATATTTATTTAATTATTTGTTTTTATCTGATCGAAACACAAGGGACAACATTTGGTGATCCACAAATAGTTGCCGATGTTTAAATATTTGTAAAGTGACCCGCAATACATGAATTATTACTAGAGTGGAGAATGTCTTTTTTTAAGAAGAAGTAAATACTATTTATATTATATTAATACAATTTATATATTTAAGCTTTATATAGTTTAGCTTGCAGTGTGTCAGATTACAATACTATATTGACGCAATAGGAAGCTAAACAACCACAATTACGCCATTTTACATACGATAAGGATTGTTTCCAATCCGTTAGTAGTCTACTAAGTTCAATGAAATCACTACGGAGTTGCGTATTAATTATTATAGATTTACTGACTCACTAAGGTTACAGCCTATCATCTGGTTAAATAAAACATAACAATAACAGGATTTTATTACGGTTTTCCGCTTTAGATTTAGGTACCCATATTAGATGCAAATAAAATATGTTTAGGTGTTTTGGCGGGAAATTAAGTTGAGTATTTATTATCTGCAGGTACTGTTATTGGGCAATTTTGCTACCAGTGATGTTTAGCGTGAATCTAGTTGAACTTGAAACTACAACAAGGTGACAAGCAACGAAAAGCTTTGTGCAGTTTTAACGAACAATTTATCTTATTGTCTATGTTGTCTGTGTAATCTAATTTAAAGAAGTATCGTATTATTACATAAATTATTTGCATCATATATTTTGTATTAGTTAGTATACATTCTATTTTTAAAAGTTCCACTATTGTCTATTGACTATAGACAATAACACTAAGACACGAGAACACAGCACACAGCCAATAATTTTTTTACTAATGTCAGTCAACGCTCGCGGATGTAAGTCTAGACACTCTATAGCCAATTCAAATTGATTCTAAGCGAGAAATGAAAGGCGTGAGTAGGTAGCTTTAAATAGATTATATTATAGACAACGCTGACGCCAGAACTTATGTCTGTTCGTGTGATTTGTTAGGAGTAGTGTTGTAAACAGCAATGCATAATCAGAAGTAGCTAAATTAAATATAGGTAAAACATCAGTTATTTGTATGGTACGCAAAGGTGGTAGTCGTTTAAAAACTGGAGATTTGGCTCAAACTAGAGCAGCCTAGCTAGAGAAGTTTTAGATTTGGCTAAAGAAAGTCTACTTCCTCCTACAGAAGATCACAGCCAAACAAGCGCTGAAGCGGTAGTAGTTCATAGGATAAGACATTGGACTTGAAAATCCACCACAAACTTAGCAAAAATTGTTTTACAAAAAGAAAAGATATAGAAAATAAGATAAATATAATTTATATATATAAAGAAACCGCGGGTTCGAATACCACCTATTGCACTACTAACGTGAAGTTTCTTCTTTCTTTCTTTCTTTACGATAACTAGGTTTTACTAGGACTTGGTAAGAAGGCATTGAACTCAGCAGGATACCAGTAAACTTTTACCTTTTGCTGACAATATCTAGCAACTTCTATTCAGAATATTAATTAATGCGCGCGTCAGACTAAATAATAATATCCTACTAATACTATGAATGTGAAAGTGTGAAGACGTTCGCATGTTTGTTACTCAATCATGCGTAAACTGTTAAACGGATTTGGGTGAAACGAGGAGCACAGATAGACTATGTCGTGGAATAGCATATAATACACATTATTTCGGTATACGTTCCTTTGGGATTTAAGTGGGCCAAGCTTCATTCAAATTAATCCTAACTAATATTATAAATGCGAATGTGAGTTTGTGTGTTACACTTGCACGCCTTAACTACTTGACCGATCATCGTGAAATTTAGCATATACGTTGTCAGAGGTACACAAAAATCCTATGTCCTTTAGTGGTACCTCTAGGGTAGTTTTCATCCGGCGTAGTGATATAAGTGTACGCCTCGCCCCTGCCATTGCACCTATTGTTGTAGATGGGACAATTTTTTTTGTGATCCATAAATATTTAGTTGTTCCGAGTCTGGATGTTTTTGTGTCCGTAATTTGAATGTTTATAAAGTCCCTTGCGACACAGAATTTATTCCTAATGCAGATATCTTTTAAAGATAAGAAAATAATAAGTACTATTTTATTTTCTATTTTATTATGAATCTATTTTAACGTGAGTGAAACCGCGGGCAGAATGGAGTAAATAATAAAAAAAATCAAATACATAAATATATTTAGCTATGATGAACAAACATTGTTTATGGTGATAAAGGTGAAAGTCTGGTTACTCAATCGTTGTACACTCCACAATGGTGTTGTGTCAAATTGCGTCATTGATAGCGCACGAAACATTGCTAATCTATTTATCTCTTTTCTATGTATGTAGAAGAAAAAGAGACGAATAGTCGTTATGTTGTTACTTTAACGAATATCCTAGATTCACTGCACGGATAGCGCAGTGGTTTAATTGAGCACCTCTATAGTATTCTGCCGTCATCGTCATAAAGACAAAAGACGTAACAAAATTTCTTTCAAAATTGAGTATATCAAAAATAGTTCTCCGAAAATGTTATATTGAATACTAGCTTTTGCCCGCGACTTAGCTCGCGTAAAAGTAAATTAAGTTAGTAACAGTCGGGCACGCCACGATCGTGGCGGTAAGTCCCGTGTTTGAGGAGTGGCTGGAGAGGCGCCATGGCGCCCTCACCTTCCGGCTGACACAGGTAATGACTGGCCACGGTTGTTTTGGCCAGTTCCTGTGTCGTATACGCCGGCAATAGACGCCCGGTTGTCACCACTGCGGCGACTGCCGCGACGTTGTTGAGGACACGGCGCTGCACACTTTGGCGGTTTGCCCCGACTGGGCATCGCAGCGCCGTGAGTTGATCGCGGCAGTCGGATTGGTTGCCCTCTCGCTCCCGGCCGTAGTTCAGTCTATGGTCCGGAGTGAGAGGTCGTGGAGCGCCGTCGCCTCCTTTTGTGAGGAAGTCATTTCCATCAAGGAGGCGGCGGAGCGGGAGAGGGAGCGTTTGAACCCTCTCCCCAACCGCAGAGCCGGGCGCCGGAGGGCGCGGGACGACCTCCAGCCACCCTGAGGTTTGACCTGGGGGTGGCGGGCTTTGTGGGCCTGCCCGCCATCCGTTCAGCACCAGGTCCGAGAGGCGGCGTGCGTGTTCCCACGCGCGCCTCTATGTCGAGTCCGTCTCCCCTCTAGGGGGGACAGTAGGGAGTGATAGAAGTGCCAATAGGGTAGGTCTTTCGTGTAGTGGCCTGCCGTTTCATACGGCGGGCCGAAACCTCGGCGGGGTCGCGACCGCATGCGAAAGTGATTCGCGCGGCCCCGTCGATAGTGGTTTTGTCGAGGAACACCGTGGTAGGTTTAGTCGGTATTCCGGGAGGTACATTTTCTTCTTAACATCTTTCTTTTACCCCGGCGAGTCCGACATAACCCCTCCGCCCGCCCCCGTGGAGGGGTATGCATCAAGCATTCCCCCACGTTAAAAAAAAAAAAAAAAAAAAGTAACAGTACTATTTTCAATTAAAATATAGCCTATGTTACACGGTGATAATATAGATTTCTAATGGAGAAATAATTTTTAAAATCGGTTATTTAGTTTTTGAGTTAAATCGTTACAAACAAACAAACAAAAAATCTAAACTTTACTCTTTATATTATTCGTATAGATAAAAAATACTGACAGATACGTCTTTTTTCTTATGACGGCAGAATTAGTGCTAGATTCGATCCCAAATGGCAAAATTATTTTTGTAATGTTACATTTTGCTAATTATCGGTATGTTTTTAAAACAAATTAAATTAAATTGTTGGCCTTAAAAACATATTAAGACAAAGGTACATTAGCGTTCCTCAATGTTATTTTTAATTAGTTCTATTATTTGAAGAATTATTGCTCGCAAAAATCTGATACTTGAAATATTACCGTTACACTTGGTCGGTTCGCCCTTGACCATGTATCAAAAACTTCCACCGTTCACTTTTTTATATTCTGAAAGCAATGGATTATATTGCTACACTAGCGTATGCCCGCGGCTTCGTCCTGGAACAGTGCTTGTTTTTGGATAAAAGGTATCCTTTTCTTTGCTGTACACCTAACAACGTTTACGCGAATTTTCATAACAATGGCGCCGTTCAAGGGGACCAACCACTATGTCATCTGTGCAGTGCATTGAACCAGCGGATACTTAGATAAGCTAGATGCGGAAGAATCATTTATGGAATCACACAATTTTTCGTCGATTCGAAATTCTCGGCGTAATGGTGAGACGACTACTTAAATCACCACGCCCATTCGTGTAGTGCATGATACTTCGTTTCGTCCGGTCCTCTCATACCTTTCATCTAATCGCCTTTTCCCAGAACCGACAACAGATGAGTAATATACGGGTAAATAATATTGCAAGCAATCATGGTCTATCGTAACCGCTTACCATTAAGCGGTCCGTATGCTTGTCTGCCATCTTAGTAAAAGGAGAAAGGCTTGGTCTCTGCCAATTTCTCCGTAAAACAGGCATGCTATAATACTAAAAACAATGGTTTTTAGTATAATAGCATGATATGTCAGGACCTCAATTAATGCCTCGTGAGTAACCCTAGTAACCAACTATTATTGTCATGATTACTTTAAAACTAATTATAACACCGACTCGGATGCAACTTTGGTAACAGAATAGGGTAGTTGTCTATGTTTGATTTTCTAACATCATTTTTACACAAGTGCAAAAAGCAATCAAAAGAAATCTTCTTGTAAACCAGCGTCAAATTTTATTACAAAATATGGGAGTAATTAGTATCTTAAATTTGGATATGAGAAATAGTAGAGATATTTCGCTATCTCCCTCAGACAGCTGTATTTAAATAGCGGTTACGTCACAGTTTGTACCGTGCATCCTTTTTCTGTCATTTGAAATTTATCCCTACTACCAGATTGGAATGTGTCTTATTTATTTTTGATTACACTTCAATCATTGTACGTTTAGCATTTGAGTAATGTACCTATTTGACTTAAATTATAAAATATGTTAGTCAACTACCCTCTTGCGCAGCTAGCATTGTCTTTGTATGTATATAAGTATTGTTAGTAACAGTGGAATGTCTGCAATAAGATATAAAACTGTGTTACGAAACTAGCCGAGTTATTAATACTAATAACAATTGCAGGCGATGTCGTTGCATCGTGAGCGATTGCGATCTAAAGCAGCGTTTTGTAACTGGAACGAATGTGACTTCATAATGTTTCGTCTCAAATGTTCTGATTTTCTAGTACTACACAATAGCTTTAGTGCTGCCTAGCTAATCCTAAGTAATATTATAAGTGCGATTGTGAGTTTGTTAGTTACGTTTTTAAGCCGCTCGCTCGATCGCATCTACACAGTATACAGTGTTGCGGTTTCGAATTCCACACGGGACAAAAATTTGTGTGATCCACAAATGGTTGTTCCGGGTCTGGGTGTTCTTTGTGTACTTTGTTTGAATGTTTGTAAAGTCCCCCGTGACACAGGAATGATTCCTAGTGCAGGAGAATTCACATTAAAAAAGGTCGCTCGCGATGCAGGCAATATTTCAAGCACATAAAGTGTAGAAAAATAATCATTTTCTTAGCATGCAAATCAACTATTGATACGGTACGATACGTATCCCTTATATATGAGTTAGGTATACTTTTCGCAATATAAAGCAACGATAGCCTAGTGAGAAACCGTTGGACTTCCATGCAGAGGTCTCGAGATCGATCCCAAGGCGCGTATCTCTGACCTTTCGAAGCTATGTGCTTATTAATTAATTTATCGCTCGCTTTAAGACGGAAAAACATCGTGCAAACCTGTATGCCTGAGAGTTCTCCTCAATGTTCTCGAATTAATGTGAAGTCTGCTAACCACGCTAGCCCAGTGCGGGCTAGCGTGGTGGACTACGACCAAACCTTTCTCGCACTGAGATGAGGGCCGTGCCCAGCAGTGGGACGGCTTAATACAAGGCTAATTTTATTATACCTATGATCGTTTCCAATAATAGGGTCTCTAGCTACAAGTGTCTATAAGTTACTTGAACATTTATCACCAGCAGGACTTCGACCTTAGTCATAAAATCGCAATGTTACGAAGATGAAAAACATGTTTGTTTAGCCATTTTATTTGTTCGTTCTATTACTTTATAGCATATAGTTACTAAACATTTATTATAGATACGGCAAACTTGACATTGAACTATTGACTAAAACGACTAACAAGGTTAATTCTCCACATAAGCACAGTTTGAGTGCAAGCATCGACGAGACGAATGTACCTGGTTTTAGAACAAATTGTTGCTTATGCAATTCAGTTATGTAATGCATTAATAGTTATTATTCAATAAAGTCATAACCTCTTTTTTATGTATGTGTGACGCACAAATGGTTGTGCCGAGTCTGGTTGTTCTTTGTGTCCACGATATAGACATTATTTCTAGTTCGATTGAAGGAGCACGTCACTGACTTTTTGAAGTTATATGCGTAAATTATAGCTCGCTTTTTAACGGTGAAGGAAAACATCGTGAGGAAACCTGCATGTCTGAAAGTTCATTATAATGTTCTCAAAGATATGTGTGCCGTCTGCCAACCTGCATTGGGCCAGCGTTGTGGACTATGGCCTAACCTTTCTCACACTAAGAAGAGGCCCAGCAGTGGTACAGATTAACACCGGCCTGGTATTATCATTATTTTTATCCCTTTGATTAAAAATTTCGAAGACTTTCATAACCACCCTTCTTATTAATTTCCTCTTCTTATTACTTATTTAATCTATTTACTTCTTCTTCTTTTCGAGTCAATGCTCTTGTCCCCTTTTGCGGTCAAATAGTCTTGGCCCAGAAAGTGGCGACCGCTATGGCGGCAGCAGTGGCGATGTTGAGGTCGGCTCTTGTGCAGGATGTAGGACATGCTGGACAGGTCAGTAGATGCATCATTGTTTGACGGGGTGCACCACAGTCACAGTGAGTTTGGGACTGATCCAGTATGCCCCATCTACATAAATTATGTTTGCACCGTCCCACTTGCGCTCGCAGTCTATTTAAACACTTCCACACTATACTGCTACTACTGCCAGGATTGGTCGTTTCCCGGTGGGAGAGTTTCTTTGGGGTCCAGGAGGTCAGGCGGTGGTGGATCTATTTACTAAGACTAGCGGTCGCCTAAACCTCGAAATTTGACCAAAGTTTGCCTGTAAGATACCGCTGATATAAATGTCATTATATATTGATATATGTAACGTAATATAAAATAGTTACGCGCTTCGACTGCGTGTGTCAAATGCATGGTTAGGTGCATGTAGAGTTTTTTTTATTTATTGTATTTCTAATGCATATTTTATATAAATATTATGATTCACCCCTCCTTCTCCATATAAACTTTAACTGTGCCAAATTTCATACGCAATTTTCGTAAAGAGGGGTACAAAGTTTTTGCTTCACGTATTAAGACTGCGCCGAGCGTAAGACAGATAATGATAGAACTCGTACGGCGCATGTTCAAATCAGCGCGCGGCCGCCATAGTAAAATTGTATGGAGGATTTGAAGTGTTTTTTTGATAAATATGTATCTTTAATGTGTCCAATAACTTAAATATTTGGGACGGATAAATTGTAATACAACTATTTATGTTTCGTTTAACCTGTAAAATAGGATAGATTTCTACTGTTATGATCTAAAAATCACGTAACACGAGCTTACGTTTTTGCATTTTTCGTGCAAATTTACGTAATTTTGTAGGCGAAATTAATTATTTTAAGTTTTTTACACGGAGTAATTGTAAACACATTGATTGTTATGGTAAATGTATATTTTATATTTGTATTGAACAAAAAGTGTTGATTTTATTCACTTAACTTTGACCTCCTGTTTTGGCACATTTCGCTCGCCGCAGTCTTAATATATAGATATTGTAGTCTAATAAGCGATATGTCAAAATTAAACTGTCCGTAACTAACATGACTTGCTTTTTTATATCGATACGCATGCTGAGGCAAACGATCACGATCAGCAGGATTGTAACCCCACCACCTTTGTTAAAAACTATAATTATTGTGAACATTGCATGACGTAAACAATTCTCGCATTTATGTTTATATAATATTGGTTGGTTAACAAAGAAGAGTATGCATATAAATGTTGTAATATTGAAGGTATTTATGGAGTTTGTGGGACGTGTGGAAGATAATTGTGCGCATGAGCGTTATAATAATTGTAAGTGTATGCAATATGGATGTTTACTGGTTATGTAATATTGTGGTTAGAAATGTCATGAATTTTTTATTTTTTAATTTTTATAGTCTTGCGTTTGTACTCGATTTCACCTGATTATGTGACGATGCAGTTATTCCTTAGTCGCAACACAGTATTGTAAGACATTCTCAGTAGTTTAGTTTGGTACTGTGCCCCGTAGACTGTTACGTAGAACTTAAAACCATAGCTGGCGGAATGTTACAGACACTTTAGCTTATCCTATCTATACTAATATTATAAAGCTGAAGAGTTTGTTTGTTTGTTTGGTTGAACGCGCTAATCTTAGGAACGACTGGTTCGAATTGCAAAACTATTTTCGTGTTGGATAGCCTATTTATCGAAGGCTATATAACATCACGCTACGACCCGCGGGGGCGGCGCAGTAATCATAAACGCAGGTGAAACCACGGGCACATCTAGTCTGATATATGGGCACGAGACGATATAATTATGTTGTAGCAGTCGTAGAACAACGACGGATTTGATATTCCCTAACTTCCCAATAGACCGCTTTATAGTTTTTAAACTACGTTTTATGGTAATAATTCAACTCTGTCCCTGTAATAATAAGACACAAAAATAATAATTGTTTAGTTTTATACACATTCTATGCCTGTTTAATATCAAATCCATCCTTGTTCTTCGACTAAGATGATGTATGGGTTTTGGCTGTCCCATCTACCGGAAAAAGTTCTAGACTCCATTAATGACGACAAATAGTCAATAACACTTTGTCCAACCGAAGAATCGCACCCAAGACCTCATGGACAGCAGTTGCAATCACTACCGCTGCGCCAAAGCGGACAAAAACGTGTGGAAAAATCTTTAATACGCATTTATGCCACGGAGACACGCGTCAATGTTTTTATTAGCATTCTTATATCATAAACTGTGATAAACAGACAAACAGCGAAAACAAAGAGTGACATAAACGCAAGACAAATCGCCTTTGTTAGCTGCTTTACGCGGAAATAGTTGCGTTCCTTCGTACGTGAATGGCCAGCTTTGTGTTTAATTTGAATTGCATTCTCTGTGACGTTTTAAATGAGTGAATTATTCGATGTGTGTGTATAGTATGTGTGCGTGTATAACATTATGCAATTATTCGAATCTATATTATCTATACTAATATTATAAAGCTAAATAGTTTGTTTGTTTGGTTGAACGCGCTAATCTCAGGAACTACTGGTTCGAATTGAAAAATTATTTTTATGTTGGATAGCCTATTTATCGAGAAAGGCTATAGGCTATATAACATCACGCTACGGCCCACGGGGCGGTGCAGTAACCATAAACCGCGGGTGAAACCGCGGGCTCAGCTATTGTGTTTATATGTGTTTGTGTGTGTGTGTGTATAAAAAGGTACAAATAAGTCGATTTATGTGTGTTTGCGTGTGTGTGTGTGTCCTACATTAATATAGGTCTTGTTTATGAGGTAAGTAATTAAACTATTGTTTGATGATAATAGACTATTATAGATAATACATAGGGGTATACAAAAGGAATAATAGTAGAGAATAGAGAATGTACCCCGTCTTTGCAACATTTTTCATTGATGCTCCGCTCCTATTGTTCGTAGCGTGATGATATATAAGTAACTATATATATCATCACGCTACGAAGTAGGCCTATAGCCTTACTCGATAAATCGGCTATCCAACACTAAAATAATAATTAATTCGAACCAGTAGTTCCTGAGATTAGCGCGTTCAATCAAACAAATAAACAAACTCTTCAGCTTTATAATACATATTGGTTTAATATAGATTTTCATTTTTTATTAGTATTGATATAAAAGATCAATTAATATATTATTATTAATTATATGTTCATTCATCCTTATGTTCATTGAACCTAGGACCTTACAATCGGCAGGGGAACTAGAAACATCAGTCGCGTAGAAAACAATGAGTTTTAGCTATCAAACGCAGCAGCTGAGTACGTGGTTGTTATCAGCGGTGCGATTATACGACCTATTTTATGCCTTTGTCCTAGATTCTGATTCAATAAAACGTATGTACTACACAATAGTGCGAAATTGATTATCTACATCTCTGAACTTAACTACTTCTGTAATTTATACTAGATGTGCTCGCGGTTTCACCCGCGTTTGTGATTACTGCGCCGCCTCCGTGGGTTGTAGCGGGATGTCATATAGCCTATATCCTCGATAAATAAACAAACAGTAAAATAATTTTTCAATTCGAACCACTAGTTCCTGAGATTAGCGCGTTCAACTAAACAAACAAACTCTTCAGCTTTATAATATTAGTATAGATTAGAACTGTGTATAGGCTGCCCCATTGCTGGACACGGGCCTCCTCTCAGTGTGAGAAGGGTTAAGACTGCGCCGAGCAAAATGTGCCAAAACAGGCGCTCACAGTTAACTGAATAAAATAAACACTTTTTGTATAATACAAATATAAAATATACATTTACCATAACAATGAATGTGTTTACAATTACTCCGTGTATAAAACTTAAAATAATTAATATTTTCGCTTACAAAATTACGTAAATTTGCGTGTAAAAATGCAAAAACGTAAGCTCGTGTTACGAGATTTTTAGATTATAACAGTAGAAATCTATCCTATTTTACAGCTTAAACGAAACATAAATATATTACAATTTGTCCGTCCCAAATATTTAAGTTATTGGTTGACAATAAAGATGCATATTTATCAAAAAAGCACTTCAAATCCTCCATACAATTTTACTACGGCGGCCGCGCGCCGATTTGAATATGTGCCGCACGAGCTCTGTCATTATCTGTCTTACGCTCGGCGCAGTCTTAAGGCTGTCCGCTGCGTTAAGCGGGTGCACGGAGCGGGCGCCCACGCGGTGTGCTGTTTTCTATTATAATTATAGCAACGGTGCGTTAGGCGGGTCTCCCGTAGCACGCGGCGCGGGCAACGTGTGTCCGCGCGACGGAGCACGCGAGCGGAGCTGTTTCTAGGAAATCAGTGAGCGCCGCTTTGTTACTGCCGGCGCTGCGAGAGGCGGAAGTCCGTCGCGTGGTTAATTTGTCCGTGACGGAGCACGGCGCGGGTCCCCGCTCCGTGCGCCCGCTTTACGCAGCGGACGGCTTTAGCCATCCACCACGCTGGCTCAGTGGCAAACTTCACACATCTTTAAGTACATTAAATTAGGTATACTTTATTTTGCCCGCGGCTTCGCTCGCGTAAATGTAGATAAGGTTATGTTAGTAACAGTACTTTTTTTGGATAAAAGGTAGCTACACTAATGTTTTCTGTTACTCTGACAACGTGTATGCGACATTTCTTGATGATCAGTCGAGTAGTCGAGACGTGAAAACGTAACAAACAAAAAACTTACATTCGCATTTAAAATATTAGTTAAGATTTACTGTTGGGCAAACCAAATGAGAGTGAGAGATTTGGAGTAGTAGAGCCTCGCTGATTTCAGCATGTATGGGCTGGCTCGACCGGGGAAGGACTCACAGAATCTTGACGTGAAATAGCAGTATTCCTACTGTCGTGTTTCGATCAGTGAGTGAGAGTGCCGGAGGCCCAATCACCCTCTTTCCCCCTTCCCGCTCCTTCTCCTTCCCACTTCTTTCCTAAAGGGTTGGTAACGCGCAAGTGATGCCTCTGGTGTTGCAGACGTCTATAGGCTACGGTGACCACTTACCATCAGGTGGGCCGTATGCTTGGATGCCAAGTTAGCTGTATAAAAAAAAATTATATGAACATTATAGAGAACTCTCAGACGTGCAGGTTTCTTACGATGTTTTACTTTACCGGTAAAGAGAGCAACAATTAAATACGGACATAACTTCGAAATCAGAGATACGTTGGGATCGAACTCGAGACTTCTGCGTGCCAGTCCAACGCCAGCCAGTCTCCCACTATGCTATTGTTGCTTTAGAATAATACTCAGCCGTATTTAAAGCGTTACGCTTATTCATAAAAATATAAAACGCACAACAATCGAGGAATACTGCGCCGAATTTTGGCAACTTCTATTACTTACCACGAATAGAAACGAAATTATATTTGTTTATTTTTTACTGCACTGATGGCGCAGTGTGGGTTTGATCTTCACACGGAAATACTTGAGTTATGCACATAAAATGCAAGTGCGGGAAATATAATAATAATATTCTATCACATACACCCAATACCATCTAACTCAAACTAAGCAGAGCTTGTACTATGGGTACTAGACAATGGATAAACATACATATATACTTGTTTTTGGTTAATATATACATACCTTATTTTAATAAAAAATCAAAAAGATTTTTGTAAAATCATTTTTGATACCTACACGATATTGTGATTTAAGACTTGTATCATTACATAAACAAATATTTAAATCATAGAATTATTATAATAATATAATTATTTATATTAATAGTAGTTAGGACATTTTAGTGTTTACAAAGTTTATGTATTAGCTTACATTTCGCATACGTTACAAATAGTCGTAACAGGTTCAGTGGCCATGCTGTCGCTGGGACTTTCCTAGCAGGAAAACCCAGTGACACTCTGTGCGACACTAAAAAGAATTCTTACTGCGATTACCGATGATTCTGCCACTAGTGAAGAGAAATACAAAGGAAAAGTAAAATTAAGTAATTTAATAAATAGGCCCTCTATCTATTCATTAAATTATTTAATTTAACTTTTCTTAGTTTTACAGTTGTTATACTTATTATTTGGACCACAAGGAGAACAAGTCAAATTAGTAAATAAATAAAATACTTGTATTACATTATTGAAATTAATAAATGAATTACTAAAAAAGCATTGCCATTAGTCATTTATTCAATACAGAGAACTTTGTGTAGAGTTTTAAACTTACATACTAAATATGAACATGTTGGACATTCAGAGATGAATCGCACAGTAACTACAAATAATTTAAAAAACATACAATTAACTCAAAATAGATAACCTTACAATACAATATTAGAAAGTCCAAAGACAAGTTTATTTACAAGACACACTCCTATAATAAAATAATATAGGGTTAATATGTGACAGCTTACTATTAGAAACAGTTAAGTACTAACTAACAACTGGCGATGCATGTTGAAGTAGAAACATCGGAATAACAGCACTAAAAACATGTTGACAAAAATAAACATAAATGACCCGTTAAAACTGGCTTAACTTCTAACAATGCATTCACAGGTGACTGTTTTCATACATATTTCTTATCATTCACACTAATCAGATGAATATATAATCTTATACCGCGAAAACAAAAAGCTGTAAAAACAGAATGCAATAAAGCAACGTGACCTATTTAAGGAGACCGTTAGCTGTTAGCAAATGTGCGAATTTGCGTTACAATCCCAACTCGGCCAGGTATTGTTCTGTCATGCGTGCGTTGACCCCGTGGTGAGACGCCATCTTGAACAGCTGTATTCGTATTTCGAATAGATGTTGTGACATATTTTTTTGTATAGACATATTGTAGTTCTTACATTTTTATGCTACTTGATATCCCCGTACCCAAACGCGGCACTTGCCATCTCAAACCTAATGCCATATTTTTAAAGCAATTGGATTTAACAAATATTGAAACAACTTGACAAGCAATAAGTATTTATATCGGTTTATCGTTTTGGGTTGGTTAGAACTCGCAACGCTCAATTTAGGCTGTGGTTACACTGGCTAGGTAGGCATCTTATTTTTAGGCTTTAGACACATATTACTCTGTCAGTATTCTACTTATCTGTTAATGTTATTGATATTTAATATCCAGAAATTCTTAATAGCAGCTCGGAGTTAGGAAGTTTGTCCTGCGCCTGATCTCTCTCTGGTCGCGTCAGACTGCTGTTACATCAGATTACGAGAGTGAGAGAATATTGAGTGCACTTGTGTTTGCGCAAGTGACTAGTATTTTAATAGGTAGCCGTGACCGAAATTCGGTCTTGAGGAATTAATTATTATTATATGCAGGACTTGTATGCTATTATATTAGTTCATTTATTCATTCATTCATTCATTATATTATTCCTAAATGATTATCGGACTCATATTAATTATTAAATGTTTACTTTAATTATTACACTGACTTGATTGTTGATATTAATATTATTAAATTTACTAAACTATGTTTTAGTATTACCTTCATTATTATTTTAAATTAATAGGTACCTATCTATATAAACCTACATTATTATTATATTCAATTCAACACAATGTTATATTGTTTGTGAAATAAATTAAATAAATATTAGTGCCGCCACGGCATCGGTATTGACGTCGCTATCGGTAGCCGCGTTTGCGCTTACCTCAATGTATCGCTGAGGTCATCACGTCGTAACCTATAAACTTATGTCTGATCCCACTTAAAGATTAAAACTTCAAATTCCACGACTAATAATATTAGATGACAAATAATTCAATGCTATTTTACACAGATTTCTAACTAAAATTCTAAATCCGAATGTAAGTTTGTTTGTTATGCTTTCACGTCCTAACTACTCGACCGATAATCATGAAATTTCGCATACACGTTGTAAGTATACAGAAAAGGACATGGGGTACCTTTTATCCAGAAGTAATTACTGCTCCTGACTGAGCGAAACCGCTTTCATATATTATGTATCATTATATGAATAGCAGTCAAGTCATCTCGAAACGGGTATTCACGCGCTCCATGGCAGGCCTGCACTTCGTGTATAATGTACGAATAGCAAGAAAATTGCTCCGAATCTTCGGGTTTTTCGTTCTATGGTAGCTCTAATACTTCGAATGTATCATAGTACAACAATTTGATCTGCAGAACCTGTGGTGAACGGGACGAGTCCATATTACACCTACTGTGTGAATGTGACGCGTTAGCTGGACTAAGGATGGGTCTGATGGGGTTGGCATATCCAAACCCTGAAGACTTCAGGCTTCTCCCTCTGAAGTGTACGCTGCGATTGATGCAGTACATTCATAGCGAGATAGCTAAGGGATAGATCTCGGGGCCGACACAAAAGATCCCACTGGGTCGACGTGTCGCCAGTCTACACTGACTGGCCCCCGTAATAAGATAAGTTAAGATAAGATCATAGTACAAATAACACGAACATTCAACCCGAAACTTCAGGATTTTCGTTCCATGCTAAGCCCGTAGACTGCACGAATGGCATAGCGGTTTAAGTGGTAGCTTGCGCCACCGCGCCGAGTGGTTTCCAAAATTTGTGTGATCCACAAATGGTTATTCCGAGACTGGGTGTTATTTGTGACCGTTTTTTGAATGTTTGTAAAGTTCCACGCCACACATAAATTATAGGTACAAATAGTCTACCAAAAAAATTAAATATACGTTATATTTGTCATGGACGTCGTGGTACGAATAGCCCTAAAATCGTCTCAAAACTTGGGCATTTACGCGCTACATGGTCTGTGCACGAATACCAGGTACATTCTGCCCGAAACTTCGACAATTTTTTTCACGCTTGCAGAACTTATGTCGTAAAGTAATTACCTGTCTGCTGGTACTTTGTCCGTCGTTGTTTGAGTATGACACACGGCGATACGGTTATAAGGAAGTTCTCGACGCTTCTAATCACGTCGTCTAGTTAATTTCTGACGGTGGAGCCGTCATGCTAATCACACGTGCGGATACTGGGACGATTTTTTGACGAAGATGAATTGGTTCTGGTGTCCAGTATATCTGCTTAGAGTACTGACAATGATCTTGAATATAGCTCTTTCGACCTGCATACACATACATGGGTCGAAAAGGAATGTAGCAATTTTATTTCCTTTTTTATATCTATGTAAAAACTATCATTTAGTTTACTTTTCGGATTTGATGAGTTTCAAGCCAAAATAATTGAAATCTTTGTTTTAAATTTTATTTGAATTGTCCCTAATTCATTGATATTCAAGAATGTTCAGTTTAAAAAGCCTTAAAATATGAAACTGTAACTCTTGTCTGTATGTTATCTTTTTACGTTTAAACTGCTGTGCCTTTTTTGACGGTAAAGACAGTTTAACAACTTAATGAAGACTGCTTTAAAGAAAGGCTAACTTTGATGCTACCAGTCTTTTGGGCACTTTACATTATTTATTTATTTATTTATTTATTTAGGATCTCTTACAAGAAATACATGACAATTGCACATCAACTTGAAAAAGTAAGTAAGTAAGCCTCATGCTTTCTCATTTACAAGAGACCACAACATGCAAAAGAGAATATACAGAATTAACTAATTAAACAAGAAATAATTAAAATTATACAAACTAAGAAACTAAATTAACAAAAAAAAAAAACAAAATTTACTTTAAATTTTTACAGCGAACAAATCTTGCAGATAAGTAACAACACTCTTTTTAAATTTACCAATTTTATTGTGAAAAATGTCTATATCCTCCGAAGCACCCGATATCCTATTGTATAGATACGATAACCTAACGATCGGCGAGTGTTTGCCCAAGTTATTTCTATGTCGTGGCGGCCTAAGCAGAGAACATGGATGCCGCGGGACTCTAGAAGGGACGTTAATGCAGACTTTGCCCAGGAGATAGGGGCAATCGACATAATTATTAAATAACTTATATAAGAACATAAGATCTGCCTGAGAACGTCTATATTCCAATGACAACAGTCCAAAGTGATTAAGTTTACCCTCGTAGGACCTTACTGATCTCGCAATCCCAGCTCGGAATGCTAAATGACGAACCAGTGTGTGTTGTGTTCTTTCTATTCTACTGATATGAACTTGATAACTGGGATTCCAAACAGTGCTACAATATTCAAGCCTACTTCTTACATAGGTGTTGTACAATAGCAAAGTAGTTGATGCACATTTAAATTCTTTTGAGCTACGCAATACAAAACCTAAAGCTCTATTGGCTGCAGTTACTGTTTTGTCAATATGTTGTATGAAGCGTAACTCACTGTCCACATAAACGCCAAGATCTTTTACCACAGTTATTTCTGTCAATACATTCCCTTGAATACTATATGATGTAGGAATCTTATGTCTTTTGCGGGTAAACTTAATGTGGTTACATTTTGCGGCGTTTAAATTCATTCGATTTACTATACACCACTGATTTAACCTATCTACGTCTGACTGAAGGAGTTCCTTATCAGCTTCACTTCGAATTATTCGTATCAGTTTAAGATCGTCCGCATAAAGATAAGGTGTTGAATGTACAAAGCTACTAGAAATGTCGTTTATAAATAAAATGAAGAACAAAGGACCTAAATTAGAGCCTTGTGGTACGCCAGAAGATGCAAGGAATGACTCAGATTCTTCACCATCGATAACAACCGAAGAAAGGCGAGCGTTCAAATATGATTTACACCATTTGTGGTTAATACCGCGTATGCCAAATAATTGTAACTTATGTAAGAGTATGTCGTGGTTGACTTTATCGAATGCCTTAGTAAAGTCTGTATATATTGCATCCACCTGCAAACCCTGATCTACTGCTACTGAAATGTCATTTACAAAACTCACAAGATTGGTGCTGGTAGACTTTTTAATCATAAAACCATGTTGATTCTCCGAAAGATATCGCTTTACATGTTCATAAAATATTGTATACACTAGTGTTTCAAAGACTTTTGACAAAGTAGATAGAATTGATATGGGGCGGTAGTTGGATACTATGTCACGTTTGCTACTTTTATATACCGGTACAATTCTTGCATGTTTCCATTGTGTGGGAAATACTCCCGATCGCAAAGATGAGTTGTACAAAATTGCTAATGGTACTGATATTGAACGGGCACAACGTAACCAAAATGAGGGTGGTATGTTGTCAGGTCCTGCACCCTTTGATATATCAAGTCTCATGAGTTTGTTTTCAACAGCTTCTTGAGATACTGTTAAGTCAGCAAGTTCCTCTAAAAGAGTAGATGAATCATTGAATGATGTATCCAGAGAAGGAGGGTCATATACGGACTCAAACTGCTCGGCAAATAAATTAGCAATTTCTTTGGGATTGCATGCAATTTTGTCACCTAGCTTCATTTGAGAAGGGTAGCAAGAGTTGGCTTTCCGAAGTTTTTTTATATGAGTCCAAAAGTGTTTTGGATGCTTACTTATTTCATTTTCAATAAATGTTATATACTTGTTGTAGCACTGTTTGATTAAAATACCACATTCTTTTCTTATGTAATTAAACTCAATCACGTCCAAAGGATTGCGATACTTTTTAATATTTTTATGCAATGTAAACTTGCGCTTTAATAACTTAATAAGTTGAAATGAGTACCACGGGGGATATTTACCTACACAAGAGATGGTTTCAGGCACATGCTGGCTTATTATTTTTCTAATCAATGTATAAAATTTATTCAGCATATCATTTACATCTGCGTTTGTGAATAAATTAAGTTCACTAGACCAGTCAATGTCATTAAGTGATTTAATAATATTATCATAATCAGCTTTAAAATAGTTATGTTTTCTACGACATTTGGGTTTATTTATTATTTTAGCATCCAGTGTAAGAATGAAATCTATCGCTGGGTGGTACTTATCAGTCTCTCTTATTGGATATTCACAACTGCTAACTATTATTTGCTCAATATCAGATATTATTAAGTCAAGAGTTCTATTCTGCGTATTCTTAATCCAGTTATATTGATTTAAGTTGTTTAGGGATATAAAATCGACAAATATATCCTTCACAAAACCTGGGCGCGAATTAGATGAAACTGTACATGGTGAACTTGTGTTCAGTGCTTTCCATTCAATACCACTCAAATTGAAGTCGCCAACTATAAGTGTAGCACTATTTAAGTTAGCGTGTATTACCGTGTTACAATTTTCTATAAACTGCTCAAATTGTTCATTTTTTAATGGTGGTGGTAAATAGACAGCACACAATTTTAATAAATCATAATTAAACTTACCCCGTTGCAGCCGAATTGTAACCCACAAATCCTCACAGTCAGATTCCCACTCTTGCATACGAGATGAAACAAATACTTTAGATATTGCTATAAGTACTCCTCCGCCGGTTTTCTTATGGTTACTAAAAGTAGACGTTTCCCGATCTCTTCTGTACACTACATAGCTATCACTAAACAGTTCGCTATCATATACATCGGAAGACAACCAGGTTTCGGTGAAGACATAGACATCGTACTCACGGTTATAAATATGTTGACGAACATCTGCAAGAGTTGTTCGAAGGCCACGGGTATTCTGATAATAACACTTTATAAAATTGAATAATAACAATGATAAGACCATAAAACACGCTTAGTATGTGTGAAATAAAATATAAAAAAAAATTAAGAGAGGTCTTTTAACTTGTCCATACTATTGATAATTATAGTTTCAGATGTTTCGTCCTTCTTTACAAAAATTTTGCCGTTCCGAATCCATATAAATTTGTAGCCCAATTCTTTAGCGCGGATACGCGCTGCCGCGTGAAGCTCCTTGTTGTCTGGGGACAGATGCTCGACGACATAAATAGGTTTCGGATTATCCGTGGCTATGCCTAAGTGACTCGTATTGAGTTTATCCTTTTTATTCGCCTTATTGAAATTTAAAGCTGCAGCAAGAAACGTATCGCGCATTCGAGAACTAGTAAATTTGACGAGTATTGATCTAGGTCGATTGCTCTGCGTGTTCCTTTTCGCTATTCTTGTGCAATGTTGAATGTCATTGTCTTTGACATCACACTTAATTACTCTACCGAGTTGGGTGATAGTAGTGACCAAGTTTTCTGATTTATGTTCAGGGACGCACTGTAATTCGATATTATTACAGCGGGCGTGCTGTTCTAACAAATTCATTCTGTGTGTGATGTTATTCATAGTCATACGCAATGCAAGGTTTTCTTTTTCCAGCTTTCGTATGGTGACAGTCTTTTCGTCTAAGCTATTCTTCATCTCATCAAATTTATCATTGAAAAACGACAGCGACTGTTGGAAACTTGCCACTAGTTCGTTGATTTTAGAAAATTGATCTCTGACCAGTTCATTCAATGAACTCTTAAGCGCCCTGTCAATTTCCTGACCAATCAGCTGCCTGAGAGTGTCGGTTGTAACGTCCACCAACGGTGCATCAGAGTTTTTGTCTGTTTGTACACGCTGTTGTTGTTGGCGTAGCGATTGCTTATTACGTAAAGTTACATTGTGGTTAGGAGATGGTGATTGACATGACGTACTGCGATTAGATTTCGTATGATTCTCCGATTGGGACGATCGCACAGGCGTGTTTACGTTACCATTCTTCGGTTGTTTATTGACACATTCAGGGCATCGCCATATGGTTATGTCTTTAACATTCATTCGTTTAAATACTTCTTTAGATATATTCGCACAGAGAAGGTCATACGGTACTTTGCACATACTACATTGCAAATAATCTTCAGAAGCAAACGCCACTTTACACCCTCCACAAGTTTTTGTTGACATCGTAACGAATTAACGATGATTCAATTCAATTTCAATTGTTAGTTCGTGTCCAAAACGTCTTAAGCGCCGTGTATTTCGTGTCACTTACGCGTATTGATAAACACTACTGTATAGTTCGATCTCACTTCACTGATCTTTGAAATTTTTAACAAATTTTGTTTATTTAGCAGTTTATATCACCAGATTGAGTCTTATTACTGTGTCACTATATGTATAACAGATTCACTGAAAGTCTTAAAACACAATTAATAACTAATATGTACTTTAAACTACTTAAAATATTATTTATTTCGCGAGCAAAATGATAACGATCTGTATTAATTCAAAGCGGGCGGTAGTTACTCATTATATACCTAACTAAACTAATATTGTTGTATTAGTTTAGTTAGGTATATAATGAGTAATGACCATTGAAATAAATATACTACCATAGTATATTTCAATGTGGATATTATTACATTCATAGTTAACAAGTAGCTGGGCCATATAATGAGGTTTTAAATAAATACTATTATTTTATATTCATATGATATTCCTACAGTTACAGTACACAACAAGTTTTTTTCCTTATATACTTTGCCATGGTTCACCCTTGTTTGATCGAACAACGTTAGATATAATAATACTAAATCGAACAACGTTTAAGAAAATCATCACTTTGTATAATATCGTTTGATAGAATTTTCAGTTCATCGAATATTTATTTGCTATAACAACATTTGCGCTAATGATCAAAAGGTATAATGTTCATTACCCCGACTCAGAGTACCTCGACTCGGATAGGTGAGGTTAGAAGGCGAAGGCGGGAGCGAAGCGGAGCTGAGCTCCCGCCTTAGCCTTCGTGGTTTTTTTTTTTTTTTAAATAGTTCAAATGAAATTAGTTCAAATAAATAATTACGCTAAATAAAAATTACCAATGACTTATTCGGTCAAATGAATAATTCTTCGAAATGACTTTATTGCAACTAAAATTCGATTTAGTAATATTATATCTAACGTTGTTCGATCAAACAAGGGTGAACCCTTTGCCATAACTATTTGGGCAAATTTGTTTTTTTATTAATATTACTTTGCTATAATTGTTTTTGGTATACAATTCGTGTTAGGTTTGGTTGCTTAAAATGAATTACTTAAATATAATTATTGTGATAAACAGATTATTAGAGGGTAGATGTTCATGGCATCCGGGACCGACGGCTTAACGTGCTCTCCGGGGCACGGAGCAGGCGATAATTGTCAATCAATACGCACATAATTTCGAAAAGTCATATAACTTCCGTAAGTCAGAGGTGCGCGACGTGGGTTCGAACCCGAGACCCTCTGCATTGCAGTCTGTTGGTCTGCCCACTGAGCTATCGCTGCTACTAACTATGCCAAGTTATATTATTTCTTATAATTGCATGCAAATGGCTAGGGAACCAACAAATATTTCCAGCCCAAGCAAAACCAGACACGCTACTGAAGATAAGTTCCATTCTAAACTAAACGCGAATTATTGTAACGGAATCTAGCGTGCGCGAATACGCAGTACATAGTTCTAATGTAATGTATTACATATGTACGAAATCATGTACCCGTACTTAGCTGATTTATGCCTTAAGCTTTATTAGTTATTACGCAGTGGCCGTATGTTACGCTTACGAAACAGGAAAGAACTATTGGTATTTCAGTTGTAGACTTTATACTATGAATTGAACGATGGTGCAATGGTATGATATGTTAGCTTGTCATTGAATATGTTCCGTTCGATGCGGAAGTAAAATTTGCTATGTTATTGGAAAGTGTAAGCGTTTTATTGGTTGTAGATGTCAATAAAATCTTATTTGTTGAAAGTACTTATGTATTAAAAGGTGCTAGAAAATTGGCAATATTTCACTGCAGTAGATAAATTGATCTGGCTATATAGGTATGTATGATATTGCCGCTTATTGCACATTATGCGTGTAACTGCTGTCACAATATCTAAGCATCTTAATGCTATATACAACCTACGCTATTCGAAATATATAACGTTATAATTAGGGCAATTACTTTTATTTAAGAAAGCGATTGTCATATTATTATGTTATAAATACAAACAGTGTATATTTATCCTGTCTCGGATAAGGAAGCATTAAATACCTTCGTGATTTTATAAGCAAACTAGTATTTTTCCCGCGGTTTCACCCGCGTAAGTCCCGTTTCCGTGTGAATATTGGATTTCACCCCCTTCAGAGTGAAATTTCCAAAAATCCTCTCTTAACCCCCTACACTCTCCAAGGAACATACATGCCAAATTTCAGCTTCTTGCGTTCAGTAGTTTCGGCTGTGCGTTGTCTGTCAGTCACACAGTAACGGAAGAGTTTTATATACATAAATATTTTAAATATAATCTTTCCTTAACTAACATAACCTCAAACTTGCTAAATAGTGAATTAAATGTACTAATAACGTTTTCTATTTGTTTACAGGTAATTCAACTATTTACGATTTGTCGGTGATTACAAAGGATTAGAGGTAACTCCACAATATAATTCCTGTGACGCGGGGTACTTTACAAACATTCAAACAACGGACACAAAGTACACCCAGACTCAGAAAAACCATTTGTGGATCACACAATTTTTTGTCCTGTGTGGGATTCGAACCCACAACACTCGGCGCAGTGGCAGTGGCGAGGCGACCACTTAAACCACTACGCCATCCGTGCATTCAATATTTATATTCTATGTGATGTAATTGTGTCAGAGAATATACAGGCGATATATAATTAGCTAGATGTGCCCGCGGTTTCACCCGCGTTTATGATTACTGCGCCGCTCTCGTGAGTCGTAGCGTGATGTTATATAGCCTATAGCCTTCCTCGATAAATGAGTAATCCAACACTAAAAGAGTTTTTCAATTAGGACCAGTAGTTCCTGAGATTAGCGCGTTCAAACAAACAAACAAACAAACTCTTTAGCTTTATAATATTAGTATAGATTATTGTTCAGCTGATGGTATCGCGCCGTCCGTCAATAAACAAGAATATTATTCTTACTTCGACTCAGTAGAAACCCGGTGCACTATGGGGATGAATCAAATGCCTGACAGTTGACTAAAGCCCAGTTCCGTTATAAAAATATCGAGTCGTTTTGGCTGCGGGCAGTAAATTGACACATGTTCTATGAATAGTATCTATGTCAAAATTTATCTGTCCGTAGCTAAACCGGCTCGTTTTAGAAGTCTAACCTTAGCAGTTTAAAGTTCAACTCAAACTCAAGCCAGGGGTCAATGTGTAAACAGACAGACACTGGCGTATAGCTATTCAGAATCAAGTAGACCCAATAAATACTATTTAGGTATCACAGAATACTCTTTAGTACTTCCATATACTATTACATTCGACCTACATTTATCAAGCCTTATTAAAAAACAAATATGTCAAATAATTTAAAAATCGAACGCGTTTTACTTTTTTATGAACACGTTCGACGCACTGACACAGTCATTCAGCCAGCGCGCATCGCGGTCGCCCACGTCGATTACCGACAACGATATTGTTTCATTCGCTATGACGAATCGATACGAAACATTTCATTGTAATTTACTGTTGTGACATGTCATGGATTACATTATGAAAACAAAATATTTGCCTATTTATTTTTACATCACTTTGTACGTTAAGTGATGTAAACATAACAATGCTCTCGTAATTATTATAAATTTATAATACTAGTGACCCGCCCCGGCTTTGCACAGGTAGTACCAAACCTTAACAAATTATACACTTAAACCTTCCTCATGAATCACTCTGACTATTGGTGAAAACTGTATGAAATCTGTTCAATAGTGTTTGAGTTTATCACGAACAGACAGACATACGCGACGAAGGACTGTGTTTTATAATATGTAGTGATAGTGATGTGGTACTAATCACAGTTTGATTGTTGTTAATAACTCTTCATAAGTTTTCTATGGTCAGAGACTTTCTATCCGTTTGAAAATATCTATAATTGCTCTTATTGCTTGAGTGCGCGCTATAAATGTATTATTTTGATTTATATTGTCTTTAGATAGGTATTATCCCAAATTAAAGTTGTCGTCTTATGTAAAATATAGAAATAATATAAGTATATTGCATTGTCTACAATTTGTCGGCCTCGATGGCGTAGTGGTTAGTGTAACCGACTGCCACGCCTGAGGTCGCGGGTTCGATTCCCGCACAAGTCAAACATTTGTGTGCATGAACATGGATGCTTGTCTTGGTCTGGGTGTTTCTATGTATAATAATAATAATATAATAATATAATATTCTACCACATACACACAACACCATCTAGCCCAAACTAAGCAGAGCTTGTGCTATGGGTTCTAGACAATGGATAAACATACATATATACTTTTAATATGTAGGTATTTACAAAAAAAAAGTATATATGTATGTTTATCCATTGTCTAGTAGCCATAGTACAAGCTATGCTTAGTTTGGGCTAGATGGTGTTGTGTGTATGTGATAGAATATTATTATTATTATTATTAATAACAATATTTATTCACCTATTATTACTTTCTGTATTTATGTTAGTTCGGGCTACCTAACATCAATTTTAGAAGGAAAACGTTCTAATTATTTTTTTACATAGATGTAGAATTATTATAATTACCGTCCAGGCCAATGTAACTGTATTAATTAAAGCATGTAATAATTATCATTGTAACTTTTATCTTCATTAAGTAGATAACATGCTTTCTAGACACAAGACAAAATGAGCATCGCGTCTTCACGAGAAATGATCCGAGAATGCCCGGGAATGAAAAGAACGGAATTTAAATTTAACCAATATTGCATTAGGTGCGTTAGATTTACACGCTTATAAATTGCTAGCTTTAATATAATTTTAATAGCAAATTTTCATAACTAGCTGACCCACGCAACTTCGTCTGCTTCACAATAGAGAATTTTCTCCGTTCTTGCCCCATTTTTCATTGATGCTCTGCTCCTATTGTTCGTAGCGTGATGTTATATAACCTATATATAGCCTTCCTCGATAAATTGGCTATCCAACACTAAAATATTTTTTCATTTCGAACCAGTAATTCCTGAGATTAGCGCGTTCAACCAAACAAACAAACTCTTCAGCATTATAATACCTATTAATATAGATATGCCTGTCCTTATTAGACTAACACTACAATATTTATCATATTTAGTTTGCAACACATTTATCCTAAAACTACAACATATTGTCCCAGTTGTCCGTCCGTGTGTCCCTAGAAAGCTAAGTTACCCAATGATTACGTGATAAACAATTTCTATTCTGTCGTCGCGTCATTTGCATTCAATTATGCGCTAGTACGCTTTATGGCTTCGCTCAATTGATATAATCTGTGGACTCGCACAGACTATACATGGTAGACAATATTACCCGTAATGACACCTAAAAGTTCATTTTTATACAGGTTGTCCCAGAATATGTGAATCAAATTGTAACGGGAGATTCCGTAGGTAAGGACCTTTCAAATGTGATAAATAAAAAAGTAAAAAAATATCGTAAGTTTTTAAAAAAGTTCGACATACACCAAAATAATGCTGCAATATCAAAATTATGTCAGTTTAAAAAGATTCGTTTCAAGTTTGACGAATCAATCCTTCACAAATAGGTAATAACAGTGGAAGAAAAATGAAAATTAGACATAAACGAAGCACCTGTAGTTGATAGTCTGAAAAAAGTCGTACTTAAACAACAGATGCAAATAATACCCAGACCCGGCACAACTATTTGTGGATCATACACATTTTTTTAAGAACCTGCTACATTGCATGCATTTGCAGTGGCAAGGCGACCACTGCGCCATCCGTGTTGGCTACACGGAAGACGTCACTGCCAATGCGCCGATTGTAGCAGATTCGTCAAAAAATGTGTATGATCCAGATAGCCCAGATTTATTAGGTCACATATGTAGCAATAAGTAGTCTCCTACACTTGCCGCGGCTAGTGTCTCGGTAAGTGTCCCATCTCACTCTCACTCTAAACTAAAACTCTCGAAGGGCCTCTGCATGTTGGACCCATGTCCCCGTGTATGCCTCCCACGCACCACGCACTCAAACGCATTAAGAAAATACCCGTGAAAGAGAAACACGTTATATTAATAAAATTCAGGATAATCTCTCAAATGTTGAAATGTCAAACATAATTAAAAAGCAACTATGTCTAACCGCCGGTGGTCCGCTGCAGTCCAAAACGTTATGGCAGCAGGGCTTTTACGCTTAAATGAAGGCACTGTCTGTCTGTCTATATTATAGAACTCTGGCAGCCCTATTCACAGCAAGAACACAAGACAAGGTCGGCAATTTACGCGTGCCTTAATATTTGGGCTAATTGGTCAAAATACTCAATCGTTGATTCGGTTGTACATGCGATAGGTTTACAAAGGTCTTGAGTAGTCAAGTTACCAAACAATAGATAGTAATTATAAAATTATTCAAAAGATCAGCAATTTTAAGAAAATATTTTTTTTTTTGTTTTGCTCTGCGTTTCTGGCGGAGCGAGAATGCATTTTGCTGAAAGAAACTTCTAAGTAATTGCACGGAGTTTGGGTTCAGTAGACAACGAAATATTTATTTCCTACTACGTGGGGTATAATCAACGGCGATAAGTTCACTACCTAGGATCCTGTATGTGGTTCACACAATTTCTTTAAAGAGTAGCTATGTAATCAGCAAAAGGAAAGTGTTAGCGCTGCCAATCCAGGCGATCTCAAGGTTGACAAGCGAATGGCGACTGCTTAGCATCAGATATGCTTGTTTCCTAAATTAGTAGTAAATGTTAAGAAAACGAATAATCTATCATTAGAAATCTACCCTTTAAAAAAATAATAACCAACGTTATTAACCAAATACATCGAATTTACAAAGATTATGAAAATGGAAGATATTTATCTTAAGTATTCTTTTGAACTTCTGTCTGGGCAAAACCCAATCGTTACACAGAAGTCATTATCTATCGTAACATTTAAAAATAAAACATTCTATATTTAAAATTACTTAATGGTGGCAAAAAGTTATGACAAAAACTTCTGTGATTTTTATTCTCTATAGTTTATACTTACTTAGTTGTTACTTAATTATCTATTATACCTATAATTAGTATTTTATTTAATATATTGATTTCATTAAATTTAATATTCGGAGCACATTAATTGTTGAAGACGTCAGTTCGCGATTCTCAGCGGAAACTACCTAGCAATCTCTAGCCAAGTGAACCTAAAACCAATCACACAAATCCTCACAAAGGACTGACACAAAACCAGCTCAAGAGTAAACTAATACTATAACGAGCAAAAATTGAACAAAACGCCACGAAACTGAACCTCTAATCTCTTGTTAAATTTCAACCTTAACTCATGAACTTAAGGTTCAAATTCTTTTACAGATGGAGTAATATTCCTGCTTACTCGATCATGAAGACACTCGATATCATTAACAGCGCTAAGCTGCTTTCATTCAACGTAATATGATACTGATACTACAGATTTCTCTTAGAAAACTGACTTATTTCCGTTTGTGTAGGTAACCCTGTGGCCAATGTTGCCTGGTTCGGTATTTTGTTTTTTTGGCCGGCAATTCGTGGTACTTCTGGTGTTGCAAGCGTCTATAGGGTAGGTACAGAAATCGGTTGCTATCAGGCTATTAATGTATTCCCGAATAGGTAGAAGAAAATCATAACGCAAATTTTTTTATGTTTTTAGAATTGGCAATTCGTGGTCGTCTTGCAAGCTTATGCTACTGAAATCGGTTACTTATAGTAACGTACTGTACTGAAATCAGGCTTTTTATAATAATAGTAATTGTGGAGGATTTACAAACATTTAAACAACGGACATAAATAACACCATTACTCGGTTCAACCATTTGTAAATCACTCAAATATTTGTCCCGTGTTGGTTTGAACCCACAACACTCTACCACAATGATGTTAAGTGGTTTCTGTATCCTTACAATAGATACTTCAAAATAAAAAAGCGGGTAAAACAGCGAAGCACAGCAGTGCAACTAGTCTATTATAAAAGCAACGCACAACTGTTTTAATTACACCACTAAAAGTAAAAGTAAATATGTAGCTTATTAAAGGTTTTATCTAGGCCCCACATTGTAATTGGAATGTTCCATAGACAATTCACAATAGAGGGCGTGAGCTCTTTCACTTTTAACCTCAAACGTTTGCCATTTTCGCGCGCTACACGCCGCCATTTTGAATCCGGTGACCTTTTTGCCGCGTTTCGGGATTACGTTTCGTGTGATATATATCTTTTAATTTGGAGCAAGTAACTGATATTTCACGATTTGATAAAAGCTGAATGTCTTATTGGTCTGACTGCAACTAAATGTGGATCATTCTCACTATTTCAATCGGTTTTTTGTGCCATGGAATTAGTGAGACTTTTCTCTGTAGTTTCATGTAAGGTGTTTGGTCCTCAAACCTGACTTGTTCTCAGAGGGTCTTCCATTAGTTTGCATGGTTCTCTACATCTCTTGAAGGCGTAGCGGTAGAGAATGCGACTACTGTGCCTAAGCATAGAGTCCAGGGATTGATTCTCAGGTCTGCCGAACCTGTCTTGTTTAGAAACATTGTAAACATTTAGCGGATAAAAAAAGAGTGGCCATGAGTTACTTGCCTTTTTCTCATGATCATGAGAGCTCTACTCCTTGAACCGCCTTTTTTTCAATGCATAATTTTTATTTCCGTTTATTTTTATTATATTACTTAGTTAATTGACCATTAGGTAAATGTTTTGACGTTTTCATTGAAATAAAGATTTTTGCCTTTGACTCGACTTGCTTTATAAGGTACAAACATAGTGCAATTCAAATGACATCTCACATTATTAAAGTAATGTGTTATATACATATACATAATTAGCGCGTCTGCTCGGTTAGCGAACACTATGCGGTGACCTAGACACACTTATAGTCTGTATCTCGCTTTACAATGCATTTAACGCACATGCCAATGCCGGGCCGACCTTTATAAAAAATGTTATGTTATGCTACTAAAGAGTACCTTATAAAAAAATTAAGTACCGTTCTGCTGCTAAACAGCCGTAAACGCAAAAGTTTATGGCTGTTAAGTTTGTTTATTTATATTTTCTTGGCTTTTGTTTTTACTAGTATTTGCCTACGTTAAGCACAATATGCCAAAATCAGTGGGTTTCTGGAAAAAAACCAGAAACCTGTACCGTGAAAATGTCATTTCGAGACTTCGGAGCGACCGAAGTTCTTCAGCTTTTATTCTTTCAAAGTGACATTACTTCGTTTCCAGACCACTTCACGGTAGAGTTTACGACGATCTAAATATTACTTCATGTGGTTCATGATACAAATAGCACGAACAGTTGGTCCGAAACTTTGGCATTTAGGTTTAATGGTAGGTCTACTAATCCTTGGCACTCTTTTTCCAATTAGCGATCCCATGTTATCTGAGTCCTGCGGTTGTCAGGTCTTCTTTATATAAGCTTATCTATACTAATATTATAAAGCTGAAGAGTTTGTTTGTTTGTTTGTTTGCTTGAACGCGCTAATCTCAGAAACTACTGGTCCGAATTGAAAAATCTTATTAGTGTTGGATAGCCCATTTATCGAGGAAGGCTATAGGCTATATAACATCACGCTACGACCAATAGGAGCGGAGCAGCAATGAAAAATGTTGCAAAAACGGGGAACATTCTCTTGTGTGAAGCAGACGCAGTTGCGCGGGTCAGCTAGTGCTTATATATATAAGAACAGAAGCAGAAGTTGTTACTGTCTACTACTATATGTCAATTATATTGGTTCTTTGTCACATTACTACAGTAAGCTCTCTAAGGAATTACCTTTGAGAGCTTGCTAATATGGCTCTCTCTATAGCGCTTAGTGTTAAATTGTTGGATTTCTCGAGTACGGAATAGGTTTTAATGTGGTTATAGCAGATAAGTAGTTGGATTCAACTATCTTTTAATAATTAATCAAATGGATTGGCATTAAAAAAATGCATCGTCAAAAAAAGGGTTATTCGAGGAGTAGTGCTCTAATGAGAAGAAGCAGGCAAGAAATCCATAGCCACTTATTTTAATCGCCAATTGTTTACTTATCTAATTTGTAACGATTAATATCAATTTATTTAATTATTTTTCTTATAAGAGCTGTTGTATGGTTATTACATACATACCTATAAAACAAAAATTTGATACCAAATCTCTACACAGCGGGCAAACCCTAGTCCATAAGGACGAATTTCCAGTCATACTCTAGTAAAAAACACTAATAACATAGATTAATCTACTAAACATGGGCTGAACACAAAATTCATCTTGTTTTTGTCGTTGAGCTGTTTTTTGCTGGCGACCTTGTGTTGCCCATTTGATCCATTGTCAAATGGGTATAATGTCGTTTATTTTTTGCGATCATCTGTTTAGCTCATGAATAGGTTTTATACCAACTTGATAATAGATAAGTGGAGTTTTCCAAGAATATATTACTGACATACTCACGCTGGTACATCTCCTAATAGATCAACAGGAAATTACACCCACATTTCGCCAAATATGGTTTTGGCTATACGTTATAGAGCGATCTGGTTGTAACCGGTAACCGCTTTACATGGCTGTGTTCCATGAGTGATGCAGACCAAGGGATAACAGACAAATCTGCTTACCGTCAAGCAAAAATTAATAGATTCATTAATAGATTCAGATGGCTCGCAAAACTTGAAATAAAAGTCTCTTTGCTTTAAACAGGAGAAGTTGTAGTTAGTGCATTGGACTCAGGTAACTAGAACTAGTAAAAGTAGAGTAAAAGGCAGACGATAACATAAATGAAGATGTATATATCGCACCCTTAATAAAACAGAGACTTATCTCAGTATTTTGGATTAAACAAATTTGAACTCTATTGCAAAGATTTAACATAAATATAATATTAGAATTCAAAATATACAATTAGAGTTCAAATTGCCTTCCTTTTAAATTTCGAGTTAAGTCGCTGTTTTATTAAGAGTGCGATATATCTTTGAATTTCCAAAAACATCTTTTGTAGTCTCTAGCCACTCATTATCAAAGACGGCCAATAGCAGAAATGAATGATGATTTTTATTCAGCTTTCTTGGTACTAATACCGGCGTCTATTCACAGTGCTTTTGTCATAATGTCTCGAAAGCTTAATTCAAAAGCTTCAACTGTAGTATACTCCTTCCACACATCAACTTCATAATGGCTACGGTTATTACTTGCCGGCCCGTATGCTTCTTTAGCAGAGAGCAGTAGTGCCTTGTAATTCCTTAAAATTGCATTGCGTTTAAAAAAGCCAGAGTCATGTCCATAAGCGACAGATACTCTATGCTAAAATCAGTCTTCTCCCTAGCCTTTATTATTCCCAAGTCACTTAGGGTCGGCTTTTCTGTTCTAACCGGATTTGACTGGATATCAGTTTTTACACGGAGCGGCTGCCACCTGACCTTCGCAACCGGAAGGCTAACGATACCCTAAGGCTAGACCAGTGTCGGGATATTATAGGGCACTGACTGCCCAATAACGACTTCCATAGATGTTCATGGCTCCCGGGACCGACGGCTTAACGTGACTCTATGCTAAAATCAAGAATAAATACAAATAGCCATATCAAAATAATACCTTACAAAGAAGACATCTTTATACCAAGCCCTTGCTTGCCGTAAACATATCAGAACAAACTCATATCCAATACCTAAAACTAATAGCCTTGAAATCTCCGTATGCGGCATAAAGCGTTATGAATGTGCAACTGGCTAATTGATAATAGCACGCGGAAGGTCGTGAACCTGGGACCTTGAACCGGCTGTACTCTCGTATCGTTTCATGTTTGTATAAATAAACTGATACTGCTGTAAGTGATGTAGTTTTGTTCAACACTGATTTATAGAGGCATTCACTCCTTGTGGTATCTCTCAAGGTATAATGACGTCTATATCCTCAAAAGGTAAGCAGAGAGGTGTTTTTTTTATACATTTCGCCAACTTTCGTTTTAATAAGTGCGACCATATTTCAAGTAGGGTGCTACCTTTATTTTAAATAAATCCAGTATATTTACTGTCAGAAGCAAGTTAATTTAATAATAAAATATTATTTATTTAACTTGCTATTTAGTTTTCATATTTTTTGTTGCTTTTAGCAACATCTAACAAATGTTCATTTTCAAGGCACGTCTTAATCGCTTATTTACAATCTATGTCTATAGCGTTTCTTTTAGTAAACAATTAAATAAAATCTTTAAAAGTCGACATAGTTAAAATGAAGTATGTATTTTCACGTACCTTATTTTCGTAATAAAGTATAAAGTACGTTTACCCGAAATAACGTACAATACTTTACTACAAGTACGGGAATTTAGAGTTGCCAACTCTAAATTCAAGTCTGCTTGGTTTACTAAAGATTTCTTAGCAGAAAATCCCAGAAACACTTTGCTCGGCAATTGAACTCGAGACCTCATTAAGCAGTCGCATTCATGACAAACAATCCGCAATACTTACGTTTGTTTCCATAGGGATCGACAGAGACTATACAATATTAGCAAAAACTTAATTAATATACGGATAAACAATTAGTTTGCCTTGATTTTTTCTCATCCGCATTTACAAATTTAAGTGAAAATTAGTAAAACCCGCATATTTTACATCCTTTGTATAACATAGCCATATCCGAATCTTGGGCGCCTTAAATCTATACTAATATTATAAAGCTGAAGAGTTTGTTTGTTTGAACGCGCTAATCTCAGGAACTACTGGTTCGAATTGAAAAATTCTTTCAGTGTTGGATAGCCCATTTATCGAGGAAGGTTATAGGCTATATAACATCACGCTACGACTCATGGGAGCGGCGCAGTAATCATTAACGCGGGTGCAATCGCGAGCACATCTAGTTCACAATAATTGGAGGAATCTATATTTTACCTATATCTATTTAAAAGTTTATGCTCTTGCCTTCGCTCGTAAAAGTAGTTTAGGTTATGTTAGTAACAGCACTTTTTTAAATAAAATGTAGCCTATGTTACTCGCTGATAATATAGGTTTAATGAGTGGAGAATTTTTTAAATTGATTGATTCGTTTTTGAGTTTAAAGAAAACAAATAACAAACAAATCAAAATTTTCCTCTTAGTAATATTACTATCTAGAGAAGCAGTCCCTCGCAGTTTTATCTACGTTTATGATTACTGCGCCGCTCTCATTGCTAATAGTTTCATATTATACATGTATCTTAATATTTCCTTAAATTAAAAACAATCTCTTTCGCTGTATAATATATATACATATGTACATAACATATTGATACGTGAAAAGAAAACTATTTACCCCTTTTTTAAACTATTTGAGTGTGATATTTGGTGTACTTACAGTTTATATGAAGAAAGAGTGCAGAAATATTGAATGTACTTATAAAAGAAATATATTCATTACGATCGAATTTTGATCACTGGGCGACCACTGATTAGCAATGATATAATAAAGCATTTAAAATGTACAAGAAATATTTTATAATATACTTATCGCGTTAAACATTAGTCAAATATATAAAAAGCTAAATCAGAAATCCTATAATAATCTTTTATTTCATTTAAATCGGCTAAGTAGAATCTGTAGTACAGAGTACAGAGCCTTCCAACACGACGTAACTGCAATTCCATTTTCATTTTGCTAAAAGTTCTTAATATGCTAAATTCATAATGGTCGATCATTGGTCGGTCAATGGTCTCATAATAAGATTGTGGTAGAATGATATCTTGCATTGCTATTATTATAAAACCCGTTAGTAGAAGTGATTTTTGAAAAACTACTACTAAATTCGAACATTTATTCATGCCAGATTTCGTTTATATATATTTTTACATATTATTTATTACTGTTAAAAGCAATTTAATCAAAGGAACTGTCAAAATTTTATCATTTATCATTATGTACGAGATTACCATTCTATGCCATCTTTTCAATGGAGTGTCAGTGGTTGACCATCGGAAAGTCATAATAACGCCATTATATTAGTAAATTACCAAACTTGTCAAAATCAACAATTATGAGACCATTCTGACACTATTGTAATAGCTGACTTAGACCCCTGGTTAACTGTTTTCGTATATGTATTTAATTTATCTTAAAAATAAGGCGGTGTTGAGCAAGGAAACCAAAAATATTATATTAAAGTTAATAAATATATTTACATATACACGGTACAATAATAATGTTGATAATCACAGTAAGCGGAGTGTTTGGTCCAGTTAGTACGTATCAGCGTAATTGATTTATAGTTATAATTAGTTCATTTCGAATGATAATGCAAAATACAGTGTTACATTGACCCCAAAGTAGGCAAGCTTATAACTTTGGAGGATTAAGGTCATAAAGTAACATTTAATTCCAAACAAAGTTTAATTGTTAGTGAGTTACTCAATTTACATTTATTTTCTTTGCTCAGTTCAGTAATTGGGTTGAGGCTTGAGCCTCTGTGAACCTATATCAATCGAACTAAATCACGTGGTAGCTCCCAAAGTAATACAAGGTCATAGTACCGGGGACCTCCGACCCTGTGACGTGTGGAGAGGACAAAGCGATCAACGAATTATCTCACAATGTTTGGAGATTGACCCGTGAGCTCTGACCCCATTGTTACGACACGTCCTTTCTGGAGGGGACCCAATTGTACCAAGATTTGGAGCTGACTCAGGGCCGGAACGTATTAGCGACATGCGACGTGTATTAAAGTACCCAATAATAGGAACACCTCTTGTACAAACCTGAAGCAGTTCCAGTGAGGCTATTTTAAATAAAACAAGACCTTCCGGAGCATTATCGAGAGACGTGGAGCCAGAAACCGGTCGCGTTTTTAATTTGCCACATGTTATTGCATATACGATTTCATCTATCTCTGGCAGTTATCAGTGTTGGAAACTATGGGAGCATTTTATCTATATATTATTACGTGAAGCAAAAACTTTGTGCCCCTTTTTACGAAAATTGCGCGGAGTATGAAAAGTAGTATGAAATTTGGCACAGTTAAAGTTTATATGGAAAAGGAAGGGTGAATCTTAATATCTATATAAAATATGCATTAGAAATACATTAAATTAATGAAAAAACACTACACGCACACAACCATGCATTTGACACATGCAGTCGAAGCGCGAAACTATGGTTACATAATTATATCAATATATAATATCAGCAATATCTGACAGGCAAACTTTGGTCGAATTTCGAGCACTAGGCGACCGCTAGTTATTATAAATACCTAAAACGAATAATAAAATATAAAGACCATTAAAAGCTTGCACTGCGTTGACTGCACAACATCCCTTTCTTCCCAGGAATTGCATTCATCCATATGTTATGGTGCAGTTACCATAGTCTATTATCAGATGGGATGTATGTTTACATGCTACAGTGGCGGTACGTCAATCTATAAGACGTTGCGCTTGCGATCTTACCAACGTGAATCCACTCATAATATAAGTATTTTAGCTTGTTGGAAACCGATATGAGAATTTAATAAGGCTTTTAACCAATAGCTAAAAATGCATATCATATATATCACACACATATATCACACATATCTGACACACCTATATTTTCTTTCATCCTATCGTTCATACGTTTAGCAATGCAAACGATAATACGTAAAGTAGCTGCTAACCATCAGGTGCTTATTTACTAACTTAGGAGTATACAAAACGCAACAAGTTAGCCTTACATAACCACTTATTTAAAAAGCAAGAAGTAGCTAACCTATGTTTAGGTAATTGCGAAATAAGTAGGTATTCTAATTCAACATCTAATACATTGCGACCGAAATCCAAACTTGTATGACATGACTCCACAAAAAGACATTGCGTAAATACCTCCGTCATATGGGAACCATTGTCTATACAAGTCACAGACAACGTGAGAATGCTGTTTGTTATCTGTGCATTTTAATTGGCGCCAACAACTATTGTCTGTGGTATTAATTTTTGTATTTTATATTCGGATTTTTCCTGTTGCAAATTTTAATTGTTTGATTTATGGTTGTATGTTTTTGGGATTAATTACTTGAACTCTGGAAGTAAGTATTATCGCGTATGTGTAGCGTCTATCAAAACGGTCGTAATTAATCATAATAACTAGTCATGTCATCCTCTAAAACTTATTAATTGAAATGATTTTATTCCAGTTTATCAAATAAGTACATTTAGACGGAAGTGAAACTTTTTAAATAAACTTTTTCCGACATTTCGGTTGTTTTTCGGCAGCAATAGTCACTGACAGAGCTTCTCCATATCTTACAATCGCGTCGTCAATCAGTACGAAGCAATTTAATTTCATATTTGCGTTAACATAATATAATATTATATAAATATAAATATTTGTCTGGCAAAGAGTCTGTGCTGCTGAATTTTTGATGAAATTACGGTAAAATAAAATATAGCTAAGATAATAAAAAAATACTAGCAGAATGCCGTAATGTAGCAAATATTAATGAATGCTCGTCATTGAGTATTATCGTCAACGATCATTTCTCGACATATGTACCTATATGTATAGGAAACAATGCTCTGGAATGGTAATTCCAGAATGGTTGTTCCCTCTCTTGTCAGCTTAAAGCTTTTCTAGTATACTAAACAACTTACTACGCGAATACCACTTAGGGAAAAGTGGTATTCGTATATCACGTGGATCGTAAAACAACTGGTAAAATGTACCTTTCTAGAATATAAAGACTCTTATGCATGTAGTTGCCAGGTTCAGAGACATTAAAACTATTATACCTAAATCTCTTTCAAAGGAAAGCTTATCAGATGAACTGGCAACAATCTCACAACTACTGTTTTAGCATCATAAACTTACAATGTTGCGTTTACTTACCGACGACTTTACTAATCTTATTTATGTTAGGACTATTACGCTGTTTATGGCTTTTGTACATGACGTGGATATGCGCATGTTGACGCACTTGCGTTGTATGCATGTACGACAAATGCAAGACATCTGTGCAAGATTAATTCGCGCATGTCATTTTTGAGATCGTGACCTTTATAAAAGACAACGTTTTGGAAATAATTTCTGTATCGCGAGAGACATTACAAGCATTTTAAGAACACCCAGACTTGGAACAAAAATTTGTGGATCATACAAATGTTAGTTCCGTGTGGGATTCAACCTCACAACACTTGACGTTGTGGTATTAGCAAGACTACCACATAAACCACTACACCATATTTGCAGTCACTTGCTTCTTATACAAATACTATTACTTTAACTGCAAGACGAAGGAATACCCCTCTTTCAGAGTTGTTCCGTGCCTAATTCGTATAAATCAAGACAATTTTGACAGCTACCACAAATACACCACAGACAGTCACAATAGCAGCATTCTTAAAAATACATTTCTTTTCAATTCAATTGTCGATGGTATGACGAAACGGCGCGAAAACACAATACAAAAGTGAAAGGCAAGGCGATCGAGACCTAACTTGGGTGCTTAATAAACTATGCTGAGAAGCCTTCTGCTGAAATAGACATTATTATAATACAATATGGTGTTACACCTTAAATATAAGTAGGAAAATGATAAGCCATTGCTTAACTAGCGTCTAATATTCGAATAAAATTGTGGGCAGCGTAACTGCCACTCCGGGCATCGATTTAAGGCATTTGTGATCAGCATCAGGGCATGCGTATACGTTTATTCTGATATAAAGCCCGGTTTTAAGCAATAAGTACCTTGCTTTAGCAGTCAATTATTTGAATCTATACTAATATCATAAAGCTGAAGAGTTTGCTTGGTTGAACGCGCTAATCTCAGGAACTACTGGTTCGAATTGAAATTTTTTTTCTAGTGTTGGATAGCCCATTTATCGAGGAAGGTTATAGGCTACATAACATCACGATACGACCAATAGGAGCGGAGTATCAATGAATTTTTTTGCAAAAACGTGGTATATTCTCTTATTTGAAGCAGAAGTTCCGCGGGTCAGCTAGTGTCAGATATAATTAATATCCATTGTCTGGACCCCGGTGTGCCGCTGCCACTCAGTATAATATCAATGGCTTAAGACAAAGATTTAAATCATAGATGTGCCCTCATATTCGGATCGTACAAAAAAGTGTCTTCACTGATAAGAGTGAGCTCACACATTATATTGCGAACGATAGTACATAGTTGTCAATGTGACTCACTCACAACATATATGATAACACTATTTATAATTCATATGTCATATTAGCATGGAGTGTCAGATGACAAAAACAAACTTTCGCATTAATATCAAATATGAAAGTGGTCGTTTCCGCCATAAACCCCATACAAAGTGGACAGTTCCCTTTGGCCTTGTGAATCCTTCGGGAACGCATTACAGGGATAAAAGCCCTATGTGTTTGTCCAGGACATGATCTATCTATGGGCAGTTTCACCCAAATCCGTTAAACGGTTTACGAGTGATTGCATAACAAACATGCCAACATATGTACCTTTACCTTGTCAGGGGCGAAAAGCATAAGGGTAACTTTTATCCAAAAAATATACTATTCTCGTAAGATAGGAATTTATCGACGAAACGCGAGTCAAGGCACGGGAAATTTCTACATTTTGAATATTTTAATTATTAGCCATATTTAATAACTGTCCTTCATAATATGCAATGCTCATACATTAAACAATGCGGTGTAATTATGACACTCTCATTAAAAGTCAACACGTGTCTCGATTTGGTATTCATATTACGATATATCGATTATGAGGACAATGTACATCACTATTGCGCAGCATCTGTTCGTATGTGTTTGTTGACATCGTTTATATTGCTTGACCGATTATCATCAAACGTTTCTATTAATAGATGTTTAGGATAAAAGTATAACAGGCGAAACGAATATTTTGTTAGTCGATTGTCTAAAGCGTGTACGTATTCGTAAAGAACTATCTATATTGACATCTTGGATTTGAATCCTGTGTCTTACATACTATGCCAGCTGTTTTAACTCTTACATAATAGAATGCAAACGTATTGCTATCACATGCCAGACAAAATCAGGCAATGTGAATCAAAAAATAAATCAAAATATTGCTATTCGTTTGGGTCACAAAGTAACACTTATGAACTTCAAGGTTACAGTAAGAAAACTTTACTATGAATTTACGTTTATCTGTTGCCACGGTAAGCAAAGCAGTAGCGTAGAACCAATGAGAAAAACGGCTAAGAAATTCACGGCCACTCTTTTTAATCGTTAATTTTACAAAGCTGCTTAATTTACAAATTATATATTTGCAATTTAACAATTTCGTAACCAGCATACCTGCCCCGAGACTCAAACCTAAGACCGTGAATAAAATATCGCCTGGTATTAAGGAATCGACCGCATTTTTACTTATATTACATAAATGTGTGCTTGTTGGTTTGTCATGCCTTTTTGCATATAGATAGATTATGGGCCGGAAATTGACATCCTACTTCCTATTAATATTATAAATTAGAAAGTTTCAACATATTTTGGGATGTTTGTTATTCAATCACTCGTAAACCGATGAACGGATTTGGGTGAAACTTTGCCCATAGATAGTCATATGTCATATGTCCTGGACAAACACATGGGGCTTTTATCCCTGTAATGCGTTCCCAAAGGATTCACAAGGCCAAAGGGAAATATAGGATAAAAGACTGTTTTTTATCTAAGTTTATGTCTTGTGGGATAAGTATGTAATATAACTACGTAGGCAAAGCCTTGAGTAAAAACTAGTATGTATTTTTTTGCCTCTGCGTTGCAGAAATAGTGAATGAAACTGCTATGTATGTAGTCTCGAGTTCGATAGCCAAATCGATCACTGTACTAATTAGTTTTTCAGTCAAGAAATTCCCAGGTCCGAGTTTGGAACTGTGGCAAAAGATGTGCCTTGATGGCATAGTGGTTAGTGTAATCGACTGCCACGCCTGAGGTCGCCGGTTCGATTCCCGCACAAGTCAAACATTTCTGTGCATGGACATGGATGTTTGTCTTGGTCTGGATGTTTCTTTGTATGTATTTACCAAAAAAAGTATATGGATGGATGTGGAATATATCAATGGATAATTATACATATGTATGTTTATCCATTGTCTTGTACAAGCTCTGCTTAGTTTGGGCTAGATGGTGTCATGTGTATGTGATAGAATTTATTATTATTAATCGTTTCTTATTACGTGGGACCTAAAAATCATAGCTCGCAGAATAAGCAAGGCAAAGACGCTATGGGCTGGCCTTATCTCAAGAAGGACCGATGGCTGTTGGAGCAAGCGAGTTCTAGAGTGGAGACCGCGACTTGGTAAACGTAAGGTAAGACGCCCCCCGGCCAGATGGACCGATAACCTGAAAAGGGTAGCTGGGTCAGACTGGCCGCGGAAGGCGGAAGACCGGATGTTGTGACGTAAAATGGCAGAGACTTATGTCCAGCAGTGGACTGCGGTGGGGTGATTCATTGATATGTAGGTTATACAACTCTTGCTGCAGGATGAATGCGCGAGTGATCCCTGCGACCCGGCCATAGATTGTGAGAAGGAACACCGTGGTAGGTTTAGTCGGTGTTAACGGGATATCTCCATCTTTTCCCGGGTGAGTCCGACTTAACCCCTCCGCCCGCCGCCGCGGAGAGGCAGGCGCCAAGGCATTCCCCCACGTTAAAAAAATGTGTTATACAACTCTGCTTACCCCTTTAAGGATAAAGCGTAAGCCTATATAATAAGTATATAATCTTGATAGCAAACCGTGTCGGTTATCCAACATAAGAGGGAAATATAAAAACTGTACTACTTTTCAAATCTCAACTCATTGTCCAGATGAACATACAAATTTAAACTCTAAACCTTTACAATAAGGTACATTTCAGTTGTGAGTATAACTGGCCTAGTAATTTAGTTTTGCAATAGTGTGTATTTTCGCGGTTGTCGGCAATTTGGAGTTATATCTCATATAGTTGGATCCTTTCGCAAATGGTGTATGACTCATAGTTACTGATTAAGGGAACTTGGATTGCCTTGCTCGTTCAGTGGTTTGAAGTTTGTGCTTATGTTAGCAGTTGATCGTGGGGCCTGATGCCCCGGTTGGGTCAAATGTTTTTTAGTTTTCTATTGCCTCTTTAAAATATAGACGGCAATACACCCGACTTCTACAAAGTAGAACCAAATCTAAAAATTGTAACAAAAAATTTTACCACTTAATAGTCTAACTTAAAAATTAAAGCTATTTACTAACTTATTTATGAAAATATCAAACTGCGATATTCTACTGCCTCCGTGGCGCAGCGGTAGTGAATGCGACTGCTGTGCATAAGGTCTCGGGTTCAGTACCCAGGTCGGGCCAACAAACAGTTATTGGGATTTTCTGTTAAGAAATCTCAATACCAGCCCGGAGTTAGGAAGTTGGCGGTGTAAGACTTCCCCATGCCTTGGAAAGCACGTAAAGCCGTTGGTCCTGCGCCTGATCTCTCTCCGGTCGTGTAGAATTACCGTCCCAATCGGATCATGAGAGTAAAGGGACAGTAAGTGCACTTGTGCACTATAATATCTCCTGCGTAGTTGGCCAGTCTCCGTTAAGACTGGCCGGCGTGGCCGAAATTCGGTCTGGAGGATATTATGAAAATATCGCTAACAATTACCTCAATAGAATAGCTCTCAAGTCCTTGGTCAATAATTTATTACTGTTACCTAACTATTATTCAACTTAAACTCAACTTTAAATAATGTTTATGATTTAGCTAGTTAATATTTAGATACCTTTTAAATATTTCACAGATATTTCACCCTCTCACAGAATATCGTTCGGTGAGTGAGAGTGCCGGAGGCCCAATCACCCTCTTTCCCCCTCCCCGCTCCTTCTCCTTCCTACTTCCTTCTTGTCCTAAAGGGTCGGCAACGCGCAAGTGATACCTCTGGTATTGCAGGCGTCCATAGGCTACATTGACCACTTACCATCAGGTGGGTCGTATGCTTGTTTGCCACCTTATTTGTATAAAAATATTTAAAAAAAAGTATTTGAGGGTAGCTTCTAAATAAGGATAGCTGTCTTAATGTACTTACATAAATAAGTTTGTGTCGGTGACTATCAAAGAAGATCATTCAAAACTTTACAGAAATAATCCAAACAACAGAACATAAAAATTCCACGTGGTATATCTTGCGATAAACAATAACATTCCAGAAATGCAACGAAGCGAGTGAGACGGCGCATCGTGCCCTCTTAAGCGGCAAAAACTAATATTCAGCCTAAACTGGTTGCATTCCTACTCCCGCTCTTAACTTAATTCCTATGTCGGGAGGACTATGTATCTTATGTGGGGGCCAGTCAGTGCAGACTGGCGACATTTCGACTCAGTGGGATCTTTTGTGTCGACACTCTCCCAATAACGACTGCCATAGATGTTCATGGCAGCTGGGACCGACTGCTTAACGTGCTCTCCGAGGGGACAGACTTCGGGAGGACTATACAACCATTCAAAACAGACACAAAGTACTCACGGCCACTCCTACAACTAAGAAGTAAAAGTTATCCGAAATAAATCGCATGCTGTCTCACTCATATTAGGTTAAAGAAGAGAGATGGCGAGACTTTTATCTTATAGATAAATGCTATCTGGAGGTGGTAGTACAAGCCCTCAGATTCGGAACGACTATTTCTGGATCACGCAAATTTTTTACTCGTGTAGGGATTGAACCCGGAATAATCAACGCAGTAGCACTAACGAGGCGATCACTTAAATCACTACGCCATGTGGTCAAAAGATTAGATTAGGCTAACCCCAATACAATTAGAAATAATAAGACAAGGATAAAAAATTACGTTGTATTAATTAAAAGTCGACCTTTGGACTTCTGATAAAAAAATACGCGCAAATGTCTGGACTAGATAATTGACCTTTCATCATTTATCTAAACTACTGAGATAATACTACCGGTACCTATATACATATAAGGCTATAAGCCGGGCTTGTCTTTACGGCTCGATGCAAAATATATTTAATTAGATTTTACGCGCGGCTCCGTCCACGTGGTACCTACATCAATGCAAAATAGCCTATGTCCTACCCCATGTTTAAACCTATATCTGTACCAAATTTCATTTAAATCGATTGAGTCGTTTAGCCGTGAAAACGTTACAGACAGACAGACATGCAGAGTTACTTTCGAATTAATAATATTAGTAAGGAAGTAAGGATTTAGTATTCTTACTAAAGGCTTCTGGGAGGTAGATTTTCTTTTTCTTTCTTTACTCCCGCACTAGGAATAATTCCTGTATCGCTGGGGACTTTACAAACATGCAAACAACGGACACAAAAACACCCAGACTCGGAACAATTATTTATGGACCACACAAATTTTCGTCCCGTGTGGCAGTTGAAACCACACGGCACGGCGAGGCGACCACTTAAACCATTACGCCATTCATGCAGTCCTTAGTAGATCAACACAAAAATTTTGTAAGACAGACAAACATATAAACTGCTGTGATTGGCTGACTGAATTAGTAACAGCCAATCCAATTACTGGACATGAGTTAGATTTTGACATGTCGTACATTAGCCTTTTAAAAACCTTACTCTTACCATAAAAAGCATTTTTATTTTTCAGTAAGATTAATAATATTCTATCACACACAACACCATCTAACCCAAACTAAGCAGAGATTGTACTATGGGTACTAGACAATGGATAAACATACATACTTTTTATATTAAATGTATATATACATAGAAACACCCAAACCAAATGTTTGATTTGTGCGGCAATAAAACCCGCGACCTCAGGCGTGGCAGTCGGTTACACTAACTACTACGCCATCGAACCCGCACTCAGATAAAGAAAATATAAAGATACGAAAATAAGTTGGCAGCTCTATCGCAGTGTTGCAAGCGTTACAACAAACGCTACCATTTAGTAGGCCGTAGGCTATGTATAAAAAAAGAAAAATGGTGGTTGTATGCTTACGTCATAGAGCCATTGAGGTAGTCAGCAGAGTTACCAAGACGCAACAAATACGTATAGAATGTTGAACGGTGTGAAATCTAATACAACAGAGGTGAAACTCCCACGGTGTTCGACGCTATGAAGTAATTATCTTTTATAGAAACATGACCTAATACATCATATGCTATTATTAAGTATGCACTAGCCGCAAGGTTTGATTGTTATGACGTTAAAGGCAAAATATGTTTCTGTATTTAGAAGCCTAACTAATATTACAAATGCGAATGTGCGTTTGCTTGATTGGAACGCTTTCACGCCGTAACTACTCGACCGATCATCATCAAATTTCGCATACACGTTGTCAAGGTTACAGTAAATGGCATAGGCTACCTCTCATCCATAAACTACTGTTTATTCAGAAACAAGTAGTGTTACTAACCTTTTTTTTTTTACCTGGGGGAATGCATGACGCATACCCCTCCGCGGGGGCGGGCGGAGGGGTTATGTCGGACTCGCCGGGGTAAAAGACAGATGTTAAGAAGAAAATGTACCTCGCGGAATACCGACTAAACCTACCACGGTGTTCCTCGACAAAACCACTATCGACGGGGCCGCGCGAATCACTTTCGCATGCGGTCGCGACCCCGCCGAGGTTTCGGCCCGCCGTATGAAACGGCAGGCCACTACGCAAAAGACTACCCAAAGGCACTTCACACAATTATCCCTACTGTCCCCCCTAGAAGGGAGACGGACTCGAAACAGAGGCGCGCGTGGGAACACGCACGCCGCCTCTCGACCTGGTGCTGAACGGATGGCGGGCAGGCCCACAAAGCCCGCCATCCCCAGGTCAAACCTCAGGGTGGCTAGTGTTACTAACCTAACCTAACCTATATTTATGTGAACATAGCCGCGGGCAAATCTAATAAAATCATAGTCAAATGTCATCCTATTTGGAATATCCTTGAAGTTTTTAAGTGCATGTTTATTGCGTTATTTAATTTACTCGACAAAAAATATCTATCTAGTATTATAAAGAGGAAAGATTTGATTTTTGGTTTGTAATGATTTAACTCATAAACTATTCAACAAATTTTGAAAATTCTTTTGATATTGGAAAGCTATATTATCACCTAGTAACATAAGCTGTGTTTTCCTACTTTTACGCGAGCAAACCCACTGACAAAAGCTAGCTAGTATTAGATAATGAACAAAATACATTTTTTTATTACATATAATATATATAAAAAATGTGTATAACTTAATTTTAATGATCTTTGTTGACCTAGGTCCTGAATTTGCATGTGGACTAGCCAATTATTTAGTAACAGTAGGAATTAGGAAGCATTGCGAATCCTGTCAGACACAGCAACGTATGAGAAAGGATGATATCCCTTTTATTTGTCTAATATTATAACTAACCGTATGAGGAATGTGACGAAAGTTAATGAAGCCAGAGAAGTGTGTCAGGATCGTAGCAAATGGAAATCCGTAGTCTCTGCCTACCCCTCTGGGAAACAGGCCTGAATCTATATACGTATGTATGTTGTAACTATAACATAGTATTAGCAGCGATAGCCTAGTAGGACACTGCTGGGCTGCCACGCAGAGGTCTCGAGTTTAACCACAAGGCACGCACCTCTGACTTTTCCAAGCTACGAGGGGAGTTCAAAGTATTCTCGGTATAGGTATGAAGGAATAAGTTCAATTCAATACACTTAATAGAGGGGAAAGTAGCTTTTCAATACCCTATAAAAAATATTTTACTTCCTTCTGTTCATCAATTGCCGCCTTCAACTCTTCATCGTCGGAAAAACCTTTATCTCGAACATCTTTCCATTAGTGGCCAGGTCTGGGCTGTAGGGTGAATGATTGATTTCTTCAAATCCGCATTTCCGCACAGCAGCCTAAGCAACGTGCCCTGTGTGAACCGGCGCGTTGTCGTGAAGAAGCAAGACACCTGCAGTCAATTTTCCACGTCTTTTTTCTTTTACTGCCTTCTTTAAATTACGTAGGGTGTTTGCGTAAGATGCGGCAGTAATACTTTGACCCTTTTTTGTGTACTCAACCAGTAAGATACCCTTAGAATCCCAAAACCACGAGGGTCGTCTTCAATACTCTCTCTACCCCGTCTAAATTTGCTAGACTATTTTTGAATAGTAGATAATGAAGGAGCAGAATCTTGACAACCACCATTTCTCCGTGAATAACTTTTTGAGTATTTCCTTGTTTTGTAAGGAATTTAATCACAGCGCGATGCTCAGTTTTTTCCAACATTCGTATCGGTCATCGTATTTGCCTTTTCGTAATGATATCTTGAATACTAATGGTGAAAATTAAATAAAATTTTATATTTATACCCTCAAAGAGAGTCTAACTAATGAGATAATTTAATTACCCTCATCATTAGTATATCACCCCGATACCGAGAATTCATTGAACGCTCCTCGTATGTGCGTATTAAATAGGTAATTATCGCTTGCTTCAACAGTAAACAAAATCATTGTGAGAAAACTTGCAACTCTAAAAGTTCTCCATAATGTTCTTTAAAATATGAAGTCTGGCTATCTGCACTGGACCAGCGTGGTAGACTACAGCCCAAACCTTCTCACACTGAGAAGAGGCCCGTACCCAGTGTTAGTAGATAGTCTATACTAGTCTATATTTATTTATATTATAGAGAGGAATGATTTGAGTTTTGGTTTGTTTATAAGGATTCAATTCAAAAACTGCTTAAACTTAATCGATTGAAAAATCTTTCACCATTAAAACGCCTTATTATTAGCGAATAACATAGGCTATACATTATTTAAATAAAAGTACTAGTATATATGTTATACTAGTACTTTAGGTTATATATTAAAAGTTCATAATTCTTTATCTTGTCACCTCGTTCTATCTTTATTAAATACACACATACGACTATATGATAGAATACTTTTGTCACTTCTAAACTACATATCATATGATACCATATAAAGTGTTTCCTCAAATAACGGAAGTACGAACGACTAGTTACGTATAACTTAACCCCCACTTAACGTAACTTAACTATTACGTAAGTGTACGTAACCAACTAACTGGGCAACTTGAACGTTTATAACTGATTTGTACGCGTCACGCAGTTACTAGATATGTTAAGTTAAGTTTTAACTGCGGTTTATGTGGCTGCATTAACAATAATTAAAAGAAACGAGTTTTAACATAAATAATAATAATAATAAAAATATTTATTCACCAAATAAATAAATACACATTCTCAGATGTTAATTAATAATATAACTAAGGAAAAGAATTTGTTGTTTTGTCGGTCGCTTTGCCGTTACCACTGGGTTATGTGTTGTAAATTCGATCCCTTTACGGGACAAAAATTTGTGTTATCCACATATAGAATAAATTTCTAGTCCAGGGAGTTGCGCAAAAAACATATTTGCTCAGCAACGGGTATTACTACACATAGGGATAGTTGGTGAGCCGAAAAGTTACACCACCTTTTATTCCTCCGTTTGTCAACCGATTTTCTCCTTTTAATGTTTTGGTTAGTAGCTGCAGACGAGTGTTAGAGCCAATAGAAAAAAATTGGTATCATTAATTATATTTTTAAATTATATAGCTACATGTTTTCCTCATCAATAATGTTTTATGGTTGACTTTCGACCACTTGGCAAACACTAGTCCGATATAAATACGAAAGTGCAATGTTTATTTATAGCTGATAATTTTCGTCATTAAGGTTCTTATTAGGCAGCTAAATAACATAGTCTTTATCCTAACAAAATATTCGGTTCCTGTAGGATAATTGTTTCCTACATATAAACAAAACTACTTATAGAAATATGCTAGTTATAAATTAGAAACCAGGTCCTTACTTTTTTCTAAATGTATTATTTTCTTGTTACAGGTAATGAAAACCTTATGTTCGATATTCCTAAGCATGGCTGCAATGTCGTCTTCAGAAATTTTAAGGGTTTAACGTGACGTTAACTCTGCGCCATCGTACAAGTAAGGATGTATTTAAAGGAATTGTCGTAGCCAATAATTATATGCATCACCTTTATCTCCAATATGTGAGTCGCAATAATTCTCACTTACCAGATGTAACGGTGAAAACCTTAATGGTAATAATATTACACTAGTTTTCTATAAGGGTGGTATTTCGCCAAGCGAGTTGATTCATTCGTACTGTCCTCAAATATCGGCTACAACTGATATTTCCTCTCAAAATTTCTAAGAAATAATTATGCTAGGAAGCTACCATTCAAAGCCTCTAAGAAATAACCAGGCTAGATTACTAGATAAGATATTAATCTTATTTCTTGAACACGTACAGAAACTTGATCACTATTCATTGACAACAGTACGTATCGACGATATTCTTAGAAGTTCGTGTATTATTTGTAAGAGGGAAAATCGGAATATCTGATTGATGCATCACGCAAAACTACAACGATATTACAAGATCATTCAGGCTCCATTGAGCAAAAGTGAAACACTGTGGGAAAAGGCATTCTTTATATATGTTACCTTGCCAGCTACTGCCCACGGCTTTGCCTGTGTGGATCCAAAAACGGCATATTGGGATAAAAAGTACCCTATATATTAATTATAGATATGATCTCTCTGGGTGTTAAGTTTCAACTCGGAATGCACGGATTGGTTGTGCTATGGTATACGCGTGCGCACTTTTTTACAAACTTATCGATAATATTAGTAAAATAATTTAATAAAAGACTACAGACAGTGAGCATAAAGTCTTGTAATCAATAGATTACAAGTTCAGTCGTGTTTTAGAGCCCGCGTAATAGGAAACCAGAATTATTTATCAATCAACATAACAACACAGATCGTTCAGGTCTGGTCATAAGGAAAAACGTATCTGCGAAAAAAACATATTTACTATAGTCTGTCCCAATAGAATTAATATTTTATGTAAACAATCGTTTTATGCCTAATTAAATATAAAGTCATTTACAAAATTCAAACTCTTTGAAAAGTAGTTAATGAATACAATAAGCCGTATGAAAGTCTTTCTTTTGATAAATATCCATAAATTTATAATATAAAAAAAAAATTATGATAAAAGTAACTAAAAGTTGTTTACCTTTTTCTCAAATTCTATTGGGGTAGACTATAAATGTACTGGCAGATGCGTGTTTTTTTACTGATTCCAAATATGTAAAACCTTAATGTCGAAATAAAATGTTAGGTACGTCTTTTTTCCTTATAATGGCAGAGGAAATCAAATCGGTGCGTAAGTATCGTATTCAGTACCACCTGTATGTACATATGTATATCTTTAAAACCCCAATGGTATTGCATCTACACGGTACACAAAACTAAAGTTAGAGTCACATGTACCTGCATGCGAATAACTCGCTCAACCAGTTCTATTTATAGTTGGATGCTTACATCTGATTTTAGTATTATAAAACTTAAACTGAACCGCACTTCAGATTAAATGTAGTTTATTTATATTTTGAACGAAGTGCGTTCACGACGAAAACGTCTGTCTGAGTGCTTTGTTGCCGCAATGATATTATTGCGGCAACAAAGCACTCAGACAGTGCATTGCACACATGTGCATGAGGTCTCGGGTCTGTCAATTGGGTTATTCGGTCCAGAATTTCTCTTGATAACATAATGGAGTCTGCAGCTGTGCTACATAGAGAAAATAGGCTTGTACCTTATATTATAACATAGGATTTTTAATAGCTGCCGAATTGTGGATGCAATACAACTATGATTATACCTTAGGGTGATCGGGATGCAGGGGCTTATGTAGCGTCTTTGAATATGGTATACCTCTAAAAAGTAGTAAGTTATTTGTGCCATCACAGGACATTGGCAACAGTGGGTTCTATTATAGATAAATATGGAATAATTAGGCTACGAAGATTTTAAATTTGAATTTATTGCATTAAAATTGGTATAAGGAAAGTTTGTTCTCTTACGAAATTTCCTGTTAGATAGTACTTTCCCTGGGCGAGATCGCTTATTCGTACTGCTATCAAATATACGCAACGGCGGGCTTTTTCAAAATAGTAAATAGAAGCTTAAAAGGCCTACCTGCATCTTTTAATATATAAGTAGTGGTCGCCTAGTGGTCAAAATTTAGCAGTATGTAACATATTTTTTAAGATTTCTGCACGCCTCTATGTAACCAACTTTCAAAGAACTCTGACCACAATATGGTTCAAATAGGTACAAAGTTTTCTTTTTGCGTCCTAATATTAATAAGTGATACCTATCTATAGTTCAAGATGATCTTCAAGACGTACCAGGAAAAAAATAAGGATAATATTGTAACTATATATAAGAAATTCCACTTAACATCTTGATTGCTGCCACTTAATTTGAAAACCACAGGATCTCAGACTTTTTTCTCATAGACCACTTTCAAAATTTAGCAGGTTTCGGTGGACCCCTGCAGTTACATTTCTACCATATTCCTAGGCATTCTGCATCAAATCTCTTTTACTTTTAGTTTTTTTTTTTTATTTCTCTGGACTGAACTTATCACGGAAGGCGGGCTGAGGCTGGGCGAATTTTTAGAAATTCTCTACCGAAAAATCCAACATTTTAGTTCTTCACTATCGAAAGCAAATAAATTTTCGTGGACCCGATTACGAATTGTGGACCTCCATATTTTTGTCACGCCAACGTAGACCTCCGTCGAGTCTCCCATGGACCCTTGGAGGTCCACCTGGACCACTTTGGAAACTAATGTTTTAAACGATGAATATTTTAAACCGGCAACATAAAAAATGCTCGAATAACGTCATTGACATGATCTATGACGCGGGTTAGCTTATCTATCTTCTTTTTTAATAGCGATGGATGGTTCTAGAAGCAATAAGTTGTGTATAGATTGACGTAAGAAGTCAACAGTCTTGTTAGTCTCCAAAACATAGCCGATTGCTGCCTAATAGTCCATGGGATCGAGATTATAGAGATCTTGGCGGACCTTAGTTCGTTTGCTTGCATGCATGTCTTTTTAAAAGCTCCTCCAGAAGTCAAATAACTAATCTTAACGGCATCTATCCATCTGCGCAGGAGATTCTATCAAAGATATCGCCTAGAACTATGAAATTATATGGTTTGTCAGCTACTACGACTTAAAATATGTTAAACCTAAAGGATTCTTGAATATAACAGCATATTTGTATTCCATGCTGTGTATATAGATAAGTATCAGGCAATCGGTAATAACGTTAATAGTCAACATTAATTTAATGTGATGCTGGCCTGGTAAAACTACGATAATTTGTAAAAACTACCATCCTACTTGCAGTGACCGCGAAATTGGCATACGTGTACTTCATGGCGTTTAGTATGACTGCTTCAAGACCTTTCTTTTCTACAGAAACGCAGGCTTAAAGAAAATAATAGCCATTGCAATGCATCTATTACTTCATTACTTGGCTCGTCAATCGATTTTGAATAAATAATTCGTATACTCCATTGTTATTCAAAATACAAATTGGGATTATCACGTCAACACATAAACGTTTAAACTCTTCGGTGAGAACTCTTTACAGGAGCAAAAACTAAACGGACCGGTTTTTAAAAAGTAACTATGTCTATTTTCGAGCACAAAGCGTTTTGTTTTTGCAAATATGATTTCTGCGAAATGTGTAAAAGTAAACAAGTACACTGCGCTCTTTTCTGCATTTTCTTATCCTTATATTACATAAACTATAGTCACGAAGAATGTCTGTATGTCTTTAAAACTATGTTGGTGTTAAATGTGAGTAACTTGCATGAGGTTTTGATTTGCATCCACAGGTCGATCATAGTGTTATTGTTTTTTTTATTGAGAATTTCTCAGTAGCAGCACGTGGAGCTGTGCCTGAGAGACGTGTATAGGCACGGCCTCTATTAGTAATAGGTCGTGCCTATAGACATAATTATGTTGGACCTAAAACCGTAGCTCGCGAAATTTGGGTGTTATACACCTTTGTCTACTCCTTCGGGCGGGATAAACAAGCGTGAGACTGTGTAAATATATTATATCTTCAAAAAGTTAACTAGCTAATCTATAGAATCTATGCCACCCACATTTTACCATCTGTGTTTTCGTCCCACGTTATAATAAGAAAAGCTGCCTTATTATTTGTGTATCAGACAGTTCTGGTTATCTTGCTGTTTACTAAGAATTTGTGACAGAAAAACCTAGTAAGTAACAGTTTATGCAACCAATACTAAGACGAGAGGCAACGTTCTAATAAGACGACAATCTAAGCCGCAGTTTTCTGAGAACAAAATAACTATCGGCGGCCAATTTTACCTAACTCGTCAGCAACCAAACAAAACAAACCGATTTAAATTACGAAAATTCCAACTCAAAACAATTGCATAAACGAAACGTTTATTCAAATTCTAAATTCAAATGCACAATTTGCGCGCCAAACTAAATCTACATACCGAATGCTTGCAACTATTCGTTAACCATTACGCTATAGTTAAGGATTCGATGCACTCTATTGAGTATTGAGCGAGCAGTGTATATTGTGCATTGCGGGCTTACGTATGTTGGTAGAAGTAAGGTGTGTTGACATTATGCGTCACAAGTAAAATATGTACGAAACGCTTTGTGAGATAAAACGATGTATGGTTTGTGTGCTGTTCGGCTTGTGGAATAAACGCAAATAATGGCTAGATATATAGGTAAATGGATTATAGTTTGACTTCATGGTGCACATAATATAATATTAAGTTGTAGTACTACGTAACTTTATAGGTATAATCTATACTAATATATTAAAGCTGAAGAATTTTTGTGTGGTTGAACGCGCTAATCTCTGGTAATAGGTACTGGTTCGAATTGAAAAATTATTTTGGTTTTGGATAGCCCATTTATCGAGAAAGGCTATAAGCTATATATATATCACGCCACAACCAATGGAAGTGGAGCAATAATGAAAAATGTTGCAAAACGTGGCAAATTCACTTATGTGAAGCAGAAGTTGCGCAGGTCAGCCAGTTACGATATATATTTGGCACAGCGATAGTGAACCTACTTCTGTGCTTGTGGTCTCGGGTTTGATTACCGGGTTGTGTAGAGTGTAAGTAAGTTCTTGTCAAAGTTTTCTCAGTAGTGGAATACAGTTTGGAATTGTTCCCGGTAGATGCCAATAGGATCGTTCCATATTACGTGGCATATAAAGACAGCTGACAAAAGTAGGTCTGAAGCTACACATCTGCTTACCCTTTTGGGAATATAGACTAGTTCAAGAACTAAATGCAATAAAGTTATTCGGGTAGCAACAATAATAAACATTCTTAAATACCGTTTGCATTATTCTGAGTATAAACATATTTTATTTAACATTATTAATAAGTGATTGTGATTGGAATTCCAAACGTTTTATTATAATTTTTATGTTTCTAAACGTATTTCGTAACGAATGACTGGCAACATTGTTAGTAAAAAAAATACCTGGATATACTAAAGTCTATGGTTCAATGAAGTATACTAACTAATATTATAAATGCAAATGAGAGTTTGTTTGTTTCTTCGTTTATTAAGCTTTCACGCCTTAACTACTCGACCGATCATCATGAAATTTCGCATACACGTTGTCAGGGTTACAGAAAAGGACATAGGGTATCATCCATCCAGGAAAAAGTACTTTTGCAAGAGATAGAAATGTATTGCCAAAATCTACATTAAAGGAGGTAAAATCTAGTTTTTATATATAACAAATTCATACATACAAGAGTATTGCTTTTTATTAATTTATTTGACATAATTAATATTGAATCTAATAAGATGTAAATTATTGACTATGTACATATAAACACAATTGTTTAAAACTAACTTATACCTAAAATTGAAATTAAACTGACTGACTTATCTTCGTTGGCGGCTTGACGTATTAATAATACTTCAAGCCACCAACGAAGATAAGTAAATTTTTACCATCCGTCAAGTGCCAACTACCTTTACAAGATGCAGGGGTCTATAAAATAGATTGTGACTGCGGACTCTCATACATTGGTCAAACCAAGAGAAACATAGGCACCCGCATAAAAGAATACATAGCTGATGTAAAACACCAACGCTCGTTGAAGTCTGCTGTGTGTGAACATGTGCAACAGGGGACCAACAACTACCTGAGATTTGACAAACCACAGATTCTCGCTAAAGAACACCGATCCCTACCAAGGATGGATCAAAAAACATCCTAATTTTAATAGAGAAGATGGTTGGAATGTACCACCAAGAAGAAGCAAACCACAGCTAGACTTCATGCTACTTTGAGCTCATTCTGCGTAAAAAGAAACACAAATGATTAAATTATGTTCGGGTTGAAATAACTACACTGGAACATTGAGACAACTACCATCTTAGTCTCCCCGTGACCATGGCTGCTGAAAAGCAACCGAAACGTCGGGGAAAGTGTAAAAATAAATTAAATCTAAATAGTTTGAATAATCATTTAATTAGCTTAAAAATTTGTAAAGTTTAATAGTAGAAGTAGTGTAACAATTTTCAAAAATTATGTAATAAAGTGTCAAATAAACAACGCGATAAAATCCGTATATAGTAGTTTAATTTCAATGAATAATATTCGCGTAAACAGAAGACAATATTATACCTAAAATATTATAAAACAAAGAAAAAGAAAACTAAAATTCACTAATAGGCGTCATTAAATTCCTCCGCATCACAGTCGACTGGTAATTATAATTTCTTAATTGTTTCAAACAGTTAGAGATACCTACAGGAAAATTTACTCATGATCTTTATATTTTCATCAGTTTTTGTGTCAATTAATTGGAAACGGTATAGGTAAATTTATGACATTAATCATTAGGATATTATTAAACAATAAAATTTAATTTTAGGTAACCTTTCCTTGTCTGTTATGTAGGTATTTTTGATTAAAGTCTGACTATTGACAAGCATTTGCTATAATATAACTCTGCCCGCGGCGTCGATCACATGAATTCATTGGCCTCTCTAATTTGCAAGGAGGTACCCGGTCCCTACACGGCGAAGGCTAAAATACCGCTTTAAAATTCTGGGATGAAAACAGCCCATGTGGTCCCCCTTGTATATGCGTAAATTCCACGCATACCGGGATAAAAAAATAATATCATGTATTAAATTTCCATCTGTATGCCATTTTTTATCCAAATCCGTTCAATGGTTTACGCGTGATTAACTAACAAACTACTCTTAATACCAAAAAGTGACTTTGGAGGCGCCGGGTATCGATCCCGGTACCTCTCGCATGCTAAGCGAGCGCTCTACCATCTGAGCTACGCCCCCGATGCAACTTTTACTAGAATACTCAACTACATTATTGAAACATTCAAATCTCTAAACATTTTTACAAGTTTCCCATTTCTGATATTTATAGGTTTTTGTATAGTTAGCGTCGGATATGTTAAGATCGGAGCTATGGAGTACGTGGGTATTGCTCGATGTTTTCTATACTTACACAAATTAGTTAAACCCGATCACGCTCCGCTATGTAGATATGCTTTTCTTTTGTACTGTATCTATGGCAAACAAACGATTGTTCTTTCTTCTTCTTTCTATGGCTTAAAAGCGATGGTCATAAGGGACGGTAGCCCAATAGATAAGGCGCTAGACTTGTGATTCAGAGAAATTCGGTAGTAAACCTACTACAAGTTCCAATACAAGCATTACGCTTGTGTGTGAAACAATAACACATAGGAAATCCCTGGAACCTAAAAATCTAAACAATATTTTAAGATATCGCATAGCGCTAATTTAAACTATAGAACTAACAAGGCAAATACACTTAATTTAGACCATAAGGTTTAAGTAAAGAGTTGCGTTTCTGTTATAACATCGAAACAATTCCATTAAATACACGATTTTATAATGCATGAAACTACATGTTCGTCTAAAAAGCTTAAGTTCTTTGACATAGTGCATCTGTGTCAAACAGAACTTAACAAAAAGCTTACGATTCGAAAATTAAATTTCAATCGAGGACCTACCATCGTGTTCTAAAAACAAAATGGAGTAGCCAATCCGCTTACCGAGCGTGTCAACATCGTTTTATTCTAAGAACGGCTTGAAAAGCGCACTTGTATGAGTTGTATCTCACACAAACTACTTATCTCTAGTTTTCCTGGCCCAGGACAGTTCGCAATCACCTAGTCTCAGCCACGTCCGGTGTCTGTGTGAGTGCGCAAGTGTGTGTGCGTTATGCAAGCAATAGTGATGGGGAGAAACCGCCAATCGATGACTCGATATGGAAATAATTGCTTTGTTTTTATATAATATAGTAATTAATGTTTTGATTAATCTACTGTTAGAGTTTTTTTTTTCAAGATGTAGCAATAAATAATAATGCTTTATTGATTGTTTTATGATATTGCTACTTTGTGCGTCATCTTATTTTTGCTTTGTATTGTCTGTTTTTAAGACGTCCTCAACTTATTTCTGCTTGTGGATAAATAAAATTGTAACACAGTTAACTCATCTCGACGACGCCCGATGGGTATGCTATGTGACGGATAAAATCAGGTGTCAAGATGATTAAATATTGTCCAAATAGAATTGTTTTAGGATTCAATTCATAGAGGTAAGGCTTGCCTTATCGTCTTATATATTAATTAGGCAAAGTTAAGATAAATACTAAAAATTAAAATAAATACAAGGTTAATGACCTATGATGCATAAGATTCATTAATTCTACATAAATACAAGTTAATGGAATCAAAACTGGACGACAAAAACTCGTATTTGAAGTTTATTTTTAATATAATTTATTTGCTTTGATACAAGAATTTTGGATTAACAAGTATAGACTAAACGCTAGCCGCGTAAGTAAACATACTCAATATTTATTACGACATACCTAATTAGTCAATATAACGTTATTTTACGGGCAAGGCCTCAGAATAATTATTATCAACTGAAAAGGTTTTACCGGTCATTTTATGAGATAAACAGTCTCTCTGTTTAAAATTAGATCTGATTGCGGAAGTATGTACTTCTACCCTATAAAAGATCGTAACCCAATAAACCTTATGTTGTGTTACTGTGATGAGAGCAGTTCAAAGTTCCAAAAATTGATAGCTATTACCAAATCACTAACAGTCTAAATCCCAAGCATTATTTTCCGTTATGGGACCTTTATTGCCGAGGATGGCGAATTCATAATTATAATATATCGCGAAACTGTACGACCATATGCTAAATGAGAAGCTCGGTGCATGCTGCCACCTAATATCTTCTTAATAATATCAGACCTTCGGTTGGTGTCCTGCACTGAATGCGATTGCCATCCATCTGGCACAAAATAGGCAATTTGTTCAGACTTTTCTAGGCAGATCGCATAATCCTTTGTAATAGTAAAGCTTTACTCCTTTTTGTGAGTTATACCTTACAAAGCCAAGTAAAGCATGTTAAGGTTAAGGTCTATCAGTTCTATCGTATGCTTGTTTGTCTAATAATATATAATATATAATAATAATAAGCTAATTCAATATTTAGAGCACGTGCAATTTTAAGGCTCTTAGAAGCGTTGTGTATAATTATGTGTGTTAGAAAACATTCGAATTTGTGTTACTCCATATTGATATTATAAATATGAAGTGAAGAGGTCTTGAACCCTGGAATTCAACATATGTATGTTATTTAAAACAGCAATAAAGGTGCGGGTTATTGCTAGTTTATTATATATGTAAACCTTCCATAAAAATACAACGGCGACGGCCAGTTTAGTGTTCGTCTGTTATTCTCAAATCCTGGAACTGTCGGGATGATCTGGTACTCCTTTTAAATGTAAACAAACTCTTAATGTATAATTCGCGAACGTAAGATGTATCATCTTACGTTCGCGAATTATACATTAAAATAAAACCTCTTTTTACTGATTTCATCGTAGTTTATTTTGTTTACTAACTGTTATCTACACTTACACAGATGGTTTTGCATTCAATGATATTTAATCAAAATTACTATCCATAAAAGTACATTTTTATAAATTAGGTCGAATCGAAAGGTACAAAGTTGTTGTTGGAACGAATGTATAATTAACAATACAACTTATATTATAATAAGCTTTTACATCAAACTACCTACGGAATCGATTTTGACGAATTGGTATGGAGATTAACGTAAACTAGATTAACGTATAATACCTTGTATATTATAAAATGAGAAGAAGTATACCTGGTATCATACATGGTACGTATCGCGATTGTGTAGACTATTATATCGACCGACATCACAAGTTTGTTTTTATTTTCATTCACCCACATCGCCGAGGCCCCATCACTACACTAAACAAGTGTGAATGAACGTGTGTTGCGCGTGTGTGCGTCTGCGTGCGGTCTGTGTGCGACGCGCCGTATCACTCTGTACTTAGTACGGAACTCGGCGGCTATCCGCGTTCACGTAACGTAACAACCGCCAAACGCATCACAAGCTAATATATCCCTTATTTCTTTATAATAAAGCTGTTTCTCACTCATCGCATTTGAGAGAACAATGCTTGAATGTCGCTGACTTGTTTTAACTTTTAAACTTAGAATAGTATTCGCTTGTTTATCTGTACGAAGATTTTAAAGTGAGTGACGTTAATAGCAAGAAGGTTTCTTGTTAAAACAGACACTTCATGATTGTTTTAAAAGAAAAATAATGCTATTAGTTATACCGTTCTTTTTTATATTATTCCTAGACTTGTTATTTTTATTACTACAGTGGAAAATAATCATACGGCTTGTCTCATGGCTAGCAGTCACTGGAAAGATAACTTGCAAAACTATCACGTCGCTGACTCTAGAGACAAATGTAAATACATGAGAGAAGTACATAATATGTGAGACTCCGGCATTCTTACCGAAACGCAGTAATTGTGGTAGGTACTACTTCTACGCTAGTACTGTGTTAGAGGCTGACAATGGTATGGCACTCATACTCGTAAGATTACTTATACCTGAGTTTTTTATACTTATCTGAGATTCAGTTAAAATTGGATCAGACTGAAATATATACATGGTTAATTTGAACATGGTTTTCTGTAAGACTGTCGACCCTCACTATTTAACTAGCTACTGGTGATTCTTCGTTTCACTATATTATGTATAGCCAAATATATATACAGGGTGTCCCGTAATTAATGGATAACCTTGAAATATCTTATAGTACTGATGGCTGTTCAGAAAAAGAAAAAAAAAGTGCAATAGCTAGTCATACCTTTGACTGCCTATCTATTAGCATAATTAGTGTTTACCAATAATTTAAACACTAAACAACAAAAAACCGATGGAATTCATTAATTTATGATCGTAGTGAAGAATAAAGTTAAATAGGGTAATTTAAAAAAATCATATCTCGGGTAGTAGTTAGGATAGATTTCTTTTCATATTTTTTTCTGATCGGCCATCAGTTCTACTATAAGACATTTCAAGGTTATCCATTAATTACAGGACATCCTGTATATACCATTTCTCAGACTAACCAGATACGGCTGACTTGATCAGGTTTGACTTGGCGTATGCCATTTGACTTCTGCACTCCAAAGAGACAATGATAGTCTAAGGTTCTACCAGATTAGTTTTTTGGCCACGGATTTATTTATTTTATTCAACAATTGTATAAACTTTGTAATACAGATAATGGGTTGAGTACATTTAAAAGTATAAGCATACTTACACAATAAACGTATGAAATATACATATCTATATTAAAAATAATTTGGTTATGGCATGTGACACAATCAAATTTTACAAAATTACATACCCAGCTATGAAAACCAATTATCAAAAGAGAAACTAAAATATAAAAATATATCTTTGACATTAAAAGTCATCAAAGACAAAATTAACTTTAATGTTAATTTTGTCTATGATGATATTTTTTATACAATTAAATAAACTCTTTAGTTTGTTAATTAAATAAATTTTTATATAAAAGGTTACACTTATGAATGTCAAAGTTGTATCTAATAAGTATTGTTGTACATTAATAGGAATATACACAATAAGCTGAAGAGTTTGTTTGTTTGAATACGCCAATCTCAGGAACTACTGGTTCGAATTGAAAAATTCTTTTAGTGTTAGATAGCCTATTTATTGAGGAAGACTATAGGCTATATAACATGACGCTACGACTCACGGGGGCGGCGCACTAACGATAAACGCGGGTGAAACCGCGGGAACATCTAGTGTATGTATAATTCAAAACTTATTTGCAAGTAAGTAAGTAGTAGTTCTTAGTAGTCTTTTGTAAGTGAGTGCGTAGGCGCAGCCGAACACACTCGAACAATAAATAATAATAATAAACCAAAACTTTATATAGTTTATCCTCCAATGGAATAGCAAAATGGGATCCCCCACATTTATTTATTTTATTACATAAGAATAAAAACAACTTGCGACAAGTTCGAAATAAGGATAACTTTGGCGTACCTATTCAATTTTAACATATCGAAATTTCCAAATAAAAATTTTTGTATTTTATATAAATTAGGTAAAATCAGCAATCTGCCTGATAACATGTCATGCGGTTAGGGTAATTTATTAATTGCGTATTAATTTTTTTGACTAAACCACGACAATTGTGTAATTTAATTATATTTTACCTATATACCTAGATAGGATTTAATAAGATTATATAGTCTAAAATCTATTAATGTAATTTACTAAAACAATTGCTTTTTGATCCCTTCCCACCGAAATAAGATCATATAGAGATTTTTATACCTCTAGTACACCATCCTAGAGGATAAACAAAATAAAAAGCACTTATTTAGTGGATGTCTTATGTTATATATAACATTTAGATAAATTTTCAAGTTTATATCTCCTACAATTTAAGCTGTGCGTTGATACACCAGTCAGCCATTTAAACAGTCCGACTTTCACCTTTAATAGGTAAAGATATCGTAAAGGTCACATCTTTACCTTTGCCGTCGATTTCTATATCAGTGAGCACACATTGCTCACTTTTTGTCACCTTGATACACCCGTCTAAAAACAGCTGTAACATATAATTACATTTGCACTAAAACAACATTAATTTAATTTAATTACAAGTAATTGGTGTATTTTCCGTTCATTTTTTATTATTATCTCAAAATCTTTTATTGTCAGTGTTGACGTCACAATAATTAAATGTAATTTTAGACATGGCAACCCCGTTTATAAGTTACAGACACGGAAACATGACATCATTGTGTTGTATTATATGTGTGGTAAGCATATTTCACGTCTTCAACTTTGTTACATTTTATTATTTAGATGACTTGATGAGTAGAAAAACCTTGCTGATTTCAGCATAAAATGCTGGTTCGACCGACGAAAAAACTACAAGTAGTATTACTCTATCATAAAACATAAAGTAACAAGTTTATTTTTAATTTCTCATAGTTCAGAACTTCTGCACAAGGAATAAATCCTTGGTCTTGAGGGACTTAACAAACATTCAATAAAAAAAAACAGAGAACACCCAGACTCTAAAGAACCATTCATGTTTTTTTTGTTTCCCGTGACTTATCGAACCCATACATTTGGCGCAGTATCGATCGGTCGTACAATCACTTCCTCTTTTCTTTCATTTTGTTCTCCTACCCGTCCCATTTACATAGACCGTAGCTTAGACCCGTAGTAAGTGCTTACCTTCAATCGTGTGTTAGTTGAGTACCTATGTGGTTTACTGGAGGAAGTGGTTGGGCTGTCTTTCTAAGGAACTTCCATCAAGAATACGCAGTGATGTCCGCTTGTTTGATATCTATAAGTCAAAAAAATCTGTCATCGACAAAGTAATTTCTAATCCGCATCGATATAAAAAAAATTTTTACTGGGGCGTATAACGTGACTAACGGACATTTTCCCATCTCTTAAACTTCTTATGTCAAACATTATAGAAGTACTTCACCAGCAAAGAGTCAAGCACTGAACGTGGATATTAGTTCGAAAATAACTCATTTTAATTAAAAGTAAGTGTTTAACTATTTTTACTTAACAAATAATAAAAATTATCATACCTCTTTCTTAGTGCATGAAAACCAATATTTTAGCTGGTCTGACTTCGTTCCACTACACTTCCACTTGACTATTTCTCACTTATTATCCAACTACTCATTTGCAGTAGAAACCCAGCTTTAATATTTTTGACTGCACGTATGGCGTATTGGTTTAAGTGATCGACTCGCCACTGCCGCCTTGCTAAGTGTTGTGGGTTCGATCCCCACACGGGACGAAATATTGTGTGATCCACAAAGTTGTTACGAGTCTGAAGGTTCTTTGTGTACGGACTTTAAAAACATCCAAACAATGCTGTTTTACAAGAAAGTAAAGTCAAACAGGAATTATTACTAATATGTTATATATCATGCGCGAAAACGAGATAGCGCATTACAGCGTTGTCTCATTCACACACAAAATCAAAACTTTAAAAACACCAATACGGCCCAGTTGTTTCCATTATAAACATTTGACCTTAACAGCATTTCTTAACGTCATACATATTAAAATGTCCTTACATTTTTTGCAACATCGCGCTGATCAAAGTTCGATGCTCCGTTGAGACAACATCACTAACCTTGACTTGTTAGTGTCATACATACCAAATGCTTAAGGTCATCACTTGATCGACGCCACGTATTCGATGGCCTTTGTGTTCCGATATCTGATAGTTCCGTTAGCTCGTAAATTTATATGTGACTAGTATATTGTTGTATCCGTCTAGACGGAGATGCGTCTGTGTATTCCTTAAGGGATAAGCAGAGGTGTAACTAGCGTTGCTTGGCCGGATAAAGATTCGGACGATGTTTATCCGGCTACAAGTGGGCTTTTTAGTTCCGTGTGCGGCTAAATTAGATGGTGGCCAGCCAAACCAGTTCTTATTACGCTTTTTAAATTTGACCATCTTTTTTTAACATTTGTCAAGTGTTGGTTTGCACTCCGCACGTCTCACCTTGTACCGCTAGCTCAGACAAGCTGCCTAGCACTGACCCCCTCTAAAAAATGTCTTGTTATACTAAGACTAAAAAAATGGGTGTCTGGTTTTTTACCCCCGACTAAACTGGCTGGTCTTTCGAAACGGCTTTTCGCTTTTAAGACCTGGCAGCCCTAGGTGTGACTACATTTAACGTGCCGCACAGTCTATCAGCCTGATGTTCAGACTTTACCGATTTGATTGATTATGTAGCATAAGATTGGGCTTGTTAGATTGCGATCATAAAGTGCCGGCTTTGAATTCTAGATCATGCAATGTTAATGGATTTTCTGTTAGACAATTGCACCGTGTTGTGCAGAAATGACACATCCAATCCACAAAAACATAAAAAAAGTTATGCTGATTTGAAACATAAGTTCATTTTTCTTGTGACTGTTATCCTACTACATTGAATATAGATTTTGGCATTACTTGATGTTTATTCAAAAGAACTTCATACTTATAGATAAATTAAAAAAGAACCTCTGGATTATTTCTGCACAACACGGTCCAATTCTCAGTATGGTGTTTGGAAATGTGCCTGGTACTCGGTAAAAGGCTCATTTCCTTTTTTATATAGGACTGACTGACGAAATATAAGTGTTACACATATCTGCCTCTTCCTACAGAGATACACATTCTTATTGTTACTTTAATATTGAAATTCGAAAGTAACTCTGTCTGTCTGTTACCTCTTCCCGGCTAAACCACTCAACCGATATGGATGAATTTTGGTACAGAGATACTTTAAAACCTGCGGAAGGACATAGGCTACTATTTATTGATATAGGTACCACGCGGGCGGTGCCGCGCGCTAAAGCTATTGCGTAAATATATGTATGACACAGATTATACAACTGAATCTGCCTGCGCCTAATCTCCTCCGGTCGTGACGGATTGCCGTACCATCGCTCTATGAGAGTGACGGAAAAGAAAGTTCACTTGTAATGTCTGCACCGATGACGTAGTGGTTTAAGTGGTCGCCTCGCCACTGCCGTCGCGCCGAGTGTTGTGGGTTCGATCCCTACACGGGACAAAAATTGGTGTGATCCACAAACTTTTGTTCCGAGTCTGGGTTTTATTTGTGTCCGTTGTTTGAATTTTTGTAAAGTCTCCCGCGACACAGGAATTATAAATAGTGCGTCAGTTGCCTTTTTTAAATTAAAAGAATATATAATATAATATGTCTTCTGTTTACGCGAATATTATTCATTGAAATTAAACTACTATATACGGATTATATCGCGTTGTTTATTTGACACTTTATTACATAATTTTGAAAACTGTTAAGTACACTACTTTTACTTTTAAACTTTACAAATTTTTAAGCTAATTAAATTATTATTAATACTATTAAAAAATATTATTGGTGCAAAGGAATAGAGAACTTACTAGTATTGAAATCTTCTGCGCAGTCTTTGCTAAGGCCCATTCTGAACTTGCTGTGACCGCTGTTCAACTAAAAGACGTTGCATTGACGTCAATTAAAATGACTAAACCATCCGCTTTCGGCAAACAGAATCCTATACCCGTCCGCTATTTTTTGTATAGGTACTTACGAGTATCTAAGTAAAAAACAATTCGAAATGAGTGGAACTATGTGAGACAACATTTTGTGTAAGCTTCCTCTTAAACATTGCGACACGTCCGCCACTTAGTTAAGACACCGTTGAGCAACATACAAACACACATACACAAACGAAATTTACACGTCACCGAATGAAAGATTCGATGCACATACAATATCCTTACACCTATGTAAGATTCCTGCAGCGATAGCATAGGGGGAGACCGTTGGACTGCCATGCAGAGGTCTCGGTTCGATCCCCAGACACGCATCTCCGACTCTTCGAAATTATGTGTGTATTAATTATTTTTGTCTCTAGTGGCGTGGCGTGAAGCGTGGCGTGCAATTGCGTGTATTTCGTGCCGTGTGAACCATATGATTTGGTAATTAGGATCTTGGTTGCCACAAGAAAATACATATATTGTCAATAGACAATTTGGCAGTTTTCTAACTTCTCACTTTCAAACCTATTCATTGAATATGAATGGAACGGCTCAACTGAGGAAGAACTTTCCCACAGATTATCTACGGTCCAGTATGTAGTGGATTTATTTATATTTTTTTTATATTTAATTATTTATTGGACCTGTAGCCCTAACTTGAAACTAAAAACACAAATTACAATTGCAGAACGGAACTCTCCGCCCATAAATCCAACTCGCACTTGACACTTTTCTCACTAAAATAATAAACTAATCCAGCCTACCTATTGACAATAATATCTTTGACTATTTTATACGGATTTTATCACGTTGTTTATTTAACACTCACATTTTTTACATTATTTAGAAACTATTATACTTACTGCTACTAATAATAATATCAGCCCTGTATTAAACTGTCCACTCTGTTAGGACATAGTCCACCACGCTGACCCAGTGCGGGTAGGCAGACTTCACATATCTTCGAGAACATTATGTAAAACTCTCAAACATGCAGGCTTTCGCACGCTATTTTCCTTTACCGCTAAAGCAAGCGATAATTAACTATAGTTAATTATCGCTTGCTTTAGCGGTAAAGGTAACTGTATACAGTAATAGAAAAGAACAGACTAAAAATAAAAATGATTTATTTGTCACACTTAAAACATGACAAGAAAAGAAATTAAAAAGTCAAATAATAGTAAAGTTAAAATAAAAACAAAAAAAAAGAAATTGGTCATTTCTGCTCACTGGCAACACCACATCTTCCGCTTAACTAAACGGAAACCGACTAATACGCAAATAATTTCGAAACAATTTAAAATTAAATTATTAAAACTTTTAGATTTATGTTTAAGCGAAGGTTTTTTGATCAGATCGCGTTCTGGATAAAGGCCAGGTTAAGAGCACCTTAAACCGGCGAGCGTGTATGAGGAATGTGATGAAAGTGATGGAAGCCAGAGAAGTGTGTCAGGATCGTGGTAAATGGAAATCCGTACTATCTGCCTACCCCTCAGGGAAACAGGCGTGAATCTATCTATGTATGTATGTATGTATTTAAGTTTAAGCTTTCCCTGACATTTTTACATTTATTGTCAACACATACTATGCCTGCTACGAATATCCATCCACTTGGCAATGTAAGTAGATATTCAACATCCAAGCTTCCATAATTACATCGTCCGGCACCGACCTTGGGCCTTCGTGCTTGATCACCCGATACACGACACAAGCAATTAATATAAGTACGCGGTCGTGTGCCACAATCACGACGGGAGAAGCCATGTTTGATTAAACAACACGTAACATCTTATTTTCGTACAAACGTGTGGAAATAAAAACATCCTTGTTATATTTGATCTACATCCTCTTCGATTCTAGTAGGATGTTGAGGATGTGGATGTTTTTTATTGTTCTTGCTGTGAATGCTGTAAATATGTCTCGGTTTTGGTTCCTGGGTAGAGCAAATGGCTATTAGAAATTGTGTCAAAAAAATCTTTAGTAGGACGTAATCTGTAACTGTACGGTTAGCGTAGTGATTTAAGTGGTCGTTTACCCCTGGTACAACGCCGACAGTTATAAGTTCGATCTCCATACGAGACAAAAAATTATGTGACTCGCTACTACGTTGAGGTTTCGATCACCACACGGGATAAAAATTTGTGTGGTCAACAAATGGTTAATAATATTCTACCACATACACACAACACCATCTAGCCCAAACTAAGCAGAGCTTGTACTATGGGTACTAGACAATGGATAAACATACACATATACTTTTTTTTTTTGTAAATACTTACATATAATACATAGAAACACTCAGACCAAGACAAACAGCCATGTTCATGCACACAAATGTTTGACTTGTGCGGGAATCGAACCCGCGACCTCAGGCGTGGCAGTCGGTTACACTAACCACTACGCCATCGAGGCCGACAAAATTGTTCCGACAAGGTAGTTCTGAGTCTGGGTGTTCTTTGTGTCCGCTATTTGAATGTTTGTAAAGTGTCCCGCGAGCCCGCGACACAGAATTTACTGTAAGTGAGGACGTTGCCTTTTAAAAATAATATAAATAAAATGAAATTTTCGCGTTTATTTCGCGTTTCCGATTTCGATTTAACGGCTTTTTAAACACTATCTTAAATGAGACCAACTCTTAATTACATAAGCCTGCTTTAAAATTGCGTAATGAATAGTCATTAACCTAATAAATATTCAATAAAATAGCGATTTGCTTTTTCTGTATTTATGTATATCTTAACAACTGTATTTACATATTTTTTTATTTTGTGGAATCGTTTTGATAAGACACACTAAAGTAATTTTATAAAACTGTTAGCTGAACCTTATTTTAATACATTACTTACAGTCACATCCAAATTGGTTTAGCGATTGCGGAGTATAGCCTACACAAACGTACAGACAAACAAACAAAATGACAATAGGCTCTTAAAACCATAGCTGGCAAAATGTGGGTGTAATAGGTAAGAGTGTGTATGTATGTTTTTATGTATAGATTTTAGACTCAAACAATACGCGTAGTTTGTCAAGTCTTTGAGTACCAGACATAATTAAAAATCTATTGTATTTGGCCACCGGTGTGCCTTAATCCTGCTAATATTACACATGTGAAAGTTTTTGAGGATGGATGGATGTTTGTTACGCTTTTACGCAAAAACTACTGAACGACTTTTGATGAAATTTTACAGTATTATTGTTTATACTTCAGATAAACATTTAAGCTAAAAGATTAAAAATCCATCTTAACATAAATCTATAATAACGCGAGCGAAACCGCCAGCAAAATCTATATTATGTAGCGACAAACGGAGCGAAGTTATCCATTACATCATCCGCAATGCGTTATTCATATTATTACACTAGCTTACTCGCGCAACTTCGTCTGCTTCATATAAGAGAACATTCCCCGCTTTTGCAAAAATTTTCATTGCTGCTCCGCTCCTATTGGTCGTAGCGTGATGTTATATGCCTTCCTCGATAAATGGGCTATCCAACACTAAAAGAATTTTTCAATTCGAACCTGTAATTTCTGAGATTAGCGCGTTAAACCAACCAAAAAATCTCTTCAGCTTTATAATCTTTATATATATAATTCTACTGTACGTGTGTATGTATGTATGTCACTGAACTCCTAAACGGCTGGACAGATTTTGATAAAAAAATTTGTGTGTGTTCATGTGGATTCGAGGATGGTTTAAATATGACTTTTTTGTTTTTCTCTTTGTTTTTACAGGACAACGTCTGTCGGGACAACTAGTATTAGTATAGATATGTATATATAGATACCTATAACCTAAACGCATTATGACTCGCTCATAAAGAGAATAATTGTTGTAAAGAAATTGATGTCGTGGTTTACACTTTTATAAAACCACAAAGCGTTGTGTTACGTTGCTAAGCAGTCGAATTGTTTATAGACGGCTAGTGTTATTATTGTATTACTAGTTTCTGTTCGCGGCTTCGCTCGCAGTAAACCTATACCGAGATACATGGTCTAACTGCATGTCAAGTTACATCCAAATAAAAAGCAGCGATAGCTCAGTGGGGAGACCAACAGCCTGCAATGCAGAGGATCTCGGGTTCGGACCCACGTCGCGCACCTCTGACTTTCGGAAGTTATATAACTTTTCAAATTTATGTGCGTATTGATTGACAATTATCGCCTGCTCCGTGCCTCGGAGAGCACGTTAAGCCGTCGGTCCCGGCTGCTATGAACATCTATGGCAGTCGTTATTGGGAGAGTGTCGACACAAAAGATCCCACTGGGTCGAAGTGTCGCCGGTCTGCACTGACTGGCCCTCACATAAGAAACACTACATTTGTGGTTTTTATATGAATGAGTAACAATCATCCAATCAACTTTCACATTTATAATATTAGTACGATTCTCTACAATATCAAAGACAGCGTGCAGATTTTTATACATACATACATAGATTCACGCCTGTTTCCCAGAGGGGTAGGCAGAGACTACGGATTTCCATTTGCTACGATCCTGACACACTTCTCTGCCTTCATTCACTTTCATCACATTCCTCATACACGCCCGTCGCGTCGGTTCAAGGTGCAGATTTTTATAATAAGTATATATGTAAATATCCTTAAAGAAATCTTTATTATCACAAGCTGATATAAATGCAAATCTTTTATAATCAATCCATGATTTTAACAAAGAGTAATTATCACTACAGACCGAGGTGAATAAAGGAAAACTCACATCTCACCATAATAATGTTCAATTAAATAATATATAAGTATCTATATTGTTGTTTTCCTATATCCTATAAAACGTGGAAATCTTCGCTACAAAGAACTGGCGTCTTCACACGATCTCATTTAATTATAATAAATAATTACAGACATGCGCAATAATAACATAATATCATCTTATCCACGTGAAGAATAATAGAAAACGCCGTGATATACGTATTATATTGATAATTTGTTTTATACTTAGGTTACGCGACGTCAAGAAGGTTTTCTAATGCTTTGGTGGCGGTATCCATAATCTGTCACTGATACTCTCACTGATAAAACAATGCCATGGACACACTAACCGTAATGATTGATTGATTAATTATTTTGGTTTTATATGACTATACCCTAACCCTTTATGTGGACTATGGCCTAACCCTTCTCACACTGAGAATAGGCCCGTGCCCAGCAGTGGGATAGTTTAATACAGGGCTGGTATTATTATTATGACTAATCTGCACTTGGAGTTATTTCATGCTGGGTAGAACTAATATAAATCTTTATAAATTTTAGTATACATAGTACTATATCATCGCAAAAGGAAAGGTCTAGAAAATTTAAAAAGAATACTATAGAATTTACACAGTTAAATATTTATAATAGTTCTATTAATACAGATGTAAGTACCTGTGTAAATTCTATAGTATTCTAGCAAATAGTCGAAAAATAAAACTCAGTTAAATAAAATATCTAGTTAGTGACTGACTTGATAAAATCTCTAACGAGTAAACACGAGAAAACTTGGTAACCGAAATCGCTAGTCGGAGATCCAGAAACCGACACGAAACAAGGTGCGAGACCGTAGTGCAAAGAGATATGAGAGAGTGCCAGCTATCTGAACACGATATCGAGAATAAAGCGAAGTGGCAGAGAAAGAGCAGGACGGCTAACTCCACCACCATGTAGGATATATAGCCAGGCAAAGTGATAGATATAGTTAATGACAGATGTCATGGAATGCCGCCATATTGTCGTAACGTATACTAAGGATGATCGCATAGCATTTTTTTTAAATATTTTCCACTTCATTTATATAACTGAGAATTCCACAAGATATAATGTTACATGGAATAATGACATAACATATTTATAGAAATACTTGCGTTTTATGATTGTATTACAACTATTTATTGTTTAAACAAACAAGATTATTGCGAGCAGATAACAATATGACAGCATAAAATAGCTTTTTATTAACTGCTAATAATTTTATAGCTGTTTATAGTTATTGGTTGTAACGAAAGTTAAAAAACGTGAGTTTATATTAAGCTTTAATAGCTAATATTATCAATGCGAATGTGAGTTTGCTTGTCCTTTTACGCTTTCACGCCAACTACTCGACTGAACATTATGATATTTCGCACACACGTTTTCAGGGGTACAGGAGAAGACAGGGGGTACTAATCGGACAAAAGATTGTTTATCAAATACCTATATTAAAAAATTGTTATAAAATATGTCTTTGGTAGGTACCCCGCACGGATCCCAACACTTGCAAAATTTTATTCGGTTTTGGAATCGAACCCGAGATTTCGTTAAAATGCATATTGCATAGTAATGACGTCTTCAGTTGTAGTCAGAATTATACAAAAATAAAAAAGTCTTCTTTTATATTTCGTCCGAGAAATTCTCTTGTTGGCATTCTAAATAGATTAACTCGGCGCGACGCTGCGTTTTTTATATAATTAATATACATATACAAACAAATTATTTAAAGCAAAGTTAAACTTCGATTATTCTTTGTGCATAAAGAATACTAGTCTTCTGGTGACACGAAGCATGCCATCAGTCTCTTAGCTTCTCTTGAAACAGACAGCTAGCACTTGGACTGCATGGCCCTAGAGTTTCGACACCAAACGCTTCAAATATCTAATCACCAACGAGGCCTCGATATTTACGCCGTTTGGGCGTTATGTATGTGTTATGTTATGTATGTATATATGTATTAACCGTCTGTTTGTTTGTTGCAGGATGTCGACCCTGCTATTCTGGCAGGGTAAGGGCAAAGCGAACGGCGCGCCCAACGGCAGGAACTGGATACACGCGCCCGACGCCCTCGTCAAGGGACACGTCGCATATCTCGTCAAGGTAAACTCACACACAACCCTACTGTTAAAACAGCATTATACTTATTTTTGCTAGTTCTCATCGTCATCATCGCTAGATATGGAGCCAAAAATGACTAAAGATTATTAAATTATACAAAAAGCTTGACAAATTAGATTAAAATACTGTTTATTTTAGTTTTCAAAATAATATATTTAAAAAAAAGTTGTTTGGCCTACCCCAAACATATACCACACACCATAGCAAGTCTGCCCAGTCTATTACAGGTCCACGAAGGTGCTATAAGCAGATCATAGCTACTCTGTCCTTATTTTTTAACTTCTCTTTGACTATGAGCAATTCCTGTGTCGCAAAAAAACCATCTCATAACAATTACGTAGATCATTCAAATTTTAGTCCCGTATGGAGATCGATTCCAAATCTCTCGCCGTAGAGGCAAAAAAGACGACCACTTAAATCATTACGTCATTCGTGAAGCCTGTCTATGACTGGCTCCTATATATAATTTTAAGCAGTGGAAGGACAGTCCGCTTTTGTTTCTTAATACATCGCCCGGGTGATTTTATTAACAACAGACACGATAGCTCTTGGAGCTGAGAAAAACAAACGCAATCGAATATATTTTGACACTCATAAAGGGATCAAAACCTATAGGGAACCGCCGTTTCCCTACAGTCATCAAATTTGGCAAAAAGTATTTTTGGTGCTATAAGACTCCGAAAAATTAGTTAAATCAGCAAAATAAGTTTTTATACGTTATCCTCAGTGCGTGATTTCGGCTCGCATTTAGCTGGTAATTCAGCAATAGGTTTTGATATAGACATGCTTTTCTAAATAAAAGAATGTCTAATTTAAAACCTATTGCTGTGTAACTATAGGGAAACGATCGATAGATAAAGCTTCCTCCTGATACGCAATTGCAAATGCACTTAATAAAGGGTGTTGTAAATAAACAGATACCGAAGCTTCGCCGATAGCATTGATAGTGTATCAGGACACGTGTCCGCTATCTAACCAACATGTGTCTGTCTAATGTTGGGGGCGTATTACAGCTGCACAGCTGTTTTATTATAATTATTATACGACCGGTAGTAGCCCGATGGTTATCCTGACAATTATTGGAATGCCAGACATATATGAAAGAAAAGAAAAGTATTTATTCACCGTAACAAACATCAAATATACTCTACCACGCCAGGCCCAGTGTGGGTTGGCAGACATCACATAATATCATCGAGAACTTTTTGGAACACTTACAGGGATGCAGGTTTCCTCAGGATGTTTTCCTTCGCCGTTAAATCGAGCGATAATTAACTATTTAATACGCACATAACTTCGAAGTCGAAGTTATGTAAATAAGTAAGTATTAAGATGCATGTCTTTGGATCGAGCTCGTGACCTCTGTTTGCCCATAATGTTGGAGGCGTACTAAAACTGCACAGCTATTTGTTATAATTTAATACATAATAATTATAACTGCAGGCTTGATTATAAGCTGAGCCTTCGCTCGATAATAACTTCCACTTATAATATAAGATATAAGCAGCACTTTATCTGTTTTCGGATTCCAGGATCACAATCCAAATCCGTTCTCTGTAGAAAAAGATTACACTGTAAATAACTCTATTAACTAAATGAGAGCTATTACAATTCTGATTGTGTATACTATGCTGTTACAAAGAATGTCTTACCACTAATACCAAGTGCAAAAGACATTGAAGAAAATAAAGATTTTATCTTTGGCGACCATTGTTTCTGTCTCCACTTATACCCCGTGAGTTCCTCATAATTGTGGTGGTTATGTAGATAATATTGACACACCGGTCAAGGGAGGGCCGTGCGAAACTATCTTCAATAATAGTAAAATTATGCTCTATCAGATTTATTATTTAATTATGGGGTAAATTTAAGTATAAAATGCACGCGAGATAGACAAGCCATCTGTCTTGTAGTCTTGTAGATCTTCAAGAGGAATTTATTATATAAAAATGTAATTAATATCCTGTCTATAATATTATAAATGCGAATGTGAATTTGTAAGTTTGTTACGCTTTCACGCCTTAACTTCTCGAACGATCATCATGAAATTTCGCATACACGTTCGCAGGGATACTGAAGAGGACATAGAGTACCTTTCAGCCAGCAGATAGTACTGTTACGCGAGCGAAGTCACGGGCAAAATTTAGGAGAAAGGTCAAATCATATTTATCCTCAGATAAAAGTTATCTGACAATTGAAAAATTGACCATATTTCAATGAATCAATCAATCAATCAATCAATCAAACTTTATTTGTGAACATAGGTATTACAATAAAGGTCTTATGGATACAATTTAATTGAGCTCTATGTCCACCAATAAAATTGGTGTACAAATCATGGAATTGATGGTAATATTGTTTTCTGTGTGTTCCAGTTCCTTGGCTGCACGCAAGTGGAGCAGCCCAAGGGTATCGAAGTGGTAAAGGATGCGATAAAGAAGCTACAGTTCACACAGCAGCTCAAGAAGTCGGAGGCCAAAGATGGCGCCAAGTGCAAGAAGGTCGAGATCACCATCTCTGTGGACGGAGTTGCGATACAGGTTAGTTCTCTTTCACTCTTTACGATAAAGGCATATAGTTTGCTTTGTTATCCTTTTCGTTCATTTCGCCTAAAATAATTTTGCCTGCTTTTGAGAACAGTTGCACTCAAAAATTAATATTGCAAAATGAGCATCATGGTGGATTGTTAGATAAAACTAAATTTAAACGCACATAAAAAAGAAATTCAAACTTAAAAAACTTTATTACAATACTTTCAAAATCTGAATTGTAAACGTACTAGGTATATATATATATATATATATAATTTAAAATGTTGCTTTGTAGTATTAAAAATACAATTGCGGGTATGAGGTAATTTAAGTAGTGTATAGGACTTTTGTATCTACCCTCAACGAGGCCAATATCTAAAATGGTATTTAACGTTGGTTACTTATCATAGTCTCATGCCTGTATCCCTGAAAAGTTAGGCAGAATTACATTACAACCATATACTATGCTTAACCATATGCTATGAGTTTACCCACATATTAGGAAGCAAGTGTATCGTATTATCGTCTACCAGGTACATTTCTAGACTTAGTACTTCTACTGATTGTATCCCGTTCTATTATGATAATGATTTTAAAATAAATATAACATAATATACTTTTGAACTATATTTTGCATGGAAGAATCCGCTGTTTCTAAGCTGAAAGAGTACTACCATTGTTACTATATTTCGCCCAATTACTAAAAGTGGGATTGAAAAAGTGGAATGGGAATTGGAGAGGTAGATATGTACTACCTCTCTAATTCCTTTCCTTTCATCTCAACCTCAATCTCTTTTTTCTAAGATCAGCAACGCCCAAATACCCGTGATATTGCGATCGATTACAAACTACAGTTACCGCTTATCACCAGCGAACGCATATTTGCAATCAATTATTTAAAAAAACTAATTCATCAGCCAAAAGGCTCCCATGACAATGAGTCACCAGCAAAATAGACACGTTCCCATGACTCCAAATCCACCATAAAATCAATTATATCGTTTTAACTTTTACTTTCAACGTCGGTTTTAACATCGTGATACGAGACGGAATAACTCGAGGCGCGCACGGAACGCGATGTATTGTCTAAGATTTCACTTTTAAATCACAACAAGATGCATTATTTAAGCTATTCTGCTTTAAAAATATCGTATACTAGCTGAACCCCGCGGTTTTACCCATGTTTACGATTTTTGCTCCACTCCTTTGGCTCGTAGTGTGGTGTTCCTCGAGATTTGGGTTGCAAAAAAACCAGCAAACTATTCAGCTTTATTTTATTAAGTACAGATACATAGACTGACATCTGAACAGTGGCGAAGGTGTAGGCAGTAATGTATTATTATTTATTTTATATACGAAATATGACATCTTTCTTGTATAAAATATCACAAAGCCCGGTTGATGGTAAGCTGTTGCCATGCAATTGCAATACCAGGGGTATAACTCGCGCGTTGGATCTTAGCGAACAAGTGTTACAGACAAGATGAAAAAACAAGGGAGGATAGGTATGTCAGTCATCGGTACTCTTGCTTACCTGGCAAAATGCAGTAATCGTGAGTGAATACCCTTATAGTAGATAAAAGTAATGGTCTGTACTTTCATAGGCAAATTAGCAAAATGGTGTGTTTTATAGTAGAGATAAAACGGATAGCAGTTTAGCCAGATACCGGATATTCGGCCAACCTTGTAGCCGGATAGCCGGATATTCGGCCGCCGTTGCCGTTTGGTGCATGACTCATTCATGATAGTGGCGCTAACATGCTGAAGGGTGTTCGTTTGGCTGAGTACGATTCTGCTAGATGTTTCAAACATACGCTTCAAGGAGCTATTAATGTGTCGCTCAAAGTCAAGGCTGAAGTGACAACAATGACTGCTACTGGAAGACAACTTCTGGCGCAATTCAATCACTCAGGTTTAGCTCAAGAAAAACTGATGACGCTTCAAAAAGAACTAAATTTACCCGAGCAATACAAATTTAACAAAGTTTGCCAAAATCTATCTTTCAGCACCTTGTAGCAGAGTGCACAGCGAAAGACTTTTTTCTGAAGCTTTAGGCCTTATTTACGAAGACAAGCGGAAACGCTTAGAAGAGAGCACAGAAATTAGTATTCATTCACCATAATTTGCCCTTAGTGCAGCATGAGTTAATTATCTAAGTTGTAGAATTATCTTATGATTACTAATTGTATTTCTTAAGTAATACTAACTAAATAAAGCAATTAATTACCTAAAATATATCTTTTTAAATCCGGTATTCGGCCGGAATGACGCTAGTTATCCGGTATTCGGCCGGATAATATTTAGGCCGCCGGATACGCCGGACACCGGGTAGTTACCGGATATCCGTTTTATCTCTACTTAATAGGCAGATTGGTTCATTCGTACCGTCATTAAATAAAACGGCGATGGTGACTTTTCTACTTAAACATTTCGCCATGCCGGCAGCTACATATGAGTATCTTTAGGTGGCAGTAACGTTTCCACAGTTTATTGCCATCAACCGAACATATTTTCAGTCTCAGTAGGTACTGTTCCTTTAAGTTCTCATGTTGGCTTACAGTCTTCCTGTTGGATACCATACAATATTAAATGGTTTCTATCACGAATTCCTTGACTATTAATAACTTAATTAATCTTCTGATCATTTTTCCGGCAAAGCAGTATGTGGCACGATGTTATTAATTAATTAAATGATATGAATAATAACAAATAAATAAATATTAGACTTCGTATTAAGCTGATAATCCTTGAACGCTTAACATCTCAGGTTTCTAATGGCCTCCCTCCGTCGATTGTTTAATGATAAACAAAAACATTGATTCGGTCATTCGCTGTAGGTAATTTTTCAATGACATTTCGTTTCATACCTAATTCATCATCCCAGCCGAAAGACGTCCACTGCTGAACATAAGCCTCCCCCAAGGTTTTCCACACCATACTATACCATACCTAATTACTTTTAATTAATTGCATCCGAAATATTCAGGTAGGAACCTCTACCGGTTTCTTCTTCTGAAGTTATGGGACTGGCTGGTAAAGAAATATTATAAGCAAAAATATAATTATATTATAGGTACTCATTAACCATCGTACGGACGTCAGTGTCCAGACACAATGATTTTATCATTATGTCGCGTTATATAAGTATAATGACATTAATAATTACCCTGCCAGCTTAAGAGCTGGCAGGGTAATTATTAATGTCGATAAAATTTATCATATTATACTAAAATATATTCGATTATTGTATTGTATATTATAAATTACATTGCTTAATAAAATAATTTGCATTTAATCATCTATAAATGTTTTGCAAAGTACGCCTTCAAAACATGTAGGACGCAAACCAAGCAGTGTCATCGCTTAACAGAATTTATGTAAAATATGTGCTGCTAGCGCAAGGGTCAACATGTATTCATGATATGATGGTCCCTTCCTAACAGCACTGAGGAGTAGTGCTAAGATGTTTATTGTTGGAACGACAAATATAATTGAAGACCTATTGTGTCTAGCCGCCGGTGTTCCGCTGCTACTCAATAGGTTAAGGAGATCCAGAAGCCCTATTAATTACAAAACCTAACACAAGGTTATTTGGCTACTATCTTCTTAGTAGCCTTTGTAGTTCTTTAGTAAAGTTGTAAAGTGAACGGTATGAATTTACAAAGAAAGATATGTTATTGGATTTTACCGTCAAATAATTCTTTGTAGCGGTTCGGAGTTAGGCAGTTGGCTGTGTTCTATTCCCGTGCCTGCAAGCAAGCACGTAAAGCCGTTGGTCCTGTCCCCAAAATCTCTGTCTAGTTATGTCGGATTACCGTCCCATAGGATGATAAGAGTTAAGAACTAAAGAGTGCACTTGTGTTTGCTATGGGTAGTCTAAAATTCGGTGTGCATACAGTTATAAACCGAGAGTTCTAAATATAATTATTGAAACTTACCCTCAATTATTCTAAACAAATTCAATCAGTAACAAGTTTGTTTAAATAATATCTCCTATTAGGGATTAAATTATATCCAATGTTACCATTTAGTATGTATTTGTTATGATATAACTATTTTGTAATTAGAAACAAAACATTGGCATTTGACGCAATATTTTTATAATTACGAATACGATATCGATATTTTTGATGCGATAATCATGTATCGATTGTTATTGTCATAATTCTATTTGCTGCATAGACCTAGGCTATAGATAGTAGTTTTCACGTGTTATCTGAAATCCAAGCTTATAACATTGTTATTGCATGCGCGGGAAGACAAAAGCTATACTCCGTAACTCGCTATCTTGTTCCCTCAGAGCAAATATATTGCTATATGGCACAATGATCCACTGCTAGATAAATTAAACACATTAGTCCTTGAGTCACAAAGCCACAATACTATCAATACAAATGGCCCTTTCTATGTGATGTGAAACCGATACCACAAAATACTTAGACGTAGATGGCCGACTCAAAACAACTCGCTAAAAACGCACATGAACTGTTTCGGAACAAGTTTGGTTTTAAATGCATTAGCAATCATTTACACTTGCTTCGTTGTATGAGTGCGTAAATTTTTGCGCGTTATGTTTAGACGGTCATTTGTATTGTGTGCCAATAACACTTATATGCCACATAATAACCCTTTAAGTACATTTTTATTTTCTGTAGTATAAAAGTATGCGTAATGCGTGCTATAATGTATTATTTAACTGCCTCCGTAGCGCAGCGGTAGTGAATGCGTCTGCTCGTCTGGGATTCGAATTCCCAACACTGGGCGTAGTGGTAGTGGCGAGGCGAAGACTTAAACCACTGCGCTATCTGTGCAGTCAAAAAGTATTTTAATGTGTCTTTATTAACCTCCGAGTGTACGGGATGTTTAGTTAGTAACTCCGCACACTATAATAAGATGTTGAAGTAGTAGAGAAAAGAATTATAACGTGAATAATTTATTTAAAGTATAAGTAGACAAGTTACAGTAAAAATAAGACTAATTCTTTCTCTTAATGCACTCGTAAAGTTAGTTTATATAATATGTTTGTTAACGTTCAACTGAGTCCATACATTTTGTTGTATCGCTAATTTATAGTAAGTAGCACACGATAAATGCTGAGCGCGCAGCTACACGCGCCTTGCAACTTGTCGTGTAGGCAGCAATGTACGGTAGTGAGACCGTACACCGAGTCTTCTTCGAAGAGGTTAATGAAAACACTATGTGGGTCTCTGTATTAGTGACAGATTGGTGTTAGTGACAGGCATAACTCTGGAACCACTGGACCGATTGACGTGTTACTTGGTATGCAGACACCTTGGAGTCTTCCTTCAGTCGAGTTTGAATATGGGCCCTGGGCGTCAAAAGACCCACGAGATATAGGGGTCATAAGGTCAGGGGATATCCACCAACAGAGTGATTTGGAAGTCCAAGGGAGGGGCTTTTGCCTAGCAGTGGGACATTACAAAAAATTTACGCCCATCTCGTTTATTTATGCTTCACGCAAGAACATACAATATTTTGATACGGTTTTTAGACTTTGATGGATTCTATTTAGAATTAAAACCACGATATTATTCTTTTTTATTTTAAAGGATTTTTAAATCTTGGTTTACTTTCTTATCTTCTTTTTAACCTATCCATTTAGGTTAGATTGTTGTGTTAGGAATGGCTTCACGTCGGTAGTGCAATAGATGTGATTCGAACCCATGTCCTCACAATTGCAAGTCCAATGCTTTATTGAGCTACCGCCGCTTCTGGAAGAGATCCGGCATCTAATTCCGTTTAATAGATCCGGGGTCAAGTTGTAAACGAGGTTGCGGGCGCTTCACGCGGTTGATATCGGTATAAACTAGATTGTTATGAATATGAATATACGTCATCTGCTACAGTGGCGTAGTAAATGTGACAGCTGCGAATGAAGTCTCTGGATGTTATTCCAGGTCGAGCTACATGTTATTGGGTTTTTCTGTGAAGATATTGTCAGTAGTAGAACGGAGGATGGAACTGTGTCTGATAAACGGTAAAGGCTGGGCCTCTCTTGTGTGGAACTATACAGGGTGACTGGTTAAACATTGTACGTACTTAAGGACATGACAATTTATGGTCAGTCGTAACATTTAAAAAAAAACTGTAAGTTGCAAAGAAAACCTTAATCAAAATTTGTATTAAATATCCAAAAAATGTGGACACTGCGCGGGTCGCACACAGCTGTGCGCGCCGCGCTACCGAGACCTTTGTTAAGAAAATAAAGGTCGAGGGTGCAAATTCGGGAGAGTGCGGGGTGCGGTAGCGGGCGGAGGTTTTGGTTACTGTACCGAGTCGTTTCGTGGAATAACGGGAATTACCAAGGTCGCACGGCCAATCGGTCATCGTTACCGTTATCGTTAGTACTGAATACCCTTCTTCAATATGTCCAGTCTTTTACCAATCATCCTGTATATTATAGGCTCTATAATGTAGGACTTAAAACAGCTGGCGAAATGTCGGTGTAAAACACCTCTTGTTATTCCTTCGGGGATATAAGCGTGAGATTATGTATATATGTATGTATTTAAATGTGTGGATATACTCTGATCGTGCTTGTCATATATCGGTCAAAAGTTCAGCTAATTCATAAAAAAACAAGATCAGCTGACTAAATCACACAAAGCGGTGCGATCTATGACAATAGAGAGCGTTCATGACCTTGCGCGCGCGCAGCGTGACGTGAAAGCGACGGAGACGCCCGAGTGTGCCCGAGCGCGCCCGAACGCACCACCATTGATTACATACAGTTTACCCTTTCTAATTGTGCGAAATTGTATGCTACATTGCCTTTTATATGGTTCATGGTATTGCTTTTGTGTCCACTACATTACATAGTGTTTTCTTTGCTTTATTGCATACTAATATCACGGTATAAGGATTCATAGTTGTGAATGAATCTTTATATTGTGTGCTACTATTATATATGAAAAGTAGGTCTGTCTGTTAGTTTGTTAGGATTTACCACTAAATAGCTGAGTCGATATTTGTGTAATTTAGTATGGTGATTGGTTGGTTCCTGTGAAAGAACACTACCTTTCCTTTTTAATATGGCCACGACATGGTTGATAACAACTACTTGTCAATACTTTATGGCGGAATTACGTTTTTTAATTCTCCTCTTGGAATAAATTATGTATCTCGGGTGACTTTTACAAACAACAAACATTAATAACACCCAGACTTGGATCAAACATTTGTGAAACTCGCAAATGGTTGTTTGGAGTGATCCCGTGTGGGATTCAAACCCACAACAATGGCTGTAGTGGTAATAGCGGTAAAGAGCACTACGCTAACCGTGCAATCAACTTTATTACTTTGTACACTATAATATCTTCTACACATATAGTTAAGATATATTAAAACATGTCGGATAAGATCTAGTCATTTTAGCAGCTGTATAATATGTGTATGACTGTCTCCGTGGCGCAGCACAGCGACTGCTGTGTAATGGCTCGACTCGGAATTCGATTTGAGTACATGAGAGCTCAGGTTCGAATTCCGAGTTGAGCCAACAATAGATTACTAGGTTTTTTCTAACAAGAAATGCTCAGTAGCACCCCAGAGTTAGGAAGTTAACGGTGCTACACACCCCCGTGCTTTAGAAGGCACTCGAATACGTCGTTTCATCGTTTGCTCTCTTTCTGGTCATGTCGCTTGGCCGTCCTATCGGATTATAAGAGTTAGAGAATACAGAGTGCACTTATGTTTGGGCACACATTTGTGCACTATAATATCTCCTGCTTAGATGGCCAGTCTCCGTTAAGATTGGTCAAAATTCGGACTGGAAGACATTAATAATCTTTATATTTCTCACATTCCAGGAGCCAAGATCGAACAATATCCTATATCAGTTCCCTCTACACCGGATATCGTACTGCGCGGACGACAAGGGCGCCAAGAAGTACTTCTCGTTCATCGCAAAAGGTGGTAGCACCGTCAACAACAACGGTGTGAACGGTCACGATGGTCCCCTGGAGAAGCACGAGTGCTTCGTCTTCATATCTACGAAGCTCGCTTCGGAGATCACCCTGACGATTGGACAGGCCTTTGATTTGGCCTACAGGTAAGATTCCGAGCTTCTATTTTACATAACGGTTCTTTGCGGCTTCACCTACGTTTATGATTACTGTTTCGCTCCCGCGGCTCGTAGCGTGACGTTATATAGCTTATGTTAGTTCTGGATAAAGTAGCTTTCTACTGGTGAAAGAAGTTTTAAAATCGGTTCTGTAGTTTTTGAGTTTATTCCTTACAAACAAAAATGAAAGAAGAGAAGAGAGAAGATGGAAAGCGCAGAGGTATAACACCTTAGGTGGAACAGCAGTAGGTTTTGGTGGCATAGCAGTGAATGTGACTGCTGTACCACCGAGGTTTCAGGTTTAAATCTCGGGTCGGGCCAACTAAAAGTTGCCTGTTGGAATTTTACTTGTTCTGAGAATCGAAACCATTAATTCATTCATAGCAGTTAAATTCATTGCGCACCATCGATGCAGTAAATTCTCCAAAAAGTTCATTTCTCAGAAAACATTACCAAGAATATAAACAGAATTTTAAAAATAAGTAGTCTCGTCATGTCCTCCGTAAACATGTCAGCTAAATTTAACATTACGACGTTTGCACAAAATGTCACATACTAAACAATGGCGAAAGAAATCATTGTTTGTATAACCTTGGAGCGATGTACCGGCGTTGACCTTAAACTTTATACTGCACGGATGTTCCGATGGTCTAAGTGGTCACTTCAATTACCACAAGTGTTGGGGTTCAATCCACGCGCAGGAACAATTGTGTGAACTGTGATGTATAAATAGATGCGGTCTGTGGTGTTATTTAAATAGAAACGATTTATTACTATGAAATAGTTATATGTATAGAAATTAGATTTGACTGCACGGATGGCGTAATGGTTAATGGTAAATTTGGGTGAACTACAAATACTTGTTCCGAGTCTTGGTGTCTTTGTGTCAGTTGTTTGAATATTTGTAAAGTCCCCTGCGACACAGGAATTACTACTACTACTACGGGAGTTATCTATTTCAAAAGAAAAAAAACAAAGTTCTTGTCAGTGGTCTCAAAGTAGGTAGGTAACTTGGGCACCAAGGACTATAAACACTGCTGGGCACAGGCCTCTTCTTAGTATGATAGGATATATGAAGGATAAGCCCTTAGTCTACCACGCTGGCCAAGTGGAGGTTGGCAGAATTCATATATCTTCAAAACATTATGGAGAACTCTCAGACATATAGGTTGCCTTACGATGTTTTCTTTCAGTCTTAAAGCGAGCATTCATTAACCATTTGATACGCACATAACTTCGAAGTCTGAAGTGCATGCCTTGGGAATCTTGGGATCCATCTGGAGACCTGCATCTGCATTGAAATTAAACTGTTTTATACGGATTTATCGCTGTTTATTTTAAAACAGTCTTCTTACATAAATTTGAACTATAACACTACTATTATTGAACTTTACTACAAGTTAAGCTATTTAAGTTAATCTAAACTATTTATACTTAAGTTTACACTTTGCCGAGACGTTTCGGTTGCTTTCAGCCATGTTCACGAGGAGTGTAGCAGTCCCTCACTAGTCTTTGTGCAGTCTAGTAATCCCTCACTAGGCTATCACTTTTTTTACGGCTATTTAACGATATATTCTATTTCTTTCCAGGCGGTTCTTGAACGACAACGGCAAGTACATCGAGATGCAAAAGATGCAGCTTCAGAACAAGAAGCTGGAGCTACAGATGAATGCGTATAAAAATCGTTTACAGGTAAACATACCTAACCTACTAGTTACTGACGCCGTGACGTTAAAATCATTTTCTAACAAAAACATCTCATATCCAGGAGGACTCTGTACACCAGTTAATTGGATGAGATTTAAATTTATCGTTTAACGCTTACATATCCCTGGAGGTGGTACTGTGAGGCGTTTTACAAGCACTTTTCGTCAGCTGTTTTAAGTCACACATATTAGGGTGCGAGCATATAGCGAGTCTACAGCATAATAACATGGTCACACAGCTACGGAAATTTAACTAACCGAATAACCCACACAACAATATTTTTTATCGGCAATCAAACTCCGAGACCAAAGAGTCCTGTGAGAATGAGATGCACATGGTAATTGCGACATTATCTTGGCATTTCTCTCATATTTTAATTTTTATAATTTAGCAGCTCGTCATAAATAAATGGTAATTTGTAGTTGCTTGTGACTATATAATTATTACTTACACGTTGGCGACAATTTGACTGCAGCGAGCAAGCGGTCAACCACATGCTAGAAGTTGTGGTTTCGAAACCCACACTGGACAATAATTCGTGTAATCCACAAATATTTAATTGCTCTTAAGTGTCAGTTAATTTTATATTTGTATAGTCCCCCACGACACAGGGCCTGTTCCTAATGCGGGTCAATAATTTATGTGTTCCATAAATAGTTGTTACCGGTCTGACTATTCTTTGTGTCCGTTGTTTGAATGTTTGTAAAGTCATTCGCAACATGGGAATTGTTCCTAGTGCGTCCTAATAAAAATTTATAAGAAATGGAGTTACCTACCATAGTACCTCTGACTATACCTTTCTGTTATGTTCCAGGAGCTATCAAAGATCACATACAAGGACGACCTGTCGTCATACCTGTCGCGCAACAAGTTGTCTGATATCACAGAGTTCAAGCCGCCGCCCGAGCTCGAGAAACAGATCGCCTCGCTCACGCTGGCCAACGGGTTCAGTGCCATGAACGGCAATAAGACTCCTGACTTGGGTAAGTCACCTTTAAACGGCTATTGATTGATGGTGCTATGGTTAGTTACCTGACCTGAACTGACATGTGTTGGACTCAGACACGTGACAAACATTTGTGTGACTGGCTCTTTAGATTGCCCTAGTATGGCATAGACTGTAAAATATAATTTTCGCGTACTTCTTGATGAACTCGTCATGCTTGTAAAGCACAAAGATGTAAGCAGGAACCTACGCAACCATGTTCATGTTCAAACGCAAATGTGTTCCTAAGTAATGACTTATATTATATACTTATAGGGTATGCCATGATTTCAACATTAGTTAAATAAATTGACTTATATCTATTTAAATAAAGCTGCGAGTTCAATTTATTAATTACATTTTCATAACTTCAATGTTTGCAAGTTACAAGTGCTGTCAATATTTTTATAATGAGATGCCTTATAATATGTAGCACCCGGCGATATTTAGATATACTATAGATATACATATATAGTTAGCTATATCACTATTTATATAATTAAAGATACTTTTTAGTTTCTTTAAGTACATAACTACTAAAATTAAGTTTATTATTCAGACCACCAGACCATAAAGTTTGTTGTGCTGAAAAATGATAAAAAATACTATAATTTTTACGGGGTTATAATAATAATAAATAATATCAGTCCTGTATTAAACTGTACCACTGCTGGGCACGGACCTCTACTCACTGTGAGAAGGGTTAGGCCATAGTCCACCACGCTGGCCCGGTGCGGGTTGGCAGACTTCACGTATCTTCGAAAACATTCGAGAACTCTCAGACATGCAGGTTTCCTCACGATGTTTTCTTTCACCGGTAAAGCACGCGATAATTAACTATTTAATACGCATATAACTTCGAAAAGTCAGAGATGCGCGCCATGGGATCGAACTCGAGACCTCTGCGTGGCAGTCTAACGGTTTCCCACTAGGCTATCGCTGCTAGAATTTTACGGGGTTATATTGTATGTTAAACACATTATTTTAGTTGTCTATTAGGATATGTTAATATTCTCTAAATCACTCGTGCTCATCATCAGACATACATATATTAAAATTAAATTGTTGTTTGGTTGCTCATAAGCCGTATTTACTACGGCTATGTAACCAAGACATACTGATACGACTTATATTAATATATTCGTTAGTATGTGCAGGCACGGACGCTCTCTCGAACAACTCGACGGACACGTTCAACTCGAGCAACGACAACAACCTGTTGCTGTCCACGCCGCCGCCGCAACACAACGGCAAACACAGCTTCGGCACCGGGTGAGACACACCACCACTATTACTTACCTAACAGGCTAGGCGGTATCGGACCAACATTTCTCCTTTAGGTCCCAAGTAATAGGGAGCCATTTGACCGTTCACCAATTCTGAATGCCTTGTAAACGGAGCTCTACTGAGATTTTTCTAGCAAAAGAAAACCAATATGTCTAATTTTGCCCGGGCTGATTGTCGAATTGGTTTACCACATTTTAAAAACAATATGATGTTTCTGTGAGGGTTCTTTAACAAATTTGTCAACTGGGTAGTTGCCTATGTTCGATATTGTACACGCGAGTAAAAAGCAATCAAAAGAATGTGTTAGTTACAGAATAAGTGTGTGATTATTATTTTAAGATCTCTCTCGGACAGCTGCATTTCAATATTACGTCACAGTTTCTATCGTCCTTCTGTCATTTGACAACTACCCCACCTCTACTATATTTGAAACATATGCATCTTATTTGATTTTGAGTAGATTTCAGGAAATCATTGTGTTGTAGAATTTGGGTAGCGTAACTATTACACTTTAAGAACAAAAAATCAGCAAGTCCTATTTTTTGGAATGAATGAATACATTCTTGGAATATAATATATATAAAAATATATATAAAAATAGGTTGAGAAAGTCTCATATCTCAGAATGATGTGGGCATTCTACAAAAAAACATCTATATTATATTATATTTATATTGTTCAATTAATATATTACAGTAAACTCATCGGTGATTTATCGTCAAGCAAGAACCCCTCAGTAGGCACCAAGCTCGAAGGACTGCTGCTCCATTCGGACTCTGACAGCGGTGAGTTCCTTTAACCAAACAATATTTATACTATATAAAGTAATACTAATTATTAAGAAAGCACACGACTTGCCTTACGACTATGGTTACGGTGGTATTTGTATTCTTACAAGACTGAAAAACAATTTAATACCAGCTTTTTATATAAACGGTCCCACTATTGGGCACGGGCCTCTACTCAGTGTGAGAAAGGTTAGGCCATAGTGCACCACGCTGGCCCAATGCAGGTTAGCAGACTTCACATATCTTTTAGAATATTATAGAAAACTCTCAGACATGCAGGTTTTGGTAAGATGTTATTTTATTTTTTACTATTTAGCACATAACTTCAAAAAATCAGGGGTGTTTCACTTTAAGATCTAACTTAAGACCACTGCGATCTCTGACTTTTTGGAGTTATATGCGTATTAACTAGATAAGTATCGCCTGCTTAAGCAGTGAAGGAGAACATCGTGAGGGTTTCTGCATGTTTGAGTGTTCTCCATATCCAGCGCCAGCGAAGTTGAACATTTTAATTTTTTTTGCGTATGTCTCTTCTGGGTGGTGGGGTCGCTGATTTAATTATAGTTCCGGCGACCCACCCCATCATAAAAGCAACGGTGTGCCACCGTGGTGGTATTAGTGGCCTAAATGCCTATGCAAAAGGCACATTACAGCACGTCTCGGGAGATCCTCGAGAGGGGATACCCCCTCGCCACAAGGAGAGGCGAGAGGGTTATGTCGGGCTCTCCCAAGACTTCAGGTCTACCAACTGAAACCACCACGGTGTGCCAACTCGTCACCTTTATGGTGGGTCACCGGAACTATAATTTCATCAGCGACCCACCCAGCAAGTGCCCTATGCAGGCTGTGACGCCTGCGGGTGACACCCTGGCATAACAAAGGGCTGTCGCTCCAACTCAATGGCCTGTAGGCGGGCAATCCCCGTTGGCCCGCCCGGGGCCCGCTCTATGGCGGCATCGGGCGCGCATCAGCGCACCTGCTCGGCTCGGTCCGCCGGCGGCGACCCGAATCCACAAGAATCAAGGATCCGTTTCGCCGCCTCCCTCCGAGATGACATTGCGGTGGGATACGACTACTACTCAATTCCGTTCGTTGCCGATCACGAAAGTTCACGGCCAGCAACGAGAGGACATTGCTGACATAGAGATGTTGACACAGGCGTGGCACCAGTCCATGATTATGTCGACATCTCCTCCTCCACCTGAGAGCGGCCTCACCCTCCGAGGTGGGGCCGATAGGCCGTTTCTCCCAGGCCGTTTGCATGCGGTCTTACAGGTCGCATCCAGGTGATCCGCTGGGCGCCCAGCCTACGCGCACGGCTGTGCTGGCGAGGTGCCCAGGCTGACCGCAGCGGTAGCAGCAGTCGCTACGGTCAAAGGATCTTGGGCACTGCAGAAGTGTATGGTCCGCCCCACCACACAAAAAACACCCCATGGGTCGGAGGGGCCAGGATTTTGACCTGGGCCGAGCTGCAGCCCACGAGGAGTCCGACAGCGGCTAGCTGGTTTGCCGCTGTGACGGAGCTTTGCGTCCAGACGGACCCTACACCCCGAGGACCAAGGTGGATTACACCCACCTTGACGTTGTCCGCAACGCATCCGGTCCTCGCGCAAATTGCGGATCGGATGCCTTCCTTCCGCGGAAGAGTCGTCCAGGTTGAAAATGCGCATGTCCACGCACTTCACGGGCCTGGCAACTCGGACGCCACCTGCCTCCCGGAACAAGCTCCGCAGTGCAGCAGCGATGGTATCCGCCGCCTTGTCACCGTTGGCACCCGGAAACTCGAGAACTTTAGAGTGCGCGCGACAGAACCTTACGACGCCCGTTGGAAATTCAACGACGCCACCGTCCTGTCTTAGGGCAGCACCGTTATCACAACGGCGGCAGTCTTCGGCGCGTGGAGCTTGTTCCGCCTCCGACCCTTAGAGGCCTCGCGTTGACCTGCGGGGTTAGTTAGGGCTGCAACCGAAGCAGCAACCGCAGCCACGGCGGCAGACGATGCCATAGGTGATAGCCGTAGCAGCCTTTTTTGCGGCGACCCTTTTCAAGATGCTGCACCGTTCGCCAGCCCTCGCTCCAAAAGATAGTAGGGGAGACGGAGACGGACGGTGCAGATGGCATAGATGGCGCAACTCCAGCTGATGCCGTGTTTGTCCGCGAACTCTCAGGCGGAGGCGACCTGGTTGTTGGGAGCGGTGGGAAGCCCTGGCGCTGACTGGGGCGGAACCGGCGGCGGCATCCTAGCAATGTGCCACCTTATCCTCCGCGCACAGCTCTACTGCCGTGCGATTTCCGCAGCCATTTCGGCTGCTTTGGCCAGGTCAATTGTACGGCACTGGAATACCAGGTCGGCTCCTACTGCCCCTTCGGGCCGTGCCGACGTTGGCAGTAGACGCAGCACTCATCTCTGCGTCGGATTCGGACTCGACCGGACGCAGACGGCGCTTGCGCTTACCGGCAGTAAGAGCCGCCTTACTCGGTTCAGGGTCCAAGACGGCTCTTGTCGCGGAGTCGCTGTCAGACGCCGCGGAATACTCTGTACCCGATATTTCGCGCAGCGTGGTGGACCATAGCCTAACCCATCTCAAACTGAACCGAACCAATGTTGCAGCTCCAAGCTTGAAGCTGTCACACTGCTAGGGACAGACCTGTGCTCAGCTTGAGAAGGGCCAATGCGACCTGCTGTCGTTTTATTTATTATTACCTGATGTTATATATTATAATGTGTGTTGCAGACTTCGACCCCCGCGCATACGAGTCGGAGCCGGCGAGTCGGTTCGGCGCGGCGCACGACACCCCGCGCTCCAACACCACGCCCACCCCGCCCGCGCCTCTCTGTAAGTAGCGACGTCACGTCACGTCACGCATGTATCATACACAAGTACGTACGAGTCATATCATAAGCATAGATGCAGGACCAACGTCTTTAAAAGTTACATAGATCTTATTATATATGTATGTCGTTATAAATTTGTACATGTTCAAAATAACATACGCATACTCACCAAAACCTTCCGTTCCAGTGGCGCCCCCTCCGAAAGCATCGAAGCGCCAGCCGACGGCCGCCCCCCAGCCGCAGCCCACACTAAACGGCAGCGACCTGTTCGGCTCCGCGCCGTTCGCCGTCCAACAACCGCCGGTACCCGCACCAACCACGCAACCATTCCCAGCCTCCACCCCCAACAAACCGAACTATGACATATCCGATTTCAACCTCCATACGCCATCCGTCTTCAACACAAATACATCGTTCACGAACGGCCTGAGTGGCTACGATCCCTTCGATACGCAGAAGAGCGGCAATATCTTCGGCAATGGCTTCAACAATACGTTCAATGGGTTCGGCAACCTCAGCGAGAAACAAACTGTGGAATTGGACAGCAGTTTCAACGGATTCTTAGATAAAACTATTTCTGAAATGAAGGTGGGTTTGCATTAGTATTTGGATACATATTACAAGTAGTTAGTTGGGCGTGTGGTTTCTCACTGACCCGTGCGATGAGGGCGTGCAGCTGCCGTGGCTCTTATATAGTTCAGCACCGTACAGAACGTCACGCTCACGCCACGCTCACGCCACGCTCACGTCACGCTCACGCCACGCTCACGCCCCGCCGCGCCAGCTACGTAACGGCAGATGCGTCATCGTGCGCGTAGTCGGATACTTCTGCCACCTCGGCTCAGGCTAAAAATACAAGTTACAAGTATTATAGTAGAGTATTACTTTGGTGGCATTGTTTTAGTCAGTATAACATATTTTTATACATATTTTACATACACAAAAACCCACATTGGTATCCTAAATAGGATAGGCAGAGCGGTATTCCACTAATTACTGCCTGCTATTAAGAATTTCCTAAACGAAATACCAAAACTATTGCTCGAACTGTGAATCCATCCCAAGGCTACGGACTATGACAGGAAATAGACGAGTTAAGGACATAATTACGTTCAAATTATATGTAATACGAGTATATGACCACGCCTTTTTGACACATGCTTTTTACTAAGCATAAGCAGATAAGTTCTTGTAAAATATTCAAAACAACGAAATTAAAAACTTTTCTTAATTTTTAACAGCATAACGAGGGGTAAGTTTCTGAACGTGTTATGTGTGGCCTTAGCTTATCTGTGGAATAAAGATGGCCTCTGTCACTGTCCGAATCGAGCTTTATTCCATACTAAAACTTTATCAGTGATAGAAAATCGAATATTTGATTTAGAAAATATTTCGTGATTTGCATATCGATAGAAGGGAAACATGAAAATTTTGCAACGATGAATGGTCATGTTAGGTCAAATTCTCGAACATGTTAGCTAATATGTTCATCAACATGTTAGCCAATATGTTGGCCATCGTGTTCGTAATATTTGTTGAAGGCTGGTGTGTGTGCGCTTATCGTTCGTTTATATTTAAAAACCTGCGCTGTTCGCCTTAGGGGCCACTTCCCCTTGCCACCGCAAGGGGAAGTGGCCCAAAAGATTATGGGTTCGAATCCCACTTCTACTGACGTGAAACTTTTAACAAGAGCTTTTACCTGGAGTGGTTCATATAACAACAAGTGAGAATCGGCAATGAATTGCCGTAAATCTTAGGGTTCGAAAAAATGGTTCAAATAATAGGAAAGTCACGTGATACCACATGACCTTGTCAGAGGTCAGAGGTCATAGTCATTTCGGGGTATATCGACTATGCTGAGTCGAATGGCGTTAATCGCGAGTCTCTAGCTCTTACGGTTCTTGAGTTGAAAGTTGTATAACAGAAAGACTGACGGACGGACGGACGGACAAAGCTGTTGTATAAGAGTTTTTCGAACTTTAAAAACTAGCAGTTTGAAGTCTCAGTCACTAAATAACTCATTGAGTTGCCCTGTGTTTTCAACTGACATTCAACGATTGACCATTTTACAAACACCATATGTTCATTCGATAATCAAAAGGTTAATATTGCTATACGCTAACTAAAATGGTGGTGTTGAAATACAACAAGTCTAAAACTTAATAAGTATGTTCGTGTTCGCTTACCAGTTTAACAATCCAAGCTGTGCTACTTGTTGAGTTCATCTCATTCATGTGTTGTGTGGTCATGTCATCTTGATGCTGAAACCTCCTGCAAACTTTCTACTGCATTCTTATGTTGTCTATCGCGTAACTGAAAAGATTTAAACATATTTTGAATTCAAAACTAAAATACTAGATACATCTTCGTTATCAATTAACATCAAGTCAATACAATATCTGACATAATTCAAAATGTAATGTGTCTGGCCACCGGTATGCAAATCTCAAAATATTATTATTATTTTTAATCGTTTATTTACATGTGAATTTGCTTCCATTTTTAATTTAAAATATCCCATAATGTATATTGGATCTGGTGATTGTTTGAGCAAGTTTAATAACTTACTGATCATGAAAGTGGGAAATATACAGATGGGAATAAAATGGTCTATAATTTTGTGTCCACATACGTATATGTTAAGTGACTTGATAGTCACAGCATTTGCTGGGATTTATAATACATTGTGATGTTTTTTACGCTATGTTTAGAACAGATAAAGTTATTTAAGTTCTTTTTTTCATTTACATGGACAGAGTATTAAACAGGTATTTTGAGACAAGACTATTTTATATCAAGCTATAAAAAGACAGACTTACATTACAAACTTTTCAGTTGCGCGTTAACAGAAAGATGCAGTTCAGTTTTGGCGTCCTGAAGAACATAGTTGACTGTGTAATAATAATATTTTTCCTTCACAGGACGGATTCAGCCGAGGGATCGCCTTTGGAAATGATGATTTTTCAATAGACAACCTGGATCCTCTGAAGAAAAATTAAATAAAAAATAAAAGCAACGTTTTTCATGAAGTAAAACATTGAATAGTTAAAAATGTAGGTAAATAAAAACCTTTGTTTGAGCCCATACATCATATAGTATAGACAAATGCAATAAAATTATAATTTTTCGAGAACATAATGTATTTGCGAATTCAAAATTTAGTATTTAAGCGATGTTTGAGCTGAAATAACGGTTTTATTAAAGTATGTGTTGCCATGTTATTGGTTGCAAATATATTTGATGCGTTCGTGATAGTAGATTATAAATATAAAATATCACTACTACGTTTCTTTACTCCATCTTGAAACTTGAAATTTTAACCAGTAATATGACAAAACATTTAAATTGTAATGAGAAAAATTAAAACATTTTTTGGTGATATATCATAGATTTTATGCGAAAACGTATACGCTCAATGTCATTCCAAAAGTGCCTTAAATATTAAAAACATTTTACAATTTTTAATTAAAAAAATTACATTTCTCCGGTAGATTTTTGTAGGACAAAAAATGTATTTTGGTAGAAATTGACAAAATGTAATTTTTTAGGTATGTAAGGACCAAAATTGTTTACAAATCGAATTTGAAATTTGAAGGTGGCCTCATAATATTCTGTGATAATTCTTTTCAAGTTGAGGTTCTTCAAATTGTATACATACGTCCAGAATTCGACTGAATCGAAAATGATTAGAATCGTCTAACAGGATGTGTTTAAACTAACTTAACAAGGTCATGTATGTCACATTGGAGCTGGCAACATTGACGCTATGTACTATTGTAACTTTAATTACCTATTTAGACTAATATGTCGATATTGTAAATAGAAAGAAAAATGTTTATTCGTTAATTCTTATATTACTTATTTTTATTATCCAATATCATTATTAAGTATATAATCCATGTGATTATTTTGTAGATTTATATAAGCGCCATGTTAATGCGGTAGTCCCGCTATTTTATCTGTCAAAAGGATTCAATGTTGCGAGCTCCTAATAAAAAAAAAGTCGTAGTAATACGGATGACATTGCAGCAGTAGGGCCAACATTCCACGAACATACCTATTATAAAATGAACTATTTTTACTCGTGATTATTATAAATAAAATGTTTTATTTTTAGTTGTGTATGATAGTGTCCTTAGAACTGTTGTATCGGTATGTGTCATTAGTGGAATATTGTTTTTAGTATTGTGTACACTAATGTTACTTTAAGGCCAAAAGATATACATAATTGTGTATTTTCAATAATAAATTTATATTTATAATAGCTCTCGTTTTATTATTTACTAGCGACCCGCCCCGGCTTCGCACGGGTAGTACAAAACCTTAACTAATTATACACCTAAACGTGACAACCATGAGGAAGTCATGAATCACTCTGTCCATTGGTGAAACCGCATAAAAATCCGTTCTGTAGCTTTTGAGTAGCGCGAACAGACAGACTCTGTTTTATCATAATTATATGTAGTGATAATGAAGACTTTTAACCTCGTCTAACGTCTCCAATTGTCTGGCATTTCAGCAATAGTCATTTTACATAAAAAATAGATGAAACCAGCAATGTATCAGGCAGAGTCCTTTTTTGTAAATATTTTGGATTTATAGTTTAGTTATAATATAAATTACATAATTAAATAATTCAGAGTTCTTATATTTTACTAGGTAAACACACTCATGTTGTATCATTGGCGTATCTAAGGTTATTTACCAGAGGAGGCCCGGGTCTTAAATAGCGCTAGCTTACATAAAACCCTAGAATTTTAATTTGATACAGACTATTTTAGGGTAAGCACGACCCATCTGAACCTCTTATTATAAATGCCAACGTACACCGTATACCTAATGTGAGATTGCGGTGACCAGCACCATAAAATACATACAAATAGATGGACAGTGGCAAATAGCAGACCTGACGCACACTGCTGTTGGTCTCGGAACAATTAGAATTTATATTTGACCGAATAATAATAATAATAATAATATTCTACCACATACACACAACACCGTCTAGCCCAAACTAAGCAGAGCTTGTACTATGGGTACTAGACAATGGATAAACATACTTATATACTTTTTTTTTGTAAATACATACATATTATACATAGAAACACCCAGACCAAGACAAACATCCATGTTCATGCACACAAATGTTTGACTTGTGCGGGAATCGAACCCGCGACCTCAGGCGTGGCAGTCGGTTACACTAACCACTACGCCATCGAGGTCGTCAAACGAATGGAATTTGATACAGACTATTTTAGGGTAAGCACGACCCATCTGAACCTCTTATTATAAATGCCAACGTACACCGTATACCTAATGTGAGATTGCGGTGACCAGCACCATAAAATACATACAAATAGATGGACAGTGGCAAATAGCAGACCTGCGAATGGAACCAGAATTAATCTGTAATCGTTGTACAGTCATCACCTTAGTAACGAACTGTATGCGCACAATTATATGACAAGAACCTACGGAACCCTAAAGTACCTACAGCCCTATCAGCCCTAATACCCTAATGCCCTAGCCTACCATATACTATGTGACGAATAAATAAATACATAGATAAATTCGGGATGCCTGCACCATGCGTCATGTAACAGGCGGAGAGTAGACGGGATATCCAGGTTGAGGATAGATAGCTCACTACCAGTCGAGCAAACTCAAAGGTGGCTAAAGGTGTTTTGGCCTCAGTGCGGGGTTGGTAAGATATTGAGTCAATCGTTCTACTGTAATTGGATATGTCACTACATGAAATAACCTCTGCACAAATAATTATAAATTGTTGTTGTTATATACATGTTATAGAGAACGAATCTATTGCAATCTACTTTTCTTAACAGGAAAGCCTATGTTACACTTTGTTCGACCCAGAACCTCACGATCGGCTATAAATAATGCCGCAGAGTCAATCAACACAATCCACGACCATCCTCGTCCGAGCTTAAAAGCTCAGCTGTAGTATAAATTAGGCATCACCTTGAAAATATCATGCAACAGTCACAAGAGATTCTATGTCTAGTACTGAGCGAATCAGATTATTTTGGAAGCGAAGCATAGGCGGAGACATGGTCGAGCGCACAGATCAATTCAAATATTTGGAGTCTGTACTCCACGCGTCTGGTGACATTGACTGCGACGTCAGGGCACGTATTTCAGCAGCTTGGGCAAAATGGCGTGAGGTGACGGGCGTCATTTGTGACCCTAAAATGCCGGTAAAGCTGAAACGGCAGGTCTATAAGACCATCATTAGGCCTGTCCTTTTATATGGCAGTGAGACGTGGCCAGTGCTTGAGCGACACAAGCAGGAACTGCGTGTCACGGAAATGAATATGTTGCGCTGGATGTGTGGAGTAACGCGGAAGGACCGTATACGAAACTCCCGCATCCGTGGCAGTCTTCATGTCCGTGACATAGCAGATAAGCTGCAAGAGAGTCGCCTACGCTGGTACGGCCACGTTTTACGAAAACCGGCATGTTATGCGGGGAACAAATGTCTCGCCATGCCACCTCCGCCTGGCCCGTGTAAATGGGGCAGACCCAAGAGATGCTGGCTTGTCGTCGTAAGAGATGACATGCGTGCCAACAACCTCACACCACAGGATGCTAAAGATCGTGCGAAATGAAGGAGACTTAGCGGGCAAGCGGACCCTGGGTTCCAACGCCAACGCCGCGAATACAACCGGGATAACCGCTAAGATGAAGAAGAAGATAAGTGATATTTAATGTGACCAGTCTTTACAAGGGCCAATTTCTATATTATTTATTATTGCATATATAAAAGTAAAACAATTCTCTTAGAATTTGTGTCTGTCTGTTTGTACGCGCATCACGCAAAGACTACTACGCACGAAATTAAAAGCGGTTTTGCCAGTTATAGTGCTAGAGGCCTAACTTAAACCTATAATATAGTAGGTAGGCAGAGACTACGGATTTCCATTTGCTACGATCCTGACACATTTCTTTGGCTTCATTCCCTTTCATCACATTCCTCATACACGCTCGCCGGTTTAAGGTGCACTTAACCCGGTCTTTGTCCCGAACGTCTACGATCTGATCGAGAAACGTTCGCCTAGGTCTGCCTCTTGCGACGGTTCTATTCACACTACCCTTATAAACTTTCTCAGTCAGTCTTTTCTCGTCCATTCTTTCTACATGCCCAAACCAGCTTACTTAAATCTAGTGCATGTTTAGTCATAACACGCCACCTACGAGTATTAACAATTAGAAATGTTTAATACGCCACGCGCCGCCTAGGACCCGTAACGACAAGATATAGTTAGATCGCCTGAGAAAGAAATTTACACACACGTTAGATGATTTGACCTTCTCATTTATATTAAATAAAAATAAAGTTTTTTGTCTGTACAGATGCGTAGTGCTTTAAGTGGTCGCCTCGCCTCTGCCGCTGCGCAGTGTTGAAGGTTCGAATCCCATACGGGATAAAAATTTGTGTGATCCACAAATGGTTGTTCCAAGTCTGGATGTTCTTTGTGACCGTTGTTTGAATGTTTGTAAAGTCCTCCGCGATACAGGAATTACTCCTAGTGCAGGAAATGTCTTTATTAAGAAGATAAGAAAAATCAGTTACCTAACTACTCCTACATTTCACGAGTCATCATGAAATCTCAGGCAAAAGCTAGTTTTCAATAGAAGTATTTCTGTATTATAGACAACTTTGAGCTAAACAGCTACAAAACAACTATAAAACGAGTTCAGGCAGTAGAGGTACTGACACGTACGTAACACGCGTATAATATGCTCGGGACGAGATACACCTTGCCACGCGCTGTTTGTATTACCTAGCTTGCTAGAGACCGATGTGGCTCAATACAGTTCACATGTCCATAGCATATCGGTGTAGATAAAGATGCGTCTGTATATACACAACTGGAGTATTGACACAAATATGTACAAACGCTCGCAGTTTGTACAAATTGTGCGGAGCACGACGAAACGCAACTATGTATGTATATCTTGTACTCTTTTATTTCAATTTCAAATATTTTTATCTAGTGTTCTTTTTATTTCAATTATTAATGACTATGAATTTATTTATTTACGTTTCAACAGCTATTATGAATGAGCAAAATAAAAGTACTGCAGCAGCAAGGCGTTCACGCGACGGCATCCCAACTATTATTATAAATGCGAATGTGTGTTTGTTTGTTATGCTTTCACACCTTAATTACTCGCCTAATGCACGCACTGCACGTGATTATATAATATGTAAAGCTACTCCTCGAGCATGACCAAACAGAACAAAATTCTAACAGTCATATTACATGTATTAATTGGTTATGGAAGAAAATAAGTGAATTGATCTAGATTTCTGATGTTTTAATATCTATTGTAGGTTTAATTTTTGAGTCACTATAATAATTTATGAAATATTTAAGAGATAAGTACAGTGGCGTAGCGTAGTGGGAGCGGCAGGGGCGGTCCGCCCCGGGCGGCACTTTAAGGGGCCGCAAAATGTTACAATAAATAATAATAATAACTTATAAATATTTGAACCATTTAATGTCGAATGAGTAGATGTACATTACACAATAATGATGACTGTTCTTGCCGAAAAGTTCTTTAGAATTACTGTATATATAGTCTTTTAACTTGAAATACCTAAATAAGAGGGCGGCATAATTTACTTCCGCCTCGGACGGCTGACACCCACGCTACGCCACTGGTCATAAGTACGTACCTAAATAGCTTTATAACATTTTAATAATAATAATTGTTCATAAACGCACCTGTAAAAAGAAAAATCTTTTGACAATTATACTAAATTACGCAAACTTCCTGCTGGAGAGCCGTTGCCTAGTGTGGATGTTGCAATACGTCGTTTCACATTTGATAAAGTAAGAGTATAATATTCATAAATTATTTAATGCATTTTTATGTCAATAAATATTTTTATTATGAAATACTTGAGATATTATCTAATGTGCTTATCTACTACATCCTGACTGAATCCTGATGCATGCGAGCGAGACGACGCGTCCCAGCGCATGTCAGAGGAAGCTAGAGCGCAAATCATGATGTATACCGCGTTGCCATTTCGCAGGTTTACCTAGTTTGGCCCACGGCGCAGTTGGCCCCCACAAACTCAAAATCTTGCCTTGAAATGTTAGATAATAATTAGGGATTGTGCTGTGAAGGTCATAAACCGATAAATGTGCGCGATTTGTTCAGTGTCATTCACCCCCCACGTCAACTGAGTTTTATTTATTTTATTTTCAAGTTCATAAAACTTACAGCTTAAACATTGGGATTTGTTTATTCAAGTGAAATATTTAATTACCCTTTGTATTAATTGATAAATTTAACTGCCCAACATAGAAAATGCAGAAAATACAAACAAAAATATGTAAAATGTGCTTTTATGTTTCATATTAGTAAATCACCAGCAGAAAGGACATAGCGTTTATTTTTTAAATGCATTTTTCTTACACCCATTGTGCTATATTATTATATGCTTTAAAATATTAGGATTTTTTTATAAGCATTTCTAATTCTAAGTAGAGCGTAGCTTATAAACAATGAAAAAGACAAACCACGTAGCAGGACTTGAAGCTGCGATCTCGACAAACCTTGTCGCTTTCATGGCTTTAACAAGCTTAGCAAAAACTTTGTTAAATAAAACACAGAGTCATGTAAAAATAAACTGTTTTATTAACAGAACATCAACTGAGCTCACATAAATTGTTCTATCGGACAAATCATTAACAAAATTATAAAAATATTCACTTATTCAAGTTTAACTAATAAAGGAATGTATAAAAATATTTGTTTTTTAAATGCAGTCGGTAGAAACATAGATATAACGATAACAAACCATACGGAAAACATGTTTTTTTCTTGAGCAAATTACTAGGTTTCAAATCTTTTAATGTAAAACAAACAGCAAAGATTCTTAATAAACGATATTTTGGCGCGAAATACAATATCAAACATCTTTGAATTGTCACTAATACAACAGAAAATAAATAGACACGTTAAAGACTTTACGATAAAGATGCGATATACAGCGGTAAGTTTATTATCGTAATAGCGACAATAATACACAAAAATGGCGGTATATCACTCCTGCACGAAAAAGCTTTAAACCTTAAGTATTTCTTAATCAGTCATTAAGAGTAGTGTATAGAAAATTATGTATATAATATATGTTAAATGGATATTTAAAACAATATAATTATAATTACATTTAGTTATTAGAAGTATGTAGTAGTAACGTATTTATCTATATTTTTCTAACTACAGTGCAGGAACTAAACGCTTTTTTATTTGCTCTTACATAGAGTATTTATACAAGGTTAAAATTGACAAAATATTCCTATATGATAATGGAATAATTTATGCCAGTATTAACTATATTTAAAATAAATAAGATACTTAAATAATTATAGAAAAAATACATAATTTTCCACACACGACACCATTTTGCCTCTCGCCTTTACGTTTACTTGTTGCATCACTTCTTCTTCTTCATTTGTTTGGCCTTTTTCTTCTCCTCTCTCTTCTTTTCTTTATCCTTTATCGATTTGTATAGCTTGTAGCCGAAAAATACTGCAATAGAGAAAATATACATTAGAATTGCCGACTGTGTAGTCGAACACGAAGAAATTTCTTCGAGTGTCTAAAGCCTGAGAAACTAAACATTTATTAGACAAAAAATAATTTCGTCGTGGTTTGAAAAGGGGTTTACTACATAGTATAATTGAGTTTATAAACATAATTTGCATTTAAATTAAACTAACAATCTGTTTTGGGTTATTTTAATCAATTCTCAATAATTTGGAATCACAAATTTTTTATGGTCTGCGTCACTGGGTGTATCCTTTTAATCCGTTTAGAATCAGGCGGTCAATGCATTCGGATTTTATTGGAATATGTATATGAAATAGACAAGATTATAAATGTAAGAGTTCTTGAAGAGATTTGGTTATTTGCTAGTCAAACATATGACAACCGTAGAATTGATTTAGATCAAACTTAGTACACAGACAGATCATGTCCTGAATTAAGACAGAATTTTCTTATCCTGGTATGCGACACCGTCGGCTTAACGTGGGCATTATTCCTAATAATATTATAAATGACAATGTCAGTTTGTTTGTTACCTACGCTTTCACGCCGTAACAACTCGACCGACCATGAATTGTCGCATACACATTGTCAGGGGTACAGAAAAGGACAGAGGGTACCTATCATCTAGTATAAACTACAATTCCTGGGAGATAGAAAATTGACATAACGCGGGGAAAATCTAGTTTTCTATAATTTAATTATATATTACATTCAATTACATTCAAAACGTGTTCAGCAATAATTTGCAATAATTTGCAATAACCGGGTTTGTCTGTCAAGTCCACTTATTTATGCGTTTTACAATAAATTTTCTGTGTACATTATGCAACAATACTTATCTAGAATACGTGCCGATTCTCACCGACTAAGTTAGGTCAGCTTAATGATAACCTAGGAATAATTAAACAAATTGAAAGCTTATGTTGTTGAATTACAACTTGTTTGGACACGACAGGATAAAATTAAAGTAGGTAGGCGTCGAATAGAGAACTTGCTCTATATTTATATTCTGTTAAAAAAGTCAATAAAAAGTAACGCGTAGCGTTACAGTTTTTTTGCATTAATGTATTAGTGCCAATATAATAGGTTTTTTGATAAGATTTCAATTTTTTTTAACTCTTCATAAAATGTTTATTTTTCATACAATGCGTTAATTTGCATTCTCTCTAATATTTAATCTCGCTCCGATCCGACGCTGTCTCTGGATCACTACTTACAGCAATAGAGATTGATAATTTATGAAATGATAGATGACAGGCCCATCTCTCTTATTTTCCATACCGATAGTACTCTTACTAATATTATAAATGTGAAAGTTTGTGACGTCCATCACATGTTAACAGTTCAAACGGATTTGGATAAAATTTACAGCACACGGATAGACCATGTCCTGGATTAGCTCATAGAATATATATACATATAACATACTTTTTATCCAGATAATGCGTTCTTGCGGGATTAACGTGGATGACGTTAGAGATATACCTGTGTATATCTCTCTTACGTACCTCTCACTTCATCCACGTTGGTTGAAGGTATGTTTGTACATACCATCGTAAACCTATTGAGTCGCACCGGCACACCGGCGGCCAGATACAATAAAATTTAACTTATGTCTAGTATTCTAATACTTGACAGGTTAATGTCAATATGATGCAAACCGTATAAGAGTCACATTTATTATTTTCACTCAAAAACAGAGGTTAAACAATTAGTTTTAGATTACTCTAGTGTAGGTAGATAAATTCAAACAAATACTCGGACTTAATGATAAATATAAATAAACAGTAATTAATAATGTTTGACATATCATATCAATAATTAAGATCGTAATCGTTTTAAGTAGATTATTTGCGTAACTAGGGCAGACAGCAATTAAAAACAATGTTTGCGTTATTGCCCGGATACACAAAGGTAGCTATGGCTAAATTAAGACTGCTAGATTGAGCCTGAAAAGCCTTTTGAAGTCTAATTAAAGTAGACAAAAAATTCAATTAAGTACTAAAGAGAAGACTGGGTTACATTGCCACAGTAAAGGGATATCTGGAAACTGAATAGTCTTTTCCAATTGGAAAAATACTTTAATTGTGACTCTAGGATGAAGCAGCCTTACCTGGTGCAAAACCGTTGAACTGCCGCGCAGACTCGAGCTCGATCCTGAGACTTATCGAAGTTATAAACCTATTAAATAACTAATTATCACTTGCTTTAAAGGTGAAGCAAAACATCGTGAGGGAACCTGAATGTCTGCGTCTACATAATATTATCAAAACTATGTGAAATCTGACAACCTGCACTAGGCGAGCGTGGTGGACTATGGCCTAATAAACAGGGTAACAAAGGCAACTTCATACAAACAAGCAGAGACAAAATAAGAGTTAATGGGAAACCAAGACATCATGTAAAGACATAACATACATTTAAACTGCCAACTTCATATCCATACCTACCCTAAACCTCAATTTAAATATCCTCCTAACAATTTGCAAACACGCGAACCTAGTCACAAACGAATCCAGACACATGTTTGTATACCTCAAGTGCGTCTCCATCTCCACATCCAAAAGAACGATTTTGCCGGCACCGGTTTATTTGTTTCGATAACAACCAATCGTCAACGGTGGGTATATACTTGTAAATCAGTATAAGGGTTGCCATGGCAACGTGTTAGAAGTTTTAAAGGATAGAACATACCAAATAAGAAAATAAGTAGCAGTACTACAGCAGCCACCATATACAGTTTAGTCATGATGGCGCTCCTCATCGCCTCCTCAATATTGCCGAACACAACGGTGTCTTTGAGCTTCGAGCTTAGTTTGTTAGCCAAACCTTCTTTGATCTGCTTAGTAAACGTAGCCTTGTCATCATCACTCATATCCTTGAACTGTGCCAGTACCCCCCTTAGTTTATCACGGATTTCTTCCGATTCCTCGTCTTCTGGTGTTGTCGCTACCATCTTTTGAAGCACGTTTAGCAAGTCCATGTTTTGGATGGATTCCGTTAGTCTTTCTGTAATGGCAGCACCGAGACCCATGCCTTCCCCATCCCCTTCCCCGATGGGGACGTTTAATGTGATGTCAGCGTCCTCCATATTATTTCTGTTGCGCGGGAAAGATTTCATTTATAAATAATGTTTTTGTTGTTCTTTTTGCGAGTTTGAATTGTAAGTACCAACATTTTAAGAACATTATTTTGATTGCTTATTGCTTGTTTTATTATTCAAATTCTATTTAAACTGATCAGTGAACAACGCAAGCATGTCTATATTAAGAATCCTGGTGAATGCAGCTACGAAATGCGGCCAAATAGACTATTTTTAGATTAGTACTATCTACTATCTATAAACATTTATAATAACTAGTTTTTAGTTTTCAATACAAATATTATTTTATACTTAATTTAATAATTTTTACAATTAAAATAAAGAAAATGGAACAAACGTGTAGATTTTCCCCTGACACTACAGGTAAATTTGGCCAATATACAAATATTTACACTAATTTGAGTTTAGCATTGAAATAAATTGAATGAAGTTCCAATAAATATATGCAGACCCTCTACCCCATATAGTTTGTCTGTATGACATATAATAATTAAAAACAAAAAGCATAGGCACTCACCGCTCGGCCTGACACGTACAGATAAACTAAGTTATCTAAGGACGCAGATTTATCGTCGCCCAGCCACAGTTACGTGTTCATATGTAATTCGAATGATATATTTATCGACACTGATAAATATATTATTATCGACAATTTCGAAACAAAAACGAAAATAAGATAATCATCTAAATACTGTTTATCTAAAGATATGGGTCAGTTGGATCAATTTGTACTAGCGATGGCGCTACGATTTTTGAAGGCTGGCAACTAGTTCATACGTTTTTAAAAAGAGAAAGCTCTTTTCTTTTTGTATTCATAAATAGGTGATGATAATAATACTTCGGCATTAATTGAATAGGAAGCATTTGATTTTTAAAATGAAACTCTTTTATGATGTACATAATGAAATTGGTTACGGTGACGCTTTACTTTTCCTATGCACACATAATATATGTACATAAATGTGTGAGTAGGCAATTGGAAGAGTGGATGGGTTTTCGCATTCACACATACAATGATATTTTCCAATTCCATTAATTCCATAAAGTGTAACGTAGATCCAATGTAGAAGATAGTAATACAATCATATTTTTAGAACGTGTCTGCCTCGTTGTCCATATCTGGAGAGCATGCGACTGCTATGCATAGGGTCCCGGAGTCGATACCCGGATCAGTCTAATTGTCTAAGTCTAATGGGTATTTCTGTTAAGAAATCCTCAATAGCATCGCGACGTCTGGAACTGTGAACAAAAAGCTGGCCAAATGTGAGTACAATACATCTCTGCCTACCTCTTCATGGATACAAGCGTGAGACTATGTATGTATTTATATAAAACGTGTCGTGGAATAAGCTTGTATATATTTGTTTATTATATGTAACATGTTAAATCCGCCAGGCTGAAGTAGGACTGGGCCGGACACGTCTGCCGCATGCACCCATAAAGGTAGGCATAAATTGTGACTAATTGTGTGCCAAAAAACAGTTGACGGCAAAAGGCAGACCTAAAAGGAGATGGCGAGATGACTTGGACATCTTCGAAAAGGATTGGTAGGGAATATTTTCGAAGAGAGTGGTTTGTAAGTCCGAGGTTGAGGCTTTTGTTCAGCAGTAGGACATAACAAAAGGCTAAGGAGAAATAATATTTAAAGACGTCATACAAATACATGTTTTTGGTACGACGTAATATCATCAAAAACATCCGTGGAGCACAGTACAGAATAATGGTGGGATATTTAAATAATATTGATCTCGTGAGATCATTACATTAAACCTTATTGGTATTATTTTTGTTTTAAATAAATCTGTTTATGAACTGTTATAGTCAGCATTAGAGCAATTGTTTTTAGACTAAAACAGACTTGGCTTTTTATACAAACTAGCGGTGGCCTAGTGCCCGAAATTCGACCAAAGTTTGCCTGTAAGATATTACTGATATATGTATATCATTATATACTGATATATGTAACCATAGTTACGCGCTTCGACTGCGTGTGTCAAATGTATGGTTGTGTGCGTGTAGTACTTTTTCATTAATTTAATGTATTTCTTATGCATATTTTATATAAATATAAGGATTCGCCCCTCCTTCTCCATTTAAACTTTAACTGTGCCAAAAAAAAGGGTACAAAGTTTTTGCTTCACTTATTAATATATAGATAAATAAGGTCTTTCAGACAGAATTTCGGTCACGGCGACAAATCTTTACGGAGACGGGCCATCTACGAGATATTATAGTGCACAAGTGTGTGCACAAATATAATACGTGACTCGCCACTGCCGCCGCGCCGTGTGTTGTGGGTTCGATCCCCACACGGGACAAAAATTTATGTGATCCACAAGTTGTTGTTCCGTGTCTGGGTATTCTTTGTGCCCGTTGTTTGAATGTTTGTTAAGTCCCCCGCGACACAGGAATTATTCCTAGTGCGCAAGTTGTCTTTTTATAAAACAAACAATGAAAGAAATGACGGCCCACCTCCAAAATCGCACTAACAGCCTAAGATAAAAATCCTAAGTATCAATCCAGAACATAGACAATTTGCAAAGTTTCATCCAAAAACGTTCAACAGTTTACGCGTAATTGAGAAAAATATCCAAATACCATCGTAAACTAATAAACAATAATAAAACTATAATAATACACTAAAATTATAATTTATCTTTATCCTTACTAATATTATAAATTCGAAAGTATCTCTGTCTGTCTCTCTGTTACCTTTTTACGGTAAAACCACTCAATTTAGATGAAATTTAGTACAGATATATGTAGTTTATTGGGGACATAGGCTACTTTTTATAGATGTAGGTACCACGCGGGCGGAGCCGCGCGCAAAAGCTAGTATTAATATATAAAATAAGTATAATTTTATTATAGTAAGTATTGCCTTACACACAATAGCAACTATCGCGATACGTAATAAATATTGCTTGACCTACATGTCAGTTGAGAAAGTTAACCTTTAGTGATAAGTAAAGTAAAACTAAAGTTAAACTGAACTGATAATTAACAAGTTAATCTTGCTAATAATAATTTGATTGACTTCTGAAACAAACGTTTCAAAACAACTGAAACATAAACATGTTTCAGTTGTTATCAAGTTGAAATGTTAACAAGGCTATGATTATGAAGCCTGTAAACTATAGATATCCAAATTAATATTATAAATGCGTGTGAGTTTGTTTGTTACGCTTTCACGCCTAACTACTCGACCGACCATCGTAAAATTTCGCATACATAAAGGCAAGGGAACAGAAAAGGACAAAGTACATTTCATCCAGAAACAAATAGTGTTACTAACCTACATTTATGCGAACAAAGCCGCGGGCAAAATCTAGTTTTTTTTATAAGCGCAACGCTCGTAATCTATAGATCTATACTAAGAAAACCGTAACGCAATAAGTTACAGTACTTCATTAGTATAGATACCTATATTTCCATAGACAACAGCCCTTGCTACTACTGCATTATTAGTTAGTAAATAGGCAACCAGAAAGAATGACAGACAAAATATTTAAAAGCCTTTTCGACTTCATTATAAGCATTCGATTTAAAATAAAATAATAAGGATTTTTTGTCTGTCTAACTAAAAGACACGAGACAAACACAGAATATATTTTTGAAAACATATTTAGGATCGGATAACATAATCATACTTTAAATGGGTTTTTTAGAGCTACCCCAAGCCTTTCGTTTGAACTGTCTGTCGACATGTTTCTGCAACATGTAATCTTTCGTTCGAACTGCCTGTCGACATGTTCCGGCAACACGTAAAAAACTGTGTAAGACCTGTTTGTGTTATTTATTTACATTAAATAATCAACCTTGTATATTACGAGGATTAGTAAATTTAATAAATGTTTGGTATTAAGTGACGTTAAATGACTTACCCATTACATTAAATTACTCGGACTGTTACATATACGCAGACGATCTTAAGTTTTGCAGACAAGTTGAGTCAACTGAGGATGTTGAGCTGCTGCAGAGAGACATTGACCAGTTAACTATATGGTGCGACAAAAATGACATGACATTGAACATCAATAAATGCTACCATGTCAAGTTCTCTAGAAAAGCTAACTTGTTTCCTTCTACTTACCACATTCGCCACAGTTTTATACAGGAGGCAGAACAGGTTAGAGATTTGGGTATTCTATTCGATAGGAAGCTGACTTTTGTTCCGCACATCGAGAGTGTTATCAAAAAGTCATCGAGAATGCTTGGATTTGTAATCAGGAATGTTACTAATTTTAGTCGGAGTAAAACCAAAATTCTCCTTTACAACAGCCTCGTACGAAGCTCCTTAGAATACTGTAGTACTGTTTGGAGACCGCATTACGCTACTCACACATTAAGACTAGAGAGGGTTCAAAAACGTTTCTTGTGGCACCTAGCTTACTCCTTCGGGATAGCAAGGAAGAAACCATCTTATAAAGAAAGACTGTCACATTTCATGATGGTATCTTTGCAGAATAGAAGAGACATCCTTGACACGGTTTTCTTAGGCAAGCTTTTACAAAATAAAATTGACTGTCCCGAATTGCTCTCTAACATTAAATTTCGTGTCCCCGCAAGACTTCCTCGGACTCCCATAACTCTCTTATATCCACCACTTCGCAGAACGGTCTTAGGCGCAAACTCTCCTATACCCCGACTGTGTAAATTATTGAATGGCATTAGTGATCTTGTTGATGTGAATGTGGACTCAATGTGCAAGCTCAAAAAAGAATGTGCAAGTAATCGACCCGCATTGTGATAGTTTTTTTTTTCTTTCATCTCTTATTTTTTGAATGTATTGTTATTTGTATTGTTTTTTCTTTTTTTTAATTGTTTATCTTTACTTTATTTTTATTTGTACCTAATAAACATAAGCAGTTAGTATTTGACTTGTATATGTGTTTGTCTTGTAATCTGTAGAACTTTTGTATTTATGTTTAATCACACTTTTTGAGCATGTTGTGTTTGCCTGTAATAGATTGTTACACTAGAACATAAGATCTTTATATGTATTTTTGTAATTGTATGGGTGTAATCAATTGTTGGTGAGCCAAATAAAAAAAAAAAAAAAAAAAAAAAAAAAAAAAAATCTTTAAAATGTAACCACTCTTTTCTGTAATAATTATGACTAGTCTATTATATTATTCATTAACCTCTTGACTATCAAATCAACAAATGGGTGTTCAGTTCATAAAACTCTCACGTTGGATTGTCCTTCGTTCACATAGCAACGAATCAACGCATCGATGTTATAAACTGAGTAGAGATAAGCAATGGGCTTTTAAAGCCGGCAAATGCACAATTTTTCTTTAGTATTTTCCCTTTAACGACAAGTCCAAACCCGCGAGACAAAAGCTAACACACTCACTATCGAGAGTACAAATAAACATCCTGCAATATAAAAAACGACGATGTCGTCGAAAACATCTAAAAACGTAGCTGCTACTGCAACCTTGACATTTATGATAATACTAAAATAACCTACACGAAACTGCCAACGCGTAACGAATCTAACTACCGAACAAAACCTCTATAGAGGAATAATATGCACACAAATTGCACAGTATATCTAATATATGCACTGCAGCACTTTTCCCGCGCATAATTACTGGCATTCAAACATTCCACATGTGCACACGCATAAAAAAAAGTAGAACAACTTACATAGCAACGTAAACACCAACAAGATAAACAGAACAGCCAATATGGATCCCCCTCCATAACTGCCGAAGACCTTGGGCACTCCACCGGTCAACATAGCCTTCAGATTTTCCTTCACATCATCAGCTAGGTCTACAGTATCCAGCATATCCAATAATGCCTTCCTCGAAGGTGGCTTGCTAGGATCGGCATCTTTGATAAGTTCTTGGAGTTTGCCCAAAACTTCGGGATCGATCGCGTCCATGTTTGATTAAGTGTTACGTGGAATGAATTTCTTATCGTATATGTATGTAGTTATCTGACGGCGGTGTAACGTGGACTACACGTCGATTAAACGCCGGAGGTTTGATGCACAAGCGTAAAGCGGGAGGCGATCATAAAAATAATATTGACAATAATTGATTGCGCGGACGTTTCGTAGCTAACGTGTTTTGTGTGAATGGTGTTGTTGGTTATAAAAGATGATATAGTGTATAGATTATTATACATCATCTTTTGCAAAAGTAACTTATAGACAATATTTTGTCTATAAGTTACTTTTGCAACAGCAAATAACATTCAAAAGAAATATTTCTGTAACAGCAATTTCAGCTTATAATAAAGCAATTAATATTTTACATTTGGCGATAAGAAAAAGTGGAGGCGTAGTTCCTCGCACGGTTAAGTTTAAATAGTTAGGTCATAAGCTGTATTGTGCCTCTATTTTCTGTCAATTTCCTATAATTTAGAAGTCATAATAATATGTTATTTATTAATTAGGGCATTTGGCAAAACAATATATTACTATTATTTAGTTTAAATGTTCAAATAGTACACATAAAGTACAATAGGTGACACTATGACTAGACGAGTCTACTTTCAATATAATTATTATGATATTATGGTATTTATAGTAGTACTATAAATACTCTATTAAAAATATTTACCAGAATCTGACAGCGCGGTGTCAGTTGCCCAGTTCGATTATTTTATTTTATAGAAACGATTTCTGCAGGCGTCTGGGACCACAAGCAATATGAAAACAATATTTAATTCCAATACAGTTATCAGAAAAAGTATTTATAACAAAACCCAAATTACGACGTTTTAATTAGTTCTTAGCGATCGCTTCGGGAATTTTTACGATGGCAATAGTTTCGTCAGCGCTTGTTAAAACTGTAATTTGTCTAACGTTTGTGTGAGACTTAGCGAAAAATAATAATCATTTATTCAATACGGTTTTAACAAATGAATCAGTTCTTAGATTAAATAAGTAGTCAATTGTAAAAACGTTTAAATACATCATCTTATATATAAAATTCTCGTGTCACAATGTTAGTTACCATACTCCTCCGAAACGGCTTGACCGATTTTTATGAAATTTTATATGCATATTTAGTAGGTCTGAGAATCGGCTACTATCTATTTTTCATACCCCTTAGTCATAAAGTGAACATAAAAAAAGAAAAATTAATTTTGACAGGACGAAGTCTGTCCGGGCAGCTAGTATTTTATAATAATTAACGAATAGCTAACTGACTAAGTAAGATTGGCTGAGATTTATCTGCCCGTTCGTCCTGATTTTGTGACTTATAGTTGTAATAATAATTATGTAACTGCAACACATATTTTTACATTTTCGACATATCATAGTGAAATATACAATGTTTATAATCGCGCTCGCGACCGCCTATGTATTGATCCACGTCATTATTATGTATTAAAGTCTTTTTAATACATAACATATATACACAAGTGTTTCAGTAATTTATTTATTCAGACTTGTATGTAAGTATTTAATATACTTCGTTTTACATGTGGATGGTAATTACACAACTGGTAGACTTAGGTAACTTTGGTTGAAATCTATAGGTAAGTACCTGATTTTCTGTAAATAAGTACATATTTTAACCCTAATCAATATTATAAATGCGAATGTGAGTTTGTTTGTTACGCTTTCACGCCTTAACCACTAGACCGATCATCATGAAATTTCGCATATACGTTATCAGGGTAACAGAAAAGGACATAGGGTACCTTTTATCCAGAAAAAAGTACTGTTACATACTTGGTCTAAACTATATTTACGCGAGCGAAGCTGCGGGCAACATCTAGCCATTCATATTTTGATTACCTATGCCTTGATAATCTGTAGTTAGTGTACGCGACTGAAGGTCATTGGCTCGAATTTGAATCCCGGTTCAGGTTAATAAAAGTTACTTCTGTCAAGAAATGCTCGGTACCCAGCTACCTGGACTTACTTGGACTCACGAAAGCTAGTGGAGCTAAAATCATATCAAAATGTTCGTATAACAGACGTCTGCCTACCACTTCAAGAATACACACACGTAAGACTTTATGTACTTACACCTACTGTATGTAAAATTAAGCAAAGATGATCGTCGGCCTCGATGCGTAGTGGTTAGTGTAACCGACTGCTACGCCTGAGATCGCGGGTTCGATTCCCGCACAAGTCAAAAATGTATGTGCATGAACATGGATGTTTGTCTTGGTCTGGGTGTTTTTATGTACAATATGAATTTACAAAAAAAAAAATATATGTATGTTTACCTACCTGTTTGTACCTATGTATGTTTATCCATTGTCTAGAACCCATAGTACAAGCTCTGCTTAGATGGTGTTGTGTGTATGTGGTAGAATATAGAATATTATTATTGTTAAATTATCACTATTTTCAACTCTCAGACGAATACGTCAAGTAATTTGATGAGTTCTATTCGTAGATAAAATATTATCAAATATTCTCATAAGTGGTGAAATGCGTTCGTAGTAGGCAAGAGTCCTGAGTTATGCATAATAAAAATTCTGAAGAGCTCTATATAACATTTGTAAAAGAACCATTGCAATATTTGCGGAATTTAATCTCACTCGATATCATATTAAATTCTCGTATCCGGGACATTTGTATGAAAGTGTACATTCGTGTATTGGGTGTGTCTCGCGACTTTGATTACATTTTAAAAGAGTAATTACTACGTTTAAGTAAATAAATATCAAAATTTAAGATCTATATTCTATTTCTAACAATATTCTATAATATTGCTACTTAAAAGATAGTTAAAGTACCTTAATTTAAAATAATATTGGTAGAAAAGGTATCGATTTATCGCTGTCCTACTCCCACTTTCAATAAAATAACGTAATCTTTTACGTATTTTGTTGATTTATATATACTAATGTGTATGGTTTTCCAGAAAGAATAGTTATGTACAATTTGTTTCACAATTACTTAAACTCTGTAATGTTGAATAAAATATTTAAATATTTTCTTTGTGGGGGACATACATATGTATATTAGTAAAAGTGGAAAATTCCATTCCAATACCATGATTTTTACTAGATGGTTAGAATAAAACTACGGATCCGTAAGAAGTACTGACTGCACGTTTCTCTCTAAAAAAAGGGATACGCCTTTATATAATATTGTCTTACGTTTACGCGAATGTTACATTTTTTTTTAAATTGAACTTAAACAACTTTTTACGGCAAACAACGCGATAAAAGCCGCCTTTGTTTCTGTAACGGAGGCTAAAGTGTATTACATCTAAATATCGCAAGTAAAGGTCTAGGTTTCACTTAATAGAGAGCGAACATGTTCTTCTATCTATACTAATACTAGCTGCCCGGACAGACTTCGTTCTATTAAAAGTAATTTTTCTTTTTTTTATATTTACTTTATCACTAAGGGGTATGAAAAATAGATAGCAGCCGATTCTCAGATCTACTAAATACGCATATAAAATTTCATAAAAATCGATCAAGCCGTTTCGGAGGAGTATGGTAACTAATATTGTGACACGAGAATTTTATATATAAGATAGCCATACTCGGTTAACGCATAGGATACTTTATATCCGGTATACGTTCCTACGATAAAAAAACATATACATAATTATTATTTGTATTGCCTCGCTGTTCCCGAATTAAGATATAGCTTATGCTCGCGGTCGCCACTTAATTTTCGGGTTCGATTCCTAGGTTACACAACGTGTTGTTGAGTATGCTGTCAGGGAATTATCAGTAACAGCATGTAACCTGGCAATGTATTCCGTTACTCACTGTACCCGCGGTTTATGATTACTGCGCCGCTCCCGAGGGTCGTAGCGTGATGTTACAGAGCCTATAGCCTTCCTCAGTAAAGAGGCTATCCAACACTAAAGGAATTTTTCAATTCGAACCAGTAGTTCTTGAGATTAGCACGTTCAATCAAACAAACTCTTCAGCTTTATAATATTAGTATAGACTATATGTGCCCGCGGTTTCACCCGCGTCTATGATTACTGCGCCGTCCCCGTGGGTCGTAGCGTGTTGTTATATAGCCTATAGTCTTCCTCGATAAATGGGCTATCCAACACTACAAGAACTTTTCAATTCGGATCAGTAGTTCATGAGATTAGCGCGTTCAACCAAACAAACAAACAAACTGTTCAGCTTTATAATATTAGTATAGATTTATATTGCATCATGAACACGGTCGCACTGAACCATTGCATCCGTGGTTAACTGTACATGAGTTAGTAACACATTAAGCCGGTCGCAAGACTTGTCGCGATTCGCCGGCGTTTCCGGTTGCTCACGACAATGTGCCACACATTGCTTAACATTAAATCGCAGCGCACACCCGTGGCCAGACACAATACTTTTTTAATCGAGTCTAGAATTTTATGAGTTAACAGATTAATACCCGTTCATACTGTGCATGCTAGTCTCTAAAATGGTAATTTTGTAGCTGAGTAATAAATGATGTAGCTACTAATGAAAAACGCATTAAGGCATTTCAGATAACACAATATTGTAAAACAGAAAGGAATGCGAGGAAGATAGAGAGATATGTCCACTAGGCCACCAGTTTTTCTCATAAACAAATAGAAATTAAGAATTCGCTCATATTGGTACTAATGTTAGTGACGTAATGTGGGATCTGAAAACCTGGCTAGCAAAAAGTCAGTGTAATGCATTTCTGCCGTACATGTACAGCATGTGAGCATATTATGTATGTATTTTATGTGCTACTTTGTAAATTGTTTTGTCATAAAAATAATTTTAAATATAGTATACCTATATTTATAGTTGTAGATATACAAGTGTCATATTAGGTTGCCCTAAAAATGTAATTAAGTTATGTATGATGATAGATATCATCATTCATATCTTAAATTAGATTTTGACACGGGAAGGATGTTTTGCCTTGGCCATAACTGTGGCTTGATAATCTAACATTATGTGGTATATTAACTAATAATTGTTTTCTTTTATTAAATACTAGTTCTTGCCTGTGGCTTCGTGGCATTATAGTAGTTTCGTCAATAAATTGTTATTCCTGGGACACAATACTTTTTTCTGGAAAAAGAAACGTACTGTGTCCTTTTCTGTACTCATGATAATGTGTATGCGAAATTTTATAATGTTTGGTTAAATAGATAAGGTGTGAGCGTAATAACAAACTCACATTCACATTTATAATATTAGATAGGATACAGTAGCAATATTTTTATTATTTTTATTGATAATTTTACCAAATATATTGGTAAATCTTACTATGTTAATAGTAAGTGGTCACTACCAACATTTCAAATACTATATCTATACTAATGTCATCATTCGAGCATTATAATGTACTAGTTTCTGATAAAAGTATATCTCATAAAGTATCGAATGTGTTAATCCTAGACATGCTCTACCTGGGCGCCAAGTATTATCCACAGTAATATTTTAATAATATTTAATATAATATTTTACCACATACGCATGGGTAACCTTAACAAATTATACACCTAAACATTTCTCATAAATCACTCTGTCTATTGGTGAAAACCACATAAAAATCCATTCAGTAGTTTTTGAGTTTATCGTGAACAGACAGACACGGCAGGGGTTTTTATTTTATAATATGTAGTGATGTGATTAGGCAGTTCACCACTTGAAGAGGGTTATATGCATGTACAACATCAACCTAAGACCAAAAGGATCAAAGCAGTAATAATAAACATTATAAGCTATTATAACTTTATAACACAGGAATAAATATACAGATGAACACTGCATGTAATTTAGTAGCTCATTGCAAAATTTTACGTAAACACACGGATTTAGATTAAATCAAGCATTAGGGAGTTATGTAAAGTCATCATAATATAATGTGTCCAGTATTCAGGTATATAACTACACCATATTGTTTAAACCTATGTGGCGTTACTCTTAAACGTCGGATATTGATTTTCTAATGATAAGATATGACGATATAAATTAATTTTGAAATATATCATTATACATCTTTATGTAGTGTTATATTGTCACCTTTGACCTCTCGTTTGGTCTCACATAGTTTTAATACGTTTTTAACCGCCTACAATAATATACCTACAATAATTTTCGTAATAAACTGAAGAAAGATTATTATAATTATATTGCCTGAAAACCGCTATATTCTTACTATTGCGTGCGCTCATTATCATGGAACATATTTTAATCAAAACTATGTAATCCATTCTTCTTAGTGCCATTGCAATTGATTAACCAAATAAATAAGCAATAAGTCTAATATATTACCTGATAAACTAATGACAACAATCCCGGGAATAATAAAAACACTGTTGGAAAAGCCATGTTCGATCGGGCCTTCAGAACCACCGCTTAGATCCACCATTTTTGTATAATACTGAGATGTCGCCTCCTAATACTGCAACAGGAATGTCCATTCGCTAATTCAGAATATGCAAAATACCATTTTTATCAAGTGAAAACTAATATCTTTGGCAAATAAAACAATTTATTCCGCCCGCACGGAATTCTGAGAGACGCAAACGACAACAAGTTGCCATTATATTATCATATTATTCTTCACATGTTTGGATACTAGTCTTTTAGCTAACGATTTTGAATAGCTGATATTGGCCAGTATCGTAAATAATTTTAACTTCGGGCAATAATATGCTAATAATAGTACTTCTAATTTCTTTCTCGAATTTTTATTGTGATATTGTGTAACTTCCCTGATCTGGCGATCTGGTAAATTGCTATAATTATTTGGCTCCAACGAGACAAAGAAATTGGCCTTTGTAATTTTAAATAATTCTAGTTTTTAAGCGGCTTCAGCCCAATGGCTAAGCATCAGACTTGTGATCTAGGGATTGTTCTAGCAAATCCATCTAATTGGATAACAGATAGTGTTAACGAGAAATGACTAGAATACTAATCCATTTGTAATCCAAATTGCTAGTAATATTATTAACATAGTGATTTTGGCCCTTATTCATTTTGATCATGGAAAAATTTGCAATTGCAATTCTCGTGTACGTGTGTGTTTTATTTTGAACCAAACTAAAAATAATCCAGCTGTTGAAGTATTTTTAATGAAATTCTCAGTACAGGCCCTTTTTGTGCACTCGGTATTGAAAACCCTATTGTAATCTCCTAAATTCAATCCTGATGTAGCCAAATCCCTAGAGCTCCACGTTGATTTTGGCTTTTTCGGAGATCAGTTAAATGTTATTATATTATATTTTGTATTTGATATGTCTGCTGTACAAACTGTTTTGTTCTCATTAACTACAATGTGTTCATAATATTATCTAATAACTAGAGCGATAGATATGGAAAGAGCTTACGTAAAGTAGTTATTATTTATTTGCAAAGTATTTTGCTGAACCATTTTTGTTTTTAGACCAATGCAATAATGACCTATTTGAGACGTTTTAAAGCCATTGCTGGCGGTAGTGACATATCTGCTTTTGTTCTGTATACAATGACATTGTTGAAAGGCAATACCTGCCTATACGCTCAAATATTATAACATCGTCCATACTCCTTAGAACATTAAGCCGCGCTCCGTGGAATGCATGACCAACCAAGTTTGTCACAATAAAGTAATAATCAAATTGACAATAATGGCAAAGGGATGTCTGCATCATCTCAATTCAATATCCTTTATACATGCTTGTCATTTGTTTCGTGTCAGTCAGTCCAGACCATAAACCATGGAACATGCTTACCACTAAGCGAATGCGATTTGGATTTCACCATAAACCTTAAAATCATCCGCGTAAAGGAGACATTGTGCATGCCTAGGAACGGAAGGTAAGTCGTTAATAATTAAAAGGAACAGAAGTGGCCCCAAAATTGAGTCTTGGCTCACAGCATGCACTTTAACTCGTACTACAAATAATTTACCCAAGTTGCTAATTTCATAGTAAGATGTTCGTCCAAGGTTTACATATTTCTGGACAGGTATCCAAGATAATAAAACAATTTAATTACATGTACTGATTTTATTACATAGCATTTAATAATGTACATCTTTCAGATCTCAATACAAACTTAAACCTTAATACAAATGAAAGTGATTTGGTTTCACTGAATACTGTTATATAGAAAATTATACAACTACCTTCTTTTATTAAAATCATTTCTACGTATTATCGCGTGGGTCATCTTATACTATGCAATTGTATTAGGGAAACCTTTGGATTATTATTATCACAATGTCTAAAATAAATATTAATTATGCTTATCTTCATGCACTAGGCAACTTTTTATATTCACCCTTTTTGGTAGATATGATTAGGCTCCATGCAGCTTAGAGATTCAGTTTTAACACTTGATACTACAAAATTGTGAATGGTGAATTAGCTTAGACATTGATTAATGATGCTGTGGCTTATTTGACATGTTCAATAGGGACAGACAATTACAAACAGGTGTTTAACAGACTTTCAGCTTCAAATTAATTCCAGTTTCTGGTAAAACTGTATACAAACTTTAAACTTTCCGTATGATGGGCACTTTATGAGAGCATTGGTAATTAAAGCTTTACATATTATGTATAGAATATAAATTCAAAACTTTGTAGCTAAATGTTTTATTTATTAAGTATAGGTAAAATGTTTTAGATGGAGCTGAAATTGTAATTTAGTACTATGATACAACTTTGCAAGGGCTTAATGAGAATTAAAACTGCCTTAATCTAAAAGAACAATTACTTTACATCCAATTAAACATAGCCCTGCATTACTATGGCTGCAGAACTATTACAGTAGAATATACTAACTTCAACAAGTATCAAGTTTATTCTATTTATTTTTACTTAAAATATTTATAATGTATATGCTATTTTTAATACTAGAATCAGAATCCTTTACGTTATAACCAGGTATGGCGTATGAAAAATTCGATATACACATATACATACCACATTTGTGTAAACATCGCCTCTTATTTATGTTGCGACATTATAAAAATGTGCTTTATACTACCATTATAATAATAATAATAATAATAATGCTTTATTGTTCCAATACAAATAGTTACAGTTATTGTTAGAACACTAACCTCCACACTAGGATTCCCTGTGTCGTGGAGGTTAGTCTCTTTCATCCTTACAGCAATAAACAAGTGAAACAAGAAATGGAATGTACCTAATAGAAAAGGTAAGTAACAATTTTAAAATCTTACTTTAAAAACATCATCATTCTGGAGTTGAGAAAAGCGCATGTTTGGTATGTGTACGAATGTATGTGGGTGTGTGAGGATGTGTGTATGTGTGTGTGTGTTGTTTGTGTGTATGTGTGTGTGTGCACGTGCAAGTGTGTATGTGTGAAGATTCCAACGTAATTAGATTTACTGCAGTGTCTTTAACCGGTCGTATACCGCCGGCTCGCATACCAGCCGGCAGATTTGTACCCGTCGTAGGCCGGTGGCTCGCATGCGAGCCACCAAATTGGTTTTACGTTAGCTTAAGCTAAAGCGAAGGCGGCGCGCGGCGTTTTGGCGCCAATTTGGTGGCTCGCATGCGAGCCACCGGCCTACGACGGGTACAAATCTGCCGGCTGGTATGCGAGCCGGCGGTATACGACCGGTTAATAATTGTTCCGTGTTTTCATAATTCTTGTCCTTGAGATAGTTATTGATGAGAACCTTACATTTAGATCTAGTCCTATGAAGTAAGTTAAGTTCATTATTTAATTTATTGTATATAAAGGGACCCATAAAGTAGAAGCATCGCCTGCCAAAATCAAGTCTTACTTTAGGTTTATCCCAATTAGGTTTTCTACGTGAATGGGAAAGGGCCTTTACTGTTTTAAGAGCAGTTTTATGATATTTTAATGTCACCGCTATAATATATAATTGTCTTACGCGAAGGATACCGGAGCCTTGATACAGCATATCAGTGGAGTAGCGTATTGGTTTCTTATACGTAACCTTAAGAATGGCACGTTGTGAACGTTCAACAATTATAAAATTTGTCTTATGTGCTGATCCCCATGCGGTAATACAATAATTGAGAACTGATTCACATAGCGCGAAATATATGATCTTTAATAGTTTTAAGTTTGCGATATGGGCCATTGTTTTGAATATGTACATTAGTTTTCTGACGCGTCCACTGACATACTGCAGCTGTTTTTTCCAGGTGAGGTGTTTATCTATGAAGACGCCAAGGTACTTAATGTTATCTACTTGTTCAAAACTAGTGCATGTGCAGCCAGAGCCTATATAGTTATTACAAGTATGCCATTTTACAGCCATTTGTGTTGGACACGTAGTTTTAGTGGTAACGCAGAAATTTAGACTTTCGTCTTGTCTGTGTTAAGTGTGAGCAAGTTATATTTTAACCAAGTGGCGACTTCATTTATGCCTGACTCAGCCGCCTGATAAACGGACTCCCATGTTTTCTCGTAGAAAACTATAGCGGTATCATCCGCATAGGCGAAAATTTTGGCACTTGGCAGTGGTAGCGAGCAAAGACTATTAATATAGATGTTAAAGAGAGTTGGCCCAAGTACACTGCCTTGTGGCACGCCGTAATTGAGACCAGCATAAGAACTGCAGTTTTCACCTATGCAGATTCTCTGTGTGCGGTCCGATAGATAGGATTGAAACCACTCAAGATTTGAGCCACGTATTCCTATGCCTTTGAGCTTTTTAATTAGGATACTTCTAGAAACGGTATCAAAGGCTTCGCTTTCGCGAGGTCCAGGAAGATACCAGTGCATTTGTAGCCTTTATCAAGTTTAGTGGCAATAAAATCGACTAGATTCGTGACTGCATCCTCCGTAGATCTGTTGTTGCGAAAGCCATATTGATTATCCGATATCATGGCATTTTTCTCCAGATAATTAAGAAGCCTGTGGTTCATGATCTTTTCTAGTATTTTCGACAGCGATGTAAGAAGGGAAATGGGTCTGTAATTTGATGCTATTTTTTTGTCACCTGCTTTGAAAATTGGGCACACATTGGCCATTTTCATAGCCTTTGGTACCACCCCAGTGGTTATACTTAAATTACACAGAAAGGCAATGGGGCCAGCGAGGTATGACTTATTTAATTTAAGTATCTTGTTTGTAATGCCATCCCATCCCGCAGCCGAGTTGTCTTTAAGATTAGAAATGATCTTGTTAACCTCATAGTAATCAGTCGGCTCGGCAAAAAAAGAGTTACATGGGGAAGGATTATGATACATTTTATTAGAATATACTTAATAACTGACCAATAACCACTCAACAAACAACTCTTTAATGTCGAAATCACAAACAGTCCTAATGCATGAAAACTATGTTGCATAAAGACCGAGGAAATACCGGCTCATGTGTCCTTACACTGCAAAAATGTGAACAAGTAGTGGACAAAGCTACAACAAGATAATGAAAGAGATACTAGCAAACCATTAGTCTCTCTCTGACTTTCTGGACAGAGCTGAGGCTGTGTGTGGAACCAATATTTATTATGGTTAGTTATGTGTAATGGTTCAACTCAGAGGCTAAGTCCAGAAAACACTGCAACGTAAGTAATAATATAAATCACATTCTCAATTTTACACAACATCACTAGTGATTTTTTGCGAATTGCGCTTTTATATGTGTGACTAAGTTAAGGCACGTGAAAATTCAACGCAATTGATATAAACAAAATAACAAATGAAGCTGCAGGCAAACTAATAGACACAGTGTAGGTATAATGAGTTTAATGTTGTTTTACTTAAGGATATAAATAAAATCTTTTCGAATAGCTCTTAGGTAGGTAATCCCTTCCTTTTGTAAAAGGGTTCTTAAAGATATGTTGCCATTTAGCAACATATCTTCCTTTTGCATATTCTGTGACTTCCCATTTGCGTATTTTGGTGACCACAGTGATGATTTTATCTTATTTTATTATCTTTGGAATACTTACAGCTAAAATTGTACAGTATACACATTTATAACATAGATACGGCCAATTAATAAAGGCCAGTAATTTTGTGGCGAGAAAATAAAAGAATTATTATTATTATTATTACGACGACGATTGACGACCTCGATGGCGTAGTGGTTAGTGTAGCCGACTGCCACGCCTGAGGTCGCGGGTTCGATTCCCGCACAAGTCAAACATTTTGTGTGCATGAACATGGATGTTTATCTTGGTCTGGGTGTTTCTATGTATAATATGTATGTATTTACAAAAAAAAAGTATATAAGTATGTTTATCCATTGTCTAGTACCCATAGTACAAGCTCTGCTTAGTTTGGGCTAGATGGTGTTGTGTGTATGTGGTAGAATATTATTATTATTATTATTAAAAGTTTTCACAAGTAGACTATGTTTAATAAATACAGTTAGATAAGCCACACACCTTTCATTCCCATAAGGCCTAAAGTATTTATAGGACTTTTGTAAAAAATAAAATCACTATGTTTTATTAAAACATATCTAGCAATAGGCTGCTTTATGAGATATCTATCCACACACATATATCCATCTTAGCTAAACCATAAAAGCCAGTTATATCATCTTATTCACTTATCTCTAATTTACTATGACTAGTATTTACAAACTGTTATTTTCTTAAGAACAAATGTCTTTTAAATAATGTCTAAGTCACACTATTTCGTACATTATAACTGAATTATAGAGAACTTTACCCATATATATATATATGTATGTCGGAGACGGTCATCAGTACGGTTGCTAAACGAAATGCGGTACGTGGGTCAAGAGATGGCAGCACTGTTACGATGACACAACACGCGGCTAACTTCCTGCTACGACAGAGCCAACTTAATTGAGGGGCGCGCTATGTTCGACACTGATCCTTCAACCGTCGTCGAGTGTAGACCTCCAGGCTAGGAACTGTTATTCGTTTCGTTTGCAAGTCGGTAGTGTTAATTTGAAGTGTGAAGTTAGTAAAAGTGATAAGTGTACATTTGTTGTTTCTCTTTGCTCAATAATCCTACTGTACGCCCACATTATGTCTATCTATGGTGTTAAAGATGCTTTAGATCCGACATCAGAATTGGGATCTGCACTCCATTCTCACTGGTCTTGGCTTAACAAGCAAGCGCCGCGTGGACAGCTGCGAGATGGTGGGTGTGCGGTTAGTTACAACAATCAGGTGGGTCGTTTTAATTTTATTTCGATTCCGGGGCCGAATGTTCTCTTGTGTAATTTATTGCTTTGAACGCACACGTTATAATAATTCTGTTCACATAACTGGTATTGGTAATTCCGCTATTTGTTGTACCGACCAACTCTGATTGAAGTTATTTTTAATGAGAATAATCTTGCAATTGTTTCATATTCTACCCGAAAATGCTATAGAACATGACGCTATAATAGACCGCGATATTATAATATAAGGATTTACAATCACAATAACTTAGTTACTATTTCTGAAGTACCTTCAGTAATTAGTTTTTATAATGATGATTTTGCTGTCTACTCGGACAACATGCAAAAGTTAATGTTGTTATTGCATAGCTATTTAAATTTCATTGTAAATGGTTAACGAAAAATGCGTGTGATTATTCGGCTAATCAATCCAGATCATATCGTTCAACATCGTCCATGCTGATTAAGTTTAGATGACAGGCAGGTTGTACATACGTACTAAAATTAACGAATAAGTATTCGTTAATTTAATTATATTATAATTTAATCAAGTTAATAACACGCATTTTTCGTTAACCATTTACAATGAAATTTGATGAAAAATGAGATTGTTTTAATTATTTAATTATTGTTGACCTTATTATATTATTTTTCAATTGTATTTAACTTTGTCATAATATTAATGTGCTTGTTTTTGTTTTTAATTTACTTGAGTAAAAACAATTTTGCATTTATGCATAATTGTTAGATTTTCTTATTTATTTATTTAAATATCAATACAAAACGAGTTACATCACTAGGTATCGTTTTTATCCTTTCAACTAAAGGTCATTGATTCTTAGTCACAAAACATGGCCGGCGCGATACAAAAAATACCGTATTGTTTGTCTCTTTTTTTTTCAATGCTTGTAACGTTCCCGCGATTTAGAAATTAGCCGAAAGCGAAGTAATGTTCTTTTTAAAACAAGAGTAGAAGAGGGTCTGGTGATTTGGAGCGCACGGGAATAAGCCGGTTCGATATACGACACTGATATCACTTCACCACACAGTTTTCAGCCAACACTTTATGATTATTAATTTTTATAAACATGTTTAATTTATTACAGCTAGTTTTCAAATATTCCATCTTGTTTATTGATGCATAATTGTGTCTGTTGCATCATCTACTCATTAAGATTTTGCAACATCCCTGGGGTCACTGATCTATGTTAGAACGACCAGCTTATTCTAAACAATTTGAATATGTAACAGTAACATTATCCACATACAGTAACAGTATCTACGTCTGGGGCACAGTATTATGGTCAATGGCTATTAAGATCGCAAAAGTAAACAAAAACGTGTCGAGTTTAGAGTTTTTTGTAATTCTTAGATACAAAATACACGTGCATGCAGTAGTTTTGTTTACGTATCGATTAGAATATGCTGATATTTATAAGTCGATAAAAACGAAAATTCAATATCTTCGTGAAAATAATGTATACAAATTTAATTCTCGCGGTTTTCCATTGTACATGGGCTATATTATGTGACCCTTAAATATGACCACACCTTTTGGTTACACCCTGTATATACAAGTTCCAAAGATCATTAAATACTTAAATGCTTATGTTAACCTATTGAGTCGCAGCTGCACACCGGCAGCCAGATTATATATTTTCAACTATGATTGGTATTCTAAGACTTGATAGGTTGAAAGAACTACACCTAATGTATCAACTAGTTTTAAAAATAGTGGTTTTCATTTAAATTGAATATCATGTCACTAATAAGCAGTGACACTGATGGAATTCTGCATTGTAAAAACCAAAACTAGCTCAAAAGAGAAAGCCTTCACTCTCCTTGAGTCTACAGAGTAGTTCGGTTTTGTCAATCTTCCTCTGGTACAAGTGCTGCCAGTTGACAATTTAAAGGCGATCCTGAGTTTATTAATTGTTGCATTATGTATGCTTTACTACATGTCATGAGCAGTACAAGGCACCTATACTTTTTCTTTCTCTTATATCACTAATTTAAATTAGATTTCCCACTTAATAATACTGGGTTTACTGCAACTCTTTTCCCTTTGGTATTTACTGAATACACTAGCAATGCTGCCTAGCGCGAAAAACTATTATTAGACTCAACAATAACCCCAAGTATCACGACATTGGCACATTTAATCATCTACATAAAACAGTCATATTTTGTTCAAAAGTTGATTGATCAAGATTAGGCTGTGCTGAGCTAAGTTTAGATGTGTTGTTTGATAGTTGCCTCATTTGTTCACTGATCTAGTTTCATTTTCCTGGGTAGACAAGTGCTACTGAACTATTCAGTGGCACAAGATTGATATTATTATATTGTCTTTAAGTCAACTGTGTTTAGATGCCATGTAATGAGGGACAAGTATACCAGGTAACATTCTACATTCTGCTACACATATTTAATTAACTAACTAGTTCAGAATTTGAAGCTATGGTTACTTAATCAGTGATAAGTGTAACAAATCTACCACCATACCTATGCAGCAACCACAAAATAACTGGGTAAGGTTAGATCAAAATATCAACATTACATACCATCATGCTACATCAGTGAAGAATTCTGCACAGCAGTCAGCTTATCGCATCTAACTTCACACTATGTTTAAATTCCACTTTATACCCTACTTAGCGTAATTTCACAAATTAGCACAGCTTAACATTAACAGAATCCACTTAGAATACGTTCACCACACAACATTGCTCTGTAACCACACCAAAACAAGTTCACAGTTACTTCTCAATAGCACACTTTGTTTGAACATCCAGTCTTCTGCACAAAGTATGTCCAGTACTCGTTGTTCTTCAGTTTAATCGTCTTGTGAGAGCAGCCACAGCACATCGGCTGGGTCTAGCTCTGCCATATGTCATTCAAATGCATTGTCAGGTGGTAGCATCACCTCGCCAATGTCCTGTCGGTCGTCAGCAGAGTTGTCAGTGTTCAAGGCTACATCTTCAGTCACCTCTGTGTGGGGAGATTCTGGGTCTGATGTTGAGTGGGAATCAGAGTCACTGTCTGATTCGTCTTTCTGTAAGCAGAATTGACATTGGGAAATTAGATTTTTATATCATTTATGAGCTTGACCAGATATTGTATTATGTATTCCTTTTTTTTTGTCGTTAGAACTGGTAACCTAAATTCGGACCACAGTGTAGTGTCGTGGGACCTTTCGTTATCACTCGTATATCCCCGAAGACATATACTTAATACACTTATATGTATACACCAGAGATGTAAATATAACCAGCTATGGTTATAACGGGGCGATAGCTTAGTGGGTAGACCAACAGACTGCAATGCAGAGGGTCTCGGGTTCGAACCCACGTCGCGCACCTCTGACTTTCGGAAGTTATATGACTTTTCGAAATTATGTGTGTATTGATTGACAATTATCGCCTGTTCCGTGCCTCGGAGAGCACGTTAAGCCGTCGGTCCCGGCTGCCATGAACATCTATGGCAGTCGTTATTGGGAAAGTCAGTACCCTCTAATATCCTGACACTGGTCTAGCCTTAGGGTATCGTTAGCCTTCGGGTTGCGAAGGTGAGGTGGCAGCCGCTCCGTGTAAAAACTGATATCCAGTCAAATCTGGTTAGACCAGAAAAGCCGACCCCAAGTGACTTGGGAATAATAAAGGCTAAGAGAGAAGAAGATGGTTATAATGGGGCGAGATCTTAAAATTAATCAACTTTTCAAGGTGGTTCAATTCCTCAGAGTACAGTATATCTTAACCACAAACAACAAAAATAATTGAACAGGACAACAAAATGCTAACACTTAACAGGCATTCTAATTGGGTGGTCCTGCACTTACCCTCGTAAGTGAGTCATTGTGCGTGGTTTCTTTTGATTGAATGTGCTGGCACCACAGATGTTTACGCATCAATGATATCCTCTATATTGCAACTATCCATCATCATCATCATCATCATCATTTCAGCCTATTGCAGTCCACTGCTGGACATAAGCCTCCCCCAGGGTGCGCCACAAGGCCCGATCTCCCGTTTTCGCCATCCAGTCACCTCCAGCCACCTTTTTCAGATCATCGGTCCATCTGGCCGGAGGGCGTCCTACACTACGCTTGCCGAGTCGTGGTCTCCACTCGAGAACCCGTCTGCTCCAACGATCATTGGTTCTGCGACAGATGTGACCAGCCCACTGCCACTTCAGCCTGCTACACTTCTGAACTACGTCGGTGACTTTGGTTTTTGCCGGATAATCCATAGGCTACGGTAACTATGGCAGTTGAGCATACCGTCGCGTCGTATGGCCATTGTAGTACTAAATAGAAAATATAATACGTACTTTAAGCGTAAACACGGTGTACACCGGTGGATCGGTGTGATAGCGGCAAGCAGAAGACGGCAGTGGCAGTTTCGGGATGGGCTCGCGGCATGAAGTCACACCGCGCATGTCGCCGCACGGTGCAAACAGGACCTGCAACATTGTTACATTACAAATAATGTTTTTCAGAATCATAATATTTTGGCCAAAACCTTAAATCAATAACGGACACTAACTTGAACTCTATTCTCACACTCTCATAGTCCGAAAGTATAGCATTCTGACACGATTAAAGAGATCTCATGCTCCTGATTTCTTAAACACAGGTATAAAACGTCGTCCCGCAACCTAACTGCGGCGTTATTTTTGAAAAGAGTCTTAATTTCGAAAAACTTTGTTCCCCCTTTTTACGAAAATTGCGCGGATGGAAGAGTATGAAATATACAGTAATATTTTTATAATACAGTTAAAGTTTATATGGAGCAGGAGTGGCGAATCTTAATATTTTTATAAAATATGCATTAGAAATACATTAAATTAATGAAAAGCACTACACGCACACAATCATGCATTTGACACAAGCAGTTAATCGCGTTCGTAGTATTTCGGCATTGTTCGGCTGATGTCGTAGAATTCTTCGTAACTATGGTTACAAATGTATGAGGAGTAGGTGACTAAATGAAATGTGATTATAATGAGTAAAGTTATAGACAATAAAACCTTAATAACGATCAAACTTAATATTACCAATTGATCCATATCAAACTTAATTAGACCGCTTAGCGACCGCTAGTAAGATCCAAATAAGCAAGCCGTTACTTATCTATATTAATATTATAAAGGAAAGATTTGATTTTTCGATTGTAACGATTTAATTAAAAACGACTCAAACAATTTAAAATATTCTTTTACCATTGGAAAGCTATATTATTACCGAGTCACATACACTATATGTATTTTATTTTAAAATAAGTGTAATAGTACTTATATACATAACCTAAAGTAACGTACTTTTACGCGAGCGAAGCCGCATGCAAAAGCTAGTCACCAATAAGTTATGATCTTTTGAATGCGCGAGACTGTATAAAAGCAGTGCAGGTAAGTTACCTGATGTCTATCATGGAGAATGTGTTTGAGACAGAGTTTGGAGGCCGGCAACACATGCTGCGGGCACCGCACGCCGCCCTCCGTGAACGTGCAGCGACCCTGCGAAGGTATCGGACGATTCGGACATGGATCATACATCTGAAAATAAAGATTTGGGTGTTATATTTCTGACAGATCTACAAATATCTATTAATATTATGTACTGGTGTTTGATTAGTATTAGTGGAAATATCACAAGATCAACCGTCTTGCATTTACGCATAATTATCTGTCTGTGGTAAAGGGGAGCGGAAAGCTTACCCTGGGAAGCCCCAGGTACTAACGACTTAACATATCACGGAGTGCCAACTCCACTGCCTTGCTGATGGGAGCATCGCTGGAACTGTAACTGTATCAGCGAACCGCCTATAGCTCTATGCTAATGCGCGTGTCGTCTTCTCCTTAAATATCTTAAAATACTTTTCCGCACCTTGATAATTTTTACCTATTGTATATCTGTTATTTCAATCTTGGTTAATTATTTAGTGATCCAGGGATAGTTTATGGTGCTGTATTTGTCACAAAACTACATAATTGTGATGGCGCAATGGTCGCCGCGACACTGCCAATGCGCCAAGTATTGTAAACAATAACAAATAAATAATGACGTATCTTAAACTTATTAAATCAGCTTATTTAGGAAGTGTATGTTCCTTACTACCCACCTTTTAAATCAACAGCAGGTATGCATGAAATACAAAATATAAATTTAGTTCAATTGAATAAAATATATTGTTTATTACATGGCACTGTAGTACATACCTGTTTTCTCCATATATACTATTGGACAAGCATGGATTAGAAAAAAAAAAATTTGTGTTTTAGTTATAATAGTCATCAGATTATTAATATATGCACTAGAGATGTACTAAACAATTGCATTTCATTTTTAGACAGCGCTTTGTCAAATCTCAGCCTGACTAGTGGTCGTATCTACCCAGCCACGGATTTAGGCTAAGTTCAGATGGTCGCGAGTGGACGCGCGACAAAGGAGTTCAGATGACAAGCGGCAGCTCACGGCAGTCGGGCGCGACCAGCCAGAGCTCCGTACGTCTGCACGCTAGAAGTCGCGCGAGTCAACTGAACAGGTTGATACGTGAACAAAGGAACGCAATACGCGCGCATCAGATACCGGCGATGGCGCAGCGACGACCGCGCGTAGCTGCGTGTAGACGCGCGACCATCTGAACTTAGCCTTACTGTAAGGTACCGACAACCTAGAAGGAAATTTCAGTGGGCCAAGTATTCTGTTCTAATGACATACTAGTTCCAAAAAGAAGATGTACCGAAGCAATAACATTAAAGTATTAAAAAAAATATCTCGTTTCTAAGTTAGAATACGAGCAACTTAGCACTAGCACAGGAGAAAACATTGTAAACAATGTCTAAGACGAAATTCAGATGCATTTGCATTGCACGTCGAATCTTAAATTTAATGACCCAGATAGGTTGACTATGAATTAAAGTTGTCAAAGTTGTTATTTAAACAAAATCAGTGACATCTATGATGTTAATCTTTGTAATTACCAACATAATAGATTAATCTGCCTTGAGAACGACAGAAAGAAAAGTACACAGATCAAATGATAATTAAATATATGCAATGAGAAGGAAATCTTATAGAGAATTAAAGGATTAACCAATGGATCCAGAGAGATGGAAATAGCTTGAGTACATATGAAACTAACATCACTTTCTTTGGTTGATCTCACAATTTTGTAGGAGGGTTATCACTACATATTATAAAATAAAGTCCACGTCTGTTTGCTATAAATCAAAACTACAGAATGGTTTTTCACCAATAGGCAGTGACTCATGAGGAAGATTCAGTTGTATAATTTGTAAAGATTTTGTACTACCCGTGCGTAGCCGGGGTGGGTGGCTAGTTTCAATATAATCCTGTAGGCACATTACAACGTACTTAACGACCTCAATAGAATAACACAATTGTGCTGAATTGTTATTTAATATTTTACTTAGTCATATGTATATCAGTTTACATGTGTGTATATGTGTTTGCTCACATAATATGCTTAAAATCTATAATAACATTATAAAGCTGAATAGTTTGTTGGGTTGAACGCGCTAATCTCAAGAATTAATGGTAGGAATTGAAAAATATTTTAGTGTTGGATAGCCTATTCATCGAGGAAGGTTTAGGCTATGAAACATCACGCTACGACCCACGGGAGCGGCGCAGTAATCATAAACGTGGGTGAAACCGCCGGTACAGCTAGTTGTGATATAAATACCGATGACTTTAATAAAGAAAGCATTCTGAACACGCAAATGTAGTTTTCACTACAATCCTTTGCATGGGATATAGACGTAATAATGTCAGTACATAATACATACTTTAGCCCGTTTGTGGTGGAGTTTCCTAGCCAGTACAGCATCAACGCCATGTCTCCTATGGTAGCTGGCGAACGCCTTCAGCTTGCGAAGCTGTCGCCTCTCGCGGGCTGTTAACGGGCCGCTGCGAGCTTGAGAGTTTATACTGCCTGTAAATGGAAATAGCGTTTGGAAATTAGTAAATATTTTTTATTTTATATTACTTTATATATTTTTTATTTTATATTATTGTTATTCTTATTTAGATTTGTGTAATCAGTTCTCTTAACTAATATTGTAAATGCGAATGTGAGTTTGTTCCTTTGTTTGTTACGCGATCACGCCTTAACTATTAGATCGATCATCATGAAATTTCGCATCCACTTTGTCAGAGGCACAGAAATGTACATAGAGTACCTATCATCCCGAAAGAAGGGACTGTTACCGAGCGAGTGAAGCCGCGGGCAAAAGTTAGTAACCCTATACATACAAATATAATATTATGACACACTAGGGGTGGAGACCTGGTGTCCTAAGATAGGCGTAAAAAGGACATACGTAAGACGTACCTTTCGTACATAAAAGAGTGCTGTTACTAACCTAATTTACACTTGCGAAAGCGAAGATGCGAGCGGAATCAAGTATAGTATAATTGTTAGAATGTCAGATAAAATTGGAAACTGATTGTATTTGGCCCTCGGTGTGCCAATGCGACTCAATATGTTAATAGCATTTTAAAAGAGCGATCTTGATCTTCTGCATGAATCTAGCTACTAACATAAATGTAGTATTAGTTAACTAGTAAACTCACTAACCAATCAATTTCAAATCAACATTGTCACCTAAATTAATAAATGATTAAGGGGTTTCATTCAATGGTCTCTTGGTAATAAATTACTTAGCTGTTATACATAACACAGTTACTAGTTTCTAGCATGCTAAAGGATTGATTCATCAGAGATAGGTGTAAAAACCCAGGCTTCAACCTATTCGTCTTAAATGTAAAAGCATTTAAAATACATGTGACATTGTGACCCCTGTATCTCGGGGATCTTTAGACCCCCAGGACCCATATTCAAACTCGACCGAGGGATGACCCCAATTACAAGTCAATCGGTCCAGTGGTTCCGGAGCTATGTCTCTCAGTTACAGACAGGCACACAGACCCACAAAGTGTTTTCATTAACCTCTTCGAAGAAGACTCAGAGGTTAATAACCCAATATCTAATAAACAGAAGCCCGACATCGCCGAGCCGGACTGCTTGTGACCACGACCAGAGCAAATAAGTTAATAATCACGTTTATTCCCGTTTTCTGTTTTACCCTAACTGACATTATAAATGCGAATGTAAGCTTGTTTGTTACGCTTTCACGGCTTAACTACTTGACTGGTCATCATGAAATTTTGCATACACGATCATCGCGAAAGAAAGTACTGTTCTCGGGCGAGCGAAGCCGCTGGCAAAAGTTAGTAAACGTATGCATACAAACATAATAATGTCCTCCAGACCTAATTTCTATCACGACGGCTAGTCTTAATTAACAGAGACTGGCCATCTGCGCAGGAGATATTATAATGCACAAGTGTGTGCGTAAACACAAAAGTTGAGGAACAGAGAGTTTGTACTCTCTGTTCCTCAACTTTTATGATCCGATGGGACGGTAATCCGATACGACCGGAGAGACATCAGGCGCAGGACCAACAGCTTTACGTGCTTTCCAAAGTACGGGGGTGTCTAACACCGCGAACTTTCTAACGTCGGGCTGCTATTGAGATTCCTTAACAGAAAAACTCAATAACTTTTTCTTGGCCCGACCCGGGATTCAAACCCGAGACCTCATGCACAGCATCGCATTCACCACCGCTGCGCATACAAATATAATAATAATATGACACACTAGGGGTGGAGACCTGGTGTCCTAAGATAGGCGTAAGCTTAGATTAGGCACCAGCTCCCACATTCATAACGTTTGTATTTGTAACCATAGACTAATCTCATGAAGTGTAACGTGGTGAGATAATGAGATTTTTTAAAAAAAATTTTTTGTGGTATTTTCTACACCTGAACAGCCAAAAAGACTACATACAATATTGTTCCTTCTCCGCCTTTAACTTCCTCAAGTACTGCAGCCTGGACGTGCGCAGCAGAACTCGCATGCGATCCATCTGCCGCAGGTAGGCCGACTGCAGAAGGTGCAGCATGTTGTTGGCCTCGCTTACTGCCTCCTCCACCGTGTACACGCCCGCTCGCCTGTATAAACATCTGACTGTACTATTAAACTTTACAAATTTTTAAGGTAATTAAATTATTATTGAAACTATTTAGATTTAATTTAATTTTACACTTTCTCTGACGTTTCGGTTGCTTTTCAGCAGCCATGGTCACGGGGAGACCCCGTGACCATGGCTAAAAAATATGGTAAAATGAAATTAAATCTAAATAGTTTTACTTTAAAATCTTGGACAAATTAAAAAGCCTATTCTTCAGCAGTGAAGACAAATACATGTACACTGACCACAGCGGCAGCTCCTCACAGGGGGCATCTTCAGCATCAGACAGGTCCTCGTGTCCACCGGCCCGGCAGTCTCCGCCCGGGCCCAGCGTCACACTGTCACCGTCGCTGTCGCTACAGCTCGCGTACTCCATTATAGACGCGGAGTATGCCGCGTTTACTGCCGTAGCGTTGATTTGTTCTGGAAGTAATTATTCATATATAGTCTCAAGCGTTGATTGCACGGTTGGCGTAGTTTAGGTGGTCGCCTTGCCATTGCCACCGCGCTGAGTGTTGGGGATTCGACATGAGAAAAAATTTGTGTGATCCAGAAATAGTAGTTCCAGGTCCGGGTGTTCTTTGTCTAATTGTTTCTTAAGTCCCTCGTGACACAGGAATTATTCCTAGTGTGAGAATAGTATTTAAAAATAATAATATATACCAGCAAGGGTAGGGAGAAATGTATCACTGGTGTTTTTAGAGCTGTTCGTGTCAGACGAGTTAGCGACTCAATTGATGGTAATAGTTAACCGCCGTTTATGAATATGTCTGGCTGTATTTTCTAGACATCACATAAGCAATTCCAAAATAACACAACCGGGTTCTTGGTTGTTATTATGGAATTACTTCTGAGCTACAGGTATTTATTTTGTGATTAAACATGCGCACGGTCTGACTGCATTATTGCAATCTGATATCGTACACACACACACACACACACACACGCACACACACACACACGCACGCACGCACGCACGCACGCACGCACGCACGCACGCACGCACGCACTCACGCTCGCACGCACGCACGCACGCTCACACGCACACACGCACGCACGCACGCACGCACGCACGAACGCGCACTCGTTTTTTAGGGACACTTTGAGGTTAAAGAATTACTGACGATATCCTTCGTTCATCCATTTTATCCAAAGTTATTCAAATGTCCTTAAATATGGGAATTGTTATCTTTTTCCAATCAAAATTATCCGATTCCAAAACAAAATATTTCTTCATAAGCCACTCCCAGTTTCTCATAGGAAACATTTTGCACTTTTCATAACCCTCCTTGAATTTCCTGTACGATCATTATTTCCAGAATTATTGATTATCACAGTTGAAAAGTACTTTTTTGCTTTGAATGGCGATAACTCCGCGGCAAATTATCGTACAGGTTTTTTAATTAAATCAAATTAAAGGGCATTAGATTTCCTAAAAAAACTTTCTAGGGAAACGACAAAAAAAATTTTGCGATTCCCGTAGACTTAGTGTTTTTTGCAAATTTTCTTAGTTTTACTCAGGAACCGACCATGACAAAAAAGTTTATGGCCAGATCTAGAAACTAGACACCTAAAGTAAAATTGCTTTACGGTCATTTTCTCGGAGTTACAGCCTGTAGAAAATCAATCATTTTTTTTATATCCTTTAATTTTTGTGACTAGTATTATAAGTAGTAAAAATTCTTACTGAAAGGATCGACAGCTTGCGGCGGGAGCTGCTCCTGCTCGGCGGGGTCGCTGACCACCGATACTGTCGACGCGCACGACGTCGTGCGTGGACGCTCCGGTCTACAAATATAAATAAATAATTATTTTAAATTATATAGTTAACATTAACATGTATGTATAGTCAATTTCAATACAAGAAAACCAAAAGGCACACAAACGGTTTATTGACATGACTATAGACATTTTAGTGATGTCCAATTGTAGCGTCAATTGTATATTATCAATTAATAACCTAATCGAATTATTCGATTTGATGCAGCGACAGACTTAGAAATGACATAAAAACTGCTACAATTATATCTTACCGCGTTATAATTGTGCCCATCATTCGATGTCCGTAACAAAATGGCAGTTTTCTTGAGGGTCAAGATAATATTTTTTAGAATGTTTAAAATATATTTCTATTTTGTATTGTTTTTGCCGCTAACACCATGAGTTGCAGTGGCCAGCCGCATCCATTTTTTTTAACACCCGCACTATATTTATATCTTGTGTAGGTACCATTAGTTAGTAGGTATTTAATGCCAGTAATAGACAGATTAATTTAAATTTTAATTTCCTCTAAATACCGTACATTTTATTGCAAATTAATTTTAACTTTCTTTTTGTTGAACAAATTTCAATTAACATACAATAACTAAAAATTTTACGACATAATCGATTTTTTGTCATACAGCCTTATGCAATCATAAATTATAGATATTTTTTCATCTGACAAATAACCTCACTTTTCGTCTAAGATTTTTCAAATGAAATAATTATTTATTAATCAAACGCCAATTACTTTAAAATACACTAAGATATCATGTGCTTACGTTGAAAATATAGATAAATGTGTTACTTATTCCATTTAGTAAGTAACTATGTGATAAATTTAACATCAATTAGGTTTGTATATAGGTACATTTCCATCCTAATGGATTGAAGACGACTATATGTATACTTATGCTATTAACAATATAGATACGGCAGTTTGGATGTCTGTCACAGTCACATCCAAATTAACAGACTTTGATGTCTGGTATAGGGATATCTACATTTAATCAAGGGAATCGGCACCGGGTAATATATACAGTCTCAAGCCTACATCCCCGATAGGGTAGGCCTCTGCCTGCCTTCTTGCACTTCTATGCCTTACAAGGTTTAAGTGCATCGACTAGTTTTAGGTCCCAATTAATAAGGGGCAAGCATATTGCCGTGTACCGGGAACTATTCTAGTTTTTGTACTGCTACTGAGAATTACTTGAGGGAAAAGCTCAGACACTGCCCGATCTCAAGGGCAAGGAATGGAACCCAAGGCCTTATGGACTGCAGTAACATTTACTAACTGTAAATAATTATTATATATATATGCATATAAAAGTAAAATTATTGCTTGCTTCACCATTTAAGAAAACAATATAAGGAGACCTGCATAACAAGATATTGTCCATAGTTATTAACATTTTTCTTAGAAAGAAGAAGTAGAAGAGCAAGAAAATAAAGAAATTTATGAAGTGTAGGAAAGTGGGGTGTGGTACACTTACTTGACATAATGCTGGAGTTGGTTGAGCAGGGTCTCAGTGCTCGCGACGGGCGGGGGCGGAGCCGCGCTGCGCTGTCGCATGCATAGGACTGCACGCGCGTGCTCGAAGCATAGCCTGCAACATTAATATGTTTATTACATACAATAAATGTTATTATATCTGGTCAACGTCTATGAAAGAATTAAAAGAGATGTATGTGCTCGATTGGTCTAACTTGGCATAAAACACGAAGGAATAGCGTACTTAATTTCCGGAGGACAAGATCCACTTTGGGTCGCTGAGCTGGAGCAAGTAACTAATGTCCGTACAAGGGAAGATTAAATAAAAAAGAGTATTTAAAAGAGCTATACCTTTCTACGTAGTTAGATACCTACGTACCAAAAAATACTTATAGTATTTTTGACTAAACTTTCTTATTCATTTTTTAAAACAACCAGGTACGGAACAACTATTTGTGGATCACACAAATTTTTGTAGCATGTGGTGACCAAACCATACTCGGCGCAGTGTCAAAGACGAGGTAACCACATAAGCCACTACGCCATCCATGCAGTGGAACATACAAATTTTTGCATCGTGTGATCGGACCCACAAGACTCGGCGCAGTGGCAAAGGCGAGTCTACCACTATGTCATCTGTGAAGTCTAAAATCTTTAAGTAGTACACAATAAACTCACCCTGGATCCCTAAGATCACGTGGTTCACTAGGAGTAGGTATCGGACATCTTTCTCCATTACTGTACAAATGCGCACACTGTCTGAAAGGTGCGGCGGGGTCGTCTAGGATATGTCTATGGCAGTACTGATAGCCAGAGAGCACAGGCAGGGAACAATCATAGCTTGTGTGAGCGCAGTTCTGAGAACGGTTGACTATTTCCTCCTCGACCTGTGAAACAGATAAATATTAATTCCATTTTAATAACTAGTAAAAATAATAGGATAGATGACACACAAGTTTTTATAATTTAATTCAAATAGTTTCATTACCTAAATTGAAAAAGCCGAACAAAAATTATTTTTTGGAATATTACGAGACATGCTGTCCAACACAGTGGATCGATTTCACAGACAAAAAGATTTAAGTAAAATAGATAGGATCTATTTTACTTAAATCTTTTTGTGTAAAATGTATCGAAATGAAAAAGTGAAATAGTGGAGATATTTTGCTATCTCCCTCCGACTGCAGCGGTCAATATATTTTTTTAAATTTTCGATCCACGCTGCTGTAAGTCTCATAAATTAAAAAATTATGTATTTCAGAGATTAGATAATGTACCTATTCGAATAAAATAATAAAAACTTGTGCGTCATCTACAGTATTATTTTTAATTTATGACGCGGCGGACTTTATAAACATTCACATGATACAAAAAACATCCAGACACGAAATATCTATTGAACTGTTAGGTGGATTACAAAAATGTACGTCTCGATTGAGAATCGAATCCTCAAGACAGAGACAGCGTTGAGGCGACTACATAAACCATGCAGACGAATTAGGTAGTTATGGTAGAAATTGTGTAAGGAAAAAGTGCCATAAATCGGAAACTGGGTCTAAGCTGCTGGAGGAACCTACTCGTAATGCTTGCCGTTTTTTCTATTGTTATTATTATTGCGTAAATATCTTTTTAAATAAAATATTTGGAGACCCTTCAGTATCGGACAAAGGGACTGGTTGTTAAGGCTCTAGTTACTGGATCCTTCGTACCGTGCCAAGTTGAACAATACAGCCTTTTATATCAAAGATTTGATTCAGCGATTCAACGCGAGCCTCTTGTGGACCACCACACCACACCAAGAGCCTCGCGTTGAAAGGCTGAATCAAACCATGGAATAAATAAAAACAATTTTAGTTAATTGTTTTCTTTTTCAGCTTTCACAAGATGGGAAGGGAAGTGTATCATTGATCACAGCGATGTGCTCTAATCGAATTGTCACCACTATATCGAGCTGATTGGCTACGATAGTCCTATATGTGACAATAAATGGTTTCATGGCACGACCATTTAAGAACTGAAGGTCTTCCATCAATATGTTTATCCGAAACTTGAGGTCGAACGAAAAAACCTTTCAATAATGTGTCTTTGGATTTCTTTCTTATATTATTATGTTTTCTTTATGAAAGGGTTTAGGACAATCAAGACGTTACGTACCGAAATTCAGGACGAATTTCGTAGTAAATATGTTTTACGGTATGCACAGTCGGTCCGGCATATCGACATTTACGTGTCATGGTAGGTCTACTGGGCCAGGGTGTACCTATATACATACATACATATGTATATTATGGCACTTCAAAATTCAGAAGATTGTACTTTAAGGCGACTTGCTGATGTATAATCCTAGCCACTTGGTTGTATATATGCAAATACTCGCCGTTGATAAGACGAGAAGCACAGAAGAGTTATATGGCTGAGAGATTCTCAGGTTGGATAACCACGGATATATAAATGTACGGCATATGTCAACTGTCTCATCCTTTAGGATATACCTAGGGTAGTTGTTCGTCATGACAACTTCGTCTTTAATTGTATAGGCAAAACCTTCTATTACGGCGAAAAGAACACCAAATCGTAGCCAGGACCCAAATGATACGTGGCCAATATCGAGCCCATTTAAAATTCGATAAAATCGTACACGTAGCTCTATACTAACTTGCGTTCGTCAGTACTTACTGCCACAGATTTGTGCCAGTTCTTTAACCGGTCGTATACCGCCGGCTCGCATACCAGCCGGCAGATTTGTACCCGTCGTAGGCCGGTGGCTCGCATGCGAGCCACCGGCCTACCTATTTCCCTATTTCGCTTAAGCGAAGGCGGCGCGCGGCGCTTTGGCGCCAATTTGGTGGCTCGCATGCGAGCCACCGGCCTACGACGGGTACAAATCTGCCGGCTGGTATGCGAGCCGGCGGTATACGACCGGTTAAACAGACCAAGCGGGGAAAATCCGTTGCGACCACATCACGGTATACCAACGTAAGTCAAGGGAAATTATTTTCTGAGATTGTACTCCTCACGCTTGTAAAGAGTTTTGACGCTTAAGAAGGCACGAGCTACTTGACCTCCTCTATGCAGTCGACTGCGTAGCCCTGAAGTCTTCAGTATAGTACTGAGAGTGTTCAGTGCTAGACAAAACCGTAATGGACTCAAACTATCACTCTGGAATATACCTCACTCAATTCTTGGAAGTACCTCGTTACCTTGGTTGTCTAGATCCTGGAAAGCGAAGAACCGTCCTCCATTGCCACATACCTTCAGGTAGGCGCATAGTTATATCAACTTTATATAACTCTAGCACTCTGACGAGCCATGTAAGAGGCGGCAGAGTCAGACCTTCTAATAATCGACCCAACCTAACGCTAGATCCTTTCGGAAAAGGAATACATTTTAGCTTATAATTATATCAATAAGGAGTTGGTCTTTGGTACCACAAACCACATTTCTACATCCATTTTGAGACACAAACATGATATATTGTATTTTGCTCTCAAAACTGATACTAGAAGATTATAGACCATTGGATTAACGGTCTATACTTTTTACGGGCTGTGGTACAACCTGACTTTCAGAGCAGATGGGTGAGTGACTACATGACATATTTTTGGAGGCAAAGCCTGATGAGCATGAAATTTTTTGAAAACTTATGTTTAGGGAACATTATTACGTAAAAACAACTGGTCTCTATACCTACATCTAGATCAGATTGCTCCCATTTTCTATAATTTAACAATACCGCCTTTTATAACAAATCTTTTATATATATATCCCTTTGGAATGCACGATTCTTGGTATATTGGTCTACTTTTCTTTTGTACAGTCTAATCTGCCCACTCATAAACCTTTCTTCCTTTCTGCTTTAGGAATTTGATGGTTCAGTGGATCATGAAGCATGTTCTTGGGGGTAATACTGGTCCCCACAAAAGCTCAAATCACAAGTTGATCACTCTCAGGCAAGTGTTGCCCAGACCTGAAGCCTAAGCAAGCCAATGCGTCCTGTAGACTTGTCAATACGCATGACGCTTAATTTTGCACTGCCAGACCGGCACACCAGATTTAGATTGACTAGCTGACTTATTGTTACCAGGAAACAACACCAACTACACAAAGAAGTGAGGGTATATCACCAATGCCTTATCTACTGTTAAGTAAACAGGCAATAGTGAATATACTCTTTTATGTGTCATACAAGGTCTGTATTCTAAATTCACATATTGAACCATGCACTCCAAACTACTCCCTATTTTACCTATGCACTGAGCACTTACATGTGTATCCTTACTCTCCTCTCCTTCAGCACTGATAAGATGTGGCTGAATTGGCTCCAGTGCCACTATTTGTGCAGAAGAAGGGATAGAAAGGCTACCCAGTATCTCACAGTGCAGCCTCTCAAGTGCAGCTCCATCCAGCAAGCGATAATGTTGGATAGCCTGCACCTGACGTTGAATTGAAATGATGACAGCTGGTTTCGAGTTCTGTAACATAAGCATGTGATCACCATACACTCGAGGTTGGTTGGTTCTATAGCCACAAAGTATGCTCATGTGACACTATTAATATTCTTAAATATCTATGTATATATCTGTAAATATTATTTTTATCCAATTAAGACACAGCGGCACACTGAGGACCAAACACAATAGCTTTTTAATTCTGATTGACATATTAATGGCAATTATCCTATCTATGATGTTTTCCCAATATATCAATGAAAACAGTGTCATCAATATTTTTAGCAAGCTTTATCTCTGTATGAATACAATTTGATACAAAAGTGTTTTAATGATTTGAGCTTAGACAGTCTCTGATGCAGCCGTAATGGATGCCCTGTTAGATCTATATTATAACTGTTTTGTGTATATACATCTTCAATATTATTGACATCACAATAGTGAATATTTTACATGAATCAACAAGTAATCAATAATACCTTTCTATCTGCAATTTTGAAGAGTTGTGAGTTACAAGACTTTGTGATTATGTTTCAATCCAATCTTTTATCTTGCAATCAGTGGCTTCTGATTTACTCTTGTCTGCACAATTTCTAGAGGATCTTGAAGTTTAACTTATTATCATTACATTTTACATTTAATTTTGGACTCCAGTTATTTCAATTATTAATTTTTATACTGGTATGTATTACTTCTAGCCATCACCTAAATAAGTATGTTATATTAAGCAAAAATATCATCAAATTTAAAACTCAACAAAGAAAGAGAGAGAACGCGTGTTTCTATTATTAAATATGAATCATCACAATTGGTGAGCAATTAACTAATAACCCAGTAATTAAATATAATTTTTAAATTAAAAAAGAATGATGTAATTGTGAGACCAATTCACCAGTATCATCAATGACCAAAATTAAATGGTATATATTGCAAAAGATACCTGAGCCCTAAGTTTTTCTTCCTCCAACTTCTTCACTACTTCCGGGTCTGGTGGTTTAATGGTCTTGACATTATTGATACGCACTCCAGGGCCGGACCGGCTTCCACGACTCAGCATCCGTACCTTAGGCAAGTGGACCACATGTGGCTGCGATTGAGACATCCTTGACAATGTTGGATTAACTGCAAAAATAACATCCATGAAACATAATTATCGATGCCTTTGCCTCGATAGCGCGCCAATTTTGATTTTAGTCAATGAATCTATATTACATTCATATTATAAAGCTGAAGAGTTTGTTTGTTTGCTTGGTTGAACACACTAATCTCAGGAACTAATGGTTCGATTTGAAAAATTATTATAGTGTTGGATAGCTTATTTACTGAGGAAGGTTATAGGCTACATAACATCACGCTACGACCCACAGGGGTGGAGCAGTAATCATAAACGCGGGTGAAGCCGCGGGCACATCTAGTGTACTCATATTATTATGTTTTATTTAAATATTCAGATCTAGTTAAATGATAATTTAATTTTTAAAACTAAAATATGTATATCCATAGTAACTAGTAAACCGAATGCTGGAGATACCTATATACAATACTAAAAAAATATAAACTATATATCATAAACACTAAATTTTTGGTTGGTAGAGTTCTTTAGTACATAAGTGTTTACTTAAAAATAATAAGACACATCATAATTATTTCATCAAAAAAAGACAGACAGATATAACAATAAACTCAGTTTATAAAAAAGAAGAAAAGATCACACAAAAGAACTTACGTTCCGTAATCCTTATATTATGAGCATGCAGCTGATTTACATTTTCACTTTGATTGAAGGAAAACATATTTTCATATTTATCCACCAGTGAATAGCGACAAATAATTACAATTTCAAAAATGCACGTTTTTAGTAGTTACCAATCAATTTCTATTGCGTAATTACACACAACAAAATCTTTCTTCTGTTGTTTTCGTCACGGTAGTACAAATCCACGTACGTAGCCGCGAAAATTTTCACTTCACAGTTCACTAGAGTAGTCAACAATCGGTCTCATTTATTATACTCAATATATTTGACGATAGTAATGGCACAACATCATTAATAAAAATAATATAATAATTATGGACTAATTCATTGTAATTTACTTCATACACTAATGTATTTTCACAAAATTAATAGTAAAGTGTATTGTAAACAGTGGTGGGTCAGCCATTTGCACGGTGTGACAGAGTCTTTAGGTCCGTAATTTTAAAGTCCTGTAATGTCGTTAAAAATACAATGAAACACTACAAAAACATGCGCAAATGAAAAAGAAATGTCTGTACTACTCATCGAAACATAGTGATAAAGTGAAAAATACCTGTGATTGTTCCAGATCCACATTCTGTCACCGGAGACCTTACTACGTTAACCACCAAGTTTTACAATGGCGTCCGCTTGAGAATACCTACCTATCAAGATTACAAGTTGAAACGAAGATTTGCCAATTATTTTATAGTTGATAATTACTTTCAAAATCCCTTATTATTTTTTAGTTGTTAATTAATAGTAACTAGCTGTGTTGTACATTCAAAATGTTAAATTATTAGTTTTAAATCTCTCAAATGTTAACGTGGTCTACGTCCGGTCGCCGCTGTCATAGCGCTATCTCTTTTCCACTCACGCACTTAGACGGAGCTCTGCTCTCCGTCGTGCTTTCTCGCGCGCAGTCGGAACATCCGTTCAATGGCTGGAGGGCAAGAAAAATGGTATTTTACAAAAGATCACTTACTGAATTCTCCAAGCAGAAAATGCGGTTTAGATGCAGATAAAGAATTAGCATATCGGCAGCAGGCCGCGAATTTAATACAGGACATGGGACAGAGGCTTCAAGTGTATCCTTTTTCAAAATGTGGTGTTTTCAGTTCAATGTTTTTGTCGAGTCATGTGGTTGCAGTGCGTATAACACGGTTTAAAAACGTGTTTTTATTTATGAAATTATAGTTTACATGCATTGAAATACATATAGAAGTATAAAATGTGTGTTGTGGTAGTGTAAAATAGTGAAATGATGACGAAACTTCAACTGTGGCCCGAGGCGTCATCGCGGCCACTTTCGCTCAGTCGTGTGGGATTTCCCGCCTGTCAGTGAGTAACGCCCTGTTTTCTAGAGGTAAGACGATCATACTTTAAAAGACAGTGCTGAAAAGAGCCTGTAATGTTTGTATTTAGGTTAGGGTCACGCGTGATAGCGTGGTTTTTTCTCGAGGTCACTGATCTTACAGCTGTGTATCGACGGGACGCCTGCGCGCGTGACGTAGGGTCTGCGAGTGATCGACCTGCATGCCCGAGCTAATTTTACTCGATACAAATGATTTTTATATTGAACACGCGCGACGCGCGTATTTCTACGTAAAACGTTCGTGATCTTCACCTTATCATGTTTTCTTGGTACTCATACGAACATATAAACATAGATAACTAATGTAATTTCATATACTTTAAGTACTTATGTGCCCAAACCACACGTGTAGGCTACAAAATAACATATTTATGATAATCACTTCAAATTACGATTAATTATAGCTGCCAGAGGAAAACATTGGACTTCCAAGAACTCTGACATGCATTCGTTCCTTATTTATTCTTGTATGGTGAGACACAGCAACAAGTTTTAGTCGCAGTTTTCCTGTTAGGCCAGCTACAAATTTACAGGTCCAGTTCATTTGTGACTCACTCATGTAATAAACATGCAATACTTGATTGCAATTGTCTGGTATCTTTTGTAATTTTTGCAACAGCTTAACTCTTCTTATAAAAGGTGGCTGATGCTCAGCATTGGGATACTTAATAAATAGGTCTGATGATAGTTATCTGTACGTTTCACTAAACTATGAAATATGGGGAAGTTGTAAATGGAACTAATAACATCCAACATGCTTTTTATAATTATTTTCATTCACAAAGTTTAACTAGGGCCTGATTATAGTTACACAATGATTGTGTAACATATTAAAACTGTATTTATACATCTGTATGGTTTAAATACAATGCACATTTTGCAACTTTCAATTCTCAACAACTGACACATCGGAAACTGGTTCTCAATCTTACTTTCTCATTGTAATTAAAGGATTTCTCTTCTTACTCTTGTAGTATGATGGTGTAATGAATCTTTAAGCTGGAAATACATATTTCAACATTGTATACTTGTTATAATCATCTTAGTAAACATGTAAATCTGCATGTAGCTAGTATTGAATATGATATTAACAAAAACTAGCTGCTGTCAATCTTATTGAGGTTTTCCCTTAATAAATTGCTCTGCAAGTACTTAAGTAAGCCAAAATTAGCAAATATTGAACAAGACAACAAAACAAGAATACATGCTAGAAATGTTAATTGAATACCTAATATTTCATGGTGTGTATGTAAGTCAATCATTAGTGAATTGATCCCTAATAAGAATTCATGAATTCATTGATATAGTTTTAAATTTATTAAAATTAAAAATAAGATCATTGAAAACATTTTGGACAAAGTTCCAAGCGCATGCTACACTGAAAAGTATTACATAAAGAATGTAATCAAATCACTTTTCTTGCTTCATGTGAATTAGAAATGTGATTTTATGTCTGTTTACATGTTTGCATGCTCAACACATGAATTATTCCTAGTATGAGATAATATCTTCAACAAAGAAAGAACAATCTTCCTTGCTTGATTCATCAGTCTTGTGCCCCTGACCATTGCATGTGGAAATTTATTTAGTCAGTGTCTACCACTCTAGGAAGAGTGAGTATATATGTGTATGTTTTCAAGTTTTGGAAAACAAATATTTTCTTTTTCTTTCGTTATGTCCTACTGCTGGGCAAAAGCCTTTACCTCAGACTTCCAAATCACTCTGTTTGAAGATATCCCTTTTGAAAACATCCAAGTCAACCAGGCATTTAGGTCTGGCCCATTGCTATCAACTGCCTTGTAGCACCCAATGCATGCGGCAGATATATCTGGCCCAGACCCACAATAATTTTATTATTTCACCTGAAATCCTCTCATGTTGCTTTAGAAAGGTGCTAAATACTAGTAAAGAAGAATGACAATAATTTTTTTATCATTGCTATAATATTGTAGCTCTGATGCTAAATGAAAAAATAAAGTACTTGGTTCCTTTGGAAATCACGCCCTATTATAATTTACTTACTCTGATCAAATTTATGTTCGTGCTCTTTGAGTAAAAAAGTCAAGTATAATCTGTCAGTAATCACTAAAGGCAATCTGACCTTCCAAAATGAATGAAATACAGTTATTTTAATGCAATTTTTTGCAACCTCTATGTATAGTAAGTCAGCCTTGCATTATGTATGTTGTAACATTGTCAATGTCAGGACCGTGACCTCCATAGTACTATTTGATCTCACTAACTATTTAGATGTGTAGAAATTTGGTGTTAATTAGTTTCTTCATTGTAAGATGTATCGAATTTCAATTTCCTCAGAGGAAATCCTTTAAAATTCAATGCCATAGCAGAAGTCTTTGCTGAAGTGCATATTGTTTATAGACACAAATTAATAAAACTTTTTATAATTAGAACCACACTCAAGGACATGATAATTGTTAGATGTTAATAACATAACAGTCTATAAACATTAACTTTTTAGGTATCAGTCAATTAGGGATTGACTCATACCTAGAAGGCAGTTTCAGGTTTCAGGCATTTTGGTTATCATGCTTGCTATGTTATAAACTGTTAATTAATGCATCAATTAGCTGAAACCAGATACAATTTTTGTGCAAGCTTTGTGCATGGGCTCTGAGGTAGATGTCTAGAAAATTTATACTAACTACAGATAGATACTTGATTGTTTAAGAGAATGCATAATATTACCTTACTAGAAATTCAAATTGTATTCTTTTTAAGGTAGTGCAGCAATAATCTTTCTTTCCAAAGGGGTAGGCAGGCAAGACAAATTGGTAATTAATAAAATGCTAGCTTGTTTTAGAGCAGAGGTTCCTAGACTTTTTTCTAAGTTTTGAGTTACAACAACACATTATTGGTGTGTAACTTTCAATATACTTATGTCTAGCAAGATTATTATGAAGTTTGTATTTTTGTATCATTGATATGAGACAAATATATTTCTTATCCATAGCTGATCCAGATTGATAAACAATATTATCTTTCAAGATATATTTCTAGAAGAATATAATGGATGTAGCTTCGATGATTTAATTTTATAGTAGTTAGCTTCAGTATCACTCAACATGAAACTGTGGGACTAAAAAAATTAGGTAATTAAAGTGTTTTAAAATAAGCAATGAGATAAAATCCATATAAAGTAGTTTAATTTTAATGAATAATATTATAACACTCCCTTAAACATAAGATAATATTTGTGACACAACTTTGTTTTTAATGAGGCTCCCTGTACTGCCATTTCAGGGTTATGAGTTATGACAAACAAAAATAACAATAATAGTACATATAAACATACGTAACATATAAATATACAAAATGTATGTTTTCTTGATAGCAATCAAGAAAACATACATTTTGTAATCATAATATTTTAATTTTAAATCAATTTTTCATAAGTTTAGATAAATTTTTATGAAAATGTATTATAACTTTCTAGTTATAAAGTCAAAATTCTGTGCTAGTCTATTGGTAGGTAGATTTGCTAGCAAAATACTGAAGTACTAGGTGTATATGTTACATAAGAACAAATGGGTTATACAAAGTGAGGTGAAATATAGCAACCTTGCATTTTTAATTGTTTAGGTATAATATTGATGGCAGTTCCATAGACTAATAGTATTTGTAATTTGTACAAACTTACAAATATATAAACATGGTCAACTATAATACAAGTTTAAATTTAATTGAAACAATGAATATGGACGGACACTAAGCAATATACTTTATGTTAACTTTAAATACCAATTGTATGAAAAGTTATTAATAATAGATATAGTCTATGCTAGAAATATAAATGAATTATTTAAATTTTGTAGAAACTACAAAATTGGATGTAGGACATAAACAACAATTTCATAGCTTATATGACAGTATTCATAATCTACACAAACTTACAAACAAGCAAACTCATGAACATAGTACACTAATACATAAAATATTGCCTATGTTATAAATCAATTGAATTGTTTACAATGGAGATAGCTGAAAGGTTGAAGACCCATTACTCTTCAAATGTTGCAATCTTAAACAAAATATGTGATGTCATTTGATATGAATTTACGTCATACAAACAGGAAAATTATTTAATAGGATATTATTTAAATAGTCACTTTATGAATATGCACTTCACTTGAGTGTTATGTTAACTTTGCTATGATTAATAGTAGGATTTGTCTGTTAAATATATTTTGTTATCAGAGCTATAAACAGCAAAACTATTCTTACAATTTTTCTGTTTGTCTTTAAGCTTGCAAGCATATCATGCATAAACTACTGCATAAAATTTACTGTGGTTTTCATAGTAATATTGCTGTCAGTCTAAATTAAAATATGGTGCTTATTTCATCTTGATACTCTGCCTGAAAGTCTTATGTCGTATGAAAGTATTATGTGTGTAGATAAGCTTCTTACATACAAGGGAAGAAAACATAAATTGGTACATACTTCTAAATACAACAGGCTGGCTGTGATTCAGTACAATGTAGAATGTAATAGTGCAATAGTGTTATATTTTGTACGATGGTATGGAACCCTTAATTTGCGAGTCCGACTCGCACTTGACCGGTTTACTTTTAAATACAGGTATTGGGTATATGAAGAATAATACTATTTCTACCGTTAAATAGGAAATCATGACTAATTTATTTAAAGTTTCTTATACAGATTGTGCATTTTGATTGCTAATCAGCAACATTTTATGAGTAATACCAATGACTCATAAATACATAATGCACTTGCTTAGTGAAAGTAAAAATACTCCACAACAAACACCTGCAATAACATAATTGAATAACTGTAATTGTAGCATTATATGAAACAGATTTGTTTAAACAATGTTTGTGGTTACAATTCACAATTAGGTATACAAAAATGTCCTTTGCCTATATTAGATTAAACAAGGTTGGATTTGTTTTATTAATTTGTATTTGAAATGTATATAATATGTATTGAATTTTAATGAAAACTATGCGGTTGCGTTTTTATGCATGTCCTTCAGGGCTTCAGCTGACTTCAGCGGCTTTCATAAAATTTTCTAATATTGATTATAAGAAAATTTTATGAACTCCCAAATGTTCACTTGATATTTAAGAGGTAAATTATATTAGTTATTTCAAGTAATGCAGTAGTCTGGAAATAACAGTCCGAAAGTCTAGTGTCATGCATAAGAAAAATGGCTATATCCATCGCTCTTTGTCTCATTCAACTTCTAGAAAATTCTGAATTACTATATAATTACTATAATCTAAGATTACATAATTATGTGAAGAGTAATGTAGTTTTGAAGAACAGTGTTACTATTTTCGCTTGTTCTCCACCTTGACCGATGTAGCAATTCAACAACAAAAACCCTTTTAATAATATAATGTCAGTATTGTTTATAAACTGTATATAGTCCCCGGCGCTGGCCTAGTGCGAGTTGTTAGACTTCACACATCTTCGAGAACATTACGTAGAACTCTTACGCGTGCAGGTTTCCTCACGGTATTTTCCTTCATCATTAAAGCAAGTGATTAATAACTGTTGTACTTGATTTATGCCTACATAAATTAAGTTCAACAGAAGAGTAATATATATTATTTATATTGCACTTCGAAAAGTCAGAGGTGCATGTCGTGAGATCGAACTCCTGACCTTTGCGCGACAGTTCAATGGTCGCCCCCACTAACCTCGCCTTGATAATAAACCTTCGTATAAGAAAAATAAAATAAATATGTACGTTTTTGCTACATTTTAACATCATTATTTTTAGACTATCTCGTGTATTCATGGTCGCATTAAAACAAGCGGATATAGCAATGTTGGTATATAAAAATAGCAGTAATTGCCACCTTCGAGTAAAACAACGGTACATTATAATAATATGTAGTTACAAAAGTTTATTGAACAAGCAATAAATCAATATTACAAGGCACAGTTGATTCAAGTGATCGTTGAATGAATCACCAAGATAAATCGGTTTCATACAGTATGTACTTTACGTTGTGGACAAAGTTCTAGGAAATGTGCCTACTTGAGTCACACACTGTTTAGTTAACTGTAAAGCGGTTTAAGCCAACCATACAGACAGCGGTGGCGAATATTTTGTATTTATATTAATGCTAGACTTTGGCCGCGACTTCGCTCGCGTAAATGTAGGTTATGTCAATTTTCTATCCCTCGGAAACAATGTTTTATCTGGATGAAAAGTACCCTAGGGCCTTTTCTGTACCTCTGACAATGTGTATGCAAAATTTCATGATGATTCGTTGAGTAGTTAGGGCGTGAAAGAGTATGTAACAAAAAGACAAACTTATATTCGCGATTTTTTTAAGTGTTTATCAGCACTAGGAATAATTCCTGTATCGCGGGGGTCAAATATTCAAACAACTGACATAAAGAACACCTAGACACGGAACAACTATATGTGGATTACACAAATTTTTGCCCGTGTGGGGATCGAACTCACAACGCTCAGCGCGGCAGCAGTGACGAGGCGGCCACTTAGGCTCGGTTCCTATAGGAAGAAACCAGTCGTTTTACCTACGAAGAGTTAATTTTTGACACATTTTCTATGGCAAATATGTCAATATTTAACTGTCCGTAGCCAAAACGACTCTATTCTTGATATAGGAACTGGGCTTTAAACCACTACGCAATCCGTGTAGTTAATAATATTAGTTAGCATAGTAAAGTAACAATACAACAAAAACGCCACCGGTGCCGCTACGTCCCCGCTTTCTGTATGTAGGTAAGCTTTATTGCTATTCTCAGTTATGAAGACTAACGTTGTTTAGGTTGTCTATGACAATTTATTTTTAAATAGACAACGCGATATAATCTGTATAATGTACTTTAATATGAATTGTATATTACGGTTTAGGATCCTTACAAAGGTCGGCTAGATATACTTGGTAGGATTTAAAGGTCAATCAGGTAACAAGCAAGCCTTTGCTCTGCAGTGAAACATACTTACCAATAGGCTAAAGAAAAAGTTAGACGTCCTTGGATAGGAATAATGGATGCCTTGCTTATGGGACCCTACACACTACAATACTATGGAGGCAATCGTTAAAATAAAATTTGGCTAATCCTAAGTAGATTATGTAGAAGAATGGTTTGAAAAATAGTGGTGTGGTTTAGGTATAGTATCGCCACCGCCGGTTTTTCTTCAAGAATTGTCAGCTTATATATAGCTATACAAGCTTCCTTGCGATGTTCTACTTTATATAAATACGAATAGGCAAAGGTGCTTGTTATATGATCAAACAAGAGACCTTTGATATTGTATTCTAACAGCTATCGCTACGCTGTAGATTGTACAGAATTTGCTTATAGGGGTCCTTAGTTTTAATGATCTATCCCATAGTAATTACACATTTCAGGAGATAAATAAGACGTTGTTTATTGGTTCAGCGAGAGCCAATGTCAATAGCGGACATAATAAATAATCTATGACAAAATCACGTCGCCACCCGATTAATATTGATACTGATATCGTCATTGCTGTAAGCGTATTCAAATATGCTGTCGAGCCATTTTGTGACTCATGGTTTTGCTACCTGGTTCTTATGAAAATTGGGTTTTTAGATACATACATAGTATATAATAGTGGTCGAACCTATTGTTGTTTAGCTCGGGTACAGTGTCCGACTCCCAACCGCTACTGAGAATTCATTCAAATTCCTAACAGAAAAACCCAATAACATCCATACATGCACTGCCGCTGCCGCAACCGAAACAGTCATAAACTATCTATATGCAAGTATTCACGTAGATTTGTGAAACAAAGACAAACCTAGAACCATTTTCGCATTCAATATTAGGCAGCAAATAATTGCCAACCGGACTTCAAGGTATTATTCGCGCACAGCATTTTTTTTCGATAAGCTATTTGAGCGTTTCTGAGTAAATGACAGATCCAATCGCTATTCCCTTATCAGTTTGGCGTATCGCATTCGAATGCGGAATATAGGTCGCATACGTGGCGCCAATATATCCGGCATCTGTCTCGATGCGCAAATGACATAAATAGGACTGCTTGCGTAGGTAACAGATCAAAAGATTCAGCTTTAACTCCTGGCTTTCTGATAGAAATGTATTTAGTATAGCAGGATCTTTATTTAAAAGTTCATAGGTAGACTCGTCCCTTATTATGTAGGACATACCCATTGTTGGCAGTATGTGGATGTTCTACATTTAACAAAGCCTTTATGGAAATATATATGTGATGTTTTGAATTCTGTATCGGATTTAGGCCATTATTCATAAATCGTATGGCAATGCTATATATAACTTTTGTGATTCGATCAACATGTGAAGTCAGAATTAGACTGTCGCTAATATCCCAGAGGGGTAGGCAGAGGTCTCCTACACCCATATTGCACGCGATGCTTTAAGACTGTAATATTCCGCAAGGTAACTGTAGTCTATCGGGCACAGTCTGTGCTGCTACTGAAATATGTTAATCGAGAAATTGAATACACTGTGCTAACCCCGGGATTTGAAGTAGAGTCCTCAGGATAGCACGCAAAGCTACGACACGGATACAACGAGGCAGACGTGTTGTGGGGAATCAATAGTCTAAAATATTATAAAGACAAATCAAACCATTACGCTGAGTCGGAGGCTGGCGGGCAAGTACAAATCTGTGACGCGCTCTTAGGTAATAATCACAAAAGAACAGTATCCGGTTAATGTGAGCTAGCTGATCCATTTTGTACGTTTCATATTCGTCTCCATTTTAGATTTCCCCCATTTGTTCCGCCGTGAAAGTCGTGTAGAACTGCTTTAATTTCGGTCATACACAGCCTGTTGTAACTCATTGTTGAGAATATCTCTTTGTATAAGTCTTAGTATTGAGTTGTCTGTGTGTGCGTGTGCTAGACTTTTAGGAAGGAGTGAATACTCTCGGCCAAAAACTAGGAAACCGAAGTGTATGTCAAGAAAATAAGTTCCTTAGATTGGATCCTTTGGATTTATTTGAATGACACTACCTACTTATTACTTTATTATTAAAAGTGTAACCTAATTAAAAATAAAGTTTTATATCTGTCTTTCCATAAATAAAGCAGAATTGCATAACACTTTCATCAGTTTAACTTAAGAATAGTAATAATTTATTGTTTTATATTTAAAAAGGCAACGTATGCACGTTATAGCGGGTAACTTTACCAATATTTATACAACGGACACAAAACCACAGACTCAGAACAATTATTTGTTGACCACACAATTTTTTCTCGCATGCTGATTGAACCCATGACATTCAACTCGCAGTGACGACGTGAGAAACTACGCTATCTGACTACTACGCTATCTGTAAAGTCAAATAAGAGGCGAACCTATTGACTTCAATCAGACTTTGTACTACCTACCTGTCAGAAATAAATAATATAAATATTTTGATCCGCGATTTCCCCCAACACCTTATGATCTGTAGTTACACTACGTTGAAGTCTATACCACTGGGCTAACTAGGCTGTTAAAACTATAACGCTAGAGAATATAGCAGCGGCCTCACTTTCTACAGCCATTCACTTTCGACACACTCTAGTAGGTCTTATTTACAGGTGACCTACGTTTTTTTGCCGACCATCGATTGTAGTTACTGTTAGTCTATGCTAGATCGCTGCTGGGCAAACACGCCAACATTTATACCACGCATGTGTCACATGGTATTTTTCAAGCTGAGCATATTTTAATTTCTGGATTCTGCAGACGCTATAGTTGGAACTAAATGTTCTTTGAATTTTAACCAATTGGATTTCAAACATCCATTTCATTGGTGTACCTAGAGTTAGCTTCCAGGGAACTTTCTAGAACCTAAACAGTAATGTCATACATACCGCCCTGAAACAACATCTTGGGTGGACATAGTCTTCGTGGCCTTTTCTTATTTACGGAAATCCTAAACATCTTCACAAACTTTCACATCCTTACTAATCACACATCCTTGTTTGTTACGCTTTCACGCCGTAACTACTCAAACGATCATCACGAAATTTTACAAACACGTTATCAGAGGTAGAAGAAATTACGGAAGATACCTTTCATCCAGGAAAAAGTACTGTTTCTAAGGGATAAAAACGTATTGAAAAATCGACATTAACTAAAGCGAAGATGCAGGCAAAAATCTAGTATATAAAACATTTGTGGAGGAAAAGTAGACTACAGTTATTCATAAAGGGATATACAACAGTATACGCTCGATGAATTTCAATTAAAAAGCTCAACGGTAACTTGCTCACCTCAATCAAGTTCCGCACATGAAAATAAGTACGGAATATTTCCTTCATGGAAATTAACTAACGACTTTTTGTATCATCTCGCTTTATGATAATAAGGTCATTGTCTTTTAACTTATGCAGCGACATATTTCCTTGACATTCGTCATTCGTTCATACTTGTTCACGTCTAAACTGGCGGCGAAATTGTTTAATTATTATTGATTTATCTACACTATATTAAAAGAGGAAATATTTGAATGTATTCCTTTTGTAATCCTCTCTCCTGTTTAAAAAGATAACTCCCGCACTAGGAATTCCCTGTGACAAAAATATTCAAACAACACAAATTTTTGTGCCTTTAGGAGGATGGAACCCACGAAGCGGAGCGACCATTTTAAACCTACTACGCCATCCATAATATATGAAACTACAAAACCGTTCTTTCACCATTAGAAAAGTATCTTATCCAGAAGTAATAAAGGCCGTATAACATGGCGCTTTTTGGTGCAGTAATCATAATCGTGGGTAAAACTGCGGGGAACAGCTAGTGATTAATATATAGATAACCTTCACGATTGTTGTCGGCAAGGTGGGGCGCAGAGATGGTTGAATACCATAAGTCATTAATTGAACACCGTCTGGCGAGCTAGACTAGAGGGCCGTGATACATTTATTATGGGGTAAATTACTTTTATTGACTGTACAGATGGCGTAATGGTGGCCTTGCAACTGCCATTGCGAGTGTATTGGGTTTGGATCGCACACGAGTCAAAAAAAATTGTTTTTTCTAGTGTTAATTTTAAATTGTGTTTAATTTGAACTGATTGCGCTGTGGGTACACAGGATAAAATTTAATTTCATTTTCCTTAGCATAACGCTCGCCTTAGAAATAATTATATTGATTCTACCTTTAGGCGAAACTTATATGTTGAAGTGAAACCACTTTATACGTTGTTGTAACAGCAGCATATTAAATAAAGAATAATTACTTTTAAACTGTTACTAGAACTTGTGTTGATATTTACACTTTCTTTGACGTTTAGCTGGATTTTCAGCAGCATTGGGTATCTTAGTCTCCACGTGACCATGGCTTCGTCTTAGTTTAATTTCAATCAAGAAATAGTTTCTGCTTTGCACAGTTTAACAAACATTGAATAAACGCAAACAAAATCCACCTGACCGAGAATAACTATTTTGTTGTATAAACTTCTGTCCCATACACACAGCGCGTCGTAGTCGTGAAGTGTCCAGTTTAATCTTAGCACCATTCACGCAATCTAGCGTGATCAATTGATCATTATAATCTTTCGATATCATTTTCCATTCTTTTATTTATCGGCCGCAATAAGAAGTATCACAAACGCTTCGCGATTTATTATATAATTTGATGTAATTTTTCTTTAATTGTTGTGTTATTTCTTAGTATATAATATAATATCAGCTCTGTATTAAACTGTACCACTGCTAGGCACAGGCTTATTCTCGGTATGAGAAGGTATAAGCCATAGTTCACCTCGGTAGCCCGGTGCGGATTGGCAGACCTCACATATTTTCGAAAACATTATAAAGAACTCTCAGACATGCCGGTTTCCTCGCGATGTTTTCCTTCATAGTTGAAGCAAGCGATCATCAACTATTTAATACACACATTTTAGTAGAAAATCAATAACCGAACGAAACTACTATAACACTAAGTATTGTTGATATAAAACCGTTTGAAAATGGCGATTTTGTGCAATCAGCAAGTTCTTATGGCCTGTTTACCTTTTTTAAAAAGACGGCCTGCGCTATGCACTCTTTTTTTGCCGCGTAGGACTTTACAAACATTGAATTAACGGTCATAATATGTACACATTTCCAACTGCTAATAATCGTTTTTGTTTTTAAAAAGTGTGGTTTTATTTGTTATGCTTTATCAGAGTCAGTCTGGCATCTGGCACTGGGACCAGTAGGAGCAGTTAAAATGTAAAATAAATACCGGCGTTAGGATAAGGCGATGCCTTAGTTAGTAACTAGAGTTCTTGGTTTGGAATGCCACCCATTGCAACTCTCAACTCTAGGTTAGCTGGAGAGGTTAACAAGAATACTAGCGATTTATAACCCAAATAGCAGATATTTTAAATAAAAAAAAAGATTTGATCATCACCTGGCGATATGCGAGTGTTTTACATTGCTGCCAAACGCTTATATACAATGTATTCCACCGATAAGTGACCGGCCGAAAAAATATAAAAATATACGTAATATTATCGAGACTAAACGCTAAAAGTTTGAGTGCGTAACCCATCGGGGTTTGCGTTCAACCGGTTTTTACCTGCGAAAAGGGGACGCTATTGTTTATGCTATTTTTTGCTATCGAAAAAGGGCACTATTGCAAACCTTTTAACATTTAAACTGTTAGAGATACAAAAACACAATGTTTGAAGATTATTTAAGAAATGTCCTGTAGAGTAATAAAATAATGTAAAAAATACTTAAGTCAAGGGGTTTTTTAGTTTTGACGGGTTAAATAAAAAATAGATGCTTTATACTCGAAAATTCTGGGTTATACTTACTTTATTTTAGTCATTGGATGCAAATTACATCTAAATTGCTTCAGTTACTTAGAGTTAGTTACGAGTATGTAGCTATTAAATAAAATCAGTATGTAGCTATTAAATAAAATCAAAAAGGACAAGATCAGTCGATGTTTGTCGCAGATATCGTCCAAATAGGACAAAGGATGGATGAAAGGAGGATTTCAAAAAAATAAAAAGTAAGTCGTTTTTTTCTTTTCTCTTAGCCTTTATTATTCCCAAGTCACTTGGGGTCGGCTTTTCTGGTCTAACCGGATTTGACTGGATATCAGTTTTTACACGGAGCGGCTGCCACCTGACCTCCGCAACCCGAAGGCTAACGATACCCTAAGGCTAGACCAGTGTCAGGATATTAGAGGGTACTGACTTACCCAATAACGACTGCCATAGATGTTTATGGCAGCCGGGACCAACGGCTTAACGTGCTCTCCGAGGCACGGAGCAGGCGATAATTGTCAATCAATACGCACATAATTTCGAAGTCATATAACTTCCGAAAGTCAGAGGTGCGCGACGTGGGTTCGAACCCGAGACCCTCTGCATTGCAGTCTATTGGTCTCCCCACTGAGATACCGCTGCTCTTAAAAAAAAAGTAAGTGTCGAAATAAAATAAAAAGGATATAACTAAGACCCTCCCTTTTAGCGTTTTTCTCGATAATTTTACGTATATTTTAATATTTTTTCGGCCGGTCACTTATCGGTGGAATACATTGTATAGGAGTAACGCTGTCTCTATGTTACATGACTCAAGGCTACAACGGCTCACTTGTAATAAAATCCTTATTTATGAGTACAACACAATCATGTAATCAATCGGTTCTTGTTAAGTTTCGCTTGTTACCGATAAAGTATGAAAATACTAAAGGAAATATTAACACGAGTTAACCTTGAGTTTTATGTTATTATAATACGACATTCCATTGCTAAGTATTTTTTATAATCTTTGTAAGGAATTTCAAACGTTCGTACTCAACGTATAGCCTGTATCGCCATCTAGTATTAGACTAAGTAATCGATTGATTTGAATTTGGAACCGTTAGTTTTAGTTGTCCGTTGACTCTTGCAGGCTAAAGCGGTGTTTTTTAACCGGAGTCACTAATTATTTTGCCAATCTTGTTTCCTTTTAATTCGGTGGCGTAACGTTAGTAATGCGATTGCTGTGCTTGAGGTCTGGAATGCGATGCCCGGGTCGGGCAGTGTTAATGGTTGTTTCTGTCAAGTAAATCTCATTCTTCTCTCGGAATCATGAACAGTGCCCCATCTTTTGCAATAAGCTCGCCCCCCTATTACGTGGGACCTAGCTATGGTTAACTGGAAAACCTAGATGATTTACACCTCGACTTTTAATGTGATGTGAATAATAGTTTCTTAAAACAATTCTTGATCAGATCGGAGGCGTTCTGGATAAAGGCCAGGTTAAGAGCACCTTGAACCGACGGGCGTGTATGAGGAATGTGATGAAAGTGAATTAAGCCAGAGAAGTGTGTCAGGATCGTAGCAAATGGAAATCCGTAGTCTCTGCCTATCCCTCTGGGAAACAGGCGTGAATCTATGTATGTGAATAATAGGCGTGTTTCTATACACAATATAAATTGTTGACTATTGGAAAAAATAGGTCGTGTGTAAGCAGTCTTGGAGTTACAAGCAAGCACTTGATCACCATGTTTTTGCCCGTTAGAGTCGTAGTATGCCTTCAACTTGCACAATAACGACCCTTATTTTATACATTATACATACTTTCAACTCGGCAAATTGATATTGATTAGCATCAGACGTGTTTTCCAAGTTTATCGGTCGGTCCGAGCCTCCCACCGTCCTTGCAAGCTACGTTTAAAATAAACGCTGTTATACTGACTAAATAATGAAGTGCTTATCGATCGAAGGCCAAGGACGGCCGCTCAATGTCAAACACATGCGTTATCGACGTAAACATTTAACGTAAACTAGACGCGTTTACGTTTTAAAGAATAATTGATTTCTATTTAGGGTCCTCTATCCGAGGGGAGCACACGGTTATAGTAATACTCTGCCAAGTTGTGGCAGATAAGCTATATCGACTAGCCGCAATAGATACTATTGTTATTTTTCGGACACGCAGTGTTCCAACGGTAGGTACCCTATAATAAGCCTTAAAGTTAGCGAGCTGTATCTCATGAATCGTAATAGGTACAGAATTGAAATTTTCACATTGTAATTTTATTGACGCTATAACAACAAATAATAAAAGAACCAATATAGCAAATTGCAAAATGGCGTGTGTCCAACTCACACTAGACTGGTTTTTGTCATTCAAGTACTTGAGTGACTTTGAAATGACGCTTACGACGCGTATGCGATGGATCACACAATTCAACACGCCGCAATTAAATACACGCATTGATTGTAGCGTGTTGATTTGCAACTAAGTTTTAAGGAAAGGAAAACTACATCAATAAGATAGTCATTTACGCACAGAAACTGACGCTCAGCTTAGCTCTATCGAAGTTTTCAGTCAGAGATAATATCTTGTTATTTTATTCACACTATTGAGGAATAGATGTTTAACATTTTAACTTTAAGAATATTGTCTCTATTATTGATTTTATGTATTCAGTATATTATCGGTTAATAACCACATCGGATTGTTGATTAAAATTAGTTTTTATAAATAGCTTGATAACTAACAATAAAGATTTTTCATCGTATCGTGTTTTTAATTATCTGAAAGTTCTGAATCGACTTCTGGTCAAAGAATATACCACAAGATCTTCTTCCTTCCCTTTCGAAAATCAAATGCACACTTGAATATGAATTTGCTTTTCTTTCTTTCAATTCTTGCCATATGCCAATTTAGTATCAATCCCTTTTTGAAATCTTCCTTCAATAACAATATTATTTCCAATGTAAGAGATGGCATGTTTCTCGCCGGCCTAAATTATTTTCATGCGAAAAATCACGTCGAACAATTGGTACGTGAAAGTAGGAAAAACAACAAAATTTCGCATTTTCTAAGCCGTTTGTATTTAATATTGAGAAACATTTGCCGCCAGTAACCCAAAACTGCAAAAGATGCCATCTTTGAGTATATACGACTCAATCACAAGCAGGTAACCTACCCTCAAAACAACAGATGTTAAATAAAATGTAGTCACACTATACGTAACTACCCGCAGTAGAAAACGTGCTCTCCCCAGGGGTTCCGATATCAACTGCAGACGCTTAGATAACACAGATCACGTTTGTTATACGCGCGTTAGTTTATATGCGCAATAGCTTACGATGATATTATCTTAGATGCGTATATTTTTGTTTAAATACTGATATTGCGTGTTGATAAACAGACACGTTACTGTTACACGTTACAGCTTTGCATAATTTGGCAGCAGATCTAAAAGCTAATGAGTTAATGTGGTGAAACAGACGTTTGTCATGTAGTCGCTTATACATCACCCATACTTAATATTTTAAATACGAAAGTCTGATTTTTCTCGGCACTATTTGACAGATTTTGTTGAGATTTGGCCTAGGTTATGAATAGTATGTTTATGTATGTACCCAAGACAACGAGAGACGACGAACGCGAGTGATTGTATTAAGACTGTGTTAAAGAGATTATGGTGGGATCTGAACTAGTAAAAATCATACCTCCTTAATAGGGATGTTGACACGAATCACAAATTCATGATTCGTGTTAATTTTATTATACTTTGTAGTATTAGAATATTGAAAATCATATTTTTAAAATTTAATATATTATATTGGATTTATTAAAATTAATTTTAAAGTCTACATTTATCACCTATTGTCACGTGACTTCAAACGCCAATAAGAGCACATTACGTCATTAACCGCTAAAAACCCGCAAATGCTGTTTACTTCTCTGTTTCTTTTTGGTTTGTGTTTATATCGCAAAAAATAACTATGAATTACTTAGTATTAATACCACGATGGAAACTGGATTCATCAAAGGAAATAGTTCCAACTTACCAAAGATAGATTCTTTGATGGTAACAATTTTTTTGCAAGAAACAACGACTTTTGTGCTTCAGAATTCAGGAACGTGAAAACATCTTTGTAAGTACAGTTTTGCGTTTGATACTATTTAACTATCAACTAATACTTAAATAATAGTCGTTCGTTTAAATCACCGTGTTTTAATAATTTTCCATGTCATTTTACAGCTGGAATAAGAATTATTTTAGGGTAGGTTAAATAAATAGATAATATGTATTCCTAGAGTACCCAATTTATATAGATACTCTCATATTTTGTATATAGGTAATCAAAACTTACATCGAAGTGATCCTCACAAAAATAGGCGGTACTTGTTGTTAATGCTGCTAGGTATATCTCTTCTAGCAAGTCTTAACTACTGTCTCCTGATTGGCTTATTCTTTGATACATGAATAAACAATTTTTCCGGTGTCGTAATTGTTGAACTATTACACATACACATGGACACTGCACAGCATTTGTAAAACTTTGTGTTCATTTTAATTGTTTGTGTTCACTTTTATATAAAGAAAACATAAATTCGACAAATTCTCATGAATCGTGGCAATGTCTAGCGGTTAGTGACGTATGTAGTCACGTGACAGCTGTGTGTGTTTTAGCGGGAAAAAATTAATATTCCTCTATTTTAATATATTTTCTCATATAATACCACATTTTCAAAAATAACTTTTTTTTTTTTTGTGATAGACAAGAGTCGATCTTTAAAACAAAAGCATTTCCGAAATATTGTCAACATCCCTATTAGTAGAATAAGCTTATTTTTAGTAGCAATTTTCTAATGGAATTTAATTACACCACCAAGGTAGATATTGAAATCGCGACATATACATTTGTTGAAGTTATTTAGTGTATTATCAGTCGATCGGTAAAGGTAAACTTCGCCGACTACGAACGACTACTACGAAGGTAAAGATTCCTCGAAAATACATAATTATGTTCATAGTCTGCCACGTGCACCTGGCCTGTATGCTGTTATGATCAGTCTAGTCTACAACTCCCATTCTAGGATCAATCCAGTACTTAGCTATGGAATGGTTCTCAAATTAGACAAACTACATTATTTAATGACAGCTGAAATTGCTTTTCGGTAGAGCAAATATCACATATAATCCATGTCCCAAGCAAGACTTATGCTGTCAGGAAATTTATAGTAACAGCACCATATCGAGAACAGCATGTCCAAAACACGTAATCAAATAAACTCGCTATTATTCGAGAGAAGCATATTTTGCAAGTCTTTATCTATTTAATTTGTGACCCTCACGCGAATACAACGTTAATATTTGTATAATATTTTAATGTAATACCCAAAATACGTATAGAAAAGCTATCACTTCAAGTTTAGTTATCTGTAATGATTTCGCATGCCAATAATGTTTGTTCAAAATCACCTGTCGACAGCAATCGATGGTTCGGGAGCACGGGTCATTGACTCGTCCGAACTATTTATTATCCTAGTACGAGATAATAGCGAAACAGTCACATTTTACATACATGTGTAGGTAGAATAGACTATTGAAAAGAGTTGTATAATTTTTTAGCATTTTTACCGGTCGATTTAACGGTAAAGAAAACTTAAGGCAACCTGCATGTCTGAGAGTTCCCTGTAATGTTTCGTTTGTTTAGATATGTCAAGTCTGCCTACCCGCACTAGGCCAGCGTGTTAGCCCATGGCCTAATCCTCGTACTGAGAAGAAAAATGTGCTCAGCATTTGGACAGTTTATATACAGGGCTGATGTTATTATAAACCGTCATAATAAGACTTGGGCTGTAGAACGCTTGTTTCCCAGAAGGGTAGGCAGAGACTACGGATTTCCATCTGCTACGACCCTGACACACTTCTCTGGCTTTATTCACATTCCTCATACACGCCCGTCGGTTCAAGGTGCTCTTAACCTGGCCTTAGTCTAGAACGCCTCCGATCTGATCGAGAAACGTTCGCCTAGGTCTGCCTCTTGCGACTGTTCCATACACACTAGCCTTATAAACTTTCTTAGTCAGTCTTTTCTCGTCCATTCTTTTTACACTTGAAGACTGTATAATTTCTGATTGACGTTCCGAGAAGGCAACTTGGCCATTTATAGCCACGTTTCTGCAAAACTAAATTGCATTTAAATATCTAAAACATTACGCTGTTATTTAATTATATTTTCTTAATTTAGTTAGCCCATAATTTATCTATAACAGTTTTACTTTATGTACAAAAAAAATGGCTATTTAGTCCAGTCATCTAGGCATGTCACCTCGTAATCTAACGGAATAAGCTGAATATTTGTATAGACCTTTATTTTAACATTACAAATGTTGTCTCAAAAGTCACATCATTATGCCAACGTGTGAGCGTCCTTAGATATTCAAAGTCAAAGGTCGCGAAAAACGGTTTTTATGAGAATATCTCGTTTGCATGCTCCTTCCTATCGTCTTTGCATTTATAATAAAAGTTGTAGAGAATCCTGAAGGCCAATCTATTATACCGTTTTTTACTTAATTATTTATTAAATCTTAATCTTTTAGATCCATATCTTCTTTGAAGAAATACGGACGGGCCCAACAGTAATTGTGATGAGAATGATCTTTCTCGTAACGAAGCCCTTATAAATGTGCATTTCGTTTTCAAATGATCAGTGTTGCCTTTATAACTTCTGGTAAAAAATGTAATAAAGTTTTAATTATAACTTCTGGTAAAAAATGTAACAAAGTTTTTGGTATTTCAGCGTTTACATCAACTATATAGCATTCTACTCGGTGGTGTATAGGACTTTGTTTCGATTACAAACGAACTAATATCTTCCCTAATAATTGCCGGAGCGGCTTCGACTATTCGTAATCGTTCTTCTTGAGGAGTGCTTTGTTTATTCTCGTACCAAGCTTTGAATAATAAATTAAGCTGTGCATTGCGAAAAGATACTTCTTACTACTTTTTTCGTAATTATGATATCAGTTAAATACTTCTGTTGTAGTTTAGTAATAAATTAATAATTGTTTTATCATTGGGTACACACTCTGTAGGGACATTTTACGTCCGTATTTGCTAAGATACACTTCGAAACTTAAAAATTAACTTGTTACGTAGGTAGTAGTCCCTTGATAAGGAAACAGGCTCCCTTTATATAATATAACATCTGTCCCAAGTTACTATAAATAGAAAGGTCGGGTAGTGGAGTTTGTATTTCCAGGTCAGTAATTTTAAAAGCAATACCTGGATGGATCCATGAGATGACATTTTTAAGACAAATACATTTAATGTATTTTCTACTTAAAATACAATTATCTTTAATTAAAATAACATTACAATATATATAGAATGATACACTTTAATATTATTTGTAAGACAAAGGTAAGTGAAATTTGATGACTATATGATTTAATAGAAATATAAGTATCAGTATAAGGTATTAAATTGTTATTTAAGTAATACCGATTTAATAAATAATTATGTAGGAAAAACTGTATAATAGATTGGGATTCAGAATTTACCTTGCGCTAAGGTATATATGGCTGAGCACTCCACATTCTGCGCCCTCTATCTCAAAAACTGTTCGAAGTATAAAAAAGATCCAAAATGAAATTTGTAGAGAATGAAATTCTCTACAAATTTCATAATAAATGCAAAGACACGAGATAGAGGCAGTGAAAACAAGATATTCTGGAAAAAAAAATTTTGCGACCTTTGACCTTGATATCTAAGGACGCTCACACGTTGGCATATGTGACAACATTTCGCACCCTTAATAAAACAGAGACTTATCTCAGTATTTTGGATTAAACAAATTTGAACTCTATTGCAAAAATTTAACACAAATATAATATTAGAATTTAACATTTACAATTAGAGTTCAAATTGCCTTACTTTCAAATTTCGAGTTAAATCGCTGTTTTATTAAGAGTGCGATTTGTAATGCTAAAATAAAGGTCTACACAAAAATTCAGCTTATTTCATTAGATTCCGATAACTTACACTTATAGCTCTTCGAGCAATCTATGAAGTTTTCAAAGAAAGTAAAAATCGAAAAATATGGTTTTCTATGAATAATAAATATTACCTATCGTTAAAGGAAAACTTCGTAGACCCTCTACGTATTTGAACGTTCTATAATGTTCTCGATTTGTTAAATTCAGTGAACCCGCACTGGTACAGCGTGGTGGAATGATGTAACTCTTCTGATATTGAGAAGAGACTCGTATCCAACAGTAGGACAATTTAAAAACGGTGCTGTAATTAGTATAATATTACACAAATAGAATTAAATTAAGTTAACATTATTTTAATTTAATTCTATTTGAGAACTAGGTATACTGATCTTTAGTACGAGTACTAAAATATAAAACATTAAAAAACAGTATACCTACCAATATTGTGTACCCAACATTTTAATTTTAACTTATAAGCACTACTCGTATCATTGTAAAGCCTTATGCACACTTAGTTGACAATAAATAAATTACCTAAAACCACCGTGACGGGGTCCTCGGAGATGGGGGTACTCGGGGAATAGCCCAAACCCACAATTTAGACATACATAATTCATAATATAAATTGTGCGAATCGTCTGCCGCCTGTGATACGCGACGGACATTTATTTCTCTGGGGGTTTATCTGACGCGGGGAATTCCACACAGGAAGATGCTTTAAAACAAGTTTGGGTTTTACCACAACGTTAAAGTATAATCACACTTATTTGCTTATATATACTACATGATAATGATAATTCTTTTAAACAATAGAATATATATTCAATATCAGAATGCGTTCATTTATTGATAATATCGACTTAAAACTAAATCATATATTTACCTTTTCCAAACACACTTTATAAACTGTTCAATAAAGTTATCTCGTGTCAGTCTAGCGATGAGCTCAATTGTATTGGAATTGTTTTCGAATATATTAACAAAAAATAAATATAATACACCACGTGCTTGACATGGGTACCTATCATATTGTGTAAAATTTAATTCAAATATAATTATGCACATCTCTGTCAGTCTATCTTTAAACATAGACTTTTCCGAAAGCATAGCACTGTACTCCGATGACTCGATTTGAAAACGTCCCAAATTACATCCAAAAGTTAGATATTGACAGTGCTCAGCCTTACTTATTATAAACCAATCTGAAGATAAGCTAAATATTAAGTAGCAACTAATCAGAAAAATATTACTCAAATGTCGAATGTTACTTGAATAATAGCTCAGTTACAGCGATGGGCGCTTGATCAAACGTTAATCATTGATCAAGGCCTTGAGAGGTATGCAGTTAAGAAGTAGCTAATATTATAATTAATGTTGTGTCGTGTTATCAATGAATATTTCCTTAACTCAGCACCCAACAGCTCTCAACTATGCATCAACACGGCGATAGTATACATGCACAGGTTCTTCGCGTTCCACTCCTTCACACAGTTCCATCGGAATGCCATTGCCGCCGCAGCGCTGTTCCTCGCCGCCAAGGTATGTGTTGCAAATATTCTTTATACAATTTAAAACATATGAAAGTTATGATTAATCTGTCAAGTCTTAGAATACCAGACATTAGTAAAAATCTATTGTGTTTGGCCGCCAGTGTGCCGCTGCGACTGAATAGGTTAAGCGCTGGCAGCCCAATTATACATAAAACTAATTATTAAAAATTATAATTAAGCGCTGGTAGGCCAATGGATAAGGTATTGGACTTGCGATGAAGAGGTCTTCGGCTCGAATTCCATTCATTGCACTACTGGCGTGGACTAGCGTGGATAAAATGCTTGTGTTAGGAGTGACACTAATAATTTTAGTTTTGTAGGAAGTGTAACAAGAAAACTAGTAACTTGCTAGTAATCTCATGGAAAAAATAGTTCAATTAATAAGTATCTATTAGAAAGGTGCTAATGATACCTCAAAATAATGCGATTATTAGTATTAGTGTGTTTATGGTTTTAGAATAAAGCAAGCCAATATGGTTTTTAACAGTACGTGAAATAAAATCCATCTCATTCCTCTATATTCCACAATTTCACTTGCACCTTGTGAATGAGCTCTCCAAAGTACACTGAACGCAAGCTGGTGTTAGATTGCATAATATAATAAACTATTATACTTTCTGAATCGAGTATTTGAGTAAGGCGGGCAGAACTTTTCGACTTATATGCAGGTACCGCCACTGATTAGTCATATAATTAATCTAAAATAGCGCCTTGTAATCAGTGCCGCCGATCGCATCGCCCAATTATTGCGTACGAAATTATAGATCGTGAGTAATCTTCACTATAAATGCTATGTCTATACGATAAGGGACTGTATTGATTTGCATCACAATTCGGAATCATTCTTTGTTACGATACTATGGGACACATCAGCTAATTTGTTTTAGGCAATATATTACATACGCGTTATCGTACGTCGATGAAAGATGAACCAGTCGCAATTCATCGATTTTAATAATTTAATTTAATATATTAATATTTATAGCATTGAATATTTTATGTATGTATGTAGAAAATTAATGTTGGATTCTTCATATAAACTATTTTATCAATATTATTTTCGCAACATTCGAATTCGATAATATTTTGCATAACTATGTAAAGTTTCTTGATTAATAATAATAATCTATCAAATTAAAAGGAGGTATCGGACGATCTTTAAACAGACCTTTTGCAATTAATAAAAGATACTCTTGCAGTAGCTACATTTGAATTTAGCTTATTACGTACAAAATCTTAATTGGACTGCATTTCCAATTTTGCCATGTTTACAACAATGTGATATACGTAGAAATATAGAACAAAAGGCTATCGTTAAAATTATTTCTGACAGTTTCTCGTTTAAATATTATCCGTGGAAAATACCAAACGGCTGTTATAACAATTTAAATTTTAGGTATACAGTTCAAAGGTCAACAGCTTCCGCCGAAAGAATCCTTCTGGCGCCTCTCACGACACCTCTGTGTGATGTGATCTATTAGTGGCGTACAGTAAGCGTCGTGACGTGCGGAAAATCCGATAAATTTTGGCACAGTTACTCGCTTATGGAAATAGCACCTAGGTGAGGTTTGTTCAGTGTCTGAACAACTACCTGTTGCCGTCTTTGAGTTAAACGGTTAATTACTCAAGATCCTGGAGATGCTTGTTATGTATTTTAATGTAGGTAATGACGACTCGATGGCGTAGTGGTTAGTGTAACTGACTGCCACGCCTGAGGTCGCGGGTTCGATTCCCGCACAAGTCAAACATTTGTGTGCATGAACATGGATGTTTGTCTTGGTCTGGATGTTTCTATGTATAATAAGTATGCATTTACAAGAAGAAAAAAAAATGTATGTTTATCCATTGTCTAGTATTCATAGTACAAGCTCTGCTTAATTTGGGCTAGATGGTGTTGTGTGTATGTGATAAAATATTATGAAAAAATATTATTATAAATGTATGGTACGACTTCGGCGAGCGGTTATCATATAGGATATAGACGCTTACTTGACCAGGATATAAAATGCGCTTTGAAGTTTAACGGTTATTTACTAAATACCCTGGAAATGTGTTTTATATATTTTGAAGTAGGAAACATGTGTATGATACGACGTTGCTAAGCGGTGACCATAGAACATAGACGTTTGCTACACCAGGGTATAAAACGCGCTTTCACTATCTTGCTTTCTTATGAAGTTATGAGAGTACAGCGTGGAGTCCTATAAAAAGCATTCTACAAGAATTTCATTTTAATAAATAGTGTACGACATAATTGTTCAATATCAACTGCTATCATTAAAAGTATAGTGATAACTAAGTTGTAATGTAATTTTCTAATCCATATAAATTACTAATGACTGTACCGTCAATGGTATTACTGATTGGCGCCTATAATAATTAAGTTAAAAAAATTGGTCCATAGGGTTTGGAAACAGCAGTGGGAAGTAACGTATTTGTTAAATCGTTTTAAATTCGCATCACATTTGTTTTATTTATCGTGATGCTTAAACCATGCGCAAGGTCTCCTTTACGCGGATGATCTTAAGCTTTATGGTGACATCCAAAGCATAACAGATTATCTCGCTATTCAAAGAGACAGTGACGCTGTGTTAGAGTGGAGTAAAATCAATGAGATGGAATTCAATACATCAAAATGTTATGTTATGACTTTCGGTCGAATGCGTCAACCTATTCATTTTGATTACAAAATTAACGACAGTTTAATAGTCAGATCTAACTCGATGAAAGATCTCGTTGTTGCCTTTGATCAGAAGCTTACGTTTCATGAGCATGTGATCACGGTTGCCAAGGAATCATTCCAGAGATTGGGTTTCGTACTTAGAAATGCTCAAGATTTCCAAAACCAACAAGTTTTACAGCTTTTGTATAACACATTGGTTCGGAGCAAGCTTGAGGCAAGTTCATGGGTGTGGAATCCACATGAATCGAAATACGCACTTTTGTTGAAAAACTCCAAAAAGCGTTTTGAAGACGAGTGGACTCTAGGATATTATCCATATTTATATCCTATCAAATTTTTGCTAGGCACTTTTACAACATGCTCGAAACTAGGCGGACAAGTGATCAAATAGGGACCATGTTAAAAGTATGTCGCGGTCTGATTGATGCCCCAGACCTCCACAATGAGCTGGTTCGACTTAACGTACCGAACAATTTTTTGCGAGCCAGAAGACACAGACTGCTCGCTATGCCCACGTGCCGCACGGTGCCACGGGCTACATCACCGGTGCCGCGTGTACTCTCCGCACTTAATACTCTCGTGGAAGCCAACCCGGACTGTGATATATTTGCTGACGACTTGAAAGTCGTCATGGATGTTTGCAATGTTTTTTATGAAAAGCAATCTTAAATTTATATAATGTAAATATCTGAATTAGCGTAATTGGTTGTAATTGTAAGCGTTCTAATTTAATAAATAAATAATAAAAGATTTTACAATAAACTTATACTTAGGTAATACACATCTTTGAACTCTCTTTGATGTTTAAACTTGGATTAATGTAACTGGTTTTATAGTTTAGTATTCGTTAAGTACGTATTAGATCAATTTTCCATAAATAAATTGACGACCCATTAACCATTCAATGGTTGGAATACCAGACATAAATTTATTGTGTCTAGCTGCCGGTGTACCGCTGTGACTCGATTGATTAAAGAGGACTAAAATATTATTGATTTAATTATTATATGTGTTTTTAAATTCCGTACGTTTATCAATCGTCTGCGACCTTGTCGTACGACCTATTTTCGTCCCAGACGCAGTCTAGCAACAATAGGGTTGTTAGTGGTTTTTGAATTAAATTACTATTTTCTTGTGAAAATAGACTCGGCCATTAATTCACAAAATAATTAGGCTTTTTTTTTTTTGCGGGTATATCTAGGAATGTCTTTCATTGAGCTGTCTTCGTTATAAAATCGCCTCCGCCGTTATTAAGTGCTTCTTAGACCCGGTTTCTATATTCAGAAACGAATAATTTTACCTACGGACAGACAATTGTTGACATATTGTTTCAAAATATGTATTACTAGCTGAAATGCGCAACTACATCTGCTTCACATAAAATAATTTTCTCCGTTTTGCAAAATTTTTCATTGATGCTCCGCTCCTTTTGTTCGTAGCGTGATGTTATATAGGCTTTAGCCTTCCTCAACAAATAGGCTATCCAACACTAAAATAATTTTTCAATTTGAATCAGTAGTTCCTGAGATTATCGGGTTCAATCAATCAATCAAACAAACAAACTATTCAGCTTTATAATATTAGTATAAATAATATTATTCCTATATTCGGGCCTAAGAGAAACGTGGCATTAAGTAGTAGTAACAATCATAGTGCGTTAAAAGAATCTGAAACTCACATAATTCCTACTCTTTCATCCAATTCTTTAATTTTCCCAAAGACCGTACGCAAATTATTGTCCTAGCATAGCAAACTGTCATAGGCTACGCTTACCGTTTCCATCAGGCAAGCCGTATATTTGTTTGTGACCTTTCTTTTATATATTAACAACCCTAGCTAACCAAACTACAACGATTCTAATATCTAGTACCGCTTGATATTATTATAATCAGTTAACGAAAATAGAAAGGAAAGTAGCACACATCACGATCAGTCAACGTGCGTCGCTGATATCTAAAATCTTAATCAAACCAATGACAAACGCGATATAAATAACGTCTTTTAATATATTTATATAGTAATAATGTCCTCCAGACAGAATTTCGGTCACGGCGTTGAATCTACGCAGGAGATATTATAGAGCACAAGTGCGCTCTCATTTTCTAATGGTCATAATCCCATGGGAGAGACAAAAAGAACAGCACCGGCTTCATAAAAGATTACAAGATTAAACTTACTAAAATGCTCGATCTAAAATATGTAATAGTTTATTATAGGTATTTACTAAACAAATAAAAAAGAAATGCACATTATACTATCCCGTGCACCATTTTTCGTCTTTGGAAACAAAAAGCTCCTATCTTATTTGTATTTAAGTAGATTTACAAAAATTGTTACTCCACCTAACACACACGACACGACATTTTATAAAAAAAATGTGTAAGCCATAATACATAACATGGTATTGTTAAATATGTAATTCGATGCAGCCAAATACGCTTCACTCACTTTTATTGAATTCGTAAATTCTTTTACGTTTTTACATACTAGTCCATGTTAGGGTAATGCGTAGCAAATGCCATTTTAAATTTTGTTGAATGCCGATTTGATAAAAATGCTATCCATCATCCTCTTTTCTTTTTCCTATCTATGGATGGTCTAGCAACGTTACTCATAGAAACAGATATTGCTTTATTTATCATCTATAATTGATAGAAAAAGATTATCACCTTTGAAACTGCATCGGCTTAACATTTCTCAATTTCTTAAGACCCGCTTAGGCAAGGTTCCTTTATTATAAAGAAACTAGTCATTTTACCAAGGGACAGTTAATTTTTGACACATATTCTGTGATAAATGTATCAAAATTTAACTTTCCGTAGCTAAAGCGACTCGGTTCTTGATATAAAAACCAGGCCTTAAACAAGCTGCAGGCTGTTAATATTCAATGGCATCATCTTTCGCCACTAACAGGCCCATACATCATGCCATACATAACCGTGTTTAGCAAAATAGGTGCAGAACACATTCTTGAAACACTTCGAAAAGGTAATGTCAATAATTTTACATTGAGTTTATTTTTTATGTTATATGTCGTGAGCACGCAACTAATTTATTTATTTATTTAACCTTAATCGAAACGGCCGCTGGTTAACTAAACTAATTAAATGCCAATTATTTATTTATAATCTATACTAATATTATAAAGTTGAAAAGTTTGTTTGTTTGGTTGAACGCATTAATCTCAGTAACAATTGGTTCGAATTAAAAAAATATTTTAGTGTTGGATAGCCCATTTTTCGAGGAAGGCTATAGGCTATATAACATCACGCTACGACCAATAGAAGCGGCGCATCAATGGAAAATGTTGCAAAAACGGGGCAAGTTCTCTTATGTGAAGCAGTTGAAGTTGCGCGGGTCAGCTAGTATATTATATACTACCTAAATACTATATCTCTAACACACAGACTTCTCGCAGTACACTTGTGTCTGGCATTCCAGCAATAGGGTAGTTGTCTATTTGATTGTGTATTATTTTACACACAAAAATATAGCAATCAAAAGAAATCTTTTTGTGCAACAGTATCAATATTGCTTGTAAAATATAGAAGTAATAAATATTTGAAACATACTGTCATAATTGTCTGCCATTGATCTGCAAACAACTCATAGTCTGGATTTGTCTGCAAGAGAGTATAAATGATACGAATAAACAATCTAATAAATGTACTGTTGTCCACAGGTCGAGGAACAGCCAAGGAAATTGGAGTATGTTATAAAAGTAGCACATGTATGCCTCCACAGAGGTGAGAGCGTCAACGCTCTAACAGCGGAACAGTACCAAGAACAGGTCAGTTTCAGTAACATAGTTCTTTTAGCCAGAAACCAGATTGAGCGCCTGTGCCACAATCTCCAAAATAGCATTTATCTATAAGATAAAAGTCTCGCCATCCCTCTTTAACCTTACAGGAGTGAAACAATATGCGATTTCTATATCGGATAACGTTTACTTGATAGTTGTGAAACTGGCCAATAATGTAAAAATCCTTTTGTCTGGCTCCCGGGGCTCGACCGTAGGCCAAGAGATTAACGTGATCAGCTTGGGTATTCGTGTATTTTTTGGTACGCTTTACGTTTTGGCCAGGTTGCACTGGACGTAGTCACAAATCCATAGTCTATTTGTGGCTATGGCCAGTTATATTACATGATCAAGGTAATCCTTGATCATGTAATATAAATTTCTTTTCCTCAAAACAGATTATCATATTAACTGCTCAACTAAGCTAATAGCTTGTGTCAGGAATGGGTTTACGTACTGCAATGGTTAAAGTGCGTATCCACGACCTTCACCGTACCTTTATTATTGGGCTAACACCGCTTGCTCAATCATGATTCATCATCAATTCTTGTCTAACAATATACCTGCAGAACAGTCTCTTAATGTGAATGTAATTAATTTTACTTGAAGTACCATTATTGCTACGGTTAAAAATACAGTAGGCCCTATTTAATAAGATATCCCCTTTGTTCTTAGTTTGAACTTGATGGAACCAATGACGTCGTAAAATCAATGGCGGGGGGGTAATATGTAATTAAATTGTTTTCCCCATAGCACTGGATAATAAACATTACAATCTGACAATTTTGTAAATACGTGACATATTTTTTAAGTTTTATGACAAGTGCTGTTTAATACACCTTACAATTATGTAAGAATTTTACAAAAAAAAAACGTTACAAATATTACCATTACAAATGCTGTTTAATAAACGTTAACATGTGTAGAAAACACCTGTAGATTTCGATGACAAAATTGTATCTACAAATTTGTAATTGTAAAGTTCTGACACAAGGCGAGTCCACCTGTCGGAATTTACAAATTATGTAAACTTGTAATTACAGTATGCGTTCAATAAAACAGTTTATTTCGGGATTAGTTTTTATTATATTGTCAGAAAGAAAAGCTAAAAATAGATGTATCTTTTGATTAAATTGTCACAATTGCTATTAAAATACTTAATATGAAAATACATAAACATAGTTATATTATGGTCAAATTTAGAAGAGGATGGAAAAATTGAAAATTAGAAACGGATGTGACCGCCATTGGCTTCTATGACCTCTAAAAGACGAGACCTCATTGAACCAACAAGCCGTGAGCAAATATCGGTTCCCCGTATTTCCTCCCAAATTGAATTACAGTGACTAATAAGACCTTTTGTGGTTCTTTCATTTTGATGGGACCATCTTTGGACCGTAAGGCTCAAAAGATTTTCTATCGGGTTTAGGTCCGGTGATCTTGAGGGCCACGGAATTACCCTTACGTCAGTGTGTAAATGAAACCAGGCTCTTACGATCCTCGCATTATGAATTGAACAAACTCCCGGTAAACATTACGGACTGTCGGTAACATTGCATTTTGAAGCAGGTCGATATAATTTACAGCCGTCGCTTCAGGAGATAGAGAGTAAAATTCTCCTACACCATCCGCACTCATCCAGCCCCAAATATTTACAGGAATTCGACCTGATTTTCTATTTGGGATTACATGATCATCTCTATACAGTATTGAATTATATCGCCAAAGGTGTAAACGTCCATACTGACTTGATTTAAACGTTTTTCCATCACAAAACACTGTATTAGACCAATCAAACTCTAAGTGCTCTCTAGCGAAGTTCAGACGAGCAAGTCTGTGAGCATCCGTCAAATATATTTTCTTGGCGTAATGCCTATGATGCAACCCCATGTAATGTTTGGTCACTCACATCGAACATCTCCGCAGTGATATGTCGGTTTAAAAATAAGACAGAAAATATTATAATCGATTTTCTGAGGAAAATAAAAGAAATTACTAAAATATATTTGACAAAATGTCAATCGTCAGTTTTCTTTATCAAATAGAATTTAGTTGTCTATTGAAATAGTTTTATTACTATTGTTTAGAAACATTTAAATTTTCTTTGTAGAAATTAATGTCTTATCCATTTATAATAAAGGTAAAAATGTCTTGCACTTATAAGTGACCTATGACGTATGAATACTTATCAATTAGGTTTACGTCATTATTATGCGTCTCTTTCAGTGATATCTTTTTAGTATGAACATTGTTGTAATTTTCGATGACTTGGAAACTAAATCAAAACTGGTACACCACTTTCTTGGCCGACCGTACCAATGTATAGCTGTCTAAAAAAATCTTGTCCCATTGTGCTTATACATGTCTGACTGGTTATGAACCCTAGTTTTGGGGTTGTATTGTTAAGAACAGGTGGTCAACTACCATCTTTTATTCACAAACAAGTTCATAATCCCCACAACTGGTCCATGGTGTCATTGAACTCACTTGTGGACGAGTATTCTGCCAGGTGGACGGGATGCTCGTCAAACGATACAGGATATGAGGGTGGTTTATTTATAGATAATTAAATAACATGTGATGAGCGGCAAGCTAGTTGGGATTTTGTATACCTGGTATATGTGATTAGGTATTTAATTTGTAGTAAATTAAGTATATATTATGCAAACGTATTATTTTAAATAAAAATATTGAGTGTCATAGATTACCGTTGGCAATAAGGGGACGTAATATTGCCATACGTTTACGCGAATGTTATACATTGAAATTAAACTACTTTGTATGGATTGTATAGTCTCCCCGTGAACATATGGCTGCTAAAAAGCAACCGAAATATCGGGGAACGTGTAAACTTAAGTCGAAAACATTATAATAACTTAAGTAGCTAAAGTAGAAGTACACAGTAAAAGTATAATAAGAGTGTTCAAAAAAAAAACATCGCGGTAACATACATGTAAAATAGTTTAATTTTAACATGGGAAGGGTAAAAATAAGCTGGCTGGCCCCGGAAAGAACCTTATCTTACAGAAAACCGGCGTAAAAGTAATAGGTACTGCTATTTATATGGCGAGTTAAAGTTCCGAATGCTCAGATACCAGCCGGACCTTTCCCAGTTCTTTAATTTATTTTTGGTTAGGGCCGGGCATCACGATAATATCTAAAATAATATGCGGCGTTCATTTTTATTAGTATTAAAAACATGAGGTTCAGAATAGCCTATTATATGTCTATTTATTATAGTTACTGTATGTGTGTATTTAGGTAAGCTTTCCATTATATATCTAATGTGATTGTATTGTGTTGTTTCAGGCGCAGGACCTGGTATTCAACGAGAACGTACTCCTACAGACTTTAGGGTTCGATGTCGCGATCGACCACCCTCACACGCACGTTGTACGGACGTGTCACCTTGTCAAAGGTGAGGCAAGCGTCCTAACATTGTGTCGAGTCCGATGACGTCACGTGCGGGAAGCGCGACGTCTTACGCGAGAACTAGCGAGAACGCGACCTCACTAGCGAGAAACGCGTCGGTCGAGTTCCGGGTTTTGTTTTGCGGTGGTTGGGTCGGTACGGTCCGGTATTGAACCATTATTAGGTTTCGTTGGATTACGTGATGCGATGACAATATTGCGTGTCAAAAGTACTTTAGTTTTTATTGCCATTACGCCACAGCTGTTATGCTCTGTAATAGTCGGTAGACATGACTCATAACCGTTTTTTGACTGAAGATATTGTATAACTTATTTGGAGCAAAACATTGATCTATATATTATGTATTTTATATGTATAATATTTATTGTAGATTTTTGTGGCGTAATATTATCGCGAAATATTTGTCGACATGACGTTTGACTTCCATTATTTTGTTGTAAATGAATTAGCAAATGGACAATAAAAAAATGTTTAGAAAAATAAAAATTACTATTATTATTAATTTACCCTATTGTTTTCAATATTTATCACAATTCCTTAGATTCTGGAGCTGCTAATACTTTTTAACAATAATAATATAGAAAGAGTGTTGCCAGAAACAGCTGTAATATTATATATTATATTAATATATAATATATATTAATATTCCAATAAAACATCATACATTAAGAAACCCTTTCTAAAGAATGTTGTCTTTATCCTATCATTTATTCACGAAGTATGGAAGCCACACGTTTGAATATAATGGGACAAAACCGAGACCGTTTCCGAATACCGTACCGGACTCGAGCGGTTGCTATTGAAAAAATATAACAGCAAATTCAACAGGCAATGTATAACTACATACGAAAATGTCGAAAAGGTATGTGTATATTTATCAGAAATTAATACTTTGTGTGTCACCCTAATCACGTCCATGTTTTCGCTGCATATGGTTACCCTACTTCATCATCTCCCGCGTTTGACATAATCAACACACCTAGCTCTTAGGCTTATGAAAATATAAAAGTAAACATAATTTACGTTAAATTATTAATAATTATTAATTTCAAATCTTCAATGTTGTCAGTCATATTGAATTCAGATTTGTGTTTTTTATATACAAGGCTGTCAGGTAATTAATGGATAACCTTGAATGGTATTATAGTAGAAATAAAGTTCAATAGCTAGTCATACTTTTGACTGCTTATCTATTAGCATAATTAGTGTTTAATAATAAAACAACAAAAAACCGATGGAATTCATTCATTTATGGTCGTAGTGTACAAGAAAGTTAAATATGGTAATTAATAAAAAACATATCTCAGGTAGTAGTTAGGATAGATTTGTTTATAATTTTTCTGAACGACCATATGTTCTACTATAAGATATTTCAAGGTTATCCATTAATTACCGGACATCTTGTATATTAATCTATACTAGTTGCTTTATAAAACCTAATGAACAACATTATAAGCAATATACACAGAGAACTACAGTTCCATTTCGTTACTTATATTATAGAGCAAAGACCATAGCCGTCTATCAAGCAGTCAGCAGCCGAACTCCAGCCTAGTACTGAATGTTCCTAACCGATAAGGTCAATTATACTCTGCCATCTATAATACTGCAATCAAACAGAGAGGATCTCATTTTAGACAGCTGCCACAAGAACACGAACGTATGCCTCTGGCTTAACTTGCCTGTGATGTAAAGAAATTTTTAAATTATCGTTGCAGCTAATCCGAGTTCGATACTCTGGTAATTACGATGTTATTGACATCTCTGTCAGAAAGTTGTCAGTGGCAGTATCGATCTTCAACATAGGTAACGACATGTGTGTGAAATACACTACTGCCTACCTCTTTCAGGCATTCCTCTATATGGATCATAATATTGTCATCATATTTATAAAGAATAACTAAAACCACAAACAATAACAACTATCTATTAATTTGACGCGCAAACACTGCAATCTATATGACTGATGACATGATGAGGCCTAAGGGTGTCTATGAGAGAATTGAAAACAAATTATTGTTATGTGCCAGCCTCCAAGTTTAAGGATATTTAGAATGAGTTGTAACTTCAGGAAAAGAGTCTAATGCCACCGATTATTTTGTCCAACTGATTACTTAATCCATTGCCAATAACAAATCTGAGATGTCAGAATAAAACCAGAATATTTTAATTTCTACCGTAAATTAAGTACGAAGAAATGTTCCAATGTTCCTGTTCTTTCTTTAGTCTTCTTCAGATCGACGCTAACACCAAAGTACACTGCAAGCCAGTGTTAAATTGAATATAACAGACTATTATATTATATATACTCTGGATCGAGCATTTCTGTAAGGCGAACTGGGTTTTGGGCTTATATGTACGCACGGCCAAAATCTATTGCGCCATAGTGTAGTTAAAAATATTACTTATATCGATTATTTTATGAATGGTCTGTTATCTCTATTCAGCAGATGTGCTACTTAGTAAATAATACTTGAATAGTGCTAGGGGTCGTGCTTTAGTCAGGTAAAAGGAATAGTTTTAGAATAAACCCGCATAGCGGCCATGTTCGAATGAGTTGGCATGCCACTTTGTAGCCTGGTCCTCTGGGATTTATCTGCCTTGATATATTCTGTTTTAAAATCCTCCACGCATAACTAGTTACTGAAGTTTACTTACTTAAATATAGTAAGTATTTAGTTTAACAAGTAACAGTTTTAAATGCGTACATAGACAATTTGTATTTTAAATCTGCCATACACGAAATTAATTGTCAGGATAAATAAGTTGCAATACATACATCGATAAAAAAGCGTTAGATTACATGCGGCTTTAAATATTAGGATTGAACAGATACGATGAAATGTTGGCTATTACTGTTATACATTATTAAGACTGCGCCGAGCGAAATGTGCCAAAACAGGCGGTTACAGCTAAGTGAATAAAATCAACACTTTTTGATTAATACGAATATAAAATATACATTTACCATAACAATGAATGTTTACAAGTACTTCGTGTAAAAATCTTAAAATAATTAATATTTTCGCCTACAAAATTACGTAAATTTGTACAAATAATGCAAAAACGTAAGGTCGTGTTACGTAATTTTTAGATTATAATAGCAGAAATCTATTATATAAAGGTTTTTTTATCTGCTTGAATGTTTTGACGCCTATCTCTCCGCGAGGCGACGGAGAGGTTATGTCGAGCTCACCGGGGTAAGATACCCCGGTAATACCGACTAAACCTACCACGGTGTTCCTCGACATAACCAAAGACGGCGGGGCCGCGCGAATCGCTTTCACATGCAATCGCGACCCCGCCGAGGTTTCGGCCCGCCGTGTGAAACGACAGGCCACTACATAAAAGAGACCCTCTACTGTCCCCTTGTGGGGGGATAAAAACACGACTTAGAGGCACGTATGGTAACACGCACGCCGCCTCTCGGACCTGCTGCTGATCGGGTGGCGAGCAGGCCCACGCAGCCCACCACCCCCAAGCCAAACCTCAGGGTGGCTGGAGGTCATCTCGAGCCCTCCGACGGCCCGGTTCTGCAACCGGAGAGGATTTAAGCGCTCCCGCTCCGCCTCCTTGATGGACATGCCTTCCTCACAGAAAGAGGCGACGGTGTTCCACGACCTCTCGCTCCGGACCATAGATTAAACCAAGGCCGGGAGCGAGAGGGCAACCATATCGACTGCCGCTATCAACTCACGGCGCTGCGATGCCCAGGCGGGGCAATCTGCCAAAGTGTGCAACGCCGTACCTATCCACAACAACATCGCGGCAGTCGCCGCAGTAATGACATCCGGGCGTCTCCTGCCGGCCTATGCGACACAGGAACTGGCCAAAACAACCGTGGCCAGTCATTACCTGTGTCAGCCAGAAGGTGAGGGCGCCATGCCGCCTCTCCAGCCACTCTTCAAGAACGGGACTTACCGCCACGATCGTGGCGTGCCCAATCCTATTTTACAGCTCAAAGGAAACATAAATAGTATATTACAATTTGATTGTCCCAAATATTTAAGTTATTGGTTGACAATAAAGACGTATTTATCAAAAAAGCACTTCAAATCCTCCATACAATTTTACTATGGCGGCCGCGCGCCGATTTCAATATGCGCCGCACGAGCTCTGTCATTATCTGTCTTACGCTCGGCGCAGTCTTAAGTAACATAATATAATTAAAATGACTAATTATAAGATTTAAAAATATATTATAGTTGCGATACTAAAGTAGAACATAAAACTGCAATCCACACATTGTTCTCTTAATAAAACAGATACTTAACTCGAAATTTGGAAGTTAGGCAAATTGTAATCTAACTTACACACTTTTAAAGTTCAAATTGCCTAACTTCCAAATTTAAAATGATGTCTCAGTTTTATCAAGAGAACATATACTTGCTCTCTAGAATAGAGATTAGTTGGATAAAATTGTTGTCAAATCTTATAGTTACAAGTCACATTTCCATGTTTATTTATATAAAGTGTATGTTAAGCATATTGCATAATAAGCAGATGTATTAGGTATCTGTTTGATACTAACATTTTACATTTCATAAGGATAGGATCCATTAGAGATAGTTGGGGTTTGGAATTATCCCTACTCGCTCGCAGCGAGTTTGTGTTAAATGTGAATCAGCGTCTATAGGTGCTTGTGGCCTCAGACGGTATTTGCGTGAAATACCAACCCTTTAAAAAGGAATCGTGCTGCGTTAGGGACATAGAGCACACAGCCCTCTGCTAACAGCATATAATCTTATACTATAGCCTGAAAATCACATTTCCGATAGGAGCACACAACAAGGTTGCTCGGGTTCGGTTCTGTAAAGCTGGGCACCATGACAGTTTCCAAGACTTGGTGCACCAATTTGAGAGATATCCCAGGTGTCGATGGACATTTCGTTCTGCAATACTTATAAAAATGCTAATTATTGTGTCACCTGAATTTTTTTGTCCTTGCCTAGTCTGGCCGTAACTGCGGTGCTGTTCTAGATTCTTATTGTTTGACTTGAACGCCTGTTTCTATATACATTTTTACTGTATAAAACAAAATAATTAAAAACACACTACTATATGGGATGTCTTCATCTCTAGGGGCCCAAGTGCCAAATACAACTGCCTCTAATGGACCCTAACCTATACAATACATACACATATACATACATCCTTTTTAAACACGTATAAAGCTTAAAACCTAAACTCATTCCACATCCTGATCCCATTCCATTTTCAAACATTTATCTTTTTTTATCATGGGCTTTTTTTTCACAGCACCTAAGGATTTGGCACAGACGTCGTACTTCATGGCATCGAATAGCCTGCACCTGACTACAATGTGTTTACAGTACAGGCCGACGGTTGTGGCGTGCTTCTGTATACATTTGGCATCGAAATGGAGTAATTGGGCAGTGAGTTTCATAACCTTCATATAATGTTCCGACATGCCGCCCGATCAGGAGAAAGTGTGAAGAGTGCCATCTGACGATTTTAATAGCTATGTTTATGGCTCACGTAATAATGGGTAACTCTATTACTACTAATACAGATAAACCAATGCCACTTGACCAACCTAACAGTTTTTAATAAAGTTTTTAATAAGATAAGGAAAATATGTATAAGCGCCTTACATACATGGGTGAATCAACTTTTTCCGGCCACTGAAAGAGAAAATTAATTAAAAAAAAAACATCACACATCTACACTTTCACGTGTTATACATAAAGAATCACTATTGTAATTTTATATTTTAGGTAGTGCCGAGCTCTTGAAAGTATATTTTTGCCATTTGTAGGGTGAAGAATAGAAATTGGTCTTAAAATGTGTCCATCAAGTATTTTGTTAAATAAAATCTTGGTAAGTTAATTTCTAAATCACTGTAATTTCAATAAAAATATAAGGATGTTTATTCACTATGTTTCATTGCACGAAAAAGACATCGATTTGAGAAATAGTTATGATGTCTCTTGAGTCACTCTTAATAAAAAAATATATTAGGTACTTTTCTGTTTCTTATACAGTATGTTTGGTACATCGTTTGCCAAATTGAATTGGCTGAAAGGAAGTATCACTTGCTATAGTTTAAGCACCCTAACCGACTTTTCATGCCAAGAGATATTTTTTTAATACTTTTTTTCATATTTTTCTTTTTTTATTACCAATCTGTTTTCACGATTATGTAATTTATGGATCTTACTTTTACTGATACAAGTATTAATCATAAAACGCCCATACGATATTTTTAAACCAGAGTACGATTTCCTATACATAGCCTAACATAGCTGTTAGGACAATCAATAATTGTATGGAAGCTGGAAGAGGTCCTTTAGGTCACCAAGTAAAATTACTAGAAAATTTATCAAAAGCTTCTGTAATTTATATAACATTATTTCATATTTATCTAATTTATAGTTGGCGTTGTTAAAAGTAATCAACCTGCTTTAGTTTGAATATTATACAAAATTATGAAACACTAGGGACTGCCAAAAACAAAAAATAGTTGATTCACCCACATATAAAACTTGCGCCTTTTTTAATTGATTAAATTTTGAAAACCTTTAGAAAAATTAGCACTTTGATCAATCCAACAACAACAAATCCTTGGGATCAATGAATATTCTAAATTATTGACTTTGGATAGCATATTTGAATATCGTCGGAGTCAATAAATACCCCAAATTGCAGATTTCTTATCTGATTTGATGAATAGAGATCCATGTGCGAAAAATTCTAGTAAAGTACTGTTGTATCATCTAAAACACTCACAAAGTGGTATTTACTGTAAGTGTAAAAAGAACGATGTTGGTACCAGATTCCACAATCAAACGAGGGTCGCCACTGGTTCTCGTACGTGGACCGCTCGGTGACCACGGAGATGCTGGAGCGACTCACGGCCGAGTTCCTGCTCATCTTCGAGAAGTGCCCCTCCAGGCTCAAGAGGAAGATGATGAACGTTAAAGCTGGTGAGTAAGATGTTTTATTGTGGATTTACTGGTTAGTAGTTCTGGGTGTGACATTTAAATTCAAATATTAGAAATATATTTAGCGTAGATAATTTAAGTATAAATTTTAAAAGATAATTACTTCTAGTTGATTGGTATTTTCAAACAATAAAAGTTTTTTGTCGTACATATTTGTAATAGTAGTCACAGCCTTATTTAATGTTTTTTCTGATGAGCCTAAAGTATCAAAAAAAACTTTTAACCTCTGATAAAGACAAAAGCTAAGCATCAGTGTAACAACATTTTCACTATTGCCGGATAGCCGGCGCAAATAATCACTTGACTGAGAAATCAACGACAGACAGGCAAATCAATGACTCACCAAATAAATCCCATGAATCAAAAGAACTTTCTTGTTCACACAGCGGATGGCAGTTCCCCACACTCGTTGCCGAACGCGTCGGGTTCAGGCGTCGCAAACTCACCGTTCGACAAGAAACACCCGCCGTCCAGCACCGACGAAATAGACAAATCATTTGACAAAGGTAAGTATTTTGCTCTACACAACACACGTTCTAACTGCATTTTAGACTATACAAGAGAAAATTTATCGTTATCGATTATTGGTGAATTTGTATAGTGTTATTTTGAGATCACGAGAAATCGATACAGTACTCAGTAATTGAGTTAGGGTACCAGGCCACACTAGCTAACTGATGTTATTAAAATTGCCTCACGTTTACACGAATATTAAGTCTCCCCGTACTATGGCTGCTGAAAACCAGTCGAATCTGGGGAGGGAAAGTGTAAATATAAGCCTTTTAAAATAATATATAATAATAAAATAAACCGAGGAAAATATATACACTAGTATAATTTTAATAGTATTTGTGTGACTTGATTAACTCACAATTACCGACTCTTCTTCTTTCTGACCGACTATACATACATGTCATTCTGAATAGATAAAAAAAAATAATAGAAATTACAAAATTGGATTACATGCAAGTAGTGTATTAACTAACTAGAATAAATTAAATACACACACACAACAAACAAGCATAGTCATCCAATGGTAAGCTTTTCGATTAGCCTATAGATTACAACCATGATTAGGCATGGCTCGGGAGTACTGAAAACGCTGGTAAACTTAAAAAAATTGAAGTTGCTGTATTTCCAACCCTAAGAATAAAGCTGAGTGATATCCCAGTGCTTTGTTGGAAATAATATTCGCCGTAGGCACGCAACAGAAGTCTGTGATATTTTATAGGGTGAACTTGATTGAAAGATTTCAATCTTAAAAAGATACGACATAATAAGGTTTTTAATTTCCTTGAAATAAATTGAGTTTATAGTATAATCTTCTTTTTGACGGCTTTAAATGTTTCCGTATCTTTCTTTGTTATATAATGCAATCTTATCTTAATATAATATCTCTCGATAATAGATTTTTAATAGTATTATTTACATGATTTTTATTTGTTAATATGGCACTTTGAAGAATATAAGCTGACACCCAAAAATTATGATAAGTGTTGTTGTTACTGTGCTTGCTTGTGATCGTTGCTGTGCTATGACGGATATACATTTTGCACATCGCACGGGATCTTAAGGAAAGCTGAAATCCAACATAAGTATTAGTGGAGCGCCGTAAGATTTATACCTCGGAACTGGATTCTGACGTATTAATCTTCTAGGTCAGTCAATGAATCTTCATTTAAATTGTTGAAATGTTATTAAAAAAAAAATTCTGAGTTTTCTTTTTATTTATTTTATTTTTATTAGTTTAAAATTGAAATAGTTGCTCTAAACATTTTTTCCCCTTGTCCCTCTCATTTTTCAGTAAATAGTTGTTATAAATTGTTGAAATCAAGACAGCAAAACTTTTTTCCTTTTATTTTTTTTATTTGAGCTTTTAACAATGCAGTCCAACAGTTTTTATGAAGATTCATTGACTGGGCCTGGATGCCGAGTTTTACAATTTTTACGCCTTACGGCGCTCCACTATATGTAGATACATTTTATAAATATTCCACTATAGATACAGAAAGAACCTTTAAAAAAAATTAAACTAATACTATTATGGTTTGTATTAAAACAAGTCTAGTAATAAATAATATATACAATCGCATTATCATTTTAAAACGCAACAGCGTCTCTATTATTTTTTAGACAGAGTCAACATGTAACCCGGACTAATCAAGTGGAAATACAATAGTATGATTAATGCTCATTAGTAAGTGTTCATTTAAATGAGCCGTGTTATATGGTCGCTCTTTGTTTCTAAATATACAAAAACAAAATATTTTACGTTGATTTCTTGACGCAATAATCAGTATTATAATATAATTATAAAGATAAAATTATTACTTACCGAAAATATGAAACACCGTCCTTTTTTAGAGTCCTGGAAGGTGTGAATTTACAATTTTTAAACGCGCTGCGTCATGTTTACTCTCGGGGTGATCGAACGGTACTAAATTAAATGAGCACCCAAATATTCAAGTGGGTGGGTGCTCATTTGGTGAGGACGTTTTTTGACGCTGATTCTGTATCTAGCTAGGGTTTTTATATATGAATATATGGGACTTAATTAACTTTAATTAAATAGAAAGGATCAATATGCCAGACAAAAAGGGACAAACATACTCTATATAAGCTTTTGTAATAATTGTCATACTTACACGTCTCTTTCCCAATGATGTTTTACAGAGTATGAACGCGAAAGACGTCGCCAGCCCGTCCCGGGCGGCTACGTGCCCGCGACCACCTCACAACCGAGCCAACCTCCACCACAGAAGATAGACTACAACTTGTACAGAGAGAAGCGAGAGCGGGAGGAACGGGAGAGACGCGAGGAGAGGGAAAGGCGGCAGCAGGCCATGGCGGCGCAGCAGCGCGCCGGCGCGCCCGCGGGCCGCCCGGCCGCCGCCCCCGCGCCGCACCACCCGCGCCCCGCGCCGCAGCACCACCACAAGCCGCACCACCCCTGGCCGCAGCACAAGCAGCACCACCAGAAGCCGCCGCACGACCACCGCCACCACCGCCCGCCGCCCGCGCCCGGCGCCGCGCCCCAGGCGCCCCAGCCCGACCTGCTCCCGCAGAGGACGCGCCCGCCCTCGCTGTTCTCGCCCGAGAGCGCCATCAACCCCACCGCGGCGGCCGCCGCCGCCCCGCGGCGCCCGCCTCAGCCGCAGCAGCCGCAGGCGCAGCCCAGCCAGCCGCCGCCGCAGCCCTCGCACAGGCCGAAGCCCGAGGCGTCCTCGCGGCCGCCTAACCCTGCGCCGGCGCCCGCCGCCCCTCCTCCCGTCCCGCAGGAGGTTCAGAGGTCCGAGCAGAGGCCGCCGAGTCCGCACAGAAAGAGGCCTGATCCCACCGCTGCCATTAGAGAGATGCAACCTCCTGCGATCTTGTCCCCCTTCTCGTCCCCACCCTCGAAAGAGCAACCTAAGCAGAGGCAACGTGTCATGTCCAACTCGGAGCCGGAGCTGGTACCTGTAGTCAAAAAGCTAGACGAGACGCCCGGATACGAGAACGTTATCCGCGATTCGCAGCGGGGAGGTTCGATTAAAACGCGCGGCCCCGAGCGCAAACCCGAACCCCCCACGAGACCGCTCAACGGCATTGAGACGGACCCCGCGCAGGTGTCGAATCTACTAAAGGAGAGTCTAGCGAAACCCGCACCTATCACAGTGGTAACAGAGCGAAAGTCACCCGAGGTGAAGCGAGAGCCGGCCGTCGAACCGCCCGCGCCTGTCCCCGCCGCGCTACCTCCCCCGCAGCCCGTGGAGCCGACCCCGCAGCCCGCCGAGGAGACGCCCGAGCACAGTAGGCACAAGAAGGAAAAGAAAAAGAAGGACAAACACAAACACAAGGACCGAGACAAGTCGAAAGAAGAGAGGAAGAAGCACAAAAAGGACAAGGACAAGCGGCGAGACAGTCCGCCTCCGCAGCCGGTCGTCGAGCAGCCGGCCGATGGCGCGCTGCGCATTACCATTCCCAAGGACAAGCTCGCCACCAGCCCCGGCCTCAAGATCAAAATCCCCAAGGAGCGGCTGGCGGCGCCGCCGCCGCCGCCGCAGCAGCAGACGTCCAGCCTCAAGATCAAGATCTCGCGCGACGTGCTCGACGCGTCGCGCAAGCGCGCGCCGCCGCACGCGCACGCGCACGACGCCGGCCCGCCCGCCAAGCTGCCGCGCCACAACGGAGCGCCGCACCACCCTAAGGTACGCAACTGGCAGGTCCCTCCCCCCTTTAGGCAGCCGCTGCCCTACTTCATGGTGCAGCCGCCGCCGCCGCTGTACTACGGCGTGCCCATGGACGGCTACTACTACGGCATGGAGGGCTACATGTACGCGCCGCAGCCGCGCCCGCCTCGCCCGCCGCCTCCGCAGCCCCTACAACCCCCGCAGCCCCTACAACCCCCTCAGCCCCCGCAGCCGCCGCTGCCGGCCATGCCGCCGCCGCCCGTCCCGCCGCCGCCCCCCGAGTAGACTGTGTCACAAATTAGTTTATAGTAGTATACTGTGTACTCCTCTTTGAAGGTTCGCTTAGGTCGCTAGTTGCATTAGAGTTCAAGGATTTATCGTTTTAACGATTGGCGTGTGTATTCATTTTTAGCGTTGGATTTTCACTCAGACGAAACTGACTGTATATAGTAAATAATTTATAAGACGTTATATCGAAACAGGAAGACGTTACTACGTCAGAATTGAGCTTATGTCGTATACATACTTAACGAATTTCGTAGATATTATTATGAGTCATTTTAGTGTTGATATAGTGCTAATGTTAAAGTGCCACAATTGCTAATTATTCACTTATTAGTGATACTATTAGACATCTTCTTTGCCTTCCTTACTATTTACTACAAATATTTAGTAGCAAAAAGATGTATAGAATTTGTGACTATATACTTATATTTATCAATGTTTAACTATGTACACATTATATACGACTACATTACATTTACAGGGCCAAAATACATATATTTACGATAATATATTTAGAGGAAAATAATATAAATGCTTTTAGCGCCGAAACGGCGATCATTAATTGGCCTGTCGAAGTGCATGCATTTCAACAAAGCATCAAGAGCACTTAGTACATGTTTGTGTATAGTAATAAGTTTGTCTATATTATTAGGCAAGTTTATCAAAATATAGTTAATTATGCCAAGTGATGCCAATAATTATAACTTACTCAATTATATTTTCATATATTTAGTTTCTTCTTTGTAATATTTCTTCTAAGTGTATTTTATTATGTTTTGCATTTCTTAATTTACTTATATTATTCCATTTCTTAAATGATTAAAGGCTTTTCTAAATAAATCTATGAATATACTTTGTGTAGATGGTAGGATGTAAAAATACTCAAATACTCGGAGTTGGGTAGAATTTTGCATATAATATATGTATGTTCCAAGTTTGCTTGACAGGAAGTTTTGTTATATACATGAAATAATAACTTATCTTCACAAATTGTTCCTAAACCTCCCTCTCTCTTAAAATAAGTAAGCTTTACACTAATTTCATTTCACTGGCAAATTGTGAGTTGACATTAACATGTGTATTAAAAAGTATATATAATGTTACTTCCTCTAAATATATTAAAATATGTTATATAGTTATATTAAAATATAAATAAAATCTACTTTATTTAGCTTGTTGCTATGTCGCTTTACGGCCTATATATTTATATTGATATACATATAAATTATATTTACAATGTTGTATATGAATACATCACATTATATAAGAATGTCTGCATATTATATACGTGATATTTTTATTAGAATTAAGACATAAAGAATGTTATTTTCTTATTATATTTCTATTAAAGTTGTGGCATTCCAATACAGTTACCCACATATTTCCATACATACATTACTTAAGTTTATTATGTTTTATTTATAACTTTTCTTGAGAAAGTCGTTATATGGGTATCTAGATGATAGACTATTTTATTTAAGTTTGTTGCTAATTTACCAATTTTATCTTTGGCAACTATCTGAACACATTACCATTTCAGCTTTAATTTAATGTTTAATTAAAAATTAATAAGTTTATATTTCTTTAGCTAAAAGTTGACTCGTTAATATTTTCTTGGCTAAGTATAAAAATGTGTAAATTTAAATGCTTGCTCAAAAGATCAAAATGTAAAAAAATACAGGGTTATGCTGTTACAGCTAATGTTCCTTATACACACTAAGTTTGCGCGTACGAAGCAAAGTTGGCATTCACGTGGAATTGTTGTTTTTATACAAGTATTTTCATAGATATTTACACAAGATAAAAATTTGTTAAAATTTTAAACGTGCAGTATTGTGGCGTCAATTAGTATCGTTGTCTTACAAATATATTCACAACGGGAGACGGATTATGCATCAATTTGATTTAAAAGATAGGCTTTGTAGCATTTCTTTATATTTTCTATGAAAACAGGTTTTGTATATAATTACTTTTGTAAATGTTGTAAATAACGAAATAAGACATCTGAATAGTGGTGCCATTTGATGTTACCATTTTATTGTAAAAGTAATAATAAAGTTATTTTTTTATACATTTTCCTGAAAAAGTACTTAAATGTTTGTTTATAGATAGTATTTAATGATATATACTTTATCATGTATGTCTTTAGATGTTTATTGTGACTAGTATATTTTACATAAATGTTTGTTTAGAAGAATATAATTATAGGAAAAGAATTCGCAGTTATGAAGAAAAGTGCATTTTTGATTATCAATCCGTAATATTAAGTTGCAAGAGGCTAATACCATAAGAATACTTTATTTTTACATTCGCTACAATAATTATTAGTTTCTGAAAAATAGAAGAGTGGTTATCATTAGGTTTTTGCAAATCAATTCCTCAGTTCTTAAATATTTAATCTATTAATTATTTTATATAAATCCAATTGTTACACGAAACGAATACCATCGTAGGTAATAAGTGAGGTTTTGTGAAATGCGAAATCATTATATTCTGCTCATAACTCGAACACTGAATTCTATTTTACTAAACACGTCAAAAACACCAAATGAGAAGAGTATACCAGAAGTTCGTCGATCTTTCCAGAAGTAAATCTTCAGCGTGTGAGTTACGATGTTATACGAATTGTGTTGTCAAATAATGTTAACAGTACATATTGATAAATGTAACACGTTGTTAAATTTAAATATTATTTGTTTATATAGCTACTAGCTACTGTTTAACCATAATTCGATACTTTGCGGTTGTTTACCTGTAAAATTTACTAACGAAATATATCTAGATAAATAAAACTTTACTTTTGTTTACGTTTATCATTTTCGTATATCTATGACCAACTTGTGAACAATATTTATCGTTTCTACTCTTAATAAGTAACTAATCTTTTTATATGTATATAAATGTGAAATATATTTTTAATATAATTGTTGACTAGTGTCGAATTATGACTAAACCTCAAAAACTGAGATTACCATAACGAATTTCATTATATATTTTGTAAATTATAGTATAAATTGTTTTGCATAAGTTGAATCTATCGAATTTATTATGTTTTGAGAACGATTTTTATCAATTAAAAGCTATGATTTCATAATTTGACGAGTTTTGCATTTTATTTATTTAATTGTTGTACTAATTATATAAGACTGGAAAATATATATTTTACGAGACTCATATGAAAAGCTTTCGTGAACATTTATAATAAATAACTTTTAAACTTTAATGACAGCAGAAGTATATTTTCAGTTCATATTTACATCATAATTATAACTGTAAATATTAAAGTTGACTAAAGCTTTTAAAACACTATAATAATTAGTATATCTATGTATAAATATAACATTGTTTATCAACCAAGAGATATAGTTGCATGTCTGACTATGTTGCTTGTACACGGTTCATTTACACTTGGTCTGTGAACTAGCACTGGTATCTTTCACTATTATTTAGCTGTTATATTTAAGTTCTGCTTTGAGTGATTTTTATGTATAATAATGTTATAATTGCTTTTATTTCAAGTGAAAAACGTCTCTAATAATTATTTTTAAATAGATTTTAGATAATTTTCAATTCTTGCTGTAGTATGCCCCTTATTTTATAAATCATGTTTTTGTTTTCAGCATTTTTATTTATTTTTTTATGAAATTAGAGACCTGTAAAAGGCATTTTATATACATGTATACAATGTATAAAAGTGTCACAATATTGTTGCATTCGCGGCCACAAGACAGGAACAATTTTCATAATGTCTGATGGCTATTTATTTTTCTGGATGATGTTTTTATTATTACTTGTGCAATTATGAAAGTCGAGCAAGCTTTTTGGTTGTAAGTCATTTGATTTTATGACGTCAGTTTTCATCATTACACAATAATACCAGTCCAAATGTTTCTCGATGTTTAAATGTAACAGCTGAATGATAGCTTTGCGCGCAGCTGTGTATATCGTGACCTCCTGGGGCTCGGACTATTTCAAATTGTTCACGATTTGAAACAGTCTATGGGTTGTAAAACGCACATTATTCGCTGGGTACCCTCGCTTTTTAAAACCCTGGTGGCGGGAGGCACATTGCAATTCGGATTGCATATAGTTAATAGGTACAATTTTGTTTAAAAAAAATGGAATCCGAGCTGTACATGTGTATGAAAACACACAGCGGTGGGATATATATTTTCTTTGGATTTTCTCGCTGTCCGGTGCCGAGCTTAGATGGTACTGAGCTTTATACGTTTTCAAAATGATTAAGCTTGTGTTAAGCTCAATGTCAGCTGTAGTAGAAGCGACACCGGACAGTGGGTCGGTAGATGACGTCAGTATCGCGGCGCTAGTAGTCCCATTGCTGTGCGTAACCCTTGCAGCCTCATTAGGAACGACGACACACGGCTGTGCGCTCACCACGTCGTACGGTTTGCAGGTCGTCGAGCAGGCGTTGGGGAACGGTCACGTGGGCAAGTGACGTCACAGCCCCGCCCGCGGTAGCGCTTCGTGTGTCGACGTTCCTCAAGCAACAACTTTCGGACCTCAATAGTGTAGTGTAACTACGGTTAAAACGATTTTTTTTCACTGTTTAACTGTTTTTAATTTTCTCTTCTCTATTTCTTAGGCGCGGTTTTGGCTCCACATTTTTTTTACTATAAACTCCGGAATACAGGAGGTTCAATATCAAATTTATATGTAGACGTGACAATTTAGAGCCTGTGGCGTCACAGCGGCACGGCACATATACGACAAAATTATCACTATAATGAAATTATCATTAAAATTACTTGCACGTTTCCTGTAAATATTTCAATGCGGTTGTGACGTCATGGGTTGGCAGACAGACTGATTCATTTATCGAGCCAGAATCGTGCCGTGGATTTAAAAATGGCGGGTATAGGTGCGGGGATGCTAGCTACTAAAAAAACGGCAATCGACGCCGTCACCCACCCTGCAGGGAAGAATGGGCTTGAAATAAAAAGTATGCATCAATGTCATATTCATTATATTTAGTTTGTGATAAGGTTAATTTAATTTAGCTTTTTATTACCTTCGAAGGATATGTCTATTTGCTAATAGCTCAATTTACTATTACAGAGTAACTGCCTTGGGCTATTCATTATACAATTTAACTAATCCATAAGGATGCAGTTTATACATTATAATAACCTAAAATAATAGATTTTGTTTAACTAATAACCAATATACGGCATTGATGTGTTACTTTAGTCGACAACGAACCGGAAGTTGTTAGACTAAAAAACCGTAAATAAATGTGACAAATACCGCAATTTTCCGGTTGGTTGGCGACATTGACTGTTGTTTATGTAAAATGGTGAGATTTTCTTTTAAATAATTTATATGTAAGTGTATATTTTATAGGTATTAGGGCCTGTCTAGATTTTTATAGTATTTTCCCATTTCTGGCTGGCCCAAGATATGTCGTACGGTACGGCAGAAGTGGCATTGGTTTACCTCGTTAATCTAAAATTATAATGGTACACGTTCAGTGACGTTACAGTACATGAGGTAAGTCAATGCCACCGCTGCTCTATCGAGTGTCGATAAAATATTACCGATATCGATACACTACGATAGGATCTTACTTTATGTATATGACGATTCTTATGAATAATTCTGATTAGGTGTTAATGTTTAATTAAAAAAAAACAAAACAAAAAATATTATGACGTAGCGATGAGTGATTGGACGTATGAATTGCAAAAAAAATAATTAAAAAGCAAAAAACGATGTATAGGTATTGAAAGTTAGTATAAGGTGTCGTTAGGTAGACAATTGTGAACATTTAAAATAGTATCATTTAGGGTTGTTGCACACCGGCGATTATCCGTTGCCACTTTATCTCGCGTCTGCAACGTACCGTGTGGTGAACGATTCAACGAATAGTGATAAGTTTGTGTTGTATCGCATTTACTCGTGCAGAGCATACATTTTATACCAGCATGTCCATATCATTCCCATTGTAAAATAATACCAATGTTAATAAAATGTGTTGAATACATGCCTTGTCGTCTATAGAATAAGGAGATAAAGAATTTATGTATACTATGTTCTTAAAGCTTTCTAGTACAGGAGGCACTTTTAAACAGAAGACTTTGTGATAAAGCTGATTTAGTTAATGCTACTCATTGTAAATCCTATTAACGTGTAGGCAATTCGACAGTCGCGAGAGAAAGTGGTTATCAATGCAACAATTCGACATTTTTATTTTAGTTAGAGGTTAGCGATTCGTTAAAAAAAATTGTTTTGTTAAATTTTTTTCCCTAAGGCTAGATGTAGTAAGTGTACATAAATATTTTGTGTAACTTGAAATTAATTGAAATGTGCTAGCCTTCGCACCTAGATCGTTTTGAAACTAAATTTGCTAGTTTCAAAACTACCGCCACGAACAAAATAGAGTGTGTTCAGAACGGCTAGTGGTTGCATGGGCTATATTTTTAGGGTGTAATGTGCAATTGGGTTATGCTAACTAAGTGTATGGGATATGAGCACTATGAAAAGTAAATTTATGTCACACTTCCTATTATAAGGGAATTATATTAATACGTGCGTTAGTAACACAAAGAAATAAGGGATTTAACATAGGATAGCTGCGCCACTTTTGCTCCACGGTCGCCATTTTTGTACGAAAGCTAATGCTATAGTTGCCCAGTAATCGGCCAACAGTTGGTCAACTGTTGCCAACAATTGGTCAGCTGTTAGCCATCAGTTGGTCCACTGTCTGAACACGCTCCTTTAGTCAATGTATTTATGAGAAAAAGGTAATTTTTGTATAAAGATAAAACATACTAGCAAAGAATCGGCCAGGTTTCTTAATATTTGAAAATGTGATATATTAAATGTTTGGATTCAGGTAAATAATGGTTGTAAACTTATATATTGTTGTATTGTCTATACGTAAGTTGATTTTATTACGGAAATAATCGTATTTAGTCCAGTTTTAGATACGAAAGTATTTAATTTAATCGCAAATACTTATAAATATTATCCGTAATACGTCGTCAATCTGTTCTTCCGTCTTTGAATAGTGAAAAATGTAGCGAAAGTAAATATTTTTTCTACCCATGTTTTTAGAATTTCCGTAGTGACAACGAATTATACCTGCAATAAGTTCTGTTAACTCCGTAAGAGAATTAAATATCACTTTGGAAACGGCGAGAGGTCCACTGCCAACGTAAATCCACTTCTAACAGAAGCATTATAGCTTAGTGGGAGCGAGAACTTGAATACTGGTAATTTGTAACTCCAACTACTAGTAATGTTTATGAAATAATGTAATATATTATCAAGATTCGCCCGAAAAGTTTTACTAAATCGACTAAATAAGTGTTTTGACTTACTAACAACTATGACATGCGTAGTTTTTAATAAAATCACAGCGACGAGTGAAATTTCTTGCAGTTGCGAATATTTTTTTAAGGTCAACATTAATAACATATTGCGATTGTTTTACCTGCTAGAGATATTATTTTGGCAGAAACTGCAGTTAAGTCAAATATCCATATCTCGTAGGCCCAGTAATCGAAGGGTAAATTATTAATACTTGTCATGTGTGCTAATCCTGCAGCTTTAGTACACTTGCCCAAAAACCTTATTTGTAACTTTATACTTCAAATTGGCATGTTATAAGTACTTCCTATAGCAAACTTGCTGCAGTTAGTAGCGTTCCGAAATATTTCCTCTGTTTTTATGATAGGTCACAATTCATCTCTTACGGGGTAAACAGGAACTATTATTTAAATAATTGATCACTAAAACTGGACTAATGTTTATTTGACGCAAGACTTACCCGACACATTGAGATAGCCAGCTTTCTTATAGTTAATACTGTAAGCTGTGTGTCAATTTAGCCTTGAAAACATTTGTGTGAATTTTTCGTTTTCGCCTCCAACAATCTCGTAAAAAGATAAATATTTTTGCAATTACAACTGTATATACGCAAAATGTTTAATTGAAAGTCTCATACTGCTACTTTTTGACGTCAAATACATAAAATTGATTTTAAATCTCCTTCTACAAAGGAGAAAGAGAGAGAACATTATGTAGCATCTTTTCTTTTAATTTTACGTCAATAAGTAGCAGCAAGTCTGCCTTAAAATGTTAAATTGACAACAGCTACACAAACCCAGCTTACTATATAATATTTATACAATATATGTGGCAATACTCACAAGCGAATGTTTCGTTATAAATGCTGGTCGTATAAGTGACAATTTTGATTAGCAGAGTATTGGGTGAACTCATATCACTTGAAATGTGTTGGCGCAATTTATAAGCAAATTTTTTGCAGCGGCGCACTTCAATGCATGCAAAAGGTGACTAGAAATTGCACCGGATGCACTTTAGTACAACAAAACTGTGGCTTGGAGACGTGCTTACGCACTTTGGTGGTAATATATGTATGGCTTTAACATGATCATGTTACCTAAGAATGTAGTTGGAATTGCTGTCGATGAACTCGATTCATCGCACTTGAATGTCTATGCACTTACCAACAATAGGATCAAGTGTAATAACATCAAGAGATTGTCAGAAATGTCGAAAATTGTAAATGTGATATACCTACAAATGTCTTCTGATAGATATTACGCGAATGCTATTTATTTAAATAAATTATTTCGCGTCGATATATTTTGTTTCATCTGTTCGACGACCCCACTTCACACAATCATAGACTAGTTAAAATATGGTTTAATTACTTTTTGAAACTTGAACCTATCGTAATGATGACCTATTATTATGAGTAACAAATGTAAGATTAAATAATAGTAGTAATATCAAAACGGGTTTAGAATTTTCAATGAGTTCACCCAAACTCTAGAGAAGCCATTTTTTTAAATATATATTATATAAGCAAACTTAAGACTTCGAATTTTAAAGATATTTCTAATTAAAAATACTAAAAAAATATTTACGAAACACGTATAGCATTTTCGCCTAGTAGTATAAGATTTGAGTACAATATATTTTCCGTGACTCCGTTTATATTTTCATTGGCAATCGGCGAAACTGTTTAGTAACATATAACAACCCCGTTTTGTACTTTACCATCTATTAAATGTCGCAGTAGCAATTACCCGAATATATGTATGCCCGTCTTGAGCACTTGTTAAAAAGGTTTTATTAATCACTAGCTGAAAATTCGGAGTTGCGGCGAAATGTTGTATTTCATATTTAAAATTATGGGCTTAAGGGCTACAATATTTGTAAACAAATTCATACAATTGTGTTTAGATGTTTGTGAAAGTTTATGTAGTGAAGATTCTAGTTTCTTCACCATATTTTAATTCGGTTGTTTACCTAAGAGTTTTTGACAAAGTCCTTTATAATTTATCTGTGGGATCATAAAAATATCTTAACGAAAAATAGTTCTGCTAATAGTGGCATATATTGAATAGAAGCACAGCCAACAGTAGTTCGTAATAAAACAATACCCCAGACATGCGCGGGATGTAATTTCGAATCTTGCATGACGGTATATCATATCAATTCCTAAAAAATGCCTATTATAAATATATCGGTAAGATTCAGACTCCAAGTACGTCGCACTTTCGCCGCGCTCAAAATTCTTTAGCTTGCTATTGACGAGTCTTAGAATAATAAATGTGTTTAGACCAACGGTTCTATACAATTATGAGATGTTTTAAAATCTATGTTAGTATACACTGGCTGGCACCATTCATTATTATTCTGAGACCATCCTGTGCATTAAAAAGCGGTGAACGATTAGTTTTGATAACTTAAGTGTCTACCGTGGCCTTAGTACGAGTTTTGATCCCGATCATTATGCACGTTAGCATTCAAATTTTGATTAGTTCATTAAATTATCTGCTAGGTGTGCTGTTATAAGACTTGTGAATATATTTCAATTAATTTTATAATATGCTCTTCTTAATCGAGAGCAATGCAACTCGCACTAAGACCGCTGGATCTTGAAGTCCCAATATTTACAATTTTATAGCTATTTTAATTGTCACGACACTTATAATTAGTTATTTTCTAGATTCGGCACACTTGGTAAGATATAATGTTATATGAATTACACTTCCCAAAATTAAAATAATTTTATTTAGAAAATTTTCAAATTGAAATTAATTTACCAAAAATCTTTTAGCACTTACAGTTTCTAGTTCAAACTTTTTAATTAACGGTAGTCAGTAGGTATAAATGCTAACCTTTTGTTTTACATCTGACAAGATATAAACTTAGGTTTTAAACTAACTATTACAATTTAAACGTAAAATAAAAATTAAAACAAAATAAAAAAATCAATAATCAAAATCAAATAAAATCAGTAAATCAACGTAAAATAAAACAATCAATGTAAAATCTGGCAACTATAATATTAGGTTACAGATTCTACATACCAAGTACTTTGCGGGCCGTAAAAAGCAAAGACCCTTTAGAAACGATCAGACCAAAACTACCCACTATCGGCAGAAGAGATGAATTACTCATAACATGTCTTACAAAAAGACACATGTATAAAAAGTATTAACGATCCAATAAAACAAAATGTTAGTAAATCAGTGACACGCAATGTAGTTGTCGTGGTATATTTACTTCACATTGCTATAGGATACCCACGGATAAGTGAAAAAGAGCAAACTGTCATAGGTCATAGCTGCCATGCGTATCCTACAAAGTTGCTTACATGAACATCGCTCTGAATCGGCCTACATGTCAGTAGTGTATCGAAACACTTGAACAAACTTAAATTTAAATAAAATGCCGCTTTGAATATAAAAATCTTTAAAAGGATCAACTTTATAACTAAATATTACTTTCAGTTTAAGTTTTGATTAGACAGCGAACGTTAAGCATCCAGTTAGAACTATACAAATTATTATCGGTGTGCGTGAATTCTAATCGTATCGTATCGTATAAGTATTATATGAATATAAGGACTTTCACACACTAGACAACTTTTATGTGTAAATGTACAAAACGTGGACCCAATGGACCTTGCTTCATAGCAATAAACAAACTCTGTTACTTTCGTTAGTTATTTCTTAATTACGGAGGTTTATTATTTTTAGAATGCATTTCACATCAAAATGTTAGCATAACTTAGATTTTTTTATATTTGGTTCACTGAACCTTTAGGTATGATTTTTAATTTTTTAAATAAACTGTCTGTGGTTCCACAGACTACCATCTTTTTATTTAAAACCGCGATTATTGTTTAGTTTTTTTCCAAAGATGTATGCTCTGGATTTATTTTTTTAGAAAACGTCGGGAGGAATGCTGCCAATAATGTTGTATATATAGTTTTAATGCAAAATAAAAGCATTCTTTCTGTAAATCGTGGTTTTATTTAACACACGTTTAAGTTCACCGGGGAGTTATAGTAAGTACCTAAGCAAGTTGTAGCCTTAGATGTTTTAATAATATTAATTATAATTTGATTGCACGGACGGCGTAGAACTTTCTTTACATAATTTTGCTTGAATCAGGAATCGAAACCGGAATCTCGTACTGCTGGACCAACCGGACAGTTTTTACGTACATAATAGTAATATGCACAATATTATAAGGATCAATCACTGCGTAGGTATTAGCAGTAAGTGTTCCCTACATACTCCAAACAATAGTTAGATTCACATTAACCTTTTGAACGCCACGCCATAACGGCACCTCCATGTCCTGTACGCCAAGCCCGAAAATCGATATATTATATGTTGTTTTTTATGATCAAATATTTCAATAACTAATAACAATTTTGTTTGCTGTATACAATTAAGTAATAATTGGGGATTCAATTTTTAAGTTGTATCTCTAAAACACAGAAAACTAATGATTTAATATGATTATTTTGTATTTTTCTGTGAACCGACAAAAAACAGTTTTGTCGAGTATAGACGACGTTGGCGCACAGGGCACACTTGCGCATGTCGAGTATAGACGACGTTGGCGTTCAAAAGGTTAATGCTAAAATATTTGAGCCTGGCCTAATTATTATTCTACACTTGTTTGTATTGTAGATATATTGGTTTACGTTGATTGATTTGATATATTTCCTAGTTAGATTAGAAGAATATTTTATAGATAATTTATATGTCTATTTACTAGTCCCGGCTACGTATTTCCTTTCCGTGTACTACAGGAGGCAGTACTGCCTTGAAACGCGCACTGGTTTGTTACGCAAACTGTTCTTCTTAACATGTGTTCAAGGCGATGCATCGAACTTAGCCATGACACAGACTTGTAACAAACTGCACTGCTCGCGTCTCACTGCTTCACCAGTTAGCACAGTACGTTGACGAGTCCGAATATACCAATTTACTTGGCAGCCCTACCGATTTTGCATTTTCACTTTCGATACCACTGACTGAGAGCATTCGTTTCTGTTTTCACTGTGCAACGTTTGAGACTAGCGTGCTTTCAAATAATTAAATACCATACTAAATTATAGAACTAGAAGATATATTGATAACGCCGCGAGTAGTCGACACATTATAAGAGATGATACTGGGTTTGTAAAAGCATACGCGCGATTGAATGCCACAAATCCGTTTTTAATTTTGTGATGGATGAGCAAGAAAACTCGTTCTCAAAGCACGTACACACGACACGTACCTTGAATTGAGCACGAGTTCGTAAAGGGAATTAGCGTAACAAACCCGTGCGCGTTTCATGGCAGTACTGCCTCATATAGTACACGGGAAAGGAAATACGCGTTCCGGCTGATTTTGTTTTGAAGTTACCGGTCTACTACTAGTTCTTTACAGATCGTAAGCAACTTGGTATGATGAGACAGGAATCCTTAAGAGTTCTATAACTGTTTAGGAATTCAGAAGGGTATCATGAGAAAGTAGTGATTGCTTGACCACTAAATATTAAGTATTCATGTTCACGCCATCTCAACTCGACTCAAACACTCATAAATAGCAACATGTGTCGTTACGTACTTCTTTTGTACTGAATTGTTCGAACTATGTCCGTTTATCTCTGCAGTGAAACATACCCGTCTTTAAGAAGATATATAGGTAAGCAAGCCAAAATGAGAAGAATCTGCCGTGAAAATCCAGTAAACGCAAGGTAAATGAAACAAAAACTGGCAATTATCATGAAATAAGCAATTTCGACGAATTTGTATAAAAGAGCTATAGATAGCAGAGATAATTTAGGAGAGTTCACTCTTCAAAGTAACGAATAAATACAATAATAATTAAAACCATCACTATCATAGTAACCCCTTAAACATCGTTGGTGAAAAGCAATTCGAATATAATTAAAATATGTGTTAAAAATTGAATCTCGATGTAAACTATACGTAACGGCTGCAATGACGTGTGAAAATTTAACGATTACGACAATTGGGTAAATAGGTAATACCAATATATGCAAGGCTCGGTACTCAGCCTATATCTACATAATGTTTGGTTGTAGATGCCCTTACTGAATTACCCAATATCTCGCGAAGGGTTTAGTCCTTTATGCTAGTCCGATGATAATGGAAAAATGGCCTCATTTACCATTTATAAGTGTTAGATGTGCAAATGTCCGTTTTAATTAATATGCTTATAAATAGCGTTTCTTTACACACTATATGTACTATTTCATGCCGGCAACAAGTAAATAGAGCGTTATTTATTTATTTTCACGCTTTAATCATAGCACGTTTCATGTTATGTACTCTTAGCAAAAGTCATTGCAGTAAATACACATCAAATGGACATTATATAGGTCTTAGAACAGGCCAATGAGCCCATGATTACACAATGCAATATACAATGATTAGCACAAACAGGTGGATCTACCGCATTTGGTGAAAAATAATTTACTACAGGCAACACAAGCAATTTGTTGAAGCGGTAAAAACTACTGTTTGTTTGGGCGAACCTTTAAGTTCTTAAATGTAAGTAGGTTTTACCCTTGAATCTACTTTTATTGTTCAATTTGCTTTATCTAGTTTTTGGGTTTCATTGATAATAAACGCACGATATTTAAGACATTCTTTTTTGTCGACGTGAAATGGAATTAACCCTTTTTCAATTGCCATTCTAAAAATATAATGGGTTGATATAAAATTATTTAAGCAATTTTTTATATTGTTTTGCATAAATTATGCTATTGTCTAACTATACGAAAGTCGCAAGCTAATGCTTATTTCTAAAAATAATATAATAAAAAAAATTGTTGTAGAAATATTTATTTTAACTGTCGAAAGCAAAGACGACATAATATAAAACAAGGGTTGAGAAGAACAATAATATTTCAAGGACAGAATATATTAAATTCAAACAAAATCATAATTTCGTGTCCTGAACAGATGTATAATTCTCTTGTTCTTCAAATATCAAATAAAATTAAATATTGTCTATGGTTATAAAAGTTTACGTAGGTGGCATTTATTTTAGGATATTACTTTACAAAGAAAACGTTTAATACTAAAATAATAATGTTTGTACCAACTAGGTTATTTAAAAAATATATTATATGAAATTCAATTTATATTTCTAGTTATTAAATTTTACTTGAATATATTTTATTCATCGTACGTGAAATGAAACGTGTCCCAAAAAGTTTCTAGTCTATGGTGTGACAAGTAATATCCAGCGTCATTTTTATACTTTTAATGTATAATTATTAAATTCGCCAAAATAAAATAAGATTTAATAAAAAAAAATCTAAAACAAATTAATAAAGTAGTTTCGCAATAAACATTTTAAATTAAATCGATATACATTGAAGAGTATACAATTTGACAGATTTGGTCCCGCGTGTTTCCTTCCCGCGTACGTCGTACTAGGTGGAAGTTGGTCATGGTCGTCCGCCAAACGGAAAGCCGCCATGATGGCTTTCTGTAAAGTACGCCCAATATGTAAAGTTTCGTTATTGTTTTTCATTAATTGTGACTGAGTGCGTGCAAAAATTAATCATGGGAACGAACTAGAGTGTGCAAAGTTTAGTTTACGGTCCCTTGGGACCTCCTAGTGGAGCTATAAAGTGTTTTATAAGTGCATTTTTGTGTCGACGCTAGCGTGTTTTGTTCTGTCAACAAAATGTCGAAGCTCTCGTTTAGGGCGAGGGCCCTGGATGCGTCGAAACCAATGCCCATATATCTCGCCGAGGAGCTTCCGGATTTACCGGACTACTCGGCGATTAACCGTGCGGTACCTCAGATGCCCTCTGGAATGGAAAAAGAGGAGGAAAGCGTAAGTATTTTGCGCATTTAGATGTTAAGTCATCGGAAACTACTGTGTGTCGGCCATTACGTTATGTTTCTTATTTTCACCGCTAGAGGCGTTATTATTTCTCATGAAAATATATATTTTAGAATAATATGTAGTATTTGCCGTTTATCTACATGAAAGATCGCCATAATTTATTTTCCTAGTATTCGAAACAACTAATGTAAAATAATTTGACGGCAACTTGGGTGCGAAAGTTATTGTCAAATTTTGGCGCGACAATCGAGCACATGGTGATTTTAACATGCTGCGACTCTGTAACACTTAATTATTGTTTTCTCAGCTATTTAGTGATGGATTTGGCTGCAATTTTTGTATGTTGTTAATGAATATATGAAAAATTTGGGACACTAGTATGATAGTGCGTCGAATGCCGGGTCATATGTTATTTGTTTACAAACAATGAATGCCGGCAAGCGTCGCACCAGTTATTAAATTATCATCGATACTTTTACATGCTTACATAAATTATTTTGCCAATATTCATCGCGTATTACTTCGTATTTATCGTTATCTGATTATATATTTCTTCAAATTGTTTACAAACTGATTTATAATTCAACAAATCTTCTGAAAAGTGCAAAGATCCATAGGTACAATTATTAAGTTTATAAATTGTAGTTTACAAATGAGAATTTTATCTATATTTTACTTGCACTTAAAATATCTATAGAATTCTTTAAAATAATTATTTATTTTTAGTATTCAATTATTATTGCTGCAATAATCTCATATTACTAAGATATTTCTAAAGTATAAGAAAAATATAAATTCATTAGTGTAGGCACTAATTCTGCATTTCTGTTACAACTTTTATTAGTATTTATATTTTAGGAATATGAAGCCCTGTATCTGAGCAATTGGTATAAAATACAATAACAAATTAGATTACATGGATAACAAACATTTTACTTTGAATTTATTCAGTACAAACAGCATAGCAAAACTTAATTTGGCTGAGTTGTCAGAAGATATAATCAATATGATATACCATATATTGTAAATAAATATTTTAATGACACATTTTAAGAATTGAATGTTGAATATTGCACAATAGTAAGATCTTGGAAATAGTTTTATTATGTCTGAGAACTAGTAAAATATGTTGTTGTTTTGTTAGACATACAACACTATTCTGTTTGGAAACATTTAATAATATTTTTTGGTGATATCACACGGCACTACACTTAAATTTTATAAATTATCCATCAGTGCATAAACGCATAAATGTGTCCAGGCAAAATGCTTTCATCATTATGTATCAATATTAACCAAATTGATAAAGTCGACAGGTTGATCTATGCACTTATTATTAATAGGTATAGATTAGTACAATACTATTTTAAGGTAAGGTCCTACCAGGCAAAGATTACAGGTTTGGGTTAACATGTCAGTCATGTCACCCAATAGTTAGGTGAATAATCAGGGTTTAGGTTCAATGGTAGAGGGTATCTTCAGTATTTAATTTATTATATATCATACAAATTAGTTGATGAGGCACCATATAAAAACTACTCATATGTGTCTTTTCATCACAGTGACTAAGAAGTTAGTCTTGACAGTAGTTTTCACTAAAGATACTGCATGATGATTATTATAAACGTTAATTCAGTCTTGTCTGTCTAGCATACAAAAATATGTATGATCTGAAACTTGTATGTATTGTATTTAATAAATATTATAATTTAATGTTAGCACTGTAGACACTTGTGTTTATTAAACTGGCAATATACTGTTACATACATAAAGTAAGGCATTTTTAGTGCAGGCTGTATGCTTTTACATGAACATAATGAGGTTGTTTTGTGTTTGTGTCTTAGAATACCTATAAGCTAGCTATGTTTAAGTCCCACATAACAACATATAAATGTGTTGCCCTCTATTCAGTATAGTCTTAGCCCCCACTGCTACTATTAAAAATTTCCTTGTGGATAAATGAGACCTTTTCTAGATAACAACCTTAAACCTAATATAGAAAATGTATTTATTTAGAAACTTACACCACTGGAACAACAAAAAATATGCTTTTACCAAATATGCAGGTGCAATAGCTGTCACTTAAGACAGTACTTATATTTCAGTTTGATTACATGTAACGAGGACATCTAAAGCTAGTGAGAGAGTTTAGGTTTCCCTATTATGTGGAGTCAAGTACAACTGACTATGTTAGCTTAAAATGCTAAAGGCATATAGGTACTATGTTTATCTACATACCAACATAACCTGCCACATGTTCTTGAAAGGGCTGGCAGAGACCACCAAGTTCGGCTATCTACCATATTTTGTTTATGTAGTATATGGAATAATATTGTCTTCTATTTACGCGAATATTATTCATTGAAATTAAACTGCTATATACGGATTTTATCGCGTTGTTTATTTGACACTTTATTACAAAATTTTGAAAATTGTTACACTACTACTACTATTAAACTTTACTAATTTTTAAGCTAATTAAATTATTATTAAACTATTTAGATTTCATTTATTTTTACACTTTCCCCGATGTTTCGGTTGCTTTTCAGCAGCCAATACGTATTTAGTATATGGAATTTAATGTTATATTATATTTTATTCTAAAATTAATAATTATAACTTCACTTATTAATCTAATATACATTTACACAAATTTTAACAAAAATAAAGTAATTCTAAAATACTAATACTTATAAAAATGAAAATCTAAAGCTGTATGAAGTATTGCAAAATAATAGTTTCAGGTCTTTGTGTATAATAGGTACTGACATTATAATAATAGTAATAGTTATTTATTGACAGAAAGATACCCATTACCATTTATAAATAGTATATATATATTAACAGTACAGTACTTTTTATTTTACTAAATTGACAAGGTACTTGTTTAAGGTCATATGTCTGTTATGTCATGGTGACCTCATCTATTTAACACCCCATTGTGCTTCTACAAAGCCTTTGTAAATGATGTACTTTAAACTAAGGTAATATATTTGGTATTGTCTATGAAAATTCGTTAAGACCGCCATTGTCTATCTTGCTAAATAGTTTTATAAAAATCCTGCTGTAGAAATAATCTATGTTGTTAGCATTTTTAATCACTTTGAAATGAAAAAAAAAGAACACCGGAATTCGCCATAAATATCTAGGTATATTATGTTACATAAATATTTGTTCCTTGCGTGAATCAAACACGCGAGGCCCAATAACAGTATGTATATATGTGTCGTTTTAACCAATTCGCCTTCAAGGTAATCTAAATATGTAATCGAAATTAATGAGTAGAATTTCATCTCAACGTTTCATTTGATTAGAAAAATCTTCTTATAGAGATTCAAAGCGCCGATTTCTGATAAGTAGCTAGCTATTAAAATGTATAATTAATTTACATTGATACCGTATAAAAATGTAGGTACCTACTTATTAATTATCCAGGATTTACTTTTGTATCTTTCTTTTTTATTAGCAGCGTAATATTAATAGCCAGGTGAAATAAGCTTATAATTAATTTTAGTAATTGCCGATCGTGAGTTCTCGGTTTTGATTCGTTAGCGGAGAATGTTATTGGGATTTTCCCGTTATAGAGTCTGAATTTGTGTCTGCTAGACTGTAATAAGATCGTCGACTTATAAGAAAAATAAATAGCGAATTGTTGTTACCTCATATTTTGATGATATCTGCATGTATGTATGCATCTCAACCAATCTACATACACATAGTATCACGCCTATATCCCCAAAGGGGTTGGCAGAGATGTATTAGCAGGACCTAAACCATTTCCATTTACCAACAGTTCGAGACTCAGTACTGCTACTGGAAATCTCTTGATAGTAAAACGAAATAACATTTTGTGTGACCCGGGAATATTATACATCCTAAGACCTCAAGCACAGCAAACGCATACTCTACTGCTGCGCCACGATTACAATAATGATTTCATAAAATCCTAAACATTATTTTGGCGTAACCGTCGTTGCTGTTATCAGTATGTAACTGCCATTGAATACGTATATTGTGTTATTTCGGATTGATACTGGTTCGCGATTTGTTATAAACAAGCCAGGTACCTAGTACTTATTGTCGCATAAAAACTTCTAACAATTAATTAATTCAGAATAAAAAGTATTGTTTCCGAGGGATAGAAATGTATTCACAAAATCTATATTAACGCGAGCGAAACCGTGGACAAAATCTAGAAGAATATAGATATGCTTATGTAGAAGTGGTGAACGGACTTCATACATTTTGTTTTATGCAAATATATAAATTGCTGCTATTATTAGAGCTGACTCGTCGATAATTATTCATGCTTAGCTAATAGCTTATGGTAAGAGTGAGTTCTCAAAGTGGAAAGGGTGGTATTGCAATTTAATTTATTTTAACACTAACGCGGTCTCATCCATGTTTATGATTATTGCTCCGGTTCTGTGTCTCGTAGCGTAATGCTATATAGCCTATTCGCTGCCCATTCTGAATAAAGTAGCTCTCTAATGGTGAATGACTTATAAAACGGTTTAATAAAAGTATCGATTAAACAAACAAATCTTTCCTCTTTATAATATTAAAATAGATTGAGTTGAAAGACGACTGGTCACGACAAAAGTAAATGTAAATATTGACTTAATGTTTGGTTTAAATGCCTTAAACTTAGATAGATTTTGAAATCAACAGCATCGCACCTGTATAATGTCTAAGCGTTAGGCAGTACTGTACACTCATATTTCACGATATTAAAAAGGGATGGGCTAAATAAGCTGTGATGTAATACTTAATTAGCCTGTTGATAGATCTCGTAAAAATGTATGATAAATACAAACCTGCTTCATATTCACGGCATGACAGTAGAATGAACACCGGGGTTCACTTGACAATCAAGAGGTTGAATCTTTATAAAAAATTGATTGCTTTTCTATCTAGATAGGGAAGTATCCCTAAGCTTCTGATCACTCGTGTGTAGCATTCGTTTTGACGAAAGATAATCTAATATTATACTTATGGCTTTGGAACGACAAAATATTTATTGCCAATATATACAGCCTAACTAATAATATAAATGCGAATGTGAGTTTGTTTGTTACGCTTTCACGCCTTAACTACTCGACCGATCATCATGATATTTTGCATACCTACACATTGTCAGGGGAACAGAAAAGGACATAGGGTATCTTTCATCCAGAAAAATGTACTTTTACTTACATAATCTAACCTAGATTTACGCGAGCGAAGGCGCGAGTAAAGTCTAGTGTATAATATTACTAACCTGCTTATGCTACGCTATGAGAAATATAATGGTCCAATGCAGCTGACATTGCAGTCATAGTTTGGCACTAGTTATTTATTGAGTGCCAAACTCAGACGTTAAGCTTCTTGCGCTTTTACCGTTAAACTTAAAACGACAATGCCGTAATATAAGTGACTAGATGTGCCCGCGGTTTCACCCGCGTTTATGATTACTGCGCCGCCCCTATGGGTCGTAGGGTGATGTTATATAACCTATAACCTTCCTTGATAAATAAGCTATCCAACAATAAAATAATTATTCAATTCGAACCAGTAGTTCCTGAAATTAGCGCGTTCAACCAACCAAACAAACAAACTCTTCAGCTTTATAATATTAGTATAGATAACTTTGCCACTACTAGTGTGTCATGTGTTTTAGGTTCTGTTCTCATTCGGGACAAACAATTTGTGTGAGCTGGGTATTCTTGTGTCCGTTGATTTCAATAACAAGTTGAGCTTAGTGACAGCCGAACTGGTTGGAGTTCGGCTATCAGTACGAAAAATATTATGCGCAGTGAAAGCTCACTTACTATAACGTGGCCATTATTGAACTGTTATAAAGGGCCTTTGCATTTCTTTTGAAGAATATACAGGCATATGTATCTATTGACATACGCCTAATTGTTACTGATACTAAAACATAGGAATGAGGCTTTAGCCTGGACATACCGTACAAATCACGTTTTGAAAGTACCTACTTTCAAAACGTGATTTGTACGGTATGTATTATGTATTATAATATACCTATATTATAATGTTTTATTTGAGATGTAATTCATTAGTTTCAAAATAGATTGATGAATAATCCGTCACTCAAAAACTTGCTTTTAGAAAGTTGTTTTTAAATTATGGTATTATAGATAATTGTTTTAACTTTCTACATTTGTTTATTATAATTGTCATGCATATTATAATAATAGAGATATATCAAGACATTTGGGGGACCGTTTTGGTCACAATTATCGCATACGATTTAGGTGAGCCGTCCTATTCTGCAAGTTTCATCTCGATTTTATATGTATCTTTAACAGTAACCAAAATAGTCATCTATTTTTCGTATGCTGGAGACATTTTCATCATTTGGTTTTGAAAAATTGCTGGCCCTTTAGGAGCTAGTCAAATATACTTCCGCCTACTTCGTCGCGGTAGAGGAATATAATTTTTTTCTAAAATGTTGTCGCAATTATATTACAGTAACAAAACCAAATACATGTACATCACCATAAATACATTTTCATTAATATTCTGCAGAACCCAACGTATCATTAAGAACCGTACAGTGACATATCGCTCTCAATATTTTTTTATCGTATTGTGACCGGATTTCGCAGGCGACCCAATAAATGCACACCACGGCAGCGATTGTGTCCGTGACTCATGCATTTATCTATAGATAATATTGTGAATCTGTTGTGCATAGACATTGTTTGACTGTGTATTGAGACTACCAGCTGCTTCTTTCATCGCTTTTTCTTGCATCTTAGGGTTGTTTTGTTCAAATTGGTTTTGTAGGACCGGCAGCATATATAGACGATGTTATGTATATTCTTATATAACCATACAATAGCTACCCTAAATACATCTTAGTGGAGGTTTATTTGGGACAAGCTTCCATGTGTGTAGAAACCCATAGATAATATACACATAATATAATATTCCTAGATTTTGCCCGCGGCTTCGCTCACGTAAATGTAGGTTAAGTCAATTTTGTATCCCTCGGGAACAGTACTTTTTCTGGGTGAAAGCGACTTTGTCTCTACTCTATGTCCTTTTTTGTGCCCCTGACATAGATTGTGCATTTTTTTTTGTGTTTGGTACTAAAAACACAAACTCACATTTGCATTTATAATATTTTTAGGCTTATATAGTAGAAGAACTGGGTTACTTACTATTACTCACGACATAAACGCAGTAAATTAATTAATTAACGTGTTTCTTGGAATTTTTATCACAATTCCAAATTACAAATCAGTTTAGTGGTTTAGCTGTGGAAACTTAATAAACAGACAGTAGTTACTACCGCATTCGTCATATTACTATTGACCGATGTTTATAAATAAATGATGACATTAAAATTAATGTGCCGCTACGCTATTTATAATTGTGACGCCTGAAATCTGTTCACAAATTGTTAGTTAAAAAGTAAATAAATGTGTTTTAATATCTTTCTGTTTATACTAACGTCAATCACAAATTGCATAACAAATTGTAATGGGATTTTATTGCTCTATCAGCTGTGACCATACAACAATAAATGCACAGACAAAATAATTTTTACTGACATTAAAAGATTTAATTGATGCGTAAATTATAAATGTCTAAAAGTTAAAAAAAGGCAAGTTTAGGTTTCAAACCCATTACTCTTCCTTACGTCGCGTAATCGGGTAAAAAAGACGGCGCATCTCCTATTATGTCGAATTTAATCTTGCGCACTAGTGTTGTCTACCGGACACACATATTTTATAGCTTCAAAACTAACGCCATACGTTGATAACGGCATATTTAGATTAGTTATATAGGTACCTAATAAGCTGCGAGTTTATCAGTATCGAATTTCGCGGAAACCATACGGATTCAAACCTTGCTACTTAGTCACTGTGTGATTGTACACTTTTATTTGCGTAGATTCGTTCTTCTTTATCTTCGTTCTGGTTTGTGAATAATCGACAAAGGACAATGCCATTGAAGTATGGACCAGGGTACTATGTTGCGTCATTTCCAAAGTTGTTTTAAATAGTGTATGAAACAACAATGTACTATATAACTATATTTAGTATTAGATGAATCTAAACAGGAGTTTCAAAGTTTTTCGAGATTACATAATCTAACCTTAAAAGTAAAAATATTTATCATCTAGTTGTGGTAATTCTTACTGGTTTTAATTATTTTAAGTTGAAATAAGTAAAGAGTGAATAAATTACCGTTTATATATGTTAAGCATCAACTTTAAACATTAATAAAGTATAAATTAAGATTTCATGGTATAAGTGAATAAAACACAAGTAATTATATGATACCATTTATTAGGTATTTTTCATTCATCATATTCGTTGAAAAAATCGTCTAAATAAGGCGCAAGAGCAGCAATGTCATTATATCGAGCCCAACTCAAATACCAAACCACTGTAATTATGTGTGCAAACCAGCCAACTGTCCGTTTGCCAACGAGACAGCTGCAACAATAACCAGTTATAGCTTCTAAGGTGTTAGCTACAGCATTATCTTTACTTATTAGTAAATAAGTATAGTATGTACGACTGTTTACATGTCTAGATTTGATGCGACCAAGTCACGCTGTTGTTGTCTTTCCACTTCTCTCGTTGCTGACCTCCAACAGGCAGCACATACACGTTCTAGTCTGGAGACCAAAAAAGGCACACATAAATTGTATTAGTATTCATTCTATTAGCTTTAACTTATTAAAATATTTACCAGGTGAACAGGACCAATTGCATTAAAATGTTCCTTTCTTGACGACCATGTTGCACAGGGTATGTTCTTGGTACTCGTAAAATAAAATTTCCACAAGGAATGCAGACTCTTCTATGCCCAAAAGCAGGCAAAGTTAGAGCATTTCCATTGCTCATTGTATTTACTCGAGTTAGAAGAAGTTCAAAACATTCGGTGCAGGTGATCCTTTCTGGAGCTACCTGTAATTAAAATAATTTTATGATTGTACTATATAAACATATTCTTTTAAATTCATTTGCACAGCATGCATCGCTACATTAAATATTGTAAAATTAGCTTAGTATCTATCATACTAATCCACTGGTTAGTCATTAAATGTTTATACATAGATTATAACTGTATAATAGGATATTACGAGCATTACATTATTATATCATGATTTTAAATGGGGCAGTAGGAAGAGATTAAACAATTTATACCCATCAAATAAAAAGGTAATACAGTCCTAATTGTATCAAGGTGTCAAGTGTTACGAGTATCTGCTTACCTGAGCAGGAGTTATCCATGACTGTAATATATTGATCATTGGAGCACTTTCCAATATATGTCTTGATTTCTCGGTATCAAAAAATAACAATTGATACACCGGTTTCGCCAGTCAAATGTTCGTGTCGCAGATTCCTCGTGCGTAGACATTTTCACGATCAATCAAAACCAAAACAAGTTGTACAGCTTGTGCAGCACAACACACACAATAGAAGAATGTCCTATCGTGATAATATTGTAAAAACGTGAATTGCACACAGGATAAACAATAACGTTTATTACAGCACAAGTAGAGAGCAAAACTCAATTAACACTATGCACAATAATGTTTATTACAGTTTAAGTGGAGAACTGGAGAGTAAAACTCAATCAACACTAAAATACCAAAATAAAACACAAGTCGCCGGCGTCGCAAGCTATTCGTCAACAATGCAACGTGACTTGAGTGTGACACTTGAGTACTTGACATGTCACGAATATTGCCAGCTTATATTTAACATGAAAATCGATTAATCGTCTAGCGTTATTTGATTCTTTATCTCCTTATGTTGATTTGAATACCAACGAAATAATTTTCAAGCGCGAAAAATCAATTTGATAAAAGAATTTAAGGAATCGCATGCTAATACTTTATTTGAGATGATGGCATTAAATTTTTTGGGAGAAATGGTTTATTTTTTGCTTTTAACCGTAATCGATAATAGTATCGGTCGGATCTGACTTTCAACATTCTTTTTTATTAACCATGGCAACTTTTTAACTAAAATCAGATTATAATTTGTAATAATTATTATATTTTTTTATATCTGAATTAAATCCCCGGTTCAAAACAAACAGTAAAAGGGCATGAAGACTTCTAAATAACTAAAATAATTTACAAATGATTCTTTTATTGATGCTTGAGATAAATCAGTACCACGAATGGCATTCTTCTTTAAATATAAGTTGGTTACTGACGGATTTAAATTCCTATGACACATATGAATTGAAAGAAGACAGACTAGAATATGAAAATGGTTTCGCTTCTCCGTAACACTTTTATTTTGTATGGCGTAGATACACAGTCTTACGACGCCTGTCTCCCCATAGGTGTATTTAATCCACATTTCATCAGGTCATTTTATGTCCCACGTAATATCCCACGTGTCTACAGGACATAGTTTCAGACTCCATGTTGTTACTAAGATGTTTTTTACAGAAAATCCTAGTAGCACTTTGTTTAACCCGTGACCTCATGCGCAGCAGTCGCATTCACCACCGCACCTGCCACCTGCCACCAAGGCAATCAATTAATTAAAGGTCATTAAACAATATTAGATATTATACAACCCTACTCTACTTGTTAATACAGGCGCGATATTAATCTTGAGCATGTAACATTCACACCCATATTTCCATGCCAATCAGCACTCTGTCTGTTTTTTATATTTACTAAACAACTGCATTTAAATATAGAAAAGGTTTAAGCGAAACGAAATCACAGAGAACAGTAAGTAAAATATAAAACTTAAACAAATAATTGGAGATGACAATACAATAACAGGTTGGTACAAAGGCCATTCGAATGAGTCCATAATAAAGATAATTTACATCGTTGACTCATGCCGCTACGATACTATAAACAGCTGACATGCGCTATGTCTTTAATACCTACGTACATTATAAAGTCTATAGATGCGACTATAATCGCATGTTGCAGTTTATTCTAAGTTATTTTGCTCCGGTATCTTTGTATATTGCACGACGGAATTGCCGTTTATGGCTTAGCTGGAGTAGCCCGATTGGGGAAGTACGTAAACCCTATTGAAGATTAACTTGCTTTGTTCCAAATCTATGTTGTTCTCGGTAGCTTCATAATAGGCATGCGTCGCTTGTATTAGTTTATTGTTATTCATACGTTTCAGTGACACTCATAATTATACGGGCGGTACATATATGCTATATTTGTTTTTGAACAGACTGTGTTGTGACGGCTAGAATATTATATTAGCAGAAGGTCGGCGTGTAGTATTCAATACTTTTCAAAGACCAATGGCGTTCCCAAGCTCTCGAAGTGGGATCAATGTAATCCTTGAATTTACTTTTATGCAAGTATTGCTAACTGCCTCTAACTGACATTGACACGGTCATCAACCACGAGTCACATTTGTCATCACTATTGTTGAATACAAAATTTTAACTTGTTAGGTAGTCGAAACTGCAGTACCTACTCGGCATAACGCAAATGACATGTGACTACCTAACCGTCTGCGCTCTCTGTGTAGAAAGAATGTATGTTCTGTACCATAAGATGATTTTATATTATTATTTTTGTGCATGTAAGCACGCAAGTTAACTTGGCTCATATGCTTAAGCATATGAGCCCCAGGCACTCTAATCCTGGTTTCCTATTAGAGGGTATTACTACTTTCCGGGCGAGTCGGCTGATTCGTACTGTCACCAAATAACTTGCACTCGTAATTATTAATAATCTACGAGCCGATTACTCAATACACTATATAATAGCATACTCGTTTATAATTAAGTACAATATACTCACATATTCACAATTACGCTTGGTAATATACAATCAAGATTAATTACATCATTAGACGTTTCCATAATGAATGGTTAACCGACATTCATCTTCGATACGTTAATAAGTTTATAATAAGCATATACTGTGACAATACGAACCTTCATGCAAATAAAGCGAGAAAAACAGCATTAATCAAAAAGGTACTACGACGAAATTGTTTGCTCTTATTACCGGCTAAAAAGAGATTCTTATTACAATAGCAATTTATGAAATTTTAGGTGAAAGACACGTTGTACGTGGCCAACAATAGGACATTGCATTTTTCTGTAAAGAAATTCAGTAGCGAAGTGTGTCGATGAGCCGTCGTTACTGAAATTCGGTTTGAAGAACCTTACGTAGCTATAACATATGAAGTAAAGGTTTCGAATAAATAATAACACCCATAGTAGTATTGTCGTACACAACACGCAGGTCGAGAAAAGTGGTATTATGTATTTCGTTTCGATATTGTGAATACAAAAAAATATTGTGAATATATACCTGGTAGTGCCGAGTCTAGGTGCTCGTTGTTGGAATGATAATTTGTAAAGTCGCAACAAAAGGTGTTGTCTCTAGAGCAAGAAGAGACTTTTAAATAGAAAAGTATATTCTGTAATAATACATGCTGGAAGTTTGTGGCGTTGCCACTGTACCACAGTTGTATTGTATGTGACTGATGTGCATGATCTCGGGTTAGATTTTCGGATCGGGCAGTTTTATTGGATTTTCTATAGAAATTTTCAGTAGAAGTACGGAGTCTGGAACTGGTTGGTCCCCTGTTATATTGGACTAAAAACCATATCTAACGAAATGTAGGTATAATACACATCTGCTTACCTCTTTAGGGATATAGTCGTGAGACTATGTATGTATTATAAAATACTATGTCATAGTGGAGACCTTTCAACTGTTCAAGACCTATGTACTATACCAATATTCCCTACATGATCTAACTTAACTTATTACACGAGCCTTAAGCTTTAGGGTTCAATAAGTTCGTCGAAAATTTCTGAGCGGCCGTAGTCCAGCCCTGCTTCGTAACATCCCGTATTTTACCCTAAGTCGGTAACCCTTCGGGATCACAGGGATTATACGAGGGGTTGATGATGAATGCTTCTTATATACTTTTCGTTATTTATCGATGCATGTTGCAAAGGTAAATTTAAAAACGTATTTTTGTCTGCTGTGTTTAATATCCTTCTATAGGAGTACATATATATTATGTATATCTTTAGACAACAAAGATGGCAAACCAGCATTCATGATCGTAAATTATTACAGTAGTCTGATTAATCGTAATATATTCACAGGGTATGACTAGCAAAGTCTGAACTATCTGAACTCGAACGAAATGGAACTAAAATTAGTATGAAAGGTAAGGTATGTAAGGGTAGGCACTCTAATTTACTGACACACAGTAACAGTCTTAGTGCTCTATCGCTGATTTTCTTTAACACGGCGGGCTCTTTCAGTCAAACGTCACGCCGATATTAGGTTAATGAAGCCAGGCGCTGCCAATACTAACATAAGCATATAACTCAGGTAAAAGTTATTACAACAAGTTGGAAATATAATTAACTGACTAATATAAATAAGAATATATGGTTATTAAAAGCACCAATAACTATTTTTTCATTTGTCGTTTTAAGACATTTTATTGCTAGTAACCGGTCCATAATGTTTCTAAATCAGTTCTACATGCCGTACTAAGACCTTAAACTAATATGGGTGACGGTGTACACTAAACAATATAATGATAATAACGACTAATTATGTCATGAATGACGAACAACCGATAAATACACACAAGAGCGTAATTAAAATCTCAGATTGCAAAATTAGCATAATTAGACGGTTGCTTTCAGAACTTTTGTACTCAATTAGGTAAATGACCCAAATGATAAAACGTGAGAATTGTTCTTTTCCTCTCTTTGTTTAACGTACAACATGATTATGAAAAAGAAAAAATACGTGTCTCGTCATCTTCTTACTGTAAGACCGTTATTTTCGTAATGTTATTATATTACTTATTGCGGGAGCTTTTGGGGAATAGTTTTATATGAACCATTACCATTAATAAACCGCCGGATGATGGGTAATATATTTTTAAGAATGTATGTTACATAAAAACAAGTAAGAAACGGCAATGAATTGCCGTAAATCTCAGAGTTCGAAAATTTTTTATCACTTGATCTTGGGGTCAAAGGTCATAGCCATTACCGGGTATATCGACTATGCTGAGTTGAATGGCGTTGACCGCGAGTCTCTAGCTCTTATGGTTCTTGAGTTGAAAGTTGTATAACAGACGGACGGACGGACAGACGGACAAAGCTGTAGTATAAGAATTTTTCCGAACTGTAAAATGTGGCGTTACGCCTGTATATACACTTTCGGAAGGCAGAAGAGTATACAAAGAATAGTTTCGAATGCCTTGCTTGCTCAGGATTTCCTAATACTTGGCTTCACCCCGACATCGTTCCCGAGATCTTATTACCCACGGTAAATGAGAGCGCAAACTAATGCTATTTTTCCAACGAGGCATTAAAGGTTGAGTTTTAGGAATGTGTATTTGATAATTATGTTTACATAATCATATTTTATCGAATACTTGCTAAAACCCAGGCGCGCTTGTTGTGGCTCAGTCTGACATTAATTATTATCAAGGCGAGTTAATAAAAGTATTCTAGAATTAATTCCTGTTTCCCTAAGAACTTCCGGATAAATAGCATATTAAAACACTCTTATATAGATATGTAATCTAGTGTGAAAATTTTTTGTCATTCTATCAACTAATTTTCGAATTTTGCAGACACAAACATACTGGAAGTAAATATATATCTACTAAGATTAATCAGTAGGCTTCGTTATGCAAATATTTTTATTTCAGGTATTACTACATATGTGGGTAACATGTTTCATTGTTCTGTAGTTATTATACATTCAACATTTAATCGTAGGGAACCCTCGCGTCGGTGCGCCGATTCAATTACACTTCAGTGCTTTTTAATTTGTTTAAATGTTTTCTGTTGCTGAAAAGTAATTAAATTGGGCATCCGCTCTTACTCAGAAATTAAATTGCGAAATGTTATTTAGAGTATTTTAAAGGCTTTTATATTAAAAACTTTGTGATACAATACTCTACGAAATAGAAGAATAAACGCAGACATTTTGTAATATACTATGGAAACTTCTGAAACTAACTTCAGTTTATAGAAGTTCGCAACCATATAATTATTATTTCGTGTAGTACGCCTGCGGTGAGTGAAGTGCTTTAGGGGATGATCAACGCCGTTGACGCCGTTACTAATTATTTGCAGACTGTATGGAGGAAGCCGTACGTCTGGGGAAGTACCTCCATCTTGCAGAAAATCGTCGTAACATTGTTATTGCGTTTAATTCAGAGTGTAGTACTATAGGTCCGGAGACTTAAGCGCAATACACACCAAAGTCGCTCACCCGCCGACACAGCCCACCGACACAACCGGCGGCCTATATGAAAAGAAGCATGTTGGCAACATGCGCCCGCACGTGTTGCCCGCCGACATGTTGGTGGCATGTCGGCGGCCTACGTACGCGAGCGCTCAGTTCTCAGTTGCCCGGCATCATTCCGAGCAATAGTGACGTGCTAGTAATTAAACTCGGTCTAATCCAACAGCTTCGTTCCTTTTGGAGCGATCAAGCAATTATATGATACAACCTTTTTCGACACGCGGCAGTTACTAGCTGCTAAATAAATTCCTCATGACGAGCCGCCGACATGCCTCCGACAAAGGTTTTCGACTTGCAATGATTAAAGCCAACTAGCCCGCCGACAAAAAGTTGCCGACATAGATCGGCGGGTCGGCGACTTTGGTGTGTATTGCGCTTAACATACACTCCTCGCACGTTCCTCTCACGTCATCATTAATTACTTTTCCTCAGGATTGCCAGCAAGTTGTTGTTAAATACGCCAATAGGCTACGGTAATCGCTTACTATCGGACGGTACTCATTTGTCTGATTTATTGTCTAAATAAATATTGCCGGTGGCTACGCTCGCATTAATATAGGTTAAGTCAATAAATTAATTAAATTTCTGTCCATCGGGATTAATACAGTTTTTTTTAATCAAAGGTACCCTATATCCTTTTCTGTAGCCCTGACACCTTCATGATCATCAGTCGAATAGTTAAGGTGTGGAAGCGTAACAAACAAACCAACTCACATTCGCATTTATAATATTACTTAGTTAGGATAGCTGTCCCCAGTGGTTTCACCTATGTTTATGATTACTGCTCTGCTGCTGTGGCTCATACCGTGATGTTATACAGCCTATGTTACTTCTGGATAAAATAGCTTAAAATATTTTTATAAATTAGCTTATTGATTTATGTATGTTTCATTACAAACAAAAATATTTCCTCTTTATATTATTACTATAGATATAGATATAAAAAGTGATACCATGTATAAATAATTTCGCTTCCATTTTGTCAGTCACTTCAATTAAGAGCTCAACTTTTCGAACGGACGCTCGCTGCATTAATTACCAAATATACAAAGGCATAAGAGCAAAAAATCGATATCCAAAAATAAACTGCTTGTATACGAAGCACCTTTTTCGGAACTCTGACATGAATAAAAAACATAAATATTTCGATTTGTATTCAGCGATGCGTTCGTGTTGCTCACGGACGGATAGAAATGCTATGGATGGACTATAATTTTATTTCGCCGGATACATATCTAAGGACATGTTTCGATAAAAACTTAAAGTATGACGTAAGGTGTTTTGAAAGGAAGGGAACAAGTATCAAAGTATCTGTGTTTTATAACTAATGTAAAATTTAATGGTGTGTAACTACCCTTTTTGTAAGTGATTGCAAACTGTTACGTATAAGTCTGACGGTAGTTAGAAATCTTTTGTAGTTATATTGTAGTTGCCTTTTTTAGAGTTCTGTACCCGATGGGTGCCAAGAGTATACATTTGCTAAGCCTTCGCTGTCTGTCAGTGGGTTGTATGTCATAAACCGTAATAGGTAGAAACAATATATTTATAATAAAAACAAAAGTTAACAAATAATAAAGAAGTACATAGTGTGTTAAGTATATGATACGATGGTACGGAATGTTAAGTTGGGTAAGCAAGACTTAGACAAGTTATAGCACAACCGTAGTGAATAGGGTATGGTTGTTGTAAGCATATGGACTATAAATGCTATTAGAAGTACCACTAGGAGTTGCCGATTCTCAATAATGAAGTCGCATTTACTGTCTATGTGAGGAGCAATGATCTCACTGCTGCTAACAGCTCTCCATATCCTCATAGAATCTCACCGCACTCCGTAGAAGTACAACACAAGATTGTTTGGCAAAGTTCTTCTGTACTGTAGAGCTGCTTGCACAGTCGATTTTATTAGCTTTGTATCAATTCAAAAGCATAATAACAAAAAATAATAAAACTGTTATATCTAAACATACCAAACAAATAAAAATATCAAGACGTAACAGAACATTAAAACCGTGGATAACACCTGGTCTACTTAAATGTACTCGACATCGGCATAAATTACATACACAGTCAAAAAATCCCAATCACTCCCTTTCCCCCTTTCCGCTCCTTCTCCTTCCCACTTCCTTTCCTAAAGGGTCGGCAACGCGCAAGCGATGCCTCTGGTGTTGTAGGCGTCCATAGGCTACGCTGACCACTTACCATCAGGTGGCCCGTATGTTTGTTTGCCACCTTAGTTGTATAAAAAATAAATAAAAGAAGTAACCTACACGCGCTATCGAAATTTTTGTAATCCACTTTTGCGGAAACTAAGAATATGTTACGAAAAGAATGAACTTGAAAAAGCTAGCAAAACCCAAAAGCACTATGGAGAACGATTAAAACAATAATAAACACTAAAAAAAATTACAATAGTTGATCTATTACAATTGCCTGAAAATACCGTTTAATCTATTAATGAGGTCTGTAAATTCTTTGGTGCGGTAGGTAAAAATATGGCTGAAGAAATCATGTTACGCGGTTACAACTCCCATTCATCCGTGATATATACTCTGCACCGAAAATCATACAGTGCGTCACACACTCCTGTAAATTCACTTGGTGTAATCGAGGTAGATGAGGTCGAAGTAGTCCTTGATCTTACAATTACGCAGTGATTGTGCTGTTGGATGTTATGGGATATCGGCTTTGTTATTAAAGAACAGTAGTCCGGTGTTGGTTCCAATTATAATCCATCTCTGCAATCTTTGCTTGCAAACAGGTATATTCCCAGACTCACTCAAAAAGGCGATAATACATCCAATTCACAAGGGAGGGAACAGAAACTGTGTCGACAACTATATAATCATATCTGTTCTGCCTACACCCTCTAAAGTTTTGGAGAAGATTCTTAACAAGCGGTTAAGAACTTTTTCAGAGAAATACAAAATAATAGCTGACAACCAGTACGGCTTCCGAACAGGCATATCGACAGAAGATGCTGTACTGGAACTGACACAGCTGGTCGCTAGGAAACTCGATAATGTTATTAAGTGTATGAGGATATTCTTGGATCTTTCGAAAGCATTTGACACAGTGTCTGTTCCTAAATTTCTTTTGAAGATGGAACGCCTGGCTGTGACAGGCATTGTTCTAGACATATTCAAAGACTACTTGAAATATCACACTAAGCGTGTTAAAATTGATATATACCTAAGTGATAAAGACTCGTTAACTTACGGTATCCCGCAGGGTAGTATACTTGGGCCCACCCTCTTCCAAATTTATCTTAATGGCCTCTGCAGGATGGACTTTCCAAACTCCAAGCTATATGCTTATGCCGACGACACGGCAATAATCGTATATGAATTTTCTTGGGATATCATTAAAACACAGGCAGAAACTACTCTCGCTAAAATAATGAACTGGTTAAACTCCAATTTGTTGACCCTAAACCTAAACAAAACTGTTTTCATTCTCTTTCCCATCCGACGTAACACTTTGCCGCCTTCTTTTTTAAATAACTGCCCATTTATGCACAGACCAATCCGCGTCTTGTTCTTGCCCCACACTTAGCAGGACTGATAGCGTTAAATATCTAGTTATACTTATTAACGATGCACTAAAAAGGGACAAACAACTGAATACACTAACCATTCGTGTAATGCATCTCATTCACATTTTTAAGACACTCGGGGAGTCTGCGAACAGTTCTACATTAAGTATGGTATATACAGTCCCTGGCCAAATTATTAGACGCACTGCATAATTACATGTAAAATATTAATTACCGAGTGATGTTGTATCGTTTTATTGTTTTAAAATGATCTGTTTGATATTTTAATATTATTTAATTAATGACTGATTAATTTAACATAAATAAAACAGCATTAATTTAGAAAATCATATGTTTATTAAATTTTAAAGAAATGTGAAAATAAAGTACATAAAAGTCAATATTTTGTTGAGCCACCTTTAGCCGCTATCAAAGCTTTAATTCTGCGCGGCATGCTATCAATGCAAGACTGCACTGTCTCCTGCATTTGTGGATGATGATTCCACAATGAATAATCTTTTCTAGGAGCTGGGTTTTGTTGGTGATCACATCCTTAGCCACTTCTCTTTTCATCAGCTCCCACACGTTTTCTATTGGATTCATATCGGGGCTATTACCTGGCCAATCCAACAGGGATAATTTTTTCTGCCAAAAAAGCTTTAACTGACCTAGCAGTGTGACAGGGAGCCCCATCTTGCATGAAAATGAATGGTTTCCCATTTGGAAACCATTCACTGAGCTGCGGAACCAACAGATTTTCTAAAACTTCTTTGTACTGGTCTTGCCTCATTATTCCTTTCACGACGTACAGACGTCCAGTGCCCTTGCCACTGATGACTGACCAAATCATCACTTTGGTGGGATGTTTAACTGTTGGAACGACGCAGTCAGGATGAAACTTTTCTCCAGGACGACGACGCACATACTGAGCTTTATTCTGTAAAATTTCGAATGTGCTTTCGTCACTGAAGCAAACCTGTCAAAAATAGAAAAAAATATATAAAATTCCATGTTTCTTTGCAATATTTTATTGAAAATGATAATTTTATTAAATTACAATATCTTACCAATCTCCAGAAGTCCACATCTTTGTCTTGCCATTGTTTGGCCCACTTCAATCGCTTTGTTTTCATTGCAGCTCTTAACTTGTGCTTCCTGGCGGGGCGACAGGCTTTAAAATCTAATTCTTTCAATTTTCTTCGAATAGTCCGTTCAGAAGCATTTACGCTAGCATCCTGGAGTTGTGATGTTTATAACCTTTGTGGTAGCAAATCTGTTTTCTAGACAAATTTTCTTCAAACATCTCTCTGACCGTGGAGTGAAAATTGGTTTTCTACCACATCTTTTCTTTCTTTTCGGGCTTAATTCCTCCCCCGACTCAATTACCTTTTTTATGCGTCGTACACTAGCTTCAGAAACTTTCAATCTTCGTGATATTTCCCGGTTCGAAAATGTCTTCGCATTTATAAGAGCCTTCACTTCAGCTTTTTTACGTGGTGAAAGGTCGCCCTTTCTACCTATAATGAAAATAGTCCAATATTTATTTTAAAACACTGAATACAAAATAAACTAATAACTGAATAGTAAAAAACTGTTAAACAAACAATCACAGTCTATAAACCCCGAAAGAGAAACCGAGAAACACGTCCGTACCTGACGCAATTCCGATCGCGACAGAAACAGGTTTGTACTTGTTTACGTTCATGTATCACTTTGTCAACACAGTGTTGTCATATGCTAAAAATAAATACAAATAGATAGTCTACAACAAATCTTTTAAATAAAAATCAATAATATTGTAGTTTAAATACACAATTACTGCATAAAAACTCTTAAGAAACATGAAATTATTAAAAACAATACAATGCGTTTAATAATTTGACCAGGGACTGTAATGCCTTATGCAAATTTATTATAGGATACTGTATCGCTATTTGGGGAGGAGCAAATAAAACTAAATTTCTCAGAGTAGAACGAGCACAAAGAGCCGTACTCAAAAGTTATAACCAAAAAGCCCAGAAAATACCCAACCACTAAATTAAACTCAGAATGTAGAGTACTAACAATGCGTCAGCTCTTTGTACTGAAAACTATACTTAGGCAACATTCGAGGCTGCCCCCTGCGGACCCTACAAAGCGAACAAACCTTCCCTCAGGTACCCCACACAATACCACATTTGCTAGACATCAGTTCTTTACGCAAAGCACTCATTTATACAAGCAAGTTAATAAAAAACTGGGCATTAGAGATCTTAACATATATGAAGTAAAATCTAAAGCGACTAAATGGCTACAAAATCAAGACAATTTCTAAACAGAGTCCCTTTTAAAGTACCTTTCATGACCACACATACACGCACAGACACACACAGACGTTACAGACGTCACAGACATGCACACACACACGCGCGCACGCACACACACGCGCGCACACACACACACGCGCGCACACACACACACACGCGCGCACACACACACACACGCGCGCACACACACACACACGCGCGCACACACACACACACGCGCGCACACACACACACGCGCGCACACACACACGCGCGCACACACACACACACGCGCGCACACACACACACACGCGCGCACACACACACGCGCGCACACACACACACGCGCGCACACACACACGCGCGCGCGCACACACACACGCGCGCGCGCACACACACACGCGCGCGCACACACACACACACACACACGCGCGCGCACACACACACACACACATGCGCACACACACACACACACACACATGCGCACACACACACGCGCACACACACTCTATATATAATAAAAAGTTTTGTTTAATTTAATTTAATGAAGGGTCACTGCTTTGCTATCTGTTGTATACATTTATTAGTGTAAATTGATAGTCTAACACCATCTCTTAAAATACAGGAATACCTAGGTTAAGAGATAGGGTTTATTATTTTGTACAGGTTTTAGCAACATATGGGACTATGCTGCTAAAGTCTGTACAAAATAATAAACAAATAGTACAATGCACTATTTTTCCATCATCCATACTCAATTGTGTTTTATGTACCTATTACATCTGTCTGTATTTTTTTGGTAAATAAAATATTATTATTATTTACTTCAGTGTGAGCAAAAGTTAAAGCAGCGATAGCTCAGTGGGGAGACCAACAGACTGCAATGCAGAGGGTCTCGGGTTCGAACCCATGTCGCGCACCTCTGACTTTTGAAAGTTATATGACTTTTCGAAATTATGTGCGTATTGATTGACAATTATCGCCTGCTCCGTGCCTCGGAGAGCACGTTAAGCCGTTGGTCCCGGCTGCCATGAACATCTATGGCAGTCGTTATTGGGAAAGTCAGTACCCCCTAATATCCTGACACTGGTCTAGCCTTAGGGTATCGTTAGCCTTCGGGTTGCGGAGGTCAGGTGGCAGCCGCTCCGTGTAAAAACTGATATCCAGTAAAATCCTGTTAGACCAGAAAAGCCGACCCCAAGTGACTTGGGAATAAATAATAAAGGCTAAGAGAGAAGATTTACTTCAGTTTGAGCGAAATCCAATGTTTAAGTGGGAATCCTACTTGAACTGAAGCAGAGGACTTTTGTTTATACGTCCATTTCTTAATGTCGGAACTGTTTTAATTCGATTTTATACATTTGCGAAAGTATTGTATGTGTTTTACATATATTCAGCGCCATAAGCGCCGGTACAATGTTATTGAGTTTGTGTAGCAGGTAGGTAGGAGTTTCTCTCCTCAACAGACACACCCCATATAACGACACTTGACGACCTGTAGTCCCGCACTTCTGCTTAACCCTTTCGGGATGTGCCAGAGCAATGTTATGTGAATTTGGCACACAGCTTGTACATTATATCGTTCGACGATTACACTGACTGTCAATACAGTTTACTCGCAGCAGGTTGGTGGCCCGTAATGAAATGAAATTGCCAGCCCCTAGGGTGAGCTGCGATATAGAACGGATGACGTAAGCATCGCATAAAGGGTTCGGAAGGGACCGCTTAACGGAAACAATGTGCAGTAAAACCTCGTTTACACTGCCCGCCTGCCGACGTACGGCTCTCAACATTGTTCAATTTGATTATAATGTATATGTAGATATTCCTCCGCGCTATGTCTTCAATGGTACTGCAGTTTTGTTGGAATGACTGTTGTAAATTGCTGCCAAGTGGTCTTATTGGCGCATATTGTAGAACTAGTATTTGACTAAACTTGCTAAAGTAATATCTCCATTGACCAATCATTCTCGTCGCTATATACATTAAAAGGTCGGATAAATATAACGCCCAGATTCAATAAAACTGTATGTGGATTGCACAACTCTGTTTGAGCATTAAAATTTTTGTTTTATTTTGAAGCGAGGCATACTTACAGATCCTCAAATATGTAGGGATTGTACCATTTTAAAGAATGGGACGGCCGATGGGCTGCGATTTTACGATAGAAATGTTCGTGCTTTACAATCACGAACAACAATGTAATTCAAAAATAATATATTCATTTGTGTCAGATTTACACTAATGGACGTTTTAGGCACAGCCTCGGTGGCGCTATGGCAGTGTGTGACTGCTAAACATAAGCTTTCGCATCTAGGTCGGGCAAAGTTTAATTGGGTTTATCTGTCAAGAACTTCTTAATAGTAGCACGGATTCTGAAACTGTATCCTGTAAAAGAGAATAAGCTCGTTATTGCTATTACATAAGATCTAAAACCATAACTTGCGTTATGTAAGTATTATACACATCTGCCTACCCCTTCGGGGATATAGGCGTGACACTATGTATGTATAAACGCCACAACTCTGTGGTCAGACATAGAGAATAATCCGAAACATCTAGCGATCAACTTTACAATGAGTCAGCGTTATGTCTCTATCATCTATGAACACACAAAAAACGGATACTACACATCAGTGGCCTGTTGATAACACATGTGAACAGTGCCTTAGTAACAACAGTAAAGTTAATTGTGAATTACAATACAAAACCATTCAATACAACCATTTTAATGGCGCTCATTGTATTTGGGCATCCATTTCAGGATAATACTGCCTTTTATCATCATCAAAACACATTCGGTACCTGAGATACCCATAACAACATACTCTCCCGCCAGTAGGTATCTGCCACTGAGAATTTTTTGACAGGAACACCCAATAATACTGCCTGATCCGCTCGTCAGAAACAGTGAGTAACAGAAAAAATACCCAGTAATCCTAACTAATATTATAAATGCGAATGTGAGTGTTGTTTGTATGTTACGCTTTTACGCCTTAACTACTCGACTGATCATCATAAAATATCGGGTCTGGTCTATCTGGGGAACACAAAAGGACATAGAGTATCTGTCATCTAGAAAAATGTACTGTTACTACCTTAACCTGCATTAACAAAAGTGAAGAAGTGTGTTTCGCATAGCTCGGTACACAGTTTAGGAAGAGATTTTAGCTGAACAATGCGGGTCATAACCATTTTACACCTGGTAAACGGGCAATATATCAACATTGTTGAACTTTGTCGAATGTCCGGCGCGTAGTCGACGTGTACGGGCGGAACGTTTGACGTGGGTCGGAATACCGCTCGTAATGGAAAATGGCCGAATATGTGCGATGACTCATGTTTGTTTTTAGATTTTTGTAATTCCTTTGCAAATGGCAAGGATTTAAGATTTAAAGGTTATATATATTGAAAGCCATGTCGCTTATAAATAATTTCTAATTGTGTCTTCTACATGACATACAATGTGGTAAATTAACTGAGTTTTACTATTTAAATTTGGCCCTTCTCGGTTGCACAGCGTTAGTAAATACGACTGCGCATGAGGACTCGGATTCGTTATTTTGGTTACTAGGATTTTTGTCAATAGATAGAATATACTGTTAGTATCACGAAGTTTAGGATTGTCCCGATAGACGACTATAGGCTCGCCCATTATTACGTCTCTCCTCTTCTCCCTAGCCTTTATTATTCCCAAGTCAAGTCACACTACGTTAGTACGTAAGACCTAAAATATACAGAAACAATGTAATACTCATTTTACTAAACCTTCAAGGATTTTCATTATGTATGTATGTAAATTAATATAAATATATAGTACGGTATTGTATTGTAATGTGGAAAGCACTTAATCTGCTCTCTTAACGGCTGTAAAGCCCTGGTAAGTTCTAAGTACCTACTTATACATTATTAATTAAGACCTAATGTACGCTTAATTTGCAAGTTTATTTATTAATTCAAGTTTGAAAGTTATTAATTGAATTAAACAGAATTAAAGAAACTATAAATGATAATGGAGTAAGAAATGTTAAAAACAATAATTGAAATGGGTTATTTAAAAAAACACATGTATCGTCTCGTATAAAAAACCTACTAACAAGTTAACAAAAAGACAGTTAAACTCGCATTTATAATAATAGTACGGATTGTATGTCAAGAGAATTTTAGAGACTAGGGGAATATGAAGTTCTCAATGACCCTTACTTTTTCATTGGCGACCATCGTTTCGATTTTGTAAGGAACAATTTGACAGCCCTTGAGCGTATGATTTACGATATATTGGATTCTATCGAACCACTTTTATTGGGTGAAATTTTTTCATACTTGTTATTATTATTCCTTTATGTATTATTGAGTATTACATTGAAATGTGTTTATAATATTATTCTTTGCGATATTCTTATTGCTTGCGTTGCTGGGCTTTTCCTTAAATCCAGGAAGGATATTTTAAAAACAGTGTCGCTTTTTAGGCATATTATATTACATATTTTTAAGTATGACTTCTGCACGTAAAATTTGTGCTATCTACCAATACTGTGAGTCTGAATGTTGTTTTTAGAGTTCGAAAGAAGACTGTTATACAACTTTCTACTCAAGAACCGTAAGAGCTAGAGACTCGCGGTCACCGCCATTAGTCTATATACCTCCGAAATTACTATGACCTTACACCTCTGACCTCATGGTTACGTGGTATCACGTGACCTTTGCATGTTACTTGAACCATTTTTCGAACTCTAAGGTTTACGGCAATTCATTGCCGATTCTCACTTGTTTTTTTTGTTCTTATATTAGTAGAATTTATTCTTGTTCTTACTAGCTGTTGTCGTGATAAGGCACGGCCAGACCTGCCCACAGCGTTAGTCTTAATAAAACGCAATAAGATTATAAGGCCTCATAAAGTAAAACTCCCACTATAGGGGTATAGTCCGTCTTATTGTCTTTTTTTAAATAAAGTGCTTGCCGTTAGTGATTTTGTTATAGTTAATGCTCTAGTTTCAGAGATAAGGTTCTATTAAACCTCAACGAACAATAATCATTAGCGTTGCCAATTGTCAAACGAATGTACACTCGGCAATTAAAAATTTGCTTAATTACGGAGTAGTATGATGTCATGGACAAGTAGATGTATTTATATTTGTGCCTACGCGTTTTAAGCTAACGTGTAAGTATGATTAAACCTCGTATGAGTCATAGGATCTTTGTATTATTGATTTATAACTTCAAATAGCTTATCTATAGTCCTAACTGAACGTTAACCAGGCGTAACGCAGTCCTTTAAGCTTATACTGAACTGGAACTTCACTACGTGTTCCGAATTAGGAAAATCATGTATGATATATCATCTCAATAACGCATTTAGTGCCTCTATACTGTTGTAGTAATCTTTAGCTTGAAGATTTATAAACTGCCTATACGTCTACCAGTAGTTTTTAATGTAATTTTGGTTATCTTGTATATATTTTTAATGAGTTGTTCAGTTAGATGTCATAGTTGTTCTTTTGGAGTCGTGGCCGATCGACTGCTGTATACCTAAACATAACTAACAAAATATAATTCTCTCTACCTAACCTGATAAAGATACAGGTTTGATGTAACACAGATATATGTTTTCCTTATTAAAATCATTCTGTCCTATTCCTATATCCTTTTGGTAGAAGGTATTCATAAAAATAAAATAGGCACCGATATTGAAACATACGGTACAATAAACTTACATTTTCAGTATGAAGAATTTTCTCGTAGACCTTTAGTAGGGTCTAAATTCTAATATGTAATATGAAAGAATGAAATTGAAACTGTACCTCCCGTTCCCATTTGTTCGAAAGGAGATTGGCTATACGTTCCTTTCAGAGGTGCGTCAGTCCTATGGGACTCTTTTTTTACTCCGTAATGGAAGACGTGAGGTAATGTACAGTTTCTTTAGAAGCTGGTCTAAATCACGTTGTAGTTGGCGTTTTATATGTATATTTACAAGGGACTTGATAAAATAGGATCTTGTATAATTTGTATTATACTACAGAGATGACAGAAGGGCATTCACAGATCAATTAAAAGAAAAGGCGAAGGTCAAGTCTTATAAGGTGGTCAAGGTATTGGCCAAAAATCGTGAAATATGGCGTATACTCCACCGACAAGAGCAAAGCTCTTAAGTATAAAGAAGAAAGAGGACTAGATTTATTTTGACTGCTATTTGCTTTTTTGTGTGTAAAAGAATGTACAAAATCAAACATAGTCAACTACCCTATTATTGTGCCTCGGTCAATTTAATACAAGGTTGCTTTGTAAACCACTGCGGTTCACGTGGAATACTTCATTAGTAAGTAGTAGTCCCAAGAGTTGTCGGTACGAACTCGATAAAATAATGCATGTTCCGCATATGTATAGTTTTCTAGAGAGGACGGGGTACGAGTTCAGGTATAATTCTGTTTTATTTAAAAGCTTGAAAAGCACAAACAGTACACGAGTTGTTTTTGTTTTAATACAAGTCAGCAGAAATTGTAGCGTTTGTTTTTGCAGCTTTAGGGACTACACACACTTATTCAGCTCCATTCGCGTTTTACTAAACGATTTTAGTCACACTTATGCAGTTCTGCTTCTATCAGCCGCGTACAGCGTCGTAAGAATGAGAAACGGACTAATTACACTTATTCAGCTCCATTCGCGTTTTGCTGAATGATTTTGGTCACACGAACGCGGACGTCCTCGTCGACAAGTTGCGACTGCGTACAGAGCCGTACAGCCCTGAACGCGGCGGAACAACGCTGAACGCGGCGGAACAGCGCTGAACGTGGCGGAACAGCGCTGAACGCGGCTGAACAGCGCTGAATTCTATCTATAGCATTCGCATGATAAAATCACGTTTGTCTTCATTTTACTTGCCGCTTAAGCTGAATTGACGCGGAAAGCTGAATGGATGGGTACGCGTCTCCATACAAAATCGTTGTTTTCTATGGACAAAAGCTGAACAGAGCTGAATAAGTGTGTGTAGTGCCTTATGTTTGACTTTAATGTATCCAAATATTCATATCCATTGCGGCAAAATGGTTTAATATACAATACTATAATAGATATATTCCAATTGTACTACACTTCCAAATTAATATAATAATTGTGTTATTTCTGTGTTTATTTTAATTACAACTCGATGTATCCTTCAACATGGGAATATTAATTAAAATAAAGTTGTGGTTAACCACACGTAAAACGAAGCGAGTATACAGGAAAAACTATTTCGGACTGAACGAATTGAGCTCTATGTACAAAGGTTAAAGTTTTGAAGCCTCTCCAGTTTTGTGTTTGTTAGTTCTCATCTCGCAATTTGAGTACTGCATGTACATAGGTTGTGGAAAAAAATGGTTGCATTTATTATTTAAATGAGCCTCTTATATACAATTATAGCATGGCTTGCTTTACTAAGCTGCTAAAGGAAGATGTGGATGTAAGTGTAATAGTCCGTTTAGACTAATGCCTTTGGCCCAATGGAAAGATTAGCCAAAATATTAGGAAACTAATCAATTCCAATTATTCCAAACAAACACACATACATTGTCTTTCGCTGTTTATCTTTAGGAGAGTATATGTATTACGATCAAAGTTGACCAATAGGGGCGATCCTATTGTTGCCTACGGGACACATTTTCAGACTACGAGCTATTACTAAAAAAATCTTACAGTAAACCCCATTAATACGGGTGCAATCATATTTGCTTCGGAAATAAATAATACATACAAATCTCAAAGTTATTAAATGAACGTATTTACAGATGAAATTTCTGTCATTTATCTAACGATAACTCTCCGATATTGCTTAAATTAGTTCTCAATCGACAGTTTCTATTGCCACATCACTCGCGTAAACATGATAATCAAAGCCAGGAGCTTTTTCCACTAGCGAACGTTTATTAGACTTCACGAAAAGGAATTAAATCTTCACCGTATCGGACGACATAAGACCACTGTTGAAGATAGATCCCTTAAGAGGATCCCGCCATAATTAACCGGCTTGACAAGCCGACTGGCCAAAGGTAGACGCAACTACCCTCCTTTTAATGTAATTCTTTCCTTTTACGACGCCCATGAGAGTACAACGGCCTCGTATCCTATCTCAAATATATTTTATCGTTGTAATATTCGTGCGATAAAATAACATCGTTTGGTAATCGAATTTTGATAAGAGATGATATAAACCACACATTATTAAATTATAGATACGCCAAGTTTGCCAAATTATATTAACGTGTCACGTTTTTGTTCTTATTACTTAAATATATTCAGAAATAATATATTTACTACTTTGGCAAGTGTGTTTAATACTTATAAGTAACCCAATGGTACTTTTTATTTTTGTTCTCTTTCCCAATGTACAGAACTCATAGATACATAACACCGTCTAACCACAATGTGAGAACGCAGACGCACTCTACACCTACAACAACTTTGTCTGTAATTTACATTCGTACGACTTGAACCGAAATCGATCTACGCAAGCGTCTGTATCGAAAGGTTTGTTATCAAAAGATCCCCTTCATATAGCGGTTACCTAGTCCATAGAAGTATCCCCTTAATGCATATTAAACCGTAAGTAGCACGTTCTAATCTACACTTAGACATGTTTTGTCCGTTTTTCCATGATCAGATCTTTGACTTACACGGCTTCTGGTGGCTAACCAACCAAAAGAAACTTATGTCAAGTGATTTGTTTGGCGTTTGCTAATGTAGTCGGCCAAGCACAGCAATTTACATGTGTTTGGTCGTTTGTTAACCAATTTTTGTGTCATTCTGTCTGTTAACGTAGTTCCTATTAATGCTTTCGATGAAAGGTGACTTGAAATAGTTCACTCATTATTTATATAATGACATACTCAGCAGTGTCCTGAATGATGAATTTTCCTGTAGTTTATTCAATATTAAAAACCATCGATCAATGATGATTAGATAAAACGGGCATCGGATAAATGAATGTATGTGGTACAGTCGTTTGATAGTAACTTTCAACACAAATCTGACGCATACTGTAAGGCTTACTGTCCACGAAGGCGTAGTCTCAAAGACGCGTATTCGTCATTATACGATTAATGTACGCCTGCTTGCTGCTTATAGTTCATTTCTTATAATTTTTCTTATTGGTATACAAACTTATTATACAAACCAGTCAGTTGTACTTTAGACTATACTCGTCTTCTAATTAATTGAAATGACAAAGTAGAAAGAAAGGCAATATATTGAGATGGGTCTCTGTTGTGTCAAAATTTTATAAGATATGTAAGAAATAAAATATTTTACATACAAAATTATGAAAATCTTTCGGCGGAACAGCAACATCGCAATCGCGTCGTTGCAAGCAGGCTACATGATTCCTGTTGTACATCGTGTCATATGCCGGGATACATTGAGTGGATGTACCTGTTATACTTTTATAAGATTGCTGTCAACGCTGAATAATATTGTGCCAAATGTCAGAAAACTTGCGTTTGCAACTACTTACGTGGACGTAGGTCGACGAGGCGTACTTCGTGGAAAAAGTTTGGTACGCTAGGCTACAGAAACTACACGACGTATTTTAAAGCGTCTATAAAGCTACGCCTCCGCTGGCAGCAGGCCTTAGGTAAAGTATGCAAAGTTGCATAACATAAATAAACATAGGTTTTATTAATACGACATTAGAATGACCGTGATTGACCTCTGCGATATATGCTATGTCATTTTGTCGTCTAGATATAAATATTTAAGCTTGCAAAATATTTTTACTAAGTATAATTACAGTTTAACCCACCGTTGTAAAATTGTACATTTTGTTATTGTTTTCCTTTTGCTTTACAGTTTAATACGTAATGGAAAATTTATACAACTGGTTGTGGTGCATCTACATATTCCTTTTTATCTATTTGCGGTCGTCTTAAGAATAAAAGCTAATCGATACATATAATTATACATACATACAAACATATTCTCATGTGTCTCTCCACAAAGCGATAGGCAAAGGTCTATTTCACCCACACATCGCCAACTATGGTTTTAATTCAACCGAGGGCGAGTCTATTGCCGTCTACTGGGCACAGTTTCAGACTCTACGACGTCGTACTGCTACTGAGATATATTTACAATCGTTACGTCGAAACGTTTCGTTCGTCCTGGCATGCGAACACGAGACCTCATGCACAGTAACATTCACTAATACTTTTATATTCCCAGAAACGGAATGAGTGTAGTTGTTTATATAGCTGTTGCCGAATCGGCCGAGTAATCGAAAATGTATATAAATATAAGCATATCATCTAGCCGATTGCCATGTCTATTTAGGCACCAGCTACAAATATTATCCTGAAATAAAAGATGTTTCCTATGTTATTCTTCTACAACTTTTGTTTACTTGGCTCTTACACGAGGCAAGTCTCTCGATGCAAGTGTCATGCTATCCCTGTTTTATTCGCCAAGTACGACAAAGAAAGCTAAGCTGCACTTATTTTAAGTAACAGTCATTGTTTAATTAAGCCTTTGATCTTATTATTGCTAGTCTAACAATTATTTCGATTCGTCTGATCAGTTTTACCATGACTCGAACTCTCCGCAAACCGGAAAAGTAACGATTTGGAGGCTTGGTTCTGATAAATAATAATAAATTATTGATTGATTAATCGGATAGTAAATTTGTTATAGATCACAGCTGGACAAAATGAAAACATTTGCAAAAACAAACATCGTTTCACATTTGCAATATGTATTTGAATTGAAGTTTATTTAATATTGTACACATTTTCAGTAATAATAACCTGCCATATTAATTTATGATCTATTACATTATCGCTTGTATTTGTTCAGTAGCACAAATATGGCGTTAATGATTGCAATAACTTACACAAGCACGCTGTTTATTGGATAGTATGTGTAATATTAAATACCGCAAAATTATAACTTTATGTTAATATAACAAAAACGGCTCTCTATTATTTTTTAATATTATTAAATAGCAAACAAGAGTAAGACTCACCTGATGGCAGGCTCCGACCAAAGCCTATAATTGGTTTCAATACCAGAGGCTTCACTCACGTTTTGATTAACAAAAAGAAAATGAACTAAAGAATGGAAATCCTGATGGAAGGAAAGGTAGATATTATGCATCCGGAACTCTTATTTACCAAACGAAAAGCAGTTATGGTGTTATTACTTTTGGGGGTTGGGTAACTCATTCGTACTATCACCAAATAATTGAAAACGGCGAACTGTCCCCGATCTGAAAATTTGCCAGCGTCCGTTTCATATAATTTGTAACGCCCAAATCCGGTGATCGTAACTTAATTCATGTAACTTAATATTTAAAAGCTACTTTGTGTCAAAATTCACATTCATAATTTCAATAGCGAAAGATATATTTATAGTTCACAAAATAGAAATCAAAGTACTTTTTTTCAACAAGTCAAGGAAAAGGTGATGGTCTCATCGTATATAAAGGTCAAGAAAATTATGTAAAAGGGATAAATATTGCTTCACCGGCAGTTTAAATGTAAGTAGAATAAATCATATTCTGGAAATTCTATTTACGCGGTCTAACACTCTAGAGTTTCCCAACTGCTTAAGACTGCGCCGAGCGAAATGTGCTAAAACAGGCGGTCACAGTTAAGTGAATAAAATCAACACTTTTTGTTTAATACAAATATAAAATATACATTTACCATAACAATGAATGTGTTTACAATTACTTTGTATAAAAAACTTAAAATAATTAATATTTTCGCCTAATAAATTACGTAAATTTGCACGAAAAATGCAAAAACGTAAGCTCGTGTCACGTGATTTTTAGATTAGAACAGTAGAAATTTATCCTATTTTACAGCTTAAACGAAACGTAAATAGTTGTATTACAATTTGCCCGTCCCAAATATTTAAGTTATTGGTTGACAATAAAGATACATATTTATCAAAAAAGCACTTAAAATCCTCCATACAATTTTACTATGGCTGGCGGCCGCGCGCCGATTTGACTATGCGCCGCACGAGCTCTGTCATTATCTGTCTTACGCTCGGCGCAGTCTTAAGCTTTAATCCGACTTGTTTGTCTACTATTGTCCAAAGTCAACTATATACCGTAACATGATCGCTGAACAAAACTATATATAAACTTATTTAGGTATATATCATTGTTAGGAAACTCACAGCATCGTCAAAGAATTACATATACGAATATACATACATGCTTATAGTATTACGCCTGTTGCCCGAAGTTGAAGGTAAGATTTCTCTATGCTACTAGCTTAGAACAAATAATTATTGTACAAAACATTCTATCTATCCCTTTTCTTCTGTTGCTATTGGAACAATATGATGATAAAATTAAATTCGTTTACGATTCCGAACATGTTCTTCTTTTTTGAAATTCTAATTTGATTTATCCTCTCGGGGCCTCTATAGCCCTCTTCAATCACATCTACATATTTTTCTATCTGTACGAACACTACGAACAGAACTTTTTGAATTATAAACATAATGGAGATATTTTATTAACAAGTAATGCATGTTACAAAGAATCTAGCTCAGTTGTCTCTCCTAGTATGTAATAAGTACATTTAACTTAATACCTATTAATATAACTTTGTAGATATACGTCAAAGTTATAAATAACGAAACGACCGTAATACGCAGGTGGTTGATAAAATTTTCATACACATTCCTTTATATTGCTGGTTGCGTTGGTTAGATAATAACTGAGTAGGGCACTAAAGTGTCCTAGGCTGTGACACGTCATTCAATGACGGTTTTTCCTGCCTAGATTTACCTGTCGACTTGGAATTTTTTATTAGGTAACAAGTTGCTGCTCGCGGCTTTGTTCCTATGAAACAGAGAAGAGGTTTTTTCTAAAATAGTACCTAAATGTTTATATTTAATTCAAATTTAACTATTATGTCACGTAAATACATTTTGCTATATTATAAATTTATAACATTTGATTTACCTCCTCACCCATAGGAAGGGAAATGGTCGTCGTCATCGTTATTTATGCAACTAAGAGCGGTGCGTATTTTTCATCTAGCAGTATACATATTATTAATTTACGTGTATTTTCGTATCTTTTCTATATTACATAATTAGCCACAATGTTTTCTCGCACGGACGCTCGAAAACCCGGGCGTTCGGTGGCTCCGAACTAGGACAAATTCGGAGAAAATACGGACCGCTGTCCTAATTTTTCTGCTCTTCCATTATGACATTTTGTTGTGTTTGTGTGTAACAAAAAGTTTTCATAAAAATCTTGTAGTTTTAAGACATTTCTTAGTGGACTAAGGCTAATAATACTGATATTATTTATGAAAAGCACTAAAAATTACTTTTCGTTTTGTCTGCTTGAACATTCATCCGCAATGCCATTTATTTGATTACACTGATTATTTTAGGTAAAACATGGCTTTGATTTTTAGTTTAACTTCAAGCTAACCAACTGAAAACCGCAACTAGTTTTTGTGGTCGCTTTCATAAGCGAAAACTTATGCGACAGTGCCAGCGAGGCAGTCAATTTTAGGCTATATATTAAAATAAACTGTTTTCGTAATTAAAGCAGGCTTCGTCGACCTGAGTATTATTAAGGTTATCGTGGGTACTATATTTCTCAAAAGATATCCATCACGTTATCCACACCGCTCTTTGATGTAGTGGCCAATCAACTTATCAGATATTGCGTCAGCTAGCACGATGTATAACCGAACTGGTTCCATAAAGTAATATAGTAATAATTCAGCTCGTCAGAATATTTTTTACGATGTTAGAAATAATTATTTTGTATTTGGTTGCAACATCTTTTTTATAGCAACCCGGCGCCAAAGCCTTGCGCAGATTAATTAAGTAAAAGTTTGCTTCGCATAGAAAAGAGTAATTAAAAGTTTGCAGAAAGTAATTATTTTTTACGAGATTTATCCTGAGTAGTAAGTGTTACTTAACTTTTATCATGCTTTCGGCTCTTTTACACGTGTATACTTCCGTGATATATGTTTTGTTATTAAATATTATACGTCAAAGATGTATGATATTAATAATCCTAATCATGATTTATAACAATTCACGGTAAATACCAATTTTTTAAAGATGATTTGACTTACATACATAGTTTATAAACCGAGGTATTTCGAAATACGATTTTACGAAAACGATCACTAAAAGAAACAAACACCTTTGTGCACGGCTTAAAGATGATTAACCCTATTCATCCTTACTGATTCGTATTGTATGTAATGGACTTATTCTTAAGCACACATGTACCACACGACCACTGACCACATGTGCACTGGAAAATAAAAACGAATTGTCTTATATAATACGACCGTAATCATTTGTAATTAACAACTGGGTAACTTTATTGTTTGGATAGTGTAGTGGTGGTTAAAGTCAGCTTGTAAATATTGTAAATGTCCTGGGAATACAAATACACATTCACAAGGAATGAAAGAGATAGTACAGTATACAAATACATTTAAAAGCATAGTTAACATTAAAATGTCTTTACTTGCCGTTGAACGTAGCATAAGCTGCTCATACTCGTTGCAGTATTGCACGCTCTATGTATTAGCTCTAAGTTTAAGACAGTTTGGCGCTGATCTAGACAAAGCCACAGAGAGCTATGAGTCCATACGAAATAGTGTACTTTGCCCACCCTGAGACATGAGTGTACCACACACAGAGCAAAATTCTTGGCACCCGCTGTATCCGCGTCGGTCTATAGTTTTGGATTCGAATATTGTAGTAATGCATAAATATCCATGTTGCCAAGCAATCGTGCTAAAGTTTGCTTGTAGAAAATGTCATCATCCTAGATTTGTCTAAATGTGTATCATGCTGACCGTTTTCCGTGTGAACTTGTGACTACATAACGTGGTATCTACAATTATATACTTGAAGAGTTATAGAAAAGATCCATTTGAACTGCACGGGTGGCGTTATGGTTTAACCGGTCGTATACCGCCGGCTCGCATACCAGCCGGCAGATTTGTACCCGTCGTAGGCCGGTGGCTCGCATGCGAGCCACCAAATTGGCGCCAAAACGCCGCGCGCCGCCTTCGCTTTAGCTTAAGCTAACGTAAAACCAATTTGGTGGCTCGCATGCGAGCCACCGGCCTACGACGGGTACAAATCTGCCGGCTGGTATGCGAGCCGGCGGTATACGACCGGTTAAGTTATCGCGAGTTATTACTGCGTCAAGTGCGTTCGATCCACACACGGTACAAACATCAGTGTAGTCCACAAATAATCGCTTAGAGTCTGAATGCTTTTTATGTCCGTTGTCTCGATGTCTGTAAAGTACACCGCTACAGTCTTATAAATAACGAACGTATATATAAACTAACGTTTTAGTAAATAATTTTATGCTAACTGCACTGTAATTCCCGGCAGCTAAAATTAGGATGACCTTTATATATGTATTTCGTGAAAGCCAATCAAACATGTCGGTATGTCGGGGAATCCCCAAGTGCCAAATATCTGTGTCCAATATAGATACACATATTTTTCTTAAGCCGGCAATACATATTGGCCAAGCGTAGGCCAACGCGAGCGAAGGCAAACTGATACAAGGCAAGTACTACCGTCTAGACATGGATGACGTCAGCTCCATCACTAAAGAGCCATAGCCACTTTAGCACAGGGCTGAACAAACATACGTTAGCAAACATGGATATAATTATGCCACCATTTACGTATAATCTTCACGGATTAGTAAAATATTAAAGTCTGCGGTATAAGCTATAGGTATTCTGAAATGGCGTTTGTGCTATTCGATGAAAGAAAATTATAATTTTGTCAAATTAGATGAGAGTTCATTCATTGCCAAACTGTCCTGAGGATGTCTAGTGCAGAGGCGACATACGTGTAGATGCATATTTTGTTTTTGAAGCGTAATACTGCCAGTTGAAGCATGCTCGAATCCCATGTCGCGGCTGTTTATCATCAGAGTACTTTCGTATTATCAATCTTTCTCTATTATAGTAGTTGGTGTTGGCAGTTCGAAAAATTATAGCGGCTCTTCACATTTATAATATTATATAATTAATTTACGCCTAATATCGCCGTATTCCATTGAATATACTTATTATAACTATAATATATCCTAGAGGGGAGACGGACTCAAAACAGAGGCGCGCGTGGGAACACGCACGCCGCCTCTCGGACCTGGTGCTGAACGGATGGCGGGCAGGCCCACAAAGCCCACCATCCCCAGGTCAATCCTCAGGGTGGCTGGAGGTCATCTCGCGCCCTCCGGCGCCCGGTTCTGCGGTTGGGGAGAGGGTTTAAACGCTCCCTCTCCCGCTCCGCCGCCTCCTTGATGGAAATGACTTCCTCACAAAAGGAGGCGACGGCGTTCCACGACCTCTCACTCCGGACCATAGACTGAACTACGGCCGGGAGCGAGAGGGCAACCAATCCGACTGCCGCGATCAACTTACGGCGCTGCGATGCTCAGGCGGGGCAAACCGCCAAAGTGTGCAGCGCCGTGTCCTCAACAACGTCGCGGCAGTCGCCACAGTGGTGACAACCGGGCATCTCTTGCCGGCGTATACGACAGGAACTGGCCAAAACAACCGTGGCCAGTCATTACCTGTGTCAGCCGGAAGGTGAGGGCGCCATGTCGCCTCTCCAGCCACTCCTCAAACACGGGACTTACCGCCACGATCGTGGCGTGCCCGGAACTATAATATATGTTATGATAATATTTCTCAACTAATTTTATCTCGAATTGTAATAGACTAGACTTTATAATTATTTCCGAACAGTACATACCTATTTTCTTTTTTTTTTAGTTTGCGTCTAATATATTATTGCCTCCGATCCGAATTGTGCGCAGACTTGTACACCCAATTGTCGATCCTAAGGTGTCGGATGCGATTTTCGTTTCAGTTATGTTTCATTGATATTCAGGCTGCAATTTTTCAGTAGCAGCATAAGATCTGGAATTTTGCCATAGTTTTTCAAATAATATCTGAGAGGAATTTAAAACAACACGTAGAACTAAAATACATCGATTAAAACGTGTAAAACTAACGTAAAACCTGAATATATAGACCTCGTATGATTTTACTTGTATATCAAGAACATTATTTACATTTAGTAATCTAGTAATAAGATAAATTAATTATATTGCGTCGTAAGTGCAATCATTATTGCGTATTTATCGAGTAATGTGTTTGCGTGTTCACGTATTAATTTGAACCTGATCCGAAATCTCACCGAACTGCATACATAATAAATGAACTCTGTCGTTGCCTAAAATTATTCCGGTTCCGTCATGGTTATTATATTGATTACGCGTTCAGCAAGTAATTAATGACGTAGGCGCTGATAACTGTTATTTTATGTTATCGGTCAATCTGTCGTGCAAATTTGTCTTTACTCCGTTTACCTTGTAGTGAATAATCCTAAACGTGCTCACGGCTAATTTTGAGAGTTTGTTAAGGTTATTAACATGTGAAGAGAAAACTTTGTACCTCGTTTTAAGCATATAGTGCGCACCGCGGAGTGTGATTAAATTTATATGGATAAGGAGTACAGAAACACAACATATATTTAAAATTAATAATGGTTTCATGAATTACTGTCGAATTTCGATCGTGCAACGATCATTTGTTTCAAGTTTTCGTTAATAAAACAGATTAGTAAATAACTTATTTACTTAACTTATAATAATAATAATATAATAACTTAATATTTTGTAAGTGCGGTTTTATGATGACCTTATATTTTAATATTATAATTAAAATACACAAATCATAAATATATAGTGTGAATGAAACAGTCACAAGAGGAAGACCTAGGCAAACGTTTCTCGATCAGATCGCAGGCGTTCTGGACAAAGGCCAGGTTAAGAGCACCTTAAACCGACGAGCGTGTATGAGGAATGTGGTGAAAATGAATGAAGCCTGAAAAGTGTGTCAGGATCGTAGCAAATGAAAATACACGGAGGTGACTAACACCGCCAACTTCCTAACTCCGGCCTGCTATTGAGATTTCTTAAAAAAAAACCCAATAACTATTTGTTGGCCCGACCCGGGATTCGAACCCGTGACACACCCGTGGCACAGCAGTCGCATTCACAACCGCTGCACCACGCAGGCCACATACTAGATTAATAATACAATTATTATTATTATACATAACATAGTGTATGTAAACGAAATAGCTTAATCCGTCCACAAGACTAAAAATAACGAACTTTGAAAGAAGTTGGTTATAAAAGGCACTCCTTTTGGCAAAAAGTAATCAAAACACTAAGAGTTGGTTCACATTAGGCCGGACCGACAGTTTTACCGTAGTCGGCTTAACGGGTCTACTGTTCACACTTCAAACTACCGATCCGACCAAATGTGAACACTACTGTCGTTACTGTCGATTTACCACTGCCCGACTCGTCATAAAGCAGTTTTAAGTTGGCTTTTGCGTACAATGGACGACGACGACGTTATAATATGTAGTTGCCATGTGGTATATAAGTAGAAGACAGGCGAAAAGGAAAAGAAAATATTTTGTGCATCCAATCATTGCCCAGCGAAATGGAGTTGGAACATTCCTAACATTAATTTATTTTATTTTTTTATTTAATAACTTCATGCACAGAACAATAAATTGGCGGACTTAATGCCAAGGGCATTCTCTACCAGTCAACCGTAAGGTGATGCAGAGATAAAAAAGTATACGTAAAGTAAAATACGCATACAATAAGCATTATAAATATACATGTATATGAACTAAAAAACACAAGTAAAAGTAATGAATTTATATACATACCTAAATATATCATATAATTTAAATAAAATATATACATATAAATATATACATACATACGTAACATTACTGATGCGATTGAACCGAAAAACTGTCAAGGAAGACGTACTTTTAACTTGAAAGTGCAACGGTTTGTGGAGATCCTGACTTCATGAGGGAACGCATTCCAAAGTAAAATAGACAGAAGAAGGAAGAATGTAGGAAACCAGATGTATGGGAGGAACAAAGTAAGAGGTTATTGGAAGAACGAAGATTTCTATCATGAATGGAACATAGGTATTAAAAAAAAAACAGGTTAAATAAGTGGAGGTATTTGGTGAGGTTAGAATAGAAAATAATATTGTAAGAGCACGCAAACTACGGCGTTGACGAATGGGTTTTGGGTTGGGTCTGGTTTTGGGTTATGGGTCACATTTTAAAGTGGATCTATAAGATGAAATATGGTCATAGTTACGAAGATTATAAATGAATCGAATACAGCTATTTAGAAGTCGGTCATATTTATTGAGTAGATCTGCATTCAGGTCATAGTAACACACGTCACCATAGTCAATTAAGGGAAAGATCAAAGTCTGCACAAGCATTATTTGCGTCTTAGATGGGAGAAAATTCTTTAGGCGATACTAGGCGCGTAGCGTTCCCGTTACTCTCTGACTGAAACTAGTAACCTGAGCTTGCCAATTTAAATTGGAGTCAATGAGCAAACCCAGATCCTTTACAGTAGGACTAAACGGTATAAGTGTCCCATCATACACAACAGGCGGTAAAGTACTGGAGTCCAGCCGGCTTATCAGTTGTTGACTTCAAACTAAAATTGACTGAAACTTAGTCGGGTTAACAGACAATCCAAATCTGCAAAACCAGCTTCTAATTGCTTCAAGATCAGCATTTAGGGGAACGCGCGGATTAATGGGTGTCGGGCGGGTGGTTTCGCCGCTCCGAGTCGACAAGTGTGAACGGCGCCACACAAAGCAGTCTGCCAATATTACGTCGGATCCGATCGAAATCGTAGCTGAACGTCCGATAAATGTGTCGTCGCCGACAGTTTTATAGGGTCGCCATAATGTGAACAGCGCTATTGAAATACATGTACTAATTTGAATCCGACACCTTTGTCGTTCCTGTAAAACTGTCGGTCCGACCTAATGTGAACCAGCTCTAACGTAACTGTTTAGGTAAGCCGTCCCAGATATCGTTATAAGAATCAGCCACCCTTTACCTAACGCTTAACAGGTAGTCTTAATTAAAGAAAGGATTCCGAGGTATTCTGGCCGGCGCCGGATACGAACCCCGTGGACCGGAATAACGTAATAGTAACTGCTACTGTCACACATGTGTTGCCGAGAAATTTATTTTCACAGCGCTGTCTATTCATGTTGTTCTAAATATATACTTACGTAAAGAATGCTTTGTATTTTGGTATCTATCTGTTGTCTTGCCCATTTCTTCTTCTGGTGATGTCACAAAAATTCTACAAATTTAGTCTTAGTAATAAAATAGAGCAGAGAATTACGAATAAATCAAAATTTTGTATCCGATCGAACTTTTAATATTTAACACAGTACCTACTATACCATAACAGTATCTATCAAAAGTGAATTTAAAACAATGTTCATTATTTTCTAACCAGTGGCAATGTTTGCTTTAAAACTTGGACTTTGATAATCATAGTATAAATACAAATGGCTATCCATTAAATAAAAGATACATTTTATTATATTTGATTATGATTGGGATTATAATAATTTACAATAAATCTTAACATTCGGATGCGCAATTATAAAATACTCGCATGATTTTTTCCTAGTAGTAGCGCTACCGCTGGTTTTTTGGTATAAATGAATAAGTTATTCATATCTACTCCATCGGCATAACACGCTATGTCGTCGATAATCTATCTACATTTGCTTTAGGCAATTAGTTTGAAAATTTTCTTTAAATAATTGAAATATGTGAGGTGAAGGGACTCGGTAAAAGAACTAGGCTGTTATTATAAATCAGAATATTTTTCCGAGCGTGGGTCTGAAACTGGAACTGTGCCCAGTAAATGTCAATGGGATTCGATGAGCTATACCGACCTAAATGAATAAACTGTTATCAAACTTTTGTATTTATTGGCGGGGAATTTAATGAAACATTTATTTTCGAAAATCATCGATAGTGTTTGTTATTGTTGCCAAGTAAGATATCTGCTTTATTTTGCTTAAGCGATGAATCTATAGAAGTACTATACTATCTCTAGTTTACGAGCTATTTCATCTACATGCATAGGCTGCACCTAGTTTCCTGGAGGCTTACACGAAGACAATGTATATTCATTTGCTACAATTGTGACCTCTGTTTTGCTCCATTTACTCTGAGCTTGCTCGCCTGTTTAGGATACCTTTAACGTGGCCTTTCATCTAGATATTCTTGATTTATTTAGCAAAAGTTCGTTTGGGCTATTATACTTACTCTTTCTTTATTCATACTTTACTTTTACTTTACAATACTGATTTAGTAAAGAAGAAGCAGTATTGAAGGTTGCCACTTTGGCACAGTGGCAGTGTAGGCGTAGACTGCATAAGGTCTCGGGTTCAATACCCGAATCCAACAATGGATTATTGGATTTTACCAAAATATTCTTAGTAGTAGTATAGTTTGCAAAACATGTCCGGTAAATGGCAACAGACCTGTCCCTATTACTTGAGACCTAAAAATATATCTGGCGAAATGTATCTGAATGTCATCTGCCAACCCCTCCAAAGATTTAGGCGTGCAAATGTATATGTATGTATGTATGTATATATCATTCTCAATGCTTGTTAATAACTTTGCCCGTCTACCTAACGTCGTGATTTGTTCAGAAAACGTTCGCCGAAGTATGTTATCTTAATTAAATTATTAATTTGGTAGCGGCATCTGAAAGTGGCAACAAACGCTTGTGTATGTGAAGCCCGCGTTTTCATACTTATAAACTGTTGAACACGTATAATTTATGTATAAGATCATTTGTTCTTACTTATCTTATTAAGTAAACAAATAAGTTATAATAAAATCTTTCAGTTTCTGCTTTTAGACTTTGTAAGCTCTGTAATAAAAATATATTACAAAACAACAAAGACTTCAACACTGAAGGTTCATTCATAGAGGTGGGATGATCTCTTTATATTGTCTTTAGCTTACCAAATACCCTGTATTTGGTGATTACATAACATAAGTAATTACAAATTTGCCGATAACTTTAAGATGAACATATCTTTTGCATTCGAATGAAATGAAACAATATGTTAAAACCAAGCTGACTCCAATACATCACTGAAACACATTCAAATTGGTTCATGCATTACGTAGATTATCATGCACAAACAAACAGACAAATAACCTGCTAAGGATCTTAAAATATATATTTATAGTAAGTATAGTTCCGTAGAACCATCAAGAAACGACGTTAGGGAAGTGGGAATAAATCTAATAATAGTTGACTTAAGCTTTCTTTTCATCGTAAACAACAAACAAGTGACGTCATTTCCGCTAGTAATACTTATATTCTTGTACTAGGTATATATAATACGAGTACCTAGATGGATACTAATATAATATGTATCGATAATGGACTTCGAACACATATTTTCTGTCTATATGTTTATTTATTTATTTATTTATTTATTTATTTATGGACAACCAACAAAGCATACACTAATTTAAACATCGTAATGAAACATAAATGCGGATACATAACATAGTGCTGCCTTACTTAAAGGCTGCCACGGCATGCATTAACAAAAAATATATATATATTTATATAAGCTCGTCTGTGGAATTACAAAGTGAGATTAATTACAAAAAAAAGTCATACAAACAAATATTTTATATAAAAATAGAATAGTAATAATCATAACGAAATTCATGCATAGTTTGTAATTATAAATTATATTAAAAAAGGTAATTGAAATGACAAATTGATAATTATTATTAAAAATTAAAATGCTGACACTGTAATTTATATTCATAATTAAAAATATAATAATTATATTAATATATTAAATAAATTAAAATTAATAAATTTACTTCCACATCAACTTGTCGACACATATTGATTTAAACTTGGACAAGGAGTAGGATAAATCGATATCCACATCAGGTAGGCGTGACAGGCGACTGTATTGCACTTGCATTCTGTTGATAGAGGAAAAATGCCCTAGATTTGTCTTGGAGGTTCTGGCGTAGAAAGGCTGGTATCTAGACGACCGAGCGAGTTTATACGTCACATTAATATTTATTTGAGTAAGTAAATGAGGGCCATTGAGGTAAACAAATAGAGAAGCAAACTTCATTACCAAGCGTCAAAAAAAGTATAACCACTACGTAACCGCGACGACGTAGCTTTGAAACAACGAAACATTTAAAGGAAACGTACATCTGTCTCGCTTACACAAGTAGCAAGAACAATACCGTGTCGCTGAGATTAGACAAAGATCGCGACATAAACATGCAATGTCGGGTTTGTGTTACCTACCGTATGAAATTTTACCCAAAAAATGTAAATTAAAAAAGAAGTTTTTTTAATGTCGCTTTGTAATAAAATAAATTCATTCAAACTAATTTAGATGTATATTTCTTATTGTATGAATAAAAGTAACTATGTTTATTATAATAATTAAGACATTTTCCGATTCAATATGTTGTTGTTGTTGTTGTTGATAAATACCAAAAATAAATCAAACTCCGCTATGAAGCATCAGTTTAGTATACAATTGCCTTCTAGACTCCTTTTTGTAAGTTTGAGTGAATAATTTGCTTTCGTGATACAATCTTATTTTTAAATATTTGTAAATAATGGCTTTAATTAATAAAAGGGAATGATCAACTTGTATTGATGATATATGATTCCCCGGATGTATTGCAAAGTCCTTTAATATCTTGTTTCCTTGAAGCTTTTCTAATGTTTTTGTAGCTAATATCATGAGACCAAATTTAGGAGACAAAGACTTGGTGTCGGAAAGTGTTACAGCATGTCTTACAACGCTTTCACACTTCATACATATTTCATACACATGTTCTGATGGGTAACATAATCCTCCTTTATCTTTTATATTAATTAGTTTGTGAAACCACTTGAGTTCTGTAGCTAGTAAAGCATTGATGCATATTTCACATTTAAGGTCTTGACCGACTTTGTTAACAACATAGCCGGAAATATATCCAACGACTTGTTTTGTTGTTCGTAAAAAGGTTATCATTCGTTTGTTGCACAACCCATTCTAAATCTGTTTCACTTTGATTATTCTTGTTTGTTTGTGATTTTTTCGAGTCACTGTCATTATGACGATCAAAGGAAGACTTGTTGATTTCTTCTATATGGTCCTTATTATTTGTAGAGCACAAGATATTAATTTTTTCAAGGGGCACACAGTTGCCTCCGAAATTGTTTTTTAATTCGAGGTGATTTAATAATTTTTTGTAGGCTGATTTAAACTGTACAACATTTGGATTATTATTGTATCCACCTTTTTACCGGATACAACCAAAAAATAATTCAAGATGGTCTTGTGAAAGTCTGTATGTTGCGATGTATTTCATTACTTTAGTCTCAATCAGCCTTGAATACAATACTTTTAGGCTTTCCAGACAAACTAGAAAACCTAAGAATCCCGTTTTAAATTTGCAATTTAGCACTTTCTTCATATTCGTTTGGAATATTATGTTATTTATCTGACCCCGTCGTGTAATTGTTTTTTTTGTTGTCACTTGTACACTTAGGTTCGTAATGTACTCTTTGTATTGTTCAATTAGTGTGTATATATCATCTTTCGTTTCTGGTTTTAGAACTTTCTTAAAACCATAAGCTTTGGGGTCCCCTTTAGAATTTAGGACATCAAAAATATCGTTGTGTATTTTAATGAATTCCGCAGTGGGTTCACTTTCTGAAAATTCAGAAGACAAGTCCTTGGCTAAGTGAAGTGACTGAGCAACACTATTACTAAGCAGCTGTGATGCCAACTTGACCTTCATAATATGATTGCGAAAATTAATATGTCGGTTAGTTATTTTGTTTCCTGATCTAAGCCCTTCTATTTCTTGAATTTCCTGTAAACGGTTAACAAACTTCCATTCTATCTTGTCATTATTTCTGTTAAAAAATACTTTCTTTGATGCAAAGTTGTTTCTCACTAACTTGAGCATGTGACAAGCGTCTAACAATAGCACCACATCGTGTCCTGTTTTAGGATGTTTAAAAGTGGTTTTTAAGTTATTTGGATCGTCAAGTTTGCATCCTAAAACTCGCATTGTAGCAATGTTAGTCTGACTGCCGTCACATGTTACTGACACTACTTCGACGTTAATTTCTGCGCATTTTGTCAGCGCCAAATTTATTATATTGGCAAGTTTGGCTGAAGATAACCCATGAGTAAGAAAATATCCAATAGGTATCTTCCATGTTTGATTCAAACATACGAGAAGAAACACCAATGCAGAGGATGCTAGATATTGCGCATCGTTTGTGTCATCTAATCCGAAATCAACATACCCGTGGTGCTTCTTGCCATCAAAAATTTTTTGTTGACGGATGGCCATCTCATCGATTACTAAATTACAAATGATTTTGGACTCAGAATTGACACTTTTGACCTTAAGGACATTAAAAGCCTCCGACGTAAATCCAGGATCCCCGTTAATTTTGCTGTACCAATTGACCAGTGTTCTTGGATGTGGTAATGAGTTATTTAATGCAGATCGAACATATTTATAGGCAGCAGGGGAGTAAAAGTTTAATGTTAACGCAAATTTCTTTAGCATATAAGGAAATTTTTTAAAAGTCCTTTTTCTTTTGAAGGTATTTTTAAATTCTTCCATCAATTGCACTGTTTCTTCATTCAAATTTAGCTGCATTTCTTCTTCTTCACTCAACATACGTTTATTTTTCAATTTTTTTATAATATCCTTTAATTTTTTATTTTTTATTTCTAGTCTTCTGTTTTTCTGTGATGTATTTTTTATTTTTCTTAGTCTTCGAGCGGATACAACTTTCAAACGATGAATTATTTTTCTCATTTTGTTCTTTCGCGGTGTTTCAGTTATTTCATCTATCTCCTCATCGGTTTCCACAATATCTACATCCATATTTTCTTCTACTGAGAGCTCCACCGGATTGTCAGAATGAGAGTCGTCCTAAAAAATGTACATTATATTGTAGTCAAAAGAGCATTATAAAGCCTAAATAATAAATTAAAAATAACAATTCATTATAGTACACAATTCAGTTAGAGTTGCATTAAAATGGTTTGATGCTATGGGAGTTTTATGAAGAGGTACATATTTTTAGATCAATATTACCGACCATGTCAACTACCCTATTAATTCTTTACTTACTACAAGCATTGGAATTGCTTTGTTAGACAAATAAACACGGCCACAATCGCCTTTTGGTCCTAGTTTGTCTTGATCCCGAAAGTGCTTCGAACAAATGACAGTAGATTTAGTAGGTAGCCAGTCAGTCTCTTTTCTCAGCAATCGAATTATTTCCACCCACTTCTCACGGCGTGCTGCATTTGTAGGTACCCTGCAAAATCATTAATATCATATTATAAAATATACTAAACTTCACCCACGGCTTAATCATCATTTACCAGCCTGCCAAACATATACTACGGAACTGCGTCGCTTACAAACGTACGGCGGCAGACCGAGCGCAGAGAAAACAAAATATATGCTATTTAATTCAGCTCGTTTGTGCTCTAGTCTATACCAGCCCTTAGAAATCCATAATTATTAGCCCTATAGTAGTTACTTTGCAAAAACATTTAGCGCTTTCCTTAGTTACATAAAGAACCTCCATGCAAAATATCATATTTCTAGAACCGGCTATTTAGCTTGAGTGTTGTTCGGTCAGTCTGCCGGTTTATTTTCTTGTATGGTCTTAAACCATTGATTGCAAAAGTATTTGAAACAAAGTAACTTATTCCACAAATTTGAAATTCTCCCATTAATGTGGGAAAACCAAAACGATGTTTTTAGTGGTAACACTGAACCTAAATAACAATAATCGATGTTATATTTCAGTTTTTGCGTTATTTATGGTAATATGAATGCATAAACAATAAACTTACGTGTGGAAAGTAATTCCGCTTGATTTATTATGTTTTTGTGATCTTGAATCGCACTCTTTCACTACGCATTTACCCATTTTGAAGATCGTTTTTGTCGCGTGTCGCTCGGTTCAACTCGGTTGGCGTTACACTGAGTACTGAACTCATGTTAGCTGCGCATATGGCTGTGGCCATATGTGCGGTGGCAACGCTTTGGCGCGGTAATTACAAATCTAGTGTAATATATAAATCAATGATGAGGGCAGTCAATATGGCTATTATAAATTTTATAAAAGAAGAGATGGTCCAAAAGCTGTCGACGATCCTCCAAGGCCATTAGTTTAAAGTGTTTCAATCGAGTAGCATATGAAGGTAATTCTTTAGCCATGTTGCAGTGGTAAGACAGATGCCACAGGAATCTTTTTTGAACGGACTCCAAACGACGCTTATGTATATCGTAGTAGGGAGTCCAAACTACACTACAATATTCCAAGCCTGATCTGACCAGAGAGTTAAATATGGATATTTTGCTTGAGGCATGTTTGAACTCCCTACTGTTACGCAATACGAATCCAAGCAGCTTAAAGCCCTTTGAGGCTATGTTATTGACATGAGTGTGAAAACGCAGCCCGTTATCGATGTGAATACCTAGATCACGAATGGCATCCCTTTCCTCGATTTTGCGATTGTTAACTACATAATTTTGAAAATAAGGTCCCTTTTTTCTAGAAAAGTGCATATGGTAACACTTGTCAACGTTAAGTAACATCTTGTTATCGAGACACCATTGGGAGAAACGATCAAGGTCATCTTGCAGACTATGCCTATCACAATCATTCTCAATACGTTTTACAATTTTAAGGTCATCGGCATATAAATATATATGAGAGTGAAAAAAACAAGATGCTACGTCATTAATAAAAATATTAAAAAAAAGTGGGCCTAGATGAGATACACTGACAATAAGATAATATGAGTTCCCGAACGGCGCAATAGTTTGAGCGATCACTTCTCTATTTCAAACGTGAGATTGATGAATAATCCACACAAAGCTGTGTCTAGGTGTTATTTGTGTCAGTTTACAATGTATGTTGTCTCCCACGACGCAATTATGTAGATATAGTCATAAAAACATAATATGTTTTCTTTTAACATGGTAATTATTAGAATGCTGGATATTGAAAACTATATTGTGTCTGGCCACCGCTGCCGCGCCGCCGGTGTGTTGCTGCCACTCAATAGTCCTGTACCAGCGAGGCTTCTATCTTTTTAATACTGAACCAAATACACAGTATACATAATAATGAAAACTGTGAGGCTTATCATTTCTGGTCACGGACTTGCTTCCTGGTCTCCATGTCGTAATAGCCTTTAACCACACTAAAAAATAAATAATTAATATAATCAATTACTATTCAAATATATCATATTATAAAGAGCTTTGATAATAATATTTGTATTACAAAGTTACTTTGTTCTCAGTAAGTCTTGTTGTTGTGTTTTCACAAATATTAATTGGACGAATTTCATTTCGGCCCGAGTCCCCTACTCGGGATGTTAATTTTTAATTATCCAGTAACTTGTATAAAAATTACATTTAATCTAGAAACAAAACCTTTGGGGCTGTTCATTGTTGCGTAAGGGAATCTTTACACTTGTGTCTCCCCCTAAGGAAAATAAAAACTGATTGAATTGTTTGGAGAGCCCTCCTGTAAAAAAAGAAATACGGACTTGCTCGACCAGTCTCTTTGTTAATAGTACGATACATTGCCTTTTTAGATGCGTTTCTTTTTTTATTGTTATCGTATCGAGAATAAGCTCTATATGGTAAACAGTCTCACCCAAACACCGCATGTTACCCGTGAGTTCGTGCGTAATTTCGCTACTCGTAATTTAACTATTTAAAAGTTATTAAAATCGTTTCTGCACTTAAACGTAACGAACAGCTAAAGTATGTGGCCTTCTTACTTATAATAACTTCTATGAATGACGTTCGAGTGAATTTTTAGTTTATTTATGAAGTCAATAGAAGTGAAATACAGATGCGTATATTTCTATTCGAATTATATTCGACTACCTACTGTTGTGTACAACGCGATACCCACTACTATAACTTTGCATGGTCTGGAAACCAGCGCTCGCACTTACAATACCTATGTGCACCACTAATCCGAATGGGTAATTATTATGATAAAACACTGCCTCTTCTAAGGAGCTAAATAATTCGAATCCTAACTTAATATAATAAATGCGAATGTGAGTTGTTATTTCCGTTTTCACACAATCCTACTCGATCGATGAGCATGAAATTTTGCATACTCGTTGTCAGAGGCACACAAAAGCACATAAGGCACCTTAAATCCAGGAAAAAAGTACTATTATTACTGTTACTTCCCGTGCGAACGAAGCCGCCGACACAAGTTAGTATTTGCGGTTTTAAATACTTTTATATTTTTTACAATTACGATAACCCAACGTGGTTCACATTATATTATCAAGCACCGCAGCATACCGAGCGCGTACCAGCTCGCACTACGTTTATCGTTGAATGAATGTGAGTCAGACGGTCACGTGGCGAGCGCCGTGGAGACGCACCAACGATTAATAACACCAGACTGGACAGTTCGTGTAGGTTATCGCCGCGACACATCTATTTTTGGCACCCACTTATTGGTAAAAGCAAACTCGTTCGAGACTTTACATTCGAACATTTCATTCCAGTTCGTTAATTTCAATAAATGTTGTAGTTGTAAAATAGGTATAATTACACAGTATGGAGATTTATTAAGGTATGTATGTATGTATCTATCTTATGTGGGGGCCAGTCAGTGCAGACCGGCGACACTTCGATCCAGTGGGATCTTTTGTGTCGACACTCTCCCAATAACGACTGTCATAGATGTTCATGGCAGCCGGGACCGACGACTTAACGTGCTCTCCGAGGCACGGAGCAGGCGATAATTGTCAATCAATACACACATCATTTTGATAAGTCATATAACTTCCGAAAGTCAGAGGTGCGCGACGTGGGTTCGAACCCGAGACCCCAATTAATTAATTATTAATTTATTAAGGTAAGCGGCCTAGTTATGATATATTAGTATTGTCAACTTTTTCCTTCGCTGGCCTCGTCATTTGCGTTAACATTTATTGCATTGACTTTTTGTTAGTAAATTCTCAATAGCAGTTGGGGTGGCAATCGGTTCGCCAAATAATACGAGTGACATAAATAGATCTAACAAAATGTGGATATCACACCTATTTTTAATTTTTCATAAATGTATAAGCGATGTGTTAACAATTGACTCATCGTTGTAATATAATTATTTTATATTGTGCACGAACTGATATTGTTATGCATTACTGAAACTGATAACGATTTCATCATTGTCCTTTATGGTTAAACATAACATATACTCACGGCTTTAGATCACTGAAGGGGTAGGCAGAGGTGTATTGCACTCATATTTCGCCAACGAGGCTTATAGGTCCCATGTAAATTGAGGCAAGCCTATAGTCATCTTCTACGGACAATTCTAGACTTAGTGCTGGCACTGAGAATATACTAACAATAAGCCCGAGAAATGGCATACTCGGGGATCGTAACAAGGATTTTAGGATAGCGTACAAACATGTAATTATTTCGTATTTTTCTTCTTCGTCGTTACCTCACGAATGAGGATCGTGACCATATATGAAACTCTACAACGTTCTATCGAACTAGCGCAGGATAGAACCATATGGAGACATCATATGTATATATCATTATTATAGTGAGGCGATGATTTTATGTTTATCTGTTTTCCACGTTATATTATTTGGGATGTTTATTACACAATTATCGCATAAACCTTTGAACGGCTTTAGCAGACAGATACACCGAGTCCTGGATTAACATATAGGAAACTATATTATGTCCTGGTACGTGTTCCAATACCGTGGGATTCACTCGGACAAAACTGCGGGCGGAACTAGTATCAAATATGTGCATTGATTAGCACAAGATTGAAGTTATCTGATAACATATTTTAATAAATACGCGTATCTTGTTTCTTGGTACATTAACATTCTCAAGGACACATAAGTTATTTTACTTCTTAATGTCATGAGATGTTTTTTTACAGTGTCGGTTGACACGTGTTTTTAACTGATCAGTATGAGAATGTATTTAGTCTTAGTCGTCTTGGTCTAAGAACGTTTATACAAGGCTAATTTGATTATTATCATGCCTGAGTGTAAATATGGGATCTGGTCTGAAAGATAGTATTTTTTTATTATGGTTACATTTTTAACGTATGCTTGCAAGACCTTATTACTTCACTTCGGCAGTCTATTTGTCCGATAATTAAAGTAATTTATTATTCAATATTATTTGCGGTTTCACCAACCACCGTTAATCCAGGTCATAGTTTATTTGCAAGTAATTCTAAATTTTATTGAAAAACATAATGGTAAACATAAAAACTAGAACAAAATTTTAAGGGTATATCAGCAATTTTCTTTTAAATTTAGGTTCAAAAACAGAGAACATCAACTTAAAAAAAAAAATTATTTAAAAAATATCACGTGGCGTGAAAAATGGGTTAGGGTGCTTAAACTATAGCAAGTGATACTCCCTTTCAGCCAATTCAATTTGGCAAACGATGTACCAAACACCTGTATATAGATTCCAAATCGATTCTGCACTCTGATCAAGGTGGGGTGAGTTCTCATCACCTCGTCGCTGACGGGAACCGTCCAAATATTGTGAAACACACAACTCTCGTTATTGTTACATTGTTCTTGGAATTTATCATTGCGCAGTTTGTTCTTTTAACAAAATATTTAATTTTTGCGTAATATATGTATGTATACGCTCGTGGCGTTTTCTTTTAAATACCTCTGTCTGATCGTTTTAAAGTTTGGCAAATTGACAACACAAGAAATGTACACGGTTCAAAGTATGTTAACTCTTTTTATTAATTAGTTCGCAACTTGGCAATGTGTAGGCACTATGATGTAAGTTCGAGTATAAACTAACAACGAAAAACGTGTTTCTTTTTTAAACTCAATAGTGGCAAACAAGCATAAGGCCCACTGATGGTAAGTGGTCACCGTAGCCTATGGACGCCTGCAACACCAGAGGCATCACTTGCGCGTTGCCGACCTTGTAAAAACCTTTTAACGCCCTTTTTGAAGAACCCCATACTGTAGTCTTGTAGGAAAACCTGGGCAGTGAGTTCATTCCACAACCTGAGCGTCCGGGGGAGAAAATTCCTTTGGAATCGCTTGTTGCAGCACCAATTAGGTTGCAAGGTGTGCGAATGAAATCCCTGCCGATGGCAAGCGGTGCGATGATAAAAAGTAGCTGAGGGCATCATCTTAAGCAACTCATCAGAACACAATCCATTATATAAGCGGTAGACCACAGAAAGGGAGGCAAAGTCCCGTCTGAGACTTAGTGGCTCAATACCGTCTGAGTTTGGGCTCATAGACAATTCTCAAGGCTCGTCTCTGTACCGCGTCAAAAGGATGGTGGTCCTGCCCAAAGATGACTGCAGTACTCCATGTGAGGCCGGACTTGCGATTTATATAGAAGCAGTCTTTGCCCCGCAGTGAAGTACCGCTTAGCTCTTTTGAGCACACCAAGCTTTTTGGAAGCGAGCTTGACCTTGCTCTCTAAATGACTGCGGAACTATACATGACTTGAGAAGTTGAGGCTAAGGATTCCAATACTCTTGGAGATGGTGAGAGACGTGTTCTGGAGTTGTGGAGACAGTAAATGGGGTTTTCTTAGCGGTGAACGCGCAGGCTTGTGTCTTAGCTGGGTTAAACACGACTAAATTTAGTCTTCCCCATTCAGATACTCTATCCAGAGTATTTCCAATTTCAGACACAAGCCGTGTTTAACCTGTCAATGCTTAGAATGCTAGGCATAATTGAAAATCTATTGTGTCCAGCCGCCGGTGTACCGCTGCGACTCATTAGGTTAAAATGGTACGGTTATATTTTAATTAAAATATGAAAGCTTAATTTGCGAACTTTATTAGTAATTCATTAAAACTAATTATAGAATTTGTCTAATTAAAATATATCAGATATAGTCCGTTGCAATGACTTTAAAGTCATGTTGAGATTAGTTAATGGCTGACAAATTTCAGGTTCCAAAGGCACTTATATTGTGTTAGTCGATAAACTGTTATTTTCAAAATCACTGTACTGATGTCGGCGATATTATTCAACTCTAAACTATGGATATCATCCTGACTCCTACATTACGCAGTTATTATCCGGCAATCAGAAAATTTATAATAATCTCTGAAGCACAAAGAAGGATAATATACGAGCCTCCGTACGATAAGACATTACTGACGGTTTACTCTATGGTAGACGGTCAACACAGTAACCGCCATCGTTAATCGTCTAGGCACCTTATTGTGTACGATTTTAGATATATGTATGCATAATCGACCTTATAAAAACCTTTTCATGCACTTATTAAATAGCTTCATTAATTATGATAAGGCAAGTCAACTTTGATTTACGTTCATATACGTTCGTATGTAATACGCGTAATTCTAATAAGAACCTCGCAAAGCGTAATCTCTACTAAAATTTCTAAAGCAGCTCTTCAATAGGGAAAATTAATTCTGCAGCTATACGACTCTATTGATGCTGTTAACGCAGACTATATACGAACGTAGACTCTGAAATCAGACAAGAGATTTAATGCCATTGAGCAGTTATGAAATATCATTATGTACGTATTAAAGTTCTGGCTGCTAGCCAGTCTGCGGTTCTGCGCGATTTCGTGTGGAGGCGTAGTTTTCAGACGCCAGTAATCGCCTGTTGGCCGCAGAAATTGAAAATGGCTCCATAGCGTTGCGTATGGCTCCCTCGCCATAGCGTAAATTGATTAAAACTACGAACGAACATTGCTCTCAGTCCAAAAGGCAAATTAGTACAGGTTGTTTGGTGAGGATATTGATATATCCGATGTATACGAACCTGTGTATGTCTATACTCACGCATGTTTCCTAGGGAGGTAGACAGAGCATATATTTACATTTGCTACAATCCTGGCAAATCACTCTTGGTTCATTCACTCTCATTACATTCTAATTATTCTCATTACGTAAATATAAGACAATATTATATTCTAATTAGGCTATCTATAAAGGATATAATTAAAAAAATATTACTTACAAATTTAATAACTAGTTGTACGACAAATGCCTACGTAGTTTTATATTTGTACAATGCAATGGACTTAGTATCTTCAACTTTGCGGAGGAAAGCTCGCGGGCGTTGCTGGATTCCAAAAAGAAAAGTTGTAAACGAATTAAACTCTGTTAAGTAGTTTAAATTCAAGGAATAACTTGTTTGTGCTTTGCTTGATTACATTTTCAAATATAAAAATAACTCGTTTCTTCGTTATTATGTATTTGTCTTATAGACAAAAGTAACAAGGTTAAATACGTATGTATTTAACCTTGTTACTTTTGTCTATAAGACATGTGTGTATACACAAAGTAAAGGAATAATTATTTGTACGAAATATCTTCATTTCCGCAAGATAACATTCATTTACAAATAAAATCCTTACCAATATTATAAAGGCAATAGCGTGTTTGTTGTTAGCGTTTCATTATTTTTCGCAGCTAAGGATCGCCGTGATTTTTTGCACAGATATAGTTTTACCCGAGCAAAATGTACAGTTCATATGGGATATATCGGTTGAACCCACGGAACGAAGCCGCAGGTAAAAGCTAGTTATAAATTACAGAAATATACGTATTATGACTTGAGAAGTTATTATAACTTATATTAAATAAAATTGTTAAGTTTAATTCAATCTAGATTATTATCAGAGGGCGTGTATCTATTTCTGAACATGGTTTAAAAACAAAGTTGCTAGGAAACTTAGGAAAGCTGTTGTTGTGTCGTAACTGCAGTGGCGTGGGACGCCCGCCCACTGCATGGATAGACGATCTTGTATACATTTCTCAAGTTTTGTTGATATTGTTGAATGAGTTTTTGTGTACGACTTATGACTTCAAGAAGCTCTTGACATGCCGCAATACCTAGTATTTCAGAATAATTCTATCTTGTTTTTAAGAGGAATTGAATAATAACATTTAAAGTACCGAGTGCTGAATAAGTCAGATCATGTCATTATACTAATGTTCGTCTCGCTAGTTATTATGTTTTCTCTTATCACGTTATATACAACAAACCTATCTACAAAACGGATTGTTATCAATTCTCCATTGACACTCGATGAAATATTCGCATTAGTTTGAAATCGCTGAACGGGCAATATAATCTACTTTGCTTCCTATTGCATTTCATTGGATTTGGCGCACACACACTGCCACTTTAAGCATTAAAGCTGTCACTGTGTATACTAAAAATGTGTGGATTTGCCAAGAGCGATGATAGTGTGAATTTGTTTTGGGAGTAGTTAGTTTGGCAGACTGGGCTGTAAGTTGATGAGGTGGCTATAATACTGTGATAACAGATAGATAGGACATTGAGATTTGCGACGTGTCACTCATGTAGGAATGCGCAGACTGAGATGCCTATGTACGTCCCTCTTTATCTAAACACGGCTGGTAAAATGTGGGTTTACTGGCGGCTCTCAATAAATGATTTATCTGTAGTTTATCGTGCTGGAGATATTCGATATAAGATCCATACAAATTATGTCAAGTTCCTATAGTTAGTAAGACAAAACATATATAGATCGGTTTTGAGGAATCATTGTGGGTATTCTACTCATTATCTCGACGGATATACAAAGTCTTTGTTAAATGTTTTATTTACATTTATATAAGAAACGATAACATTCGGCCATAGGCTTTAATTGCTAGTGACAGAGAATATTCGTTCCTTGAGAGCGTGTGTAGTTTGTTATCCAGGATTCCATATAACAATATAATTCTATTCATACCATTGCGATAGACGGAGATGGTGCTATACACTGTGTATATATCTGTCTTACCCTCTCGTTAAAGTAAGATTACAACAATACCTACTTTACGAGGTTGTGCTACGGTCCCTGTACGTCAATATTATTTGGTGCCTCGTACAGTAGACAGTTCATTACTCATATTTGTTTTGATTTGTTACTAATAGTATTTCTTATAATAGATCATAGCAGGCGGTGTGCCAACTCGCTTTCACTATCACTACAATCAATGTATGATTTGCAGTCGCCGCGACTAATCAAATTAAATTGCTATTATTAATAGTACAATGTTAACATCGTAGCATTTTTTGTATAGCTGCACTTGGTCTTGTAGCGGTATACGGTAATAGTACATCATGCTAATATTATAATTCAGTTAAATTTGTAATATGTTTATATGTATGGTAATCTCTGGATTCTGAGCCCAGGATCTGATCTACCATTGCCTGGCCTGCGGTGGTGCCAGTATGTAAACTCACTTGTTTTCTTAAAAGGAAAAATATAAAGAAACATCTCTTAAAACAGATGAACGTTCTAAAATCTCAAACTATTTATGTTGCCTCGTTATGTTTTGCGTGACCGAAAAGACAGCAAATAGCGAAATTAAAAGAAAAATTGTTGCGAATATTATTTATTACAATACCAGCTACATGTCTGGTCAACACAAGATGCCAAGAGCAACGTAAACTATCAATTCTCCAATAAATGTCACATCATCAGGAGAATTTAAATTTTACTACTCTAACTAGCAAATGAAATAATTGCGAAGAAAGGATCCCACGACGCACCCTCGAATTGTCCATCCCAACTATTGCAAAGAAAAAAGTTGAAACACAAGTTAACAAACACACTGACTTTCATATATATACAAAAATTATTTAAAATTTCATTTGTATATTTTGTCTACAAAATAAACTTGGTTTTTCATTTGTTAGTCATTTGTCTTGGAAACAACTAGTATTATAAACCAACAATACAATGTAGGCGAAATGCTTGTATTAGAAGTGAGTTCTCACGTCGGCGTCGGTAGTGAAATGGGTGGAAATCGAACACACGATCTCTCGGTTGCAAATACGCTACGTTATCGAATGGGCTATCGGCATTTAAAGATAGTAAAGTATTTAAATCAGATGTTAATTAAACAAAGCAATGTTTACACAATACATGTATGTAAGACCTAAATTAAACCTATGTACATGCACAGTCTAACGCCTATATCCCCGAATGGGGAACACCCAAATTTCGCTAGCTATGTTATAGGTCCCATGTTATAGGACGTAAGCATATTGTCTTTTATTGGAGACTAGCTGACTCGCGCAGCTTCGTCTGCTTTACATAAGAGAATTTTGCCCGTTTTTGCAACATTTTTCATTGATGCTCCGTTCCTATTGGTCGTAGCGTGATGTTATATATAGCCAATTGCCTTCCTCGATAAATGGCTATCCAACACTAAAATATTTTTTCTATTCGAATCAGTAGTTCCTGAGATTAGCGCGTTCAACTAAACAAACAAATTCTTCAACTTTATAATATTAATATTCTATCACATACACACAACACCATCTAGCCCAAACTAAGCAGAGCTTGTGCTATGGGTACTAGACAATGGATAAACATACTTATATACATATTTTTTTTGGAAATACGTACATATTATACATAGAAACACCCAGACCAAGACAAACATCCATGTTCATGCACACAAATGTTTGACTTGTGCGGGAATCGAACCCGCGACCTCGGGCGTGGCAGTCGGTTACACTAACCACTTCGCCATCGAGGTCGTCGAATATATTATTATATATACAAAGAATTTTTTAACAGAAAAAGCCAATAAATCTTTACCAACCGGGAATCGTAGCAGAGGCCTCATGATCAACACAAATACGCTATCGCTGCGCCACAAAGGCAGTTTTTACCCTATGTTGAGTAAACTAAGCCTCTTTGTTCTTGCGAAGTTGTTTTCTGTAAGCGCCTGCTTTTTGCTTAATCTGTACAAACAGCTTAAAGTCTCCCACTGCGTTTCAAATGCCAGGCTCAGCGCAGTGCGATAATGCGTTTGGCAAGAGGAAAGTTTGAATTTATGGCTGTCGAAGAATTTGAATGTAATCTTGAGATCAAGATAGTATAAACTTCTTTCTGCAGTCTGTGATTGATGTTAGGTACTTGGCTAAAAGATAAAACTTTTATAAACTAAGTTTTCCTTATCCCTTCTTCGACTTACTATGACTAGCTTTTGCCCGCAACGCAATCCGCATTAACTTTAATTAATACGTGTATTTTGTCGTATATAACACAAATAGTTACTTATTAGTGATTATAATCAAACTAACATGCCAAATTGAAATTAAACTGCTATATACGGATTTTATCGCGTTGTTTATTTGACACTTTATTACAAAATTTTGAAAATTGTTACACAACTACTACTATTAAACTTTACTAATTTTTAAGCTAATTAAATTATTATTAAACTATTTAGATTTCATTTATTTTTACACTTTCCCATACGTTTCGGTTGCTTTTCAGCAGCCATGGTCATGGTCACGGGCAGTTTAATTTCAATGAATAATATTCGCGTAAATAGAAGACAATGTAACATGCCAAATTATAAATATATATTCATGCAACTTTAAGCGTAATTTATTTCATATCTTGTGGGAATTTCGAGAAACTCTTGTTCCTTGTCTACATATTGAAGGAAACGTAATTTCAGCTTTTAAGGTTCAAGGGATTAGGCTAGGAGTTAATGAGTCAGACAGCAAGTCTGAATTGCTCTATTTTGATGGATGAATGCGAAAGTGTGTTTCTAAGTTTGCTTGTATTTTATCACGTAACAATTAGGCGACAGATCCACAACTTCTATACTTATATTATAAAGCTAAAGAGTTTGTTTGTTTGTTTGTTTGAAAGCGCTAATCTCAGAAACTACTGGTTCGAATTGAAAACAATCTTTTAGTGTTGAATAGCTCATTTATCGTGGAAGGCTATATGCTATATAACATCACGTTACGACCCACGGGGGCGGCGCAGTAATCATAAACGTGGTTGAAACCGCGGGCACATTTAGTTTTTAGATAAACAGATATTTCAAAAGCCAGTGTGTCACTATATTTAGAGATAATTAGTGTAGTATGGTATTATTTGATATACATGCTGTGGTAATACATGACTTAAAAGTGTATCCCGATAAATGCCTAGTTCCTAGGAGTAGACCTACGGGAGCGAAGCCGTGAATTAAAGCTAATATTATAACTTTTTCTTGAGAACACAATTGTTATTGTATTTTATTTTGTAGTTCTAATTCCATTAGCTAATAAGGTAATCTAAACGTGAATTACTTATGTTAATATTTATGTGATAATACGTCTACTACGCAGTTTCTTTTATAGGAAAAGCATGATGTTGATCCAATTAATGGGATATTTAATCGTAAAAGTCTGCCTCTACGTTACAGCTATAGTGAATACGACTGCTGTCCTTGAGGACTTGTATTCGGACGGTTCGGGCGAAGTGTTATTGGGGTTTTTTTGTCAAGAACAGCTAGCAACGCAGAGTCTGGAACTGTGCTCGCTATAAGGTCCGGTATCCACCAAAGCAGAGAGGAGAAGAGAAGAGCTGCGAAGCTGGCAGGTTGTTTCCACCAAGAAATAGCGTATACCGTAGCGGAGAGGAGATGTGAACTGTGTGGTGAGCAGTAAGAGCTCGAATTGCTTGAAACCAAGTCAATCGAATGACGCTTTCGGGTGTACGAGGCGCGGGGAGAAGGCAGCGGAGAACGGGGCGCCCGCGTGTCCGCTCTGCCGTGACGTTTGCTCGCTCACGGCACAAAATCTATAGAAAATGAGATATCTCCTCTCCACTCCGCTTCATCCATTTCCACCGAAACTAAGCGGAGAGGCGATGTGGAAATAACGAAATCTGATTGGTTTATTCAAAACACATCTCTTCTCGTCTCCTTTCCTCTCTGCTTTGGTGAATACCGGGCCTAAGGCAATAGCCTCGCCCCCTGCTACTAAATACCTTCAATATAGTTGGCTATATATGGGAGTAATACATCTCTGTCTATCTCTTTGTAGATAAAGTCATGTAACTAACTATCTATGTATGTAAGACATCAATAAGACTATGTTATGTAATAACGTGTGCAAGGTATATATATTATAAATCGTTTGACATAATAGTAACAGATATGACTATCAGATAATTAACTATTACGATTGATCAAATTGAAACATCGTACTGATAAGTATTTATTCAATTATAAACTCTTCTGTTTAACCTAATTGTAGACGGCTGGAGAACACTTCGAATTTAACTCTGCAAACTGTAAGTGGGTCGTGCAACTTGAAACTCGAGCCTTGAAACTATTACTTTAGTACTTGTAAACAAATCTGAGATTCACAGAAGCGAACTCTGAATATTACAACGTGATACTTTAAATTTGTATAATGGATCCCGTGAATAATGTCGTCGAAAATAATTTATGATATCCTAATGTTGTGAGCGTCCAAAGGCTTCGGAAAACGCTTGCCATCAGTCCGCTTCCCATCAGACGCTTGTTTACCAAGTTAGAGTCCATTACAAGTAAAGCGACTCGCTTATATAAATGACTACCAAATTAGGGATCAAGCCCGGTGTCGCAAGGTTACAAACATACATTTATCGAACACCATAACAGTCCATAACAGTCGGCATACGTAGCGGCGAGACGGTCGCTTGGCACTAGATCGCAGGCCTGGATAAAAAATATCCTATGCGCTAATTCAGCATATAGTCTATTTGTGTGCCAAGTTGCATTTAAAAGCCGTTCAACAGTTTACGCCTGATTGAACAACAAACACCCGAATCTCCAGACATACGCACAAGCATTTATAATATTAATAGGATGTCATAATATAAGCAGTACCATACTGCTTATGAGATTTAACAATACTTATATTATGTTAGTTCCACTATTCCACGCCTTGAAACCTTCATCTATCAGTAATGTGTTACAAAAAGTAACATTTCGTAATTTCCTTTAAAGCGAGTTTATTCGATCCCGGAACGGATCCAAATTATTCTCACAAACGCTAGGGTAGACGAGATGAGCGATACGTGACGAAATGTTAATGTCGACGACGGTGAACATACAATTTGAATTGTAATCAGTTTCGCTTGACATTAGAACAACATTGACGTATTTTCTTAGAATATTCGGGTTCGCAGCCTTATTGAATTTTAAAGTGATGTACAACTTTATATAATGATGAAATCATCGAAGACGTTATTTATTTTTATTTAAAAGGATACATTTCACGCCAGCTTATGTCGCGGAAGATTTAAAGAACATTCAAATAACGATCAGAAAGAACCTATGGCATTTGGCGCAGTGACAGTGGCGAGGTGACAAACTACTTTGCCATTCGGGCAGCCAAACGTTTTTGTGCTTTGCCCGCGTCAAAGGTTTTACTTACACTAGTTTAACTACATATTTTCCTCCCTAACCTTTATTATTCCCTAGTCACTTGGGGTCGGCTTTTCCTAGTCTAACCGGATTTGACTGGATATCAGTTTTTACAAGGAGCGACTGCTACCTGACCTCAGCAACCCGAAGGCTAACGATACCTTAAGGTAAGACCAGTGTCAGGATATTAGAGGGTACTGACTTTCCCAATAATGACTGCCATAGATGTTTATGGCAGCCGGGACCGACGGCTTAACGTGCTCTCCGAGGCACGGAGCAGGCGATAATTGTGAATCAATACGCACATAATTTCGAAAAGTCATTACGCGACGTGGGTTCGTACCCGAGACCCTCTGCTCAGTGCAGCTGCAGCTCAGTGGGGAGACCAACAGACTGCAATCAGTCTGGTCTCCTCACTGAGCTACCGCTGCTTTTATACTAGTTTAACAACATGTTTCTACAAATGAATATAGTTTACTAGACATTGTAATACGCTTCATTCTCATGCAATTTTCCTGTTAATGAATTTAAAATAGCGATGTGCTTGATAACAAGCGACAAAGCTTAAATCCTGTGTATCCCTTAACACTATCATATTTCGTTACCCGTGTTAGGGGGCGAGCCAAGTAAAGCCCAGCCTATCACGATCCATTAAATGTTTACAGATAGTTGTATATTTGAATGCGATGATGTGCGACTTTAAAGTAAGCGAAGTCTTTAAATTGCAAATATAATAATAAAGGTCCCATTTCTTTTCAGAATAATCCAAGGTCATGTTGGATAAATTCTAATATCTGAATTTCTATAACAAAGAAGACTGCCTTATCGAATAAATTCTCCTTAAACCTTCGAGAAAAATACAATAAAACGTTGATCCAATCACAAGCCGTTATAAACTGTATAGGGATCTGCAGCCGACAGTATTGAAACTCGACGTTTTCACTAAACCCACTATAACTGTATAGTGTATAGCCGTTGAGCTATCAAGGGCTCAATACCCAACAACTGTTACTGTTATATTTCGAACTATTGGAGCCGATCCAGCACCGTTATTGCCATTATTAAAAGGAAGGAATGTCCATTCTACTGCTATGTTGTATTCAGAGCCTTAGCTATACGTGCTCATTTAAAATGATCATTTATTTATGGTCTGTTTCTATATTCCAATGTACGAGGATTGTTTTGGTACCAAATAGTAAAAGGTCTGTTTTTAATAAAGGTTTGTATTAGAGGGTTACCTATAATTACATACATATAAACTGTGTAAACGACAGTTTATAACAATAATGTTTACCAGTACTAATCATTCATATGTAGAAACTATGAAGTTCGACCTTTTTCCGTTTGCAAGATTATTATTTACATCTTGTAAATTATTTACTTATATTTAACATTTCCCGACGATTCTGTTAGTTTTCAGCAGCCATGATCCCTAAGCTGGTATTCGTCTCGATGTATTATAGTACAAACTTATTTCAAAGAGCCTAAATATTTCTTGTTACCACTATTTATGCAGAATAAGCTTAACGTACCTATCATTCAGATCTTGCTGTGTTTTGCTTCTTCTTGAGTTTAAGTATACTAATAATTGGCTTCAAGTTGTTACAACACAATTTTATTCATCATCGTAAAGCTTAAGCGTTATTTATTTATGCCAGAGACATATATAGTGTAAATGTAAATTAGTTATGGTAATAAAATAGATACTAGGATATCTTCGTCTTCAGTACATCGCATCGCTACGTCCTATTTCGTTGACCCAATTCCATTCCCATTCAGTCATCTATTACTCTGATAACATTTTGTCTTCGACTTCGCAGCGTTTCAGAAAGACTAAACAATAGGTTCAGATTTATTTCTTTAAACAGTAAATTTAAAAATAATGTTGCTTTTTATACATACGTAGTTTTATTAATCCTCGAAGGGGTTGCTCATTTCGCCGTGATTTCTTTAATTTCACTTACTCTTTATGGACGAGTTACGTCCATACAGTAAAGCATGCTATTGCTAGATTAACCGATCGAGTATTTCCAGCTGGCCTTTTGGGCTTATGTGAATGCTACCACTGGGATAAAACAAAATGCATAGACACCGCCGAATAGGTGTGTTTGATGTTGTACATTTATTAAATCGGTTTCCGTATAAGAATTACGTTGTAGCTTTTGTACTAGAATTATATATTATACTCGAATGTGCGTCTGGAATACCTCAGTGCATTCTATAGCAATATAATACATACATTCATAGTACTTGAGAGTACACAAGAAACTCACACTTGTTTTTTAGTAGACTAGTAGTAGTTTACTATGTATTCCATTTGCTTTGAACCCGACATCTATTTTGCTTTATTCATGCCTATCTGTTTTTATAAAAGCTGTGGTTTAGTAAATTAGTATACTCATAACCAAGACGTTTTCTGAAGTGGTTACACCTTCTTGAAAGAAAATGCCGTATATTTAATACTTTCTTAGGTAAATAAATTCCCTTTACACATACAAAACCGCTAATTGTCTAAGATTTCCTGTTCAAACCTGCAACAGCATAATTTGATAAGTTAAATCGAAGGCGATCAAAGGCGATCGCATCAATAACCTTGTGTTGCGTTCTTGCAGTTGGTAAGATGTCCAGACTTATTCAAGGAAATATTCTGCAGAAAGACCAATGTTCTTGGAGCCTCACGCTTATACCAACTCTCCTCCATTTTGCGAGTAGGCAATGCACCAAATAATTCTCTAGTGTTACAAGCGTCTATCGATCACGCCAACTTCTCAACATCAAGCGGCACATTTTCCTGTTTTACGTAAAAATAGTATCGCACATTTTCATAATATGAAATGAGATTAAAATAAATCTATTCAAATTTCTCAATACCTTAAACTGGCGTCATTAAAATAAATGAATAGGAATTGGTATTCTATTTAAATGGATTCTATTTTAATCGGCCATATTAATTATTATTATTCCCAATCACTGTTGACCTGTCTCTGTGTTCGAGAGCCATTCGAATTGATTTAGAATATCGACAGATGTCATCGCTGGGTTATAATGGAGCTGCCAACGCAACGCCGAAATTAGTTATTGATCGATACCGTTATAACAACAAGTGAATAAGTTATATGTATATTGTGAATATCTATTAGTTGTGTGTTTTGGTAGTAGTCAGTTTATGTAGATATTAGGTATGATATTTCAGCGAAGCAGTTCACTAACTTAAGACTCGGTTTCTGAAACGCAACGACGTGTCAAAATTAAACTTATTTTAAAGTAGACCGAAAAGCACCAAATTTAAGTGCTGTTAACGATTCATTCGCGCTAGTCCTGGACTGGTTTACGACGATGATTTACTACTAGACTAAAAAATAACTAAATGTATCAAGTTTACATTGCCAAATGTAAAGAGTCCTAACGTGAATTTAAATATAAATAATGAAATTATTTATATATTATTTTACACTTTCCTCGACGTTTCGGTTGCTTTTCAGCAGCCATGGTCACGGTGAGACTGCTGCTGCTGAAAAGCAACCGAAACGTCGGGGAAAGTGTAAAATTAAATTAAATCTAAATAGTTTTAATAGTAATTTAATTAGCTTAAAAATTAGTCAAGTTAAAAGTAAAAGTAGTGTAACAGTTTTCAAAATTATGTAATAAAGTGTCAAATAAACAACGCGATAAAATCCGTATATATTAGTTTAATTTCAATGAATAATATTCGCGTAAACAGAAGACAATATTATAATACGTTTTACTTGAAGACTATGATTGTCTGCGCAAATAGTTGCTGTGCCGGCTGTAGTTCTAGTCGTTTAAAATAGTTTTACATATTCTTATGGTTCTTACAGGGCGTTCTTAGTAATCGTGATTCGACATTTGTAAAACCTCACGATATCGGCCCGAAAGGAAACTAAACGCTCGACGAGTCATGTAAATAAAAATGGCATATTTCTTGTAGAATATTGTTAATTAATCATTTGTTTTTATATCATAGTATTCATTATATCCAATTAAGGATAGATTTTTAAATGTGTTAGTTACCATTGACTGACTTTTCACAGCAGGTGACCAAGACAAAGATATGAGCGAACAATGTTAATTAATATACGTAACATGTTCTTTGCTATCCAAGCTTTATCAATTAACCAAATTAACATCTTTTTTATTAAATATAAATTGTTGATACGTAAAGGTCGATGGAAAGAGTGCGACTTCAACGTGCGGCTGTTGATCCGTTTTGTGTAATGAAAACGCTTTTATTCACTTGATTGTATTTAAATTAATATTTCTACGGATTCTGCCGTGTTACGCTCTGCTTTACAAATTTCGCCGCGAGCCATGGATGCTGAAACGTGTTCTTCACATCGCAATATTGTGGTAATTAATTTATTACACACAATATACTGTAATTAAATTAATAAAAGTAAATTTATTATGTGAACATAGTTATACCAGTAACCAGAGCTGTAGAAACAGGAGCTGGGCTGTTGTATCAAATAAACTTAAGAGCTTGGTTCGTTTATGCGTCCTACAGTGCGTTAAACGCATGCGGCAAGCGCACTCCCGTTTGCTGCGTTTGAGTCGCTCAAGATGATACACGTCTCACGCTGCGATTGACACTGCGTTTAACGCCCAAACCTAGTCAAGATTTATTTGCAATAAAATAACACCCAGAAATTGCAATGCAATAAACGCTTCATATGACGCATAAAAGTACACGGCTGTTAAATCTTTAAAGTACTAAAAATTAAACCATTATTTTTAACTGCTTTCATTTAGAATCATCTGAGTATTATTTTTAATTGGTCTAATAAATTTGAAAATAATATTGCTTCTAGCTATCTAAAAAGCGTAAATAGAAAGGCAATTACATGTTTTGTAATCGAAGTTAACAAACCTGTAGTCCGGCTGTACTGCGCAGCGTCTAGGTCAATGCGATTAACTGAGCCGAAAATGTGTAATGAGGTAATGACGTAACGGCCAACTAACCTTAGTTCCAATACTGTTTTAGAACAAGCCTCTAGTTTAACAAGCCAGAACTAGTAATTTACTCCGAAGGACTCATGCATTGTAGATTTACAGCGATTAGGTGACTACGCCAAGTTTAATGATTGAATCTGCAACAAATAACAGTTCCAACATAAATAGAATTATAGATATACTACGCAGCATATCACCAGCCATGTTTTGAAATCTCAATTGTTTTAGGGCGAGCGTGTTGCCATTTTCTGAACATTTTTACAGTCGTTGTGCTGCAGCTATTTAGCATTTCCTGACTGGAATATCCAATAACACTTTGCGCCTGATTCGAGAATCGACTTAAACTTAAACGTAACCTTGTGCCATGGGATCAACTAGGCTGTCTACAATTTTATTATGAAATTAGTGTCTACTTTTAATTATACAGAGAATAACAAGCAAACAATTTCAGCTATGTTAATAAATCCGTATAAGAAGATTTTGCGTCGAAAACTTATTGTAGTTAATATTATTAGCTTAGTTGTAAGTACAGTTCGTTTTACTGCTACAATGGCCTTAATAAATTAACTTGTAAGTTGTAAAAGGCAAGGAAAATGGGGCACATGTTCGTACTAAAATTAAGACTTTTTAGTGCTCTTGTTCAAGGAGCGTTCTTCCCAGTGGCGCTAAAACCAGATGCTACGAAAAATAAATTATACCCTGAAACAATTGCCAGAAATTTTAACTCAAAGGCTTTTAAATATTGTTAGGCTAGATGTGATAAGTAGACTCTTTACGTAAATTGTGGTATAATGTTCACGTTAGCCGAGGCTGGAAAACTTGCGTATTTAAGAAATGAACAGGCTCCACTGCCTAAAAATTAGTGGCTAGCAAGTAAGTTGGTATACCTTGGTTATATACTTGGTGATATACAAAGAAAACCTTTATGAAGACGAAGTGTTATTGGATTTTATTCTGTTAAGGAATTCTTAGTTTTCTTGCATCTTGTACTGTGTTCGGTAGAAGGCAATAGGCTCGCACCTCTATAACGTTGCTCCTAAACCTTATAGCTGGCAGAATGTGGATGTAACTTTAGAATAGATAGGATTCTTTAAAATAAAAAGAAATCCTCTGTAAACTACCTAAGCAACTGCCGAAAAACGATGTCTGCCTCTTTGGCTTAGTCATGTGTTCGTTTAGCGACAATACGTCACAAGCAGCGACACCTAATACCACAAAAATAAATAACGCGAATCAGAATTTTGAAATATTCTGACGTTTTTAATTAAACCATAGACTTTTATATCAGACGACTGTTACGTAAGCGGCCGATGACGAGACATTGAGGAGTCGCACAACGAAAGAGAAAAGTTACGGGCACCGTTCCAGTAGCTATATTGCAAATCGGGAGTCGTCGCGATACGCATTAATGTGCAAGCTTCCGTCGTTCGTATTCATGTGAATAAGATCCAAGTGCTGTCAGAACTATTTTAATAACATATATTGGTATAACTGTTCTAATACTAAGAAGAGGCTTATGCCTGGCAGACCGACGATTTTTAAACAGGATTGCTATTAATTACTAGCTTCTTTACCCGAAGTTTTCGATCCGGTGGTTTTAAGGGAAAATACTATCCTATTTTTGGGCCGTCCCATTTGCGAAGATAAAAAGCTTATGTCACTCTCAAACCCGTATCTCTATGCAAAATGATGCCGACCCATTGTTACGTGAAAGAACAACTACGTGAATTGAAACTGACTTCCGCATTTATAATTAAATAGTAGATATATAGGTAAATTATTATATTTTATATTCAAACTTAAATAAATAGGATACGCAAATCTTAATTGTATAGCGGCAATACCGCTAAACATCAAATTAAAATCAGTCAGTCTGCTAAGTTTAAATAAGCAATTTACATTTTCAATAAACAATTATGTTTCCTCGTCACCAAGACCACGATCGATCAAAATCCATCTAAACTTGCCAGCTTGCACTTCTTTCATATTACTAACTAAATTATTATTGATGATAGCATATTTCTACGTATTGTAGGTAATTTGATTGATTTCAAATTGATGACGTCAATTTAACTGTCGATACGAATTATCTTATTTGAATTAAAATAAACTCAACGGTACGGAATAACACAGTATAGATGGATAGTTATGTTGACCTGCAATAGAGAGCCGGCCTGAATACGTCAAAACAGCCATGTCGGCGTAAAAATATTAAAAATTCAGTTCCAAATTCTGACATCATTTTCAAGCAAGGCAACGGCGTAAAACACTTTCTCGTCACGTAGAACCCTTATCGCTACCATCAACAACATTATTTATTTATCCATGTCGTATCTACAAACAACATTGCAAATCAATTACTCGAAATCTTCAACTTTTATAGAAAGTTCTAGATTGTAAAAAAAAAAGTAATTTCACGTAATTATCATCACTGTTGTTTCAATGTCAGTTTATCTATATACATAAATAATGTTGTGTAACACACGCCATTAAGAACACATACGTCAACATTTACATGTTACGTCATTACTGTAATCAGCCGTATACTTATTTATTCATGTTGGGCTAGTATATATTTTTAGTATATTAAACTAACATGCTATTATTTGCTCCAGTATAACAATGACAAACAGGGCCTACAAGTTTATATTCAAAGGAAGCAATCTTTTATAGATTACTGTCATGTGAGCTAGACGAAACCGTCCTCTTTGGAGCCGGGCTCAGTCTTACGGACTGAGTAATGTAATCTCTGGAGATATTGCTACTTATATAGATTTACCAGCGTCCATACTAATATAATATCTGCTAAAGTAACTCGGTCTTTCTGCTACGTTTTATTGTTAAACTACTGTGCTGCTTATGATAAAAACTTTTTTGGAGGTAGCTAGTAACCTACGATAATTAGCTGTTTAATAAAAATGTATTCGTGCATAACAGCTAGTTAATTATTAGAGAAGCTTTTGTGAGTGGTAATCATAATGTAGTATATAAACTCACATTCATTATTCGAATTTCCACGACCAACTTTGAACTCATTATTTATACAGAATGAATTCTATATCCGTGTACATTTATATTAATATACCTAGGGCTTTTCCCACCAAATCCAAATAGCATTTATCTATAAGATAAAACTCTCGCCATCTCTCTAGTGAGACAGCATTTCGGATAACTTTTACTTGTTAGTTGTGGGACTGGCCACTAGCATATTGAGTCTATATAATAACTCAAGGTAGCGGCGTGGACTGGGGCACTCATATCCGGTTAATGGCAATAAGTTCGGCTTGGAACGATTGGCACAACCTAACCTTGGACCTTTACCAAATTCTTGACAATTTCGCGCACGACAAAAATAATATGTATAGAATGTAAAGATTAAATTATCACGTTTTATTATATTTTACCCAGCATTTGCATATCAGTGAATACACACCAGCATTATCATATGACATTAACAAATTCGTATCAGCCCTTTATATACTGAAGAGACAATGAACAAACTATGATGCAAACGGTTCGGCCCCGTTTGCTCTACATTCGCCAGAGGTAATGGGTTATATCTGCCTCATATACTGCTGCGTACACTAGCGATGTCTGGCTTATTTCTTACCCTTGCGACATATTTGACGTGTTTCAACTCTACTCTGGCCTCACATTGAAGCTTTTATTTTTGACCTACGAAGTTTATCTTAGACCAAATATTGTTAAAAATGAGTGGCTGCTCACATTTATGAGCATTTGCGGTTGATGGGAAATTTAATAAGTATTGACGTATCGACACTTAAAGCAAAGTTGCTTTTATATGTTTGTAGCTTTTATCTATTGTCTGTTTTTCCATTAGCGTTTTAGGTGATAAATTTTTTCAATGCAGCTTTCGTGAAGCATGTTTAGTTGCATTTTTTTTCTCGAATAATATAGTCTTGGTTCTGTTTTTTGCTTCCAATACCATAGGCTATGGTACAATATTGTCATAATAAAATGACAATAACCAAATTACCGCCATTCTAAGCAACTCGCATCCATTTTTAATTACCATTTACATCGTATCTTTCGAACGTTTTATTGCAGTTTCTCATACATAAAATTGAAAGTTTCATCCATAAAATTGAAATTGTAGCGCACTTCACTCCACTCTCTCAACATTAACATCTTTAAACACCATTATTTTCTTATATAATTTTAAAAGGAATCCTCTCTTGTGCCATTTCCGAATGATTAAATCTTTGAACGCGTGAATATATTTAGGTTACGCGGTGACGTGTCACGAAGGGCCCAATCGATGCGTGTCGTGTTGACGTTATTCTGTACACCTAGTTTGGTAAAGGTGGTGACTGACTTAAACAGAATTTCGCCGTTTCGTCACGAAGCTGCATATTACCAAGCTCCATGATTCCATCGTTGTATCCTGCTCAGGTCGACCTCTGTGCTTGGTCAGTCTCCACTTTTTTTTATTTGTGTACAATGGTCGATGACGAAGCTGCATTTGATTTATGGTCAGTTAGACGGTGGCATGAGAATGAAGCGCAATTTGTACACGTAGTCAAGTATCAATGTAAAACAATGACGTACAGCGAGTATGATTTGTTGTGAATAGTCGAGTGGAGTATGTGGAGACAGAGGCAAGGAACGGCTCTGCTTCTTGTACTGACTCTCGTATTGCTCCCTGTCTAACACAATGTTACAAGTGGATGATACAGGTCAGTCGCGATCTTAATAGTTCTGTAAAGTGAACAAACAAGCTAACGTATCATTCAAGTCGTGAATATACATGATGACGTAATTAGGTGACTCGTTATCTCTGAGGAGTGTGTGGGAGGGTGTTTCATCATTTATCTATGCCAGATCATGATGGTTTCATATTAATTAATGACATGCTGCGTTTGGTCCGAAGCTCATATTTATATTAGCGCTTTTTGCTGTGGTTAATTTCGATGGGTCAATATTATTAGCGCCGAGCTCGCTTTAATTTAATTACTAGTTATACGAGCATGCAGAATCATGGTTAAAAAGTGCTTTTATAATTATTTTTATAAAAGTTTTGCTGTGAGTCTGGCCTATTGAGGCTGGTTCCTTAGCCAACTATCAGTGTGCGTTCTATCGCCCTCATGGAACATACATTAAGCTTGATAACTATAAGATAAGGTCCTAATTAAGGGTCATCAGTGGAGTTCGTAATCTACGTTATTATTTATCCCGAAAACAACATGAAAATTAATAGTTTGCAAAGAGGCGATCTATTAATTCCTCGGTCGTTCGGACGCCCTGGCGCCCAGACACAGTGCTTCTTATTTTGTCTAGATGTGATTATATTGATTCATTAATAAATAATAAATTGCTTTTGTATGTATAGTATATTGACCTAGCTTTGTCTACAATAGCAGCGAATGGTCTCTGTGGTATCTGTAGTCTATACCTACCAGGGTATCACCCCGGCGTGAATATTCTATCTAATATAAATGCGAATGTGAGTTTGTTTGTTACGCTTTCACGCCTTAACCACCCAACCGATCATCGTGAAATTTCGCATAAACGTTGTCTAGAGGATAGAAAAAGACATAGGGTATCTTTCATCCAGAAAAAAAGTACTGTTACTAATCTAACCTACATTCAAAATCTAGTATACTTATAAAAACAAAAGAATTAAAGTACCCTTGCCAACGTCACACGTCCAACGTAATCTAAACATGTAGCAGTCGTGACCGTGTCGTATACAAACCCTAATTTTCGAATGGCTGATTTCAGGATCCCCAATTTTCAACGTGCATACATCGGCGGTGGCGGACACGTGGCGCCAGCGATTAATCCAATTAATTTAATTGAATCAGACTGTATTTAAAGCTCTACAGTATTTATTAACGGAGCTGGTTTACCACGATTATAATCGTAGTAAACCAACCGTCGGCAACAACAACTGGTCGGCATCAAAATATGATCAAAACAATGTATATGTGGAATTGATACACATCGACGCGCTAAATCTATATAATATGTAAGCAGAATTTATCTAGCACGTCTAGGTTTGCTGCTATAAGCAACTTTTGTTTTCATTAGAATTGTTTACATTTCGATACTGACAGCGGTATTAGTGAACCTTGATGACACGAATTTCGCTATGCTCTGTATTTATCTCGGTGTAAGAAGAAAGATATAGCAATCTATTGTTTACCACAAAGTAACTGACAAGCGCGAGCGCAGTGATTGTTTTGAATAAGTAAGCTACCGCCGCGGTATGTAAAAAGTTATAAAAAAAAAGAGGTATTTCGTAGTTTTCATTGTTTTAGAGGTAAGTGAAATTTCCTTTCTTATTATATATATTATTTTTTGGAAATATAAGGGCTGCAAATTACAGAGAACTGGTACAAGAACTTCTTTTTTCATAATTCAAGAACTCAGATGCAACATGTCATTAAAAATACACAACAATTCTTGCATTTAAATTTTTCCAAAAAATCTTGGTGCCGTGTCTGATGAGCATGGTAAGAGGTTCCACCAAGATATTGCGCACATGGAAAGAAGATATAACGGCAAGCGGTCCCCAGCAATGCTAGCTGATTTCTACTGGAAAATCAATCGTGAAACATCAGATAAAACTTATAAAAGAATACGATCTATCAAATTGTTATTTTTTTAAATATTATAGTAGTACTTTAATTCATTTAAGATTTTAATTTAGATCAAATAAGTCATGTCATGTGCATTTTTGTACTTTTTCATAATAAATACGTATTTAATATGTCAATATTAGTATTTTATTTTAATAAGAAAAGCCAAAAACTAGACGTGATAGAATCAACCTGTAAACAGTTTTGGATTCATCACACTAAAGTCAATTAAATTAAAATCACAAAGTTCTTGCTCCCAACTTTTTTTTATTTGCCTACCAAATTACGAGCACTAAGTATATCGCCAATTATAGTTATGTTATGTCAGAATCTATACAGAATGCATATGTGAACTAAAGACGTGATAACAAATATTGATTTGAATTAAAATGAAATTTCAAGTTGCGATATATTATAACATATACTCTTGATTTTCTTTTAGAAGAATCTCGTCTATTGGACGTTATTTGACGTTTACGTTTTACTTTCTTTAATACTAGATTCCAAACGCTTCGTTCATGCTAGAAATTAATAAAACTAAGTTAAGAATGGCAATATAGTTGAAGACTTGAAGGCACGGCAGCCATTCGTTGTTTTTGAAACGCCATGTCATATCAGCCATAATATTTAATATTTTGCCCTGAGTAGTAGTCATCAGAAAAAGCTTTTAGAAATGTTTAAGACATTCCGGCGGCGAAGTAACTATAATACTAATATATTACTAATAGTTTATAAGTCAGACCTGGCGAATAAGTCATAAATAATATTCGGAATTATTATAAATATCTTTCGGGCTGACAAGTTTATTATTACTATATAATTATTAACAATTAGCAGTTTCCTGCGACTAACGTTCGGTTTCTGAAAGATAGATCAACATTAAAATAAAAGCGGACGGTGAAACACTTGTCTATTGCTGTGATTGGAAGACTGAATTAGTAACAGCCAATCAAATCTCTATTCTCTTGATACGAGTTTCATTTAAACACTTCGTTGATTAGCTTCTAGGATGTTAGTTCACATTTCTTTACACTTCATAATTTTTTTTATCAGAAGTTTAGTTATATTTTTATTTTTTGATATCGCCTTGGAGAACTTGTCGCCACGGGGTACCGGATAAGTTATGTGTGAAAAGGTATCATACAAAATGACCTTGCCTTTTTCAAAGTTGTTCATTGATATGGATGGTTGGATTGCAAATATTATAAACCTATGCTTCTTACAAAACTGTATGTCCGTGTTGTCAATTAGGAAAAGCGTTTACTATCATACTTGGCTACCATCACGGTCACTCAGAAACTCTTTCAAGAATGTAAGTAGCAGCACGGAGTCTGAAACCGTGACCGGTAGACTACCAAAGGCTCTAAGAAGGCCTAGAACCATAACGAAATATGGTTATAATACACCTCTGCCTTCCCCTCTGGGAATATAGGTAATATGTAAATGTATTTTGTATGATAGTAGATCTGAAAATATACTAATTATCAAGTCTAACATTATTCATACGCTGTCCACTATAATAAACCTTGTATACACGACACCGCGATGTTCACGCTCTATAATCTATTTGAGAGATCAAAAACAGTATACCGTTGATAACAACCAAATCGAATTTCAGCTATCGAGTTCACTCAATACACAAAACAACAAATGAGATATTTTTCAACATAAAACGGCTTTTTCAAGTGGACCGACCGGCGGGGCCCCTCGGGAGCTGCCCGACTGCTTTGTACCTAAAATAAAATAATAGACCATTAAAGTTGTTCGACATTAGGCAAACCACACACGAACGTATCGTCGTTTTATTTTTATTAGTGTTTCATAATTGAATTCGAATGATGTACTTGTTTTTAGTAATGTCAATAAATTCGAAAATATTTAACGAATTAAAATGCAATATCACACATTAATAATTTTAGTACGATAGAAATTTTATCTGATGTAAACAAAAACTATTTAACATCATGACCAGTACTCCGGTATTCAGAGAATAAAATTGTTTGACTACCTGCAACTACAAAATTTTACAAGTAAGTTCCAGCTAACAAATTTACTTCTGTGCACTTACTGGCGATTTTATTTACCGTTATTATTGCAGTGGTCCTAGCGACTATAATAATTATGAGTTATTTCAGCGTATAGGCCTTCCATATATTAAAGATTATGACATCTTCTGCCCTCTGAATGTACTCTTGTGTACGTCACGAAGCTACCTATTTATATATAATAACTATTGATTAAGAGTCTGAATCGATTTTCTATTTCAATAACATTTCATTAAAAACTTGGGTTAAAAGCCACATATTGGATGTAATGGCGATTATTTTCCTTTATTATTTAAGGGCTTTTATTGAAATTACAATATATCAGTCCCACTGTAACCTAAGCTTATACTACAATACAAAAAAATACATTATAATTAATGTACTAGATTGCATAATGACCTTACTGCCTTACTTACTGGTTCGGCTAATGTGCTTTGGATGTTTCTCATCTAACCTAGAGTAGAGAGAATAATAGTTTTTGACCTTAAACACGGTGATATTATGTTTACTTCATTGGTCCAGTGACGTAAACGTTAGTGGGTTTGATTGTCACTAACTCCTAGAAGCGGCAAGCGGCACTTAGCCTGAAAGGATGAATCATGTTCAACCACACCCCCTGTTTTGTGCCTAGCGGAATCGATGTGAGGTATATCGGTACCATCAAAAATTCTAATTACTGGTCATATAGATAAACTAAAACCTTTGAACACTAGTCTAGCGATCAATCGCACAAAACAAGTTTTCTTTGTCCTCATCATAATGATATTTGCTTAAGGGCATTACATTGCCCAACAACCTTGAAGATCTGGGCTTTGCAGTCCCGAGTAAGCGTCACGGGCGGCAGCAGCGGGGCTGCTTAGCGGAGACTTTTGTAAAGATTCGGTTTATTGTTGATTATTACAAAATTTTAAAACAAATAAGTCTTAATAAACAATACACATTGTTAAATAGGATATTACATGTTTTTTAGTATAAATTTCATACAGAATATATCAGCCGTTATAATAAAGAAAATTTAATATTTAGTTTTAAAACGACCTATTGTCTCAATTTTTTGGTAACATTTTCACAACTTAATTAATCAATACGATATTTTCCCCATATAATCTAGTTTACTTGTATATTTTTTTATGGTAAATGCATAAAAGGATTCGTCTACAAACTTATTTAAACCGAGCGTGTTTTTAAGGTTTAAGCTATGCAATCCCTTTAACTATCTGTCGAAGTATTTCTTACCTTGACTTTAGATAGTTAATTATTACTTACATGAAAGATGACGTCTTCATTATGTTCTCGATAATGTGTGAAGACTGCTTATACTTGGTCAGCGTGGTGGCCAGCTCTCTAATTCTGAGAGGAAACTTGTTTCAAGCAGTGGCACAGATTATAACCAGAGCTGATACTATAAAATCATTTCAATTTGAAATTTCAGGACACAAGACAACCACAACTTGGAAATATGTATTTGATATTTACGTGTGATTTTTAATTGACATACTTGAAGCAGACTTTACTACATCACAAAAGAGATAGTTTTAGATATTTTGATTTATTTAATAATGAAGTCAAACATATCATTAATAAATTGGAAATTTCAGCACAACATGTTCTAATTATAAAATTCTTATATATATTTTTTTCAGTTGAATGTAATCGTATAATAATTACGTTCTTTTTGTTTTCAGGTAAGTTTTACCAGTTAAACCTCATATTATCTGTGACTCGAATAAGGTATAGTTTCAATTATAATTATGTATCTTCTAAGATAAAACGGACGGTGTTCTTTGTTTTATTTGATTGTTAATGTACGACGATGAAAATTATGTACGACAACCTACTTCAATTTCACTGCAATAATTGTTTCTTTTTAAATATTTTGTTATAAAAAGAAAATGTGAAGCTTGAGTTTCGACAGAACCAGATTCAACATCATATCAGATCAATCGTCTGACATCACTTAGAACGTTCTGAAAGATAACATATTTTATTAAATAAAGATGAAGTGATTTTTTTGCGAAGTAAAACAATAATGATTCCAATTAACGCTTTTGGATAATTGAGCGTTTATTGCTTTCACATAACTTGAAAGGAAAATCTATAAAAGGCTTGCTAACAATTAAGGAATGCGTCTTTTAGTGATCTTATTTTACGGTAGCTGACTTGTGAGTTTTATACACATATGCAATAAAATTATTTAAAGCTCGTGAATCTTATGCACGTATTAAAACGAACTTTATTACTCGTTATTTGGCGACCATCCATTCTGAAAAAGACCACAAATTTTTGTAGCGTGTCTGCATTTTTACGGTTGTATTTAAAACAAGTTGTTAATACTGTATTCCTTTATGGTTATTTACCGTAATGGATCTCTACGTGTTATCTAAGTACTTAGTAATCATAAACCGCAAATGTTATCAACTATATTAGAAATCTTTATATGATCTAGTCATTGGAAGGTATTCAAATAAAATGTTTTTGATTGTTGGTCGATCAACTGCATTACATTGCTGACGCAGCGGTATCGTTTTTAAGCACGAAAATAGTTGTTGCTTTGTGTGCAATAAAAATGAATCATAGGAAACATTAGGTACTTACTACATATTCGAATTTCATGCAAACGACAAAGAATAAATCGATGTTCGAATACAGGTTTGTACTTGCTATCCAATCATTTGATAGTTCGACGAAAATCGTGCATTACTAATTTGCAATATACGTAGACTGCCTCGGCGCGCTCGTCTACTAAGCATTATTTGTTTTTAATACTGAATACTGCAAATTAGAAAACAACCACGCTTATTTCAATTTGTAAGTGCAACTGACTACTTTTATTGATGATGATAGAGAGGATAAATTGGCTTTATCCGTTGCTTCGTATCCCATTACTCTTAACGTAATCGAACTATTTTATCAGAGCCTTGCATTGTCAGGTAAAAAGAGCCGTTGTCTCTCTCTCTCTCTCTCTCTCTCTCTCTCTCTCTCTCTCTCTCTCAGCAGATAAATTATCTCTATGTAAAAATCTTTCCCGATGCCATTACTCTGATGCTAAGTGGAAGTAGGAAAACTACGACTGCAAACCACCAATAACATTTTCACATTTATAATAGTTATAGTAAAGACAAAATCAATACTGCACGGATGGCGTACAGGTTTAAGCGGTCGCCTCGTATCGAGAGCCTTTTAAGAGAGATTAAAATCTTAAAAAGAAGGCAAAATATCTCAATTCTTTGACACAGGTAACTGTTTATTGCATATTCATGTTTAGATACCTTTATTCTTATATTTGTCAGTATCGAAACACTGAAACCCAATACTCTATTGATATTTTGGCTAGATAGCTCAACAGAGGGTCACCGTGAACCATAAATATAGGTCTGCACGAGAAATCATTATTTCCGACGGCACTACGGCGAGCCCAGGTCGTTCAGAGGTAGATTCCATTGACCTTATGACACGCACCGCGTTCTATTAAGACTGGTGACGTCACACAACCGGTTTTCGGTTCACCGCTAGTTGCGCGAACTGAAATGAAAAAAGGTTTTAAGAATAGAGTGATTGTGGTGTGCTCTTGCCTGGGAATGACTTGCTCTTTTAGATTAAAGTATCTTTTTTTACGGCTTTCGTAACCTTTATTTCGATTTTATTAAACGACAGTTATTTCTTAACCATGGATGTTAAAAAATATCTCAAATGTCAAGATGAGTCTAAATAGAAAGTTGGAAAGAGAATAAACTGCGATAACTGTTGTACATAAGGTCTAGAGTTTGATTCGGCACGAGCAAACTGTTTTTGGGTTTTACTCAAAAAAATTCTTAGTACCACTAGGTACTAAGAATTTTTTTGAGTATGCTAATACCTAGTAGTATCTGAAACTGTCCCGTTAGTTGTCAATTTGCTCGCTCTCTATTACATGAGATCTATCTGGCAATATGTGTGAATACCCTTATGTTAGGTCTTTGGAGATATAGGCGTAAAACTAGTAATAATATCCTCCAGACCGAATTTCGGCCACGGCGGCCAGTCTTAACATAAACTGGCCAAATACGCAGGAGATATTATAGTGCACCAGTGTATGCGCAAACACAAGTGCACTCTCTGTTCCCTAACTCTCATGACCCGATGGGACGGTAATCCGACACGACCGGAGAGAGATCAGGCGCAGGACCAACGGCTTTACGTGCTTGCCGAGGCACGAGGGTGACTTAGACCGCCAACTTTCTAACTCCGCGATGCTATTGAGATTTCTTAACTGAAAAAACTAATAATTTTTTGCTCGTCGGACTCGGGATTCAAACCCGAGACCTCATGCACAGCAGTCGCATTCACAACCGCTGCACCACGGCTAAAACTTTCAATAGTTTTAGCTGAATATAGTCCACGGTAGTTTTATATGGACTATTCTACTATACTGTGTGTTCTTTTTTACGTTATAACTTTAAATGTAAGACGGCCACAAAACTATTGAAGTGACAGTGTCGCAAGACCTTATGTAAAATATATGTGCTTAAGCCTAATAAACGTAGCGGCACATCGGCGGCCAGATACAATGAGTTTTTGTTTTTGTCTGGCATTCCTAGAATTGACAGAATAACTTCAAAAATACATTCGCGAGAACTTATAACATTTACAATTTTCTGTAATATTATGTTAAAGTTAGTAGCTGTCTGCAGCATCGCATGCGTGAGAGTTACAATAAAATATTAAAACAATTTCGAAGTTACTCGCCGATGTAAAGTTAATATATAAACAAAGTTGTGTATTTATGGGTTCAGCGGTTTAAGCATGGTTATGTATCAGTGTATCACTTAGATAGGTAATGTTAGGTTATATATAAACATGATAAGGGATGGAATGTATCAGATCTCATTATAAATACGTTTTTATAATATCATTATAAAAACGTATGCCTCGGTTTTCTCATACCGACAGTGCCCAGGGCTGTCTTTTGTCGTTCGTTCTTTTAACATGCCCAATCCATTTCAGTAAAATCCAATTCTTGTCATTAGCTATATATTATCTGCTTTCACGCCACAATAGTATGGGGTGATGAGGACGTCATACTATTCCTTAATTGTTATTATTAATAATAAAGTAATATATACGAAATACTATATTTTAAGGGTTTATATAACGATATGTTGGCATATACAACGGCAGCCTAAAATACGTGTTGGGAAAAGGGAGCGTAGTACGTTGTATTGGTGGGACCGTATAAATATAAAGTACAGACTTTATATGGTGGATTTCCATGTGAGTAGACAGAGGCCTACCCTCATGGGATAGAAAAAGCAATGTAAGCGAATACTTGAGGCGAGCCAGCGTCTCTTTCTAAGGAAGAAATAAAACGTACATATTACCATTATTATCGAGTATGTATAGAGAAATTCATATTAGGTAGCTAGCTACCTAATATGAATATTTCTATATCTATTTACATTAAAATTTATCACTGTTTTTATTTCGTTATCCGTCTTTTTGTTTATCACTTAAACCATTTCTATTGAAACAAAGATAGCTATATCTAGCTAACACCCGAATTCTGAAAGGTGAGACCAACACGAAAATTAACAGTAAGCGTCTGTTCTTTGATTGGGTAACTGAATTAAAAAACGGCCAATAACATCACTTGACAATAGCGTCAGATAAATACATATTTTAGCAGTCTTTATATTATACATAGACGCACGCTTGCACATGCCTGAAAAGGTAGGAAGATGTATGTATGTATATATATTACTCCTTCATTTCGCTAGCCACATATTTTAGTTCTACGTAATACAGACGCACGTACCACTTAGTTCAAACGTATCACGTCAATGCAGACACCGTGTTACAACTGAGAATATCCTAACAGGATCATCCAGTAAGAATGTGGCCGCCTCGGAAATAAACCTCGAATTTAAACTCAAGCCACGTGACTGGCAGTCTCTATAGATAACATTACATTGTAATGTTGACGTGGCTAAAATTTGAGAGCAATACCTTGATTTTTCGGTCATAAGTATGCTATACGTATTAACTTGCTCCCTAATAGAGAATCTTACATAACATCTTACGTTCAACACACTAATTAAAGCCTATTTTGATTTTATAGACATGCGTTATCATGCCATGAAACCACGTTTATACTGTTAGACACAGAGCAATTAAAAATTTAATTAGAATTCTAGAAGCCGCCTATGAATTTTTCAGTGCCAAATTAATTTTATTTATTTAACGATATAACAAAAGCATTGTTCTTCAGAGAATAAAATCATTATTATGGTTTTTCTTCTTTTAGTTTGTACGCGTTATAAAATTACGAGCCTCGTTTATCTGACTGTAATGAGTTCTTTATATCCAGCGGCGCCTTTTTCTTTTGTATCAGCCATTTTAAAGTTATGGTGATGCGGCTCGTCTACAAGCTTAAATAAGACCTAGATCCAAAATTATAGAAGTTTATTCATAGTTTATATACTCTTTAACATAAACGATTTACATCTTTGCAAATAACTTGCATTTTCATATTATATGTCCAGTAAAACGTATTACAAGCTGCAAATAAAAGGCATAAGTATATTTAAAGTAAGACGTACCAAATATTTGTATAATATAGGAGGTATACTAGTATTCTCTAGATTATACAAATATTTGCTCCATACCTATGGGAATTGAGCTATCACTGTATATGGTGGGTCCGCAAAGGCGAGGTAAACACTTCTAGCCGAAATTCATTCGACAACCAATCTCTGGATTGTAGGTTATCAAAATATGTGTGTGATTCAGACAGTCTTATCTATATACGTATCTAACGATTAAAACAATCTAATTCTATATACCTTAATAAAACTAACAATGTTGTAGGGTTACAACTTCAAGCAGAATCCCCCGTTCAATCAAGAATTTCTTAAAAAACAGACAAATCGACTAAGAAAATACCTCCATTCTACATCAGATCGCTTCTAGACTACCTTGTGTTGTGTTTCTGATCTGAGAAAGGTTTTAGATTAAAGTTAAAGAAGCCAGTGTGCTAATCCCAATTGTTTTCGTTAGACAACATTTCGTAATTGGCTTCAGAAAAGGCAAAAAATTAATATAAATCATTAATTTCTAACACATGAATAACAACAATTTGTTGCGTTACTACGTTTCAAATTACTAGTAATTTTGAATACGAGTATGTACTCCAGCGATGTTAATTTCATCTCCATAAATGCCCATATCTAATAAAAATCGCCGGGTGCACTTCAAAAATAAATTTTACATCTACTCTCTGTAGTTATGAATTGGTTTGTAACTCTCGTCTGGTTGCCATAGCGACGAACCCCTCGTACATTACCTACGTATCATATAGCCAATGTCATCGATTCTCAATATTTCTTGCAATGCGACCCCTTTTTCCATCGCGGCTGGGTACTGACCCGTTCCTTTTACATCGTGACTTGCGCGATGCAATTTAACTTACGATGGCAGAATGTGCTGGTGTAATGACGTTCTTTTCATGAATTAGCGTTTACTTGACATGCACCATTCATTCAGTGAACACGTCGATCGCGTAATGTGTGTACTCATTATGGTCAAACATAGATAGCAACAGGGTTATATACCTACTGATTATATTAGTTCAGTGGCATAATGTGTCTTGACCGCCGATACGAGATATCGTAATGTTTAATATACCAAAAGTATAGTACCATGATCATCGATCGATTACAAAAGTGACTACAATTATTATAATTTGTTTCCGTTATTTATGGATTCATATCAATACATATTCGTGACTCACCTTAAGATCGGGGTCATGACCCCCATGTTGATAAACAGAGATCTACGTCGAATACATATCTGCCAGTGAAATTTTGATAGCTGCATGAATCAAATTGGACGGGGGGATATTTACTTCAAATATTTTGGCAGCTCGTATTTCATACGCGTCAAAGCTGACTTAATCATTTATCCAAACTTACACATTGGTACAAAATCTTGTTTTATTTAATGACCGTAGTTTATAAAATTTCGTGAAATATAAAAGTATTATTTTCTTAAACCCATGTTAAAAGTAATAGGCTTTTTTTAATATGAACTTTGCCAGTTATTGAATATCTTTACTCTACAATATTTAATTCAACTTGCATATCGTTTTATAACCTATGAATTTATTAGTGTCAAAGACCTCGTTCCTGTTCTTTTCCAAATTGTTAAAATCTACTATCGTACACGACCTCAGGTTTAATAATTGTCCGATAAATTGCGTGCTTATCGCGATTTATCGGGCACGCACTTGTCGGGGTCAAGTTTCTTTTTAAGTTATATATCTTACAGATTATACTAGACTTAAAGTAAGAACCATCAAAATTGTAAGATGTAAGAAGTGAACGTGAATATGCACCACTTAGACAATGCCGACAGCATGAGAAATCATATCTAGCCTCTTAGTCAAATATTCATCGAGTCGCTCAATACTTTGGATGCTACCGTCCTAATGTCTAAAGTCTGTCTGTACAAGCTCTATATTGGTAAGATACGACCTAAAGAGATCTCTTTTCCATTATTCGATTGTCAAGGATACCTAGATAAGGGTAATCAGATTAAAAGCATTCTAAAAAAAATTTAACGCACTTCCAAAGTAAGTAGTCATCATTAATAGATAATATAATATCTATGGGCTGTTTGCAACAGCTTACCGTCGAGACTAAGGTGATAATACACATGCTTTTAACACTCATTCTAGACTAGTCATCCGCCTTAGCAGCAGTGGTTAGGTTAGATGTTTGATGAGCACAGTTACATCACTACAAGTATAAGATATACATATGGCAAATGTAATATTAGTATTTCAATGATGTCTGTTCATAAAATAAACTATCCTTAGAATAAATATTGAACTAACTTGGACTACGACACAAAATAGCTAAACAAAATACACAGTATTATTTTGTTTAGCGATTTTGTTTCGAATCGACGAGATTCGTACTCGGAGAACCCTAATAAATAAAGAAATAAAAATATAAACTCGACCATATTTTCTTTTACAACTATAATTTTGTCCGATGAAATCCACCTGTTATTTCGTCCTTCTTTCCCAGTACAAAATAAGTTTAAAATTCTCTGAAATTACTCGTTTCACTGAGGATCGTCGTCTCGGAGACTCGAGCTTGTTTTAAACTCACTTGTAAAACATTCAATTTCTGTTTTGATATGTCGCTTGTATAAAATTATGGCATTACCAAGTGTGGTAAGTGATAAATATTGAACTTGTTATCGCAAAATATGTGAATGTAGACAAAAGCCCATGTCTTTTTACCGCTAAAAATATACACACAAACCGTTAGGACCCAGGTTAGTGCGGGTTTTATTTATATTGTTACACTATACATTAAAGAAAGCTAGAAAAAAGCGTATCATTTATTGCATATTACGAAAAACAAATAAAAGCTATTTTAAAATTATTTAGTTTTAGATTTATGAAGAAATAGATCTTGCCCGCGGCTTCGCTCGCGAAATGTAGGTTAGGTTAGTCTATTTCCTTTTCTGTTCCCCCTGTCAACGTGTATTGCATGAATTCCGTGATGACCGGTCGAGTAGTTAAAGCGTGAAAGCGTAACAAACAAACTCATATTCGCATTTATAATATTAGTTAGGATAAACGATTTAATTTGCTTATTATATGACTTCTAATTATAGAAGCTGCGGTTTCGACGACGACCAATAAACTCATTCTGTTAGTTATGTAAAGTTACTGTCAACATTTGTATAACAAGATTCAAATTATTATTTAGTACTCTATTGTATAACATCTGTGAAACATTATTTCCTAGGAAATGGGACGCGCCGTAACTTAAGATTAATTAAGACTAACTGCTCATAAGTGACAGGTGGCCTATGTTGCCGAAGTTACCCTACTACTAACCCTTTTCATTCAATTTATACACTGTACTTGGGCGGAATTGAATATTTTATATCTTGCTATCCCTTTCAACAGTACCATAAACTAACTTTACTTGGCTTGGTACGAGGCGAATATATTTATTAAAAAAGATATTCTCATATTTCGTTCTCTTTCTAGCAATGCTGTAAATTTGAATTTTCGTGCCTATTTCAACACAACCTAGACCTAGTCTGTCTCGGTGGCGCAGCGGTAGTGAAAGCGACTGCTACGCATTAGGACTCGTGCTCGATCCCCGGGACGAGCAAAATGTTTGGTTATTAGAAATAAAGAAATTTCAGTGTCAGCTCAGAGTTTGGAACTGTAACTGTAAGTAAATATCCTTTACATATTTTACAATTTAAACTTATTAGGCCAAACAAATTTAGGTTAAAATTTTCATAGCTCGTAATATTTTATCGAAACCTAAATCTACTTGGCCATTTTTCCACGAAACAGATTCAAAAACAACAAATGGAAAATGTATTTTGTACGTTTTTTATATTTAAAACTGAAATACGAGTTTAAATTCGTCGCGATTTATTATATGTATAAATGTGAAATTCAATGAAAGTTGTCACAGCATTGTGTACGGTTACATGTAACAACACTGATATTCCGATAAATGCACTCATACACATCTGATCTGTGTTTATAATATACATATACAATATACTGATGATAAAGTATGATTGCGTTAGATAATGTTTGACGTAGTCATCAGATTACAAGAGGTACTATTCAAATATATAACTTTCTAGAATCAATACATACCGGCCGCCAACAGCTTTAGGTGCTATAACTCTATTTATTTCCACAATATTCTTAGATTGGTTTGATTGGTGCCTAAACTAGGTGCAAACCCATGTTTCATATTAGAAGTTAATTAATAACTTTAGTACCTTTATTTTTCTTATGATGTTTGTATCTGAAGTAAATAGCTGATGTGGTCTTCGTGCGCTTGCTGCTCTTGTAGGGGTACCTACATGCGCAAGTTATTTGTAAAAGCTACCTGTGTGGATGGTTCGTGTCAGTCGTTTATGTGATGCGTAATAACTGCGCAAAACCTAAACTTAAGCATGTTATCCAGGTCTTGTATAAAAGCCTTTAAGGTAAATAGATAACTTATTTTTTTATTATAACACGTCTCAATCATAGCTTATGGAAAGTCAAACAACTTGACATTAATTAACCTGCTAATTGGTCATATCACGAAATATTCATTTTAAAAAGCTCAGACATATCCTGTTCTGTGTAAAAATAATATAATTCAATAAAATATTTAATTGATTAGTGCCTAAAGTAGGTTTAAAGATTTTATATATGGGCCAAATTATTAAACACCAGATAAACCTTATCTGATGAATAAGTTTGATATTTTGCAGGTTTTGTATACGAAATCTGTGTAATACATTTCTTAGGTAAGCTAAGTTATCTATTGGTTGAAAGTATGGTTGGTGATGTATTTTTTATCTAGCACGTCAATGACGTTTCATAAATTCTTTGAGATAAGTAATGCGTCACTGATCGGTCACGACCGTGGGAACTTCTATTTCATCGGTATTGTGTAGTCGGCAGGCACATGTAACATAGACTGCAGTATTGATTGAGTTATAGATAAAATATCAAGATAACGTGAGGATTACGATTAACAACCGTTTTCAATATCCTATCCATCTGTAGATTTGTTTACTGGAGATAGACTTTTGACGTATCTTGTATGGAGCTAATGTCAAAACCTATCGCTAGTAACAGATAGATAGGATATTGAAAACGGACGTTAGGCAACTTGTTTTGCTTGCATTATCAACATAAAATTAGTCAAGACTGCAAGGGTTTTTCAAGATAAAATATGACGCTATTCACCACATGTATATATGTCTAGTTGGTGCCGTGGGTAAAAAATACGCGTGCGGTCGTAAGGTCTCCGGACGGCCGAAGTGAAATTGGTATTTTTTGTAAGGCAATTCTGAGTAACAACATGGCGGCGTCTGAAAATGTGCTCCGTAGACGACAATTGGCTAGCTCCGTATTTTAAAAAAATGAAAACTTAGCCCTCATGTACGTTCGCACTTATAATTAACACACCATACCTACATATATTCCATTTGGTTAGGTATCTAACTAAAGGCAAAAAATCTTGATTTTTTGACTTTTTACATTAATACATATTAAACAAATAAACTACTGCTTAAACTAACGGTTCAATTGATTTAGTAATCATTATTGTTGTATTTACATTGATCTTTAGCAGCATTTTATTTTTAAACTGAGTTTTTAGATAAAAAGATAAAAAGACTCATCGAGATTGTTTACCTTTAGTTAAATACCTAACCAAATGGAGTATAGTTGTGATGAGTACCGTTCCGTTTAAATAATATTCGAATATATCGATAACATTAAATAAGTGCGCTGCGTCCTTGAGCATGCAAAGCTATCGCGTTGTGCACTCTTTTATTCGAATGCAATTTTGCACAACCCCATTGCATATTCTGCATAGATCGTTACACTGTCGATGTCCAATACGTGTGAATGTTTGTTGTAAGCACTCGTACTATGTAGTAACATCTAAAAATAGATGCGTACGACCGTTGTAACGGATGCCTCTGATGCCTAGCACTGCGATGATTGAATGCTATATTTGAAATACTTAAGTAAGACTTCGATACGTAAACGTAACAATTTAAACGCTACCATAAAATATGGTGATTTGAAACTTTCAATATAAAGAAAATTCTTAGACAACTTGTAATGTTTTGTGGGTCTGGCCGCTCGTGACGTTAAGAGAAGACGCTCGGACGTACCATTTCCGAAATTAGCAGTTTTTGAAGGGTTTATCTACATAAATATTGTTAGTTGCTTCTTGAATACATAGAATACTATTCTAGAAATTTCTTGACATTGAACTTAACAACTTTTTGTGTTGGCCTGACCCGAGATTTGAACCAGAGACCTTATGCATAACTGCTGCACCACCCAGGCCGGAAGTCTCAACATATAGCCGCTAATAGGCTCACTCTCTATTACGTGAAACTTAAAAACATACATAGATGGCAATATGTGGGTATAATAAGTACCTCTGCTCAGCCCTTCGGGGATTTACAGGATACTTACTATGCTAAATATATTTTTAGATTCTTAAACAGTTATATGAAGAATCCTCTATAAGGTGCAATTGTGTAAGCGCGGAAAGAGGATATTAATAAAAGAGGGTAGCTGTAGTTACGTGGAACCAAACGTTGCTGGCGAAACGTGACTACGATACCTTTACGTAACTTGTCGAATAAGTACGCAATGTTTATTTGTTAGTAGCCTTTCTACCAGTAGCTTCGGCCCCTTGGCTTTTAAGATCTATCAATCGGGAACCGAACATTTATGTTCGGGAGAAATGTTATGTCTTTGTCGCTCTCCGGACCATTAACTATCTCTACAGAAAACATCACTTCGATCCGTCTCAATCTAACAAATACCTATACTTAATTACTTATGCATTTTTAATATTAACAACTGTTGCAAGGACCTTATTCGCAAAGTGTACAAAAGTAGCAGCGACTTCCCTTTTTAGTATAAAAAATTAAACGTTCATACTAGTAACGCTATTTCGTGGTTAGAGCAAACATTTTTAGAATAACATCAGCGCAAATGCAAAAATCGTTTACTTTTTAATAGAAACATTCTCCAGTTAACCGCTCGCTTCGCTTTGGTTACGTAGATATTTACGTTCGTTTAGGGGTGCTCTTAAATGACGCAAAATATTTTTAATTTCTACTCGGTTCGAAGGGAAATTCTCTTAGTGACATTTATGCAAAAATGTGATATTTACGTACTTTCTCGCATCGTTAATTGAACACAAGAGATAGTTATTATTAAAAATGCAGAAGTACAACATATTGTCGTGCCAAAAAAAAAATTGTGTCTATAAATTTCTACTTATTCAATATCGCGTCCGTATTCACCCTACTGACATTCCTCATGCATTCACTTTGATGTGAAATATTCTTATAGGCTTTCAGAAAACTCTTTTACGGACAACATAAAAGTGCACCATTTCTTAATGAAACAAGAAACATTTCATGACTTTAAAAAGCAACATGTTTCATTTTATCTGACGATATTACTTACGTAACTCCTATCAGTGTTATCAATGGATTTTATACGTCACGGATTAAGGCAATGTCGACTAATCCTGTTGATTAAAAATGAAACTTCTCATTTAATATCTTTTATTTCAATCATATCACGTGATTTGCCACATTTTTAATTATAATGCACGTGGCTAAATGTATGTTTACATGTATACACATTATCTTTTATTTAAAGACAACATAATATAGGTAACTAGGCAAATGTAAAAGTAATCAAATCTCCCAAACTATGATTAAGACTAGTATGATATTAGAAAATCTAAACAATAAACCTACTATCTCGCGATTGTAATTATTCGTGACAATAATGCCACAAAACCAATGCTGTGCTTTGTAATAAACTACTTATTATTTCGTTATCATAAAGATTTAATCATTCTTAACCGACTATAATACTATAAAGATTAAAGTCTACGAAAAAAGAACTAACTACCTTTCCATGTTATAAAAACAGATAATCTCGTTATTTATTCTATTAAAGAAATATAATTGCCTTTTATATTAAACTGAGAACACAAACATAAAAGAATATAAATACTAGCATTAATATCGTGTTTCTTTCCCCATTCTATAAGAACTGCCAATGCACAATACCCGGCGTGGGTTATTATAAAAACCTTTGGAAATTCCGTGCAGGCATGTTTTTGAAATCGATCTGGATTTCCCCGTTTTCCGTTCCCGCCTATGCTATAAAACACCCTACTTATTTTCTAGCGCACCGCACCAACATTGAGATAACAAAACCCATGCTTGCTGAATCGACTGTGGTCTTGTTTTTACATCTACCCTCTTTTGAAAGAAAATGTTTTTGCAATAAACAATTCTTTCTAAACGTAACTTAATAGTGTTATGTTGTATTACGTGCTTTACATAATATACGAGAATATTATACATGGTAATTAAACAGGTTTTGGCCACCTAAATGTATATTTTACTATATTAGTCAACTTGAATCGTAAACTTGACTGCTAAAATTATTTAAGTAGTTTTTTGTTGTATTCGTATTTCTCCCAAACGTGTTTTTAAGTGGTTGCTTAGGCATTAATTGTGGCTGCTTATCCTTAGGAGAATCTCAAGTGTGGTTTCGCATTATGTAGTTACTTGAAAATCTTGATCCCTCTCGCGATTGCGTAACGTAATACTCTGAAAAGAAGGGTAGATGCAAAAGGATCTTTAAAGGGGAACTTTTGACAACACAGTGTATAAATTTACTCTTCATGCATATAAACACGAGGTTTATAAAAAGATTTCGCTATTTCGTCCCGAAAATAACAGTAATTGGCATGATATGAAAAGAAGAAGGTATTTCTTTTTATCTGGGCTTTTCGTACATAGGTATGTAAATTCTCATTTGCTTCTTAATAAGAGACACCGTTTAAGAATGTCTTATAATAACAATGTTTTTATCTAAAGTGTTATACAGTTTTTCTGGAAACTTTTACACGAGACTGGAACTGTGCACGTAGACAATAATTATCTCACCTTCCATTACGTGGCTGCGTAAATGGAAAATTGTGGTCGTGAGTCAGTCTGCTATCTTACTTCCATTCCGATTGAAATACTTGATGGTTTGATATTAAATTATGTGTGACTTATAATTTTGTGACAATGCCGATCTAATTCAAAATAAGAAAAAACAAAAGTAAAAAAGCATAGCTCTTTATAAAAGTTATTAGGTAAGCGAATTGTCACGGTGTCATAATTTCTTGACAGAATTATTACACAGCCCATCCCGGGTATCCACCCCGAGGCCTAATGCGCAACAGTCACATTCACTACCCTAGGCTTTGTCCAAGTGAAAATTATTTAAAATACTGCTTTTAACGGTTTGTTCCGCATTCGACCCTCATGTTTCGTCCTTAACGTAAAAATACTCATTCGTCCCAAAAATTGTTCCTTACATGCCCTTAAATTTAGATAAATATTAATTTCTTTATTTAAATCCTATTTCGTCCCAAATTATGTTCCTTTTCTATCCCTGTTTTTTTATGGAAGCTTTTGTTGTACCCTTAGCTGAAAAATATTGTCATATACCTCGTTGATCCCTCGGCGAAACTTTGGACTTGTGATTGCATGACATCACGAGCCCGACAACGAACAGATTTAATATAATTTTAACCATGTTTTGTTTTGCTAACCATATGGTCAAAAATGTGGGACAAAAAAGGAATAATTTAAAAAGAGAGGCGATTGAGGAACATTTTGGAACGTGAGACGTAATGTAGGGGCAAATGCGGAATAAACCCTTTTAACGTATGTAACAATTGTGATTTAATTCAAAGCTTGTGTCAAATTAACAGTGGATTGTATTACCAAAGGGGAGATTGCATTGAAATAAATTGTGTATCTGCCGTGTACGTTCGATCGACAATGCGATTACATTATAATACGATACTGTTATTTAAATATGAACGGGAATATACATGACGCAGGGGAATATCTCGAATCTTGTGGAGTATCGATCTTGTCCAATGTTCGCACTGAATGTGGGCAGTAATCAGTGAGTTTTTTACGCTAGTAATAATAGTTCAATGGCAGTAATACTATATATCTACTTAGATTTATATGCCTGTGCGATCTGATGTGTGCATATATATACTACTAGATCGTGTACTAACATGTCATCATAATCCTATATTTTGTCAAACATGGTGATGACTTACACATACAGCATGCGTTATACAGCATGTAACAGTAAATTGTAGGTGCACATGCCGGTTTAACTGGTTAAGGTTTCAATTCACACACTAAATAAAACTTGTGTTATCCACAAATGGTCGTTCTTCCTGACCCTTGTTTCAATGTTTGTAGTCTCCCGCAACACAAGAATTATTTCCAGTGCGGGAGTTGTCTTTTTAAGAGTAAACAGAAATTGTTATATTATGTGATCATACCTAATAAGAATTGGTAATTTCGCCTTTGATAACTTCAAGCTACAAATATGCATACATACAGAATTATATTTAGCATTCCATAACAACGAAAATGAGCGGTAATACAAAATAATTATTTGTGGAATCCGGCAGGCAAAATAGAGAATTGATATCACAAATAGTTATTTAACGGGATTAAATGCTATGAATCTACATTAACGCAGACTCTACCTTGTTGATCTAATGGTATAAGTTTGCGCTTATACAACGTGTCCCAAAATTCAACGATAAGCGGGCACCAAAAGGTGGATCGACCTACTTTATGACTACACCAGGAAAAAAAGAAAAATTCTATCTTGATTTTTTTCATTACGAAAAGAAAAGCGAAATCCTTAAAAAATGGACAGCCCTTATTATATTTTTAAGTACTATTGCTACAATTTTACAAATAATTCTGTGTTTTTTTTTGTATTGGCACCGTAAATAGCACTACTATCCATCACAACCATTAAAAATCCCAGAATGGCTGTAGTTCTTACACAAAAATCAACACAATTCATTGTACATTTTCACTCGTCGTGTCGTGGTGAAAAAAATAGTATTGACACTAATATGGGAAATATTTTTAAAAATTGGCGTAATAACTACGATTCCACATTTTGGAATCGTATTTGTTGGTATAATATTTAAGGCAAACTAGCCAATAAAATATCCATAGGTACATTATCTGAACAATAACCATATTTCGCAAATTGTTAGTGTTGATTCATTTATTTCATTTCCCGCTTTTCGTTGAATTTTGGGACACGTTGTATGTACATATGTATTTGCATGCAATTATGAGGTATCAATTTTTCCCGAGCTGAGCAAAGAGTCAAACGCTTAATAAAAGCTAATCTATGGCTTTGAACGATTGATAATATCTTATAATGATATCCACAATTGTATTTACATGTATTGCCCATGTAAAAGTACGTGCAGTACCTCCTTGACCATTTTGATTATCCCGGTGTGTATAATTGCATTCGAATATCATTCGAATTAATAATGATGGTTCTCGAAACATACACTACTCGTAGTTACAGCGTTAAAGCGTAACAAAAAAACTCACATTTGCATTTATAATAATAGTTAGGATTAGGATATAGTTGGGATTTAGGCAATGACTAATACGTAAACTAAAAAAGCATAGCTGGCGAAACGAGCATGTTATACACCTCTGCCTATCTTCTCGGGATGCAGGCGTGTGCCCATGTAATGCTAAACCTGTTTTTGTCATTGCGGTCAGACACGTACGCCAAACGTCTGTCTTGAAATTAGCCTACCCAAGTTCAAACCTTTGTAAGCTTAGTATAGGATTATACTGAGTGACTGTCTTAGTAGATCGGCTGTAGCGAATGCGACTGCTCTGTACAAGGGTTTCTCGAGTTTGATCCCATCAAAAGTTATTGAAAAAGAAATAATTTCTTGACAAAAACCTAATGACACTTTAGCCGGGAGTCGCAACCGAAACGGCATGCATAACAGTATCATCGAGTATTATATACCTTGGCATTTAAACATAAATTCCAAAATACATAGTACGTTAAACTCGGCGCTAATATTGTTACTCAAAAAGCTTAGTCAGACACAAAGAGGTCTATTGCCTTTACCTGAACAAGTTTTTGTCGCACACTATTATGCAACTTTTACTGATAATGTATTTTAATCTCTTGTTGATAAGAGACAAAATCGCATTCTATTCCACGCTTGCAGTACGTACGTGACTCACACCGTCGCGATTTCAAAAAGTCCTATGTACCGTGTGTTAATTAAAATCGATAGATACATGTTTCGTCCGTAAATTGAAACGGGGCTATTGACAAACATTGCATTCGGTACGATATTGGTTATTGAATGATTTGGTATTTGCACTATTTATGCAAGAGTTATGATTTTGTATAATGCAACGTGACAACGTTATTAGAAAATCCTACTCTCATACCTATCTATACTAATATTATAAAGCTGAAGAGTTTGGTTTGTTAGAACGCGCTAATCTCAGGAACTACAGGTCTGAATTCAAAAATTCTTTTAGTGTTGGATAGCTCATTTATCGAGGAAGGCTATAGGCTATATAACATCACGCTTCGACCTACTGGGGCGGTGCAGTAATCAAAAACGCGGGTGAAACCGCGGGCTAGATGTGCCCGCGGTTTCACCCGCGTTTATGTATGTAATAAAAGGATAGCGTAGTGATCTGAGTGGTCGCCTCGCCCCTGCCATTGCGAGAGGCTGAGCCGAGGGATTCAATCCCCACACAGGACAAACAATTTGTGCGATCCACAAATAGTTGTATAGAGTCTGGTGTCCATTGTTTGAATGTTTGCTAAGTCGCTTGCAACTCAGGAATTATTAATAAAACAGAAGCTCTCTTAACTAAAAAATAATATTTTAATTGATCATAAATCACAAAAGTTGAATCCCAAGGCGCGCATCTCTGACTGTTCAAAGTTATTGTCGTATTAAATAGGCAATTCTCGTTCCTTTGAACGGTAAAGGAAAACATCTTGAGGAATCCTTAATCCTGCATGTCTAAGAGTTCTCCGTAATATTCTCGGGGATATATGAAGTCTGCCAACCCGTAGCGGGTCAGCGTGGTGGACTATGGCCTAATCCTTCTCACAGAGAGAAGAGGCTCGTGCCCACCAAGCAGTAGGACAGTTTAATACAGGTCTGATATCAATACATATTATTTTATTATAAAGCAGAGAGAAAACCCTAAGGTAATTATTGCACTAAGATGCCCAAAGTTTGAATTCCCAGTTACTGGCGTGCACGTCTTTACCGCACGAGATTCGAGCAACAACACGAATGACCTTTGATAAGGCAGTGAGGCGAAAGAGGGTGTAATCCGTTTTCTCAGGCATTCGAGAGTGGCCCCTTTATGAGCTTACTGTAGAGAGGGGACGCTATATCATAAACATTGTAGTGTAGTTACAGTGGGAGCCTGGTCGATCCAAACAACAGACAAAAATTGTTATTTTTGTTCACAATTAACCGTTTTTTTTTAATTAATTGTTTGTGGATCTTAATGCAAGAGTAGACAAGGGGCCTTGTTCGCATTACTATATAAAGGTAAAATATATATTTAGTTACCAACGTTTCGGCAGATTTACTGCCGTAGTTACTGTCTGTGGATCACAAAATCAAAGACTATTCGGATGGCGTACTGGTTTCAATTTGCCATTACAGCTGCTCTGAATGATGTAGGTTCGATTACCACATGGCACTAAGATTTTTGTAATTCACAAATAGTTATTCCAAGCTGGGGTTCTGTATTCGTTTTTTGAATGTTTGTGAAGTCTTTTACGATTTAGCGATTTTTTTTTAATAGGCTTGCCTTTGTCCGCTATCTCACCTGATCTTAAGTGAAGATGCAGTCGACGATGGAGCGCTCTTGCCTAGAAGATACCTATTCGCTCGCGACTTAAAGACACCCAGATTGTAGGTACTCATCGGGAAACCCAGACTTAGTTAGCGAATTCCACTTCTTAGTGGTACGCTTTATAAAAGTGGAAGCAAAGCGCTTCGTGCGTAAATGTGGTATATCCACCATGTACCTGTGTCGCTGGTCTGATTGACTTGTCGTCCGATAGTAGAATGGGAAAGGAAGAATCAAATTATGCAGTTCCTCTGCACAATCTCCGAAATGTATCCGATAGAAAACCGAGAGACTGGCAACCTTACGACGATGCTCAAAGCTTTGGAGTCGCGTGTTGACCAGTTGGTCATCGCCGATAAGTCTCCTGGCCTTTCGCTCAATTGACTCCAAAGCCTCCAGCTGATATTTTGCAAAGCCATCCTAGAGGTGACAACAGTACTCCATGCAGGATTGAACCTGTGCTTGGTACAAATTAAGCAAATGTTCTGCCATGAAATACTGCCTCACCTTACTGAGGAGGCCCAGCTTTTTGGCGGCTAGTTGGGCTTTTGCCTCAATATAGGAGCCTAAGTTAAGGGTTGGAGTCAATGACATACCCAGAAGCTCAAGGCGATTAGTTATCGGCACGGATACATTTCGGAAAGTTGGAGCCAGTTGGAATGGGCTCTTTTTTGCGGAAATATTCTTAGTTCGGGACTTATTGTTAAAAACAAAAGAAAACATATATCTTAAAACCCATTACACACAAAACACTGGTTAGCGAGACGCATATTTAAACCACAGCGTCTTCCTCGCATCAAAATTTTCTTTATCATATGAAACACAGCGCAACAATATTTTGGGTAGAATGCAAATTGTCGAAATTGAACTAACAATCTCGCTGTAACATTTAACTGACGAAGGCTTTATTTATGACAAGCGCGACAATCGGGACTAGAATGGCTTTACGTATTCCTAGTCACGTGCAGATAATAGGCTTAGGGTGTCTGGAATATCAGTCCGCATAGGTATAGATTAATAGATATAATTCAGACCGTAAGATCAGGTGTACCTACGGTCTGAATCAGTCTGTTTATTTGTAGATATAATATATCAATATGCAAATGGTGTGCATAAAATGGCGCTTAGTTCCCGGCTCGGGCATACTGATATTAGGTGATTCTGATAAGAACATTCTCAGTAGCACGGAACCTTGAATTGGCAAAATGTGGGTGTCATATATCTCTATCTGCCTTTTTGGGGGTATAGTCGTGAGATTACGTACATACATAGTATGTATGAAACGATGACTTATTTTCTTAAAGAAAAATGATAGAAGTACCTATTAATCAATGTAAATCTTAGTTCAGCACGAGAAGCGGTCTTTCAATAGCTCTTAGTAAACTTGAACGTTAACTAAATCGGCATAATTATTTACACTTACATGTGCAAATTAAGACATTTGCGCGGGTTGTATACATATTGTAAACTATCGACTCGAGCTACCCGCGCAAGTAACCTGTGTGATAAACATGCTCGTATGCCAACCACTTATGATGTGTACTTACTCAAATATATAATAATCAATAACTTAATAATAAAGTAATATAATCTATATACATATATAAAACTCTTCCGTTACTGAGTGACTGACAGACAACGCACAGCCGAAACTACTAAACGCAAGAAGCTGAAATTTGGCATGTATGTTCCTTGGAAAGTGTAGGAGAGCACTAAGAGAGGATTTTGGAAATTCCACCCCGAAAGGGGTGAAACCCGATATTCACACGGGAACGGGACTAACGCGGGTGAAACCGCGGGCAAACTACTAGTACACTATAAAACCGGTGTCCTTCTTTAATGTAAATGTAAGTGGAAATAACACAAAATTTCTTATTGTGTGGTAAAATACAATAAGCTCAATGTCTGTGAATGAATGGGAAAGCTTTTATACGCAAAGTATGATAACTCAATTCATTCTAATGTATTCCGCCGCGTCTACGTAATACCCAGATTTTCAGCTAATAGTATTAAAATAACCTGTTGCGAAGGTAACTAAATTCGCTATAGCGAAACCTCTGAAGACTCCGTGTTTTGTGTACGTATTGCGCTCAACGACTGTCTTAGTGCGGGTGAAAAGTGTTTATTCATACAGTGAAGTGGTATAAAACTAAGTGAGTGAGTCTTCTAGAGGTAGGTTTGTGACGTTAGAATTTTTATAAGAGTACGTTGCTAAATTTGAAAAAAGGAGCAGTTACGCTGCCAGCACAGGACAGATAATATTCTTCTTGACAGCGCAGTTACACCTTAAGTATATAGTTTCAGACATGACAGTGGCTATCGAAACCTGGTGAGCTAAGCCCTGTACCAAACAGTCTACGGCAATACAATATCTACATACGTTTCATATAAAACATCCTCCATCTATCCTAATAATATAAATATACAAATATTTTTCAATATTAATGGAGTATGGATTTGTAAATGTATATGTAGTTAATAACTATCTTACTCTATGGTACTTTATTTAAATAACGCGTTGGTAGATTAAGTTCTTTTCATAGTTTTCTTACTCAATTAGAGCTTACAATTCATAGTGTCTACCTCTTAAAGTATCGTGTAAACTCATTTAAATATCTTGTCAGTCTAGTGTCGTAACTGTGAACACATGAGGACTTCTCCATCATATAGAGGTCAGAGTAAAATTGGCTATTTGTCTAAGGATCAGTGATCTGCAACAGTTTTCTTAAGAAATAGGTTAGGCTAACCTATTTCTACCTTAGTGGGTAGGGTCAAAACATTGTTGTATGTTTTATATTACTTAGCTTTTCCGCAGAAAAAGATTTATATTATTTAAAAATAATTCTTAACCTTGCTGCGATATGCATGCGTGATGACATGTTAAGTTTGTGATTTTGAAAATATTTATAATATTCTTGCGAAGATAATTAAATTCGCCGTAGCATAACTTTGAAAAAGTCGACGTTGATTTGTATTCGTTTACTGACGGTCCTTGGAAGTTAGTTTAAGTTACATATAATAAGGTCACATATTGAGTAGGTATAGCCTGTCTTGTTGGCCCAGTGATGTGAGCATGCGCAGCGTACATCATGTAATACCACGTAACATATCTGGATCGAGCAAAATGTTATCGCATTCTCTATTAGAATATTTTCTGCTTTTTTTCTGAAATAGGCTTCGGTGGCGCAACAGTAGTGAAAGCGAATGCTGAACGTGAAACCTCGGATCGACTACCGGATCGGGCAGTTTTATTGGATGTTATGTCATAAAATTATCAGTAGCCAGGAAAATGTGCCCGGTGGACTGCAATTGGCTCACCCCTATTACGTTGGAGCTAAAAAAGTTTCTTGCCTAAATTTGTGGGTAAAAGGTATTCTTTGCATACCCTTACTGGTATATTGCCATGACACTATGTATTTATGTAACTCTGACCATTCGATAAGTATTTTGGTAGCGAATGCAATATTTTTTTAGTTTACCGTACGTCTTAACCTCTTTCATAGAAATCTTTGACGTATTTGCTTTAAATTAACTCTGTAAACACTGCTCTCACTTCAAATTACTTTGAAGAATCCATTGTACCAGATTCCATAAAAACCAAACATGATAGCGTACGTATTGGACGACCAGATGTATAAATAAATAATAATAATAATAATATTCTACCACATACACACAACATATAAAAAACATCTCAAAAATTCTCCAGATATGTTCTCGCTAGTTGTGTCGCTAAGATGTCGACATTTCCGTGTTCTCGATTTCGATTCGGTTCATAGACTTTGTAGAAGATAACTTGTTACCTACCTTATTTATACTTGCTCAGTTATATTACTCTACCGAGTAAGCAGTTAGTGTACTTAGTAGAAATTAATTAGAACATAGTATAATATTAAAAAGAAGTTAGCTAGTTAATAAGTTATCTATCGCTTTTTTATTATCAACAAACATTAGATTTGTCTTTTTTCATTAGACATGTTTTATGTTATATGTGCAGCAAGCATAAGACTTGAAAAGACAAGTCGTATGTATTTTGTTTAATGTCAATGAGAACTAGTAAGTATATCTAGAAGAACTAGAATATCATATAAACATAGTTTCACGTCTATACTTACCTAGCCCTGAAAAGGTGTTGTGTTATGTTGCATTGACATGTCGCCAGCCATGGTTTTAGGTCACACGTAAAGTGAACTAAACTGCCGCCTGCCAAGCACAGCAGCTGTATCCTAGTGGGAGACCGTTGCACTGTCACACTGAGATCTTGATTAGAGCTGACTTTTTGAAGTAGTATCGAATAGTTAAATTATGCCTCGCTTTAACGGTGAAGGAAACCTTCATGAGGAAACCTGCATATCTGAGTTTCTATAATGATCTCGAAGATATGTGAAGATTGCCAATCCGCACTAGGCAAGCGTAGTGGACTATGGCCTAACCCTTCTTACGCTGAGAAGAGGCTTATGCCCAGGAATGATAAAGTTCATATTCAAAAGTTAAAGTTAAAGTTCATGTTCATGATTCGTCGTATCCGCTTTAAAACTGTAAAACAGGCGTGAGTCAATGTATAAATAGAATATACATAAAGACCCTACAAAGTTGCAGTACCGCTGTGACTTAGCGAAACGTGAATTTGGCTATAGTACTTACCTAGATAGCGGTGTTTCCCACTATCGTAAGACTGCTGTCAGGGCCAGCCATCGATCAGGATGCCATTTAAACAAGTAATTTCCTTTACTTGTCTTGCTAGCTGAGTCTATATTTAATCAAACAGGTATTGTATTAGTCATGCCCTAGGTACGATTATCTGGTCTCGTCGGTTTTATGCGTCATACTCGGGGACGGATGACAAAGGCTTATTTGTTATTACTTAAGTTGGCAAAGACTATTGGGCCGAGATGTTAAGTGGTAACCTAACCTTTGGACGCTTGCCACGTCAGTGGTATCATTCGCGCGATTCTGAGTGCACAACACAGAATTTGCTATGCTTCCTGCGCAAAGGACTAAATTATAAAGAGATACAAATTCTTGTTAAATTATCGTATGAAGACATGCAAAATTGTAAGACGCTGCACATTTACCCGTCTAGTGAGTTCTTCCTACTCAAGGTACCAAATATTTACTTACAAAACATCCTTTCTAATGTTATAAATGCGATACTATGTTTGCTAGTTTGTCTTTCCTTTACGTAGCAAAGAAGCAACGCATTGTGTGATTGTTTGTATAGTAGATATAGTTTTGAAACCAGTGAGTGACAAACTTTAAACAAACTAAAATCTATCAAATATATCTTACAGCTTTTTAATTCAAAGGGCTAATGATAAAACTCCGGGTAGCAAACTAGTTCCATAATATTGTCTTGTCTGTTTACGCGAATATTATTCATTGAAATTAAAGAATAAACTCACGTATATAGTAGTTTATACTATATTTATACTATTAGTCTTGTCGTGACCATGGCTGCTGTAAAGCAACCGAAACGTGGAGAAAGTGTAAACTTAAATATAAATAATTTTAATAGTTCTTTGATTTTTTGGTTTTGGGGTAAATTTTACGATTCTAGACTCGTTTCTTATATATTTGATGCGAAGATTGTCTTCTTCGTTTTCAGTGCGTATTTTCAATTCCTCTTTGAGCCATTTTATTTGATTTTCCTGAAGCGGTGTTTGATCTGTAAAAACTCTAACATCTCCATTTTTAAGATGACCTCTGTTTCGAAGTAGTTGTCTCACTGTTTCTTCTGAATCAAGATAGACCTTTATGGGGCGATTTTCATTAGGCCTGTATTCAGTGACAAGAAAGATTATTTTCGGCTCAGCGCAGTTTACAGACAATGACCTTATAATGTCTATTACTTTATTTTTATCGAATGCGATGCGTTCGTTTTTGTCAGCCAATTGAGGTTCGGTGATGCCAGATATATATATGTTCCTAATGCGCGTATTCTGATCGCTGAGCTCAGCTAATATCTCATTATATACTTTTGTGTTAGTTTCAGTACAGGTTATTTGAAGGGTTTTTACATCTGACTCCTATGAGTTAATTTTGATTTCGGTATTGTGTACAGAGTTTGTCAGGTTTCGTACTTCTGACTTTGTTTTTCTGGTCTGTGGCTGAAGCCGTTAACTGCTGCTCGGTTTTGATGATATTAGTTTTGACATCCAATATTTCGTTTTTAATGACTTCGTACTTAAAATACTTTTTGATGTTAAAAGTGGATTATTCAAAGTAAAAGGAGATAGTTGAGACGATCATAATTAAAAAACTTGTCCCATTTAGACGGTGACGTAAATGATCCATCTATTTCTGGTTCTTCATAATTTAGCTTCTATACTTTAAATATAAAGTCTACTTTCCAATGTCAACATGTCGAAATCTGCATTTTTTGTCAAAAACCAAAGCAAATGAGTTAGGTAATATTCTAAAGGTCGTCAACCGGTAATGAACTTTAGGTTGTTTTTACGTTTATTACATAACTTTTTCATTGGCCATGGCCATTGACTAAGTTTAAAGTTAAAACGTAAGTACGTTAATGGTTACATCGTTCTTGTGGTCGTCGGCGTATCAGAATTAGGATGACTGATGTGATATTGAGATTTTATGCCTGGCAGCTTTTGCATTGTCTGGAACCATGACCATTAAGAATGCTTTAACGGGAGCAGCGGCTCGACAAAAATATTGTATAGTAGTTACTGGTTCCACGGCATTGCGTAATAAAAATCCTGTGTTAATCTAAGTCATACCTATCCGGGTAGAATCCGACATTTCGTACAAGTAAGTTGATTCCATTTTAGTAGACACGCGTTTTTGCTGTTGCAGTAGGTATTGATCCACTTAGGGCGGCAACCTTAATTAGTGGCAATCAATATAATTTTTGGTATTCACTCGTGCTATTCAGTAAAAGTTATAATATACCTACTCTATAGTAATAATATAAACTTTACTAAGGATTCAGAAGTGTGGTGTAATGGTGTGAGATCTTATGACAGAACAACTATTACCAACCGTTTACCAGCCGCACCCTGCTGACCATGCATCCTTATATAGCTATAAGATATCTATAACCGTATTACATTAGTATAGGACCGAACATGTGTTAGGAGATAGAATCGTAGTATGGTATCTAATATTTACGTAATGTTACATAAGAATGCACTTGTGTAGTATGCCCGGCAGGCAGGCTTATGTATTTGTATCTATGTCTAGCTGTTAGCTATAAGTATAAGAGGCCAGCATATATAGAGTATTACCATCTATCGAGCACATTTGCAAACTATGTTGCTTTAAAGTAAAATTTATTTTCACTATTCTGTATAGAATTAGTGGCCATAGATGTATGAATCATGTTATATTTAGACCTTGAATAAAACAGACAAAATTAAGGACAAGGGATCAACAAAACTGGTGTGCATTTTGTAAAATTTTATTTTTCATTTTATTTTTCTGCTATCTATTCTAAACTGTAGTAGCGTAGCGGTAGTGAATAAATTCTTAGCACCAACACGGAGTCTGGGTATGTGCTCGGTAGACGGCAATAGGCTCGCTCTCCATTTCAGGCGACATGTTTTTGTAATATACCTTACCCCTTTGTGGATAAATGCGTTAAACTACTGTTGTATTTTAATTCCAGGAGACCAAATTCAGGTATATGATCCATTAAACATAATAGTCTTCTTGATATAACTGTTCTCCAACATTGAAAGGGTAACACAGTTGCAGAAACATCGCACGTATCCAGCAATTTGATTTCACCTTGTAAACCGGCGCTGTCTCCGTAGTTCGCAATAAAAGTGCTAAATTGCACATGAACGCTATTTAGAACCCACAGCCAGGAACAAAGTTTAACGATCGCGCCCCTAAAGCAATAATATTTAAATTTTTAGTTAGATACAACTTTGTCAACTTTATATTCGACAATGGACTTATTAAGCGGAACTGCCTATTTATGGGAGGTATTTAAATTTTATGAGTCGCTGAGATTTTGTTTGTGAGTAGTGGCTGCACGGATGATTGATTGTTTTAAGTGTTGAGTTAGTAGTTAAAACTATGCTACTAACGAATTGATTATTTTAGATTGGTGTGTGGTCTTTTTGTAATTTAATCTTTGTATGGTCTAATAATAGCCGGGATGTTATCCTTTTTTTTAAAGTATGCACGTTTAACTAAAGGCGCTACCTACCTCATGTAATCTCAAAAGCTAAACCTTTCACTGAAATGCTTGATCTAACATATATAGCAGTTTATTATAAGTATTTAATTAAGCACGCAATGTGCAAGTGAAACAGAAGAATAAAGGACGAATAATTTTAATTACATTGGATTATTAATTATTAACTTTTTCTGAAACCTTTAGGCTAGGTTTTAACAATGATTCCTAACATTTATCTACATATCCCAGCCGCTAAGTGCCTTCTTCTTGTAAGCCTTCTGCGATATAAGAATTGCGTGATTTAGCCTATTAATAAAGTATACTGGACTCCTTTAACGTGGAACATACCAACAAAATGCGGGTATGCTCTAAGTCTGCTTAACCATTTAATACGATGCACGTCGCGTGAAGATATACGAACATTTGCTCAGTTAATCAAAGATATATTACGACACGTGGCTAATGCAATGTTAAACACACCGGCGCACGGCGCGGCCATGTCTACTTGTAAACCTCGCCTTTTCAAGGGCACCCCTATGGTATGTGTAAACGGTTAATTGCTAATACGGAATATGCGTTTGTTTAGTACTTTTATAAACATAAACGGTTTTGTTTTGTCATAAATCTATAACGGCATAAGTTTATGTTTTTAGGCGATTAATTATTATTCTGTAATCGGACTTAGGTAATCTCGAATTTATTATTGCTACTGTTACGGGTTTGAGGCTTCGCTCCGAATTCAAAGAACTTTATTTTATAATTTTAAAGAAAATTTTCTTCACTAAGGATCATGTGCTGTAATACGGGCGACTTAGCAAACATATAGCTAACAGACACAAAGTACACCCAGGCTTAGAACAATCATTTGTGGTCTTCGGGGTTTCGAGAAATTCGTGAATAGAAATTTGAGCTTTTCTTAATAAAGTTTGTAAGGGACAACGTTTTAATGTTCAGCCTATCCTATGACAGTAACATACAAAGTTTATTGGGTATAATTATATACTTACGTATACTAAGGCAGATAGAAGCAACGCACCCTAAAACAGTTATGACTATTAATGTTAATAGGAGGAAAGGTATCCCTATGTGAGTACACGCCTTTATTGGCTTATTACCCTTTCAAATAAGATAGCAGATAGGGTGTAATAACGCAGCATATATCGTAATGTCGTCTAATGAAACGCGTGCATTAGATAGAGGCATCGCGTAGCACAGATGTGAATGTTAAGGGCGAAACGCTTCTGAAACGCTTGCAACGTCGTGCAAACTCTTGATTTGTCTGGCTGTTGTTTATTCAATGAATCAATCATAGCAGTTCAAAAAAGCCATTGGCACCTTTTAAAAAATTTTGGGTTTTATTCCACCCTTCGGAAAGCAGGTATTGATGTAGGAACATATGTCGGTCTACTTAATTGCCACTTTTATTTTTTTTATTAAATCTGTTTTTAACCATATATGTGTATTGTGTACTGCATCGTTAGTTCGGTGGCATAAGTTACATAGATTCACGCCTGTTTCCCAGAGGGGTAGGCAGAGACTACGGATTTCCATTTGCTACGATCCTGACACACTTCTCTTCTCTGGCATAAGTTAACGCTTATATATATTTGCGTGCGATCGTGTGGTTCTGGGTTTGGTAAGTGTTATTTGGTTTCCTGTTAAGAAATCATTAGCAGAAGCACGTAGTCTAAAAAAGTGCGTCCATTAGACGACGATAACTTGTTCGGAAATAATCAAAAAACATTACTGGCTAAATGTGGGTAACCCAGATTGATACAATCATTCACAATGAATCAAACATTTATCGAATCCTAAACCAATATCGCATAACAATTTATTACCAGGCCACTTTCGTTAAAATATCTATAAAGCAATGTTCAAAACGCGCACACCACATACCTTCAGTTGATTAGTCAATAAAACACAATTTTATGAGGATTTGAACCTGTAAGCAACAAAGGACAATAATGTCTTGCGATGAAATCTCTTTTACGCCCTCTAAAAGTCGATCGATTTTAATTACTCTTCAATTTGTAATTAACCGCGTCGTATTCGAACTTTATTAATCTCATCTTATAGGATTATGGAAAATGAAATGAAATTCTTTAAACCTGTGATTATTTTATATTAATGAAATTATTACTTTTCAAAAACACGTTGTAATTAACATAAAAACGCCTAACTGTACATAAAGTTTGTTGGCAAAAGAGGCCTCCTGATGGCTTTTATTATATTGTAATTAAATTATGATAAACATTAAAAGCAAAAAACATCATCAACAGCTATATGTATATTATTAGGTACATGTACTTGATTTCTTATATCAATTGTATAGGGAACACGAATATAATATAAATATTATGATATCATAAATATATATTATATAGTAGTGGCCCGTCCTGAATTCATCCAGGTTGAACGTAATAATAGCCTGTGCCCATCTGGAATTAATGTGCCATTCAAATACATATGTAGTTATAAACACATAAAATATTTTAAATATGCAGTGGTGCTATTGATCACAACTATCATTACATGATATCCCTATTATACTTCTCTTGTAGAGCTGATTTAAGTTTTGGGCGCAGTATCCGATCTCTTTATAACGCGTACGTTCGCTGCAAACCGCGGGCAATACATGTATAGGTCTTATATCTATAAAACCATTTGATATTTGTGATTTTATTTTGAACGTAAGTATTTATTATTTATATTATTATGTCGGTGCGAGAATTGGATCAGTACTTCACGCGACTCGCTTACGACCTCTCTTTAGTGACAGCTGTTTCGCAACAAGTTCGCTCGATATGGATACGACGACAATAATTATTTCTTAATTCAATTATAATAACTAAAATATGTGATTTTATCCGTATCATTTCTTTCTTACAACGAAATGGAATTAGATATCTTACTACTTTAGTTAAATTATGATCGAATATAGTTTATATATATTATGTTTGACGACGGATAGTTTGAGAGGGACATCAAACTTAGAGTTTACACAAACAGAGCGCACACATAACTATTGAATTTTATTATTACGTGCCTGTATATCTCTAATCCCTATTCTCGAAGACGTATGACCAGATGTATTCTGTGTGTAAAGTAGTATAGATATTATTACTAGCAAACTATTGCACCGAACGAGTACAATAAATAGTTATTGCGTCTGTGAATCAAAAGGAACGGGCTTTATGTTTATTTTAATACACTGTAGTGCATATTTGGTACTTTCTACCATTAGCTCTTTGACACAAATGCAAATAAAAAGATTATATGACTACAATTACATATATGATAAATTATAATATTTACAATGTTCACACCTGCCCTTTGTAGTTCACGGTTCATACTTATATACGCGCGTTCAATACTTTAATTATCTCTAAAGACAATTAGAGCTCAATAACTAGTGTCATGTGCACAATATCATTGCATATGAAATATATACGTATGTGTTGACAATACTATACATAATTACATGCACTGTGTACTTTGACCATTCAAATTAAATATCGTATTATGCACTTCTGTTATTTTTTCTTTTATATGACAACTCCCGCACTAGGAATAATTCTTGTGTCGCGGATGACTTAACATAATTCAAACAACGGACACAAAGAACACCCAGATCCAGAAGAACCATTTGCGGTTTACACAAAATTTTGTCCCGTCTGGGGATCGAACCCACAACACTCGGCGCGGTGGCAGTGGCGAGATGACCACTTAAACCCAAGGCCATCCGTGCAGTTAATGTATTCGAAAATCGTTCGAATGATACTTTCGGCACATATTTAGCAGGCACTGGCCCGACTAGCTATATATCCGAAGTAGCAAATGCTACGAGCCCGGCGCCCGAAGGAAGACCAGCAATCGAGCAAAAGGTTTAAGTCGGCATTTTAGGCGCTACTGTAAAATTTAAACAATAATGCTCGCATCAAATCAGATCTCGTTATTTCTAATAGTGTCACTTTGTTGACCAAATGAAACATTAACATATAATTTGCTACAGGCCGGTAAATCCTACACTACCGTAGTCGCAATAAATTAACTGGCTTTAAATACTTTAACATGACATCTTATCAAATACAGTCAACTTGAAACACCAACTAACCTTTTGTTAACGATCACATTATCAACTAAACGTAACTGTTTTATTTATTGCGAATTAGTTTTATTTCACTGTAATTAACTAGACGTCTATTTTTTTTTTTTTTACGTGCATGCATGACGCATACCCCTCCGCGGGGGCGGGCGGAGGGGTTATGTCGGACTCGCCGGGGTAAAATAAGATGTTAAGATGATAAAGTACCTCCCGGAATACCGACTAAACCTACCACGGTGTTCCTCGACAAAACCACTATCGACGGGGCCGCGCGAATCACTTTCGCATGCGGTCGCGACCCCGCCGAGGTTTCGGCCCGCCGTATGAAACGGCAGGCCATTACACGAAAGACCTACCCTGAAGGCACTTCTACCACTCCCTACTGTCCCCCCTAGAGGGGAGACGGACTCAACACAGAGGCGCGCGTGGGAACACGCACGCCGCCTCTCGGACCTGGTGCTGAACGGATGGCGGGCAGGCCCACAAAGCCCGCCACCCCCAGGTCAAACCTCAGGGTGGCTGGAGGTCGTCCCGCGCCCTCCGGAGCCCGGCTCTGCGGTTGGGGAGAGGGTTCAAAGGCTCCCTCTCCCGCTCCGCCGCCTCCTTGATGGAAATGACTTCCTCACAAAAGGAGGCGACGGCGTTCCACGACCTCTCACTCCGGACCATAGACTGAACTACGGCCGGGAGCGAGAGGGCAACCAATCCGACTGCCGCGATCAACTCACGGCGTTGCGATGCCCAGGCGGGGCAAACCGCCAAAGTGTGCAGCGCCGTGTCCTCAACTACGTCGCGGCAGTCGCCGCAGTGGTGACAACCGGGCGTCTCTTGTCGGCGTATATGACACAGGAACTGGCCAAAACAACCGTAGCCAGTCATTTCCTGTGTCAGCTGGAAGGTGAGGGCGCCATGGCGCCTCTCCAGCCACTCCTCAAACACGGGACTTACCGCCACGATCGTGGCGTGCCCGGCACTGGGGTGCACAAGTCGTTCCTTCCAATTCGCCACTAGGACCTGGCGGAGCTCGGACCTCGCCGCCTCGAGAGCGGGAAGAGCCGGTCCTTCGCCCCGAGCTAACGCCTCCCGGCGCCAACGATAGAGCGACGCCAGGAGCGCCGCTTCCAGGTCCCATGGCATCGATCCGGCGAGGAGGCTCGCAGCCTCGAACGAGATCGTGCGGTAACCTCTTATCAACCTGACGGCCATGGCGCGCTGTGGTGCACGAAGCGCCGAAATGTTTCGGGCCGTCAGGTTGTCTGCCCAAACTGGGGCCCCATACAGGGCCATGGACCGCACGACCCCCTCGTAGAGCCTCCGGCAGGAGGTGTTTGGCCCCCCAAGGTTGGGCAGCAGGCGCGAGAGTGCGCCTGCAGCGCCCCGAAGAATGGGGACCAAACGACGAAAATGGGCTGTAAAGTCCCATCGGCTGTCGAGCAAGAGACCTAAATACTTTAGGGTTGACTCGACGCCGATGCGGACCCCTCCTACCATTATATGGGCCCCTGGAGGTGGCCGGTTCCGAGGGCCGTGAAAACAAACGGCCTCGGACTTCGACAGGGCCACCTCGAGGCCCAACCGCCGGATACGACCAACGACTTGTGCGACCCCAACGGTCGCCAGTATGGCCGCCGCCCGGTGCGACTTACCCCTCGCCGTGACAAGCGTGTCGTCGGCGTAACAAATGAGACGTCTACTAAGCTAACTTTTAACATGTGTACTTAACCAAACGACCAAATCCCACACATCGTAAAAATAATGTACACAAAAAATTATTCGCAAACAACATTACGAGCCGTCCATGTTAATATTTAGTTAGCGAGAAGCCATGCGGTTCGGCCGGGCCTCAGTTCGTTGACCCCGGTTTACGTAATACCCGAATTTAAGGATACTACGTTGCCGAGGGAAATATGGCTTCGACGGATATGTTTTATTGGTTATTTAACGTGTATTTGTACGGTAGCATTATTTACGTTTTATTTAACATGTGAGTGCCTTTATGTACTAATATTTTAAAGCTGTAGTGAGCGTTTTGTTTGAACGTGCTTATCTGTGAAATTTCCACTCAGATTTGAAAAAAATTTGGGCATTTCATAACGTATGAGTTTTTTAACGTCACTTTACGAATATAACACCCACATTTTTTTTTGCTATCTTTATATCCCACGTAATAAGGAGATAATACCTTGCACTTGTGATCGAGGAGTTATGGGTTCGAATCCCATCCGGTTCACTACCGATGTGAACCCAATCCTAACATTAACAAGAATTCTACTTGTGATCGAGGAGTTATGGGCTCGAATCTCATCCGTTTCACTGCCGATGTGAACCCAATCCTAACATTAACAAGAATTCTAGTAATTTGCAAAATAAAAATAGGTAGTTTACCATTTCTCTAGAGAAAGATTTTAAAAATAAACTATTATTAAAAGACTTTAGTAAAAAAGTAATGTCTTCTAGACTGAATTTCGGTCATGGCAGCCAATTTTAACGGAGGCTGACCATCTAGTTCCGGGCTGCTATTAAAATTTTCTTAATATTGTCTTATGTTTACGCAAATGTTATACATTGAAATTAAACAAACTTTATACGTATTTTATCGCGTTGGTTATTTTTATAAAACACTATAATTACACAATTTTGAAACTTTAAACTAGTATTGTTAAACACTTTTACCAGTTACTCTTTACTTCAATTTAAGTTATTAAAATTATACAACTATTTAGATTTAGGGGTAAGTGTAAAATTAAATCTAAATATAATATTGTCTTCTATTTACGCGAATATTATTCATTCAAATTAAACTGCTATATACGGATTTTATCGCGTTGTTTATTTGACACATTATTACGTCATTAGTCTCCCCGTGACCATGGCTGCTGAAAAGCAACCGAAACGTCGGGGAAAGTGTAAAAATAAATGAAATCTAAATAGGTTAATAATAATTTAATTAGCTTAAAAATTAGTAAAGTTTAATAGTAGTAGTAGTGTAACAATTTTCAAAATTTTGTAATAAAGTGTCTAATAAACAACGCGATAAAATCCGTATATAGCAGTTTAATTTCAATTAAATCTAAATAGTTTTCTTCCTAGAAAAACTCAACAAGAAAGCTAGTTTAAGATACGGGTTTTGTAATACCATCACCTCACTCACTGCCACGGTGGCACAGCCGTGTGCGACTGCAAGAAGATGCGACTAGAAAGCGTTAAGTCTCGGGTTCGATACCAAGGTCGAGCAGTATAATTGTGATTTCTGACGCCCACTGACTAAAACTACGGGAACTACTAAAGGACGTTAAGTTATATGGAACGCATATGACTTACCTTTTTTTTAGTTAGCGGACGGCAGATTTTCTGTCAAGAAATTCTCAAAGGAAACACTATAAATAAGTTATTTGTTACTCAATCACGTGTATACCGTTTAAGTTTAAAATGATTTGGATAAAACTTAGCACGCAGATAAGCCGTTTTCACGAATTAGCACATTGGACTATCTTTTTATCATAATAATTATTTTAAATAATTTTTTTTATGTAGCTGCACAGCCAAGGCCTCTTTTACAGCCCTTTAACGGTACGCTTGTACTACGAAATATTGTTCAGTCAGAGAGTGCTGCCCACTCACTATAGGCTAGTGTGGTTCTTGTGACCGTGTGCCTCCCACCTATTGCTTTGTGGTTGAATGCCACGCGCTTTGGATAGCTACGGGCATCTCAAACCAGCTAGTTAATTGAATATGGTGACATGATATTGTTGCGCAACAAACCACGCATAGGTACCTACTCTCCGATAAAGCAATTTGGATATAAAAGGACAAACGTCCAATAATGAAAATTCAATATCAATTCGCAACCCGCGTATGTTTGTAATCCGTTACACACAAAGAAACAACCATATTGTTGTGTAGTGCTCGTATTAATAACATTTTATTACATGTTATGAGCTTTGTAGCGCTTCGTATTAACCTTACAGTACATGTTGTATCTATTGTCTTACAAAAATATAATAAAACGATTTACAAGTTGCATCTGACTTGGAGCGGAAACACAGTTACAGTACCTATATATAAGACTAGTATTTGCCCGCGGCTTTGCTGGCGTAAAAGTAGGCTTGGTTATGTCAGTCAGCCCAGTAAGAGTAATTTTTTTATTTAAAATATTGCCTTTGTTACTCAGTGATAATATAGCTTACAAATGGTAAAATAATTTTTAAAATAGGTTGATTAATTTTTGATTTAAATCCTTGCAAACAAACAAACAAACAAAAAATCAAATCTTTCCTCTTTAAAATATTAGTATAGATTATGGTGATGCAGTATTAAATTAGGTGGCAGTTCCCACTCCAAAGTCCAGTGCACACCGCTCTTACTAATCACACATTACTTAGTGTCTCTGTAACAGGTATATTAAAATATCTTAATGTATCCGACTCATAAGTGAGTCAATATAACCGTATTTAGCTAGATTGAAAAAGCATCGAAAAAAAAAAATATCATTGGAGCTTCTGAGTCCAGACACAATGCTATTTTATCTTTGGTTTTGAAGTCGATAACGCCTTTAAAACGAATATTAAGTTTAGGTTCGAATCAGCGTACTGCGACTCTTAAATGTGTAGTTCAACATAATTTTCTTGATTTTAGAAATGTCTAGTCAAGAAAATTATAGGTCAATTGCAAATTTCTGACGAGCCAATTTCTTAATCGTATTAGTGAACTCAGGTTCAAATTAAAAGTCAAAATCATTTATTTATTCTTTAGGTCACAAAGTAACGCGTTTGAAAAACCGATCAGTTAATAAGTTTCCAAAATTTACTGAATTTACATTTATGTTAGTTGTAGTACCAACTACAATATTAACTGGTCCAGGTGTTTACCTGGGTTCTTCGTAGCTCATGTCTGTATACTAAGCGATTTATATTTTATTTATTTTGTTCCTTGGAACGATCAACATAAATCTGATTTTTCCAGCCAGACTTACCTGAAATGCACGCAACGATAGGTCTCAAAGAGAAAACAGCTCAAGTTATTTAGCATCATGTAAATTCATCTAAAATTAACTAGCACAAAATATTCATATAAAACAAAGCCTCTATCTATTTCAAGATGCAAATAAGTATGTAACAGGGTGCGTCGGGCACCTGAACCCTAGACTAGCTTTACATAAAATTAATGTTTGCTACTCTGAAAATGTTTCAACAATAAGGCCGCGGCAGACAGGGAACCTACTCTCTCTCCCTTAGATTGTAGATTAGTATCTGTTACAGGTTCTTAACATTAATCATGTTGTTTTTCTACGTCATACGCATATTTTATATGAATTGACAAACGTTAAGTATTTTGCTGTACATTTCACATGCTGTGTAGACATTATGTGGTCCACTGTAATAATTAAATAGGGAATTGCTTGCATTTTTATATGACTACGATACGGCATTGTCACATCATAATTTAGTCTATAATCTTCAAATTAATAGAGTTCTTTATTTATGTACAAACAATATGAATTTCTTGTAATTCGTCTGTAAGGATGGCGTATTGTTTTAACTACTCCACTTCACAGTGTTCGCAATGTTGTGAGTTCGATCGCCACACGGCAAAATTTATAGTTTCACAAAAACTTGTTCCGAGACTGTGTGTTATTTGAGCCGTTGCTTGTTTGTAAAATTCCCCGTGATACAGAAATTATCCCAGGCGTGGGAGTTTTTTAAATTATATATACATACACAAAGACAAAAGTAGAAATAATGACTTTCGTATTTGTCGTGTAAACATAAAATTATGCTAATACATTATAATTTAAGTACGTTTACATTGTGTCCTAATTCGTGTTATGTTGACTCTCATAATGCCGTCGTGATATATTGGGGCCGAACGCGATTATTCATGAAGAATAATATGCGTTGTAATGTTCTGGCAACACCGTTGTTTATAGATTTATTATGATAATTCTTTCTGGATTTAATTTCCTGTGATATAAGACGGTGTAAATTGTATGGAAGCCTGTTTGTGATGCTTATTAAAAATAACTATACCGAAGGATTAGACAGCAGTGTATCACAGTAATATAGCTATGTTATATTATAATAATATAGCAAATTACGTTATATATATAATAGATTCTACATTATACGGGGTAAGCGGTGGTCTGGAACAGGGCTTGTTGATGCAGTTTTCCAAGCACAGTTCAGGACATGGCTGGCTGGTCCAGTAAGATAGCTTTAGTTTTGTAGCTCTTCCGTTCACGTTTACACTTATGACTCTAGTCTTAGGCAGTCTATTATAAATAGATTTATCTAACGGCTTTTGTGGTGCAACGGTAGTAATTGCTTGCGACTGCTGTGCATAAGGTTCTCAATTCTCGGGTTGAGCGAGGTACTTGCGGGATTTTCTGTCAAGGAACTCTCAGCAACAGCGCGGATTCTCGTGCTTGCTATACGACAAGCTAGACAACAATTGGCTCGCTTCCTATAATGTAGGACCTAAAGCTGTGTTGTCTTTTACGCCTTTTACTGTCTGCAACTAAAACAATACGCTAATTAGAATATGTAAAGCAACCGGAGATAAATCACGTCCTTGCGTCGGTTTGTTGTTTTTTTATAACAGACGAGCAAACGTACTTTATTATAGGTTGTTTTTTTATAATAACTCTTAGTGTATACTTGTAACGTAATGTACACAACCTACTAACAGTACTCAAGGCAAAGCCGGTAGTGGAAGCTAGGTAATATCTGTTACGTAAGCCTAAAAATGGTAAAATTCTTGTATAGTACTAATGTATATATATAAGAATTGTTCCTAATACATATTCGCCATTTTATCACGTTTATTTGAATCGCTTGCCGTATACATTTATTATTTTGCACTGACAATGTTAGTGCCAATCTGTCGAATCAGGTCAGAAATTGTCAAATAGCTGAAATTGCCAGTTATTTCACCAAAATCGTTTTAATACGCACGAGTGAGTATTATTTGTATTTCATGAAAATGTTTCACAGAATCTGCGATATTGTATGTTATCAATTATGAAAAGGCTTTGAGAGAAAGTTTCTGAATATTCATGTGATTTCTACGAATTGCTTTATGCCTGAGCTCATTACACATATAGATACGAATTTTAAGCACGACTACACCGAAATGTTACCTGATGTATAAAGTTAATAAATATATTAAATACAACTTGTAATCGATACAGTCAGCGATATAAGTCGATAAACGTTGCGAGATTTAAATCGTTTTATCATTCCAAAGTAATTTCATAGTCAATGTTTTGCAGTAGCTTTAATTAGGATAGTTTTCCCGGTTATAATACACAGCGGTAGTGAAAGAAACTGTTGTGTATGTCGACTCAGGCTCGTTTCCCGCGTCGAGCAGACTATTATTGAGTTTATCTTTCAAGAAATTTTTAGTAACAGTACGGAGTCTGGAACTATGTCCGGTAAACGGCAAAAAGCTATCATCTGGGACTAAACGTATAGCTGGCAGAATGTGGGTATAAAAGAGCTATGTCTACCCCTTCAGGATAGAGGTTGTAAGACTGTGTAATATGTTAAATATTTATTCAGTGTTGAACTACCTATGTTGGTAGCTACGTATCTTTTTACAGCAACAGTAATGGGATGAAGGCGTCGTTTCATATTTTAAATGATATCGATCTGAATTCACCACCAATATTGCAGGGTCGGCTGCCGCTGTGGCTTTGTCAACTAGATTATAAATAATGGATATTTAAAATGCTTTATGAATAAATTTATTCACACCAGTCGCTTCGTGTTATATCGATATTTTGCTGTTTGGCTTCATCAAACCGAGATTTTTAAAAAGCACTACTGACGATACTAGTGTGTTTACAAAATAATAAATTACAAATTAATTAGAATCAGACGGCGTTCAGAATACCGCCGATTGGATTATATTCCTAGATGGAGGTATGTAACACTCGTTTGTGTGCTTGTATTATTTTATCACTGTTTATTTAGCATAATAATTAATGAACCTAATCTTCACAAACTACCTTCTTAGCCCCGTGGCATACGGTTGTGCTTATATCTGTGTGCGAACGTGACCTACCGGGTTCGATTGCCTGATCAGGCAGTGTTATTGGGATGTTCTGTAGACGTCTATAAACCGCCCCTACTATATGGCATCGAAAATCATATCTCTTCGATTACGCTTGCGATGATAAAAATAATAAAAGGGTCAGTCTATGTATGTAGGTATCCAGTAATTGAATATACATACACGTAACTGTGTAAGTGTTTGACTTATAAACTGAGAACTTTAGTTATATAAGGGCACACATTAGACAATATACGGATGGTGCGCGCTCTTAGATGACTAAAATCCTAATCTTACTAATATTATAAAAACTAATATTGTAAGTTTGTTAAGATGCTTGGAAGTTTGTTAATCCATTAAGTATAAACCTTAAAACGGATTTAAGTGAAACTTGGCACCCAAACAGATCATGTCCTGGGTGAACTCATAAGACACTTTTGTCTCGATATGCTTTTACACGGATGAAGCCGCGAGCAGAAATCATTCAATCGATCAATCCATCAACTCTAGTCGCCTTATCACTCTATTTTCTGCCATTACTTTAACTTCTTAGTACGATATGACTGACTTTTTCTTCATCTGATCTTTGTAACTTCTATTTACATCTACCACTTTCTCTTTTTCTTCTGTTTTCCCTTCTTAGATGGACTGTATAAAGTTGTCAAGCGTCCCAACATGTTTTCCTCTTCGATTCTCCATGACATCTAAAATACATTTCTTTCCTTTTACTATATACAGAAACCAGTGACATTAATAAGTTCCAGTGAGTTTCAAATGTATATAAACGTTTGTAAGTCAATAAATCGTTTGTAATTTGTCAGCGCTCACGCGGTCCCAAATATAAATCCAGTGGTACGGAATAGATAACGGCGGGCCTTACTTGTAGATTTCTTTTTGTTGATTGCGCCCATTCACCCGGCCAAGTGATCCTTTAGGCTTTTATTTAAAAACAGACTATTTCTCATTTTGTATTGATTGTAAAAACATTTGTTGGGTATTTCTGGCCGGTTTTTGCTTTGGTTTAGCTACTTTGTTGGTCACATCGCGTTATGTTGGCGTGCGGTCGTGAGTTCTATGGTTCCATTGCCAGTTAGGGCAGTGTTATTGTGTTTTCTGTTAGGTAATTCTTGATCTGGGAATGACTCTCGATGTGGGAATTAAAAACATAGCTGCCGAAATATGGGTGGAATACATCTCTGCCTAGTCTATTTATTTTTAATATCGTGTGTGGTTTTGACACGTATGGCTTTGAAGCTCATTTAATAAACTGAAACAAACAAACATATCTCGAACTTGAATTTAAATATAAGCAACTAATATCCCAGTCTTCCAATTACCATGAATACTAAAAGGTGTGTTTCAATTCCAATTATCATAAATGCAAAAAATAAACGATAGCTCGGGGCAAATGTAAAAACAAAAACAGCTAAAAAGAATCAGTAAAACCGTTAAATTGCCAACGATTATCATAATAAACATACCTCTAATTTCGTTAAATTAGTTAATTTCACCGAAATTGTAAATAATTCTGGATGTTCGGCAAACATCTCACTCCGACATCATTACTCTTAATTCGTTCATTAATTGTAGTATAATTTGGAGCGATCCTCGCTAGAAAGAGGCTTAGTTAAGCCTCGGTTTCCTAATTTTCCAGACGGCGGATGTCTAGGTCGAAGGGAGAGGCGAAGGACGTTTAAAACGACACATGATGTACTAGCTAGATAGATACATGTCGATATTAGTTCGTATTATATTACTAATTGTAATTGCGTCATATTACACATTTAGTTAATTAATTATATTTTCCAATATTTGTTTACAGTTTCATTTTTGAATTTGATATATGTACATAAATGTAATCCTTACTAATATTATAAATGTCAAAGTTTGTGAGTATCGATGTTGCTCTTTTACGTAAAATCTACTGAACCGATTGCGATGAAACTTGGTATGTAAATAGCTGGTGACCTGGATTCAAACATATTTAGCCCCATATTCCCACGGCAACGGGACTTACGCGGGTGAAACCGCGGGGCAGAGCTAGTAGACTATAAAATCTAAATAGTATTTTATATAGTCTTTTAATAAAGTAGCTTAATTTAAAACTTAACTTGCAGTCATACGAAGTAATACATAATAATAAGCAAATATAAATTGCAAAACGATGGTCTGTCTCGCCGAGACTTAACAAATGTTTGTATTACGGGCGTAAAAAACATTCCCTGGTTTGGAACAATCCTCTGTGGATTGCCCGCTGCGATTAATTAGTTATTTTTTGTTTTTTTTAACGCTATCTGTTTTGCAGCAACTTTGCAAAAATAATAATTTTTTTTATACTACTAAGTTGACAAACAAGCATACGGCCCATCTGATGGTAAGTGGTCACCGTAGCCTATGGACGCCTGCTGCACTAGAGGCATCATTTGCGTGTTGCTGACCCTTTAGGAAAGGAAGTGGGAAGGAGAAGGAGTGGGAAGAGCGAAAGAGGGTGATTGGGCCTCCGGCACTCTCACTCACCGAACGTACAACAGTAGGAATACTGCTATTTCACGTCGATATTCTGTGAGAGGGTAGTGCTTCCCCGGTCGAAACGGCCCATTCATGCTAAAATCAGCGAGGCTCTACTACCTATGAAAATATGCCCGATCTAGAAATGTGCCCGGTAGGCGCCAGTAGGATAACAGAAGGAGGGGCCACAGTAGAATAAAGGAGGACGCACGTTAAGATCTATAGTTATCGCAATGTGAGTACAATTCACCTTTGCCTACCCCTTCAAACTGTATTTGAAACAAATATTGTTGCAGACTTATCTTAATACCAAAATATAACACAATTTATTACTAGGTGATTATTCGTGTAAATTAAATATTCAAACGTATTTCCTCATACAAACTCTCTTTGTACTCCGACGTGGTGACAAACAGCCGCTACAAATATTGATCAAGATTAACGCAGCCTTACCTTCTCTCACCTTGATGTCGAGTATCGCATTCATTGCAGATATAAACGCATTCATTAATGCTGGAGAGACCCTTGATTGTCGTATTAAGATGTTGGTTTACCCGACTTGATGAATGGATCAGGGTGAATAAATACGATCGATGATGTTTAGGGGATGAGATAGTTAGTTTACAGGCGGATACTCTGGAGAAATGCGAAATAGCTGTTTTAAAATTAAATTTTGGAGTTGTATACATAACTGTTTTCAATTTCCAGGCATTCCAGCGATTTAAGATTAACCTGTCAAGACTTGGAACCCCAGACATAATTAAACTATACTGCATCTAGCCGCCGTTGTGCCGCTGAGACTCAACTGGATAAATATTGTAACTTTGTTGCGCTAGAACTATCTTGCCAGTACTTTATGTTGCTTATTTTATTGTTAACAAATAGCAGCGCGAATTCTGGTAATGTGCACTAGGCTCACTTTTTCTAGAATTACTCTACCTGGGGTCGAAAAACAAAGCTGGCGAAATGTAGGTGTGTGATAGCACTACTTCTTCGGAGATGTGGAGGTGTTACTCCATCTTTGTATACATAGTTCCTGAAGTTGACGCACACTTGTCCAAAAATAAAGGCGCTCGCATTGTCCATCTTGTTCTTTTAAAAAGTACTGACTAACTTAACTTTTGTGGATTAACGACTTGAAGTTATTCTTGGGCGCCGAAATGAGGGAAATATGTAGACTTTAATTTTAAGACAGTTATTAGTTATTCATATTCGGTACGCGTATTGATTATAATCTACCTAGCTTTTATTTCTAAACGTATATCAATCGAAATCTGGTCCATATGCGGCTGTATACTAGGTTTTCTTGTCAAGAAATTACTATTCGACCTCCGAAACACAAAGGTTATATTAGGCTAGGTACCTGTTGGTGCTAACTACCTATTAGATGAGAAGATGAAGAAGATGACTACAGTAACTGTGTGACGATAATCGCCTAGACGCCCGGCGAACGCGGGCGCACGTCACTAGCCACCTCTCGCGACCGGTGGTGCGAGTCTATATAAGGAAGGGACGGCGTCAGTCGCGTCCTCCTTGCGGCCCGGCTTCACACTCCCAGCTAAGTGTCCTGATTATACAAGGACCACGAAGCAAGTCTTTAGCGAACCACGCCCTGACTATAGTTATATAAGTAAAGATTGTCTCTTTTATTTGTATCTTAATACATTAAAAGTGTATTTGTTATACCTTCTCTCATTGTACTTCCTAATTATATCTACATTCCTCTTAAAGTAAACCCTAAAGGTTACAACTGGTAATACACGTGGAACTGGCGCCGATGTTTTATGTGTTCTTAGGACCCGGCAAGAGAATAAAAACAACGTGAAGCAAGAAAATTGTGCTTAGGAAGATGCTCGAATATTTATATATTCAGTCTTTATATACTTTTAATTATACAAAATTCGATGATGATTCACTGCTGATAGTATACCTAGTACGCACACGCTTCCTTTTAGGAGCCTAGAAACCCAGGTAGGGTTTACCACAAGAACATAGCACAAGTTTGTGTGGTTGTGATCGTGTGTAGGATGAAAGTACTAACCGAGCAAGACTGCTCCATTTTGAGCGAAATCCCAACTTTAAGTAAGGTGTGCAATATGCCTCTTAAGTGTAATCTACGCCTCAAACAATGTTTTCTAATTAAATTACATTGCCGATCAGGGAAAGTGCGCAATATAAACTTTTGCAATACAATTTTACCGCTGCAATACAATTTTCTCTTATCCAGCTTTAATAAAAAGTATATTATATTTTTTATTTGCACCGCAAACCGCACTAATTCATTTTCTTCGCCCGTAACAATAAGAGACTTAGTACAGGAATGTTATATACAAAATTATTATTTACATGACAACGAATCTCGAATGAGATTTCTGAAAGAAAATTAGTTTCGTAATGTCATTAACATCCCCGAAATCTACTATATTTTCTGCCATTTTTAGCATATTGTTCTGAGATTTGCTCTTCTATAATTAGACAATTCTGCCGACAGGTTAAAAATAATGATAGATTACTTACGCCTAATTAGATCCAGCCAAATGTATCAACGCAGTCGCACAAAATATCATGGGCGTTCAATCATCCTGGGCGCTTATTTGTAGCGAATATTATATTTTATATGTATGTTATCATTCTCTAAATAGATTCGATTTCTGTCATCACCTGTATTAATTAATGTATAAATAACAATAAACATAGTAATTTATATATGAATCGAAGTGATTTTTGATATGTAAATCTTATATTTCTGTCGAAAGAACAAGATCATTGGCATTTTGAATACTCACTTTGCCGTTAAAAGATTCTTGTTTAGTAGATAACATTTATACCGACGTCTCATGTCTACCACTGAGCAGATTAATTTAAATTTGACATATATGAAGTGCTAAAAGACGTGGAAATGCTAGAAGCGTAATATTCTTTGAAATACCTTACGTTATCGAGTCCATGCAAGAATTCTTTATCTACATTTCAAGGAATCCTTTTACTAAGTAATATGTAGAACGTACAGGCAGCCAGCAAGTAAATGCAATGCGTATTAAATTTCATTTCATAGTATCTCATTTTAAAATGCATATGCAATATCGTTGTAGTCTATATGAAAACATCTGGAGTCTGAAAAAGTATATAATATCATATCCATATGAATTTATATTAAATTGTAGTGAGCCTATTGCCCCCAATGATTTCACTCGTTAAGTTATTGCTTAACTTTGTGTTATTGGATTTAGTTTGAAGGCAATTATACAGCTTTAAATATATTAATCTTTACTTCGTTTCTATATACTTACTAAAATTTCAAGACGCATCGGCTTAAATAAGACAAGCCATGGATAGCAAATCAGAGACGAGTTTCTTAGCTTATAATTTATATTTGTGTACATTCCTAAAAGTAACACCCGTGCTGTGAAATAAATCTATTTGTCGTGAGGTTTAACAAAAGTCACAGCTGACATATTACATACGAAAAACAAGATAACTCAACACCACTATTTGTAGATCACTTAGCGCTAACCATAACACTTAACATTTGTATTTATATATTATTAGTGATCACCATCACCCTGTGGTCGACATTCAAGCGTAACTCATAAAATTAAAACAAAGAAAATGTTGTTTCGTTTGTATTTATTAAAGCCTTCTGCACTTCTTCTTTATGATATAAATTTAAACTATGTCAAACCTAACCCGCTTCAGTGCACATAACATGTTTTAAAGGGTAACAATGTTTTCTGTGCACGTATTTATATAAGTTTGTGTTTGTCGTTGCTCCAGATAGTTCATCATATATTAAGTATCAATCTTAAAATCTCAATTTAAAATAACATCGGACGTAGTCCTGGTATCCCAAGAACACTAGAGAGTGGTCGTAACAGAACACCGTTGTGCTGGAGTGATGTAGCGGAGCGTTAAGTCCCGCCCCGACATCCTTATTCTGTGGTTTACACTCCGTTGACGACGGTCGATGACATCGCGAAGGACTGCTACGTGTACTTTCTGTACTCTTAAAAGGTTTTTATCCTCGCTTTAGTATTTATAAATGTCGGAGTATTATAACTTTATGTGGGTGTTGCACTTAGGATACCCTGAGTAGTTTTGTTTTGTTGAGTTATACCATAACCTATAGATTGCTTCGATGGCGAACTGCTAGTGAATATAATCGCTGTACATGATGGCTTGGTATGTTTACCGATCAGGCAGGGTCAGGCAAATTGCATTATAATATATTGGGTTTTTTTTTATAAAGAAACTCTATTTAGTAGCAAAGACTTTGGAATTGATTTATTACATAAGAGCTAAATTCATATTTGACGAGATCTAGGTTTAAGACACCTCTGCATAGTCTTTCGAGGATAGAGACGTGATATTATGTATATATCAACCGTGACATGAAAAATCATTTACGATGGAAACACAGGAATATCTATATCTCGATGTTTGACGCAGATATATTCTAATAGACACCGGTATTATACTTTATTGGAATATCGACTTACTTTAGTTCGATCTTTTTCCTGTTGCTATATCGAAAACAGGAAAAATGTTCACTTAAATAAAATTAAATAAGTCGATTTCACCAACAAAATACACATGAGTCACTTTGAAAAACAAAAACCGTTCGATATACTCTTAAAATGTCCCATCCATGATGTTAATCAAAATTAATCCTTATATAGCGGTTTAATTATACTACAAGTTACAACTGTAGTACGTTCAAGAGGTTTAACAGAATTCAATAATACTCGACACATGTAGGAAACCTCGCCTACGAGGGCTGATAAGATCTCGGCAACTACGCAGCGCTAACTCAACACGTAACCAAGTACATAATATTGTGGAAATGTCACATACGATACACAGATTTTATTTAAAATAACAACGCATGTTCTCTGTCATTGCTTAATATTGGGAAATGCTGTGATAACGCGCGTTTCAATATTTTCACAAAACAAAATAGCATAAATATATATGAAAAAGGTTTTGCCTGCGGCTTCGTTCACGTTGATTTAGATATTGTCAATGAATTTCAATTCCTCTGGATCAGTTTTCTTTCTTTGAATTAAATGTACTCCAAGTCCTATTATGTACCTACCGATGACAACGTGTATGAAATTTTTTATGATAAACGGTCGAATTGTTAAGGCGTGAAAGCAAACCAACGAACTCATATTCGCATTTATAATATTAAGTTGCATAGCCACGTTGTAGTTTAATTTATGTAATAATGCTTGATATCCAGAGTAAAATACCTACAAAAACATTACGTGTTTGTGTAAATTTTTGTGTCTCCTATTCACTCAAACCTTAACACATGTAATATCCATATACACCAATAAGATTATTATGCATAGTATTACAATATTTTGCGTCTAATAAAACCTGTTATAAGGTTAAAATATGTGGTTTTCTGCCAAGAAATTCTAGAACGGACGCAAGACGAAATTTGAAACATATTTGATTAAAAACATCCCAAAGAAAGCCTAGTAAGGATATGCTTTACCTTAATAATAATAAATATTATAAAAATAATTTAAGTATTGAATAAATGAATAAATGAATAAATACCCAGGTAAAGAATGTCAGATGATGGGGGCGGTATGAGGACCGTAGGAAGTGGAAACCGCAGGATATATTATCTACCTACCCATCTGCCACTTGTGGAGAAACAGGTTTGAGTTAATGTATCCGTATACACTAAGATACTATTACATATTATATCTACCAATAGGTATTAAAAATATAATCCATTCGATTCTTTCTAGAATACATAATAAGGATTCCCTAGTATTTTTCATCGTTCACTTTCATTTCAATCGAGCCTTTTTGTTTCATTTGTAGGTAATTCCGAACGAACATATTTTTATAGAAAAGTGTAATCGCTCTCGCTACAATTTTCTCTTTGAGAAATGGACGATAGGATTAAAGTAAAATGATAAAGCGAGTTTTTAATACATAGATAATATATTCTCTATAAAATAAATTATTGTATGCGTTTACTTAAAAATAAACTTTATATCATATTTGTTGTATATACGTTTCGTCCCACTACAGGGCAAGTCCCCCTTCTCTGCTTTCATTTTCCCAGTCCGTTGCAAATTGAGTCTTATTCTTTAGGAAGGATTTTCATCCCATCCTGACATCTCAATCTGGGCCTGCTACGCGGTCGTTTTCTGCCATGTGAAGTCCACCAAGGTTATAAAAAAATAATCTTAAAAAGCACTCGTGTATCATAAAATACGAAATATTCTTACAAATGGCATTACTTCGAAACTTTAGAACCACTTCACGCCAGGCTACAGGCTACTTGACATTCGAGTGCCTAAAGTTACACGGTTGTGTATTTCCTCTTTAATTGCTAACTAAAGTACCACGTATTTACCTCCTCTTAATAATAATGATGTGGTTTATTTGATCCACGTGCTGAAATCACGAGCGCAAACAGAAGAAATACTCGACGATTGCGCAACTGTTTATTTATACATCTGGTAGATCTTTGCTTTAAAAGCTGGATTAAGAGAATAAAGAAGTAATCAAGAAAATATTTTCGAAATTAATGCATGAAATTATTTATATTGATTTATGATAGTGCAATAGATAACTGTATATTACCAATAACTATGTAATATATTTAATATCAGCTGCTTGTTACGACAAAGCTTGCGGTGTTTTTAGATCTTTAAACTGTAAATCTTATCAACTGCATCGAAACTGTTTAGTTGAGACACAGACAAATAAACATACCCAAATTCTAAAACCTATTGTTTTGGGTTCGAAGCCGTATAAAAGTCGATTTTAATTAGTTTTCTAAAACTATCTCTAATGTATGAATAATCTTAAAACCTTAATAGCCTTGTAACGGTTTTTAAACAATATACACTACGATACAGTTTAGAAAAGATAAAATAAAAACTTGAATGAATGTATCAACGTACTAATACAATATCTTTTATCAATTATATTACTCACAAGTCACACGCATACGCGGCGTCTATTGATTCAAATGATGGCGTCTATATGGATACACTTACGCATTATAACGTGCCATCGTATATGCAACGCTATGAACCTTGAAGTCATTATACAAGTGTAGTATAGCCAATAGATCGCCTCATTGGCTTAGAAGCGTAAACGTTAGCGTTTGGATGAAGATCCACGTTTTATACTTGTGTTGTGCGAGTTACAAACAGGTTTCTAGATTAGGAAGAGATTTTCCTAACCCAGAAACCTCCGTCTGTGACGGTGCCGGGTAAACGACATTCGGCTGAGCCACATGAGACCTAAGGGGCAAAAAGGCAGATTTTTTATTACTAAAAGTTCCAGAATTAAATTGTACAAAGGCAAACTTAATGATTTAGGCATTCTCTCCCAGCCAGCGTTAGGGATGAATTTTATTAGACCAGGGCGTGCCGTGTACGTGGCCTGGACGGGGCACGGATTTGAAACGTTACATACATTTTGTATGAAGCAGTTTATATCACACAGTGCATAATCCGTGTCCCGTCCGGGCCCGGACGACGGTCGTCTATACCACGGTTGTTGCACGGTACCGCCACGTCCCCTCCACGTCCCGTTGTAATACGAACACTCTTCCGTGCTGCTTACGGACAATGAGCGACGAATGTTTAGAGAGGGACCACGCACATTCTTTTTATTTCACGCTCAGTTTGGACACAAATTTGTGATACGTAAACAACAGATTCTTTTGTTGCAACATTGTTGCATGTCTTTGCGAATACTGGACGATGAAAAATTTATTGAACATGTCCGAAAATTAGTACCGAACTGCCGGGCTTTAGCTCATTCAGTAAAATATCAAAGTTTTCTTAGGACATTCTAAAATATCCAAAGAATTTATCTTCATTGTCAGGTAGGTATCTACATAGAGTATTAAATTCTCCGTCAAACTTACGCCTTCTCCAAAGAGGATGCACGCTCCATTTTCGTTTAACCTTGTTCTTCTTACTCCGTGCTTCTGCTCCCTCTTCATCAATAGCTATCGCAATAGCAGCCATCTCCAGTAAAGAAAACTCTATTATTATTAAATTGGGAATTATTCATCATTACGCTACATTGAAACGACCCTGGCAGCTTATAACCCGTTTAACACTCGGTGTAATATAATCGTACAGCACGGATGGGCACCGCTCCTGCGCCGCCCCGGACACGGCCCGGTCTACTATAATTCATCCCTTAGGGTGGCACAAAGAAAACATAGACAGGTGCTACAAAGTTCCTACTAAGCTCATTCAAATAACAACGCATATACATTTTTAGTATTTAGAATAATCCCTGTGTCGTGAGTAACATAAATAATACCTAGCCTTACATAACCATTTGGGGATCACATCTTCTTTTTATCCTGAATGAGATCCGATCATATTCTACGCGGACAAGCATCGGCAATGCGGCCAATTAAAATGCATCACGGAGTCAAAATGCTAATAACTTCTTTTGAATCAGTTCAACAGAAACGTACAAAAAATTGTAGCCATCCTATTCTAGAGAAGGGCGATTTTTATACCTATCTCACCTTTCAAGAATATGCAGGACTAATGCATCGTTATGGTATGTAATATATGAATCATTAAACGCATCAGACATGGACATTAAAACTATAATAATGGAGGGTACGCCATAATCGTTACGCTTGAAACGGATTGTGGGTAGGTAGAGAGTTAAAAAAACTACGGTCATTCACATTCGTTACTAAAGTTTAATGGTCTAATACGACCACCTACTTTGATAATACATACGTTTCTTATCCTAGTTTTATTGCGTATAATGAAGAAATACATTTAAAGATTGCATTCATGATGTGGTTTAATAGTCGGTTAGTCGTCATGGCATATTTTCATGCGAAGAAAAATTAAGCCGTCGACCTATTACGATTAAAACATGAGACCTTTTGAGGTAGGATAGACAGACTGACAAACTGTGTAGGCTTAGTGATAAGGTCCCGCTGGTAACATTTAGCACAGAACGCCAAAATACTATAACATTTTCGCATAGTAGTTTGGTTTCAGATACGCAAAACAGACATGTGTATGTTACCAGCAACTTAAATGATTTGTCGTACTGTGTCTGTGTCAAACATATACATTTATAGACTCACACTTATTCTTTGCTTAGCTTTTGCGCGCGGCTCCGCCCGCGTGGTACCTACATCAATAAAAAATAGTCTATGTCCTTTCCCAGGTTTTTAACTATACCTGTACCAAATTTCATCTAAATTGGTTGAGTGGTTTAGCCGTGAAAAGGTAATTCTATTACTATCGTGTTAACCTAAAATATGTCAATAATTTTTCACCCGGGTACATTTTTCTAGATGAAAGGTACTTCTTGGCCTTTTCAGTCCATCTGACAACGTGTATGTTTTAAGTTGCTCGGTCGAGTAAGTATGGCATGAAAGTGTAACAAGCAAACAAATTCACATTAGCATTTACTATGTTAGTAAGTTATTTATTTATTTATTATTTGTAGAAGAGGACGGAAAAAGATATTCTTTTAGCAGTTTATTTAATCAATCGTATATTTCAAGTTAGGAATGGACTCACAACTCCGTGTTAGGAATGGACTCACAACACTTGGCGTTGTAGCAATGGTGTGGCATCCACTTAAACCCCAAAGCCTTCCGTGCAGTCAAAAACTGTATATACTCGTATGTGCTATTTAAGTTAAATCAAGCTGGACTTTCGGGCGAAAGTTGTGGGGTGGTCACTATACATACAGCATGTCCGTATATCGAAATGTTGTTAGCTATAGCACTGCACGCGTTCGTAATTGAACCAGCCAGACAGTACGGTCCAGCGCATTCAGTCGCCGACTAACGAGATGGGATTTGTTCGGACGCTCACGAGATTACCGCTGGGAAACGACAGTTCCACCTTGTCTTTGTCATATCTAAATGTATACGAAAGTAATTTAGATTTGTTGTCGTTACTTTTATTAGCACTGCCTTGTTAGACGAATGGCGCAAGCGTGACTGCTACTTGTGAGATACTCGGTCGGGTAGTCAGATAGTTTCTGAGCAAAATATGTGTTTTTATTATTTAGCCACAGTCGCTCATCTGAGAATAAGCAGTTACTGTAACCTGTGGATGCTTATAAAATATATTAAGCTGTTATTGTTGGGGTGCTGGTGGTAGACAAGACTGTAGTCCACCTGATGGTAAGCGGTATCCACCGTTCATGGACATGTATTTTAGGTATCACAAAAGCAATTCCAATAAAACACAACCAATGCTCTACCTACTGTCATTAACTACATAGAACGCAAACAAGCACTCGGTCTGCTGCCTAAATATAAGTTGTAACCGAAACTATACGAAGCGGGTGGAAGTAAAGGGGTAGGAGAAGGAAGGTAGCGAGGGAGTGATTGAGCCTGCGGCGCTCACACTCACTGAACGTAACACTACTTATACTGATGTACATTGATATTCTATGGATGGATATTATGTTGCTGGTTGAGCCGGCCCATTCATGCCAAAATCGACAAGCCTCTCAAATTCACTTCGAACAAGATAGTTTCTATACTACCAGTGCAAAAAGCAAAGATTATTGGTATTCTGCAGCTGTCACTACAGCATCTTTGCAGAAAGCCTTGAAACGCTATTTTGCCATAAAACAAAGTCCTCTGCCGCGTCTGCCTGTTCGCGATAAACTCAAAAACTAGTGAACGGATTCTCATGCGGTTTTCACCAATAGACGAGATCCATGAGAAAGGTTTAGGTTAAGTAAGCCGTGGCGGGTCGCTAATATGATACAAAAAACATGTAAAGCTGTTGACCCCGCTTGTTTCGTGCTGCTTTATGATAACAAAAAATTTCACTGGATATTGATTGAGTATTTTGACTAGCCCTAGATATAGGAAAGCCTCCAAACTGCAAACCGTATCAACTGTCAAAGGATTTTATTCCCAAACCTGGAATATTTTATATGCTTTTATAATCCTAAGCGTTTTCATGTGAAATAACACGAAACGTCATAAGCCGCGTCCTTGCGAGTCAATGCCTCGGTCTGTGTGAACGTGCCTCGGGGTTGTTCGGGCGCACGTTGCCTCGTGGGCGAGCCGTCGGCTGTCGGTAAACGGGACGCGCTCAAAGGTGCCTCAGTGTGCACTGTACGTTCGATGTGGACGGTGGTTTTGGCTCGCAAGTGATTGCCTCTCTATAATTTGTGTCGCACTTGACGTTCTCAGACAACAATGAGCATACATTTTCAAATTCTTGTTGGGACATACGTATAAAATTATCTACGGTTTTATCATGTTTTGATAATCTGAAATAATTTATTTCCGTATTGATTGCGACGTTTATAAAGTTTTCTGAACCACAAGCGTCTTGGTCTTTTCTTAAAACAAAACGTGACTGTTTCCTTTTTCTTCAACAGTAAGCTACTAGAATAATAGCTGCGGCTGAAATTACACAACTGTCCATTTTGGATGCGAGGGGACTTCTGATAGATCGGCCTGCCTCACCAGGCTCGCCTCTGTGTTTCCGGAGTACATCGCGAGTCTGCCTTGCGAGGCTAAGCTCGCGAGCCACTACATCGAGGCTTCCGCGCGAGCCCATGCGCCTGGTGTGGACGCGGCTATAGAACATTGAATTAATGTTAATTTATTACGTTTGTATACCTACTACAAATTTTCTCGTTAAAAGGGACTAAAATACGTTACACATATTCCACACACAGAGGCTTAAAATTATTACCATTGATATTATTTATGTAATAATGTGCCCCAAAATAGGGATGTTTTATAATCAAAAACAGATGAAATTCACAAATGCAAAACGAATGATTAATTGTACGATTTCAAAGGGTTAATAATGTTGGACGCGATTTATCGAGGTCTCTTCGATTAGTTGTTGGGGATTGCCTCTCTCGCATTGGTTTATGGGTAACATTAATTTTCATTGATAACATTGTGGAAGGGAGACAAATACCGCATTTGAATTTATAATCGTATTGATAGATTTGTTTTACTTCTCTATTGTTTCTCTTTTTTCGAAGCGACCCGTACTTGTAGTCTTTATTGTGTCACAGGAGAGCTGGGAAAAGAAAAGACAGACTCTGAATAAATATATTAGTCACAGAATTCTTTGTGCTATACTGCGCTCACTAACATTATGATCACTTTAACCACTGTGCCAGTTGCATAGTGTTTGGAATGACATATCAGCAATATTGTACTTCTTCAAAGGGAAATATTGTTACGTGCTTGGTTCGACGGATAAGAATATAAACAATATTACCGACTAAAACACGTTTTATTCAAACACACAATTAAATTTAAAACACAACAAACACTATACCACACTTTTTCACTGTACTGCTTCAAACTCCGTAGTATTTTCGCTTCCGTTCGCTTCGATGAACACTTGACCGCTTACGATTGTAAACTGACTCGGCGGTGCGCGTGCGCCCTATTTATACGCGGGTAAAGCGCTTCTAGAGCTTTCCAGCAACGCCGTACTCGGCGTGTAAACAGCACGATGATTCGAGAAAGTACCAGCATTCTCTCTAAGATTCTCGTACCGTACTACGCAGTTCCGTAAGATGTCAATAGATGCCGGTGTAAATTATTAGACGGAACTGCCGAGTCTTTCCCACAATGCCGAGAGATGTCACTGGGCGTAACAATATATTATATGTTTCAGATATAGAAAGAAAAACTATCTAAATCTTTTGGCAATATACGACTTTTGTAAACTGTTGATTCTTTAACTATGTGTACGTATATTATCTATATATATATATAAGAACACAATTATGCAAGAATCTTTTTGCCTTGTCTTTCTTGTTTGCTTAAAAAGAATCTGATTGACCCGTTTTCTTACCCCAACACAAGCAACATCTACGTGAACACGTGCGGGCTCACCGTATCCTACGAGTTACTTGTTTGTTTAGCTCATCAAGTTAATTTTCTTTTGTCCCGTATCACTGATGAAGGCAATTGCGAACTTCACACACAGCCGCCATTTTGTATGATTAGTTAGTCTATTCAACGTATTCCGAGAAACGGCTCATATTGAACATAACATAAAATCATGAGTTATGTATATGTCAATAGGTACCTATGTGTAATATGTATTTTGCAAAACTGAGATTAAATAGAAATAATTACGGACGGTCTGTGAAAATCATGGCAGGTTGTGTGACGTAAGCGACACAACTTGCTGTGCTGGTAGTAAACTGTGTTTCTCCAATTGCTAAGATATAAAAATGAAAATAAAAAATGTATAAAAATGAAAATTGTTTATTTGGCCCAAAACAGTTACATTGGTTATGAATGACACATCTCCAGTAAGTAATTGATAATATTTGTGTTGGGGCTAAGTTATATTGATATGATATGTTTAGCTTTTTTTGTATAATCAAGCATACGACTAGCCTAGTGGTAAGCAGTTACAGTGGTTTATAATATGATTGTTTGTATTACCAGGATGATCACTAACGCGTTGTCAACTTAAAGATAATAAAGGAGTATGAAAGAATAGCAATGAGAAAAGTAGGTATGTAAGCGTCCAGTACCCTTACTTATTGAACAAAACTCAGTAACAGTGGTACTACGTCAGTTTCCTGTCCTGTTCCTGTCCATAAGGTGGAAAATTATCAGGAGAACCAGCTAATTCCTATCATCACCAAATAATTAATAACTGTGTCGACGCCGAATTGCTTAAATTAACCTACGGTTTCTGAAAAGCTTATCTACGTCGTGTCAAAATCAAACTCATGTCAAGTGGTTTGATTGCCTCTTGCTAGTTCAGTTAGCCAAACACAGCATGCGTTTGACCGTCTATAATCAAATTTTTTGTATTGATCAGCCTTTTGGAAACCCAGGGATAGATTCAGAGACTCTTATTTATTAAGAGCCTCGGAATCCTCAATCCTCATGACCGTTCAGCATGAAGTTGAACAGCCTTCTCGAAATATAGTCGTGGGTTACCCACTCCGTGAATAACAACCCCGAATCGCGTGACTTCAGGAATATCGGACAATAATTACCTACCTTTAGAATTTGTATAAGCTCAAATTGAATTAGACCAAGCATTACGTATCTAGATTTATTTAGCAAATAGAGACCGCGTCGTCGCTCGCATGAACATTCATGCGAGCGACGCCGCGATTACTAACACTGTTACTAACCTAACCGACATAGGTTAGATTTGTAACAGTACTTTTACTGGACGAAAGATATCCTATGTCCTTTTCTGTTCTCCTGACAACGTGTAGGTACGTACCTATGCGAAATTTCATGATGATCGGTTAAGTAGTTACGGCGTGAAAGCTTAACAAACCAATAAACTCACATTCGCATTTGTAATATTAGTTAGAATAATGCGGTGATAAGTATATTATCATATTTTCGATGCAGATGGTGAATTTGTAGTATGCTTTGGCGCTTAATACAGGACTAACCTAATTTTAGACCTATGCAGAAATTAAATAGAGTAGTTGGATGGCAACGAAAATGTTTGTATGTATTTTAATTTAAAGCTTATTTGGTGCTTTCAAAAACATATCTGTTTACCTATTTGTAAGTTAAATTTTCAGGCCAATTTAAACAATTAAATTGGTTAATATGTTGTGTATTATTTTAGTTGGATATTAACATGTTGCATCAATATTTAGTTATACCTTCTGTATTATTTTAATAGTTATAATAGTCGCAACTGCATATGTTTTTATAAATATTCATTAATGTGTCCGAAAGACGACTACGGGCTCGTCCTTTATTGTTCAGGATCTAAAATACAACTAGGTCAGGATTTCGTAAAATCCACACGCGTAAGTCCACGTTATCATTTTTACGTTTACTTTATTTCCTAATAGCATCAAATACGACCACGTTTTTTTGTTACTCGTTAAATGTGAGTAGGTGACAGAAACGTTTACTGCTATAGATAAACAATAAACATTTTCAAGATAAAGCGACGACAGGCTGAAGATTGTACACTACCTAGTTATCGTAAAAGCTCTTTTAATGCTGATTGTAAACGTGTCTAAGAGGTTTCATCACTTATTTCTGAAGTATATCATACTCGGCCTGTTGCTTTGTGAAACATATTGAAGTACTTACGTACGTACTTCTAATAATGTCTCCATAGTAAACTTAACTAACATACTATTGACTATGAAAGAACATGTTTTTTTTTTGTTGCGGCACTCCGGTGAACGCGTAGCGGGATAAATATTATCGATATTAATCTAGCACATGGTTTGTTTGCGTGTCTAGTTTCGTCCAAATTTGTTATACGTTTTACGCGTGATTAAGTAACTAACATTCAAACTTAGTAGGGTACATACACAGGTACTAGCTGAAACCCGCATCTTCGTTCGCGATTTTTCTGTAGGTAACATTGCCGTCCTTGAGTTCAAGGTATCTACGTATGAAATATTAGAAAAATCAGTTTAGTGGTTTAGACGTGAAAACATATTGAACCAATAGCATTACCTTAGTATTCTACGTTTGTGTTGATTTTGGACGTTGGGATTTTGTTAATAAATCACGCGTAAACAGTAGAGTGGATTTGGATTAAAAATGGCACAGAGACCGACAAAGTCCTTGCCACACCAGATAGTATACTTTTTATCCCGGTATGCCATCCTGTGGGATTTACGTGGGCTTCGGCACAGGCAAAACTATTTTCTAGTATTAAGTGTTGGTTACTAATTTGTTACCTGCTCTTAGTTGATATGTATATTCAGAAGCATTTTATCTGTTATACGTATAGCAGCATTTATGCCATTTAGTTCGTGCTCAGTGCTCACTTCATATATGATTTAGTTAGCTGGCTCGTTGGACTTGAGGTACGCACGCAACGCACTTGTGTTATTATGTATTATACTATTAAGGGCCTCACTGAGATTTAGGATTCCGCAGAACGAAATTCTCTGTAGAGGCTAGAAAAGATATTACTCTCCCATGACTATAATATACACATATCATATACTTCAGAATAGTATGGAATTGGATATTAGTCTGAAAGTAGTTTTATTTGTAAATTATTTTACCTCAAGTATTGGCGCGAATTTTTGCATTCGAATCACATTCGAATGAATCGTGCACAACTCGATTCTTTGCTTTGTCATGGACACAGTGTTCGCATATTTTACGTGTAGTGTTGTTTTGACAACAGAGCACAATAAAGTAATAACGAAACGAAACGAATGTCAATACACTCAACACATTCGAATGAATTATCCATACCGCTATCATCAAGTCAAGAGCTTGCGGTTTAATAATCTCCCACTGTAGGTTAGTCATTAAACAAATGAAAAAACAAGAAGTGCCTGCCTAGAGTAATTAAGCTCGAAGTTTGGATTAAGTATTTCTGAAACAATTAAAGTACGTGGCTTTAGTGGTCGTCTTTAAGCAAGTTCTAATTCAGGTCATTTGTGAAGACATATACTTTGACTATTTCTCGTAGTATTATTGTCATTCTCAAGGGCTATTTTTATGTCTGTATTTACCTCTTGAATGTGTGCATGTGTGAATAGCCGGTTTCTGATTATTATATCAATTGTAATTGTGCTGCATTTATATAAAATAATCATCTCCTAGTGATCGAAATAGACAGTAATATTCTAAATATAGATTTTATCTTCTCCATATAAACTTTAACTATGCCAAATTTAACAGCACGTGCGCGCAATATGCTTAAAATTACAATTACGGGTACAAAGATTTCTCTTCACATAATAATTTATAGATTTAAAAATGTTTAATAGGAGAATCGAATTTTAAGGAACAGACCGAATTGCTGGTTTTCTGTAATATAGGCTGGCTAGTAATGGAAGCTTGTCAGCTTTCATTAGCGGCCAGCCTTAATGAATATGCCTCATAAATTCGGAAAGATCGCGATCAATCTTATCAACGATCGACACTGGTAACATGTTTACGATAACATCGATAAAATACTACCGCAGCGATGACACTCATGTTTGTCGATATAGTGACGTAACTATGCGGATTTTGTTTATCGATGTTGTGCGATGGCTGCGCCGACAACGTGCGGGAACAATTCCAAGTTGTACCGCTACTATAATAATGTATGCAGCTCACTGGTTTTCCTTCAACATCCAAAGATTTGTATCTAACGCGGATCTTAAGCCATTGCAGTTTTACAACGTATTGTACCATAGCTACTATTACTTACTTGTATTTAACTACCGTTTACTATGTTTCTTAAGAGATATTACTTTAGATTTTTTTTTTTATTTATCAGATTTGATAAGCGAACATACAGCCTGTGTTATAAGCAGTTACCATAGCCGTTACCATAGCCTATGAGCACTTGCTATATCGAATGGCATTATTCGGGCGTTGTCGATGAAGATGGCATGAAAGGAAAAGGAATGGGAAAGATTGTGAGCCGCCAGCACCCTCTCTCGTATTACTAATCTTTCCAGTAAGATAATATGAATAAGCCCGGGTACTACCGACTAAACCTACTATGGTGTGCCAACTCGCTGCCTTGAATGGTGGGTGGGTCACTGCAACTGAAACTACATCAGCGATCCACCCAGCAGTGCTTAACGCTGGCAAGAAATGCCTGCGGACGACGACTCCTAGGTGACGCCCCGGCACGACAGAGGACGTCAGATAAGCATAAGCCAATCCAACCCAAATGATATGGCCCATTTGAACCATCACCAAATGGTTGATTACGGAGCGAGCTCATTTACTCATAAAGTATAGAATCCACAAAAAGCATGTATTGCTATAAAGACAGCGTTACTAGTAATGTCGATATGTGACGTACTATATGTACCTGCTATTTGATGTAGAATTATTTTTCGTTTTTCATATCAAGGTAATCAGTATTCAGGTGAAGATATGTTTATTCACACCTTAAAATATTCTTTGACGGCAAAGTTTCAGAGCAACCTTATGAATAAAATTAGCTATACCTAGCAATTTAGAGACTGTGCATAACAAAATATGTCTTGCGTCGTGGGGGCTTTACATGGTATACAAATCAAAAACTGGATTATGAAGTCAACTGTATCCACACCCAGGATCACTATCTATAGTTCAACGGTCATCGACCTCGTCTGCATATCTTGAAACCGTTGCATCATTTAGTTAGGCGAACATTTAATATACAATAATAAAATAAAAATGATATACAATCATGTATACCATGTATAACCAATCATGTATAACCTATATATGCATTCAGTATATATTTTTATGGAAAATCCTTCGTCTAGCGTTTTATAATTTATCCTTTAATTCAATAAGTATATGAATATACTTAGAATCACGACTGCATATTCCCATATGGATAGAAAAAGCTCTATTGCATCATTTGGGCAATAATTTTATTATAAACACACATATATTTTTTGCTATTTTGAATATTTCTTGCTGACCCTCTTGCAACTTGTCTATGAACTCAATAAGTACGTACTTAAGTATATATTTATACAAAGGCTCACTGCATATCCTTGCATCTCTGATTCTTTTGATAGAAAGGCAGTCGGCCTTTCAAACAAAAGAACTCAACAACACTGTCTGAGTCGAACTTGAAACTTCACAATCGCACACAAATAAGTGCAACTTCTTATGCCACGAGACCAACGAGGCAGTTCCCTGAAGTATATTATTTCTAAATCCTTGCAGAACGCCACAAAAGAAGGTCTATTTTCATTTTCTACATTAACAAATTAATGTAAAAGCTCTGAGCACCGTACTTTCTCAGTAAATTTTTTAATTAGCAACGTCTTTGTATCTCGTTATGGTAGGTTTTACTAAGGATTTAGTGCACTCTTTTGCTACCGAGAAACAGAAGAGAAACATTTAGTGAGAATAATATATAATAATTTTTAAGGTTTCTATTTATTAATATAAATTATAAGACCTCCTTTTTTAACTTGAAACTGAATTTTTTTAGTATGCCATGACTAAATAACGTTAAATGTTAGTGTTGTTCATAGGATTTTAAGTTTTACTGCCGTATTCATAATATGTGGTTCTCCCGTATGGTCCATGTTATGTAGAGCAGGTACAAATTTATTTTAGCTTTTCTTTTAAAAAAAAAGTACTTATAGCTTGATAATAAGGTACTTATTTACTGTAATCTTCTGTAAGGCGCCAGTACTTTTAGTATAGCATTTATAAGTGTTGTGGGTCAATCTCCGCACGAGACAAAAAAATGTGTGATCTTCACATACCTAGTTGTTTCGAGTCTGGGTGTTCTTTGTTCGAGTGTATGTAATATAAATTCCTATAAACACTATAAATGCCCGATAAGGGAGATCACTATAAAAAAAAATCTTTTGAAACGTCTTAGAAGCAACGCGCATGAGGATGTTGTTCTTCCTCAGTCAAGTAGATTCCCGTCTCATAAATATATGATTATATAGAAATGGCGTGTGATAGAAATGTGCCTTTATGTCTTTGTATGAGAAGTTCGTATCGGGTGCTTTCCACTGCACTCGTTAGTATTCTGTCCATCTCGTTCGAAGCATTCACTTGACAAACGGTGACTCACGCTCATATTAATATTGTGTAATTCTTTATGCATCGTGTGATGTAACTGGTATCATGTCTTATGTGACACTTACTTCCTTAATTACTGGTTAGAAATGATTCTATAATTATAAAATACTAGTTTATAACTGTGACCTCGTCTTGTGATCTTTTGTTCGACCGCAACGCAAAGGACATAAACTTTAATCACACCTTAGTACACAGCATAGGAATCACCATCTTTTTAATCAACGTCTCAGTCAGAACGATTCCGATTCCTTACACATATTTTATCATATTCGTATTATAGTTTGTGCCTGTCTAGGTATGTGTATAACTTATTAGGAGACCTCTATCCGTCCTTAGAAGAGGCACGAGCGTGACAACAACGTTTTAATATAGATGAAAAATTACTGTAAAAGGCCACATCGGCTTATATCTAATTTGTATAATAGGGTTCTTGTTAAATATTCAAATTCTCTGTAGTTTTTATAACAGACCTTTGTATGTTGTGAAAATTATAATATTGAAAATCTTCTGAGAATTTCAATTGCCTTGGCTTATTTTCAGAAGGATTTCAAAAAACATATATATACATTTGCATATTTTAGTGTGTCCGATGTTCACACATCTTACCCATCTAAGATCTTTTCCCTAGAGTTGCCAATGTGCTAATACCCTGATATTCTAAGGACTGTTGGTATTGTAACTGCTTACCATGGAGAGCCGTATGCTTATTCGCCATCTACTAAAACCAAATTCGCCATGGTACACGTAACAAAAAGTAACCTTGACAATAGTAAAAAAGAGCCAGACAACTCATAACTCAAACAGCTTTTATGTATTATTGATATTGGACTAGACCGATAACTTGTTACTTATTAATATTCAAACCGAGTTGTGAGAAAGATTCCCGCTTAAATAACACATTGAACTCTTTAGCACTGTTGTATTCAATTATTCCGTAAAGATCGCCTTTGTTTTTGCGAAGCATTTTAAAATAATCAGCCGTTTAACGTTTAGTTTATCTGTGCGTGTTAATATCGGCAACGTCTGAGTCAGTAATGTTCTTGATGCTTTGAACGAATAGTGTTCTTTGTGTTGTGTATACAATGTTGTTGGCATCTAAAAATGTATAGAATTTAATAATAATGGCGTCGAATCTGGCTGTCGTATATTATTCCAAATACTGTCTGCTGATTACTACTCTGTACTCTGGTTAGTTGGGCGATTCAGAATCTTCCAGAACTCCAATTGTACGATACAATAAAACGTCTTAACTATTAGGTATTGTAGATAAGGTAGCACGACGTGAAATAAATACTATACTATTATATCAAACTATTTGTACCAATTTACCATTCCATTCGATGCATATATCAATTCATTACACGCTAAATATGTTAAAACAGACGTCTAATAGGTTTTTCTGACCTAGACATGTTTGAAACGCTGAATAATTGAGATGTGATGGAAAGGGAAACATAATCAACTAGCTAGTATTTGTCTTTACGTACGCCGTATTGCTTTATATAATTACTTTAACTTTAAAAGACACTTAGCAGTCTATCTACCTACATTCTACATTAAGCAATTATTAAATGACTAGCTTCGCTCGCGTAAATGTGGGTTAGGTTATGTATGTAACAGCACCTTATTTAAACAATAAAATATAGCCTATGTTACTTGGTGATAATATAACTTTCTCAAGGTGAAAGAATTTTTAAAATCGGTTATTTAGTTTTTGAGCTAAAGCCTTACAACCAAACGTTTAATCAAAATTAAATGTTTCCTCTTTATAATATAAGTATAGATTAAAAAGTACATTAGGTCCCGTTGAAATCGTTTTCCGGTCATATATGTAGAACGCAGACGTGATATTCTACGCCTTCTAAAGTTAATTTCGATGAAAGAGCAGCGATAGCTCAGTGGGGAGACCAACAGACTGCTATGCAGTGGGTCTCGGGTTCGAACCCACGTCGCGCACCTCTGACTTTCGGAAGTTATATGACTTTTCGAAATTATGTGCGTATTGATTGACAATTATCGCCTGCTCCGTGCCTCGGAGAGCACGTTAAGCCGTCGGTCCCGGCTGCCATGAACATCTATGGCAGTCGTTATTGGGAGAGTGTCGACACAAAAGATCCCACTGGGTCGAAGTGTCGCCGGTCTGCACTGACTGGCCCCCACATAAGATAAGATAATTTCGATGAAGATTTTTATCATGCTTAATGTTAAAATTATACGAGATGAATTATAAATACAAATATTCCCTATGTTAACGTATTGTATAATTAATATAATTATAGCGCAATGACTTGCATCCACGTGGATTTCTAATCGTTCTCCGACCCCGAATGATGTTGTATTTTGAAATAATAATTGGCAAAAGAAACCACCACATAACTTCGGATTGCTCACCTATTGCAATGAAAAATGGTTGACAATACATATTCCCTCATGATTGATAAGTGTCATGGCATACGAGCATATTCCAACTTTCAGTATTCTGAATCGAAATAAGGTTTACCCTTTTTTATGGATTGTCGCCAAGTAATTCCTGATTCGATTCATTATACTGTATTTACGTTTATATTTGGATGTCAGTTAGGTTTCAATCGTCATTTTTGTATCTCAAGTTTGGTTCAGGGCCTTTATTAGCACACAGGAATCTGTGGAAAAACAGAAAAGGTATTTGCCTTCCAGTGAACCTAAACAGTATGAAATAAACCCATATTCATGTATTCAATTCGATAAATAACTGTCTGTTATGCTTATACGGCAAAAACGTTGACACATGGTTTTATAAAATGGCTCGTAAAACCTGGTGACACACAGTCCTTCTATATTTTTGTCGATGTTTATATTGAATAGTCTATATCTTTCCCCAGTGTTTTAACTATCCCTATATCATGTTACTTTATGTTGCGGGTAGCGATTTGTTACTTATGGCTTTACCAGTTCTCCATCCAATACCTATAGGCCTCCTGTCCCATATTATTCCAATTGTATCACCCTTGCTTTCTCTTCATTCAAGATTTCACATCAATGCAATCCTGACTTTACGGCGATATCTATCTTCAATTCAGGCGCAAACAAGATGTGAAGTCACGTGGCAATCTCGGGGGGTTGGGTACGAAACACGTGCCCGCCCACTCCCACTTTAGATTGGTAAACGTGTTATCTGCCTCGGTGATGCAGATCCAAGACCGTTAATTGAGGATTATACTGCCCAAACACACAGAGCACGGAATACTTAGTAGCTAATTGTGAGGTCACTTCTTAAGTTCCGAGTTGGGAAAATTGTTATTTGGTTTCTTGTTATGATATTATTCAATAGGAGGAGTATAGAATCTGAATGATGCCCAGTAAACGGCAGCAGAATCGCCCCATATTACCTAACTAGTGCGTTTAATATTTGTATTAGACTTATACGTAAGCTTTAGGGCGAAAGGTCGCACAACAACGGTTTATGTAGCATATTTGTTGTGCCTTTTTTGCCAATTAAGTATATTAGTTTCTTATTATCAATCAATCTTTAGTGGATTGCCACTAAAGATTTATTCAATAAAATCATTGCTATTGAGCAATGATTATATTTCCATGTGATATATTTATAACATTAAAATACATGTTATAAATATAGCGGCGAATTTTTGTATTTGCGTTGTGATCTCATCTATCCACATTGCACTAAGCCATTGTCCAACGAGACAAAAAGTAGGATAAAGCTTTTAAATCCTGCTATATTTTCACAACAGGATCGCATTTTGAAGAGGGAACTTTTAACGATATTCCTTTTATCGAAAAACTCATATGCGCATATCTCGCCTACACACACTATTTCCATCGAATTTTTGTGTGTGGAAATATTTACGGTTAGGCATAGCTACTGTACGCATAAAATTTTGAAGTTTTGTTTAAATCTCACAAAATGACTTAGCAATTTTTTGTACATGTATTGTCAAAGTGGCAAGCTAGCATACGGTGGTAAGTGGTTATTGTAGCGTATGTGCTTTTGCAACATCAGATGTATCATTCCTTATAAGAAGGGTTAGCTATTACCCTTCTTATAAGGAATCAGCGTGCTACCAGCGCAACTGACAAATATCATACTGGTCTCCCTGCAAAGATCACAAAGAGCCTCCCTCAAAGAGCCAAGAAACTTTATTTACTGTGGAAAGGTAGTGTTCTTATGTACTTTTCCAATCGGTCTGTCCCAGTTAGAGTGAAAATCCAGCTTTAAGTGTGCGTGTAAAGACTGTGCCATATTTTAGTATAGCATTTACCATCAACCGAACATAGTGCCAGACTTGCTCCGCCTGCGCCGGAGAAAACTTAAATTTACAAAGGCAGAGCGATCCGGGAATCGAAACTGGAGCTTGCAATCGTCAGAAAGCGTAAATTCAAATTGCGGTTACATGGTTAGCATAATCAGTCTAATGGCATATTGGACTTTTAGGTATATTATGAGTGTATGTATGCAATGCATGTATGTAAAAAGTAATATAACTTGATCGTACATAACTAACGAAATTGTTTCTTCTTGTTGACAGGAACACCATCTCCAGAGGGCAATATCAGGCACTGGTCTGATTATACCAACGCCTGAGGTATGCCAGGTCAGCGACCTAGAGTTCTACGAGAGATGCTACCCGCCCGATTACAAAGTGCCCAAGCAGCACATACATATGCAACGTAAGTCACAACAATCACATTTACCCGGGTAATAAGCACGAATTTTGCTAGCCGATGATATTATCTGCACGTTTTACGATGTCGTAGTTTTTTATACAATTCGGATAAAGATGAACTCCTTAATTTTCCAGGTATTTTTTATGTGATGCGTTTTGAATGTCGGAAGTCCATGTGCTGTATGTAAATCCAGCTTTATGATGTCTGTGTAGATCGTATACACCATAAAATACCTTTTTTTGTATAATACTGACTATTATGAGCCATAGCAACAGCAGTAGCTACTTTATAATGTATCCAATGACCTCAAATTTTGTTTTAACATTTTATTTTCATATATTGACGAACCGAAATGTTTAACATATGTTAAGCCATTTTAAGACAGGTAAGTACATAGATACTTAAGTAGTAAAAATCCAATTCCAGTAGTCACAAAACTTTAGATAGAATTAAAACTGCTTGTCACGTGTTTTTTACCTCTTGACTATCGTGTGAACGGGTGTTCATTCTCTTGTGTTAAGTGGCCGAACACACGGGTGTGCATAAGAAAGCCTTATTGCTCTTTTTTTACGCCCACGCTTAATCGATTGAAAACCTTACTAGAGATAAATTCTATGTCGTTCACAAACAACTGATCCTAAGCGGAATACCAAATCTCGCAAAATAAATAAATCTATCAGATTAGTAAAATTCTCTCTATACGAGTTTGGATCGTCGTTACTGGCGAGGTGACTGCTACAACTAATGCGCTAAATAAGCAGTCATATCAATAGTAGAGAGAGCACCTCATTGGTTATGAAAATATGTACACTAGATGCCGCCTGTGGCTTCACTCGCGTAATATTTCACTAAACCAAAGTGTAGTATAAGTTTTTTAATGGGTTTAGTAGTTCTATACAATGCAAATCCTCTACATACGAATGAATACTTTCTTCCATTCATACATACATAGACTACGCTAACATTCTCGAAGGAGTAGGCAGGGGTGCATTAAATACTGGCATGTCGCTATCTATGTTTTTATACCCTATGTAACCAGGAGCGAAGCTATTGCCGTCATCCGGGCACATACTCAGACTGCTCTACCGCTGCTGGGAATTACTACACTATACTATACATGTTCCTGCAGTAGACCCTAATTACAGGCAAAACTCATACTTAATCAGAGCGAGTCGCATGTACAATGAGGCATGCCGGAGTATTGATATTGACATTTTCTTCACTAGTCTCACTAAATTAAAAAAACAATTGTGCAACGAGTTCTTCGACTAGATCAAAACGAGTGATTTGTATCTTACTGTACAAGTTACCTTACGACGACGACGCGGGACGTGTGCAGTGATTAATTACATATTGTTTAAGATTTTGCTGTAAAGTATAGTGTAAGAGTAGGTCCAATGGAGCGGCATAGCCATATAATTGACAAAGCTCCTTAAATAAAGAACAAAAAAAAAACTAGTGGCCATAAAATATGTCTAGTTTTACGTATAACTTTTTTCACAGTTACAAAATTTATCAGTGAAAACTTTTAGTTGGCCATCACCTTATTAGTATTTTGTTAATAGCATTTCTAGCTGTAAGGTTTCCTAAAATGTTAAAATAAATAAAATAAAATAGAAATAGCAATAACATTTTGTACGACTCGGGCACTGAACCGGAGACCTCACGATCGCAAACATACACCAGGGGACTAACAACTACAAACTTCCTGTTTATAGCATTGTACCGACCGATGTGCACTCACTTCTTGCATAACTCGGCTTCTTGAATAACTTCTTTGAGATGAAGTTCATGTTTATGTAGCATATTATTATTATAGTTTCTTCGGCTGCCTTATTTATCGCCCTTCGTATGTGCCTATGTACCTACATACCGCGCAATGTGGCTAGTACGCGTGCACTTATAAGCTTTCATACCTATACATTTTATATGCTTATTCTTGCCGCTTCGGTGACGCGGTAATAGTCAATGCGACTGCGTTGCATATGGGTTTCGGGTTCGATTCGATAACCGGTCGGGTAATGTATTTGCAGTGGCCTTTAGAAATAAGCGTTTTTAATCTATTATGCATTATCGACTTTATATTACAAGACGCATCTCTTTGTAAGTTTGTAGGAATAATTTATGTGTCGCGGTAGACTTTACAAACATTTAAACTGATATAAAGAACATCCAGACATGGAAACATTTATGGATCACAAAAATGTTGTTCATTATTTTCTAGGAAAAGAACAAAGATTACTCTTTATAAACGCCAACACCGTCGCGGGTAATAGCTAATATTTAATAACAAAAGAGAAAAGCTTCAAGCTTTCACATAAACTTGAGAATATATTACATAAGTAAGTTTATGTGCGTTATATTTTCTCACCAAGTACGGAACATCAACCTGCGGTCGTAATTAACGTTATGTTCAAACTTGTTAACGCTGCCTAGATACAGTATTGAATACAGTCATAACACTATACAGGTTTATAACCCACGTGAACTTCCTCAGCCTCTACCTTGATGTTGTAGCGCTAGTAAATGCGACTGCATGGCATGAGGTCTCGAGTATTCCCGGGTCGGACAACCTGTTATTGGTTTCGCCTGCTGAGAAATTCTGTATGACTGGCTCGGTGTCGCAGCGGTAGCGAATGCAACTCTTATGCTTGAGATCTCGGGTTCTTCCGGGTCAGACAAAGTGTTATTGAATTCTACTGCTGAGAAATTCTGGTGACTGTCTCGGCAGCGGTATTGTATGCGATTGCTGTGCATGAGGTCTCGGGTTTGTTATCCAACAAAGTGTTCTTGGGTACTCCTGTTTAGGAAGTCACAGTAACAGCTCGGCGTTTGAAAATGTTGTTAATATCAATAGGCTAGCTTACGCTTGTGGGACCTCAAAACTCAGCTGGCGAAACGTGGGTGTATACCCTATCTCTTTTGGGGTATAGACATGAGATTTATGTAAGTATGTACATTTAGTATAGGTCAATAACAACTACACACAGTAGTTCTATATTTGTTCTTAAACCATTTGTCATTGTACACGACCATCAATTTTGGCCTGTGACAAACAATTTTCTCAACCCTAAATGAAATATGAACCCGATAATCTTTTGGTCCTTTTTATATTGTCTGGTTATTGGAGACATACAATCGAAGTTATTATTTATAGGCTTTGGCAAAGCCAAGCCATCCTACCGTGATTGTAAAGCTCTGATAAACCCCATTTAAAGACGTGCAAGCCATAGTGTTTAAATAACACGCCAGGTTGTAACAAATATGCGCGGTTACAAAATAAATGGTCAGTGAAAGCGTACCATGAGCATCCACCTGTAATCCCCACAGCTATTTGTAGTCATTTATTAAACAAGACAATCTGTTCTAGGTACAACTCTTTATATTAACGGACACGAGAAATACCCAGATTCGGTATATCTGTATTTTTTTGTTCGATGTGGGATGGGTCCATTTACGCCATCGATCCCACACTCTGTGTCATCCAGCTGTCAAATCCGTTTTGTGGCGTGGTTGGATAGTGCAGCTTTGTTCTTGCTCGCTCAGCATGACTTTCTAATCATACAAGACACCAGCGGGCGTGGTCAACGTTTATAAACTACGTTAATCACTTACCTTCAGGCGAGTCTTGTTTAGTAGGTATAATAAGATTAAAGTGATGTATTAAATACTAGTTTCTGCCAGTGGATTCATCAGTTAACTCACACAGGATCACATACAGCGTTAAATCGTAACCTATCTACGCATTTGTCATTACCCACGTATATATTCTACTATTATTTATTGATTTTGTCCACGGCTTCGCTCGCGTTAATGTAAACTTGTCAATAAATTTCTATCCCTCGAGTACAGTAAATTTTTTTTAGTACCCCTTTCAACGGGTATGCAAAATTGATGAGCTGTCGTCGCTGTCGAGTATTTACGGCGTGAAATACGTAACAAACAAACTCATATTCGCATTTTTAATATTATAGTCTGTTTCAAATACGAAGTCCGTTTTGACACTTCATAGCACGTAACTCAGCACATTTCATATAAATTGCTAAAATAAACAATGATTACTTATAGTACTAAAGACTATTTAAAAATAATTAGAATCTATACAAAACATGATGTCATTGTTTCACAAACATAATCAACTAATAATTTCTATTGATATTAGTCTTTTTAATAATTTAAACATTAAAATAAAATAACATTTTACTACAATACCATGGTTACGCACTAAGGTAATTTTTTTACTTTCAGTCATAGTGACGCGACTATATGAATCGGATAAAATTAAACTACTTCGAGGTAAAAACAATTGTCCGAGAAATACTTTTATAAATTTGTATTTCGTATTAATTATTATTACGTTGCAACATACCTTAATTCCCATTCTGCAAACCCTTATTATATTTTCTTTATCAAAAAATGGATTTGAATATCCAATATTGGACGTATGGTTTAAATATCCCATAGTATTTAGAGAAAAAAAAATCTGTTATTCTGCATTTATTTCACTCTTATACTAAGTATGGAGTAAGTATGTGATACTAGGAATTAATCAAGGATAAGTCTAGACTTTTTTTACAATTAAACACTTTAAATTTAACTTTGATGTAACTATTCTTTCGATATGTCAAACTTAGATGGACTCCTTTTTTGTTTTTATGTTTTTATTATTTTTGTTTCCATTCTAAACCCACGATTACAGTTTGTTTAGAAAGTTAATCGGTAATCGATTTGGTGATGTGTCAATTGAAACGGTCTCTTCACTATTGCTGTTCAACGATCATCTGTCAAATGGGACTTCGTTATCGAAACGCACCCTTGTCAAATTTCATTAAGTTGCAAGGAAAAACAAACAATTTATTTGTTGACAGTAATGGTGATTGATATATTGATACAATATATCAATCTTTTTATTTTATTAAGATCAGTTTAGCCGTTTAGTCGTAAAAACATAGTAACACAAACAAACAGGAGTTTAGAGTCCTAATAAAATAATGAAAACTAAAAATATGTTATTGAATTCTATCGATTTTCGCCGTGACAAATATTTTCACACGATAACAATTCACGTATCTAATATATAAACATGGCGTGTTTGTACCTGTATGCAAACAGAACTTCATAATCAAACGCTTTACACAATATTGGTCCATGTTCTCGTAATAAAAGTCAATGTCGTTTAGCGACGCCCGCGCCGCCGCGCCGCTCTGACGTGCCTCTAGTTATGTTGATGTAGGACGTAACTAGATGTGACTCGTATTAGCCATGTAATATCTCATGCTTTCAAATGACATGTGACAGACACACGTTATTAACTACCTGTACTATATATACAGCGTATGACAATAAGCATGGTCTATGAAATTAAATTAAAATTATATTGATTTCATCGCGTTGTTGTTTTTGAAAACACTGTTATTACTCAATTTTAAAACTAAAACTTTTTTGCTTACTTTAGATTTAAAGGTTCTCTGATTTCGAGCTAATTATATTACTAGATTATTTCCACGTTTTGCTCGCGCAAACGTAGGTTAGGTTAAATTAGTAACAGTATAATGTATGCGAAATTTCACGATGATCGCTTGAGTAGTTAAGGTGGCAAAGCGTAACAAACTAACAAACTCACATTCGCATTAATTATAATACTAGTTAGGATTAGGATTTAGATTTACACTTTGGTCACAGCGAGACTAAGATGGTGGTTGTTTCAATGTCTTGAAGCGTAGCTATTCCAAAGTACCCGAACATAATTTAACTATTGGTGGTCCTATTTATGTAGAATAAACTTAAAGTATCATGCATCTCATCAGCATGCAGCATGTAATCTAGCTGTGTTTTGTTTTGTTTGTCTTCTTGGCTCTTTCTATCTGAATCACTGGATCCCAAGCTGGTGGTACATTCGAACCTACTTCCCTATTGAAATTTGGATGTTTATTAATTTCAATAAGCATGATCGTATATTTTAAAATAGCATAAAGTACGATCTGATTAAAACTGGTTCATTATTTACCACTGTCCTGACTGATGCCTTGCGTGGAATACGTGTCGAAACATATTTGTGTTCGAATACTACAAGTTGGATTACGCCCGGATCCCGTTCCGTCCCGGACGCGGCTGTCAACCTTTTTCTATTGCAACTGTAACATAATTGTGTTTATTACATAGGATTTACGCTTAGTGACACATAATTTGCCTATTACGATCAGATTCTCTGGAGGATATAGAGAAAACACACCATGCTCGAAATACTGCGCCTTGAACGCAACCAGCACTGTAAGTAGTTGTATAAGTAATATAAGTACCTACACACTTATATTTGTATGGCGTATGTAGTTGTCACTGATTCGTACAAATTCCATGGAACATGGTAGAACACGAATACGAAGCTTACGTGTTCCATGCTCTGCAAGATGGCGGAATTGCTGCTGAACTCTAAAGAGACCAAATGGGTAAGTCTTCCCTGCAAAAGATCATAACCAAATAATTTTGGATATTATTCAGTGAATAGCAGGGGAGCCAGTGATTTGTCCTTTACATAAGCAACAAAAAACTCTAGTATTAAAAGCGTCTATAAGGCCAAAAATTCCAGCTAAGATAACCACTTATCATGAGGCTGTGTTGTCTGGCACATTAAAAATACATATATTTCTGAACCTTGCGGGTCTTTCTATAAGCATATTAAATCCATACATATTCTTTACAATTTATAAACTAGCGGAATTTAACACACTGTAATTGTAATTATTATATGATGTTGTCCGTGCACTAACCTAATTACATTATCACTCTTGCTATGTACTATCGACTTGAGCGACGGATGACCACTCCTAAGGTTAAAATCGCATAGCAGGCCAAAACTTGGTCGGGCGGAGGGCGGAGTCACTTAACGACAAAATGTGCAAGCGAAATTTTTTTTGAAATTGTCATCCGTCGCTCAAATCGATAGTACCTACATTTAGGTATTGTTGTAGGCTTCCAATTAAAAGATCATCATCCGTCTACCTGACCTTAGCAATTTGTAACAGACAGTTTACTCTACTATTAACTTCTTTTAATATTCTGATAAATGCCTTATTTACTAAATATCCTTTTTGTATAAGGTATAAAACACACTTCTTTGTTAAGGGAAATTACTTCTTAATAAATGGATGTAACATTCGATATGTTCGGCAGATATGAAATACGTATAAAAGTAACAACCCGATATACCCGGGGTATATATTTTCATCCCTTCTCCAGAACTTTCTGTTGCCCCGGAAATTGGATTCTATATAGAAATGTGGAGAATTAACCTAGTTGAGGTAGTCGCTATACCGAGTTTGAGAAGTCGTGAAATCTTTATACAATAATAAAAATAGTGGCGAGCATGGATTGTAAGTCGACTGGTCATTCCAACCGAATACATCAATAGTTTATTCAACACGTCGTGAGACAAAATATAAACAAATCAAAAATAGGTTATTTTAGATGTCACTGTGGCTATGGATAAAAAGTTAAGTAGATATAAAATATAATATATTGTTAATTAAATCAAATAGTAAACATATTTTTAATAAATCTTTGTTGTTAAATTTTTCATACTGACAGTATACCTATTAAACTACACCAAAATTTATGCAGATAGTTTTGCCTGTTTCAAAAACGCTCATCAGTCTTACTCAAAGCCTGGGGCGACAACTACTCATATTATATATTCTCTAAGTCGTGTCTCCTAAACTTAGTTCATACATTTTAATCTCATCCAGTCATTCAACATCTTCATCTTAAAATTAAACTTGAAGACATAATCACTTGAGCTTTTAGCTCTCATATGCCTTATCGCTTCATAAATAGAGGTTATATTACCCTGTCTGCTGAGCCAGCGTCCTAGATAATAGTTGACATTGATTGGTAAGGTTTATTAGAAAGGATTATGACCTTTGCGTAGGTTTTTTTTCAATTCCAAGTAGCGTTTGCACAGTTCCATTGTCAGCGGAACAAAAGAAAAAAATATTTTGCGTTGGTCAGGAATAAGAAATCGGAAATGTGCGTTTACGGTCGTTTCAGTTCCGGTTACAAATGTGTTCCGAATGGCATAGAAACAATGAGACAATCAAGCATATTAAAATCTAGTGATACCTAATTTTAAAGTTGTTAGTTGCCTGCACAGAAGACAGATCGGGCAAGTCGCCTAGCCGCTAGCCGTCGCGCCGAATGTTGTAGTTTTGAATCCCGCACACATTTATTTGTGTGTTATACAAATAAGAGTATGGGTGTACGTTACGATTATGACTGTTAGTTGTATGTTTGAAAAGTTTCCGCGATACTGAGCTTGAAAGCGTACTGCCGCATTTGCTATCAAAGAGAAAAAAGTGCGGCGTACAATTTAGACGCTGAGGATTCTTGACATTACAGTTGTATCTTTTTACGAGATTATGCGATATAAAAGATTATTTCGGTAGCTGGCAAAATCAAATCAACAATTTAATTTATGTTGTAGTTACTTATTAACGCAAAATGCAATTGGAAAGTACTATCACCTTTGCAAACACGTTATTATCATTGACAGCCTTGTTGATCCAGTAGCGAAAGCGTGGGCCAGTGCGAAATTATTGATCATAAGATACCGATTTTGATTAGCGGGTCATGCAATGTGAGTGCAAATTGAGTTTCTCTGTTAAGAGACTTTAATTAGCAGTATACACTTGCGAACTGTGCGCGGTAAAAGCAGTTTGGTGATTGGTCTACCATGAAAATGTCTCTCCAAAACTTCGGACCGAACGAAAATAACATGCAACGAAGTTTCTTCGAATTTCTTTCTTTCAAAATGACATTTCTCCGTTGTTTGGACTGCTTCATGAAAGGGCATGGGCAATCAATAGGTTACGTGTCGTAATTGAAGACTTATTTCGGAATAATTTATTCAAATATATGTAAATTACAATTATGGAGTATAAGTTTTATGTGTTTGCCAGTTTTAATTTTACCTGTGATAGTTCTTCTTCGGGAAAAATAATGTGCGTATCGTGCACATCAAAATTTTTATCAGAGCCTTTCGTGTAGAATTGTTAATGTATGACATTTCCGAACATCGTAAACACTTATCGCATATGTCATTTCTAAAAGATTATATATTCGCAAGAACGACACAACATGTTTTAATAGTATTTAATTTTAAAAAGTGTTTCGAAATGTGTTTTCTTTTTAACTTTCCCAAAACACGCACGACTTGGCGACATTTTTGACACTCCCTTTCCATTTTGCAGCTGCTTGTATAAAAACAAGTGAAACATGTAATTTGTGCACAAAATAACCCTTTTTTCTTTATGCTGTATATTGACGTATTCCCGTAGGTATGCTTCCATCGCAGAACGATAAAAAGTATGTTATGCTTTTCTAGGTAATGCGAAATACCTTGAGGTAAATCTCATTAGTCTTGTGACTTCAGTATCTGCTTATGTTTGATCGAAGGGTTTTGGAATGTTATGCTGGGAAATTATAAATACTTACATACTTATCTAACAGCAACTAGAAACGCTCTAAAGCTGACTAACTAGCATGGCAATTTTGATCGTCTTCTATATGTGTGCTCTGAAAGGTAACTAACAAACACCTCTCTGCCAAAATAAATACTCCATATGTATACGCGCTAAATTTATTATACTAGGAATAAATCCTGCATCGCGGGGATTTTCACAAATTGTCAAAAAAACGGACCCAGGAAACACCCAGACTCATTACAAATATTTGTGGATCGCACAGTTTTTTGTCCCTTGTCCTCAAAGTCCTGCCATTGCCATACGCCATGTGTTGTACACTTGGCGTATAACAATGGCGAGGCGTCAATGCGATTTATGAGTACAAGTTTTTACAGTTGTTAATCACGATGAACGTTTCATCAAACGATATTTGTTATTAATATTTATCCCCAGGACATAGGTAGTTGTCTGTCTACTTATATCTGTCTGTCTTTGACTCAAACGGTCGTATAAATAGTATATTAAGTAATAAAACACTTTAAAGAAACCTTAAATTCTACCGGACGCGATGCGCTACGCCATATGCCGCGCAACATCTGTCCGTATGCACGTTCGTTACTCGGAAACGGCTGCCTCTATAAACACGGTATGAGGTTGCGTGGTCTTTGTGCGTTTTTAGAGTTCCTTGCGTTGTTGAGATGTTGCTTTGTAGTTGGTGGTATTACATTTGAGGAAATATATTAATCTTGCCTGTTGTTGCCTGTAGCTTGACATTTTTATGTCGTTAGTTATATTCTCTACTTAATACTTGAAATGACCAAATAAACTTGTAGTTTTGTTTTTGTCACATTTAGACCGAAATATAATATCAGTATCAACGATATATAATAATATAGAAAGAAAGGGCTATCTTTATCTTACCCACATCGGTATGCTGTGTATATGTGTCTGTAAAGCAGTGTATTACACATATATTTTCATCTACGTTTATGTGTCACTATTGTATGGCAATTTTCCAGACCATTCTTCGAATGTTGCCACTGAGAATAAGCCCAACACAGGAATAAAACCCAAAACTTATCGCTAAAGGGAGTCCTATTTAAACCAGGATAAACTCGTATATCTAAAAATTTCCCGGTTTCGAATTAAACGTTCAACTGCTATTTCATGCAGGTGGCGTAACCTAATTCGTTTAAGCCGATTTGCTTTATCCCATTTGGATTACAGATTATAAACGAACTTGTTAATCGTGAGTTATTTTTAATCAAGAACGTATGAATGCTCCACCTAATTTGGATTGTTAGATCGGAAAGCCTAAGTAATGATAATTTATTATTAGCTCTGCTTATAAGCTGTCCCACAGGTGGCCATCTTTTTGGTTCTATTATGGGTAGACTATACCGACCACCATTTGGTTCCAGCTTTGCCCGCGTCAATTTCTCGGCATTGCAAACCGGAGTAATAAGATATCCTATGCATTAATGTAATCTCTAAATCTGTGCGTTAAGTTTCTTCCAAATCTGTTTAACAATTGACGTGTGATTGAGTAACAAACTCTACTAGCTTAATAACACGGAGGGCGTACCTAATGGTTTAACTAATTCGACACTTCGCCACTGCTACTGCGACGAGTGATGATGGCACAAATAGTGGATGATGAGATGTTCAAATATTTGTAAACTCTCCCCCCGTGACACAGGAAAGTGCAGGAGTTGTCGTTATAAAGAAACCCATTTTACTGTTTAAGCATCCCAATTTGTGTGGTTGTACTCATGCTAAACTTGGGTGAGTGTGAAATAAATACTAATCTGAATTCCATTGTAATAATGAATTATGAAGAGAGGAATCCGGCTCGCACATTCAGATGCCCACCCTAACTATTGCAATAGAAAACTGCTTTCGAGAATCGAGTCTTCATCGAGACACTTCGCACAGAGGTCAGACAAGTCTTAATACATATTTTGCGTTTAAAGCAGTATACTGCGAGTTGGAGTACGCCTGGATCTCACAACGCGGCTGTCCATCTTCTAAGGTGTTCGATATTGTCAATCTTTTTCTATTGCAATTATTGGTTAGGGCATTCCGAGGCTCCGTAATGAGTTCTTCTTATCGCAATTATTTCTTTACTGGACGAGTGACTAATCAATAAATGTTTATTTGATTGAGTATGGTATAATAATATTACATTATGATGGAATATCGAAACAGTGACATAAATAAAATAATATAAACATTACTATACCTAATAAATGATATAGCCACCAAATATGCAGAAAGGTTATCTGTATCACTCCTAAAGATAATATCGCACAGTCACCGAACGCGTAACACTTAGAGACCATGCGTGATTTATTTATAGACTTGACAGTTTTATCTGCCATTAAGTATTTATTTGCGTTGCTCATGATATCCACAGTTTACTTTCGTGGTCGAAAATAAATCCAGACGCTATAAATGAAACAATAAATTGAACGTGAGAATATAAATGGAACTACAAACGGAATCACGCAAGTTAAATACTCGGTACTAGGTCTTAAGACCCGTTTAAATAAAGGCGTATTAAGTTGAACAATATTTCCTCTTTAAAGATAACTCGTCTAGGCGGCGTCTTTGTAAACAACAAGAACCTTTTAACCACTACAAAAAATACCCAGATTAGCAATAACCATTTTTGTCTCGTATATTATGGAACATAGTCCATAACCCTTCTCACGCTGAGAAGAGGCCCGTGCTCAGCGACGGAACAGTTTAATACAGTGCTTATAATATTATTATATGTCATGTGAACTCATAGCACTTGGCGAAGTGACTGTGGCGAGTTGATCACATGAACCACTACGCCGTCCGTGCAGTCATTATAAACACATTTAATGTGAAGAACCAATTAGGTATAATCTCATGACTACGGTCGCGTTTTATAGTAAGCCTATATGGCTGCCTCAGGCTTCAAGCTATTTAACGTTATGCTTCAAAGGGTTTATCGTTGCCTATACCTAACCTAAATGGATACGTAATCAACCTTTTACTCCGTTATGCAGTGTACGCGGACAAAATCACAGGCAAAGCCTAGTAATGGTTATAGCCTAATAATTGTATTTGTGTGACACTATGAATGAGCCAGATAGCGCAGTATGTGCTATGCTCTAACAGCTTATCGGTGCAAGAGTAGTAATAATATTACTGCATTGACCCTGCCAGTAAAACTTCTAGAAGCTCATTTTCTCTTCCATTTAGTACTTCTAGTCCATTTTATCCCGTGTTTAATTCCTTAATTCCTTTTGCCATAGGAAAATATACGAGCGTTTTCTTTGGTATTGCAAAAGATCATAGGCTATGGTAACCGCTTACCATCTGGTAAGCTGGGCACCTTTAATGTATATAAAAAGTATACTCCATACCAGATTTGAACGGATATGCTTTAGTAAATTAGCCCCGGACACGTATTGTTGCTTGTATTATATTAGTACTAGCTGACCCGCGCAACCTCGTCTGCTTCACAAAAGAGAATTCGAATCCGTTTTTGCATAAAAAATGTCATTGATGCTTTGCTCCTATTGATCGTAGCGTGATGTTTTGTAGCCTAGCCTTCCTCGATAAATGGGCTATCCAACACTAAAAGAATTTTTCAAAGCGCGTTCATCCAAACAAACAAACAAACTCTTCAGCTTTGGATAATTGATTAGACATACAACTCACACTTACTACAAAAACTTATGTCTATCATCTCCATGGGCTTTGTAACTGTCCACATTTCCTCAGCTTTATTAAGTTCTCATATAATAGGGCACGACCTGTTTTTGTTTTACTGTCACAGTCAGTGTAACACCGAAAATACGTATAGGTAATACGTATTTTCGTATTTATTAATGTACTAGCGACCGCCCCGACGTCGTACGGGTAGTACAAAATCTTAAAAAATTATTCTCCTAAACTTGCCTCATGAATTACTCTGTCTATTAGTGAAAACCGCATGGAAATCCGTTCAGTAGTTTTTGAGTTTATCGCGAACAGACAGATAGTGATGTTTCTTGATATAAACTCTTTATAAAACTTTACAAGCACACATTATTCATACCCAGATGTAAACCCTTATATATGAACAGTTGCAGTTTCTAAAATATTCTATTCACGACAAACTAGCAAGACCTTGTTTAATTCTATGACGTCATTGTGAGACTAATTCGCTTAAACACATTCGTAGTTAAACGCCGACGCATTTCCCATGGCTATAGCATCCTATAGAACAGGACACGAGTTCAATACTCGAACAATTTTATGGTGAATTAAACCCTGTTAACATGTTCGCATTGCCATTAAATTTGCGTACAGTATGGTAATAAGTAAAGGGTATATTATATTTGTGTTGTCAATACATTTATTAATTATGGACTGGAATATTAATGCCGAGTTTCGGTGAACAGCCTTGTTTGTGTTATATGTGCGGTAATATAAATTACTGGACTGTCTGCATATTTGCGCTGCCTATAATGATGTAGGTAAAAGTAGATAATGATGGTAGCTATGTATGTATAGGTGCAAAAACCCGGCTTGTTTTAATAACATTCTTGGTTATATTCAATGATTTGATATATTAATTGCATTACAAGCAAGTGAAATTAAAGAATCCTAAGTAATATTATAAATGCGAATATGCGTTTGTTTGTTTGTTACGTTTTCACGCCTTAACTACTCGATAAATCATCATGAAATTTCGCAAACACTTTTTCAGGAGAACAGAAAACGACATAAGGCTCCTTTTACCCAGAAAAAAGTTACTGTAGTACACTGTTAGTAATTTAACCTACATTTACGCGAGCGATACTGCAGGCAAAATCTAGTACGTTTATAAAACAGCGAGGTGGCGTTTTCTGACACGACTACCCCATTGATCTAGCATAAGTTTCGGTGCTCGGAGAGCAGTGTGATTAAGTCTCTGTTCGATGATATAATTATTAGAAGGCTCGATTCCTATAAATTATGATTCCATATAAGATATACTGCCTGTAAATTTTCAGTTTTAGCAACATAGGTACTGTGGACAAAATAAAGGCGTCTGGGTATATCGTGGGTGCTTAACACTTCTTTCTAACCCCTAGGCCAAGACTATTTGTTATGCTAAGATTATTTATTTAAATATTTATTTCATCAGAGATACATCTGTATTTTTATATATACACACACTAAAAACATGTTAAACGTCGACTATTTCAAATGAAATAACTAAATTCAACTGTATGAAAGTCTTTAGTAATACATTTGAATGATATGCTTTCTGCATATAATGAAACGTAACATCTGTACGTTTCCTAATAACTTGAGTAGTCTCTGGAGGGATTTTAATATAGTTTCCTTCGCTGCGCAGATATTTATTAAGAACATTTCACTAGTGTTATATTATATTTTGTGCTTGTGGGCTATGACGTAATTTAAGTAGCTACTATTTCGTGCATTTTCACCAATGTTAATATATAAATGCCTGTTTTCTGTAGAGGTAGTTAGAGAATATTAATTGGTACGTGCATTCTTTTACGCATGACGCTTATCGTTTTATGTTATTCTTAGTTCGCCAAAAGTACGATTAAGGCCCGGCTTCTATATTCAAGAAACGGGTGGTTTTGCCTACGGTCAGTTAATTTTGACACATCTACCTATATAAATAAAAATCAATTGCCACATGTATGACGGAGCATCACTTAAGAACTGCTCGACCGATTTGGCTGTTTTTTTTTTTTTTGTTGTTTTTGTAATTGTCAGGATAAGGTTTGTATGAACGAAAATTTTCGGGAAAGCCGCGGGAAACGTCGAAAATTTAAATGGTATTCCAATATAAGAAAAAAAGAAATTGACATTTTGATATTGAATTTAATAACGTGAAATATGTTTTTATATATATTGACAGGAAAACGGCTGTCGGAGCAGTAGTATTCTATAAAAATATGTAAAATTTAACTGTCCGTAGGTACTTAAAACGATTACTTACTTAATATAGGAACTGAGCCTAATACAGTCAAAACGATATGGTAAAAGATAGATAGTACGGTTAGTTAGGCCCAGAAAAGCGGCTTCTAGTTAGGACTGGACTCGTGTTTCTGGTTTGAGCAGATTTGACTGAATATCAGCTTTCCTACGTAGCGCTCGCCGGCTGAAGCTCGTAACCCGATGACTTAATGACATGTAGATTATATAGATGTTAGAATATTACGAGTACTGGTACTCCGTATCCACTATCATTCATTTATTTAAGGTAACGTCAGTTGCCACGACAAAAGTTAGTTTATTTAAGTTATTATAAACTAACTTTTGTCGTGGTTTCGGTCGCGCAAAAGTATGTTTAGTAATATCCTTACTAAACATATTTTTACGCGACCTAACCTTACTGTTATGTTAGTAACAGAACTTTTAAAAAATAAAATATTGCCTAGGCTACTCGGTGATAATATAGCTTTCCAAATATGAAAAAATGTTAAAATCGGTTCAGTACATTTTGTGTTAAATCCTTATAAACAAACAAATAATCAAATCTTTTCTTGTTATAATTTTTGTTTTGTTAGTTTTGATAAAAGACAACGCCCGCACTAGGAATAAATCCTGTGTCATGGAGGACTTTACAAACATTCAAACAAAGGACACAAAGAACACCCAGACTCTGAACAACCATTTGTGGATCACATAAATATTTGTCCCGTATGGGATCCGGACCCACAACACTCGGCGCAGTGGCAGTGGCGAGACGACCACTTAAACCACTAGGCCATCCGTGCAGTCAAAGTATTAATAATAATAATAATAATAATATAGAAGTACCTATAGTTAAATTTAGATTTTGCCATGTATACGACGCAAGTTTCATGCAGCAGTCATTCTATCCCTGTTTTTCATCATCAAGCAATTTAAAGATAAAGATACATTTTCTCGTGCAATGGGCGTTTATTACCGTCAAAGTTTAGTAGTTATTGACTTAACTAAAGTTATACATAGCTTGGTTGTTTGTTGAGTTTATTCTACTAGTTAAATTCTAGTAATGAATAACTATGTTTACGTTGCACATTTTGCTTATGTAAGCTTATAAAAATGTACTATTCTTTGGCATAAAATACTTACAGTTTGTTTAACATAAACTCGGGAAATTCTAGAAGCGTAAATTTCAACTTCTGGTAATACAAAGTTACGAACTAGCATTGCGAATCCAAAAGTACGAAATTTGCTGAACTGCAACGTTGTATGAACATAAATTTTATATTTTTAATAATAGAAGGTAATGAACGTTTTCTACTTTTTTTGGGGACACATATAAAATACTAGCTTTTGCTCGTGGCTTCGCTCGGAAACAGGTATTTTTCTTGGATGAAAGGTTTTCTATGTCCTTTTCTATATTCCTGACAAATTATATGCGAAATTTCAAGATGATCGGTCGAGTAATTAAGGCGTGAAAGCCGAACAAACAAAAAATATCATATAATACATTATATCATATATCATATACACATAATACAATAACAAAAAAATTTCATTTATGATATTAGTTGGGGATTACGACTACCCATGTATTGCCTAAGAAACGTATGTCTTTATTATGACCGAAGACCTGAATGTGAAAGATAAACAAGACAGAAAAATTGAGTGAAGCTTATTCCCAGCAGGGGTCTGCAATAGGCTGACGGTTTGATATTTAAGTTGTAAACGGCTTTTACTCTTGTTTACCTCTTTAGCTAAGTTGATTGCTTGTACTGAGAGAGGTTTCACGTCGGTATACAATGGCTGAAGATCGAACTCACGATCTTTCAATTCAATTTAATCGACAATCTGTTAGATTATGTTAACTTTATTCACAGTTATTTTGTGATTCATTGCATATTTGCACATAGAGCGCTGAGGATTTAAGTGGTCATCAGTGCGCAGAAACAGAATGTAGCGTGATTTTTTGTATACGATTATGAGATTTTTACTTTAAATTACTAGAAGTTACGATTACTTGTCATCATCCACATTATATACGTAGTCACGGGGCACATAAAGGTTATTTTATCATTAATCAGTACTTTATTTTTGATGGATCGCTTTGAAAATTGGCATTTAGTTGGTGTAGACACAAAACCGACATGATTTCCACAACGATTGTTTATAAAGTAGCAAGTCTTGAAATACCTACTTAAAACGTTTTGGCCAAATGTGGATAAAGCATTGGACTTGCAATCGAGAGATCGTGGATTGGAATTTCACCCAATCGTACTACCGATGTGAACTCACTTTTAATACAACCATTTTGAGTTAAATGAAAGGGTCAACGTCGTAAAACTTTTTTTTTTTTTATAGTTTTACCATACACGCAACACCATCTAGCCTAAACTAAGCAGAGCTTGTACTATGGGTACTAGACAATGAATAAACATACATATACAGGGTGTCCCAAAAATCAACGTCAAGCCGAAAACGGATGACGGGCCAAGGGATGGTGGTTCTCAAAAAAATATGAAAAAAAAATTTTTTGCTGCACTCTAAAAATTATAGCCATTTAAAAAAAAATGAGAAAATTAACACCTTGTTATGATTTTTCAAGTACTATGACTACAAAATGTTTACTTAGCTTAATTATTTTAGTGAGGATTTGTTACTGAATAATGCTAGTATACATTACAATTCAAAATTTGAACACAACTATCTTCATTTCAGAGGAAATATCCCTAATATGCCCAAACATGTACTCAAAATTATTACATTATTCAACTTTAAATGGCCGTGCTGAAAAAAAAATGTACTACACCATTTCAGCACGTGGCATCAAAAGATGGCGCATTTAATGGGCTTTCTAAAATGCTATAACACTTACTACATTTTATCCTAATTATGGATTTTTTTTTCTAAAACAACTCGGGTCTAACCTTTTTTGTTTTACTCAAAAATGTTGGTAATGACATCTAGTTTCCCTCTAAGAAACAAATTAGTGTTATACATAACCCTCTTTTATGGCAGTCAGGTAAAAACTACTAGTGACACTGTTTTGCGAAGCTACTGTGAATAGGGCAAATACCTAATTTATTGATAAACCATATTAGATTCCTTTGGTCATTGTGAATCATTATGTGTTCAATTTGAAATAAAAATTCAACCATTCAAATCAACAGTTCATTTTATTTTGTTACAATAAATATTCAAATTGTTTGCCTTCAGCTTCAATGCATGCCCTACATCTCTTTAAAAACGAACGCTTTATTTTACGAGCAAAACTTCTTGAATTGATGTATTCAGCGGCCCCCGCAATTCTTTGGCGCAGTTCCTCTACGTTTGCGATAGGCTTAGAGTAAACTTGATCCTTCACTGCTCCCCAGTAAAAGAAATCAATGGGGTTTAAGTCTGGTGATCGGGCCGGCCACGAGATCGTACCAGACCGACCGATCCACCTATCCGGATATACTTGGTTAAGAAATTCCCTTACTGAGCGAGCATAGTGCGCAGGGCAGCCATCTTGTTGGAGCCACATACCTACGTAAATGTTGAGTGGCACGTCTTCCAATAAATCTGGTAGATGATTTTGTAAAAAGTCTAAGTAAGCCTCACTGGTTAAGGTGTCTGGGAGTTCGAAAGGTCCAATAATTCTACCGTTCAGAATACCGGTCCACATGTTTACTTTGAAGCGATATTGTGACCGATCTTCTCGCATTAAATGTGGGTTTTCCACGTGCCACTCATGCACATTATGTAGATTTAAGTAGCCATCTTTCTTAAAAGTTGACTCATCCGTCCAGAGTACTTTATCCAGGAAGTGGGGGTCTTCTCGGTGTCTTTGTAACATCGTTTCACAAAACGCAACCCTTGCAGGATAATCTTGAGGTGATAAAGATTGAACTCGTTGCACATGGTACGGGTGGAGCTGGTTTTGCTGCAAAATCCGGTGTGCTGTACTCTTCGGCACTCCTATGCTTGTCTCAAGTCCACGTACTGAGACACTCGTGTCTTCTGCGACTGCTGCTAAAACTTCTTCCTCGTATGGAATGCTGGATCTTCCTGTACTGAACATTTGATTAGGAAATCGGCCTTCTGAGAGTGATCGGTGCAGATTAATAAATACTCTATGATCCGGATGACGCTCAGAATTGGGGTATCTCTCACGATAGAGTCGAGCTGCAGCATTAGCGTTGCACCTGCACTCTCCATAAATGAGATGCATGTTTGCATACTCCTGTGCTGTGTATCGAAGCGGCATGGTGGCGATCATAGAATACACACAATTACACGGTCAGCGATGACGATAGTCCAAAAGAAAGCCAAGTTAGTCACAAACGGTCAAATCACAAATCAAATCCAAGTAGCACGTAATCAAGTCCAATAAGCAAAGTCAAAGTTAGTAAGTGCGAAAACGACACGAAGGAATACAGAACGATGCGCAGTAAACGAAATAACGTAACGTACTGAAGTATTGCAGTTCGTGCGCAGATGATCCGGTCTTGCTATCTTTTTCACTCGTGGCGTCTCTATCCGTCTCATTCTAACTCATGCCGTAGATGATGCTAAGGCTTGCTATCTCTTTCACTCACACTCTCACTAACACGTTGAAGTGGCGTCTCTCTCCGTTTCACTCTAACTCGTGCTGTTGATGATGCTCAGGCTTGCTATCTCTTTCACTCTCACACGTTGAAGTGGCGTCCTAATCTGTTTCACCCAAACTTGTACTGTCTTACTTTAATTTAAGTAAGCTTTAAATAAAATATGCATCGCATTAGAAGCATAAATCCAAGTTGTTTTAGAAAAAAAATCCATAATTAGGATAAAATGTAGTAAGTGTTATAGCATTTTAGAAAGCCCATTAAATGCGCCATCTTTTGATGCCACGTGCTGAAATTGCGTAGTACATTTTTTTTTCAGCACGGCCATTTAAAGTTGAATAATGTAATAATTTTGAGTACATGTTTGGGCATATTAGGGATATTTCCTCTGAAATGAAGATAGTTGTGTTCAAATTTTGAATTGTAATGTATACTAGCATTATTCAGTAACAAATCCTCACTAAAATAATTAAGCTAAGTAAACATTTTGTAGTCATAGTACTTGAAAAATCATAACAAGGTGTTAATTTTCTCATTTTTTTTTAAATGGCTATAATTTTTAGAGTGCAGCAAAAAATTTTTTTTTCATATTTTTTTGAGAACCACCATCCCTTGGCCCGTCATCCGTTTTCGGCTTGACGTTGATTTTTGGGACACCCTGTATACTGTTTCTATTTTTGTAAATACATACATATTATACATACTTTACTTACTTTATTTGTGAACATAGGTATTACAATAAAGGTCTTATGGATACAATTTAATTGAGCTCTATGTCCTACCAATGAAATTGGTGTACAAATCTATTCATTTTAGTAATAAGTTAGAATTTATATAATAAAAAGTCAAGTTCGAGTAAATAATGTCAATTAAAGCAAAAGGCAAATAATATTCCACTTTATCATATTGTAAATAATTTCAATTAATGGTACTGTTATTAGGCAATTAATCAATTATAATTTATTGTTACATGCATGTCAAAGGTAAATTGTATTAAAAGGTTAGCAATGTCATATTTTATCATTTAAAAATTCTTCTATGGTGTAGTACGCTTATCTAATAAAAATAAACACAATTTACTTTTGAATTTGCGGATATTATCTTCACTCCTTATACATTTTGGTAATTTATTATAGACCCTTGGTGCCATTACAAAAATACTATTTCCATATAGCGCAGTTCTAGACCCAACTGCTTGTAACCGATCACAACGACGCTGACTAGTTACTCGAACAAATTTATGTATATTATTTTTGACGAACATAGACGTTTCATATATGTACAGCGAGGGCATCGTTAATATTTTTGTATTTTTAAAAAATGGTTTGCAGCTATCTGTTGTCTTTAAATTGTAAATAGCTCTAATGCACCTCTTTTGACACTTAAATACCATTTCTTTACCCGTGGCATTCCCCCAAAATATAATTCCGTATCTCAATGTTGAAGCTACTAAACCATGATAAGCCGTTAAAACTGTTGCTCGATTGGCCGTTTTTCTTAGCATATGCAAAGCATAGGAATGCTGGTTAAGCTTACTGCATACTTTGTCAATATGTGAATTCCATTTTAAAGTGTTTTCTATGTTTAGTCCAAGAAATTTAGTTTCATTTGTTTCATTAATAATTTTGTCCTTGTATTTAATATTTAAGTCTAGATTGTAGTTTACTCTTTGTTGAAACTTCATTAATACTGTTTTGTCAAGATTTATAACCAAATTATTATTTTGTAGCCAATTCACAACTGATAGTAGTGTAGAATTAATTTCAGGCTCTATTTTACTCACGTCGTCACAATTGAAAAGTAAAGTGCTGTCATCTGCAAACATTGTCATAGGATATGATGATGTTGTCGGAAAGTCGTTAATATAAACAGTAAAAAGGGATGGCCCCAGTACACTACCTTGTGGTACTCCATATTTTACCGTTCTCAGGTTAGATTTATAGGTTAATACGGTTTTTTTAGAAATTCTACTGATTGTCGTTATTTGCTGTCTATTACAGAGATAAGATTCTATTAAGTTTGATATATTTCCCCTTATGCCATACGCGTTTAGTTTACTTATTAGTGTTTTATGGTCTACGCGATCGAAAGCTTTTGACATGTCCATATAAAGCGCCAGAGTCGGTAGTCTATTATCCACTCTGCCGGTAACCATATGTAAAAAATCGTAGATGGCCATGTCAATAGATCTATTTTTCCTAAAACCTTTCTGGTTATCAACAAAAAGGGAGTTTTTCTCAAAGTATGAAGTAAGTTGAAAATATATTGCTTTCTCAAATATTTTTGAGAAAATCGGTACTAACGCAATGGGTCTGTAGCAGGACATATCTTCTCTGTTGTCTTTCTTGAAGAGTGGTTTTATAATTGTTATTTTTAATTCTTCTGGAAAGTGACCATGAAATATGCACATATTGATAAGGTGACTCAACACAGGAGCAATTATTGTGGATACCTGTTTAATAATGCTTGTACTTATATCATCGTACCCAGTGCTAGATGTATTCTTTAGTGACATAATAATTTTGTGAATTTCTAGCGGTATTGTAGGTGACATAAACATAGAACTAGTTCTGCTGTTTATTTTATGTTTATTTTTATGAATGTCTGAATTAGTAACTGGTTTCACTTGATCCACAAAATAATTATTAAAAGCTTGTGCTATTTCAACAGGATTACTTAAGATTTTGTCGTTTGATTTAATTTTTAATATGGTTTCCTCTGGCAATTTATGTTTATTCTTGTTTTTATTTATCACTTTCCATGTTGCTTTACATAGATTTTGAGCTGACTGTATGAGACGATTATTATGGACTCTCTGTGTCAGATTTATAACTTTTTTCAGCCGATTGGAAAGATTTTTAAAGTCTGTTTCATTTTGCTTATTCGGTAATGACCGGTATTTCCACAGCAATTCTCTTTTTCTCTTACTGCAAATCCTAATGGTAAGTCGCGACTAATCCATTTTGCTTTTTCTTTAGTCGATATCCGTATTTTTATACTTGGAAAGCATAAATCATAAAGCAACTTAAACAGATCATAAAATAATTTGAATGCTTTAGCGGGATCCGTTTCTTCGTATACGTCAGAAAAAGTGACAGCTTCTATGTTGTCTATGAATTTTTGCACATTTTCTTTTGAGTAGTCTCGTTTAGTTGAGAACCAGTAACTTAATATGCATGTTCGTCTAACTGGACATCGTAAAAGTTGTGCCGTATGATCGGATACTACTAGCTCTAAGATTTCTCCATTTGATCCTCGTGCATTGTGAATAATGTTATCTATGCAAGTCCCACTGCCTAGTCTGGTTGGATCTTTTATTTCCAATTTGAGATTGTAACCCGCTAGAAGATACTTGAATTGATCTGAATATGTAGTCTTTTTTAAAATATCAATGTTGAAATCCCCGCATAGAATAAGTTTTTTGTTTGTGTGTAATGAAGAAGAATTCAAGAGAATATTAAGGTTATTGAAAAATACATCAAATTTACTCTTTACGTCCCTACTATGTGGGCTCCGATAGACACACATTACAATGACGTTGTGGTCAGTGAGTTCTACTGCACAACATTCAATTATATTGGAAACACAATATCCTTCCACGGACTCCAATGGTCTATACTTAATTCCGTTTCTTATCATTATACATGTGCCACCGTGTCTGGATTTCCGAGTGAAATGCGCAGCAAGGGTAAAATTAGGAATATGTAACAAATTAAGATCAGATAATATCATATTGTGCTCTGAAAAACATAGTACATCAATTATTTTCCCTGTATTTAGTAATTCACTAAGTGCGACAGTAAATATATGAGATTTGTTCAGAAGACCATTAATATTTTGATGTAGAATATTAACATTTTTATACACGAAAAAAGTTTTCATATTCACAATTTCTTTCGTCTGCGGATGATTCACATTGGGTTGATGTTATCTCTGTTAAGGTAAACAATAAATTTTGAAAAATTTTACGCAGACCGTAGTCGTTAATTTTTTTATTGAATTTAGAGAACATAGTAAAGTCATAAAAAAGATTTAAATTAGAATCAAATGCAGTTGCATAGGCATATGTTTGTAGGTCTAGATGTAACAAGTTATTAAACGTCTCTATACGATAATTAAACATTAATGAGTAGTTACTTAATTGGAAAGTAGGAACACATAAGATAACATTTGTATTCTGTACTGTCATCAATGCTTTCCTTAGTTGTATAATGATATTAACATAATTTTCAGTATGCAAAAAGTCTTCTTCCCCAATTAAAACAACACAATAGTCTTCCATAGAATAGTCAGTAACTTTTTTGTGCAAGTCTTTAATAAGTCGAAGTAAACCACAGTTGGGCGTGAGGTAATGACATACTTGAAAGGTTTTAAAAACCTCTTGAGCTGTGCACAAAACTTGGTTGCTTTTATTCGCACTTACTAAGCACAGTTTTCTTTTTATGGGAATCGAAGTGCGGGGGTCATTTTCTTCCTTCTGTGTTGTTTTATTATTTAGTTCTTCCATTGAAGTGTTAATTATTTCTTGGTTTTTCGAATACAGTTGTGATTTCCTTGTCTTCTTTGGTGACTTTGTTTGAGTTACTGTTTGACTAGATTTATCTACTAGGCAATTTTTTATTGGCGTCGATGTTAGTCTTCGCATTTGAGTATTTGTATTTGAGACCTTTCGTTTTGAACGTGGGGTGGAGCACTTGGCCTCTCCTGTACCAACTTTCTTGTATAATTCTATAACGCGATTAGATTTCTCTAGATCTGACTTTAATTTTTCATTTTCGCTAAGCAAATTGTCAATTTCTTGATCCGCGCTTTGCAACTCAACTCTTAATCCATTGATCACTTCCTGTAGTTTAGTAATGGATTCATTGTCCTGCAGTGAAGTATCAGGCATACTCATTACTGTGGCATCAAATAATGACGTCTCTGAGAATGACGTAGACCGGACGGGTATTTTTCTAAGTGTAATATTTTCGTCCGCCATACTTGTAACTTTTCCACCAAAAACGAAATATTTTTTTACTGTGGTATCATTTATCGCTCTGGTGGCGAGTAGCTGTACTTTTTAGTTTGACTATTCGCCGCTTGTGGCTTTTTTGGCGCTAGTTGTCATACATTGAACATGGGGTCAAAGTCCAATTTTAAAAATATTTTTCGTAACGGTGATTTCGTTTTTTATTTTATTGGTTTTTTCACTGGCGTTAATAAATGTGTCACTCAACGCTTTTATTTACTGCGGATATATACGGATTGATGATTTTTTAAAAGATGAAACACCAATTCGTTGTTTATCACTGATTATAGTTCCCATATAATACTATTGTCATAATTGTTATTTCACCGGGTCTAAATTGTCACAAACAATATCACTGCATCAAAATACTCATTACACTACTTTGCACTACTTTTATTTAATTTAAGTGTTAGAATGTATTATTTACAAATTATAATAACGAGGAGATGTAAACAGTTTGCAGTTTATAGCAGAATTTCTTCTGAAAAGTACATATACATACATGTACATTATTAAAGGTGAAATATAAAATGTACAATAACTAGTGGAATCTTTCTTATATATTGAATGTCAAAGTAATGTCAGTTATAATGACGTTCTCACTATGTCTTATCGTGTGCCGTATCATCCTTTCAATCACTCCTAAGCTTGACAAATAGATCAGACGGTACATTTTTTACATAAAAAGTCTGTAGCTCGGAGGTAAAGTATAATAAATTCTATTAAATTACTTTTAACGGATTTGGGGTCCTAAATGTGCTCTTTAATGGTCACTGACAATAAGTCCTACCTATAGAATTGTACTTCCTATTCAATAGATCCTTTTTCTACAATCACGGTAGCAAGTAACACATAACAAATAATAGGTACGACAAGATTATGCAGTTTTCGTAGCCTATGATACCGATACGTTGGTGTATCAAGAGCTATTTCTCAGGAGGGATTCTGACCTCTAATAGCCTACGTAGATCCTTGAATTTAAAGTTGTAACCTCTGACAAAAATTCTGAGGGCAACAGACAGTTTTGGGTTGGGCACGGTTCATCTGGCCCTCTCTTACGTATACGCCAATAGTATGATCGCTTGTATTACCATCGCTAGGGAAAGCAAATAAACATATGTACATATATACTCTCACGCCTATATTCTCGAAAAGGTAGGCAGATATATATTACAGCCTTATTTCGCCAGCTATTTTAAGTTTCACGTAATGAAGAAACGGAGAAATATTAACCAATAGCATTGCATAATTTCTCCGTTTCTTCGCTCCACAGCCTCGCTCCGCGGCCTCGCTCCGCTGCCTCGCTCCGCTTCAATGTACAGCCTAGCCTAATACAGGGGGATCTATTTCCTGGATAGAGTGGCAGGTTCCATACCGTAACTAAGAATTTCCAGGCAGATAGCAAAAATAGAATAAAAAGTAGTTATAGGTATGTGTTCGTCCGGAACTCTTTACTCACCAGACGATAATATGTAGTATTGCACTGTAAGGGGTTGGTACTTCTTCGAGCGAAATAATTGGCAACCGTGGCGAGCTCTTACACTCGTAATTCATATAATATTCATCTGTAATTCTATAATAGTTTTAGGAGTTACTTATATGTTTTCTTATTAATATGTACTCATAGAATTAATAGCTACGAACTTAGAAAGTGCTGCAATAACTCGATACCAAAAAAGAATGTATGTCATTAGAAACAAGCTGCAATATTCACTATAGCTATAATCTGAGGTTCAATTACCATCTATAAACAGCCTTGTATTTTAAACATGTAAGGACGCGATAAAGCTATGCACACTGCAACGCGCTGCTCCGTTCTCGGATATGCAATAATATTTCTTAATGAAAAGGTGGAAAGACCCCAGGCAGGTATTAGCGATACAGTCTTATTTGCGGGGGAACTGAGTCACCCTCACATTAAGAGTAGGCTGGGGTGCTTGCCTAGTATGCCGAGATACATTTTAAGTTGAGAAAATTAATCTATACTGATATTGTAGATGCGAAACTCTCTCTGTTTATTATGTTTCAGCTACAGCTGATTCGCAGAAATGATTTTAAAATTGCTTTGGCCGTGGGTAAGTACATAGATCACTTAAAATGCTTGCGAATTTGCCTTATACACGTTTATACAACTTTGATACTGAATTACTTAAGTTACTTGTCTTTAGTTCTACTTTAAGGCATTTAACGCTTGACGATCTATTCGATAAATCAGTACTATATTCTGTTGGTAAAATCGATGTAGCAAAACGGGTTTTAAAGCGGCAGCAACCTAATGGACTTGGGGGTTCTAAGGGGTGAGTTCGGCTCTTTATGATTGTTGTAGTTGAGGGAAACTTACTCGTAACACAAACATTTAAGCTTTGTTCCACCAAAGAAGGGGTTAACAAGAATACTAGGAAATTAAAAGCCAATGTGCTAGTAATATTCTAAAAAACATTATATTATGTACCTATATATAATATTTATATTATATATATATATATATTTTTTTTTTCAATATAAAAACTATACATATTTAAAAATATAAAAATTGAAATGACCCACCGACATCGGGAACAGGGTCCAAGCTGCCGGTGGTTAGGGCCCCAGAGGGAGGGATCTCCTCACAGTACGCGCCGTGTCGAGTAGTACTGCCTTTTGCATCAAGGACTTAATCCAGCCATCTAACGCGAGCCTCTGCAGGTGGTGGTCGAGGCTCTTAGGTATTAAACCACTGACTGTAATGTCTATCGGCACAATAATCGCCGAGTCCACACGCCACATGTCGACAATCTCGTGAGCTAGGTCCAAGTATTTCAACTCTTTTTCAGCTTTCACAACATTATTATTATTATTATTTTTAGACTATCCCACTGCTGGGCACGGGCCTCTTCTCTGCGTGAGAAGGATATCATATAAGAAGTATTTATTTACCAAAGTCTAGGTATAAATTTTAATTTTTTTTGTTTATCTGTAACTGTTTATGTATTCACATCTAGTATGTTGTTATCACGAATATGTTGCACTAAATATATTAAATAAGTATGGCTATGATACTATCCAGTACTGAAACCAAATAAAAAGGCTTGCAAGTTACCAATTGCTATGCAAAGTTTATCGACTAACACGCGTGTATTGTTGAACAGCCACCTGATATAATAACTAATCATCGTTACACAATATGTGATGCATTTGTGATGGTCGTGTCACAAGTCTGTATCTCTTGCAGGTGGCAGGCACGTTAATCTTATAGCTATGCCGAGCGGTGTGTGTCAGCTTAAATACCTTTTAACGCATGTATATTGTGTCGTAGAAAACTATGCCTTGAAAGATGCCACCTTTCAAACTTATAGGAATACCATGAAATGTAAATCCTGAAGCTTTGTGCGGATTGTTTCTGCTATTCATACACATGAAGTAACGTCTTGATTGTCTTAACCCTACCATGAAATTGTCTGATCGACGGAGTAATGTTGATTTAAAAGAAAGCAATCTAAAAAACATCCTGTTAGTTTTTAATATTTCTTAGGCGCCAAGTTTTCCGATAGAGGTTTACTGCTGTGCATACGGTCTCGGATATAATATCCGGGTCAGCCAATAGTTTTTGGTTATTTTCTGTCAAAGATTCTCATTAGCATCATGGTGATTAAAACTATGCCCGGTAGATGACAATAAGCTCGTCTCCTATTATGTAGGACCTATAACCATAGCTGATTTAATCTCCTGCGATATAGACGAGAATATTTAAGATAACATAAAGCTATGTTGAGATCTACATGCCTGTAGAAATTACTTACGTTTTGTATTCAAAATTTGCCATCTCATTCTTGATGTAAAAATGTATTCGCGTTTAATGAACAGCGGACTCCATTCCTCGTACGCTACCGAGTGTAAAAGGGCTTACTATACACGTTCACGGAAACCTGCCAACTGGTTTAACAACAAAAACATAGACTAAGTGACGTATATTTTTTTACGCCACATTCATTACTATGAAAGCCACAAATGTATTTTGTGCAATAACAAGTTTTTCATACGTATCCCGCCTCCATTAGTCATCAGGCTGCATTCTCTACTCGAGAATCTCGTTCGGTATTCTGTTAACGAACGTAGATACGCGGGAGTACGGGCGCCGTATGTTAATTTTAAATAACCCTCATTCCGACTGTTCAAATGCTTTTTTCAAAGCATTTTTATTGTGTAAAATAACTGTACGTTTTCTCTTTGGTAAATAAAAACATATTCAAAAAGAATTCTCTCTGAATATGTTACGTTTCCAACTGTTTATTTCGGCTTTAAACTTTTTTGGCTAATTGGTAGAGGTTGTCTGTGGAGTTTTATTATATAAAACGGGTTTGAAAGGTCACTAGGTTTAGTTCACTACTGAAAAAAAGAAAAGCAATTATAGCAATTTTATAATTACTGAGATCTACGTTTAAAATAAATGCTGTCTGTCTTAAACGGTCTTTCATGCATATGTCTTTCTCACTTAGCCCTGAAAGAGTTTTTATCCATATTTCGTCGGCTAAGGTACTACGTAATAAGGGCAAGCCTATTGTCGTTTACCGCAAGCAATCCAAAGCCTACTAGCAGATACCAAGTATTTATTAATAGAAAAATTCAATAACACTTTGTCGATTCTAGAAATTGAACTCTACGTCAAAATGAATGCTATCAGGCTTATTGTCAATACGGTCAACGCAAGTCTTAGGTTACTTCGACACGCGTCTAAATTGCTGTGATCATTGCTTCTTAACGCCTAAGAGTAGATTGTGGCAACCGCTATCATCTTTGACCCCTCGCATTGTATCGTATCATGTCCAACGCACATCTAAGTGATATTTTTTTTTATTGTGTTCTGTGATTCCAGGCGACTAAAGGCTATCCAAATTGAAAATGTTCTGCAAAGTTCAGGTAGTTTCAGTCTAGAAAGAAACCTGATACTATTTCAGGTCGTGTTTTATAATAAAACATTACATTTATATTATAATAGTCTCGTCTTTTCATCTTACGCTTCCTAGTATTCGAGCATGTAAAGATCATCCGTGCACACAATACGTTCGAGCCATTCATACTGCTCCTTATAAATATTTACGCGAAACACCCGATTAGTCTCGACGAAATAATTCATGTAGATTGATCGATACAGTTAGAACGCCGGTATCATTGTTCTTTAACATGTTCTGCGTTTTGCAACGGGTTTGTTGACCCCAGTGAGCAGAAAACAACACACATAATGGTCCTACAATAATTACTATTGTTCCTGAAATAGATTTCAGTGTAACAGTAGGTAATTAAATTCATATTTTATTTGTTTATAAATAGTCCTCATGTAATTAAACTTAATTATCTCCCCTTTTACCTTGTTGAGTTATATTTAAATCACAACGGAGCATCCCTTTGTGAGCGTTCTTTTAGTTTATTTTTTTATATTGAACACAAAGAGCCTCTATTATATTCAATTAAACTCACCAACGCGGGACGTAGCGGGGTACTCAGAGGGCTACGATGTTAGGCATTTTTAGCCGCACTGGGGCGTAGACAGTAGGGAGACGGCGATTAGTACTTTTCTAGGACGCAGGGTGCTTTTAATTTAAATACCTTTTTTGCTGAAAGAACATAAAATACCATTTTTGTGTGTCTATGCGACATAACTTCGGAATCACTGAACCGGTTGTAACTTAATCTAAATATAGAAAAGGACTTACTATCTTATCGATATACTAGTAGTTTTCCCGCGGTTTCAGCCGCGTAAGTCCCGTCCCCGTGTGAATATCGGGTTTCACCCCTTTCACCCCCATAAGGGTGGAATTTCCAAAAATCCTCTCTTAGTGCTCCCCTACACTCTCCAAGAAACATACATGCTAAATTTCAACTTCTTGCGTTCAGTAGTTTCGGCTGTGCGTTGTCTGTCAGTCACTCAGTAACGGAAGAGTTTCATATATATAGATTAACGGACAGCCCAAACCCCTGGAATCTAGAAATTGTACAATGATTCCTTATAAGTAGTAGGCCTAACGTAGCCCCTAAATGAATGAAAAAGAACTTTCGGGATTATTAAATAGATCAAGGCACAAGTCGAACAGCGGGGCCAGTAAGCTTGAATAATTAAAGGTTGTTATCCAGCGGCATCGTCCACCTGAAACCGATTTTTTAAAATACCATTCCTTAAGAGTTTTGCGGTATAATATTGTCTTTTTCAAACCCGTAGCATTTTGATTTTAGATGATATATCGCGGGCAGCAGTAGTTAATAAAAGACTCGAGTTATATTGAAGTATACTCTTTGGCATCCGAAACCACAAAGCAATTTCCATTTCTATTATAACTAAGATCGTTCAAGTTGATCTTACTCAGTATGGGACCCTCCACGTTACAGACATATTGATTTGGCCCCGGCTGCCTATAGCCTCGGTTATTACTATATGTTGCTCGAACGTAGGTATTAATATATATGCTTGTTCAAAACGGGCATAAAATATTTTTGTCGAGTCGGCAATGCGTATGCAATAAACGCAACGCACGCACGCACAAGTCAAACATTTGTGTGCATGAACATGGATGTTTGTCTTGGTCTGGGTGTTTCTATGTATAATATGTATGTATTTACAAAAAAAATGTATATATGTACGTTTATCCATTGTCTAGTACCCATAGTACAAGCTCTGCTTAGTTTGGGCTAGATGGTGTTGTGTGTATGTGATAGAATATTTAAAACAAAAAAAAAACACTAGCTTCTGCCCGTAGCTTCGCTCGCGATAATGTAGATTTTGTGTATAATTTCTATCCCGCGGGAACAGTCCTTTTTTTCGATAAACGGTACCCTTAATCATTTTCTGTACCCTTAATCTTTTTCCTTTTCTCCCCTGACAATGTGTTTGCCAAATTTAATTATGGTCGTTAGAGTAGTTAAGGCGTGAAAGTGTAGCAAACAAATAAACAAACATACTCTCATTCTCATTCGTGTTTATAATATTAGTAATGATGGCGTGAAATAGCGCTTGCGTTGTGTTTCCTACTCCAGGACTGTACTTCTGGAAAATGTGATTAATTACAAAACTATGTGATTTTTACGAAATGACTATATTTTACATGATCTCGAATCATGTAAAAATATCTATGCTGACCGACCTTTCATTAAATCTTTTGTGACATAGTGACAGCCAAAAAATAAAATCGATGTTATATTCATATCAAATACAAAACATACGCAAGGTACGCGCGTTTAATTAAACTCCAGACGCTTTTTTTTAGTAGAAATGGTCTATGTATACGCTGAAATAATAAATATTTACTCGGAATTTCTTCTTAAATGGAGGGTTTTAGTCGTAATACTCAGAAAATAAGCAGGTTACCGTTTTTATAATACTAGTATTAGCCATTTCTGAAAATTCACTTACTTTATATCTCTATTGTTTTGAATAGTCTGTTTTCTAAACTGGTTTTATATTTGCTGCTGGCTACCAGTGAGAATGAAAACAGTAATTTGTATACCTTATTTTTATTGTAACAGTTTTGTGGAGAGAGAATAAGTAAAACACCGTTTTCAACAGTTTGAATGGCAGCCCTAAGCGCCACCTCGGGCAGCTATAACATTATTTTCGTGTATTCTTTGCGTTATTTTTCTGAGGTAAATAGTGGCCAACACAACCTGTCTGTCTAGTTGTATTAAAAAAATATTATACGGTGACTTTAGTTTTTTCTTTGGTAGTCTATGAATAAGGTACAAAATAATACAAAACTTTAGCATTAACCTGTCAGCTTAACCATATTGAGGTAGAGCGATAACAGGATTGTGTCTGGGCGCCGGCGTTCGTAAGCCGATGGAAGAATTAAATGAGCCTTCTTTTATGCTCTCAACCCTTTGCCTTAACCTAGCAACTAATATTAATGTGAATTCAGTAAACACACTTATCAATAAACTTCGACGTTCATAACTACTGCTTTGTGACCCTCGTGTTTTTTTACTTTCTTTTAACATTAAGGTCTATAAATGATGATGACATTGTAAGAAAGAGAGCAACACGGGTATTCTGGCAATACAGTAGTACATATGAATAAGAATAATTAATACACATTATTAATTATTCTTATTCATAGTTATATTATTCCCAAACTTATTAATTGTGATATTAATAATTCATAACCAATGCTTTTGGTTACTGGCTGTTCTCTGTTTCTTGATCTGTTTTTCTGTAAAATATAAAATAATAATGTTATAACATCACTACAGAATCATCGAGAATTGAGCTCTTTTAGGTAATTTTCGGTTATATTAATCGGTCTCTTGATACGATCAAACTTTCCATAATTACTTATTTTCTGCTTTGGAGTAAGCATTCTTACATAATATTATATTAGTTAATCGGTCTCATTATTTAATTGTAGCGTAACCAGTGGCATTCTTTATGAACTAAAATTTATGAGAAGACGACAAGAACTGAGATAAATAAAAGAGGGCCTGGAAATCTCATGGTAGATCCTCAATACAAGTAAATGAACCGGTTTTGACGTACCGCCCATCGATTGTTACTCACGGTCAGTATTTCACACTCGTTCTAATAGATCCTTTAATCTATTGAAGCCAATGGAACTTGAAGAGGTCGTTTCAATGTCACTCGGATTGATTTGACACCGTTTTGATATATCGTTTGACACCAATTCCAATGTTCCCGTTTCGTGATAGACGTCATGGCAAGATCTGATTGATATTTGCGCTACGCAATTGGAAAGTTTAATGTATTGGCGTATCGCGGAGTTGGGCTATGTTTAGTCAAGTTTGATCTAGTGTGTATACCCACACAAGATAGAACAATCGATATTAGATAACATAACATAGCTATATACTACCTTAAGCTGGTTGATATAGACGGTTAACATAAACAAAAAACCTATCTTCGCAGAAATTAAGAAATTATTATTCTGAACAAAATAAATAAAATAATATTAGACATAAATTGGAACACCATTGTAACCAATCGTGCGCTGTAGCCAGCGCGTTAACGGTCATAGGTTCCGAGAAATCGTCTTTGTCAACTCGCTAGGATCCGGAAATTTCCGGACCCGTATACAATACGACGGTTTTTTAACATCGCTGCATAAGGTTTTTGATACCTAAGTACAGTTATCTCTGCATTACATGATGTGCTAAAATTTCTAAATTATGAAATAAAAAAAATGTCCTTTGGCTAAACTACTTAATACATTTGGTTCATAATTTGTAAATCGTCAAAGAATACCATGTAGTACATGTGGTATCAATTAATGTGATAACATTTGCGCCACTTTGTATATAGGTAATATCATATTGCGAGACACGGGAACGGAGCAGGGATTGTTAGTTAGTTGGACGTGTGTTATCCGCACTTACACTCACAATTGGGCCATTGTGTGTACTGTGTAAGTGGCCGACGCGAAAAGTTGTTCGGCTACCCATACCACATCAGGAGCAGTGATCACAATCGTGAGTGAAACCGCGGGGGACAGCTAGTTTAGGTAAAAAGTGTTTACAATGCTATGCTGTTCTCAGATCATACTTGTATAAGTACTCATGCTCATAGTTTTTTATGTAGGTATACTCCATGAATTCCAAATTGCTATTGGTTTTATCTGTAAGGAAATAGATACTGACTATTTTCTTACAGATAAAACCAATAGCAATTTGCCCGAATATTAAGCCTATACCATCAGAAAAACCATACAATTACTTTAGTTTGGACCATGGAGTACAATTTAGTTTGTTTTTAAAAGGACATCACTTGTACTAGGAATTTGCAACTATTATAAAGTACTAGCGACCCACCCCGGCTTAATTTGTTACTGTTTTGCACGGGTTACTACCCGTGCAAAACCTTAACAAATTATACACCCAAACTTGCTCATGAATCGCTCTGTCTATTGATGAAAACCGCATGAAATTTCAGTCGTTATTGAGTTTATCGTGATCAGACATACGCGGCAGGAAACTTTGTTTTATAAAATGTAGTGATATGTTCAACATGTAGCTAGTCCCTCATGTTTTGGGCCAAACGTAGAAATACGCATTCGTCCCAAAAATTGTTCCTTATATGGCCCTAAATTTAAATAAATATTGTTTTCTTAATGTTATTCCTATTTCATCCCAAATTATGTGTCTTGTTAGTCACTGTTTTTTTTGTATTATATTTTTTGTTGTACCGTCCATCGAAAAATATTTAAAATACCTCGTTTATGACATAACATTACGAGCCAAAAGAGCTAAAAGATTTAATTTATAACCATGTTTTGTTAACCATATGCACAAAAATTTAGGATGAAAAAGGAATAATTAAAAAAGAGAGGCGAATGAGGAACATTTTGGAATGTGGGACGTAAAATAGAGACAAATGTGGGACGTAATATAGGGACAAATGCTGAACAAACCAGCTAGAGGCCTACCTATTGCGTGGTTGTAAGCTTTCTGACATATTTCCCGGTTAGCGTAGGGAACGACGGCGACGCCCCTACGCGTCCAGGGAGCTTTTTTGCATTTGCTATGGTTTAGCAGAGGCCAACCATATTTGATCAGGGATAAAAGTTTGCAAATGTATAGAGTAGTCTTCGTTTAAGTTTTCGATTTACTACCGATCTTGCTCATAATACCATAAGTACAAATATAGTCTCATGCCTATTTATTATTTATTTAATAAGGCACACAAAACAAAACATACAGTATAAAACTTATAAACTATTAAACAGTTTTGGTTTAAACTATGTTTGAACTATGTGTATACAATATAAAAGTCAATACAAGATGACGCTTCTAATTTATAAGAAATACACAAATAATAACAATTGGCTCAATCTTACTGAGTAAATTACAATACGTATAAATAATAATTATATGACGGTATGTTATGATGCTTATCTATATTATGAATATGCTGGACTGTGTTTTTAAATTGTATAATTTTATAGTTGATAACGTCTAGAGTTCTATATCCCCAAAGGCATAGGTAGAAGTTTATTAAGGTACTAGTTGGCAAGCTTATTGCCGTCTACTGAGTGTAGCTTGGCAGAAAATCAAATACTACAACCCAACCGTGGCAATCATACTTAAGACCTCACCTCATGCATAGTAGTCGCATTCACTGCCGCTGCGCTACCGAAGCAGTAATACATACGTACATAGATTCACGTCTGTTTCCCAGAGGGGTAGGCAGAGACTACGAATTTGCATTTGCTACGATCCTGACACACTTCTCTGGCTTCATTCACTTTCATAACATTCCTCATACACGATCGCCGGTTTAATGTGCTCTTAACCTGGCCTTTATCCAGAACGTCTCCAATCTGATCAAGAAACGTTCGCCTAGCAGTAATAATATTTTTTTATATCGTTGACCCAACTCACTGGGGTAGTTATAAGTTATAATAAAAATATTATTATATCAATTCTATCTCACTTGTTATCCACGCGCCTCTCGCTATGAGAAGGGTTAACTAGAAGTTACGACTCTTAATAAGAGCTTGTTTTTCTGTTATGTAATAACGTTCTTATAAAAAAGTATAATAACAGAAAACCGTGTTTGTATCCAAATAGTAAAGTCTATTTCGATATTTTACAGTAAACAGAAGTTATTTGGTAACTATTAATGCATCTACAAAAATCCTGTTTCAGTAAACCGGTGTAAGAGTCGTAACACAGTAAGTAACTGCGTTTCGCCTGTCGCCGTACCGTAAGCTTACGTTGATACCTCTCATAATCCTTTCCTTTTATCCCATCTTTAATTCGTTATTCTTATGGTCGATATTGTGCAACTGAATCTGGTATTGCAAGCAATCCCAGCTTTATGGTAAATGATTACATCAGCCGGGTAGTATGCTTGTTTATCACTTTACTTGTATATACCTATAATGTTTCGTCACGATTAAATGAACAAAATACCGAGATATTTGTCAAATATAAATCCAAATATTTTTGTCCATAACTCAATTTACATATATTTATTTGTTTAATACGTTCACCTACCCATCTGTCTGACCACCCATACGACTGCTAACAATACAAAAAAAAATACACCTTAAGCGTACCACATAAAGTATACAATTGAATGGTACCATTATATCACCCCACGGATATTGAAATTGATACCGAAACTGCGCAGGGAAACCCTTTGTAATGTTGCGTTTTTTATTTTATTTTAGTATTCCCATTGTTCAGCGAATTGGAGTGTTATTTATTGAATAGGGGAGAGCATGTTACCTGCTAAAAGACCCGTTGTTAGGCATTACTGGTTTTGCACTTGATGTGCTGTGTAAATGTTTTGATACTATGTTATCTGTCCCGAAAAGGGGTGAGCATATTTGTATGTAATATTAAATTTGATTTTAAACGTCTTGATGTGAAAATTTGGTCTTTTATTGATTGGTATTTTATTGATGGTTGTTTACCGAATGGGTATTCGGTATATGTACCTATATGCTAGCTAATTGAGGATCAGATCTATAAAAATATCTTTTATTGTTTAAAAAGCACTAGTTTTCAGTTTGTGTCGCGGGGAACTTTACAAACATTCAAGCAACCGGACACAATAGGTATTCGAAGTAACCCTTTTGGATCACAAAAACTTTTGTCCCGTTTGGAGATCGTTCCCACAACACTCAGCGCAGTGGCGAGGCGACCACTTAAACTGCGCCATCCATGCAGTCACATTCATTTGTATATAATATTAACTTTGATTATTTACGTCCTACATGAAAGAACTGGTCTTCTTTTACCGGGTACTCGATAAACAACCACGCTAGCAAATTAAGGGCCAAACATTTTCAATCCATAAGTCATAATTGATCCAGCGGTTTCAATGACCACACAAAGAGTGTCAGATTGTTGTCCTATCGCAATCATATAATAATAATATTTATTGACATAGCTAGTAGCTACATTCTATTCTATTCAATTCTATATACAATAAGAGTGCACTTACGTTTTCGCACATACTTGTGCAATGTAATTATATCTCCTGCACAGATGGCTACTCTCCGTTATTAGGTCGCCGTGACCGAAATTCGGTCTGGAGGACATAAACGTAAGGTATAGATTAGTCCAATTATTGAATAATTTGAGAATACTTATTCTCTATTTCAAGAGACATAAATAAATATTGGTTATTGTAATTGGATAAAGTCTCACGCATATATTCTCAAAAGGCTAGGCAGAGGTGTATGTATACATTTACAATTTGTATTTAGGTTTTATTTATTCATAGCTTCGCCTGCAATTGTTACACTTTCTTACAAACAATACATGCACAGGATATGTATACGTATACAATATCAATCAGCAAGCACAGCAGAACTGTCCAGTATTAAATATTGTGCTATTATCTTTACCCTACGTTTCATAGTATGATCACCATACCACCGTACTATCTTACAGGATTCATATTATTAGATAATTTGCTACAATAAGTATTGTGACTTACTAGACAAAAACAATCGAACCCCTCATTAAAAGCATATTAGGCGGACTATATTAAATATCACTTTATTATGCTCTGCGTTTTGAGTGCGCAACGAATGTGATTCACTCTTTTACTAGTCCCACCTATCTATCGACCGCGCCGCTTACCGTGTCGAAAGCGATTTCAATAAATTCATTTAAGTTTAGTTTAAGCTGCTTACTGAGAAAATATAATGACTCACTTATACAACATTTCTTTACTGAGAATAACATTTTTATCAATGTTATCGATACCCATCGTTGTCGAAATCTGATCCACGCATACCCTTCTTTCTGCCTTTGATCATTCGGCTTCACGTAATGAGTGCTTCTGCACGCAATTAACGTTTAATATAAAAATATATTTATAAGCCCAGTAATGTACTATACGTAGTACATTACTGGGCTTATAAAAATATCAAAAAACGATATCTCTTCCAATATAATGTACGATTATATTGGAAGAGATATCGTTTTTTGATATTTTTTTGATATATGAATATAATTTGACGTGGAATCGGTCTTTACGATTTTATTTGGTCATCAATTACCATCAAAGAGACATCAATGTCGTAATTTGGGCATTCGGTGTGATAATTCCGTCATTAGTGCATCTGATCGCACAAACTGGTGTGAATGTAAATAATTGCAAGCTAAGATCATCGAGGATTTTAGAACTCTCCATGATGCAACGTTAACCTTACATTAATTGTAATCCTAACTAATATTATAAATTTGTTACGCTTTCACGACTTAACAACTCGAACGATCATCATGAAATTTCGCATGCACTTTGTCAGGGTTTATTTAGTAATGGAGATAAAACTGTCGTAATAACGTTTCATTCAGGAAAAGTACTGTTTCCGAGCGAACGAACTTGCGGGCAAAGGCTAGTAATCGATATATTTTTGTGTGGAATAGCTTCCATTTGATTTGATCATTAAATGTTTTACATAGTTTTGAACATATGTGTACCAAATTACGTAAAACCAAGTGCAATAACTTCAAGTAAATTCTAAAACAGTTCGTGTAAGCTCTAACAAAATTTATTCAATGATATTACTTATAAATTATAATATTTATAATATATCACTTTCTAAGGCACTATAACTTAGGCACTTATAAAATACGGAGCCACTTACAAAACAATAATACGTTTTCCCATTGTACAATATAACAAATCGCAACCGATAGAACATACATACTTATTTATTACTCATGGAACCAAGCAAAACCGCTTTTATGTTCACTGCGTGTAAGTGTGCGAATGAAGTACGTTTGTGTGCGTAGTGGTGGGTATACATACAAGTAACGATAACTGCGCAGATGTGATCCGATGATAAGTCTTAAGATTTTTAGTTTTATGTTATTATATCCATCAATACTTCGTTTGCTTTTTACATTACAAGATTCTAGAAAATTTTAAGAATTCATTAGGCTATTTTGTGTTCTTATGTGAATAGTAGTATTGCTACCGTTATTGTAAGTAGGCAAATCCGCATTTGATGGATTGAAAGCTATTTAACTTTACTATTGATATTGCTGATTGATAAAATAGACATTGATGTTGATTTTGATGTATAAAATTATTTTTACACACGTTTTGCGAATGTAATGCTATTAAAAATGAATGCTTTTACTACTTTAACGTATAATTATTACTTTTTTGTATGTACAGCTGTACATATAGCAAGGTTTGGAATACGTTTCAACCTTAGAGTAAACATACCAATAGAGCGCGCGCATCGCATTTCGTCCATTGCGCCAAACGTAAGCAGATGTTTTATAGATACTTAATAGATGTAGCGGTCAAATAGTGATCCGCCATGGCTTTCGGTAACACTTTTAGTCATTAGTTAATATATGCTATTGGATTTTTAAATATGTGAATATAGATTTAAAAAAAAACACTGATGTACTTATTAAACAATATTTAATCATCAAACTAAATATCAAAAATAAAATATAACAATATAAAAGTAATTACCTATAACGCCATGAAAAGGATAATTTATTATACAATTGTGATTTTGTTTGTTATTGTATTTTGATGTACTCGGTGTTTTATTGTTATTGCTATGTATATTTTTTAATAACAGCACGCAACATATTAAAAAGGCAATGGAATGTACCTGTCCATATATAGGATATATAACATTACAAGCATTATGATAAACGTGGATTAAATCGCGAGGTACAGCTAGTTTCTTGATATCGTTAAACTACACACGAAATAACATGTTATTTCCTTATGGATTTATTGTTCAACCACTTTGGTGATTACGCCATTGCTTATTCGAGCATCCTTATCTATTTCAGCGCGCGACTTTAATCAAACATCTATCAAGCAAGTATCTGAAAATTTTAATTAAACAATATAGTACTTATACATATAAGTAGACTTAGGAGTACTCATAGAAAATCTTTAAGATGCTATCCTTTGTTTGTAGTTTTAAAGTTAAAATAGAAAATAAAATTTAATGTTATGAAACTTAACTTGTATTTATGAAATCATTCTGTGTATCTGGGAATTGGGACCTGCTTATAGAATAAATCTCAATACGTAATGAAAAAAATCTAAATGCGTGATGCATGGCATACTGATAAGATGTTTTCCTGTTTTACCTGTTAAGCTATTAATAAACTAATTCTTAATATTGTCTTCTGTATACGCGAATATTATTCATTGAAATTAAACTACTATATATACGGATTTTATCACGTTGTTTATTTGACACTTTATTACATAATTTTGAAAACTGTTACACTACTACTACTATTAAACTTTACTAATTTTTAAGTTTATTAAATTATTATTTAAACTATTTAGATTTAATTTAATTTTACACTTTCCCCGACGTTTCGGTTGCTTTTCAGCAGCCATGGTCACGGGGAGACTAAGATGGTAGTTGTCTCAATGTTCCAGTGTAGTTATTTCAAAGTACCCGAACATAATTTAATCACTGGTGTTTCTATTTACGCAGAATGAGCTCAAAGTATCATGAAGTCTAGCTGCTAACTAATTCTTGCGTATTCGTTTGAAGTTGATTTACACGATTGAATGAGTTTTAATATAGTTTTATTTTAATAAGATGGCACTCACGCTAGCGGATAATCAGTATATCAGGGGAGATAGTATAATGGAAATCCATGCACAAATTATGTGATGCAGTGCATTTTCAAATGAAAACAGCGACGGTTCAAAGAGTGACGGTAGCGCTATATTATTTGACGTCCATGCACAAATTATGTGATGCAGTGCATTTTCAAACAAAAACGGCGACGGTTCATAGAGTGACGGTAGCGCTATATTATTTGACGTCCATGCACAAATTATGTGATGCAGTGCATTTTCAAACAAAAACGGCGACGGTTCAAATAGTGACGGTAGCGCTATATTATTTGACGTCCATGCACAAATTATGTGATACAGTGCATTTCCAAACAAAAACGGCGACGGTTCAAATAGTGACGGTAGCGCTATATTATTTGACGTCTATGCACAAATTATGTGATGCAGTGCATTTTCAAACAAAAACGGCAACGGTTCAAAGAGCGACACTAGATCTTGCCCGCAGTTTCGCCCGCGGTAATATAGATTTTGTTAATTAGTTTCTATCTTTCGTGAACGTTTTCTGGATGAAAAGTACAGTACCCTATGTCTTTTTCTGTACCTCTGACAAAGTGTATGCAAAATTTCATGATTTTTTGAATAGTTACGGCGTAAAAGCGTAACAAACAAACAAACTCATATTCGTGTTTATAATATTTATTAGGACATACGATGAATGCTAAAATATTGAATACTTGCAAATCCGATGACAAACAATAAATTAAAGCGACTTCAACAGATCGCACAACCATTAGCCATTTACGCAACTACTCAACGGCAGACATGTCAGGCCCGATATGATCAGTATCTTATTCAAATTACAAACCATTGTGTCTAAAGCGAGACGATTGTTCCGCCTGCGATTGCACATACGTGCCTCCAAGGCATAGCCGTCTGGCTATCCGATTATCTGGAATTGACATTTAATTATATTCATTGAATGAGCTAATTGATAGCTTCCGGTGAAGCCTAGTCGATTGACTGAAAAAGTTATAATTAGCTTTATTTTTGAAGCGTATATACATTACAAGTATTATAAACTTACGTATGTTGTTTCTCAAGGAGTTAAGTAAAGAAAACGGATTTCTTATTATTACTATCTTTGCATATATCTCTTGCTTCACTCACTTCCATCGCATTCTTCATATACGCGCGTTGGTTAACGTTGTTTTAAAACCGCCCGATTTTACTTTATTTTTGAAATATTAAAAACACAAACAAATAAATCTGATCTTTATCTTAAAACAGTAATTTATTAAACAATATAGTTATATATGTATAATTATTTTGAATGATTATAGTAATCTAATAGGTATTTTGATTGCACTAACCATTTGTACATAGCGATTTTGTAAATACCACAAAAGATGTTAAAATCAGTTCAAAGTTAGTTGCCTTACGAAGCTTATGTTAATTTGATATTGATATACATATAAGTTACAACAATTATAGATACTATAGTTTGAGCTGACGATCCCATTTATCTTATGTCTAGTTATGACGAATCATAAATATTTTATCCCGAGCTTGTTTATCTCATGTGCGTCTGTATACGCACGCGTCTGGTTATTCGATTACGTTAGTCGTCGCCGTCAGCTGTTAGCTGTACTCGGCCTTCGCTCGCACTGGCTCGCAGAGACGCAGACTGATGACGGACGTCGCAAGGTACGGACGTGTTCTGCGACGGAGCGAAGATCAGCGATACAAGATAAGACGATAAATGCGCGATTGTATAGCTCCGTCTTAGTCTCAGACAATGAGTTTAGCGTGCATTCTTGTGTGTGATTATAAGATGGCTGGTTGGATTTTTCTGACTTCAGTGTTAGTCATTGATTTACAAATGAATAAGAGACTGCTTTGAGATTCATTCAGAGTAGTCATTTGTGTTTTTATTAAGTATATGGCATTGACAATATATTTGTACAAAGTTTGTAATATTATACACTAAGAGCGTGTACTACCCATCTCCAGATATAATTTATGTATAAGATAAACCTCTCGCCACCTCTCTTCTTTAACTAACCTAACCTAACATGAGTGAGACAGCATGCGATTTATCTTTCAGATAAATTTTACTTGTTAGTGGTAGGAGTGGCCGTAAGACTATAAGCCATATGACGTATAGCTAATCCGTCGAGTCCAAGAATCTGCTCAATCCACGAATCTATCGAGTTGGGAATCTGCCGAATCACGAATCTGTCCAATCCAGAATCTGTCCTACACCGAACAAACCAACTTATCATATCTCTACTTTACTTCGTAATTAATTTTCAGTTACTCTGATGCTCTCATACCTAAAGGATTATGTAAAGCTAATGCTCACAATTAAATATATTGTGAAAGCAACACATGCAGTTGACCACAAGCAGACACATTAGTTAGCTAGCTCCTGAAATAAGCCGAGTGTACGCTTGGCTACGTAAAGCTGGGCTTACGGAGCAACAGCGTACGTCATTGTGGCATGCCACGATTATAATACCACTGTTATGTATTATTTAAGGCCCTATCTTTAGAAGCAATACAAATTCCGTTGTATAATACTCACCGCGTAAGCATAGCATACGACCGTACATATTGACGCAATTTAATATCTCTTGACTTCTTTGCTATCATTTTCGTACGCAACAGTGTAGCAAGAAGAATTTTATATTACTTTACTTACTTTTTATATTACTGCAGTATTAGAGATCAAGCCCTTTATTGCGGGGACAATTGACAAACACATAATTAACGGCTTCAAAATGTTAATGTATAATCGTATTAAAAGTCATATCCCAGAAGAATGGAGGTTGGACATATTGCTATACACAAAGATATAAAAAAAACCTATATAATATATTCATTAGACTACGATATTCTGTTAGCTGAGGTATTCTATGGACACCAAATATGCCTTATCCCTTTGTTATCTAGCTAAATGTAGGTACAACACATCTTTGTTTAGCGTTCCGAGAAAATACAGCTGACATGCAAAATTCAATTATGTATCTAAGCAAAGGCCGATTTCATCTCATATTTAATACTGTACAATCGAATTCCAGGCGCCAGGAAACAAGAAAAGCACTAGCAAACATGATTATTCAAACAGTTTCTACGTGGAATCCTTACAAACATAACATTCCTATATTGTTTGATCCAAATATAGACATGAAATAAGTACGATTAATATTCCATATATCCTATAACCTATGTATAAGGAAGGAGGAAAATCACAGTGTTCTCGATTCTGCCAAGTTAGATTTCATATAGCCATATATTGTAGTATATTTTGTTTGTTTTATGTTATTATTAGCTATAACATAACGGATTTGAATTTCTTAGAAATGTATTCTATGTGTGTCATTCCTTGTAGTTTAAGCTATCTTCTTACCGGATTTGATTTAAATCGGTTCAGTGGTTTTGGCGTAAATACGTAACAAACAAAGACAGAAACATGCATGTAATATAAGTATGAACTATGGATTTTGCGTGTTATATTACTTAAAAGCCTCACAACGCCATCCAATCACAGTAAAGAAGGTATTTATAAAAAATAAATATTTGATGTATTAGGAGCCGGAGTAGTTGTTTTGGTGGGATACTACTTGAAATACTGCTTTTAACCTGTTGTATGCCAGAATACCAGACATAATAGAAAAAGCATTGTGTCTCGCGCAGATCCACGTTCCGGCATACCAGAGGTTAATGGTTTTTGTATACGGCGCGGGTAAAATGCGCACGATGTGGCAATTATAAAAGACGAGTCAGTGAAATGGCAATAAAATAATAGCTAACGATAATACATGCAGACCGATAATTATGTACCTCTGATTTAACTGAAATTTTAAATGTGAGAACATCCCCTTTAGGTATGACTTTTGCAAGCATCGCCAAAGCTTCGTAGGGGGCTTATTTGCTGTCTAACTGACAACAAATAATAATAATTAAGAAGATTTACTAAAAATTATAATAGTTGCTAGTTAAACGAAAAACTAATAATTCGTTATGAGTATTTCGGTATGAAACTACCGTACAGTGATGTTGCGAATATTCGCATCCGCATTCTCAATCGCGGAGCTTCCGCATTGATTTGGACATCTGCATCCGCATCCGCAATAATCAACGCGGATCTTAATGCGGATCCAGATATAGCGTAGGTTACGATAAGAAAGAAATCAGTTGTTCAGTAGTACGTGTTTAATTTATGAACCTTTGCAAAACAGGCTTGAATCTACGAAGGCGGTGATATTAGATACTTTTATTAAATAAGATGATCAATTTCATCAACATCCGCATCCGCAGTTGCGAAGCTTCCGCATCGATTTGGACATCCGCACCCATATCCGCATCCGCGGATGTCAAAAAATCGGCATCCGCAACATCCTGTTACCGTAGTCTGCCTTAATAAAAATCTAAATAGTTATTACAACGAACTTTGTTTGAACAACACTCGTTGTTTGCACAATTTATAACTTTTTGACATTATTTTATTTCTCGTTTAGTCTAGTTTCTTTTTAGTAACAATTTCTCGGTAACTCTTATATGTACTTAAAAAGTTTCGAAAATATCTTATACTTAAAAAAGTTTCAGTATTTAGTTTTCATTCTGACTTATGCGGCAAGTGTCGTGGGTCCGAATCCCATATGAAAGAAAAATCTTTGTGTATTCTTTCTTTGGTCTTGGTTTGGTGTGTGTTTAGGTGTTTGTAAAGTCCTTCGCAACATAGGGAAGAATTTTAGTGCGGAGATGTCTTAAACATATTTGGATAATTATTGTACTACTGTGACTAAGGTCGTCAGTGTGTACATGTCGTTAGTGTTGTGTGTCGAAATATCGACAGAGCTAAGATAAATAATAATGACCAAGTGAGGGTAGTTGCTGAAACTCACATTTCACGAAGGCGCCGCTGAACACACAGTCAATCCGGTATCACGATCGATGCAAGTCGGTCGAAACGTCGGGCAATCAATAGGGTACTTTTAAATACTTTATCGCGAGTAAGGCCCGTTACCTAACATTATATTAAGTATAATTTTTGCGTTGAAATGTGTGAATAAGTGATATAATATATATGTATGTTATAATGTGTTATGTTTATTGTTACAGCGCTATGGGAGGAACAAGAGGCGCCGGAGTACGACATCGACTCGGAGGACGAACGGTGGCTGAAACAGCAGAGGCATCCCGAGCTCACAGGTATACCATCCAAACGTTTTAATTATTGGTTATGACATTTTTATATACCGTCTTTTTTAACTGCATATTAACACTTTTTATTATGCATTAGTGTATATTCAAAACTACGAAACTATTATTTATAACTTACTGAAGTCCTCAGCTTTTATTCTATTTCCCTACTACATTTTACAATTATCCATTTATCGCATTTGTCAAAAACGTAACAACGCAGTAGTTACATTATGATAACTATAATACTTTTGATTGATTTGACTACTCAGTGGCAACTTTACAAACATTGAGCCAACAGAAGACATTTCATACAATTTTTAGCTTACGGATATTTAATCAACAATATAAACCATTGCTCCGTCTGTATATCGATCTATTATAAGAGACACCACAGTTTTAAAATTATGGAAAACACTGTACCGTTTGTTCATGAGACGAAAATCAAAACAACACACGCTGTGACAGCCCCAAAAAGGGTTACAAAACGAATTTGCCACCATCGTAATGACCAAAGCCACATGCATTTGACACCGCACTTTTTATTGTGTATAAAACTGAAAGCGCCGCCGGCTTTATTAGCTCTGTGTGATTTTTCAGTTACGCTAATAACTATGCCTGCTGGATGGGATAAAGTGATTTGGAACTGAATGTTACACAGGCTGGATGGTTTGGTAGGATTACTTTCTGAAAAATATATAAAGCATGATATATAACTGAAGAGATGGACAGACGATTTCTACAGGGGTGCTTACTTGATTATGTCTAAAGAGATAGACAGACGATTTCTACAGGGGTGCTTACTTGATTGCGCCAGTTCTGCCAGTATGCCGAGTGTTGTGAAGTTCTTAAGCAAAACAAAATTTTGTGTGCCTACTTAGAGAGATCTTATGCTGTCAGAAGACTGGACTACCCAGACTTTAACCATCAAATGATATAATATACCAGTGGGTCTCCCTATCGTGTTACCGTTTAACATAAAGGCTACAGTAACCGGATACACATAACGGTTACTTATTATTTTTCTGTGAAGTGTGGCTGCCATAACAGCCATATTATGGATAACCTGACAATATTTTGCACACGGTTATCCTAACAATTCTGTTTGGTAGAGCTGGCTTTCAAATGATGTCGAGCTGCCCAAACTATATAGTTGAAAACATTGTAGTACAAATTTTCGCCATCTAGAAACCCTTGAAACCCATTTAGATGTGTTACCTGTTGTGAAAAACATTCTAAATATAGTATTGTAATTTTCCAGAGCTAAAGTTCGAACAGATGATGGACAAGCTAGAGAAAAGCTCGGGCCAGACAGTGGTGACGCTGAACGAGGCGAAGCTGCTGTTGGAGAGAAACGACGACCTCGTCATCGCCGTCTACGACTATTGGCTTAACAAGCGGCTCAATACGGTTAGTGTTCCCTCCAAGGTAAGACTGTCTCGACACCGCCCAACCATGTATCTGCACCTCTACTGAATATCTATACCAGTATATCATCAAATCAATTTGCAGACGACGCCAGAAACTGATACATGAGTGCACTTAGCATTGAGTCATGTGTAGTCAACGGCAGAGTACCTAATTTGTAACAGTTTTGTGAATGACTAGCTTTTGCCCACGGCTTCGCTTGCGTAAAAGTAGTTAAGTTAGGTTATATAGTAGTAGTATATAGTAGTAGTTAGGTTTTATAGTTATAAATTGTGATTAAAATGATCATGTGTAAGCCCCTTTAGTGATCTGTTACATAGTATAGTCTACTTGCTTTATGAGTTCATTCGTTACACAAGTAAACTTTTTGCTTTCCTAGAATTCAAGCTTCTTTTTCTTCATTCTCAATATTGATTTATTCCATTTTTAAATCGTTGTATGACCATAAAAGCTTATAATTAGCTACATCATTATACAATATTTTGTTATTAGTCTGTAAACTTTTCAATAAATAAAACCGTACTTGGTCGAATTCGGAACTCCTCAAAGAACTAAAAATAGGGTATCTATTTATCAAAAAGCTCTCAAGTTTGCCGACAAATACTATATTTCGCCAAATTCATATTTAACGGTAAAAATGTAAAAAGCAGAAGCGTATTTACAATGTTCGCATAGCCTTCGTACATGATATGTCTTAAATTTTACAGCTTAGACAATTTGACTGCACAAAGGGTTTCTTGCGTTGTCTATAAAATAAAGATTTATTACTCGTATCCATATTCAGTAGAGGCACAGGTATTTTGTGTGATAAAATACAAAAGCCCACCAAGGCTACAAATAATAGTCAATAATGCGTATTCTAAAACCATACAACTTGTGGTGAAAGCTAAATATTGGAAAAAGCATTTATTGAATTGATCTTGGGTTCGATACCAATCTTGCAGCATGAATTGGATTACGGTAGAAAAGTGTTACTTGGTTTTCTTTACTTTATAAAGTAGTTTAGCTGCTTTTCCTTATACACTAGATTACACATAAAATATGCATTTTTGCTTTAAACAAAACTACATGGGATATGTTAGTCGATTTAATAATTATCTTCAAAAACAGTTTTTGGCTATTGAATAATCAGGCCTGGTGCCTTTACCTTTTGACGGCCATAATCACCTATAGATGACAATACAAATTGCGCCCCACACGCCACAGTCATGATTGGATGACAGACTAATCGACATAAATAATTTTTTTTGAAACGACTTTATCATCTGATTGATGACTGCCCGTCGAACTGGTGTCAATAATCACACTAAGAGAAAGAAAAAGTATATAGCAGGGTTCTTTTCATCCAACAAAAAGTTGGTAGTGGTGTTGTATGTATGTCGCCATATATGTAGTGAATTAACCATTGATAAATCCCGTGATAGATATAATAGAAAATCTATTGTTATGTATCATTTGTGATCTATTGGACATGGTACCTGTTTAAACAGAAGAGGGGCAAAGAGCCGATCCTACAGTCATTAAAAGTCACTTAATTAATTGAAATTAAACTGCTATATACGGATTTTATCGCGTTGTTTATTTGACACTTTATTAATATGTAATAAAGTGTCAAATAAACAACGCGATAAAATCCGTATATAGCAGTTTAATTTCAATGAATAATATTCGCGTAAATAGAAGACAATATCACTTAATTAAGTCTAATAGCAGATTCCATTTAGTAAACCGAAAAAAAGGTTTTCGTTTTCATCTACCAATGAACTTATCAGAAGCATTTCATTGGCAGATATAGTCTTCAGTAAATGATTTTATTTTCTTCTAAATCATTGGTTCCATTTCCCTGGAGGTGCCATTATATTTACTCGTTGAGGGTCTCTTCTCCCAAGATTACACATTGAATAGCTGTTATAATGAGTATACTTGTTACAGCAACACCCGCTGATACTGTCGGTTAAGACTGAGAACAGGCCGGGCCAGTCGTCCAACAATCCATACTTGGCGTTCAGGCGGCGGACGGAAAAGATGCAGACCAGAAAGAACAGGTATGATTCCTTATTTATTTAGTTATTCATTTATTAATTTAGCCGCGGCTTTACTCGCTTAGGAACAGTACTTTTCCAGGTACCCCGTATATGTACCCCTGATTAAATTTGTTACGCTTTCAAACCTTAACTTCTCGACCGATCATCATGAAATTTCGCAAAAACCTCAACGTATATGCGAAATTACATGATGGTTGGTCGAGTAGTTTATGTTTGAAAGCGTAACAATCAAACTCACTATCGCATTTATAATATATAAGTATGAATTCTTTGATGAAGTCAAGCCGTATCAAAATTTGGTTGCGTTGTAGACCTTGTTCTACGGCATACAGAAGAAGTATTTATCAATAGCCACATTAAAGTTCAGTTGATAAAATTGTGTTGTATACATATTTTGCTTCAAGAAGATAATATGAAGCAATGTTTGCAGAAGCTTTGTATTAGAGTTTTTGTATTTTGACTATTGTAGTATATTATTGTAAGTAGTGTTAAATGGTGATATGTATCGTACAGGAAAAACGACGAGAGTTCGTACGAGAAGATGCTGAAGCTGCGGCGCGACTTGGCGCGCGCGCTCACACTGCTGGAGCTGGTGGCGCGGCGCGAGAGCGCCAAGCGCGAGCTCGTGCGCCTCACCGCGCTCATCGCCGAGCGACGCTACGCTGCCGGGGACTTCGCCAACCAGCTGCTGCCCGACCCGCCGCCCAGGTACCGTTAACACATCAACATTGGACATTACATCACATCATACTACTCACACACAACTATTGAGAATATACTTACATGCCTTGTTAGTCACGAAGGATAATTATGCGTTTATGATGCGATCAATTATTGTGAGGACCCGCTGTTACTAGGTATTTCTGTTAAAAAAATCTCTATATGGAATTTCGATATATGTCGTCCGGTTTATGGCAATTAGCTGGAGTTATGCCCCTCTTGGGTGAGGCTATGGACAAGCACGGCGAGTCTTTGGTGATCAGCCTCTACATAGCCAAAGCTTTCAATAGGGTCTGGCACCGTTCTCTTCTTTCCAAGCTACCGGCCTATGGCTTGCCCCCTCAACTATGCATCTGGATTGCAAGTTTTCTCGAGAAGCGTTATATTCGGGTCCTGTGCGACAGTTGTGCTTCCAAATTTATGCAGGTCTATGCAGGAGTGCCTCAGGGGTCCGTCTTAACCCCGACGCTCTTTTTTCTGCATATCAATAATATGTAAACTCTCGGCGATATACATTGTTATGCGGACGACAATACCGTGCATGGGCGGATATCTTGGATATCCTAGGGCGAAACGGGCTGAGGTTAAGAGGAAAAGGCAGGATCTTCTCGTTGAACTTGACCAGACCTTCCATCTCTGAACGGGGTGTCAAGAACTTGGTCCAGTTCAACGCCAAGAAGAACCCGGCATGCGCGATTTCAACAAAAAAGTCTCCTTTTCTTCCCCTCCCTTCTCTGAATAACACTCCACTGGTGATAAGTGACAGCATCTCTATCTTAGGTATGGATCTTTGCCTTTAGCATCTAACATCGAGAGCGTCATCAAGCAAGCTTTGCGAAAACTCGGAGTTCTGAACAGGGTGAGGCGGTTCTTCGCGCCTGGGCAGCTGTACCTACCATATAAGGCGCAAGTACGCCCTTGCGTGGAGTACTGTTCTCATCTTTGGGATGGCTCCGCGCAAGTACAAGACCGCTGGACGCTCTCGACATGTTACAGCGGCCGGCTGTCTGGCCGTGTATCATCGGAGATCCAGAGGTCACGAGTTCACTGGAACCTCTGCAACTCCGTAGGGACATTGCCTCATTGGCATGTTTCTACAAAATATACCACGAGGAGTGTTCTAAAGAGTTATACACCTTGGCCCGCCCTCCCCTTTTCTATCCAGAACAACGCGTGCTGGGCTCAGATGCCATCCTTACACGGTAGAGTCAATTAGAGCGTGCACCAAAAAGTTTGGGTCCTCATACCTCTGCCGAACGTTCAAGGCATGGAATTCTGTGCAAAGGCACGTGTTTCCTTCTTCTTTCAATCCTGGGTCATTTAAGCGGGGCATGAAAAAGCACCTTAGGCCGTCAAAGTAGCAACCTCAACATCGCCTCAGCTGCTATGACGATGGTGTGGAGGCCACTGCTCTTGGAACACATGATCGCTTATCATCAGGCGGAGTAAGGTCATTTCGAGGAGCAAAATAAAAAAAAAACGTACCCAATTGCCATATACCGAAACATATTTATTACGTGGTATAAAAAATCACTGGCAAAGTACGAGTATAATACAGATCGAGCAAAAGTGTATTTCACTTATATTTAGCCAAATACATCGCATTCGGGGATTTACAGGTGTAATTCTATGTTATATTCTTTTATTTGAGTTACTAGGCCGGATGATGTTAGATAAATATTCATTTCTATGCTACATATGCAAAAAGAAAATATTGTACTAATATTTATTATTAAACGCAAATAAAGAAAAAGGTTATAGACATTAATATTACATTCGTTCAATTAGTCATACTGATGTAGAATCTATCAAAGCTTATTACAATAAAAAACAATGTAAAGGACCTCCCTAAGCCCATTCATGCATGAAATTGATTTCTCAATCTTCTTGATTGGACTTAACATAACTCATAACGAAGTGACAATGTTGATTTTATAAATTGCTATAAAATAAGTAGCAGGGATAAAAATTAGTAAAATTGTATACATTTGTTTAGTACCGTAAAACGGGGCGACTTAGAGTTCCGGGGCGACATTGATGATTACAAAAAATTTATGGTTTTAACTATATTTCTACTTGGAATGGAACGAATTGTTATTTTTCTTTTTTGTGTTGGCAAGATTGACTCGTCCGCCATATTTTTGGAAAACGGCGACAAAAGAACATCACTGTAAGTAATTTATTCAATTCTTTAAGTTATTACGTTAAAATTGACTCTTTTTCAATACCGTATAACTTCGAATGTGCAAATGTGTGTATTTACTTGTTATTTACGAAAAGAGGATATGTAATTGTTTGGTTCTTTGGGAGTAAAAACATGTTTTAACCTTGCACCGTCGATCGCCATTTTGTTTTCTATGCTTTCGTTTGTAAACCGGGGCGTAATTGATTACCTATACGTGGCGACATTGATATGTATCAATCTCGCCCCAGTTATTATAATATTCAAAGGATATAAGACATTCTATGACTTATCAATCTAACCCCAGGTATATATTTTGTTTGTAGATTCGAGATGGTTCGGACTTACAAAAAAACGCCGGGTACCCGCAATTATAAAAATTACACTGAGGAGACCCTTGAAGAGGCTCTAGAGAAGATAACCGACAATGAGCTTACGATAAACGCTGCCTCGCTTCAGTATCACATCCCATTCGGCACATTATATAACAAGTACAAAGGCTTACATGGAAAATCAGCCGGTGGACAGACAATTTTTAATCATGAAGAGGAAATTTCGATTTTAAGTGCTGCTGCTTCTTGTTCCGATTGGGGTTTTTCCCTCACGTTATTAGATATTCGCTTTTTTGCAAAATCATACTTAGACAAACGAGGACGGACAGTCGAACGCTTTCAAAATAATTTGCCGGGTGTCGAGTGGGCTGCTAGTCTTTTGAAGCGCCACAAAGACTCTTATGCACAAAGAGTAACCACCAATATCAAAAGGTCTAGAGCAGTAATAGGACGGGACACATTAAATAGATATTTCGATCACCTGGAACCTGAAGTAAAAGATATCCCGCCAAGTAACATTTTTAACTATGATGAGACGAATATGGCCGACGATCCCGGCAAGAAAAGATGTTTGTATAAAAGGGGAGTAAAGTACCCTGAGAAAATAATGAATTTTTCAAAAAGTAGTACTTCGGTTATGTTTTGCGTTTCCGCAGATGGAACATTATTACCGCCTTACATCATTTATAAAAGTACGCATTTGTATGATACTTGGAAGGAACGATCGTTGGCCATCCGTGTTGTGGAGAATCTTGCTGTAGTCGAGGAAGCCGATATAACCGAACTGCTAGTGGCTGGATTGATGCTTCGACATTTAGGGATTGGTTCATGACATGTTTTTTGCCTCACGCTAACAAATTAAATGGACGAAAAATATTGATTGGTGATAATTTATCATCCCACCTTGATCAAGATAAGATAAGATAAGATAAGATAATTTTAAATTTTTTAACTTCATGCAACACACATAATATTGGCTTCGTGTGTCTTGTCCCAAACTCCACGCACTTATGTCAGCCTTTAGATGTCGCTTTCTTTCGCCCTTTAAAAGGAGCCTGGAGAAAAACTCTTGAAACCTGGAAACAAACTAACCTTCGAGCTACAAGTGTCCCGAAAGAATCCTTTCCGTCACTGTTAAGACAAACTATCATAGAAATGGATAAAATACCACCGAAAAATGACAGTGCAGTAACCGAACCATCGGCAGTGAAGAGAAATTTGATTTCCAGTTTTAAAGCAACGGGAATCTATCCATTTGACCGAGAAAGAGTTTTAAGAAAATTGCCTGACAGAACACCTTCCCCTGAAATGAACACGGTTGTTCGTGATTCATTAATAGAGTTTTTAAGAGAGCAGCGCTACGGACAACAGTCAGAGCCGACTAGAAAGAAGAGGAGACTGAATGTCGAGCCTGGGAAAAGTATTTGCACAACTGAGCCGTCCACATCCTCGGAACATCAAGACCATGAAGCTATCGATGAACCTGATGAATCACATGTTTTAAATCAAGCACGTAAATCGAGATCTAGGTCAGAATCTCCTCCAACAGAAGCTGTAGCACCAGATAACTGTGAGTCTGAAATTGATACGCAGGGGCCTGAAGTAGGAAAATTTATTTTAGCAAAGTTTTCGACTAAGAAGGGAAAGAAAAGCTATAACTACGTTTGCTCTATTGAAGACATTTCGGGAGAAAAAATTGTAGTACAAGGGTACAAATCCCAAATGAAATCAAAGACTGATTTTCGAGAAGTTCCTAATGATCTGTCTATTATTGAAGAGTCTGATATTATAAATTACCTTCCATCACCAAAACTCGATGGAAACATCTATAAATTTCCAACTGAAATAGTAGTTAAGGAGTTGTAAAGAAACCCTCTTGAAAAATGTGCCATTATTTTGTATTGTTTTTATTTTCTACATAGTTTTTTAAAATGTATATCTGTACTAAGTACACTTACCTAATTCTAAAAATAATTATGTGACCGTGTTAATTATTGTGGAGAGAAGTATTGTATTTTGATATGCTACCTACGTACCTACTGGTACTTTTTGATCTCTGATTATTACCTTTAAAACTATTAAGACTGATTATTATAATAGATAATTAGGTAAAAAAACTTTTGAAACGTTTTTTTGTTAATTTTTCTTTAAATACCTACTCTAGGATTATAATTTATAATACATAATATTGTTACTTGATTAAATAAAAATGTTTGAAAATAATTTGCGTGATTATTTATGACCCTTTATAATAATAAAGTAAACCCTGAATTCAAGTATAAGTCTAATCAATCTCACCCCAAGTATCAAACTCACCCCAAAAAAATTAAAAATCACCTAGTTTTAGAACTAAAATTGTCAATTTCATTTTTTTTATTGTTTTGTGTTTCTAGTCGGGGTCTCTATCAAAATCTATAAAAAAATCAGGCGGCCTCAAAGTAACCCCAAATTTAATATTAAATTGATTACAACCTTTTTAATTTTATTTCTAAATTAAAAACTGCATTTTAATTTTTTTTCAATAAAGTATGAAAGTATTTGGTGAGTCCATTATATCAACATTTTTTGTTTTTATATGACTTCAAAATACAATGAATGGCAACGGTTTATATTTTAAAATTAATCAATGCCACCCCGGTTTACGGTAACAAATTCAATCAATGTTAAGTTTATTTACAAATTTTTACCCTATTTGATTGTTAGTTCATATTCGCTGTCGATTTATACTAGGAAATCCACCTGTGCATTGGTTTTGATTGAATTTTATATTGAATATTGATTTTCCATTTGAATTTTAAAGATTAAAGATCCTCTCTGTTGAAATTCCTACTATCTTTAAACTGTGATATCTATTTAAATTTCAGTTAAATTTGTCTAAGTACCTTATACAATTATTTCAAATATTGTCCATACAGGCCAGCGTACCCAACAGTGCAACTATCGTCGAGCAACTTTCGTCGCGAGGCGTATTCCCTCCCGCACTACCCGCCGCGGCCTCCGCCCACGCCCGTTGACCAGCCTCGACAGGTACCTATCTATTACACTACCTTATCATCGTATGTAAATGGTCACTGGGTATACTCGGAAACCTTTAAACAGTGCCAAAACGTATACGAAATACCTTTTACTAAGGTTTACTTATAAACAAAATTAAATGAGGTATATTCTCGTATCGATAATTAGCTACGTTAAAGCCCTTATGGAATATGTAATCTTAACGTGAGGACGAAAAGAAGTAAGTATGTATTTAGAAATAAAATATAACGATATCTTCTAATTAATTAAATCAAGTGAATCTCCATTAAAATTATCATGTTTATATGTTGGTTGGTAGATATCCAACCGTTTTGTCTAAAGTGTATGTTTGTTTGTTCGTCTGCTTTCAATTTAAATTCAACGTTCGTTCGGACTAACGAGAATATGCTAAAATAAAACTTGAAAGCCGCGAGCCTAAACAAATGTTACTCTCTCGTAAATTTAAAACAAGTGTGAGCGAGTACGATATGATGTTGTCGTGTTGCCTTACAGCGTGAGAAACGACCGTACAAGAGACGGAAACACAGACACCCCGCGCCCGGTACTGTGCAGGGGCTCAGAGGTACGTATTCCAACTGCTTGTACCGTGCATGCACTGTGCGTGAACGTGCACGGGATTTACTATACGGGGGATGACCAAGTTTCGCGTGTTTCGCGTCAAAGGAGCTTGGGAAAGAGGTTAAGTTGAAGTTTTTATACATTTTGGCAACATTGTAATATAGAAACTGGCAACATTGAAAAATTTGACTTTTGATTCTGGCAACACAGTTTATATGAGTTTTGATACTGGCAACATTATTTATATACTGGGCAACATTAAAAACATATCTAGATATTTTTTATTTCGCAATACTAAATAAAACATTTTAGGTAGATGTTTAAGTACTTAGAGTGTACGTTTTCAACATTACCTTGAATAATCTTTAATGCCTATTTCACCACTGACAACATAAATAATATTTAGATTTCGTGCATTTCGTAATTAATATCCTATGAGACTAATTTTATATACACTACATGTCACTAAGAACAATCATAGAAAAAGAAAGAAGTATGAAATGTTAATTGTTCTGCCAAGAATTTCTTAATAACCCAATTATTTTCTGACTCTTAGTGCTAATCATTAATTCCTATTAGTCATTTGGTTTTGCCCAATTTTTATTCATGACTATTTTAGCTATTTGGACAGCAGCACACTTTTCGCCATCATGGGTCACATAACTGTGGACGTGTGGGTAACATACTCTAAGAGTGTAATACTTCAAATAATACATTGTATATTGCATCATAGTGTTATGATGCAATATACAAGACCTGTATTTTTTTTGTGTTTGCATTACAAAGATGCATCTTTTGTGATGCAAATAGATTCGAAGTGAAGTATCTACCTCGTATTTTACATATTATATGGTATACTAATACGAATATTTATTTAATATTTTGATGTCCTTTTTCTATTGATGTTCTGGGTAAAAGACATGTAGTATCATTATAATTAGTTTATTATATGATAACGGAAGTCCTAGTGACACTTTTGATAGGTTTGGAAAAAGGATTATTCGCATTTCTTGTATACATTTTTATGTTTCGAATTTCGGCTAGTCTTTTGGTGATGCTACTTACTACTTTCCGATATCTGTTTTTATACAGAGAAAGTGGTATTTGTCTGTATAAAAACACGTTTTAACTTGACATCTGCAACCCAAACTGTTCGTGAATATGAGGAGCCGCTAGATCATATTAAACGGTATTGATGTTCATGACCGCTGGGATTAACTATCTGTGTCCATATATTCACTGTCATAAATATTCATGACAGCCGACCAACAGTTTTACAAGTTCCCTGACGTTAAAATTGAATTGATGCTACAGAATACACGAAAAGAAGAAATGCTCACTTTTTGGAAGCTATTAAAAGTATTACTAGTATTTTTGTATTAGTACTTACATAATATTATCCTTGTCTTTTAAATGAGAATGGTATAATGTTTACACTGTGGTAGTTGAATTGGTTTTGGTGAAACGGGCACTGTGTGTGTCATAACTGAGTGTTGGCGCGTGTTGTGTGCGCAGACTCAGGCGTGTACACATCGTCGGAGGAGGAGCCGACGCGAGCCGAGGCCGCCACGCCGCCGGACGACGGACCCTTCGCCTTCCGACGGAAGCCCGGCTGTTATTACGAAATGGTATGTATTACCTTAGAACTATTCAGTAAACTTACTTTAAACTCTTAAATAAATCTGTCAATGCTTGGAATGCCAGACATAATTGACCTATGGTGTTTGGCCGTCAGTGTGCCGTTGCCACTCAATAGGTAAATTCTGTAAATATGTTTAAATGTGTAGGATATTCTTATTCTGGGGGTTTGTTTGATAAAGAATAACATTAATCGATATTCCTATTTTAGTTATTCTAATTTTTAAAATGCCGGACAAGTCGGTGGCATTTTATTTGGTAATACCGAATAACATGCCACGCATTTTGCCGGCATTTTAAAGGAGATTGTTTCTCGTCCATACATCGTTTGCCCCAGAACCAATTGCGAAGAAACATTATTTACGTGTTCTATATCTAATACTCCAACAGTCTTATTTCTCTTAAGCGGCGCGGGCATGCCGGCGCGCGGTTGACAATTTGTAGTATACTTTATTATTGTTGCCTGACCAATTAGGTACTTAGAAATAATCCTACCAAAAGGATGGGAGGCCTATGTCCAGTAGTGGACTGCAGTATGCTGAATTGACTGATTAGTTGAATTTTACCATCGTGCTGAAAACATTGTTTTTTACTAATATAATTACTATAATTAAATAACTGTCTGTAGCTAAGTATGTGACTGGACAAGCATGGAGATTCAGTAAAATATTTACGTAGGTTCTTAAATATCAATGTCAACTTAAATAGATGTTAAGAATATGTAAATAATATAAAATTATGCATTGAGCGACGTTCGGTGTCGCCCAAGATAGCGGCATTTTTGACGTTCTTTGTTCTGGTATTAAAAATTTTAAATAAGGAACGCAATGTGTCCGTTTGATACGTAAAGCGGTAATAAGTATATTAAAATATAATAATATTTATTATATGTTGTATATCTTGGGGCAAATAAGAACAATCTCCTTTACCTATATGGTTATATTTTAAAAGGCACACCTTTTTATATCGTTTGTTGTATTTAGTATGTTATTTGCAGCCTACTTCAACATTGTACGGTGACCCGGTGGACCCAGAGGATCCCTCCAAGGAGGGAATGTATGAGCACGAGCTGGATGAGAGGTATAGGTGAGTGACACAAACAAATATTAACTTTTTACAAAAAGAAATTCAGTGTATCCCGATCCTGTATAGAGTAAAAATAGGAGTGGTCCCAGCATACTGCCTTGAGGCACTCTATGTTGATATGTCAAGCTCTGTGACTGCTGCAGCTGTATTGTTCAGGATTCCTTTTCATAGGTTGTAACCTCTAGACATTGTATTCTGCTGTGTAAACATGATTTAATACAGGTACAAGCTATGCAGTGTCATAATATTTAGTTATATACGATAAGTAACGATGTCGAAAGCCTTACACATATCCATGAACAAAACCTGTAGCATTTTATTTAGATGTATCGTCTCTCATACCGTATCGGAGCAAGCACGTAACGTAAGCCTCGCGTCGCGCAGGTACACGCTGACGTCGGTGCGCGACGTGGCCAACGGCGGCGCGCCGCGCTGCGTGGGCTTCGCGCGGCGGCGCGCGTGCCGCGGCGGCCGCGTGGCGCTCGACCGCACGCGCACGCCGCTCGACGACCTGTTCGCGCGCCTGCCCTTCAGCTTCCCGCACTCGCACTGCCACCGCCGCCACAAGGACGAGGAGGTACCTACTCTAACTAGCCGCCGGCTAAAACTAGGTGTAGCCGCACTTCAGTTATTAGCCGTAACATTTACATATCTATTTTTAAATTTTAAATCGTCTTCACCTATTTAGATTTTGATAACAATGCCCGCGTGGTGTCGCGGTATGTTCGTTAGGTTTCCAATTTACCACGTGTTCTATCTCCTACTCTTATCAATCCTCTATATTTGCCCTCCCAATTTACCATTGCTCTTCGTCTCTTGCTTGCCCACTATGACTATTCCACACACTCTTTAAGATATTTAAAAAATTACCAATTAGAACAGTGAATTATAGACTTCCATCATAAAAGATTCCTTTGCAACAACATTGTTAGCTACAATTATGCATTAGAATTTTCAAACGAATAATACGCAAAACAGGATGAATCAATCAATGCTAGCGCACACTATCATAAGTGTCTAATATATTACTTTGTTTATTACAGGTGGAACTCGAGACTAAAGCGCATAGAACGCCAAAGGAAATGTCGAGAGACTACCACACAAGCGGGAAGTACCCTTGGAGACACGCGTTCAGACGACACCTCTCAAGAAACCCGGATCTTTGGACGGAATCCACGCCCGACGACATCAAACTATCCGACATCAAGTCAGAACCGGCCGACAACGACGAGTCTGTCGGCAATCCGACACTGCTGTCCGATAGAGCCGACAGCCTACCGGACGTCATACAAGACAGTGTTAAAAGTGATATTAGATTTAGTGCAAGAACTATAGACGGTGTAGTGAGGGACAATATTGAGCGAGTGATGCGCAAGCGCGCGTACAGTGCGTGTAGTGATAGCAGTTACGACTCGGACGAGAGCTTGCAGCCCGTCGAGAAGGAGTTTGAGAAGTTTATCAATGAAGTTAATAAAAAATGGTGAGTTCTAATACTATGTATATGCTTTGTAATAGGAGAATGTTGATATATTTAAGTAGTGTATACAGAGAGCAAGGCTGTAAGCGTCTTCTGAAAAGATATGCTTTTCTTACTCAAATTTCAATAGGCACAGGTATTTATCTTACAGACCTCTTGAATAAAATAGTCATACTTCAGATCTTCAGGTAGACAGAGACTGGATTTCCACTCGCTATAAAAATTACCTATGGACGTAAAACATATAATTATAATAGTTGCGTAATTGTGAATTATGAAGCAAAAGTGCTTAATCTTTTACGGAATGTCCATATTTAGCTTTGTAAATCGTGAGCTACCAGATTCGATGCTCAGACCGGACAAATTTATCAGGTGTTTTTGTTAGGAAATTCTCTGTTGAAACACAGAGTCTGGAAATGAGCTTCTATTTTTATAGATTTGTATTTTTTAAATTCATATAAAATTTGAATATTAGGTACACTTTTTAATCCGGTTTTAATGTATAGACAAATTCCAAAGATTATGTTTAAGGATAAAGCTGTGTTTGTCTGATAAGGCTAGTTGCTTAGCTACCAGCAAATTGCAGAATATAAAAAAGTGTTTCTCGTGTATTAGTATAAAATACCAGTATATTGTATTTGTACATGCAATAAGATTATAGGAAATAATGCTTTAACATAGATATATGAGTACGGCCGCTAAAAATTGTACAATAACAGTCGTGAAATCGTAACACACCCTAACATACGTGAATGAAAGTAACACACGTGATGTTGTTAAGGCTAGTGTACATAACATAAAAGGTAAGAGAAATTCCAATATTTTGCTTGTATCTGTTATTTATTTTATTTCCTAGTTAATCAAATTATTTGATCAAAATACATATAAAACTCAATGAAACAAATTTATGTATTAAGATTACGTTTTATTTTTCAAAACAAATAGTTTTTTGCACTTCTACAATATAAATTCAAGAATCATTCATCTTATTCTTAATTAATTAAGAATACGAGTAAAAAACAACTAATTATAAAGAATGGCATTTATTTTAATTATCAGTCTTCATCATTTAAAAAACGTAATAAGTTTCTAAATCAAATATATCTTTTATAACTCATACAAAATAAAATAAAAAAAAGCAACGAATAACAAGTCTACAAAACAAATATTTTGTTTAACACAGAAAATTAGATATTATAGAAAAATATTTTAAAGTTAGAATTCTTGACGTCATATCTTTCTAATTGGCTTATTTTTGGATATGACGAATATCAGGTCAAAAATACTAACCTTTATAACATAAAAAAATATTCTTGAGACTTACTTTTATAAAAAGAAAAACAAAACACAGCCCGTGACAGACGAATTATAACATCCTTTGGTTACAAACTATAGTAAATCTAACTTAAACAGATGAAAAAAATATTTCATCTGAAGTAGTTTTTAAGAAATATTCATTCCCATTTAACTCTACTTCTATTTTTTTAACCACACTTAATTCGGGAACAACATCGCGATCTCTTTTTGTAGGTACAAATTTTAATGTTGGTTTATAAATAGTTTTTAAAAACCACACAGTATAACGAACGGTTTCATCAACTTCAACACTTTCTATAAATCCTATATAATATTTCCAAGATTGTCTTTGGTAATACCTCACTAATACACTATCACCTACATTTAAATCTTCTTTGGTATTTGGTAGCTCAAAGTCTTTAGCAGTGATTTTGTTTATCTCCATCTTTTCAAATTCTATATTGTGATAATTTCCTATTTCTTTTTCAACTATTTCAACTGCGCCATCTCTACTGATTTTCACTTTGTTTAGTTCCAAATCATTTTTATATTCACCACAATTTTCTTCTGCGTTGTCCTCTACACTAAGAAGTTTTTCTTCTTCGGCATCTGTCAGTTCTCGATTTTTGTCAGTATTAGTAGTTATTTCAGTCTTTCCAAATTGTACTTTGCTATGATGTCCTGATTTTTCTTCATCTTTTTCACATGTACTGTCGCTATCGCTTTGTATTATCTTTGATTCCATGTCTTTTTTCGTTACACTGTTTTCTTCTCGATCCTCTCTATAAGTTGAAATAGAGTCAGAATCGGATATAAATAGCTCATCATCTGAGGTATCATGTACAGAAAAATTATCGTCATTTTCTATGCTGCTTGCGTCAGAATCAATAATATTTTGCGTCTTACGAAATATTTTCTTTTTGAGTGTAATATTTTGTTTCCCACTTAGTTCTGATATGGTCGATGTGGATGGAGTTGGATTATCATATAAATTTATACTTTTTTTATGGGATAATAAATGTAATGTATCAGATATGTCAATTTTTTTGAGCTTTGGTTTACCTTGGCCAAAAGTGTTAACACAGAAGACACGATTTTCCGGTCTATACCTCACGTCTGATAATATTGTAATTTTTTCCTCAGTGTTGTGAACAGTTCTAAAAACTTTCTCTATCTTATACCTGTTTTCTTTTTCGTCTTGCTCCGAATCACCCATTTTACTTAATTTTGATATATTCCTTTTTCTCTTAACAATTAGTTTTGCTTTATTCCAATCAAGGTTATTTTCTGTATAACTTTCTTTTTCAGAGTATTTTTTTTGACAAGTAGGTGGTATTTAACATCTAAACATTCACAATGACCTTTCGGAAACAGGACATCACAACAAAAACAGCTCAGACATCTGAATTTAATGACATTAGCAGTCTCTGTGCTTGCAATTTGATGTAGAGTCATTGTCTGTGGTACTGGCGTCAGAGTTTCTGATATTGTGTATCTATTAATATCAGCCTCTGAAATATAAAAAGTCATTACTGACGTATCTGAGTCCTTGAGAATTTTAAATGCTGTTTGGGCATTTGGTATATCTGTGCCTTGTGACACATAGGCATCAAGTCTGCGTTTTATCGCGCCACCAACCCCATCAGCGGCTCCTTTTCCATGAGAAGACTTACTGAAATTCCACGTAGAGTACGGGAATCCGAACAATTTCGTATATTTTGAAAACAAAAAGAAGTTCTTTTTTTGTTTGTATTGGGTAGTAGGGCCATCAGAAAAAAAATGTACAGCTGACACAATTGGAAATTCTGTTCTAATATGGTTAAGAATAGGCTCAAGATGGGCCCATATGGCTTCTGGACCATGTTCGTTGCTGGAGGATATGGAAGCAAATGCTTGTGGTTTATTTCCATTTGTGTACAAGACACCGGTATGAATCGTTATCTGTGGTTTCGATACACCGAAATGCATAGATTGAACTTCTGTCGAAAGTTTGCACGTATAATTTTCACTAAAATCGATATGTACTGCAACTTCATTGTTATTTAGGTTTTTGATGCCCGATGAATACTGGTGATATTGATGTTTTATGTTATAAACATGTTTTTTTAAGATATTAAGTTCTTTATTAAATTTCTCTACAAAATTTTCCAGTGACTCACTAATCTGTTTCTTTTCCATCTTCCTAGTAATTGATATTTTATTGTCTTTTTTATTTGTATACTCGTATTTATTTAGTTTAAATTCTTCGTAAGTAACAGTTTCAAGTCGGTTATGACTACCCCAGTTGAAGGAAATAAATTTATCTTTACAATCAGAGCATTCCCCGTGCGCACATTCTTTCGAATTCAAGTCGCATTGTACTTTAGACAAGATTGTATCCAAATCCTTGCTTTCTATTAACCCGATTTTTTTAATTTTTTCCATCTTGAGCATCATGTTTTCATGTTTAATACATCCACAAGTTTCTCTGTTCGAGAGTTTAGGGCGCAAAACGTAGAAAGGCCGGTACTTTTTAAATGCAGTATACTTTGCTCTGCCACCTTCCAACCTATACTTTTTGTAGAGATCCTTCAGACTTTTCAATAAATAGCGTCGCTGTTGCTTGCTTTTCTTTAAAGTTTTGACTTCATTCTTCCCAGCTGTTGCCCGACTAACATCATCTCTTTCATAGAATTGTTTAATTTCTTCTGTAATCATCTTATTATTTCTTAAAATGTTTTTACTGTGACGAACTCTTCCTTTCAATCCCAATAGAGTTGAAATTACGCTTTTTGCCTTGTACTTTTTCACTATATCATTCTCAACTACTTTTTTAAGAACATTTCGGTCTTTATTATCTTTAGAATTTTTGTATGTATTTTGTAGAGCATTAGTTAAAACGTTATAATTAAGAAGCTGTCTTTTCACTTTTTGTTTTTCTGGTGTAGATATATTGGGTAAATTTTCTTCTATAAAGCTTTCGGTTTTTATAAGTGGTGTCATTTCAGTGTTTTCTTGGACTGTCGTTGAAGGAACAATATTTAATAGCAATTCTGCATTTTTTGCTTCCAGTTCTTCAATACGTGCGATTAATGATTTTTGCTTTTTTATTGAACGAAAATATTTCTTTTTAAGTGCTGTAATATTTTTTGCCATGTTACTGATTTTGACCTCGTAGTTGTTTTTTACAATAGCCAAATGTCTTTGAAACTTTTTCCTTTCTGCTAATCGTGCTCTAGTATCAATTTGATTATTACTACTATTTTCAGTAACATTTTCTTTTAGTTTATTTTTTTGTCTATTTTTTCTATTTCTCCACTGTTCATAAAAAAATTGTTCATAAAAAAACTGTTGTATAAAAAAAATTCAGAGTGTACGGAAAGAGAAAAAAAAGCCTTAAGGGATTAAGGCTTTTTTTTCTCTTTCCGTACACTCTGAAATTTTTTTTATTTCTCTATTTCGCACAGCATTTTTACGCTTAGCTGCTTCAAATTTTTCTGGGTTGTTAGCTCTCATTCGGTCTCTATACCGCTTTTGTTTTTCTGCCGGCGTCAAAACCATCTAAAAATAAAATATTAGCTTCAAAAGTCTTGCTAATAACGCATAGCATTAATGTCTGTTGTGACATGTTATTGTCCCCCGGGATTTAAACGTAGGACGGATTTGTATCGTAAGCATTGGATTACGATATGGTGCCAATGCACTATTAGACAACAAAAATTATCTGCTTTTAATAAAAAAAAAGAAACTGTCACTAATGCGAACATAAAAAATAAAAGCTGTGAAGAAAAATATTTTTTACAAAAACGGAACTGACTTCAAAAATTACAGAGTGAAAAATAAATTTCAAGTTTCGGAAGTCGGTGGTAATACAAAATATCAATAAAACCAAAACATAGTAGTCCGGAACTAGAAACTTTAGAAAAGAGAAGATTATCAATTGAACTCGTATGTCAGGAATTCAATGGCCTTCAAAACTACAAAGTATGAAATAATTTCTTTAACACCTATCAAATATTTCGTTGAAGTCGGGTGGGCCACAAATATTTCGGCACATTACGAAGTTCTAAAGTTTGTTCCCACCCGAAATCAATGAAAAATTTGAATAGGAGTTACAGAAATGATTTCATACTTTGTAGTTTTGAAGGCGATTAAATTGTTTGTAACAAGTATTTTATTTTCACTTTGATTTTTTAAAGTCGGTTCTCTTTTAGCAAAAAATCCTTTCTTTACTTATTAATCCTTTAGTGTGTACTACTCTTAACAGCCGATCACGAATGTTACGTAACACAATAGTAACACATGGTATCATTCGTGAATCAAAATATGGTTGGACATAACCTAAAAAGCCTTTATTTCTATAAAAATTGAAGAAATAAGATGCCGAATACTTTGATTTGTTAATAGAACACTAAAGCTACACACACCATTTGAATAATGTAGTAAATTTACATTCTTACCTTTCATAATTCTCACTTAAAAATATTGAAATCTTCCAAGACAAAACTGCCAACTTTCTTCGCAGCCAACTTTCACATAAACAAAATGGCGATATTTTTTCTGAAGGTTGTCAAACATGAAAGTAGTATTGCCATTATTTAAAAATATTTTTGTGGCTCGGATATCTAGCTATTTAAGGTGTTAACTCTATAGTAACTTGCGTGAAGTAACATTCGGGAAAAAAAGTGAGACAATAGTTTACAAGTGAGTTATGTATTTATTTTTACGTTGTTTTTAATAAAATCAGATAAAAGTAGACACGAATTTATAGAATAATTTAAAAAAATCCCAAATTTTACAGGTTACAGTACAATTGTGCATAATTTTTTGACTTCAAAGTGTGAGATGACTGTGTGGGACACATGACTTTTTAATAGAAACTAAAATGAGCATTTACAAAAAAGAAATAAATTAAGCTCGTTAAATACATTATTAATTAATTTAAACGATTAATTAAATAAAATACAACATCGCGAACCTGAAACTATTCAAAAACTACCATCTCTACTATATAAAAAATGCTTATGTTACAGATTTATGAAAAGGACATTTCTTTTTTCTCAAAAGTACAATTTTTGGCGGCCATACTCATATAATACAACCAACTTAAATGAATAAGATGTTTATAGATTTACTGGAAGAGTGCTAAGAGCTCCATGATGTTATTATAAGTCAAATATAGCGGATTTTAACGGTAAAATAATAAGATCGATACGCGCCAAGATGTTTATGTTCAGGTATTTGATAATAAATCTTTTCGCCAGCTTGTACAAACTTAAAAAATATATTCTTGTTATAATAAACTAGCAACTGCCGATGACTTGGTTAATAATTAATTTGAAAATAACGTTTTCAATTTAGAACATTTTCGTTGCGTTCTTCGCCTTCAAATAATTAAAGGCGAACAAAGTCTCTGACTAACGCTTCAAACTACTTGTTCTGAATTAAAATATCTACAAGTTTTTGACAAAATAAACGACACAAGGTACTTAATAAATAATCAATAAATAAGTATAAAACAGGTAAAAGCCTAAAAATAATCTTTATAAGTTTAGAATTGGATTCATTTAGCCTTGTTAGCCATTTTCGTGCAGACACAAATAAATCTAACCAATAGCTTTATCTTACACACTATCTGTCTGCCAGATATTATTTAAAAAACAAACGTCTTTGGCTGCCGGTCTTAAAAATATTGTTCTAAATACAAACCTAACCATTCAATATTATATTGCACAAATTACATTATGGTTATGGTTAATTAACTTATCACCTTAAATAAATTTGAAATTAAAAGCCTTTTTTTATTATTTCAGGTTACATTTCCGACCAAAAACACCACCACCATCGCCACCGCTAGAAGACAAACACGAGGACCAGTTCCCAGTCGCTCTAGACACACCGATCTCCATAGAACTGAGGGCGGCTGAGAAACCGCCCTCGGAAGACCTAGGCGCGTTCACCACCTCGGAGTTCACGCTGGGCGAGCTGTATCCGGACATCAACCAAGACGTCGATAATAGCGGCAGCAGTCTCGACATCAGCGGAGACGACTTGTTGAATGACAATTTTACCGGTAAGTTCCTGATTAATTTCTTAGCCAACAATGCTTTTTTCAAGGCATCTTGTTATTCGGCTCATTGACATATACATTTTCAGAAAAGCATTAAGCAGGACATGCTTACTGAAGATTCGCTTTAATTTAGGGATTTCTTAACGTAGCCTTTGTCTGGAACGTCTTTAAATTGGTCAGACAATATTCGCTGAGGATTTTCTTTGCTACTTTATTTCATTTACTTTTACATTTTTGATACTGGAGATTATTTCTAAGTTTGTTTTGGCAGCTCTTTAACTGTCTTTATTGAGCTCTCTATTAATTTTCCAGAAATCATTATTATCCATGTCTAATTAAAGCATAATCAAAGTGATTTTCGACATAATAACTACCAAGTAACTAACAAATATTTTCTACCATGTTTGCAGGACTAACAGAAGCCCAAGTGGAGAGCATTCTGTCGGAGACGGACCTGAAGGCTTTGGCCGACGAGGACGACAAGAAGATCTCGATCACGGACGACATACTGGAGGAGCTGGTCAACAACGTCGACGCCAAGGATTCTTTTTTATTGCACGGCCAGAGTTCGGAGGGGCGTGCCGACTCTGGCCCGAGGAAGAGAAAGGTGACTATACAACATATACTATTTTAGTTTAGTTTAGAGATAGCCTCGCTGGTCGTATGCTTGAGACTTAGGCCCGGTATCCACCAAAGCGGAGTGGAGATGTGAGCTGTGAGAGCTACGCGGGGGCGCGAGGCGCGGGCCACGCCGCTTGCTCGCTCGCGGCATAAAGTTCTATAGAAGAGAGATAAGAATAAGAGATGTGGAAATAACGAAATCTGATTAGTTTATTAAAACGAATCTAATCTCGTCTCGTCTCGTCTCGTCTCGTCTCGTCTCGTCTCGTCTCGTCTCCTCTCTGCATATGCTGATACAGGGCCTGATTGTGAGGTGCCGGGTTCGATTCCACAGTCGCGCAAAGCGTTATTGCGGTTTTCTGCTAAACTTTCAATAGTAGCGTGGAGTTACGGTTTGGCCGATAGGCTCACCCACTATGACATGGGATTAAAGTTGGCTAAAAGTGGGTTAGATATACCTTCGCCTACCTTCTAGGGATATACTGGTCTTTGCATTTAATATGTAAATTAAGGAACATACTTCACAGTTGTATTTCTAACCAAACCTATTTAAGGTGACAATGCCAGGTGCATTAAAAGTGCAGCTTAATGGAATATGGCTATCAAATCCTATCACCATATACTTTTGCCACTTACTATGACACACATTTCTTACTTATCTATTGATAATACATAGAAATATTACAAATAAAACTCAATTTGTTTATATATAGCGCTTTATTATAGTATATTATTACTCGTATTTAAAGGTGGCTAAATGGCAACATTTCATGGCGTCACAACAAGCATTATTATGATGTAATATCATTATCACAATATATAAAAGAAAATAACACTTTATATAGAGAAATAACAATAAGTAAAATATTCACAAATTTAAAAGTTGGTTTACATAGTGCTCATTATTGTAATTGATTTCTTACTCCTCCAACAGGCTTTTTTAATGCAAATTTTTTATTTACATTATTTTTTTTTTTTTTAATAGTCAATTGACGTGTCCAAGAATTGTTTGCACATTTTTATGGAAATAAAGATTATTGACTTTTAAATTTGACTTTACAATATTAAGAACTCTTAACTTTTTAATGCTTGACATTTCGACAAGATTATTGCCGGTGTAACCTGGTTGAAATGTCAAGCATTAAAAGGTAAACATGCATGATCGCGTTAATACCCGTTACTTATCATTTACATATTGTCATACCTGCAACATAAAACTTGACTTGTTTATCTAAATAACACAAATTGTTTGTTTGCAGGCGGATGCGTTCGGTTCGACCGTCGTGAACGTTACAGCCGCGGATAAAGAGCCGATATATGTGGACATGGTGAAGCCTGAACCGCCGCCGCAACTCAAGCTCGATACGCCCAAACAGACGAAGGAGGAGAAGGTCACTGACACGCCGGCGCCCGTTCCCAACTCCAAGATCATCGTCGAGGAGGTCAATGAAGTACCACACATCAAGATTGAGAAGAAAAGGAAGGACGATACCATCGAGGAGGTCAGTCTATAACGATTGTATATATAGGTCTATACGTCTAGACTATTACTGCACTAGGGACTCTATAAGCAAAATTGACACACTGTATATTATAAAAAATATCAGCCCTGTATTAAACTGTTCCACTGCTAGGCCTCTTCCCAGTATGAGAAAAGTTTGGCCATAGTCCATCACGACCCAGGCGGGTTTGCAGACTTCACATATCTGCGAGATCATAATGGAGAACTCTCAGGCATACAGATTTCCACACGATGTTTTCCTTCGCCGTTAAAACGAGCGATAATTAACAGTATCATACGAATGTTAGTCACGATGTAAATGGCTGCACTTGCGCATTGGCAATGGCGACAAACTTGTTTGATACAATACTACGCCATATGCAACTATGGTACTGCGTTTAAGCTATAAAATTAATGTAATAGTCTGTTCAGAACTATCTCATAGTAATTCGTTAAATATAACTGTGGTCAAAATATTATGTAATATGATTATATTTACCACAGAAAAGATGGGATGATGGATGTATATATGGATGGCATATACATAGCTGCCACAAAAGCGCCACAGTGCTGACCATAGAAACCTCACTGCCACTTCGCTGGTCATATGAACCTCAATACCACATCACTGGCAATAAAAACCACATAGCCCACACTGACACAACCGGACTATATTTATAAGGAAAAAAATAGAGTATAATTCAGAATAGCTGTATAAACAGTGAAAAGCTTGAACTTCAATAATAACATAATATAAGATATGTTAGGGAATTAATGGTTTTTCAATGTGCTTCCAATTTCGCTATCATGCCATACATTTAAACCGTCACTGGTCGTCTTGAATACCTCGTCAAGCAACTATTGGCTAATGTATGTTATTCTATAGAAATAATAGAAATATAAATAGAAATATTTATTTGTATAGAATGTAGGTTTACAAATTATGATGGTTAGGTACATGTTTGTCGGAATCCTTATACCTTATGCCTTACGGTATGCAATAATTAACACAGTCATTTAAATAAAAGGCAGATAATAATATACACAAAGACATAAGACATGCAGAAAACAAATACTAAAGTTAACCTGATAAAGATACTTTTACAAACAGTGGCAAATTGGTAGTAACAATATTTATTATAATGTATCATTCAAGAAGTCTGTAACCGAGTAATAACATTTATGAGCCGGTAAGGTCTCAAGACGCTTTTTAAATAGATAGAATATAATATAATAGATAGAATTGAGTAACAGATTGCTCCTTAATATCTTTCGGCACTTTATTATAAATGACAGGCGCCATGCCCAACACACTCTTTTTAAGTAGTGAAGTGTTATAACCACCTGTATAGAGTAAACTCTGATATAGAGTTCTTAGAGCCGTTGTTCGGGTTCTATTTTCTTGAATAGTTGGGAATAGCTGTTTGTTAGCTTTTACAAATATGGCTATTTCCAGTATATAGATGCAGGGAAAGGTTAACAATTTATAAGTTTTAAAAACCGGTACACAGCTATCTGTAGGTTTATAGTTGAAAATTGATCTTATGCAACGTTTTTGAGATTTGAAAACACTTTCTTTGTAGCTGCTGTTTCCCCAAAAGACCACACCAAATCTTAAGACAGAAACAACTAATCCGTGATATGCTATCAGTACAGTGTTGACGTTAACTTTTTTTGCGAGTTTATAAAGAGCATATGCAGATGAATGTAGTTTTTTGCATATATTCTCTGCTTGCGGATTCCACTTTAGCTGGTAATCAATAATTACGCCTAAAAATTTCGCGACACTCGTTGTTACATGTGACTTTGCTCGCGTTTTATGTAGCTTACGTCTTTTTCTAGCTTTCAAGCGGTTGTCATACCAAATAATATAGGTTCAGCGGTTTTGCGTGGGTTAGTTTTCGCATTCAATATAAGTTTGGATTGTACCTATACAGAATAAATACATGTAAACGGTGACGACTAGGTGCAGCTGCCCCACGGCGTGCAGCTGAAGACCGTGCAGAGCGCGCAGTCGCCGCTGAAGAAGCACATCATCAGCGCCGCCGCCCAGCGCCGCGCCGAGCCCGCGCCCGCCGCGCCCGCGCCGCAGCCGCAGATCGTCACCGTCGCCGTGTCTGATAGCTTGAAGGTATGCACTCCGGAGAACACCATTATGTGTTTTTATAGCTATTGTAAAAATTGCTACCGATTAGATATCTGTTATGTTGTTATGTGTCTGGTATTTTTTATATAGAAGATTATTCGTACATATGAGAACATTATACATTCAAACTTGTTTAAAAATAATGTCGTGAAATACGTTTTGTTAATTAAGAATTAATATTGCTCTTGTTCCCTCATTTTATCACACCATACTTCACACATTTTAATTTAAGTGACTGGACAGATGACTTATTGGTTTAAATGGAATGAATGGAATGGAAAATTAAATAAATAAATAAATAAATGGTCCACTGCTACTGCGCCTTGTGTTATGGGTTCGATCCCCACACAAAACTAAAATTAGTGTGATCCACAAATAGTTGTTCATTGTACCCGTTGTATGAATATTTACACAGTCCCCCGCGACACAGGAATTATATTAAGAGCGTCTATAAAAATTATAATCAAACTTAATTATGCGGTCTTTTCAGGTTCGCCTACAAAATCATCTGCTATCAACTCAATCGGGTGTGCTAGTACAGAATGGACCATTCCCACCGGTGGCTGTCGCGGTGCCCGTGCAACAAGCGAGAGATGGCACAGGTAAATGTTGCTATTACATAATATATATTTATTTATAGTTTAAGTATTAAATTATTTTAGTGTGATTCTCTGTTTGGTAAAAACCACAAAATGACTCACCGCAAGCGCGCTTGCCGCTATAGTCGCCTCGGCTCGTAGAGCACGCTCTTCAAGCGAGCGGCCCGCTACAATCGCCTCGGCTCGTAGAGCGCGCTCTTCAAGCGAGCGGCCCGCTACAATCGCCTCGGCTCGTAGAGCGCGCTCTTCAAGCGAGCGGCCCGCTACAATCGCCTCGGCTCGTAGAGCGCGCTCTTCAAGCGAGCGGCCCGCTACAATCGCCTCGGCTCGTAGAGCACGCTCTTCAAGCGAGCGGCCCGCTACAATCGCCTCGGCTCGTAGAGCGCGCTCTTCAAGCGAGCGGCCCGCTACACTCGCCTCGGCTCGTAGAGCACGCTCTTCAAGCGAGCGGCCCGCTACAATCGCCTCGGCTCGTAGAGCGCGCTCTTCAAGCGAGCGGCCCGCTACAATCGCCTCGGCTCGTAGAGCACGCTCTTCAAGCGAGCGGCCCGCTACAATCGCCTCGGCTCGTAGAGCGCGCTCTTCAAGCGAGCGGCCCGCTACAATCGCCTCGGCTCGTAGAGCGCGCTCTTCAAGCGAGCGGCCCGCTACAATCGCCTCGGCTCGTAGAGCGCGCTCTTCAAGCGAGCGGCCCGCTACAATCGCCTCGGCTCGTAGAGCACGCTCTTCAAGCGAGCGGCCCGCTACAATCGCCTCGGCTCGTAGAGCACGCTCTTCAAGCGAGCGGCCCGCTACAATCGCCTCGGCTCGTAGAGCGCGCTCTTCAAGCGAGCGGCCCGCTACAATCGCCTCGGCTCGTAGAGCGCGCTCTTCAAGCGAGCGGCCCGCTACAATCGCCTCGGCTCGTAGAGCGCGCTCTTCAAGCGAGCGGCCCGCTACAATCGCCTCGGCTCGTAGAGCACGCTCTTCAAGCGAGCGGCCCGCTACAATCGCCTCGGCTCGTAGAGCGCGCTCTTCAAGCGAGCGGCCCGCTACAATCGCCTCGGCTCGTAGAGCACGCTCTTCAAGCGAGCGGCCCGCTACAATCGCCTCGGCTCGTAGAGCGCGCTCTTCAAGCGAGCGGCCCGCTACAATCGCCTCGGCTCGTAGAGCACGCTCTTCAAGCGAGCGGCCCGCTACAATCGCCTCGGCTCGTAGAGCGCGCTCTTCAAGCGAGCGGCCCGCTACAATCGCCTCGGCTCGTAGAGCGCGCTCTTCAAGCGAGCGGCCCGCTACAATCGCCTCGGCTCGTAGAGCGCGCTCTTCAAGCGAGCGGCCCGCTACAATCGCCTCGGCTCGTAGAGCACGCTCTTCAAGCGAGCGGCCCGCTACAATCGCCTCGGCTCGTAGAGCACGCTCTTCAAGCGAGCGGCCCGCTACAATCGCCTCGGCTCGTAGAGCGCGCTCTTCAAGCGAGCGGCCCGCTACAATCGCCTCGGCTCGTAGAGCGCGCTCTTCAAGCGAGCGGCCCGCTACAATCGCCTCGGCTCGTAGAGCGCGCTCTTCAAGCGAGCGGCCCGCTACAATCGCCTCGGCTCGTAGAGCACGCTCTTCAAGCGAGCGGCCCGCTACAATCGCCTCGGCTCGTAGAGCGCGCTCTTCAAGCGAGCGGCCCGCTACAATCGCCTCGGCTCGTAGAGCACGCTCTTCAAGCGAGCGGCCCGCTACAATCGCCTCGGCTCGTAGAGCGCGCTCTTCAAGCGAGCGGCCCGCTACAATCGCCTCGGCTCGTAGAGCACGCTCTTCAAGCGAGCGGCCCGCTACAATCGCCTCGGCTCGTAGAGCGCGCTCTTCAAGCGAGCGGCCCGCTACAATCGCCTCGGCTCGTAGAGCGCGCTCTTCAAGCGAGCGGCCCGCTACAATCGCCTCGGCTCGTAGAGCGCGCTCTTCAAGCGAGCGGCCCGCTACAATCGCCTCGGCTCGTAGAGCACGCTCTTCAAGCGAGCGGCCCGCTACAATCGCCTCGGCTCGTAGAGCACGCTCTTCAAGCGAGCGGCCCGCTACAATCGCCTCGGCTCGTAGAGCGCGCTCTTCAAGCGAGCGGCCCGCTACAATCGCCTCGGCTCGTAGAGCGCGCTCTTCAAGCGAGCGGCCCGCTACAATCGCCTCGGCTCGTAGAGCGCGCTCTTCAAGCGAGCGGCCCGCTACAATCGCCTCGGCTCGTAGAGCGCGCTCTTCAAGCGAGCGGCCCGCTACAATCGCCTCGGCTCGTAGAGCACGCTCTTCAAGCGAGCGGCCCGCTACAATCGCCTCGGCTCGTAGAGCGCGCTCTTCAAGCGAGCGGCCCGCTACAATCGCCTCGGCTCGTAGAGCACGCTCTTCAAGCGAGCGGCCCGCTACAATCGCCTCGGCTCGTAGAGCACGCTTTTCAAGCGAGTGGCCCCAGGACATTCCCACGGTAACTTAACTGTTTAGGACAGTGGCGAGATTCACTGTTTAAGTACCTATTTGTATGGATCTTTTTCCTATATACAGTGTGGCTCAAAGTATGATCAGGATTCCTGATGAAAAGTACATCTAAGAAAGCTAATGAATTATTTGCCTCTAATTCCATAGTAATTTGGATGTTTTTATTAATGGAATTAAGATATTCTAGGAATATACTTACACTATCTGTTGGTAATATTGTAATAGTATCATCTACAAACCTCTTATAAATCCTGGGTTTGATAGGGGCAGTCTGTGTGACTTAAATATAAATAGTTTTAATAATTTAATTAGCTTAATAAATATTAAAGTTTAATATTAGTAGTTTCTAAATTATGTAAAAAGTGTTAAATAAACAACGCGATTAAATCCGTATATAGTAGTTTAATTTCAATGAATAACATTTGCGTAAACAGAAGACAATATTATGTAAAATTATAATTCCTTCGTTTTTGTGCAGAATTAACACGGGTCTCATTTTTGTAGTAATAATTAATAGAAAAAAACCGGCAAAAAAACGGGCACTTGCAAGTTGAAGTCCCTAAGTCTATGAAAGCCGTTTGTCAGCCTACCGTGCGGCGCACTGTGGGCTGAAAATCGACCTCCATAGACATAGAAATGAAAGTTGCTAGATGTTCGTTTTGTTGACAGATATGGCTTCTATTAGCTATTATACACATAACAATGTCGTCTGAGCTAACTCCGCACAGAAATGAATTTATTATAAGGTTTTTTCGAAAAAATGTATGGAGCTAGCATGAAAAATCTGAATATCTCTGAACTTGCAAGGAAAACCGTAATATCCTCAGAGATGGTTATAGGACTAATTATTTGTGATTTTTTGACATACTTCATATAACGGTACCTGCTGGCGAATTTTTTTTAAAAATCATCTAATTTTTAATTAATTTTTTTTAACCTTAAACGTTTTGTTTTATTGTAAAAGTAAAGAAACAACACGTTATATGCATATAATACTAAATCTTCGCCAGTTATTTGTTAAAATATCAAGAAAATTATTTTTGCCTTACATAGTATATATGTTTTAAAACAGGTAATTGGATACCATTACTAAACTTTGCATACAGGTAAACTACTGAATAATAAATTAGCCTTCTAATGAGTTCTGAATAAGAGATTAAGTGATTTGCAATATCGCACAATGGTAACTACGGATTACACTAATTAAATTCTTACAGGTAAGTACTAATTAGTTAATTAGACATGTTACGAGTTCTAAGAAATATTTTCGACAACTGTCTAATTATTTTATTATTATGTCTAAATGAAGGTATTTTTTAAATCATTAAATTCTACTAATGTCAAAGTAAAGATCAATCGATAAGTTAGTTATTTTATTAACGCTAATAATAGGCATTAAATAAAAAGAAAAATAAGTTAAAAAGGTATTTTTTAATAGTTGATAAAATTTATATAAAACAAAACATAGGTACAAAAGTATGCAAAAATATAAATAGGTACAAGAATAGTAATATAAAATATTTAAAAATAAATCAATTGCAAAACATAGTTACGTACCAAAGCTAAATAACGAAAGATCATGAAAAAATTACATTGAATAGAATTATAATTAAAAGCACAAAAAGTTTCTAGTTTTCCTTATCACTCTCGTCGATTTCTGAATCAGAATCTAGATTGCCTACAAACTCAAAGTCAGTTTCTTGAAACTGAATTAAATTGAGGGTTTCAGGAAATAAATCCTCCTTTTTCTTGGCATCTAACTTGGGCCTTTGTACATTTATAAAAGGATCCGAAGAAACAACTAACATATTAAGGATATCATGATTCGAATCTTGCCTGCTCTTTTTCTGCGAATGATGTTCCCGAAACCTCCTAAAATCTTTATTGCGAGACTCGGATGCTTCTTCCGAGAGACTTCCTATGGGTACAACATCATTCTTCTCGATTATGTCTGCCCCGTGTATAAGTAATTTGTGGACGGTTGATGACATATAGTACCAGTCATATAATTCCACGTACCTCTCTGCTGTTTTGAAGGCATAATCTTTAAATTTAATTATATCTACTTTTTCCCCGGAAGTTATTGCCTGTAAAATCACAGCAAATCTTCTTATTAGTTCTTCGTCCAACCCAGTACTGGCTGCAGTTTTATGGGGAAATTTGAAAAACTTTCTTGCAGTGTTGCCGTCATTAGTAGTTCCGGAACCTTGTTTAACAATGTCAATCAATAGATTTAATTCGTCTTTAAATTTGTCTTGAATAATCTTTTTTTTCTTACTTAGCATTTCTTTGTGCTCGTTACCTCTCGCAGCCCACTCTTTAAAATCTAGTCTATACGAAATATGTAGTAAACATTCCATACAATTTATACGGGCGTGTAGAGATGACAATCCAAACTCGTATATGTCAGAAGATACGGTCTTTGCTGTTACTACACCCAAACGGTTCATTTCTGTCGGTTTTGCCAAACACAAATAGCATGATGAACTTGATCTGGCTTGAGACAAATACGTGCAGACTTTACCATCGATCATTGTCATCATTAGGTGATGATTCACCCTGTTTCTATTATTGCACTCTGTAGGAATGAGAGCCTTAATTTCTTCATCCATTTGTCGTTTGTGTTCGATGACTACTGCTTCGCTTTCGTTCACAAAAGTAAATTGAACTGGATGACAATACATTGCTGAGCATGGTTTTGGGTTCATCCACAAAGTATTGTCTCCATCAGTCAGTTTTAATGGCACCAAGGAAGTCATGAAAATACTTGAATCGTCTTGATCGCTATCCATTTTCTGCTTGTATCGGCTTTGATTTGACGCACCATCGAAACCCCATTTAGATATCAATTTTAAATCCTTATTTTGCACATCATCGTTAGGAAAACTTTGGAGGATTCTTTTGACCGTAATGTCGAGTAAAGCTTGAAGGGTTATTCTTGCCGATGAATCGGTCACTAACACTGATTGCTTCGGAGGATAGCATGCCAGCTTGGTTTGTTGCACTTTATAGTAGGATGGATAAATATCCTTTCTACCTTCCCGAATAGCTGACTCTCGTAAAGTGATGTATTGCCACTTTGATAATTTTAATGAAAGGAGTAATCCAAGTGCTTTTTCTGGTGTAAATAAGATAGTTTTCACCGGTTGCTTAAGCGTTTCCTTAATTTTAGAGGCTGCTTCAGGATGTTTCAGCATATATTCGATTACAGATGCGATATCCTCACAACCTTCTTCCTTAAAACGCGCTGCTTCTGTATGTGCCAATTCACTGGGATTGTCAGTTTTATGCTCATCAGATCTTCTCTTCTTCTGTTTGCTTCCCAGATCTTCGAATGGTTTTCGTGACCTCTTTGTCATTGTACCAATAGAGTATGATGTTGAGGGTTCTGGAGAGATTGATCTTGATCCCTCAGCAACAGTTGGTTCTTGAGCGACTAAATTTATACAACTTGGCCAATCGATAGTTGCTTGCAGCCAAATTTCGTATTGTTTTCTAAAAGTATCAAGAATTCGGTGAGATTTTTGCCACCTTTGTGATGTAGCTCGTACAAATCTCCGACAAAATTCTTTTAGAGTCACTTGATCTTCAACGGAAAGACAAACGTCTAGGCGGGATATAACTTCACTAAACAATACCTCATGATCAAATGAAGTACTCTTACATTTTAGAAGAACGAATAGGTCTAAATTGGTATTTAAACTTTCCATTATAAAATTTCACAGTGATATGTTAGGGGTAACAAAGCTTAGAATAAACTAAATTATGATGCAAAATGTTAACCCTTTTATATTTCAGTCCAACATTAGTTAACGACTTCATTAGACAGTTGTCGAAAATATTTCTTTATTACTTATACACCAAAACAAATCGTTTAATGTTAAAAAAAATTAATTAAAAATTCGATGATTTTTAAAAAAAATTCTGCAGCAGGTACCGTTATATGAAGTATGTCAAAAAATCACAAATAATTAGTACTATAACCATCTCTGAGGATATTACGGTTTTTCTTACAAGTTCAGAGATATTCAGATTTTTCATGCTAGCTCCATACATTTTTTTCGAAAAAACCTTATAATAAATTCATTTTTGTGCGGAGTTAGCTCAGATGACATTGTTATGTGTATAATAGCTAATAGAAGCCATATCCGTCAACAAAACGAACATCTAGCAACTTTCATTTCTATGTCTATGGAGGTCGATTTTCAGCCCACAGTGCGGCGTCGGCTAAGGATCAAGACTGAAAGCGGCGAATAAGAATAAGCAGTCGAACGTGGTCGTCATTTCGCCACTCGATCTGAGTTGCTCCTTAGCCAACGCCGCACCGCTCGCGCCGTCCGTGCGTTGCCCCCTCTTTCGTCGCGGTGTCGCCCGCACCTTTATCTGCAACCGTGCACCATATCTGTATTGCACCTTGCCACCCTTACCCGCTTGCAAAGAATTCATGCGAAATGTCGCACTCACACACATACCCAACAAGCGGCGCGCAGCCAGCAAGCAGGTACGTCGTTAATGGCGCGCGGTCAGTGAGCTAGCGGCTAGATTTATTCGAGGCGGTGCTGTGACGTCACTGCGCTGGAGCGGTGCGGTTATGATGAGTGACCTTTAAATTAACAAAGCTGTTCTCGAATTAATATTTTTATATTTACAGAAATGAATAGGTCTCAGAATAGTGCCTTGTGGGACACCGTATTTTCAGATACAGTATTTAGTACTGTATATCAGATAAATCGGTATTTTTTTATCGTTTTCAATCATATTTACTTATTTGTGTTGGATATTATTTGATAACAATTAGAAAATGTATTAAGATTATCTAGGATTTCGCTTATTCCATAATCAATTAACTGAAAAGCTTCGCTAAATTCATCAACATAGTAACTGATTATTTTCCTATTTATGTTAGATTTTTGAGGATAGTGCAAGTTTACTGATATATTATATTTACCTGATTGTTGTTTTACAGGTACGACCAGTGTAGCTAGCGTGAGTGGAGTGAGCGTGAGTAGCAGCAGCAGCGGCGCAGGAGTGGCGGGCGTGGCGGGCGCGGCGGGCGCGCGCCGCGTGTCGGCGCCGCTGGTGCAGCTGGCGGGCACGACGCTGGCGCACAAGCACGTGCACGTGCACGGCGCGGGGCACGCGGCGCCGCTGGTGGTGGCGCAGTCGCACCTGCACCACGTGGCGCCGTCCAAGCTCAAGGTGCTGCACGCGCACCCGCTCACGCAGACGCAGCGCACGGCGCTGCTGGCGCAGAACCGCGCGCTGCAGGGGCTGCCCGCCGTCGTGTCGCTGGCCGCGCTCGACGGCAAGGCGCCGGCCGCGCTGCTCAAGGCGGCGCCCGGCTCCGTGGCGCAGCTGTTCGAGATCAAGGGCGGCCAGCTGGGCAAGGGCCCGCACCTCGTCAACGTGGTGCGCCAGCCGCCGCCGCGCCCGCCCGCCGACGACAAGCGCCGCGTCAACCTCAGCCTCGACGGCCGCCAGCTCGTCATGCCCGTGCGCCAGCAGATCCAGCTGCGCTCCCGCGCGCTGCCGCTGGCCCGCGCCGAGGCGCCGCGCGCGCTCGTCGCCAACCTGCTGCACAAGGGCGTGCCGCTGCCGCGCGGCGTGGCCGGCGTGCAGGCCATCGCCTTCGCGCCCGGCGCCGCGCTCAAGACCGCGCGCGCGCGCCTCGTGGGGCCCGCGCGCGCCGCGCCCGCGCCCGCGCCCGCCGCGCCCGCCGCGCCCGCGCCGCCCGCGCCCGAGCCCGACGCGCCCATGCCGGTCACGTGACGCCGCCGCCCTGCTGCAGCCACACTACTCTATCGTAACTAGCCAATTCTCAATTACGACATGCAACGCAGCGTTGTTTTTATCTAGGACTTTTTAAATTAACGGCCCCGGATCGAGTATGACCCACATAATTGATTCCAGGCTCACTCGAAACTATTATCCGCGGCGCTTCCCGATTCTGTCGACGAAGCACTTTGACGCCTTTGTAAGAAAATATTCAAAAATATAACTGTACTTTACTAACGCAAAAAAATTAAAACATGTACGCTAGTGGAGCGATACGATCGACTCGGGCAACTTTGACGGTAGTTCTGGATTTTCTAAATTTTTCACTACTACCCTCGATTATTCTGCAGTTTACCATTTCACTCGTTTATTAACTTACGGCGGCGAAAGTATATGTCACATACAAAAACACAAAATAAAAATACCAGGGCGGTCAAAATTGCTCAAGTCTCAGTATCGTAAATACGACTACTATTGACTCGGAACGCTTAGATCATGTTTATTGTATATAAAAGCTATGTCCCCGCTGAGTAGGCAAGAACTACATAATATTCGATACTTTGACTTTAAGAAAGACTCTGTTTTTTGAACGTTGTGTTGTGTATAACTGTAGTATTCTTTAGAAAACATTTGTTGTCTGACATTGTCGAAAACGGTTGCTCATATTCGATATAAATCAATCCGCTTCCATTGGGTTTGCAAGGGAATTAAAGCAATTTATTAAAGACAGGTTTAATCACTCAATATTTAAGATTCTAAAAAGCTAACACACTATGAAAATTACCCAATATTTGAAAAATAAATAGTAGGTGAAATCACCAACACCCTAAACTTGATAATTAGAAAAAGTCACAGATTTATACGAAATTACGTTTCGGAAACAAATGATAATATTAATAAATAATTGTCGCAACTACATGAAGTTTTCTGACACATACGCCAATAAAATATGTTCCTGGTACTGTTCCCTAAATACACAATTTTATTTTAGCTACAAATTGTGTATTAGTTTGAACTAATATTGCTTCTAATAAAGCTTGTTATAATGATATATACTTCATCCCACCGTGACTACTAACATAACTCCTACACAATCTTGGACAACAAATGTTTTCATATTGGATACATCTTAACATATTCAAGTCCTTTATATTGCTGCGTCTCAAATTATAGTTACATTTAGCATACATGCTTGTAAAGTTATTTAAGGCTGTGACATAGGTAATACAATGATTGTGTGAGGGCGCGCCAGAACACGTTATTTTAATTTATACCTTTCCATACTGTCACCATAACTTTGATCTCGCAGGGTTATGTCTGTGGACCATTGTATATTTTCTAAGTTTAGTCATACAATTATCGGTGATATTATTGTCACTATGCTATTACAACGTGTATCGCTCAACTTGGTTATAAAATATTCAAAAGTGGACTGATAACGAAATCTATAGAAATATAAGGCTAAAATGTTTCTGTGGACTTCTCATAGGGCTTCTACACAGACACACATGACAGCAAGTAGTATTAACTACTTGTTGTATTTCGATATAGACTCGGACCATCCAAAACTGTTTTAACTTTTTTTCCACCACCCGGCCACCATTTTTTCACCCCGACGCACTTAATTTAAATCTATTAAAATGTTTAGTCCGACAATTTACAAACTACCTATTCGAGATTTATTACATCATCTTGGTGATACTCGCAATATCGACTATGTCTATGAACATTATTGTCTCTGCCACAGCTAGTATAATACGTAGCCAATAACTAATTAAAAATATATAAGTATTGATTACATTAATCACAAAAAAATGTGTTAGTTTATTCTCTTCTAAGAAGAAATATTTAGGTCTAGCGTAGCCAATTAGCCCACAATATGTTCACCTATTTCTCAGTGTATTGAGAACCTTGCTTTTCCGCTAATGCTCAAATATTCTCCTAAGAAAATATAACTCAACAAAACCCTATGCAAAACATGGCCTGCTAAAGTCAATTCTCAGTCTCACTATTACTATAGAAATACTGCGTTATAGTTGCCAAGTTGAACATATTCCTGTGTCACTAATGAGAAATCATACACAGATTGTGTCATGGACTGTACGAAGAGAATTAATATTTAATCTAAATTGCACATTTATTTGAAGTGTCAATTTCGCAAGGCACTTCGTTTTTATAAGTTTACTGTTAGTATGCTTTGGGTCCGTGATTGTAGAATATTTGGCACGTTCTAATAAGAAAGGTATATTATACATTTAGTTCTGAAAGAATACGCCTATTATCTAAAAGGGGTAGACAGGGACTATTTGAAATTGCTACATGATCATCCTGAAATACATGGGATAGATGTGACTTCACGGTCCATTCCCATATCTGAAAGACATTGCTTATTAATTCGCAAGCATATGACTGTGACAGAATATTTCGATCACATTTGTCTAGTGATAGTTTCGCTTCATAAAGTAGTTACTTGAGAGCGATGCACACCGCTGTGAATATTATATGTATATACAATAATTTCATTAACAGTGTACAGCAGACTTTGTATAATAACTTATTTCATTAATTCTATGGCTGGCATGCCCTCACCAGTTTTTTTAGCAAAAAGGAAAACATTCATTAGTTTGTTTTTTCATTTAATTATATAAAAAAAACGCGCGTAACTACGTCGAATGTATATTTAAATGTGTATGAGCATAAAAAATGAAATAAAAATAAAATTAAAAAATGTGTAATATAATAACCGCATTACTGTGTATCATATAGTTTTATGTGTATTATAAATAATGAAAATATTTACTTAATTGTTTTGTTCACTGGCAGGACCAGTGCTTGGATGAAAGTTGAAAAAAAAGCGACTAGTTAGTCGATGGTCACGTGGTGTGTACACGCTGAGATAATTATGAGATCTGTAGTATCATAAATGTCAAATAATAATAATAATAAAAAATTACTTCTCCGAATTTAATATAAGATAAAACCCAAAAAAATGTCGATTTTTATATCCATATCTCATAACTGCTCAGTTGATGCTTAATATGCGAACTTATTACCTATAAATGTACTGAATTTAATTATAGTGATCAATTCTGTTGTCATAGTCAAAATAAATGTGTAAGTATGTTTGTGCCTATACTCTATATCAGAAACTCCATTGTAACATTACGTGACCCTAGCATTATTAATAACATCTATTTTCTTGTATAAAAATGTGAAATCGGAAATGAATATAATATACCTTGATGTGATTTATAGATGTCTACGATGATAACTGGCAACACCGTTTACACAATCTTGTGTTGCTATATACGATTTTGTCGGCGGTGTTGCTGTATTAAAAATACTACTATGTAATTAAAACGATGCGGCTTAAATAACTGCTTTCCTTAGAAAGCATAGTAAGTAAAAAAACAAAAAAAAAATGTATGGTTATCATATTTTTGACTGCAAGGTAATGTATGTCAAAATTAGTTGCTGTTTACCTTACTCTGAGAACATTTAATACATTTTAAGCTCCTATGATTTGTAAATTATTTAATTATTATGTATAATAATACCACCGCAGTTCGTTCTCAGATAAGTGAACGGTGACTAAAGTTACATATAGGCACAGGTCATGTTCAATATTACGCGGCAACTATACGCAGCGCGTCGTGACCCTCCCATTGTGTGTAGTGAGCGATTCTATTACGTCACTCACAAATATCACAATTCTGTTTTATTTATTTAACAGCTTCATATAAATATTTTTAATATAAAATAATTTCCTTTTGTCGTGCACGTAATCGAATCGCTTAGTACTAAGCCCCGCGCGCAAGTGAGAGTTCCGATATAGACTGAAATATTAGAAAGAAATAGAGATACATAAGCTGGAGGGGTATAGTTGTAGTGTAATATATTTAAATTACTGATAAAAGAAACTACAGTTAACTACAGACTATATTGTAATATTCGTTGTGCGTATTTTTAAATACATTAAACATATTTGTGCGTTCGCTTCATACGTACGTCTCACTACGTTGGAACAATAACATGTACATATATTTTAATTATTAATTCTGTCACTTCAAAAACAATAGTTCTATTTCGTCACGAAACTATTAGAATGCCGTATTATATAATATTCTTGGATGTTATAGCTGTTGTAGCTCATGGGCCATTCAGATAAGCGTCATCTAAGCTGGCAGCAGTTTGCTTCTAACATTAGGCTCAAGTTCAAGATCTATGTTCCAAACTTTTGATAAAAAGTGTTTTATTCCGCCCTACATTGTACACCAGCGGTTACCGAGACTGATATAATTAGAAACAAATAGAAATTCGACGCGTAACAGACGAGCCATATTCACTTAGTCCAGTACACTGCAGTCCAGTGTCATTGTATTTTAAACAACTGCTCAAACTAATATTAACTTACTCTCATACTCAGGACAATATCTGCACATGTTATTACTCCAATATTATATTCAAATAGTTTAAAAAACGTTTTATAATTATGACTCGTACTATAACTCCATCCGCTGTCTGTTTATATAATATATATAATACATGTATAAACGTAATTGGTATAATAATTGTAGAATATTAGTAGAGTGTGTCCATTCAAATGATTAGAAATAAACGTGTAGAGAAACACGTAGTAGGTAGGTAGAACTAAACAAATGATACGGTTTTGTTATTGTTTCGGTGTCACCTAAACGTTCAATGTGTTCGTCGATCGCAGCCTACAGTATATACATGTTGTAACATCTCAGTGTGAGCGATCGCGAAACACATGCATGTTCGCTGTTACGTGTAGTTTCTTTTTCGGAATACAAAATATAATAAAATACATTTTGTCCGTTCAAATCACGCATTATTAGACATTTTGCAAAAAGAAAAAGCAAAAAATCGAAAAATAATCAGTGTGTGTAAGTATGTGTATAAATAATGTTTTGTGTAAAAACATTGGGGTTTAATCTAGCTATGCTACGTGAGGGAGCCGTGCGCTGTCGTCCCGGCGTACCTTCTTGCACGCGTAACGCATTATAAACAAACATTTAGTGGGTTAATTTTGTTTGATAGCAATCGCATATGTACTAAAAACGTTACTACAAGTACGTATGTGTATACATATATGTATAGTAAGTATCATATAGTGTACAAAAGGGATGGAATGTGTTTAAAACGATTGGCCTCAAATTGTTGTTGGGGCCACAAAACATACGCTTAGTAAAGTGGTTACGATTATAGTACCTCATAAGTTTCTCAATTGTATTAATTGTAGTGTCACATGACAATGTGTCTATCGTATGTACGAGTGTGGGCGCAGCACCTCCAGCCTCCAGCGCTGGGCGGTGCCGCGCCCACTCTTATCAACGCTGTATAATAAAATGTTTGTAAAAATAGTCATCTCATCAATTTCACTCTAGTTTTGTTGATTATTATTTTCAACTGGAAATTGCTGAATAAAGCGACGATTCTGTTTCATGTGTTTCTTTTATTTATTTAACCCTTGGCTAGTGGCGAGAGCTATGAAAACATGTAAACCTTTGTCAAAATTAACTAACTACCTATTTTTCGATAATATAAAAGATTGTCGTACATAATGTCTCAGGTCGGGCAAGAGGTTAGTAGTTTTTATTTAGAAATTCAGCAGCACCAAGGAATCTGTATGTGTGCCCCATAAATGGCAACAGGTTCCCTAGAGGTTTGTTCAAGGGGTATTATACCACGAGTTTTTATAGCTCTTGACACATGTTATTTTTTCATATGTTTATACCAATATCAAACAGTACCATTTAAAACTGATTATCATACATCATAATTATATAACACATACGATTTATAGGCGTTTACACAGTGTTGCTTGTTACGAATGGCAACGTTGCAAATAAATGTCATATTTTGAGGAACGTTTAATACACTCTATAAACTAAGGTAAAAGTGTACTATAGATGGTAAATATAATTATATTTGTATGCATAATGTGCATGGTAAAATGACTGCAATTATAATTATATCTATGATACACTTTTGCCTTAGTCTGTGCATAATGTATGCATAGTGTATCCAAAATATTTGAAAATAATGCTCATCTAAATCATCTGGCTGACCCCAGATCAAACGCCGCGACAAATAAAAAAGTAATGGTAACTGTTTGGTGGTATCTTCATGGTGTTAATCACTATAGCTTTCTCAGGTCTGGTCAAGCAATAACAGCAGATGTTTACTGTGCCGAACTTCGAACAATGATGGCGAAACTGGCAGTGAAATAGCCCCGACTCGTGAATCGATCTTCACCATTATTGCTCCTTTATAACGTTAGACCTCACACTGCGCGAGAAACCGTTGTAACTCTACAGGAGCTGCTATTAGATACCATACGTCATCCTCCGTACTCGCCAGACCTTGCTCCAACGGACTACCATTTTTTTCGTGATTTGGACTATTTTCTACGTGATAAAAAATTTTCTTCCCAGTAGGCAGTACAAAATGCTTTCACACAGTTTGTCGAATCTAGATCCCCGGAGTTCTATCGTAAAGGCATAAATGAACTTGAACTGAACGTTTATATGGCAGCAATGTATAGATTATGAGGGTAAATATTTCGATTAAATAAATATGGTACATCTTAGGAAAAAACAGTTTTCAATTATTAAGTACAAATCGGCAATTTCATACTTTAACCTCTAACATACTTAAATTTAAAAGCGCCGTTTATTGATAGCTAATTCGGTAGGACACAATTATTCGGTCAACGACAACTTACTCCATTTGGTTAGGTACTTAACTAAAGGTAAAAAATCTTGATGTGTCTTTTTATCTAAAAACTCAGTTAAAAAATAAAATGCTGCGAAAGATCAATGTAAATACAACAATAACGATTACTAAATCAATTGAATCTTTAGTTTAAATAGTAGTTTATTTGTTTAATATGTATGGTGTACCTAACCAAATGGAGTATAGGTACATAATAAAAACTCATTGAATTAGTTGCTTATTCCATACAAAATTCAAAGACTGTATTAGGTATATAAGTCAATTTAGTAATGTAGCGGTACCTACCTCGTGATTATTTGTGATGTTATCTAGTATCTTAATATTTATATTATTATTGAAAAATAAAGTATAACCGCATTTATATAGCTGCCTTTGCATTGTTACAAAGTGTAAGTGTATGTGCCATCATGCCATCCTGCTGTCGACTATAGATTAGGTAATCCTAACTCCCTTAATGTTATAAATGCGAATGTGAGTTTGTTTATCACGCTTTAACTACCCGACCGATCGTCATGAAATTTCGCATACATTTTGTCAGGGGAACAAAAAAGGACATAGGGTATCTTTCATCCAGAAAGGTTTTTTACTAACCTAACCTACATTTTCGCGAGCGAAGCTGCGGACAAAATCTAGTGTTAAATAAAAGGTAAAGTAATTATTGTTATTCTTTTTAGATCTATATAGTATCTATGTAATGCCTGCAACACCTTTTTGATACGAGTTGTAAAACCGAAATTATTTTGGCGATTTAAAAGAGTGGCCGTTAGCGTCTTGCAGGAAGGTATCTTCACATAGGCTCAACGCTTTGCCTATACCTAGCAACTATCCAATAGATTGTAACGTTTATAGGAGTTACTTTGTTTTGTTAGGTACCTATTGTAATAAATGAGTTCTGACTTTATCATGCAATGTGATAAAAATATTTTATTTTTGGGCCTCTTGTATAAGGTGTTACAGGATTATCATTTTGTACCAACACGACCATCATACGGGTGTCCGTTAAGAATGAATAATACATACATATGTATATGTATAATCAAAATATTGGGTTTTATAAACTTCTCTTGTAGAAAGCTAGTTTATGCTATATTCTGTGGGGTCATACTAAACTGACCTGAACTTTAAATTCATAACTACTAGATATGACACTAAACCTTGTTACGTGGATATAACGAAAATATCTGATGGCCTTAGTAAGATTATCCTAAGAAGTTTTTTGGAATCGTAGTGACAAACGGCTAATTTCTCAATTCATACCGAGATGGCAGCAGCTTCCAGACATCGAGACCGCTTTATTCGACAAAAAATGACACTGGATTTTGACAATGAGCGAAGGCCGGGCAGGAGCGAGGACAGAGGAAGCGAGGCTGTCGCCCGCAGCATCGGCAAACTCCTAAGCGATATTATTTTTAATGTAGAGCAACTAAAGTTAAAATTGCTGCAAACATTTTGAAGCAGTGAGTAGTACCTACTCACTGCTTCTTTGCCGACCGCTGTCATCACGGTATGAACTGATCCTAAATGCTTCGGACCAACCTGGTCAAATGGTGTACATTCGAACAGAACTGATCGCTTCTCAAAGAATCGGGTGCATGGACTATCGCTATCAAAACTGTCTCTGTGTAGAACCACTTATAGATTAACAGTTCTATAGTTGAATACGTTTCAAACGTATAGTCCATCCTCAGAAAGTTGTATAAGAAAGAAAAGTACATCCAATATGCCAAAAATATTGTATTCATCTATTATGTACCTATATTTACTTTGTGATTAAACAATAGTCTTGCCTAACCTTTTGGACTATTAAGGGCCTCCTACCACAAAACGTAAAAAATACACGATTTTCAACACGTATCTAGTACCTTAAATGATGTCCCAAAATTCTCAAACAACATTTAAACAATACTTCGATTTATAAAATTTAATTCCATACATTTATATTTTTTATGAGATATACAAGCAATATTATAAATGATTGATTTCACAAAGTTTATGTATAAACTTCCTCATCTGTAGAAGTATGAATATAAAACTCACATTTATATGTAGAGAATACATTTATTGTAAAACGAGTGCAATTTTTTTTTTATTTACGATGATTTTTCATTTAATAATTTGATTTTCTCGATTTTTCGGTCTAATCATTCTAGCGGGTCTCTACGCGGGCGACAGGCGGCATACGGCACCAGCCTTTGTGACGGATGAACGTATGCAATTTTTTCCCCAAAACGCTCTCGTATATTTACGTAATTTTATCAATCTTTGAGTGTATGTGATTAACCTAAGATAATAAATAGTTTAGAATTAGTCTAATAGTAGTATAGGACAATTTCTTTATTTTGGATTGTCTGTAAATTATCATAGTACAGCTACATCTCACTACGTGGCAGTAAATTATCGTAAAATGTTTAGAAGTGAGTCGCAAACGTTAAACGCTCAAGGTCATTGGCGCATAGGAGGCCCTTAAAGGCATACAAACTTATGAAACATCCATATTTACGAAGTTTTGAAGCAGTTATCTAACGTGAATTAAAAAAATGCAGTAAATTTCATGTTTTATCACAATATATTTAGCACATTGGAAGCAGACCTTTATATTGGAACTTTTTCCCGTACACATAAAGGGTGACTGTATGTAAACGTATAAAATAAAACGATATAATAACCAATGTCATGATCTTTATTGTATAAATTATTTTACAGCGGATAATTTAACGTTCATTAAATACAGGCGTGTTATTCTAATACGCTTGACACATTACAATAATTTCGTATAAAATATTCTGTAGTGATTTCGATTGTCTCACATTGATAAGAGTTACTAGGAATTTTCTATTTCTGATTATTTTGCGATGTCAAATTGTTAATACATTGTAGATAGTAAATATGTTTGTATTTTTCTTTCTTCCTATTGATCAATTGGCAAATACTTACTTCAGAAGCATGTTTTATGTGTTATTTTTATACAAGTAACGACTTTAACAAAGGTAAAAAGGAAAATCACAGTATTCCAAAAATATTCATTCAATCGTAGAAGATTATTCAGCCAAAACGTTGATAATTATGATCTTTATAATTCAATGTGTAACAATTTCACATCGCAATACCATTTACAAATTTAGAAAAAATATTACTAATAAATATATGTTTTGTTTATTTCCGTGTGTACAATAAATATAGTGACTTAAAATTTAGTAAATTCGCCTAACAATAGTGGTTCATAATAATGATTGAAATTATTTCAAATAAATAATAGTATAAAAATCCAGACCCGAATCTTCTAAAAGCAGTTAATAAATAAAAGTTTATTATGAAGCATGGCAACATTAGCTAATATTTTTGTTTACTTACTACATTCACTAACATTTTTTTTATAATTTTTGTATTATATTTGTATTTTAAATTTCATAATTAAAATGGTTTGGTGAGTGAAGCTTTACATTCCTAAAAAGTGTATCATATTTCTACACATACTGAATAATTATAAATGCACGTTGCCATGTTAAAAAAATCTAAATACATATCAAAGTTCGAAAACAGTAAATTTTGTACAAATTAATATTAATTCAATTAGGTATCTTAACTAATAATATGCATTAGGTTCTAGGGTACATTGCGAAATATATCCGACTTTCTACACTTTACAATATAATAACAGTACACTCAACCTCAGAATACATTAAAAGTGTTTCTTATTAGATAGAAAACATGAATGCAATTTTCGTCAATAACTATATTGCTGTACAAATCGTTTTAAACAAACACATATTTTATGAGAAGCGAACATAGATAGTCTATAGACATTAAGTGCAGACCTTTTTAAAAAAGGATTAACCACGCTGACATGACACAATGTAACCCCTCACAGAAAGTAAATTACTGGAACTATTAACAAAACTAATTAATAAAGTCCATATAGATCGAACTACAATAATTATCACATTATAAAGTGTAACACACTCGTGTGATATTATTGCAATGTACCGCAGATAGTACGAGTACACAAACGTGACCGTTCACAAAATCATTAACAATATCAAACACACGACGTACGTAAACATAACAAACATACACTTTAACATTATTTATAATCTCCCAGTCCGTTTTGTTATCGATCCCCGACCTCAACATATCACCGCAGTCGATTTGCAAGGTCCATACGATAAATCTACGCTATTATACAGTTCAGATGTATACTTTATATTTTACACGTATAGTTTGTGTTTTAAATATATAGGTCATGTTTTAGGTGTATATTTTGTAATCTACACCTGTCTGTGATATACAAAAACCATTGTTATCGATCAAAGGTGTGGCAACTGCTTTAACTGATAGAATTAGTAATAACCAATCAAATCACTTGACATCTAGTTGATTAGTATTTCTGAAACCGGTTATTAGATGTATATAACGCATGTATATATACACTGCTTCTATAGTAAATTAGGTCATATATTATAATGTCCGATATATGCTGTAATGTATACACCAATGATATATTTACTATTGTAAAAAGTACACACCAAAACTATTTAATATACGTAATTGAATCTGCAATCGACTACAGTATTCCACATAACAAATAAGTCTTCATTTTGTATTATTATAACTAAAATATATGCTCAAAACACACTGGGATTCAAACAATAAAACTGGACGCATATTTTTAGACATAAATCTTTAACTTCATTGCGTACAAAAAACGAAAATGTCTTATTTCATTGTAAAAATCTCGCATTATTTCAATGTTGTTTATTGAGAGTAAAATAAAATTATTGAGCAGAATTAGTTAGCTGTATAATAATTATTTTATATGGTATTATTATGCTATAAGCGAATCTTAGCGTGCCTGACGCGTCCAATCATTCAGTCAGCTACAGGGATACTGCGGATTAGGGATGGTACGATTCTGTATTGGCATGCTGATCATATGCAGTACTGTGAACATTTATGAGGATGTGACAGAATTATTGACGAGGATGTGAGAGGATTATCGAGTGCAGGCGTTGACAGGTAATGAGTTTATTCATTTCATTTTTATGGTTGTGATTAAGTCTTGGACGAACTTGGTTGTTTTTCTTAGTCGAGACTAAGACTTGGTTTCTCCAACCGTTTTCATTTTGTTCATATCCTCATTAACATCCATATAAAATACAAGCTCGTAACATCCCTGGTGTGGATATATTTCCTATAGCATTATGGATTTGACTTACAAAAGTGATATTAACGACATATAAAGGTATCAATTACAAAATAGAAAAACGGCTACAGCATAGTGAAGATATAACATATGTAGGTATTTTTATAATTCGGTTAAAGTTCATTTTAAACAAACCACTGAGATTTTCATACTAGCTGACAAGGGTGTAGTTAACGATTCAGTATATCTGATAAGGATGTATATTTTTTTATAATCTAACGCAGTTTATTTAAAATATATTTTATAATTTGATAAACTATGCATGATTGGTATATTTTAACGCTTTAATATTTACAATTACAGCGAAATGCGAGAATAAATTACACATAGTCGATTATAATAAATATAATTTTTAGGAATGTGTAAAATCGTATCTGATATTTTAGGAGCGGCGCACATTTGCGACTAATCTTAACGACTGCTTTTGTCGTTGGACCGAAGGCAGTCGTTCGTGAGTGCGAGATTATTATAAATGACATGATCGATGAATAAAATGCTTATTTCATTTCATTTACAATTTTTATTCGATATATTTGTTACTACGACATTTATTATTAGTATGAAATTGTAAACAACGGGATATTTGCCGTTATAATTTTGTGCCATATGATCAGCGTATACATTTAAATTTACAATAAGCATCATATATCCAAAATTATAATATATTTTATTATTATTGCACATATCAGAAATGTGTCTCAACACTATTCTTACCATTTTAGTAGCTTAGAATGGGAAGAATATATTTAATATAATAATTATGACATTGAACACATATAATAATTTATGTAAAATTTATTTCATAGATTCGAATCAAAATTGTAAACAACAGAATGGGATAAAAACAAGAATTTGATAGTGAGTTAAAATAAAATAATACGATTTCATATTCCTAGTGTGTTGAGTATCATAATTTCATTAATTTTAAATTACATGCATTCCCGTAGCACAAGGATTCATTCAAAACTGGACTTCATTTTTTTTTGTCTTAATATCTGTGTATGTAGGTCTATAGACAATTAATTACAAACATTATATATTTTTAAATATTTCAGTTATGCTTTTTATATTATCCACTCGCCCAAAAAAAATATCGCGCATTTTCGATTGGTATTATGGATATAATAATATCCATATTGTCAATCAAGACTATTTTCCATAGACAATGAGGACAGTTTAAACGATAGAAAGTGTCTTATGTGGTTCAAACTATACCCACTATAGGTAACATCAAATAAGGCCCTTGACATCAGACTAAAATTGATAACACGGGTCTAATATGCTGCCGTCATAAGGAAAAAGACGAATCTGGCAAAAATTAAAGTTTATTTTTTGTATATTATTATCAAGTATAGTTTGATGTCAAGGGCCTATTTGGCGTTTCCTATAGTGGGTATAGCTAAAACCACATAAGAGAGAATCTATGGTTTAAGTTATCCTCATTGTTTATGGAAAATAGTTATGATTGGTAATATGAATGCTTTTATTTTCATACTAGCTGACTCGCGCAACTTTGTCTGCGTCAGATAAGAAATATTATTCCGTTTTAGCAACACTTTTCATTGATTCGCCGCTCCTATTGGTCGTACCGTGATGTTATATAGCTAATGAACTTCCTCGATAAATGGGCCATGAACCAGTAGCTACTGATTAGCGCGTTCACCCAACCAAACGTAACTCTTCAGGTTAGGTTTTAGGTCCGTAATACCAATCGAATATATGTTAAGAAATAGATCAGAATGCCATGAAACAGTTTGTAGAGGGTGCTTACATACATACACAGATGGCTAGACATGTCTTTATAGTAGTGAGAACGCGATCAGCTCTCGACGGAGTCGTTGGAGTCCTGAGCGCTCATGCAGTCTCCTTTAGGCGCCACCTTAGACGGCTTGGCGGTCTTGCCGACGAAAATTTCTACCTCCTGGAAGAGGTAATAAAATTGATTATATTTTTTTATATTACTTACTTTTTATGTAGATGACCAGAAGGGATAGACATATGCAATTATTTCAGCATTTCGCAAGCTGTGTCTTATAGAGGACTGGCCTATTGTCGCTTATCCCAAGGTTCCAAGAAATTGTTATTATCAGTACCGAGTTTGAATGTCCGTGTTTATAATAATAATTTCTAGCAGAAAATCTCAATTATATTGCTGGCTATAGGTCTCGGAATTTTAGTATTGTACGTAAACTTATGCCATGAGACTATTGGGGCAGACAAGTACATGTATATACAGAGGGCTATATGTCATATACTATTTGTGATATAAGGGCGAGTGTTTGTTATGGTAGAGAGCATAATTTGGTTAGTTTTCCCGCGTTAATACACATACACATAGAGTTGTAATAATGCAACGCATTTGTAATATCGTCGATTTAACAGTTGCTGCAACTCGCTTTTTCTCTAAAGCGCGTATTAAACAAGAAGAATACTTTTAAAGTAAATTATTAACATTATGATTTATAAATTACTAGTATTTTGATAACACTTTAATTTTTAAACATTGTGATTTAAGACATTGAATCCACACGAATTCCAGATCCCTAGCAAATGCTTTCGGACTACCGTCACTTGTAAAGACCAGTAAGTATATAAGCAGTACCTGGCTGTACTCGATCACAATGTTGGGCTGGCATGACTTCATGATCCCTAGCCGGTGCTAGTAAAATACCTGTAAGTACTAAACTTTTCCAAACGGGTGGATCGATTTCGGTAAAGCCGAATTTGATAAAGCTTTCGTAGATGTTAAGTGGATCGCTGGGTGGTTTAGATTCACAAATGGACACGGTAGAGGGCGTTGCCATAGGGTTCTAGGACGTTTTTCTTTTCGTTCGGACGATACGACGTTTTTTGTGGACTGCTAGTATAGCATACACACCTGACTTCCCTCGATCCCCATGTCAGGCTGCAGCTCGGCGCTGGTCCCGGGAGAAGCGCGCGCCGCTAGCTGGCGTTCGCGTGCTACTCGCCTGGAACATTACACACAAACACTTGTATCAACACACCATATAATATATCAGGGTGGACAGAGGACAGATGCAGTGATATGTTATAGCGTGTAAAGTTGTTGTGATAATCTGACACCAGGATACACAGTACAATAGGTAGCATAAAATAAGGTACATACCTAATTAGGTAGGTAGGCCAAGGTAACGACAATTTTAATAGAAAAAAGATATTAAGAAATATGCGTAACAGTCAGGTCTAATTTAAAATATTTTATTCCATAATTAAAATTGTATCAAATACCTTATTTTGTTTATAACAACATGTAACATAAAAGTGTAAATATATTGTATTTTTTATTGCCATTGACGGTAGACGAGCAAGCGGCCCAATGATGGAAAGTGGTAACCGCTGCTCATGGACTTCAGCAATGTCAGGACACAGCAAAGCCGCTGCCTACCGTGAAAGAAGCCACACAAATAACTGTCTCGTGTGGGATTCGAATCCACAATACTCGGCAGTTGGCAGTGATGACGAAACTTGCCCTTTGAGCCAATTGTACGTAGTCAGATTATAATAATAAATAGCGTAACGCGAACAAAATATAATTTCACTCTTTTGTTACAAGTTATTTATGGGTTTGTAAGAGTATTAAGGTTGGTAATGTTGGTGGGGGAGTAATTGAATCAAAGCCTTACTACAGTTCTTCAAGTCCAGTGTCAGAGAGCTAGAGTATTATAAAACCAATATATCACTATATTTTTATATTCCGAATATTTTGTTCATAGCGTCATTAGAACCTATCAAATGCTAATATTCAATAAAAACATTTATGATTTATAATATAATAATATCAGCCCTGTATTAAACTGTCCCACTGCTGGGCACAGGCCTCCTCTTAGTCTGAGAAGGATTAGGTCATAGTCAACCATGCTGTCTCAGAGCATGTAGGCAGCCTTCACATGTCTTCGAGAACATTATGGAGAACTTTCAGACATGCAGGTCTCTTTACGTTGTTTTCCTTCATCGTTAAAGCGAACGATAATTAACTAGGTAATTAATACGCATATAACTTCGAAAAGTCAAATATTCGTGCCTTGGAGCCGAATTTCAGACCTCTATGTGGCAGTCTAACGGCATCCTACTAGGCTATAGGTGCTGAAATTAAATCTAAATAAATTACTTTAATTCAGCTCAGCGTTAGAAATTTGAAAAGCATTTTCGCGAGTTGTTTTTACTTTAACGCGATCGAAATGTTTACCGCGTTTGGCGCTGTTGGTTAAGAGCTTGGAGCGGGCCAATCAGATCGCCGAACGTCATAAACGTGTCGATCGCGTTAACATGAAAACAAACTTGCACTAGGCACTCTGATCTCGAGGATAAGACACAATGTTTTTACATAAGCAACTTGCTAACTGCCCATATACAGATGGCGCACAGTATGATGACCGGTCTGAACATTGCGCGAGTGGCGTCGCATTGTACAATTTTAGGTCTCTTTGGTGACAGGGGGCGGGAGCGGGACGCAATCAGTTTAGCTAGTGATGCGGCTATGATTACGCTCACTTTCAGTCTATCAAAATATCGATTTAGATTTTAATTTAAAAGAAATACACCGAATGTATAATTATATCTCCTCAACAAGATGTTTATGAAAGATTTAGTTGATCAATCATACTACAGTATAAGTAAATATATGATAGTGATTTTAATGTATATATATTAATACCAATGTGATAGTAACTTCATTGGTCTAATGTCTGTATGAGGATCATATAAATCTACACAATGATTCACAAAATAAATAAACTACTAAACCAATTATAAATCAATTTTAGTACGAAATAGTTTAAATCTCACTAAATGACAGCTATTTTATAAAGAGAACCTTTAAGTCAATAATTTTCTCATAAAGCAACCAAACATTTTATTACGATGATATTTTCATAATTGTTAAAAAATATATTTTTTTTCATAAGATTGAATCAAACGATTTTATTTCAAATTGTATATGTATTGTAAATGGTAACCGTCATGATCGCCGTATTTTGTTATCTCTGTCACTCGTATGTTTTTTGAGTTTCTATCTCTGTCGTGCGTACATTTGATAAGAAAACTTGTTTGTTATTGTTAACTTTTGTGTTACTTGTTACAGTTCGTGTTATTTGTTATAGTTTGTGTAGTTGACCGTTATTTTCTTGTTGTTATTGTTAGACTAAGTTCGTTAGGTTACTGTTTTCTTGTTAAGTTTTTTTATAAACATGCCACTGCGTCGAATTTTAAACCGGCAGGCGAGAGATATTATTTATAAGGTTGCAAGAATGGTCAGCTTTGTGTCGAAAAGTGTAGGAAGTGGAAGACTTGTACAGGAAGAGTGAACCTGTTATCGACGAACTGACGGAACGCTTCATAATCATTATTGGGACTGGCGACAGCTCGGATTCGGCAAGCGCAACCGATAGTGGAAGCGAGATGGATATTGCACAACAAAACATACCGAGCACTTCTGGTAACTTAGGAGGACAGAGTCGTATAATGGAAGGCATATCAATAATACAATATTCTGACAGCGATTTATATACAAATATATTTAAAAACCTTAATACCTATATATTATACTTTTAAAATTCAAGAGCATCTGACCACATTCAACCTACGTGAGGTATGTTTCTTTTTTGTTACTGATATCTTAGCGACTGTACATGCGTAACAATTCAGAGACGCTATGTTCAGTCCGGCCATCATAGATTGCGCGATCTGTAACTATGTTATATCAATCATCACAGGTCACGATTATTTAGCAGAGATGGGCAAAAAGTAATTAAATTACAAATTAACAATTACAATTACTTTTGTAATTGATAATTTAATTACTTTATAACAGATTACTTTAGTAATTACCTACGTTTAGTAAGAACCTACTATATTTAGTTAAATTGTAATTTAATTGAAATGTAATCTAATTACACAGTCATCTGTTACAAAGTAGGTATTTAAATTAACTATCAATTACAATACTTTTTATTGAACATTTGAAATAGACTACTAATGTAAATAATTTTATTGTCTCTTTTATCCATATAAATTAATAATAACATCTCCTTTATAAACATAACTCTCATAATATATTGTTTTATACGTTGGTGAATCACCAGTTGCCAGCTGCGTTTTATTATTACGCAAACGAAACTATTTATTAAGCAAGCTACCTATACTTCATTTGGTTAGGTACTTAACTGAAGGTAATAATAATAATAATAATATTCTACCACATACACACAACATCATCTAGCCCAAACTAAGCAGAGCTTGTACTATGGGTACTAGACAATGGATAAACATACATATATACTTTTTTTGTTGTAAATACATTCATATTATACATAGAAACACCCAGACCAAGACAAAAATCCATATTCATGCACACAAATATTTGACTTGTGCGGGAATCGAACCCGCGACCTCAGGCGTTGCAGTCGGTTACACTAACCACTACACCATCGAGGCCGACAATCTTGATGTGTATTTTTAGCTAAAAACTCAGTTTAAAAATAAAATGCTGCTAAAGATCAATAACGATAATAATAAAAAACAACAATAACGATTACTAAATCAATTGAACCGTTAGTTTAAGCAGTAGTTTATTTGTTTAATAATTGTGTTTGTGTAAAAAGTCACGTCAAGGTTGACTACCTTTAGTTAAATACCTAACCAAATGGAGTATAGATTAAATAATATTTCACAGAGGTTTGATTTTTCGTTATTTAAACTATTAATTTATAATGAATATATATATATATATATAATAAATGAATATAATTATTGTAAAATAAAGTTGATCGACAGAAAACAGTATGTTTTATTAACCTGATTATACATGTACAAAGTCACACAAACACGTCAAACTTGATAGTGCCAAAGGTTAATGGACATTTTGTTCGGACGTTTGACCCACGGCGTACACGAACCAAATACGGCAGACTATGCAGAGAATAATAACAATTTAAAATATTATTTTTCTACGTCGCTCATTCATTTGCATTAACAGATAATTGAATTACAAAGTATTTTAATTACATTTCAACCAGATTACTTTGTAATTAAAAACATAATAATACTTTACATTATATATCCGGAGTAATTATAATAACTATATAACTAAATACAATTTAACTAGATTACGTTGTAATTACATTACTTTGTAATAAAATTAATAATTCAATTATAACGTAATTTAATTATGCCCATCTCTGTTATTTAATAATAGCATAGCAGCTGGATCAGAGTTTCTACTATTATGATCATGAGTGGAAGTCTCACCTGCGATGTTCGAGCATGGCCTTCCTGTCGGCCTCTCGCCTCTCGGCGGCTCGGCGCGCCTTCTCGTTGTGCGGCGCCGCGCGGGGCCGAGCGCGGGCCGCCGGCGCCGCGCTCGGCGCCGGGGGCTTCGGCTTCTCCTCCACCGCTAGCTGCAGTTGGACAATATTCACATTTATTATATCACTTTCACTAACAAGAACTAGCTCAGTGAGTAATGTATTGACTACCAAAATCTTTGACTGCTACTGGTTATTGGAAAAATCGAAAGGTCAGAATTTGAGAATCAAGCCTTTATTTTGATCTTATAACGAATTCGACTGTCCTACTGACACTTAGTAAAAAAGTTATAAATAAAGTGGAAAAAAAACGAGTTCTGCTTACATATTGTAGTTCCTTTATATCCATAGTACATATATTAATAATTTTTCTGCATGCTTAAAAACTACCTACTGGAAGCAGATCAACATAAATATTATCTAACATTTAATTTTACTAGATTAAGAGCTTGTCCCACCACCTCCAAATAGCATTTATCTATAAGATAAAAGTATCGTCATCTCTCTTCTTTAACCTAACAGCAGTGAGACGGCATGCAATTTATCTTTCGGGTAACTTTTACTTGTTAGTTGTGGGACTAGACATAAAGATTACAAAAATTAAAACATTCTAAACACAGTTTTATCATACAATATATACCAATTATCTATTAACAAGTGTAATACTTATCACCATGGATTTATAATTATGTTCTAAAAAAGATACTGTAGAAAACAATACAATCGGCAAATCTCTACTAAATTCAATAACTGTCACAATCTTAATATCTTACAGCCTTACTTATAAACCTAATTCAAATATTTATAATATAGCTAAGTACTAATAAACGAGTGATCAGCAAACGTTGTCCTATAAACATTACTCAACATTGAGTGTTCGTTAAAAAGGTTAATCATTCACGAATTTGAGAGTACCCAATGCAGATAACCTTTTTTTTTCTATTTAAGTACTATTCAACTTTTGCACTGCGAATAATGCCTGTCGCGAAGAGAACTTTACAAACATTCAAACGACGGACACAAAGAATACCCAGACTTGGGACGGCTATGTGTCACAAACTTTTAAAATATTGAACTAGTTCGGTAGCTAAGTAATAATCCTAACTAATATTATAAATGCGAATGTGAGTTTGTTTGTTACGGTTTCACGCCTCAACTACACAACTAATCATCATGAAATTTTGCATACACGTTGTCGTGGTTATATAATGGTACATAGGCTACCTTTCATCCAGGAAAAAGTACTGTTAGTAATCTAACCTAACCTACATTTACGCGAGCAAAGCCACGTGCAAAATCTAGTATTTTTATAAGTAAAGTTGTTAACATCTAAAGCGAATCACAGTCTTGGAAAACAAACAGTTTATAAGCTCCTCAAACAGTTAATGATGTGTGGTGTACTGACCTCCTGCCAGTTGTTAGCCTTGAGCAGCGCGATGTGTTGATAGAGTGCGTCGACGTTGTTGACCTGCAGACACACCATGTCCCAGAAGCCCTGCAGGTCCTCGTCCGTCGTGGGGAACGGCTCGTCCAGACGCTCGTTTATGTTGTTGTAGCATAGACCTGCAACACCACCCAACAACCCACTCAGTCAAAGTACATAGCATCACGCGATATGCCCAAAGAGATATCCAGAGATATATTACAAACCCGTATTTTGCTAGCTTTGTTTTTAGAACTCATGTGATAAGGGAAGAGCCTATTTCTGTCTACCGGGTACCGTTTTAAACTCCGTGCAGTTACTGAGAATTGCTTGAAAGAAAATCTCTATAATATTGCCCGAATCAGGTTATTTAGGTTTATTCAGGTTATTAAGTTTACCGATACATGATTTTGTAATGACTTTGTTTATTTGGTAATGAAAATAAGTCATATATTTTCTAATTAACTCTCTAAGTCTCGAGTTCGATCCCAAGGTGTGCATCTCTGACTTGTCGAAGTTAAATGCGTATTAAATAGTTAATTATCGCTCACTTTAACGATAAAGGAGAAAAATTGTGGAGAAACCTGCATGTCTGAGAGTTATCCATAAGATTTTAGAAGATATGTGAAGTTTGATAACTCGCACTAGGCTAGCGTGATGGACTGTGGCCTAACCCTTAAGGAGTCACACACGGCGAAGATACTTTAATATTTTATGTTAAGATGCGTGGATATAAAATATTATATTATCTTAAGGTATCACACACTGTTTAAGTTACGATAATATATCCTCTCGAATCATTCTTTTAGGGGGCACACGTCATATTTCATCACAATCTATATACAGGATAATACTATTAGATTTATTAGATAGCTCATCGGATGATGATTCTGACTTCGAATATGACTTGAAAATTTCTGCCGCACGTAGCAAGTGCCGAACAATTTGGGTAGAAAGTCATATAAAGTTTAGGGAAAGACCGCGGTGAATTTAATCTTTAAGAAGACCTTTGATCAAAAATGTTTCAAATATAATTTAAAAAGTCAAAAGATAGCTTTCTCACTATTCATAATTTGATTAAAGACGATATCAAGCAACAAAGTACAAATATGCGTGCAAGCATTTCTTCTGAAGAACGCCTAGCAGTATGTTTAAGGTAAGTAGAAATGAAACAAATTACAATTTCGATTATTTATTTCTTGATTACACAATCATGTTTATGAAAATCAGTTCAATCAATCTGATTGATTATTTGAACAACCGTACGATATCGTGCCAAACTTAATAAATACATTAAACGAGGGAGACGGGGTGCTTTTGAACAGGGTTAACTGATCAAAGTTTGAGTCCTCTAAAAAACTTCGGATATTTGACGATTGTGATCTATGTTCCTGCTGCGTCGAAGGGGGATTAGCCTGCACATTGCTGGGAAGTGTAATGGTGATTGCTTGGTTCGTCTCTGCATTAGACTGAGGTGGCGACGTGTAAGGATCGGTATAACGTGAGCTGGTTTGAGGCGGCGACGTGTAAGGATCGGTATAATGTGAGCTGGTTTGAGGTGGTGATGTGTATTGATTAGAAAAATGTGGGCTGGATTGAGGTGCAGGTGATATAACTGGATTGGAGCACTCATAGTCAAATGATAAAGAAGGAGAATGAGATCAACTGGCGTAAGTAGGCAACTGGAATAACACAGTAGGGTTAGTTGCTGTGCTTGGCTCAGAAGCCAAATGTTCTTCTTTTGCTTCCATCACAATATTAAATATTTGTCGCTGAACCTTAAGTTGTATGTAATCTTTCTGGCAGCGTTTGAGTAGTCAACAGCATACTATTAAAAAAAATTTCTAATGCAGTCTCTGTTTTAACAGCCGAAGAAAGCAATATTTGTCTCCTTAATGTGTCCCTTCCTGCAGATTTTTCTTGCCTTCTTCTTTGTTCTGTTTCCAACAATGAGACCAAGGTTGCCTTTTTCTTAGGAGGATTTATATCGTGGTATGATTATTCAACCACGCCGTCATTAGACTATTCATTTCTAATCGTTGAATCTCTTGATGAATGCTCTTCGATTATTACATTTGTGGATGTTGGACGGTTTTGCATTGAGGGTAACAAGAACTCCATATGTTTTTCATATTTCTATGTATATTTTGATGTGTCTGCTTAACCTCCGTAACTAAAAGTAATGAAAATTGTTACAGATATTTGTCGACTGGTGATTCTTTTCGAAGTAGCCCTCAGTTACAGAATCGGCGAGTCAACTGTCTCAAAAATTGTAGAAGAAGTATGTGACGCTTTATGAAAACATTTAAAGCCAAAAGTTTTGAGAGAACCTGATCAACATGAATGGAAGAAAATTGCCAGAGCATTTAAAAAAATGTAAATTTGCCCACTGCTGTGAAGCAATTGATGGTGAACATGTTACCATTCAATGTCCACCAAACTACGGCTCAAACTTTTTAACTATAAGAAAACATTCTCTATAGTTTTACTAGCTATAGCTGATTCACAACGCAAGTTTGTAGTGGTAGATATTGGATCAGTGGGTCGATTCAGCGACAGCGGTAAATTCACTGTAGTGCAGTATGCACTACAGTGAATTTGGAAAGAAACTGAAAAGCGGTAATTCACATTTGCCTGAAGAAGAACCATTAATTCTTGGGGGAATAAGTTTTCCGTAAGTCTTTATTGGAGATGAAGCTTTTCCATTAATGGGAAATTTGTTGCGGCCCTATCCAAAAGTCGGATTAACCAGAAGTCGTAAAATATTTAATTATAGACTCTGCAGAGCACGCAGAGTTGTTGAAAATGCGTTTGGAATTATGGCCAGTCGTTGGAGAGTATACAGAAGACCAATCGAATGTAAAGATGAGTTAACTGATAAAATTTTAACAGCTAACTTTATAAATTACTTATATAATTAATTAAATTTAGTATAAAAAAGTTATGCGGAACTACTGGTCTGCATAATTTTTTTATACTTAATAACAATCTTACAATTCGAGAAGAAATCAACTTTTACCGTTAAGTTTAAAGTTTATGTTAAGTTTAATTCCTAGTGGATTCAATTATTCTGACGACAGTTTTATGATCCGGGAGGAATTTTGCCACTATTTTGATACCGTTGGCAGTATACCGTAGCAATCGAATCGAATTCAGCGTAGATTGCGGACGACCAGAAGATGAATTGAAATTTATTCAATTAAACGGACAGCTAAGATAAGTAACTTGATAAAAAAAAAACACTTATTCGCAATCAAAAGACGAGCGATTTTTACTTATACTATCTAACGAACGATCGTTGAAATGTTTAGTGTAGGTAGGTTGCGTTTTTGAAGTCAGTGGCGAAAACAGGGATACCAGCGAATATTGCCGCTCTGTACAAGTGAAAACGTATATTTATATTATAGTGAAAACGTATATATGTATATTTATATACAGTTTATACGTATAAACTGTATATTTATCTGTACATATTATAAAACTAAGTTCCCCACCGCGTCTGTCTGTCTGTTTGCGATAAACTCAAAACCTACGGAACAGATTTTCATGCGGTTTTCACAAATAGACAGAGTTCATGAGGAGGTTTAAGGTCATAGCACACATATCAACTCAGAAACGGATCGTCACCGTATCAACTCGAACCATGCAGTATTCTTTGTATGAAACTCTCTACTGCAACGCACACTAATCGGATTGTAACGTAATCGCCTCGCCTCGGGACAAGCTTGCCGTCCTCGCGCTTACGGCTCGTCGTCCCCGCGCTTACGTCTCTCCGGGCACTACTGTTGCCGAACGTGCTGTCATTCACAAGACAACTAAGTTGCGCGCATATTTATTGAATTTGTAGGTTAGATATCAAACAAAAAATAACGATGAAAAGGGATAATTGAAGAAGTGAGAAAATATCCATATTTATATGATTTAAGTGAGCGCGGCGTAAGCGCGGCGTCGCCTAGCCGTAGCCGAGTCGACGTACCGGAGCTGTTAATCCGCTTTGGTTACGTTAGGTTGACGCCTGTTTGACGGCGAGGTGAAAAGCGATACGGTGACGATCCCTTTCCGAATTGATATGTGTGCTATGACCTTTGTAACGGTTTTGTACTACCCGTGCGAAGTCGAGGCTGGTCGCTAGTATCATATATTTATAACTAAATAGGTATGGGTAGGGTACCTTCGAATTGCTGCATCTTCTGCGTGGCCAGGAGCCGGGCCTTACCGGCGGCGGCGCGCAGCAGTCCCATTATCTCCTCGCTCACGTCCTCGCGGTTCTGGAACATCCACACACACTCTCATGTTATCTACACCAACTCACCAATATAGGTATCGTCCTTATAGGAATGCGTTATATTGATTATACCCTTGCCCCAAGAGCAAGTGTGAACTTAAATAGAAATAGCTTTAGTAATCTAAATAGCTTAAAACTAATAAAGTTCAGCAGGAGTAGTGTAACAGTTTCAAAATTAAGTAGTAGAGTGTTAAACAACGCGATAAAATTCATATAAAGTAGTTGAATTTCTTCATCATAAATTCATTCGCGTAAACGTAAGTCAATAATGACAATATTATACTTTATATTATGGAATGTATAGCTAACGGGCACAAAAGTGGCCAGACTGCGATTTATCTTTTTGTACGATAGAATTAAAACACAGAGCTATATGAGGATTTTAATACCTCTAAGTCCCATCATAATTTATACCCTTTGCTACATGTTGACCAACGAAGATATACAATAAGCCTGACTTTAAAAAAAATCTGCCCTTGATATATATGCTATGTCGTGGAAGAAACTACAAACATACAAATAACGGGCACAAAGAAAACCCAGACTCACAATAACTAATTGTGGACCACACAAATTTCTATCCTCGAACGGTGAAATATGTGTTGAGACAGCGAACCCACATAAGTCGGCACAGTTTTAACCACTACACAAATAGGTTCTTAATTAGCGAGGCAGTGGTAAAGAACACCCATATTTTCAGTTAAGTAGGTCCTAGGTTATTGACCTCTTTCTGTTAAAAAACCTAATCAATACTTTCCTCAACTTGTATATCGAACTTCGGACATCACGAATAGCAGTAAATACAAATTAGCAATACGCATAATTTTATTCGAATAATATTTGAATATAGTAGTTCACAACGCAGCACACATTCTTATGTATAGTGTAGTCAATATTTATTTATGTTATACCCGCTGAAACGGCAACGGATTTGCAATCGTGGGTTCCAATCCCACCTATTGACGTTCACCGACGTGAAAATATTCCTAACATAAGCAATAGCAGCTTGGCTGGGGTTAACAAGAATACTAGTAATTACTGATAATCTTAATAAAATATTAAAATATATAACTGTGTATAGTAAATTTTTTGTTACTTGTCATTCACGAGTCTTCTTCTCTCTTAGCCTTTATTATTCCCAAGTCACTTGGGGTCGGCTTTTGCTGGTCTAACCGGATTTGACTGGATATCAGTTTTTACACGGAGCGGCTGCCACCTGACCTCCGCAACCCGAAGGCTAACGATACCCTAAGGCTAGACCAGTGTCAGGATATTAGAGGGTACTGACTTTCCCAATAACGACTGCCATAGATGTTCATGGCAGCCGGGACCGACGGCTTAACGTGCTCTCCGAGGCACGGAGCAGGCGATAATTGTCAATCAATACGCACATCATTTCGAAAAGTCATATAACTTCCGAAAGTCAGAGGTGCGCGACGTGGGTTCGAACCCGAGACCTGCATTGCAGTCTGAGGTCTCCCTACTGAGCTATCGCTGCTCACTTGTCATTCACGAGTATATAAACAAATATAAAACTAAAAACGAGTATATATAACTAGCTTTTGGAACAGGATGTGTTTTCTAAATGAATGGTACCTTATATAGATCTCCTTTTCTCTACTCCTGAAAACGTGTATGTGAAATTTTATGATGATCGGTCGAGTAGTTAAAGCCTAAGAATGTTACAAACAAACTAACTCACATTCGCATCTATAATATTATATATTAGTTTGTTCTGGTAAATGTAGACAGTAAATAGAGATCTACATCTTTATATCTCTTAATTGTCACCTGTATTAATTAGAGAATGATTATAGACCATAATCAGTTAACTTATGATTTTATAATAAGATTGTTGTTTAACAAAGATTGATGATTGATGATTGACAATTATCGCATGCTCCGTGCCTCGGAGAGCACGTTAAGCCGTTGGTCCCGGCTGCCATGAACATCTATGGCAGTCGTTATTGAGAAAGTCAGTACCCTCTAATATCCTGACACTGGTCTAAAAATATAATTATAATTTACTCATTACATATTGAATATTACAAATTGATATAATACACCAGTCTGTTTGTTGTCAAAGTGCCGTCTGTTATAATATTTGTGTAACATTGATGCAACTTTAAAAGACAAGTATTTGTATATTAATATTAACAAATATAACCGAGGAAGGTTGAATTTAACATAATCCTTGAGACTCTAAAGTGATCAATGTCGCTATATAATTTAGTTGTTTAATATATTTTGTTGAATTATAAAAGCTAAGGTTTATTTTGTGGACTGCAAATTAGCCGTGATTAACACCTAGATAGGTAATAATTTTTATTTACATATGTGATAATAAACATACATTAATTGATTTTATTTGTATCTGAGATAACAATATATTTTGTTTTTAATGAAGGCAACTCCCGCACTACTAACTGTACAAACGTTCAAGCACAAAAACACCCAGATTCGGAACAACTATTTGTGGATCGCACAAATTCATTTGGCTTGTTCCGTATGGGGATCGAATCCATAACACACAGCACAGTGGCAGTGACAAGGCGATGAGTTAATCCACTGCACGCCATACGTGCAGTCAACAATTATAAAAATATACACAACAAGTTTATTAAATACTAGCTAATTCCGTTCACGCTTTGTTGTGGCTCAGACTGATATTTTTAATTGGCCGTTCCCTAGGGTTACTCAGAATAAAAGTATACAACTTTTATATGGAAATGCACCGTTGTATAATAAACACTTAAAGTCAAAATTGACTTGAAGCTTTTCACCTTTTTTACATTACGAGTTTTGCGGATACAAGCATACGGCAACAAAAAACTTATATATAAATATGTTTGTCTGTTCGGGCTAATCTTTGGAATAGCTGAATCGATTGTAATGAAATTTCGCACGCACCTGAACTATGTAAGTAGCAATCTAGGTTATTGAGCTTTTAAGCTGATCAGCCTTTTTTACAAACAAAGTTGAGGACAAAACACCGTGATTGTAAAATTGTTACATTGTATCTACTAGCACAAGAAACTAGCTCAACTTCCAATTTTACGATCCAATCATCAATGCTATTTACGTAAAATATAAATCTTCAAGTTTAGGTCATTAAAAACACAACCAGATTCCGCTGCGTGTAATCCTACGCTTTAGCTACGGGCGAATAGGTAGGGTTGCCAGTTGTATAAAGAATAGGCAGTGTTTATCTGTCTTCGAATCAATTGAAAATTCCACTAACGCGAATAAAAAGGCGACTCATACTTCAAGGATTCTGTGGAATAGCTTTTTCGTATCTTTTAAAAATACGACTCCCAGACTAGGAATAATTCCTGTGTAACAGGAGACTTTACAAACATTTAAACAGGTAACACAAAGATCATCCAGATTCGGAACAACTATTTGTAGATCACACAAATTATTGTCCCGGGGATCGAACCTACCATACTCGGCGCGGTGGCAGTGGCGAGGCGACCACTTAAACCGCTATGCCATCCGTGCTGTCTAACAACTTTCGTTTTTAGAGTTCCAAAAAACTCTTATACAACAGCTTTGTCCGTCTGTCTGTCTGTTATACAACTTTCAACTCGAGAACCGTAAGAGCTAGAGACTCGCGGTCTACGCCATTCGACTCAGCATAGTCGATATACCTACGAAATGACTATGACATTTGACCTTTGACCTCAAGGTTACGTGGTATCACGTGACCTTTGCATATTACTTGAACTATTTTTTCGAACTCAAGATTTATGGCAATTCATTGCCGTTTCTCACTTGTTTTTGTGAAGTCTAATTTCTGTATCGCGTGTGTGTGTTTATAACATTCAAAGAACTAGAACAAAGCACACCTACTAAGTACCTAGACTCGGAACAACTATTTTGAACCCACAGCGCAGTGGCAAGAGCGAGGCGACCATTTTAAACCACTACGCCATTCGTGCAGTCAAATACCTTACTAGCGAGAATACATATATTATTTATCTATATATAACTACATTTATAGGAGAAATCTTAGCTTTGCTATAATGACTGCTTTCTGAAAGAGACTGCCGCTAATTCATCAGTTGACCGTCTCTTAATAATATTTTGTAACGTATTTCAGATACCGGGCCGTACTCTGGTAGTTTAGGGTTTTATACTATCAAAATCAAAATTGTGTTTATTCATGACGTTACAAAGTAACACTAATGAACGTCAAAGTTACACTTATTAATGCGAATTTTCATTTACCTGTTTGTTGCCATGTTCAGCAAAGCATGGGCATAGAACCAATGAGTAGAACTGTCTGTTGTAGAACTATACGAACGTTGCAAACGTTTACACGTTTACGAAGGTTTAAAACAGCCGTCTCTGGCACGAAATGCCAGTAATTTTATATAAAATCTGCCCATAGGCAGGCATAACATATTATCCTGCCAACCCTAACACCTAGACTTAAACAAGTTTGCCAGATAGAATTTAATTGTCGAAACGAAACCGTGGTAGCAATTAGCTGTGCCTCTTACAGACAAGGACTTGACGATTATGTACGGAGGTCAGCAGATTTGGAGCTTGGGAATCTTTAGACTGTGATCAGCTCCCACGCTACACATTTTTGCACTAAAAGAGCCATTCAGAAAGTAAAATTAAAGTAATACCTATCCAAATACATAACTAAATCTAAACCTACGCTGGTATATTAAGATGTTTTACACTCGTTTTTAGTTATGATTTTATGTCCCACAAAATATAGGACGAGCCCAATTCCTTTCGGGCAAAATGCCACTGTGTGCTGGTACTGAGAATTCTTCAACATAGAACCCCAGTACCCAATAGTTCTTCGCCCGATCCGGAATTTTGAGCTTTTACGATCGTACGTAAAACGTGCCCACTGCCTTAGCATATGTTTGCACTGTTAACATCAAACTTCGAAACAGATAATCATATTAAAAGCCAAGAGATTGAAATAGTCTGTGTAGACCTCTGACTATCCTATTGGAGATATTTAAGCGTAGGTCTATATATTTGATACCTAATATGTCTAAAATTCTTTAACCCTTTTTTATGCAACCCCATTCCTACGTTATTTGTGATTATTACATTCGCGCAATGTAGACACCAACCATAAAAAAGTTTAAACGATTACTCACTTGTAAGTCTTCTAATTCCTTTTCAGCAGTAGCGGATAACGCCAACAATCTCTCAGTCTCCTTCTTCTCCAAGTCCAAGAAGTAATGTCCACCCTTCACAACCTCCTTCACACCGTTTTGCTCACCATTAACACTAATCACCGGCTCAATACAATCATCGTCTAGTTTTATCACAGAAACACCATTTGTTACGGACACATCACAAATTTCGGGCACCACTTCAGTATTCTCCACTTTAGGAATGTCTATTTCCGACTTCTGAGGCGACAGGTCAGCTTTCACACTCTTCTTTGGCGACAGGATAGGCAGCTGTGCTCGAAACTCAGGCCTTAAATGCCTTAAAACTGGTAAGGACACATCGGCCATTTCTCTATTGGGACTAGTGCAGATTTTCTCCGATTCCTCGATCTTTCGCGGAATCCTTTCAGGGGTATTCAGAGATTTCTCTGTTAGCACTTTCGGTTCATCATCCTCGCTGGAACTCTTCAGTTTGTGACGCTTCTGGTTGAAGAAACCTTGAGCCAGAGCTCCAGGGCCGTATAGTCTTTCCACCCTCTGCTGGATAAAGCTTTTCATAGGACTGGTAAGCTTTTCTCCATTTTCTTTCGTGATCTCAACCCGTTTCGAAACTCCGTTCGACGAAATGGTGTAAGACTCAGAGCTGAATCTACTTTCTTGACCGTTAGTAGCGACAGTCTTCCTGAAATTCATTTCCGAGTAACTGGATTTGAAGGTGAGCTCTTTGGAATTGTCTACCTCATCGGTCTGATGAAGCATCGAGGTGGCAAAAGTCTTGCTTTCGCTAGAGATGTAGGGCCGGCTAGTGGTCGTCATGTTGCCCAGAAAGTCGTTCTTCAACTGCTTGTTTTCCGCCGCCATGTAGACATTAAAAGGTGAAGTGGCGAGATAAGGGTCTGTGTGCGCCTTAGTAGGCGCTTTCTGTGTCAAATCAGCGCGAGTATCATGGGGGCCGAATGTTGGGACCAGCAGTTTGTTGGCACTGACCGGCACTGGAACCAATAGGGAATTATTTTCGCTTCTGTACTGGTATGTATGTGTAATCGGCCTTATAGGGGAAGCTTCCCTACTTTTGTTGATATCCTGCCTTAATTTCGAGTCGTAAGTTGTAAGGTTGGTGTACCCATTGACTGAGCAAGCGAGGTTTAGGTAGCTGGGCTTCTTGTGAGGGATTTCGTCTCTTTTTTTATGGTGTCCTCTCGATCGATGACTTGAGGAATCGATGTAGACTTTAGGGGGTGGTTTCAAGAGATTATCAGAAGGTTTTCTAGGAGTTGGAGTGGTATCTTCTGGTGTTCGCACGGGTGTTGCTACTGGTGTTGGACTGGCCAAGTAATTCGGCTGGAGGTTAGAGGCTGCCCGTTCTTGAATCCGTGATGTGAAGTCACGGATGCGACTGGTGGTAGATGATGGTGTAAGGAGATTCAAGCTTCCTGAAGTGGTATCTGAAATGATATAAAATAAAATAAATAAGTTAAGTCTTTGCAAATGCTGGTATTTATTTGGCAATTTATTTTAATAGAATGTATATATCGCAGTCTTAATAAAACAGCGACTTAACTCGAAATTTGAAAGTAAGGCAATTTGAACTCTAATTGTATATGTTAAATTCTAATATTATGTTTGTGTTAAATCTTTGCAATAGAGTTCAAATTTGTTTAATCCAAAATACTGAGATAAGTCTCTGTTTTATTAAGGGTGCGATATATTTGCCTTTTGATCTAATAAATTTACAGAGTAAATAATTATTACCACAGTCTATTCAATATTATTGTATTTCATAGTCTGTTAAAGTTTGTCAACCATCATTGATAGGTAATAGAATTTACAGGCTAATTTAAGGATAGTACCTACATAATAAAAGATATCCCTGGCTGTTATTGCCAAGACACGCGTTTTGTTTGCTAACCCAATGTCTCTAAAGAAGATATCGAATTCGCGATTGAGAGGTGACGTGTTCGAATGCCACCCATTGCTCTCCCAACGTGACTACTACTAACACAAGCATATTACCTTAGCTGAAGGCGTTAACAAGAATATTAGTAATTTATATACTACTAAAATTTATAAATAAACAAGAAATGTTGCTCTTACAACCTCTAGCTACGTTGTAATGAAGCGAACTTTACACTTTAACCTGGCTATGGTCTCTATTAACACAATGCAAGCAAATGCAAGTGGCAATAATTGATGATGCAGGTTTAATTTAAATCAGAGTGTTGGAGATAATATCCATGTCAGATGGGAGTATGTCTGTGTATATCCGTGTGTTCACATGGCACCCAACGCGCATAAACTTTATGAACACCCGAAGGTTCAGTCAACAGTCAGGAGGAGAAAACGAACTTCTTTACCAAATACTAATAAATATGATTACCTGCACACTGAGCCATAATTACACAAATAAACACTAACTCAACACAAATTAAACAATATTACAGGCGCGAAATGACACCTTTTACACGTATCAATACCAGATATAAACCATAGATTACAATTCACTGACAAAACACATGATTTTTATTTTATCTGACACATTTAGCAGGCTTAATAATAAACAATATACGAAAATGCATAGGGCTTAAGGCACATACATGTCTGCAAAGAAATTGATACTTTTCATACCAATTATATTTACTAACAAAAATCTTGTACGCCAATGTTATTTACTTTCGCCAGTGTCGCGAGGGCTTTACAAACATAAAAACAACGGACAAAAAAACATCCTGAACCGAGACAAATATTTGTGAATTGCACCAAAACATTTGTATCGTATGAAGATCGAACCCAACACTAGACGCACTGGAAGTCGCGAGACGACTTCACAGTCAATCTAACAGATAAATAAACAAATCTTTACAACACAAGGGCGACCACTACCAACATATAATTTACGACATCGATAGCTATCATAAAAAATAACCTCCATACCGAATTACTTTAACAACCAGCAAGAAAACAAATCTATTTGGTAACTAAACGTAGCTCACATGACTCACATCCGATAATGCCATATCAATAAATAAATAAATACTCACAACTCCCAAATAACAGAAAATAGTCACACATTATACAAATTTTCATGCTTAATATAATACAGAAAACAAGCAACGTTAATTATGAAACGGCATGGTTTTTATTTTATCTCTTATCATTTTTTTTATCAGATTGCGTTCGCGTTGGTTACGACATATTCGATAATGTAAAGGTCATTTGCCATTTCATCCTAGGATTTACTGTGTTACGTGAAAAGATAATTAGGATGACCTAATTATCTTTTCCATAAAGTGCAGTATTAAATAAGTATAATATAAAAATGAACTTATATTAAAGTGCGGCAATAGCCTTGTGAGGAGACCATTGGATTGTCACGCAGTTATCTCGAGTTCTACCTGACTTTTCAAAGTTATGTGCGTATTAATGAATGCTTGCTTTAAAGATGAAGGAAAATATCGTGAGGAACCCTGCGTGTCTGAAAGTTCTCTATATTGATCTCTAAGCCTCCTGATCTCTCTCCGGTAATGGCGGATTGTCGTCCCATCGAATTATGAGAGTTAGGACACAGAGAGTGCACTAAACTTATGTTTACGCACACACTTGTTCATTATAATATCTCCTGCCCAGATGGCCAGTGTCCGTTAAGATTGGCTACCATCATCGAAATTCGGTCTGGAGGTGCTTATATTGTAACTAGCTGACCCGCGCAACTTCATCTGCTTTACATAAGAGAATTTTTTCAGTTTGCAACATTTTTTTCAGTTTTATAATATTAGAATAGATTAAGCAGTTGCCTGCACGGGTGACGTAATGATTAAAGTGGTCGTCTCGCCAATGCCACTAGCGAGTGCTGAGTTCGATCTCTACACGCGCAAAAAATGTGTGTCGGTCACAAATTGTCGTACCGAGTCTGGGTGTTTTTTGTGCCCGTTGTCTGAATGTTTGTAAAATCCCCCGCAAGAGGAACGATTACAAATGCGTACCTTTAAAAAAAATATATTATATGTTTAACTGAGATTCCCACGAAAATTTCGCTCTGATAATGAAATGTTGTTAAACAGATTTAGATACACTATACGCATTATTATTTATTTAAACATTAATAATATATGACTTTTATTAAAATATATCATTTATGAGTCTTTTAAAAACACCGGGTTTGAGAGACTAAGAGAAAACTAGAAAACATTTTATCCCGGCCCGGGAATCAAACCGGAAGGTTTCGACTGCGGCTCTCGGTCGCACAACATAAGCATAAACTATTGTCACGGCGCCAGCAAGAAACGTATATGTCAATATGTTGACGTTTCAATGCAACCGGAAGCATGCCGCGCGACCTACACAAGCCATGTTGTCAACAGCAGAAAGGCAATGAAGTAAGCTTAAACACACTGCGATCATAATTATTGGAGAAAAGACTAAGGGCCCTATTATAAATGCGAATGTGAGTTTTCTTTTTGTTTTTACATACAACTCTCGCACTAGGAATAATTCCTGTGTCGCAGGGGAGTTTACAAACATTTAAACAACGGAGACAAAGAGCACCTATGTATGTATGTATGTATCTTATGTGGGGGCCAGTCAGTGCAGACCGGCGACACTTCGACCCAGTGGGATCTTTTGTGTCGACACTCTCCCAATAACGACTGCCGTAGATGTTCACGGCAGCCGGGACCGACGGCTTAACGTGCTCTCCGAGGCACGGAGCAGGCGATAATTGTCAATCAATACGCACATAATTTCGAAAAGTCATATAACTGCCGAAAGTCAGATGTGCGCGACGTGGGTTCGAACCCGAGATCACGATCACCTATACTCCATTTGGTTGGGTACTTAACTAAAGGTAAACAATCTCGACGTGACTTTTTACACAAACACATATTAAACAAATAAACTACTGCTTAAACTAACGGTTCAATTGATTTAGTAATCGTTATTGTTGTATTTACATTGATCTTTAGCAGCATTTTATTTTTAAACTGAGTTTTAGATAAAAACATAACAAAGACACGTCAAGATTGTTTACTTTTAGTTAAGTACCTAACCAAATGGAGTATAGACTCAGAACAACCATTTATGGATCAGACTTTTGTACCGTGTGGGGATCGAACCCACAATACTCGATGCGGCGGCAGTGGCGAAGCGACTACTTAAATCAATACGCCATACGTGCAGTCTAAGTTCGTTTGTTGTTAAGCTTTCACGCCTTAATTACTCTACCAATCATCGTGAAATTTCGCACACATTGTCAGGGGTTCAGAAAAGGACAGTGTACCTTTTATTCAGGTAAAAAATCTGTTGTTGAGGGAAATAAAATGACAAAATGTACATAAACGCAAACGAAGTCGAGGGCAAATTCTAGTCTAACATACATAGATAGTCTCACGTGTCGTGTATACCCTCGAATGGATAGATTGAGGTGTGAGCAGATAGAGTAATATGGGTGTAATACCCTTACACCTAGGACTAGTGACCTAAAAGGTTTTTCAGCTCTAGGGAGCCCTAAGCATGTTTAGCTCTGGAAAGCTAAAAGCATTGGCTGGTCCTACATAACAAGAGAAGAGTCTATTGACTGCTCTTTCTTATTTTCGTGTGGTTAGTGGCCAATCTGTTGTCTAGAGTTGTTCAAGCCGCAAGCCGCCCGTAGGCCTCTGGCATGGCTTAACGACTGCTGTCAATTTGACAACAATCGAGACCGACCTTTTACGTGCCCTCCAAAGCACGGAGACGCTCAGACGAATCCCACTAAGCAGTCACCCATCTATAGACTGACCGCACCCAACGTTGCTTAACCTACCTAATTGTTTACCGATCAGTGAGTGCAACTAACTATGAGCGCCTCGACTGCTATAAGCTATAAGGCACGGATTCAAGAGCTCCAGACCCTATGCTGCTATTGTTATCTTAAGCGGGATAACGACTCCATAGAGCGGCTGGTTGTACAGGGAAAAGTGGAGGGAACAAGATTGCGCGGCAGGTCACCTATGCGCTGGACTGACCAAGTGAAGTCCGCAAGAGGAAACCGCATATTAAACTGCGCTAAACAGTCTGTCAACAAGGAGAGATGGCGGGAGATCGTGTGAAGAGCTGTGTCCGCCTCTACCACCGACGTGGACGCCTCAAAGTGACCACGACCGCTTTGCCAAGAGCGAAACGACAGCGAAGAATTAATAATTTCTTAATAGATAATCCCAATAACATTTTGCCCAACCTGGGTACCGACACCGACAGACACACAAGACGCAATCACTACCGAGTCATCGCATAGAATTTGATTGCACGGATGGCGTAGTGGTTTGTGGTCGCCCCGCCACTGCCACTGCGACGAGTGCTGTCGGTTCGAATCCCACACGGGACAAAAATTTATGTGATCCACAAATGGTTGTTCCGAGTCTGTGTGTTATTTGTGTCTGTTGTTTGCATGGTTGTAAAGTCCCCCGCGACACAGGAATTATTGCTAGAGCGAGAAATGACTGTACAAAAAAGAACATTTTTATACAAACTCAACAATCTTAAAACCAACACGTATTCTTTTGCACAAGAATCAAAGTCCGCCATACTGTTTAACTAAGCTCAATACATACCTATCATATAGGCATTTTAAGTAGGTATAGTATAAATGTGACCGGTCCAAGATCAAACCGCCTACAGCCCGCAGCACGGTGACTCATATGCCAATCTTATGAGTGTGTTAACCATTTCTTTGTGTTTATTTATTTCTCAATTACATTTTGCCCGCGGATTCGCTCGCGTAAGTGTAGGTTAGGTTAGTAACAGTACTGTGGATGAAAGGTACCTACCCTATGTCCATTTCTGTTTTCCTGACAACATGTATGCGAGATAATATTGTTATAAGTTTATGCGAACGTTATTCATTGAAATTTAACTACTGTATACGGATTTTATCGCGTTAAATAAATAACGCGATAAAATCCGTATAAAGTAGATTAATTTCAATGTTTGCGAAATTTCATGATGATCGGTCGAGTATTTAAGGCGTGAAAACGCAAACAAACAAACATTCACATTTATAATATTAGTTAAGATGTGTAGAAGTTATGCTCTATTACGTGGGACCTCAACTTGGTTGGTAAAATGTAGGTGTTGTAGACCTCTGCCTAAGCCTTGGTGAGAATATAGTTGTGATATTATGAATAGCAGGTAATAAATTTTGAAATTAAACTATTAACATTTCTTCATACGTATTTTATCGCGATAAAATCCATTTTTTTAATGTTGCCTTTCAAAATGACAAGCAACATTAAAAAAATGGTAAGCAGTCATGTGGTCTAAGAGCCGTGGCCTCCACACCGTACTCATAGCAGCTGAGACGATGTTGAGGTCCCTACTTTGACGGCCTGAGAAGGTGCTTTTTCACGCCCCGCTTAAAGGACCCACGATTGATGGTAGAAGACATTTTATTTAAATGTATGAAATTCGCGTAAACTTAAGACAATATTAAGTAATAAGATATTTTATATAAAATATATACACAAATAGCATACATCCCCCACATTTCGCTAGCTAAGTTTTATCCTGTCAATGCTGCTGGAATGCCAGACATAATCAAAAACCTATTGTGTGCAGTCTCTGTAGTAGTTTGTAATTGTGCTTGGTAGCTACTATACATATACATACATTATATATACATTATACGTATGTATAATATGTATGTATGTATTTACAAAAAGAACTATATATGTATGTTTATCCATTGTCTATAGGTACCCATAGTACAAGCTCTGCTTAGTTTGAGCTAGATGGTGTTGCGTGTATGTGATAGAATATTATTATTACGTTACTTATCTTCTTGAGCAGTATCGGTCTTCTGGCGGCTAGACACAAGGGCTTAGTGATAGTTTCGCACGAATTGTAAAAAACTACTCTGTTTACACTAGTGTTGTACTCAAATAACTTCGATATTCGCACAATTCCTGCGTATAGATTCGTGCGACACGACCACAAAGCCATTATGTCTGGCCGCCAAAGACGCGCTACTACTTGAAAAGATAAGTTCGAGGTATTAGGATAAAATCCATTGCCTACTAAGCACAATTGTAAACTCCTACGAAGAATTTCGTAACAGAAAACAACAAAACTTGCCCAATCCGGCAATAGAACCCGGGCTTTCATGATCGGGCGCATACCGCATGAACATAAGCTTATAGGTACACATGCCAAGAGACTATGGAGACAGACCGATAAAAGATTTATTAAAGAGAAAATCAAAGCTTTAAATTATAACAGGAAAAAGAAAATTTATGAAACAGGACTTGAACCCATGACCCAGACCTGCTTTATAGATTGTCTTTTCCTCCATTATAATTTACACTTTACCTAAGCATGGGCAATGCTTATAAAATAAATGTTAATATTCTAACATATATTATAAATGCGAATGTGAGTTTGTTTGTTTGTTACGCTTTCACGCCTTAACTACTAGATCTATCATCATGAAATTTCGAATACAGTTTTTAGGGTACAAATCTTGCAGCCAGAAATAGGTACTGTTCCCGAGGGATAGACATTGATTAATAAAACATAGATTAACGCGACCGAAGCTGCAGGCAAAATCTAATACTAAATAAATAAAGCTGGATGTCTTTGATGTATATTTTCACAGTGATAGGCAAAGGTCAGTAAAGTATAACTAATAATAGTTAATTGCATGGTAAACTAGGCTACATATTTTTATATCATAAAGGGCAAACAGGTTTTAATCTCTTGACTCTGGTGCTCAGAGACAATGGTTTTTTATTTTGTCTGATTCTGGCTATTTCATGAGTTAAATTTAATAACACAATTCAGATACAATTTTGAAGCAATAAATTTTAAAAGAACCGTTTTTAATTTATATGTATTTATAAAATAATATTGTGGTCTAATTCACTTGCCTGTTGGTCAGAGCTAACAGATGCTTCAAATACATTTATTTATATATACATTAATGATGAACCATCTAACCGTTTGCAGGCCGTTCTGTCAGGAAAAGGCCTGACAGGCAAAGGCCTAAAAGGTAAAGGCAAGTCTATGTTAAAAAAATAAAGATAGCCCTAATTTAGAAAGGGTTTCACAAATGATCAATAAAAGAAAAGCACAACAATAATAATCCCATCATCATTAAATAATTTTATCCTTGGTAAAGATAATAATTATGGTATCAATTCAAACACTAATAGTATGTTCCTACAGCAACCATAGGTAAATAAAAACCATAATCTAAATACAAAAGTTACTACCCATAACATGTAATATACATAACTGCTGCACTCAAGAGATATTTAACGATTATGCACATGCCTCATTAGTAAAGATTTTACATAGTAATATTTCACTTAAGTAATCATTAAATGTCTCAGTGGCAGTAAGTTATTTTAGACAACAAAAGCAGCCTATGATGAAGTGACTAGAAGAAACCTTGGGACTAAGAATTTGCTAAGTCAAGTCACATTGCTTGCCAATATAATGCAAGGGTTATAGCTATCAGTAAATACTAATATCCATAATTACACTATAGTTAGTCTAAGAAGATATTATACTTACAATCGCAGTCATCCTAGCCTAGAGAGAGCCAGGTTACTAAAATATTTACATGTCTATATAATATCAGACTGTGTGTATAAACTATAGAACAGTTAGACTATATTTCACCACAAGCTCTGGCACACCGAAGGCTCTGGGCTACCAGAGCCTATTGCTGACTTCACACATCTATGAGGACAAGATAAACTTCCAGATATGCTGTACACCTTAAAAAAACTTTACTGTTATGAGAGTTAATTAACTTTTGACGACATACTGAAACCAACTGAATATTCTGATGTTAGTACTGTACATCTTGGCCTGTTTTTGACAACAGGTTGGCCACTAACCACACGAAAAGAAGAATTACTGTACTAAAATTGTTACATCAATGCATACTTTCAATCCAGCACATAACATAGACTAGATGTACAATATTAAGCGGTAAACACTTAAGCTACTACATGGTCTATGGTTGGTCAACTATCTCACCAATAAGTTATCATTACATTTTGACTTTGTCTATTTATCGAGGATAACGACCTGCTATATATTGGAATACAGGTGAGAGTCTATACTATAAATAGTTGACCCACATAAGCTAACTAATAAAGACAAGGATAGCCGTTTTTACTATCTCAAACAATCAATATACCGCATTTATTCGTCAACACAGGCTGGGTTAAGCCTGTCAATAGTTTGTGTAAATATTGTATGTGAAATAGTACAAGGTTAAACATATGAATGTTACACAAGATTGTCAAATAAACTTGAAGCAAGCGTGAAAAGGCAGTTTGCCAATTACCTAACATGTTGAGAAGAACTTGTACAATATCTGTGTAATGATTGTGAAAGATGCAGCTATGGGTATGCATGCTGTTAACTTTTACCCTACAGTTGGTGGACAATTGTGGATTTACCTGCTTATGTTTTCATTATTTTTAATATTTCCATAGAATCATTCTAGTATTTTATGGAGAAGCCAACATTACTAAAACAAATTAACCAAAGAAAATGAACCTGTTGAGTTGCCATGGTTTAATATGTTCGGCATTCCAAAACTTGAAAGGGTAAATAATGAACAAAAGGAAGACAGTTCAAGAAACCATGCTCATTTACGAAAAGTTAGTCATAAAACTCCTGGTAATTGTTTTCAACTTTATAACAACTAGAGGTTGACCAGTAATTGACATTCTACCATGATTTATATTTTGTTATGTTTCACATATCTTAGCTTTTTACACTTGTCTATATAAACTTTACTATGCCAAAATATCATATGCCTGTGCGCAATATGATATTGTCTTACGTTTATGTGAATGTTATGCATTGAAATTAAACAACTCTATACTTATAAAATCTGTATAAAATTGTTTAATTACATTGCATAAAAAATAAATGTGGAATAATACATTTCTTTTTTTTAGTCTATCATTACTATTGCTGTCTATACCCAATAATATAATAAAAACCACATAAAGCTATGTGTGAAACACTTATCTTATAAGAGTTAACCTTTGAAGTCAATGAACATTTAGAGTACTTTTATAAAATGTCATAAAACATCATACATTCATAGAATGTTTCTAAAGGTCAAGAAGGATATTATTGTGATTTATCTGAACCTAAAACTGATGATTGCATTAACTTTACTAACATAGGTGCACATCCTTATATCCTCAATGAGGTAGTCCCACATTACGGGCAATTTACTTTTTGCTGTCTATTGAGCATATTTCCAGATTCCTGATCGATGATTTCTCATAACCATAACCTTGCTTAAGAAAGTGACTACAGAGATAGAAAATATACAATAAAACTGGTCAATGCAATCTGGTTGAAACATCAAGCTTTCAAAGAGGTATGTCAATACCGAACATGAGCAGATTAATAAAATCTTTCAGTTCTCTATAAAACTGGACATTAATAATTAACTTTTTGAGCTGAAGCATCCCATTTGCGACCAGACAATTGTTTATCAATTCTGTCTGTCATTCCTAGAACAACATCACAACAAACCATTTAATAACTTTGTTCTATGTTATGTTTTCACACAATAATTTCTTCTACTGGCACAAGTTACATAAAGGGATTATCTATGACACCACATGTTATCATCATTATGTGAAAGTAAATGCAATAATAGTGATAATAACAGAAATGACATACTGATATAGATAGTCAATAACTTGTAAATTCATAGTACAATGTGACACTTTAGAACATATAAATATGTAAATGTATGCAATACCAGCAACTCTGATTAGAATAATAAGCAAAATATACACGTAAACATTCATTTAAATGCTTATTATATAAATCAGTCGAAACTGAATTAATTCTTAAGTTATCAAGTCTCAACTGATTTCCTTGTTAAAGTTAAATTATTATTACACAGTAATATCATTAAATATAATAAATCTATTATATGTAGTTTTTAGAACGTAAATCCTATTACTAATTATTTACAAAAATAAACATAGTCATGCTTTCAAAAAGAAATTGGTACACGATTCATCTTTACCATGAACTAATAAAAATAATCGGATTACTCATCTACGCTACAGTACCTAAATACAAAAAACTACTGCCTTGCCATTTTCAGACATTTCAGACTCGAGATGTGTATTGTTAAAATTCCTAAAATTTTAAATTAAATTGCTCTTACGAAAAGTACGGTAAAAGTAATTTGTTTTTTAAATCTTTCTGACATTGAAAACCGGCTCAAAACACTTACCTAAAGTTGTTAGCACACGTAAACTATATCACACAATATTTAGAACATTCAAATAAACAATTTAACAATTTTTTGGAACACCTCAAATATTTTTCATTATTTTACGACAATATGACATCAGTTCACAAAGAAATGTCAACGTATTTTTTTTTCCTTGAGTCGACGACGCACACCCGTTTGCGGCCAGTCCGTCCGTACCGTTCCGTTTCACGGTCGGCGAGTTTTGGATTTATTAATTCATGAACTGTTTATAGATGGCAAGTTGTTGAAATTTGCGAAATAATTTGTCTGAGGTGTGTTTAGGTGCGTATTCATAAGCAATACGACGGCAATGACCGAGCTCGTAAGAAGTGCGTAGGTAGAAACGAGGCCGATACATATGGGTACAAGTACGAGTATCCGATTGTCTTTTTGTTTGCGAGTTGCATTTTGCAATCTGCATTGTTTGCGATATCTATGCATGACCTAGATTTATGGAATTTTATAAACAGGTAAGCTGTTTCATGATGATTTAACTATATTAGCAAGACCAGTTAATTTGTTATAATTAAAATATTAAATATTGAACCTAAAGGATGATTAGGTAATGTTCTTTAAGGTTTTGATCATTTGGTCTTTATGTACATGATACCATACCAAGTGTAATATATATTTTCAAAACTTGTCAATTATTGTACATATATTTTTATATGAAATCGACAGAGCAATGTGATCTAGTAATTAATTTATTTTTGTAATTCCATGAAAACACATGGAACCTTATGAAAGTCCAAAATAAAATCCTGCAGGAAGATTAATGGACCGAAGCTGTACAGACAGTCATGTAGAAAGCAATCAACTAAAATGTCGCGAAGGAGTGAAAACAGACACGTAAAGGAGATAATTTATTTAAGGAAGGTAGGTACTTAGGAAACAGAAATATCGTTGATGCTGAAATAAATTTCAATTTCAGTCTACCATAAGCACTTTAAAAACAGTAAACAGCATAAACCTTTTTATTGCTTTAATATCTGTTGTTAAATATTTTCTCAGGAAAGCAATACCGGATTCAGTTTCAGAAAGTATTATTTTGTTGCTTATTACGGAAGCGAACAAGATTATTCAGACACTTTTATAACTCGCATGCAATAAGGCTAAATGAATTAAACCATTACTTTTTGCAAATTAATAACTTTCAAATGTCGTTGTCTTACAGTGTCGCGTACAACTTAATTAATATACTTACCTATACTTACGTAAATAATTAGTATAACTTGTTTATAACATCATAAACTGTTTAGCAAGCAATACGAAAATAATATTCAATGAAATATTTAATTGAAACAATAATAGCATAAAAAACATCACAATCACGACACAGAATAGGTAAAAAGAAAACACAGATCACAGATAATAATAAATATTTATTAATATGAAAATGTAATAAGATAATGACTATCACTAATAGAGCTCATCTTAAAAGTAATAAACAAATATATGTCTTTCTTTTTACTTTAATGTAAACAATGAACATAATTTAGAATAACATCCAAATTGATTATACTTCGGAAATGAGGGGCCGATAAATCTAGGGATATAAGTTTCTATATATTATAATAATGTACCATCACGTCTGTATTCTCTAAGGAGTTAGGCCGCTAAGTGTCCACATTTCACTATTTAGGTAATAAATCATTAATGTTGATCAATAATTTAATCAATAATTGGTATTGGTAGAAGAATCTAATAAAAATAAAGATATACTTTTAAAATAAACTCTTACGAAATAGATATTTAAAGTACATAATGAAATGAATTGAAAATAATAACAATCACATGCCATACACGATACGTGGATTTAGAAAAATGAACGTGTTTTAAACTCAAATAACGAGCTTGATTTTGTTAGGATTGCAACAGAATAATAGAAAGACAAGCTTGCCAACGCATCAACATTTTCTAAATCCACAGCTGCTACATAACATTAAAAAGCCAAACACGATTACAACACTGATTTACCTGAAAAGTCTGTGCTCGCGTCGACGTCTAGGGAACAACTCCCGATCGAATCCACAGACTTATCCATGACTTTAACTGTCAACTCCTTCGCTGCCTTAACAAGATCTGATTCTTTTACTTCAATCTCATAAGCTCCTATGCTATCAAAGTCTTCAACATTCGATTTAGGTGATACAGTCGAACTTGGCAGCCGAATATCAGTCTCGTCAGTGTTAATCGTCAAAATAGAATCTGGTTTCAGATCTTCGGTGGATTTTTTATCCAATATCAATGTACTTTGACTAGTGAACGTACTGCGGATGGGCTCAATATATTCAACGTCTTCGTCAAAGTATAAATGGTTGGTATGTCCGCTCGTTCCTTGTACGTCAGTAGCGTCTTTAGGGACTGCGTCTATAACGGTTTGAGGCTTATGAATATTCTTATAGTAATGGTTTTCTAACTTTTCCAACTGTCTTCTTGTATCAGAGTGCTTTTTTCTTACAGAGTCTATTATCACGGGTAAGTTTAAGAGGTCTGGTGTCTTTTCATCCTTATTTTCTCTTTTAAATAGAGGAGAATCATCACTTTCGAGCTCAAAGCGCTTATATTTAGATGAGCAGTAATCGTCTATTGACGATGTGTCAGACTTTTTTGAATCGAAAAAAGTATCGAGTGAAAAAAACGACTTTCGCTTTTTCTTTGGTTGACTAGCTTTGTTAAAATTTGCGGCGATGAACTGATCACCAGATTTGTATTGTACGCAAATATTGCTGGTGTTGACTAAAGATTTGGGTCTGGTTTCTTTAGGAATGCTTAGAGGCACGCGGTTGGTGTCGACCTTACGAGAATCTAAGCTCAAAGTTTTCCGGAATCTCTCATTGAGATTTGCAAGAAGAAAATGTCTGCGTTCAGTCGATTTTGGAGTGACATTATAGCTCTGCTTGCTACTTGAAGGTTGAGAATGGGGAATGTGTTCCGTGTACTTAAATTCGATGTCGTTTTCCGATAAGTCTTTTGGTTCCGGCTCTCTTTGTATGCAAGGTTCCGGCCTTTGAAAAGAGAAGGATCCTCTATTCGAACTCTGCTTTCTGTCACATATGCAGTTTCCAACGCAGTTTAACTTTAGGCATACTTCTTCGGGTTCCAAAGACACCTCATGTTCATTAGGAATGTACCTGTCAGGCTTGCTTTTGTGAACTAGGAGATCTTGTCTGATTTTTTCCAACCTTTCATCGCCATGGAGACCACGAGTATATTTAGACTTCGGTGGTCTAAAAAATCTTATGGATCCTGAAGTATGGGGCTCTACTGACCGTCGTCGAATAAAGGAGGGGGAATCGGATATCTTGTTAACGCCTAGGAGTAGGACAGGTGACTTCTTGTCCTCTTCATCCGGGAGATCGCTGTAAAGAAACAGTGCATGTCAAATGATTGTTGTAAAGTATGGCGAAATGACAAATGCTCTGAAGCTGTAGTTAGACTTTACTTTTTTATCGCTAATGACTAAGCAGACTTTGGCGTAAGGCCAAAGACACGTTAGTAATAATAGTCATATAGTCTTTTTGGTTTTAGAATGCATATAGCACTGGAAAATTTGTCGTTGAAAAGCTTATGATTTTGTGTAATGATTTGCGTTAATGTTAGAAGCTCAAAAGCTCGTAAATTTTTACAGCCCATGACCAATTGTATCCGTTTTTAGTTTTGCGATGCTGTTAACATGTGTCAGAGATGTATAAAAAGTGGAAATATAAAGCTACGTATGCCAAAACATCAATTGTACCGATGGGCGCGATTATGCTTTTTAGTAGGTACCACATGAAATCCATATTTGGAAACATAAAATCCGGTAGTAGCATAATATGTATACAGGGTTATGTCACAAATTAGCCAGATACTAATATTATATATAATACGATACGACATCAAACGCACAGACAAATTGAAGCGTGCAACACTAATTTTAATCTAATCAGTAGAATGCAGAATTCGATTTTGGCTAACTTATTCAGAAATTGCTGTATAAAAGTCTCTATTATGTGAGTGCGTCTGTAAACACGTATTCTATTGGGCCTGCCATCTGTATTATATTTAATGTGTGTACCCTCTGAGACGTCATTGTGCTTTCATCAGTAGTAATTTTTTAATACAGTAGCCATTTTATATTTCCACTTTCTCAATTAAGCTGAAATAAATGAATGTTAGTTTAAATCAAGACATATGTTATTAAGCACATAAAACATATAAAAAGTACTTACGTGAAAATTACTTATAAAAAGAAAATTCGACTAGAAATATATAAGTAAAGGTAGATAATATGTAAAAGAAGAAATTAAATATAAGTGCCAATCATTGTCAACGTAAGAAAAACACCGGATTGTTTCGCTAATGTGCTTTTAATAAATCCGAGAATAATTTTTATGCAGTCTTTATGCAGGTAGATTAGACATATTGAGGAATTTTAAAGACGGCTATTTGTAAGTGACTATTTGCTTAAGAGAAAAGCACAGGCACTTTTGGATCTTATTTATAATATGACAAATAACTTAACTAATTAAATGATTAGTGTATTGTAAACGGGTTAAGTTTTTGCAGCATTAGGATGAAAGATACTAAAGCATTGGTGAGCACGGACCATCCGTCCTCCTCCCTTAATTCGCCAATGCGCCAGGGTAAGGGTACCATTTCGTAAAATCAAGCTTGCTCTAAGAGCCGACACTTAAAAAAGTAGCTTTATTATAGCACAATATTACTGTTTGCTATAAAAGCTTAAGAAAAGAGATTAATTTATATGTTATTACATATTATATCCGGAAACCAACACGAGAACGGCACAAATTTTGTAACTGCATTACATAATTTTTCTCTTTTATCTTTTGCAAACGGTGTATTGAAATTATATACATACACAATACAGATTTTGTTCGCTGTTTCGCACGTATTAATATAGGATTTGTCAATAAATTTCCATTCCTTTGAAAAGTACTTTTTCCTGGATGAAAGATACCCGATGTCGTTTTCTGTACCCCTCGCAACGTGTATATAAAATTTCATGGTGATCGGTCGAGTAGTTAGGGCGTGAAAGCGTAACAAACTCTCATGCGCATTTATAATAAATATTAAGTTTAGATGGGTTTAATAGTTGTCATTCATGGTTTATAATTGTGAATAAAAGCTATAAGCATGAATAAATACTTTATAGCAACTCATTGACCATTTTCCTATTATTATTATCATTATTTGTCTATCGATTAAATGCTTCGCAACGATTCACAAATTGATTTTACCTCGTTGCGTTCCATTTCACATTACGCATTTCTTTTAACAAGCTCTCAATTACTATATTTGAGTAAAAGGTATTTATACTCATTATTTCATTGATTGCCTTATAATTTATTTGGGAGAGCAGTCAGTTAATTTTAAACATTAATATAATTCTAACATTTACGATTTTCTTTTAAGTTATTAGTATAATGCAATCTGAAAAGCTTGACTTTCAAAATACTAGGTTATTCTAGTGCTCGAGTGACTATGTTTGGAATTTTGCCATTTAGTTAATAAACAAGGTAAAGGTAAAGTAAAAAAAAAATAGGTAGCTATTAATCTTAAACTATAGTTTGTTATAAGGATGGGTAGAACGCATGAGCAGGGGCGTTGACTTCAAACAAGCATTGTAGGCTTTTATAAAAGTAACGCCCTGTAACGTCCCGGGCACGGCCCTGATATGTGTGGATAGACCTAAGTTCCTCGAGCCAGTATTCGAAGATCTTACAGATTCACATCACGTTTATGTGTTCTTTATATTTCTATGAAATATATATTCATAATTTTCTATGAAATAGTAAACGGAAAATTTACTAATATTTTCTTTCGCTCATATCCATAGTTATTAACAATTAGCTAGGGATATTAAATACATCGTTGGGGGGAGGATGAAGGCTCAGTCTTAGTGCTGGCACCATTGGAAGGAGGGGTAGGGCACCACTTTGCCCTATGGAATCAATGTAAGTGTGCATGAGTCAATGGATTCCTCAGGATAAAGGGAGGCTCTATTTCAAATTGATATCATCAGACTCATCAGGTTTCATTGTACCTCCAGGCTTTGGACCATTAGTACTATTTACACATATCTACAAACATAATCTCAGGCTTATTCTCTGAAGGAGTAGGCAGAAGTTCATCACACCCAGATGTCACTTTCTATGGTTTCAGCTCCTTAATAATTTTGTGCAAAACCATTGTCGTCTGCCGGGCACAGTTCAAGACTTCAAGTTGCTGTTAAGAATTTCTTGAGAGAGAAATCCACTACCACATTGCTTAAACCGATTCCTGAAGTCACAGCACCTAGCGCTCTGTCACCTAAACAAAATTTAAATAGCCAATATATAAATTTACCAGTTATTCTCTAGAGAATATAAGCAAACGAATTAACCCATTGAGTCGAAGTGGCACACCGGCGGCGAGTCACAATACGTTATCAATGTTAGGGATTTCAACAACTGTCAGGTTTAATAACTAAATTAATGGTACTTTAATCTGAATGAAATGATATGTTAAGTCTGCCAGTCCGCACTGAGCCAGCGTGGTGGACTATGGACTAACCCTTTTCAAAGATTTCCGTGACCCGCAGTAGGACAGCCTATACACAAGGCTGATATTATTATTATGTTTCTCATGTGCCCGCAAGTTTTCTAACATTTTTATTATTATTTATGTGAGGCTAAATACAAAGTCAATGTGCTTTATTATACGTATAATTAAGAGAGCTATATTTTCCATGAATGGGTGTAGTGCTCGTGAAAGGTACGGCGTGACACGCCCTACGTGCACCCTTTAATGGCCGCGGCACGCGAGCTTTTTTCGACGTTGTTTTGCAATAAACTTGGTAAATAAGGTTTACTGTCATTGCTTTTTTGTAATGCTGTATATTATCTAACGGTTTAGAAAGAAAAATCGAGTGGTTTGAAGATTGTAAGATATCATATTCGAATGTCATTATTCGGATCGTCGTCTGCCGCATTCGAATGTCATAATTCGGGTCGTCATCTGCCGCATTCGAATATCATTATTCGGAACGTCGTCCGAGATATTTTTATAAATAGGTACCTACGTCGAAAGTAAGAACCAAGTTTTTTAAAGATAACTTCCGCACTTGGAATAATGCTCGTGTCGTAAAAGTCTCTACAAACATTTAAAGTATTTAAACAACGGACTTAAGACTTCGCCGAGCAAAATGTGCCAAAACAGGCTGTCACAGTTAAATAAATAAAATCAACACTTTTTGTTTAATACAAATATAACATATACATTTACCACAACAATGAAAGTGTTTACAATTATTCCGTGTAAAAACCTTAAAATAATTCATATTTTCGCATACAAAATTACGTAAATTTGCAGAAACGTAAGCTCGTGTTACGTGATTTTTAGATTATAACAGTAGAAATCTATTCTATTTTACGGCTTAAACGAAACATAAATAGTTATATTACAATTTGTCCGTCCCAAATATATTATTGGTTGACAATAAAGATACATATTTATCAAAAAAGCACTTTAAATCCTCCATACAATTTTACTATGGCGGCCGCGCGCCGATTTGAATATGCGCCGTACGAGCTCTGCCATTATATGTCTTACGCTCGGCGCAGGCTTAAAGAACACCCAGAATCTGCACAACCATTTGTGGATCATACAATGTTTTGCCCTGTGTAGGGCTCGAAACTTTGGCGCAGTAACAGTGGCAAGGCGATCACTTAAACCACTATGCCATCCGTGCAGTCAAATTTTATCATTATAAATGATCATTTCCGCGCTAGGATTACTACCTGTATGGTTAAGGCTTCTTAAGTTCCTCGAGCCAGTATTCGAAGACCTTACAGATTCACATCACGTTTACGTGTTCCTTATATTTCTTTTGTTGGTGCAATATCTATGATAATTGAATGTGTCAAATATTACCACGTGTATATCTATTCGCAGGTAATTACATTATAATGTATGAATATGTAACAATTACTGTGCTAGCAGCTGAATGATTAATTAACTTATTAATGAATGTCAAGTCGTGCTGATAGCTTGTATTGCGTAGTACAAACTATAATAATATTATCAACTCTGTATAAGAACTGCTCTACTGCTGAGCACGGCCTTTTTCTCAGTGTGAGAAGGTTTAGGCCATAGTTCACCACGCTAGCCTGGTGCGGGTTGGCAGACTTCACATATCTTTAAGAACATTATGGAGAACTTTCAGACAAGCAGGTTTCCTCACGATGTTTTTCTTCACCGTTAAAGCGAGCGATAATTAACTATTTAATACGCATATAACTTCGAAAAGTCAGAGATGCCTGGGATCAAACTCGAGACCTCAGCGTGGCAGACCAACGGTCTCCCAATAGTCTTTCGCTGCTACTGTACTGAATGATATTACAAACCATACTGAGTGACATTTGAAGTTTTATAAGATTAGAGCTCTCCCGCCCCGGTTTCAACCACATATAAGATATTACTGCTCCGCTCCCGTGGCTCGTAGCATGATATTATATAGCCTATGTACGTTTTGATAAAGTGGCTTTCAGGTGGTGAAAGAATATTTAAATCGGTTTAAAAGTTTCCAAGTTTATTTAGTTAAAAAAAAAGACAAATTATTTATCTTTATAAATATTAGTAGATAGGTATAGACTAGCGGGTCCAACATAAATTATCCTGCCTGAACGTTGGCTTAAAATAAATAACCTGATCGCAGCGCCACGTACCTGCTCCAATTGTGAATCTAAACCATCAAGCAAGCGACTCAAATACTCATATAAAGTTCCCTCCCAATTTGATACCTATAACGGAATAATTGCTACCTCGTTTTTTAAAAATATGAGAAATTTCTGGGACCAACCCTTCTGACATCAGGTTAGCTGGTCGTCAATCTCATTGGGAAAATTTCTTTCAAAAAACTGTGAAGACTTTCTTTCGAAAAACTGAAATCTTTCTTTCTGACATTCATTGTGTTTGTCTTTTTAATTCAATATTTGCTACCAAGTTGCCACGAACCTTTCAATTTTAAACAATCCGAAGGATTCGTAACTATCTAGAATTTAATGCCTCAGGTTTAAATCAAGAGTTTGAGCATATCTGATTTCTATTAGAAAATTCTCAGAAGCAGAACAGCGCACAGCGCAGCGGTCTCAAAATCGAGCTCCTCTTTTTAATTCCTGTAAATAAGGATTATGTGAATAGAGCTTGACTTTTTTCAGACCACTTTGTGGCGTCCTGGATTGTGTCAAATATACATCAATAGGCTCGTCTGTTGATGCAATAGATGTGGATGAAGAAGATGAACATGTGGATGTTATACACCTCTGTCCACCCCCTTTGGGAAAATACAAGCATGAGTATATACATTGTTATGATTGCAAAACGTCTGAAATTGTGGAGGTCGGTGAGACAGACGGGCGAACAGTATCAATTAGATTTTATTGGATAATGATTCCTTCGTCTCGGGCCTCGTTATCTTAGGCGCCAAGACGTTCGACAAAACTGCAGTTTTCATTTTCCAATAGTGATAAGAAGTATTGTTAGACCGCATTATAATATTATCCACGGATTTATGATCCTAACTTAATATTATAAATGCAAATGTGAGCTTCTTTGTTGCTGTCACGATTTTTACTACATCTATGTTTTGTACATAAACTAAACATACGAAACATCTATGTAAATATTGTCGTTAGGAAGAAGGTATTGGTTTGTGACACAAATCTTGAGTTGTGGCTATAATGCTCGACCTAGAATCCTAACTAATATTATAAATGCGAATATGAGTTTGTTTGTTACGCTTTCATACCTTAAATACTCGACTGATCATCATGAAAAATCGCATAAATTTTTCAGGGGTACAGAAAAAGACCTTTCATCCAGAAAGAAGTACTGTTCCACAAGAAATTTTTTTTTTCAAGGTCTATTTTAGTCGATCGACGCCGCGGATAAAATCCTGTAGATTATATTTTACGTATTTTACAGCGAATAATTCCTGTGTTGCAGGCAAATTGTCTCAAATAACAGACTGCTTCGCTTGCACAGCATTAGAGAATGAGGTCTGTCTTTCTCACTTTTATAATAATAATAATAATAATATCAGCCCTTAATTAAATTGTCCCACCGCTCGGCACGGGCCTATTCTCAGTGTGAGAAGGGTTAGTCCATAGTCCACCACGCTGGCCCAGTGCGGATTGGCAGACTTCACATATCTTTGAAAACATTAACTCTCAGACAGGCAGGTTTCCTCGCGATTTTTCCCTTCACCGTTAAAGCAAGCAACAATTTACTAGATATATAATACGCACATAAATTTTGAAAGTCAGCGGTGCGTGTTTTGAGATCGAACTCGAGACCTCTGCGTGGTAGTCCAAAGATCTCCAACTAGGCCTTTAGTGTTGTAAAAAATGTTTCACTTAATGTGTCAATGCGGTTTACGTTTAGCGGTATACTACTCAAACTTAACCGTGTTTTTATAATCGGAAGGTTTAATCAAGTAGTTAGTCGGTACATTGTCTGTACCGTACGCAGGCATGTGCGCAAGAAGACAAACCGTTTGACCGATGTTAATCCACTTTTGCGTGCGTTGGGGCAATTTGTGTTTGAACGACCAACGGGACGGATAAGCATGTATATAGTGTCTATATCGATATCGATAAAATTGTAAAATTATACATGCATTAACATAAATGTAGACTATAAGATTGGATGAAGTAGTTCCTCTACCATGATTGCGGCAAGTGCTGTGGGTCGATACCCACATGGGATAATAATTTGGGAGATCTACAAATCGTCGTTCAGCCACCAAGACTGGGTGTTCTTTGTGTCTAATGTATGAATGTTTGTAAAGTCCGCCGCGACACAGAATTAACTCTTAGCGCAGGATTTCTTTTTTTACATAAGAAAGCATCTAAAGCTTCTGTTGTCTGAAAATTTGCTCTGTAGACAATAAGCTAAGCTAATATAAGCTAACAAACTCTTAATGACGTAGGATTCATAAAGAATGTGGATGTAATTCGTCTACCAATACTTTCAGGTATATACAAATTCTATGTAGAAGAAAAATTATCGATACAATACCCCATCTCTACGTGAGTCAGCTCATCGGCTCAGCACGCTTCATCGACGTTACTGTTATCTGTGGCGTCCATACGGTACGCTCTGCCGCCCTGACACTCGCGCTTATAACTCCAACGGTAATTGGAACTAATTATCTATGACATGGATTGCTAACTGATTGCCTCAATGATTCGTCGCAACAGTTTGTTTACGATTACTTTATAGGAATCGATTCTCGAGGACTATACTATTGGGTTAGGGTTTTCTTAGTGACAGTAGAGTTTGGATTCGTACTCAAAACGCTTGTTACATTTTCATTGAATTGCGATCATAGCGGCCAATCTTGAAGGAGAGTAGTCTTTTAAGTAACAAGTGTTTTGTCAGTATTAGTGGAGCTTGGAGTTGTGCCTAGTAAAGTACGTTAATTACAATTTGTTTTTGTACTTAGGTCTTCTAGACCGAAGTTCGATCACGGCGTTCAATAATATTCTATAAATCAAATTTTATAATATGTATGTAAATTTAGGTTAAGATTATTTAGGTAAGCTTAGGATCTATGGACCTATGTAGCTCAAAATAATTAATTATTATTAAGCAGAAGATATTATAGTGCACAAGTGTATGCGCAAACGCAATTGCACTCTATATTCCCTCACTCTCATAATTCGATTCGACACGATCAGAGAAAGATTAGTCGCAGGATAGATGGCTCTCCTTCCGAGCCATGAAGGTATGCAACACCGCCATCTTCACATTTCGAGATTTTTGACAGAAACTCAATAACATTTTGCTTGCCTTGCTTGCAACGATTATAAATCCTTGAAAAGTTACTCATTAATACTAAATTTCGAAATCACATATCTAATAGAGAGCAAGCACAGAAGTCTAGATCGTATACTACAGAAAAATAACATATACAACAACAATACATGAAAAATCTATTACACTTCTCCTGACTTGGGAGTGAAATCCAAAACAAAACGGTTGTCAGTGAGTACAAGATACTTACGAAAGAGGCCAAAAAGGTAATTTTAATAAAATCAGCTGACAGATAATTTAATTTCACCAAAACGCACGAAAATCGTGTTACACTTTCATAAACGCAATAGAAAGCAGAAACGATTTAACGCTCGATTAAAAACAATCGATCGTTTATCGTATGCAATGAGGAATCGATAAAAATCATCGATAGGTTGCGTAAAGAAGTTTCGTTCAACTACTTCCCTATTGCACAAGAAAAATATGCATGCATTTTCTAACTTATTGAGATTGTGGGATAAGGTGCTAATTATCGCCCAGGTCAAGATACAAAGAGACGGTATTTAATTACATCCCCGAAAGGGTAGGTAGAAAAATGAGTATATCATTTCGCCAACTATGATTTAAAGATCATGTGATAAGATGCGGGCCCATTACTGTTTAACAGACATAGTTTGAGACATATTCAATCGAATTACTACTTGGCGGATTAATTGGGCAGAGAGAAACCCGCGATGCACCCTCGGATTGCCCACAACAACTTTTGTAATAGGAAAACGTTGACAATACCGAACTCCTTTGGTTAGGGTCAGTCGCGTCGTGGGATATGGACGTACTCCAACTTGCAGTATTCCGATTCGAACACTACATATACGACACATGTTTCGCCTCAGCGCGAGGCATCTTCGAGACAGCATTAATTAATTCGTTGCCAAACTATCTTGTGTTCAGTATTGTCAACCTATTTCTATTGCAAAAGTTAGAATAGGCAATCCGAGGGTGCGTGGCGGGTTCCTTCCTTACCAATTATTTACAGTTCTAGCCTCCGAGCTGCTAGTAAGAATTTATCGACAGAAACAGCCAACAATACCCGACCCAATAATAAAAAGCAAAGAACGAGCCTTAAAGTTGCCACGGCACAAGCAACGTAGGCACGTGAGCATTAACAAAAAATTAAACAATGTCATTTATACTTTTCTTATACACTCAGAACGTTAAATAAAAACCGTGTATGTAATAAATGTTCTATAAAAATATGTCCCATTGTTCATATATTTTCTCATAATAAATTAACTGAGAAAGTAATGGCTTCATTTAAAAAAATGTAAATACACCAGACGTCGTTCTTTCCAACGTAACATTGTTCACTTAATGGTAACTTTCGTATGAATTACGTCAATAGCTGATTTGTGTGAAAATGTAATGAAGTTAGCATTTTTGCTTCTTTATGAACAAAGTCTCATGATTTTGTGAGTGTTTTAGATAATTAATTAAGTCATTTGAGAGAAATACCTATAGCAATTTATTAGTAATTCAGTCTGTGATGTAACTATGCGTGTGTGTTCATAATACTGGTGTCAGCTCTGAATAAAGTAGCTTTCGAATGATAAAATAATAATTAAAGTCGGACCAGCAGTAGTTAAGCTTTAAAGTACAATAATCAAAAATACAAATCTTTTCTCTTTATAATATTAGTGTAGATTACGAATTGATGCATTTTCAAATGTATTTGCCAATATTTTACATCCCTTTTTATTACAAGCGCTCAAGGTATAACCAAAAAAATATCATGACACAACAAAATTATCCCATAATCTCGACCCTTTCGCCTCCTTGGTCCTTGTATTTATTATGCCGTCTAACAAAGGACTATTAATGTGGGAATGTTATAGGACATGTAATCTAAATTCATGAAAGATGATATAACGGACACTAAATATTTTCAAAATTGTAAATGGCTGTCATGCAATTCGACAAGCCTTTTTCTAATGTCATCTATACAGCCACGGTGTAGGCAAAGGAATAAAGTCGTACAGCCTAATTTACTATCATATCTATATGTACACACGCTACTCTGAAAAAAACTCTGATTGTAATAAAATCCTTGCATTATTCGAATATATCAAAATCAATATACAGTTTGCTACAGTCTGACATAAGGGCGTTCAATTATTTTCAAATTTTTAAAATCAGCATCATGTTATTTAACTGATCTTATTTTTTAATGTCGTCCGCATGGCTACGGGATGGGCAAAGGAATAAAGTCGTACAGCCTAATTTCTCGTAATATGGGCCATTTCACCCGCTACACTATACGTATTCTCATATAATGAAGGTCTATTACCCGTGGGGCTTTTCTAAAACATAGAATTACGTAAAACAATGTTCATTACTTGAGTTCAACGAACTCATTCAGCGAGATTCGTGACCATTGAAGATATACAGGTGAATGACTGACAGTGTAATAATTGTGGATATGCCGAGTTTTTGCTTTACAAGCGGTATTTTAGATGTTAATTCGCGATGGATCAAGATTCGGTGAAGTTGTTCATACATAATTGTTTTGGTGAATTGTTAGAATAATTACTTTTTATGCTTTTAGTAGACAAAGGATTTGAGCGTCTGGTATAAAACGGTAGATGCTTCGAGGTTAGAAGTTTTTTTTAATACAAATATGTTTAGATTACTTCTTTGGTAGTACGGTAGTAGTAAATGCGACTGCTGTGTATGATCTTGGTTTCGATGCCTGGGTCGGGCAGTATTATTGGATTTTACTGTCATACCTTTTTAGTAATAGCGCGGTTTCTGGCACTGCACTCGATAGGCGGGAGGGATTAGTCTCGTAATTTAGGGAAATATAAGCATGACAATGAGATTAGGAACATATTATGTTAGCTGACTGCTTACTAACCTTGATTTTAGTTATGCAAGTAGAGGCAGAATAAATATCGAGAGCGTCCTAGCCTAGCCTTTCATCATCTCTCCCTGGCGATCATATTTTCTTAAATAATTAGATAGGCTAGGACATATGTACCGTCGTCTCTAGACACATCTCTAATTTGTTTTAAGGATAATCCGCCAATGTAAGCAAGCCAGTCTTTTAGGATTTATATGAAGGAACTCCACTGCATATGCCTGTCCTTTTCTTCCATGTTAGCAGATCATGATTTTTGTTTACTCTGATTGTGAATTCAATTAAAGATCTTCTTAGCCATTCATAAAAATAATTATTATTATTATTATAAATAATTATATTATTCAGAAGACAAATAAAAAGAATAACGGAAATGTGCATTCATATTAATTTGTGGCTTGTGAATCAAAAGATAATTACTCTTTTAATTAAGATTTAATGTGCACAATGTCTTGGTTAAGCATTTATTATGCGTTTGGACTCCAATACGTAGAAGGGGTAGGCAGAAGACCTACAAATTATAAATGTAATACATAATATTTTAGTCAATAAGACGAACACGGGCAAAATCTAGTATTAGGTTATATTAAGTATAACTTAATACTAGATTTTGATTTGTAAAAAAACTTAGCAATACCAAATTTATTAATTTGGTTTGCATTTTTATAGTTTTTAGTACCTACTGTAATCACGATAGATGTAAAAATGGTAAGAAATACTTCATTTTACGTTTCAATATTTTTGGGCATATCTACACTTAAAATGAAATAGTAATTTATAAAACAAACACTACTTAAGGATAGCTGACATGCACGTCTCTTGTTAATTGCAAGTTGTAAAAATATTTAGGTAATGCAAATTAGTAGAACTTCTGAAAAGCAACCTAAACGGCGCGAAATATGTACATATAAACAGTTAAAAAGTATTTTCTCTAAATAAATCGCACTAAAATCGGTAGAAAGAAGTTAAATTACAAAGAATTTTCTCATTTCTTTGAAACATTGCTTTTCATTTCTCACCAACAATAATTTTAAAATGCAAGACGTTACAAGAAACTTGAATATTATATGTCAAAATAAGACATTCAAGCGGGCAGATAAAGCCGGCCACTCACTCAAATTACGACTTCGCGCCACAGATAACAGTAAAAACTTAATATCTCCCGCAATTCGATCTGGCAAACGACACGATGTTTCAGCCAATAAGAAAAACATTTCTATGTAGTATGACTGCCTTGGTGGGCTCGTCGCATAAGTTTACGTGCTATCTTGACGGCCGAGGTTCGATGACCAGGTCTGGTACAAGTGTATATAAAATTTCCTGTTAAGATCTCTAGGAATGTTGAATTGTTATTGACAGTTTGCACCTTAAGTTTTATGACTTACCGACATTAATAAAACCACGTCCACCACTGTGCCTAGCGTAAAACTTTTCGACTGAACGCTGTCTCCCAAAATACGGGCTACAACCTAGTTTGACCAGTCAGACTAGTGCCTTTTGTAAATATAAAATAACACTATTTTTTAACTATTTTATTGGTAGCTAATTTTTGTCGGCGAAATGTGTGGGTAATACACCTCTTTCAAAGATTTACAGACATCAATAACATAAGTATATACTTAATGGTTATATATTATCACTTTATTTTACCTGGACCTTAATCGCAATAAAAGGGAAATCCAACCTTCGTAATAATATTTCAAAACGGTGTTACCGTTTTTAGCCTTTTGTACGATTTATTAAGAACTAGATTTCTGGCTGAACAGACTCGCGTAAATATAGGTTAGGTTAGGTTCGTAACAGTGCTTTTTCTGGATTAAAGGTACCCTATGTGCTATTCTGTACCCCTGACAAAATGTTTGCGAAATTACATGATGATCGGTCGAAAAATTAAGGCGTGAAAGCGTCACAAACATATAAACTCACTTTCGCATTTATAATAATAATAATAATATTCTACCACATACACACAACACCATCTAGCCCAAACTAAGCAGAGCTTGTAGTATGGGTACTAGACAATGGATAAACATACATATATACTTTTTTTTTTGTAAATACGTACTTATTATACATAGAAACACCCAGACCAAGACAAACATCCATGTTCATGCACACAAATGTTTGACTTGTGCGGGAATCGAACCCGCGACCTCAGGCGTGGCAGTCGGTTACACTAACCACTACGCCATCGAGGCCGACAATAATATTAGTTAGGATCCCATAATAATGATACATACACATAGGGCGGCCTCGATGGCTTAGTGGTTAGTGTAACCGACTGCCACGCCTGAGGTCGCGGGTTCGATTGCCGCACAAGTCAAACATTTGTGTGCATGAACATGGATGTTTGTCTTGGTCTGGGTGTTTCTATGTATAATATGTAGGTATATACAAAAAAAAGTATATATTATGTATGTTTATCCATTGTCTAGAACCCATAGTACAAGCTCTGCTTAGTTTGGGCTAGATGGTGTTGTGTGTATGTGGTAGAATATTATTATTATTATTATAACGTCAGGGTCAAAAGAGGTCAAAAGACCCTCGAGATACCTATATCTCGAGGGTCTTTTTCTCGAGGGTTCGAACCCCAGCCATTGCACTGCCGAAACGAACCTACTCCATACACAAGTCTAGTTATTTTCACCACAAATTGCAAGTAATCGTTTAAAAAAGAAATAAAAAAGGCTTAGCATTCATAACCATTGTGTTATCGAGGTAATCTAAATCATCTATACTAATATTATAAAGCTGAAGAGTTTGTTGGTTTGATTGAACGCGCTAATCTCAGGGACTAATGGTTTGAGTTAAAAAATATTTTATTATTGGATAGCTTATTTACCGAGGAATATTATAGGCTATATAACATCACGCTTCGACCCATTGCAGAGGCGCAGTAATCATAAAAGCGGGTTGAAACCTCAGGCACATCTAGTAATAATTATTCGGCTATAGTTACTGTCATTGTAATCTGCTTAAAAGTCAATAAATTACGATATTTTGTCTTCTAAGCCAGGCCGGATTCTAAGGCTTATTTATACGAATGCGCGGGCCACAGCTAGAAATAGACATACAAAGATTACTGTTATAAATATTCTATACTACACTTTGACCGTGACTTCGTCCGCGAGAACAGTTCTCCTACGGCGACATATAACGCTTTGGGATGTTACTATAGTAACATACATATTTAACCATGCGTTATGTATGTGACAATATACATAAATTTGGTTTTGATTTTAAGAAAACGAAAATTCATCAGTGAAAACTGCATCAAAATCGGCTCAGTATGTGGGTGACGCTAAAATAAACAGACTTTTTTGGGGTCTTACCAATCCTAACTAATCCTTACTAATATAACAAAATCAAAATGCTTTATTTGCTAAATACAGGTTAGAGATGATGGTACTTAAGACTGTGCCGAGCGAAATGTGCCAAAACAGGCTGTCACAGTTAAGTGAATAAAATCAACACTTTTTGTTTAATACAAATATAAAATATACATTTACCATAACAATGAATGTGTTTACAATTACTCCGTGTAAAAAACTTAAAATAATTAATATTTTCGCCTACAAAATTACGTAAATTTGCAAAAACGTAAGCTCGTGTTACGTGATTTTTAGATTATAACAGTAGAAATCTATCCTATTTTACAGCTTTAACGAAACATAAATAGTTATATTACAATTTGTCCGCCCCAAATATTCAAGTTATTGGTTGACACTAAAGATACATATGTATCAAAAAAGCACTTCAAATCCTCCATATAATTTTATTACGGCGGCCGCGCGCCGATTTGAATATGCGGCCGAGCGCACGAGCTCTGTCATTATCTGTCTTACACTCGGCGCAGTCTTAAAGCAAAATAGTCCACTGTATTTTACCATAACTGACATGCAAATGTTACACTTAATTATTCAAAACAAAAAAAACCCTTTACAATACTTTTAAATCCATTTAGTGTATTTATCAATAATAAATAAAGAATTTAATGGTCAATGAAATTAGTCTGTATCACAAAATCGTATATTATTATTTAATATCAATATTATTTTCATTTAGAAAATCATTTATAGTATAATAGGCTTTACTAATCAAAAAATCGCGTAGTTTGATTTTAAATGTGGCAACATTTTTTGATTCTTTCACTGCCGTGGGTAACTTATTGTATATAATAAATGCGATTGTGAGTTTATTTGTTTGTTTGTTGTTGTTTCACGCCTTAACTACTGGACCAAACAACATGATGTGTGTACACGGTGTCGGCCTATTACTACTGTACTATTACTGTATATATTATAATGTTTAGAGTGTTTCCTCTTCTCGAGCTCTCGTATACTGAGTAACCTCCCTGAGACCTGAGGGAAAAGGTGGCTTAGTGACCCCGCTAACAAAAACTGTATCTATAATATTGTCTTCTATTTACGCGAATATTATTCATTGAAATTAAACTGCTATATACGGATTTTATCGCGTTGTTTATTTGACACTTTATTACAAAATTTTGAAAATTGTTGCACTACTACAACACAGACAACTACCATCTTAGTCTCCCCGTGACCATGGCTGCTGAAAAGCAATCGAAACGTCGGGGAAAGTGTAAAAATAAATTAAATCTAAATAGTTTAATAATAATTTAATTATCTAAATAGTTTAATAATAATTTAATTAGCTTAAAAATGAGTAAAGTTTAATAGTAGTAGTAGTGCAACAATTTTCAAAATTTTGTAGTAAAGTGTCAAATAAACAACGCGATAAAATCCGTATATAGCAGTTTAATTTCAAAAAACTTAATCTCCTAGAACTTGCTGACTATTGTTGATGTGTGTATTTGCTACGAGTTTCTTTTTTATTACTGGTATTTTTATGTTGGAACTATATCTATTTAGGTTTTTGACTACTACTCCGATGGCTCCTTCTACTAAGGGTATTATTTCTGTAGGTGTTTTCCATAGTCTAGGTTTTTCTTCCTTTAGTGCGTAAGTAGTATTTACTAAGTTTTCCTATTTCTTGTGTGTCCTATGTTATCAGATAGCAGACACTGTAATGTGTATATAATGTAAAACATTATACATATATTCTATAATATAATAATTTAAATATCATATTTTTTTGATTGCCACTTGTATTTTGCATCAAATTTATAAAATATAAATAGATACGACCCTGATCCCTCAAAATAGTTGACCATATTTAGATTTTTATTAATATATGCAACGAACAGACAGAACCTCGTATCAGTTTAATAATAGTTATATACAGATAACTTTTTATTTCGTTGTCTGCAGGAATGAACATGTAGATAATTTAATTAATCAATCAATTGAGGAGCGATTAGTTCAATTGACTACGAATTAACGCCGACGGACTTGAAAATAAAAATACTAACTTACGATTATTGGCAGCCATTTTTAGGGTATGTGAGATTATTTATAAACTAGCTTCTGTGCGTGGTTTCACCGGTATGAATCCGAAATGAGTTTTTAATTGATTAAACAGATTTGGATAAATTGTAATTTATCCAAATCTGTTTAACGGTTTACGCGTAATTAGATAACAAACAAGTACACAAACTTTTACATTTATAAAAATTACTAGACGTTGGTTTTTTGAGTACTTAAATGAGTATTTTTTTAATTTGTCTATATAAAAAATATATGCTGTTTGTTGGTAAGCGCATTACTTGTGAAAAGGCTGAACCGAATATGTATATTTAAATTCTCTCCGAAAGAAAAATTGGAAACGTTGCAAGTAACTTCGGTAAAGACGTAAGACGCTAACAGGATAAAGTTAGAGAAAAGTAGCTCTCATATGAGAGGCAACGCGGCAACGCCTTTTTCCCAGAGACATTACAAATATTCAAACAACAGACACATAAATGATAGAACAATAATAGACTCGGAGTAACAATCTGGATTACACAAATTTTTGTCCGTGTGTGGATCGAATCTACAAAATTCGGCGCAATAGCAATGAACGTGACCACTTAAAACATTCACTCTCTTTTTAATCGCCAAATGTTTACAATATGTTTCATAATAATACAAAATTTACTTCGTTTTCTTGTATGAGCTACTCTCAGAGTATTTCCAAGTTATAATAATTAAAACGAATGCCATACTTAGCAGTACCTACTTCTACTTTCTTAAGGAGAGGCAAGTGTTCAGTATATGGAATGTGTAAGCACTGGGCGTTCGTAAAAAATACCATAAGTTCTTGTTGTTGTGTGAAACTTGAATGAAAGTGCATTAAGACATACGTTGCTTCTTATGTAGGTACTTGTAATTGTTTGAAGTAAAAGTAGAATGCTTCATAAATAAGAAAGCTCTATGGTTTTGTAATACGAAGTAGGGAAAGAAATATTAACCAGTATACTATAGACGCTTTTTTTTTACGTGGTTGAATGTTTTGAGACTTTATGTACGTATGGACGTACCGGGGAAAAGATATTCCGGTAATACCGACTTAACCTACCACGGTGTTCCGCGACATAACCATAGTCGGCGGAGCTGCGTGAATTGCTTTCACACGCAGTCGCGACTCCGCCGAGGATTCGGCCCGCCCTGTATGAAACGGCCGGCCACTACACGAAAAGATCTACCCTTTACGCATTTCAAAACATAAACGCTAATTCTACAATAAAAAACCCAGTCCACGTTCCGAACCTCAGAAGATATATATAGGTATATAAAAATCACATATAATATATACATACATACATAGTCATACAACAGTATTATGAAAAGTTAGGCAAAGGGGTGGCATGCACATTTCGCGAACTATAATTTTAGGTCTTAGGTTATTGAGGACGACCCTATTACCGTCTATCGACGCAGTTCCAAACATCGTGATTGCTACTGACAATTTTTTTAACAGAAGTCCCCTAAAATGTTGTCCTACCAGCAATCAAAAATTGAATATAATCGAAGTGAGATTTCATGCACAGTAGTTGTATTTACTATCACTACATCACAGCCTACTACGGCCCGCTACCTATCTTTATATATATTGTGGCGATTCCGCACAGACGAAAGAAGTTCCGCCTACATGTAACAGATGGCGCTAAATACGCTCAAATGACGTCACAATCCTGCATCGCACAAGTGGAGTTTTCACAGCGACTAACTACACAGGGTGTGGCGTGAATAATAGATAACCCTGAAACTGTCGACTAGCCAGATTATCATCTATAATTTACCCCACTTATGTCACCATATGCCCATGGATTTTTTTTTGCGATACAGGAGCCCAAAGATGCTTGATTCTTTAGAAAACATGTTAAAATTTGAGAATAAGTATTTTTGCGAAGTTGTCTTAGATTGTAACAAAAAAACGTGATACTGGTCTGATGATACAAGTATTCAGGAGTGACATAAAAAAAAAACAGAACGAGAAAATGTCGCCAATTGTAGAAATGGCAGCTGATTTTGTATGAGTAAGTACGATTTGTATTTCAAATATCAAAAATATCAATAATTTGGTCATCCACGGGCATATGGTGATATAAGTGGGGTAAATGATAGATGATAATCTGGCCAGTCGACAGTTTCAGGGTGATCCATTATTTACGCCACATCCTGTATATTATACAAGCTCCCGACATCAACCGTTAGGTCGCGGCCCGCCAGGCACGATCAATCAGCCTGGTCGGAGGATCCTCCCTTTGTGTTGGAGGGACATCACAGCCTGTTCCTCCACAATATAAACCTTCTGTGCGTGTGTTTGTAATTAAACTCCTCCTAAACGGCTGGACCGATTTTGATGAAAATTTAGATATGGTAATATTTTCTTCTTTTATACTTGGCTACGTCTGTCGGGACAGCTAGTATCGATATAAAAAACAAGTCTTTTTAGCTACAGGCAGTTAAATTTTGACATATTTTTCATTGAATATGTGTCAAAATTCGTAAACTATCATATATGTTCATGTCGTATGTTCAACACGGCATGCCGGAGTGTTGATACCTATAGACTTGTTTACTTATAGTTATAGCCAAATCAAAGAAAGTTTGTGTAACTCTTTCTTTACGTCTACATACCAGATGTGATGGTGTCTATTTCTTGCTATTATCTTGTTATTTAAATGTCTTCTTCTATTATTAGAATAGAATAGAATAGAATTTCTTTATTTCGGACACACAAATATCCATATGGTGTTAGTAACATACAAAAAATAACTTATTGCCTAGTGTTAGTAACAATCAACCTCCGAACAAACTGCTGTACAATCGGAGAGCCGAAGCTCTCGGCTACAGTTTTCAGGATGCTGTTCTGACTGCCCCTCACTCTCCTCAGAAGCGACGCAGTTTTTTTGCGTACAATTGCATAGAAGCCGTCGGTGCGGGCTTGCGCAAACATATTCGACGCGCTACAGTATCGAGGCAGCCTCAACAACATCCTGAAAGCATTGTTATATTGGACACGCAGGGCATCCAGCGATCCTTTAGTATAATTGACCCATAGATTGCCCGTGTACAAACTTTGGCAGTAAGCCTTAAAAAGTGTTACTTTAACTTGGTCTGTACACCGCGCAAATCTACGGGACAACATATTACTCCGGACCGCTAGCGCCCTGCGCTCCCTCTCAATGTCTACATCGTCCCTGAGGTCAGCGGCAAGACAATGCCCTAGGTATTTAAAAGTTGATACCCTATTAATTGGTAACCCATTAATACGCAACTCGGGACCCTCTCCACGGCTTTTGCCACTGACCTCAAAGACCATGCATTCACATTTCTTTTCATTGTATTTTAATCCATGTGCGGCAGCGTAGGTCTCACACGTTTTCAGCATCTCTCTGATTGCTCCCGCCGACGGACCCAGCAGCACCATGTCATCTGCATAGCTGATGTTGTTAATTCTAACCCCATCAACACTGCATCCGACACGCATGCTGCTGAGTGCGACTATCAGGTCATCCACGTAGAGGTTGAAGAGCCTGGGAGACGTCAGACCGCCCTGTCTCACCCCGCACTCCAACCCATACGGCTCGGATACTGTATCATCCCATTTCACCCGATTGGCTTGGTTACCATACCAATACTGGAATAGCCTACATATTTCCGCGGGTATACCCCTGTCTCCCATCTTTCTCCAGAGCACATCGTAAGAAACGAGATCGAATGCCTTGGAGAGATCAAGGAAACAGGCGTAAACCGGCGTACTGCGATCTTTATAATATTGAACGGTATGCTTGAGACTTAAAATAGCACTTTCAGTTGATAGTCCAGGGCGAAACCCGAACTGTGCATCATGAAGACATATATAATTACTTAAGCAAGAATCAAGCATACCGTCCAACACCTTGGCTATTATAGTCGCAAGAGAAATGGGACGATAATTACCTCTGTCCGAGATGTCACCTGTCCTGTTCTTCACAATGGGAACTACGATGGTCTTCATTAGATTAGCAGGTAGGTACGCGTGACTAATACACATTGTGAAAAACATAGACAGGACCCGCGGCAAATGTACACCTGCGTGCCTCAGGTGCTCAATGCTGAGCCCATCATGTCCTGGAGATTTGCCTCGTTTCATGTTGTTAATGATTGCAAGTACCTGCTTGGTTGAGAAACGTATCAGAGGTTTCGCGCCGGGACTGATGGGCTCACAATCATTCACCAAGGTTGAGGGACCCAGAGGAGACCGAACTTTGAAATGGTTCCTGAATTCATTTGCAATCTCCTTCTTATCATTCTTCCCTTCCACACATGCAGAGAGGCCAGGTTTCGCATTCAAATTACCAGTGGACTTCCAAAATTTCCCAAAATGTTTACTAGCTCGTTGTTCTGCTAGCCTATCCATTACAATTTGCTCAGCGTGGTTTTGACAAAATTTCAGTCGACTTTTAAAAACTTTTCGCTTCTCATACATTTCATCATAAACCGGGCCAGACGAAGGACGATTGTTCAATATCCAGGTCTGAAAGCTACACCTGGCCTCGCGGTGGGCGTCTCTCACATACTCATTCCACCCACACACTCGCTTACCTCGCCGCAGCCCCCCTCCAGATGTCCTTCCAGACTGCCTAGCCGCCGCACATAGGATTTCTACAATCTGTTCATACATATTGTCCAGAATAACTCTATGCTCAGCCAACCTACATGATCCAACGCTGCACCTTTCAAACTCATGGGGGAAATCAATGTCTCGCAATTTACTGGTACATAAATTATGATAGCTTTGCGTTTCTGACTTAGTTCTTATATTATTAAGCCTTACTTATTCTGTTATCTGCAAAAACTTTTAATTGACCTATTTTTTTGTATCAACTCTCGCTATAATACTAATTCAGCTGTAAGGTTACCTAAAATTGCAAAGTAAAGTAAATTAACTATCCGTAGGTAAAACGACTCGTGTTATGAATACCTATTGGAAACGAGCATATACGTCGTTTGAACTAAGACCATATTGAACAATTTTAGCTACGACATATTAGTTTTAACAGTTAGACCCATTACCTGAATGAGTAAAAAGGCACTATTTTACACCTGACACTACACATCACATTTCAAGAACACTCATCGATCTAATGACTTATCATCAGAAACGCTTGTTTATCCATCGTATTAAGCGAATTTACCAACAAAACCGACAAAATTCCTCACACAAGCTATTTGTTTACGAACCCCGCATCAATAATCAACCAGCATTACATCATGATGTGAAAGACTCACTATTCTACTGATGTTTGCAAAACATTTAAGACAGACTCATTAAAAGACAAGCTATTTTGAATCTTACTGCTTTGAATTAAAACTGTAAATAACGTGTTAAATGTTATTAAATATGTTTGAGTATATAATCAGGTCTGCATTTACATAATTCGTTCGCACGTTCAATTTTGTTCTTTGTTTTTAGCGCAGAGATCCTTCAGATTCATTGTCCATGTTTCAATATTATTATTCTTAAAGTTAATATTTCTTGAGAGAATAGTTTATTGTGTATGTGATGTTGCTGTCCATATTTCAGATAATAATTTGAAACACTGGCAGTCAAATTCTATTTTAAACTTCCAACTTTATATTTTACCTTTTCTTTATCGTAGTGGTTTAAGTTGTCGCCTCGGCACTGCTACTCCCGCGGTGAGTGCAGTAGGTGCGATCTCCATACGGTACAAAAATGTATGTGGACCACAAATATTTATTTCAAGTCTAGGTGTCTGTTGTGTGAATGTTTGTAAAGTCTGACACAGAAATTCCTGTCGTGTCTTTTTAAGAAGATGTAGAGGAAGCATACGTCCCGCTTGATAAGAAGTGTTTACCATAGGCTTACAATACTATGTTGCTCACCATAGGTAAAAATAATTAAATATGGAGTAAGACCTGAAATATGCAGATGTGCAGGGTAATGAGGAGGCTGATGAATTAGCCAGGAAGGGCTCGGAGCAACTGTTTGTTGGCCCTGAGCCATTCGTAGGACTCTCTGAGAGTACCGTCAAGGCAGCTATGAATGCACATGGCAATGATAAACGCAGGTTAGAGTGGATGGCCCAGGATGAATTTCTTAGAGTGTTCCAGACCCCTTCTGACTTCAGACTTCCAGGGTCTGGAACACTCTAAGAAATTCATTGCAAACAGAGCCACGGGCTTCACCCGGAAGTTCTGCGGGTACAACAAGGGCCAAATACGCCTGCTCACAGGAGCGTTCACTGGTAATTTTGGCACCAACGTCTTTCTGTGCAGATTGAGTTTGGCAAACAATTTGATCTGCAGAGCCTGTGGTGAACAGGAGGAGTCCATGTCACACCCACTGTGTGAATGTGACGCTTTTCCTGGACTAAGGATGGGTCTGATGGGATTGGCATATCCGAATCCTGAAGTTTTCAGGCTTCTCCCTCTGAAGTGTACGCTGCGACTAATGCAATACAATCATAGGGATCTCAGGGATAGATCTCGGGGCCGACACAAAAGATCCCACTGGGTCGAAGTGTCGCCGGTCTACACTGACTGGCCCCCGTAATAAGATAAGATAAGACCTGAAATAAGCATGAGAGCATCTGGAACTCTAAAGGAAATAGGACAAAACGGAGTAACAATGTTGCCATTCTTAAGCCAGCGTTAACATCTTTCAGCTATCTATTAGAGTGGTTTTCCATGAAAGATGTGCAAGCACGCATTACCTCTAGCATACCGTATACTGAAGATTGTTCCAATGGAGAAGAATTCAATGAAACGAAGTTTTTACATATTTGCTGAAGCGACGTATTACAAATATGTATACCTATGATGTATATGCGAAGTACGGAACAGATCTGAGTAGATGCATACTAAAAGAAAGTACGAATCTTTCTCGCAAAGAGTCCATTGAAGCGGCAGTAGCTCAATGAATGAGAGACTGGGCTTGTTATCGAGAGCTTGTTTCAATCTCAGTCAATGCTCTACTGTCGTGCGCCTTCTAACATATCCCCTAACACAAGCATTTTGGTTTAGTGTAACGGTTTAACTAGAATACATTTAAAACCCAAATTGCGAGGTATCCTAACTAATATTATAAATGCAAATGTGAGTTTGTTTGTTATGCTTTTACGCCTTAACTAATCGATGGTCATCATTAAATTTCGCATATAGGTACGTTGTCAGGGGAATAGAAAAGAACAAAGGGTACCTTTCATCCAGGAACAAGTACTGTTAATAACCTAATCTACATTTAGGCGAGCGAAGCCGCGGGCAAAATCTAGTATTTTATATAATAAAATACACCTGCAGTTACATTTGATGGACACTAACACATCGTTTTAGAGCTTAATTTCGCCATGACCGATCGCTTAGCCACCACGCTCATCTCAGTTCAAAAAAGCATATTTGATTTAGTATTATCAGGCGTACTGTCCACTTAAGAACATTCACGGTATATGGATAACACCGCACTATCGTTAGAAAGTGTTTTGAAAGCATTTTGATGTTTACATTCCGTCATCAACAGAAAGCGTAGTTAAGGCGCCATTATTGTTACGGTTGGTAGGTAAAAGTGACCATAATTATGATACATGTCTGTTGAAGGGTAGACAGAAATAATTTCATCCACCTTTCGCATACCTATCTATGTTTTAATTGCGACGGGATATAGGGCGACTATATTGCGTTTTTGCGGTTTTTGAATCATACACGAGATTTCACGACAGATGCCATGATAAAAATTGCCTACTTTTCTAGTACCTACATAATATAGAAAGCGATACCAGATATCTTATTGCTGCTAAGGATTTCTGCAAGAAAAGCTAATAACAATTTGCCGATATTGTAAATCAACCATGGGTCTAATCAGTAAGCGAAATAAATAATAAGATCCACTTTTGAAATATTATAACATATTTCTTTTTTGTCTTTACTGTTTTACTACAAGTACTATTCAGGCTTTGCTATTAATTTAATATTAATAATAATAGCTCGTGCCGCTGTAGGTGTTCCATCCCACCTTTGATTAAAACTCTCGAAGGACCTTTTTACGTTGGACATGTCTCCGTAAAAGCCCGTCAAGGGCCAGATATTTTCCTAACATAATATGTTAGAAAATATCTGTGATAAGAGAAACATTATAATAACGATTTGATTAACGATATTTAAGGATGCGTCAATCGGATCCCACTTTCCAAAGATCGGATCACAAGCATCCTGTCGAGCAGGATCACAACAATGCGATATTTTTGCGAATCGATAAAAAGATATCAGCATCGCAGCGATCGTAGAAATGATAAACTAATAACGGCTTGGAACGCAAGTACAGTTTTCAACGTTACATTTTCTCTCGGTAGAAGCAATTTCTGTTCTGTCAGAGTGTACCTTTCTATCAACTACGTAAGATAATTTAACTCTATACGAGAGTGCTTTACATCGCCTTTCGAAATTAGTCAAAGATTGACATCTTATCACTAAATTACTTTATTTAATTTTCATTTGACAAAAATATTTCAATTGTTGCGTTTTAAAAGCTTTTGTTTACTTTGCTTTGTCAGTTAATGTGTGAGTCAAATAATTAAATTGGCTATTGTTAGATCTAAGAATATATAGTATGTTTTGACAGCTTACAAAATTAAGATTAGTATTGTTGAAATATATAGGTTCTTTTTCAATTTGCTGTGTGAAAACAAGCTCTATACAAAGAATTGTTTTAAAAAAGCATTTTATTTATTTTCACATCGGCAATCGAATAATTAGCTACATTTAAAAAAAAATTACTATCGATGAACGATCCGATCCTTGGATCGCATCATCAGAATCTGTAAATCTACCACGAAAATGTCTATCCAAAACTTCAGGCTGAACGAAAATAACTTTCTGCAAAATATTTGGGATTTCTTTCTTTAGAAATGACAGTTCTCCTTTGTTTGGACTACTTAATGAAAGGATTTAGGAAAATCAAGATGGTACGTACTGAAATTCAGAACATATTTCGGAATGAATGTGTTTGTCGGTACAAACAGTCGGCCTACAGGCCGACATTTATGATTCATAGTAGGCACATCTCTATATGAACTCTGCTTAGCACATGCAAGTGTCACCTCAATCCCAAGTGTATTCTCAGGCACTAATGCAATGTGTTGCTCAACGACTGTTGGGACACAAACAGTACTGAGAAATCTCCTTACAGACAGTAAGTTGCGTCAAAATGGCTTCTTGAACACAAACAACTTATTAGAATAACTAAAACCAGAATTGAGACATGGTAAATACTGCAACTAGTACTAACTACTTCATTGTATCTTTGCATGGCGTTAAGGATGTTAGGAAATGCTTTTGGTATGAATTCATTTCGTCTATTTACGAGAGATTGAATCTTGTAGGTCTACCACAAGTATGCCTATCCGAAACATCAGGGTGATGAAATTAAGACACTTGCAATCAAATTTCATTGGACTTCTTTCTTTTTTGTTCGGTTAATTCATGGAAGGGTTAAGAACGCAAACACAAAGATACAAATGGCTCTGTATACCTATATACTTATAAATCACAAACTTTTTCACTTGGCTTCGCAAAAAATTAGGTTAGGTTAGGTTAGCGGAGGGTGGGAGATTGGGGTTTTTATTCTCCCACCCGCACTCTTCCGCGTAGAGGCGGCGTCTCTGGTGCACCCAGACGCCGCCGCCAGTGTTGGTGCCCGCGAGGCGCGGGCAGTCGCTGGGTGGGCCGCTGATGTTGTATCAGGTTCCAACGGCCCACCCGTCAAGGCGAATTGACGGTGCACAGGGGGGTTTTAGTCGGTATGCCGGCCGTGTTGTAGGCCGGTGAGCCCGACATAACCGTCCCACAACCCCAAGTGGGGTTTCTAAAGGTGAAATAATTTTTAAAATCTGTTAAGAATTTTTGTGTTAAATCAATACAAACAAACAAACAAAAAATCGAATCTTTCTTCTTATAATATCCTTTTATAATATTAGTATAGATGGCAGATCTACAGATAGCACCGGATAGGAAAACGTAGAATAGGAGAGGTAAGACCTTTGCGTTGCAGTAGGAGCAATGCTCTTATAACAATAATATGGGCGAATGGAAGAAGTTTAAATAAATAACCATGACGATCATACGAATGCTATTTCATGACATTAGACGGAATGTTTCGCTCGTCCCATGCCATAAATTTACGCTTAGGTTTTAATAAATTTAGAGCGAAGTTTTAATAAATTTTTCTGTAAGGATATATTCAGTAGCAATACTGATTCTGGAGTATGCACGTTGAACCGTAATAGGACCATTCCCTATTATGTGAGGGAATAACACAGCGGGCGTAAAGTGCATACTTTTGCTTGTCCTTTCAGGATGAGTGTCAACGTATTGTTTTTTCTATTGACGTCTACTGCAGTTGAATATATAGCGAAATCAATAATAGAGTATAAAAACGAAGTGCGCTGCGCTTACTCAACATGTTTTACAAACTTTACTCAATTTCGTTACACGCCTATTCTATTTACCTTTCTTTTTAAAAATCATCTCTCGCAATAGTTATAAATTTGGAGTCGCGGAGGACTTTACAAACATTAAAATTTGGCCTCAAAAACACCCAAACACAAAACAATTATTTATGAATCACACAAATTCTTGTCTCTAGTAGGGATTGGACCACAACACTCGTCGCAGTGGCAATTTGCGAGATGACCACTTAAACCACGACTGCATTCGTGCTATCAAATTGTCTGAGTATATACTAAATATTGGTATCAATATTTAATTAAAATAACAGTTGATCTTGTTAAGAGCATTTGAAACAAGAAATTTGCAATCATAATAGAAATAGAAATTCCAATTAATGCATCAGAGATTATTCTGTCTTATCCTTGAAGAACCAGTTTCTCTGGCTTCAAAGTTGTATTCATAGAGCGAATTAGCAACGTTAAATATTACTAGATCTTGCCCGCAGCTTCACCTGCATAATCCTAGATTTTGGTAATTTTCTATCCTTCGAGATCAGTACTTTTTCTGGTTGAAATATACCCTATGTCCTTTTCTGTACTACTGACAACGTGTATGAAAAATTTCATGATGATTAAAGGCGTACCAAACAAACTCACATTCGCGTTTATAATATTAGTTAGGTTTAGGATGTCATAGAACAGGATAATAAAGCGATGATGCCAAAGTTCTCATTACGAGCCGGGAGAAATCAAGCTAGATTCTTTAAGTAAGAAACTATCAAACTAAATATCACCCATATGCAAGGCAAAAATGTGTCTTATAAAGTCTTAATTAAAGTATAGTTACAGAATATTAAAGTGATGGTGCCAAATCAGACTAGATTCTTTAAGTAAGAAGCTCAAATACTAGATATCTTCAAACCGGTATAGCAAGACAAAACTGCCTCTAATAAAACTTTAATTAAAATATAATTATTAAACAAAATAGCGTTTGCTATATTCTTAATGGTCTATCCAACCAATAACATCGATTATAGTCGTAAAATGAATTTGTTCCGGTGACACATAACCACGCGCCGGATAAAAATAATTATCAACACCTGATTTACATGAAAAGGGATAAAATATATTTTACTAAAATAACTTATGTTAATTCTAGCGTGTTTTATAGGATGCTTTACTTTGAACTATTAATATCTAAAATAAAAACGCAAAAAGGCATGAGAAAAAAGTTGACCTTCAAATAATCCTCTGGAACCTTGAACGTTATTAATGAAATAAATTTCACTAAATCGACTAAAGGCAATGATTCATCATTAAAAATTTTACGCTAATTAGAACCTTATTATAACCGTTACAGAATCTAGTTCATATCAAACAACGTAACAAAAGTTTTAAACTCTCATTAGATACACAAAAAATCTTCAAACTTAATCTAGTACTTACACATTTCATTCATTTTGTATAGGGATCAAATCATTTCTTACACTCAGTTCTCACTATAACAATCACTTAAAACCCGTGGGAATCTAATTTCACTTCAGAGAGTGTCATGAGATATTTGTTTCACATAAAAAGTTGAATTTAAATTACAAAACACACTCACTAAACGACTATAGGAATATAGGATCCAAATTTGGTCCTTGAGGAACTCTTTTGAATTTCTCTACGAGTTTATGGAGTTCTTTGCGCCGACGCACGTCTGTCTACCGTGGGCGGTGCAACCGTATGACGCGTATTCGAAATTGAAGTATAAAGTAACGCTCGACCTCATATCCGAACCGGTATCACCGATGGTTACTGCGTCCAATGCTTGTTTGAAATCGAGATACAACTTTTAGTTGAGTATAAAGAGAGCAATGGTTCGTGTGATGTTGAAAGTGGTTGTATGCGTTGTAAATGAGGTGTGAAGTGGTAATGATGGTAAAAGAGGGGGACTCGCACCAGACGGTGACTGGGAACGGTATAAATGTTTATGTTTGATGGTGTACGCGATGGCACGTGCCGTGTGATGACTATTCCGTAACAGATGTTTAGAAGCCTTTATTTTAGGTTTTATATTCGATCTTTGAACTGACTTGTAAACAAACTACGTTTATTTTAGTAATGCTGTACAGAATCTGAATAATTTCACTTGGAGTCTGAGCATAATATTAAACAGTGTTTAAAATAACTTATGTTTGCATTTTCAGTTGAGTTTATACTACAAGAGAGTTATTTAAAGCATTTATCCTAACTAATTTTATAAATGCGAATGTGAGTTTGTTTCTTTATATGCTTTCACGCCTTAACTACTCCACCGATCATTATGAAATTTTGCGTACATGTTGTCAGGGGTATAGAAAAGTCCATAGGCATGGTCATTTTATGTAGAAAAAGTACAGTTCCCGTAAGAGAAATTTATCGACAGTCTTCATTAACGCAAACGAAAACGCGGGCAAAAATTAGAATAATATTAAATTAACAAGCATGCTAATTAGAAAATATATAGTAGAAAGCATGCTATATGGTTTATTTAAAACGCGTTTAAAATACGTTTACATTCCTTAAACTTTTCTGTATATATTCTAAGTTTGGTAATCCATTAATATGTATATAATTAACACAAATATAATTACTTTCACAAGCTACGTTTTATGCAAGTAGGAGGAAGCGCACAAGTATTTATTATTCTAAATCAGTATAACGGTGAGCGATACAAATATCATAATTTACTACGAAGAAAGTACCGTTAAGTAGTTTTATTAGTGCTACTATCTATATAACAGAGACAACATTTTGTTAGTAGTTGTTGCCTAGTAGAGTAGCAGAGATTTTGAGTTCGATGCCAATGCACCTCTGACTTTTCGAAGGTATGTGCGTTTTTAATAGTTAATTATCGCTTGCTTTAATGTTGAAGAAGAACATCGTGGGGAAACCTGAGAGTTCTTCACAATGTTCTCATGCATGACGTGTGAAGTGGACCAGTGCGGTGGACTAGAGCCTAACCCTTCTCACACTGAGAAGCGGCCTGTGCCTAGCAGAGGGATAATTCATAAACAGGGCTGTTTTTCTCATTATCGTTATATAGATATATATATATATATATATATCTATATCATGCGAGCGAAGCCGTGGATAGAAACTAGTTTAGTTGAATATGATTGAATTCATATGTTAGATAGAGATTCTATCGATCTGTACTAATAATAAGGTTTTGGTCATACTGACTGTGGCGTAGCAGTAATGAATGCGACTGCTGTGTATGCGGTATTTTCTTCCAATTCAATATGTATATACGGTTATGTATGAAACATTACATAATTATATTGATTGCATGGATGGCGTACTGGTTAAAGTGATTGCCTCGCAACTTTCACTGGGCTGTTGTGGGTTCGATCCCGATACAGAACACCCTTTTATGTAAACCGCAAATTGTTGTTCTGGGTCTGGGTGTTTTTTGTGTCGTTTGTATGAATTTTTCTATAATTCTGAGTGAAGAAATGAGACCAAGCATAATATAGCCTAGTTGTAGCTACACCACCTATTAATTTCTATTCGTATCTTAGAAACGAAGGATTCGAACATAAAGTATGGTAAATCAAAAACTGTTTTAGAAGCCAAATCAACAAAAATGCTCTCCTTTATTTGGCGTTAAGTATCATAAGTAGGTCATGCTCAATGTCAAATTCTGCGAGTGATATACCCTTAAAGTGAAATATCTTTATGTTTACGTATAGTCTAAGGTTTAAGCCAAGTGATCTGGTCACGCCATGTAGATTAATAAACAGTGTGCCAGTAAATAGTCCACTTCCTCCATTCCTCTGCTAATGATCGTTTTATTAAATCAGCCATACTGTTAACTCACACTAATTACGACTCGACGAGATGCTTACCTATTTATAGATAATATTTCAAAAACGTATTCTTAAGAGACAATACAGGCTGAGTTTAGTTCATACAAACGGTTTGTTACAGATTAGTATAATAATATGAGCCCTGTATTAAACAGTCCCACTGATGGGCACGGGCCTCTTCTCAGTGTGAGAATGGTTAGGCCATAGTCCACCACGCTTGCCCAGTGCCGGTTGGTAGACTACACAAGTACATATATCTTTGCAAATATTATGGAGAACTCTCAGACATGCAGATGTCAGGTTTTTTAGAGCCATTATTTAGCAAGCGATAAATAACTTTTTTTTTTCTGCTCCGCTTGTCATGGGTTTGATTCCCCACAAGAGACAATGTGTGATTCTCCAATAGTTGTTCCGAGTCTGAGTGATCTCTGCGTCCGTTATTTGAATATTCGTAAAACTTCTGCGACACAGGATTTATTTAGACTAAGATAATTGTCATAAAAAAAGGAATAAATGTTGCCCTACATTTGATCGAAAGAAAATAAAAAAAATTCATCCAATCTTTTAAACTATTAACGTGGCTAATGCATGTGTGTTTTGATTAAAAGGAATGTAATGAATATAGAATCAAACTAGGCGCCAATAACCGCTTGCTAGCGGGTAGCAATAGATACATATATGTCTTATATTGATATGACCTAGACCTTCATAGATCCTCGGACTTGCATATGGTATATTTATGCAATTGAATGCATATGAATTGCGCATAATATTGGATACACACAATGTTGTATTCATAATGCGACGTCTTAAAACACCGCTCATCAGACTCAGGATTAATGATAAGTAGGTTTTATTTTACTCACTACAGATTTAAATTATAGATGTGTAACTTGGAACTTAAATCGTACGGAAAAAGTTCACACTAAGAACAGTGAGCTCACACTTTAGAAAGAGAAAGATAGTGTGCATAATATGAGTGACCGTTATAATCGTAGACGGAGAAAACTATTTTTCTACGTCTACGGTGATAATACTATATTTAAAATTCAGATGTCATGTTGGCGTTATGTGTCAGCTGACAACTTAACGTTCAGAAAGGTAAATATTTTTAAACGTAGTATGTATTAATGTAAACCTAGTTAATTAATGTAAGCTTTTATGAATTAATTAGGTTTTCATTTAAGATACCATATTACCAATATTGTCTATGTAGCAAAGAACTTTACAAACATCCAATCAAACAACAAACACAAATAACACCGACACTCGAAACAAGTAATTGATGGTCACACAAGTTTGTGTACCATATGGAGATTGAACCCACAATATTTGACCAACTGGCAGCAGTAAAGTAACCACTTAAACCTTTGCGCTATCCGTGTAGCCAGTACCGTCAATAATACTGGTCCAAACGCGGAAAGATTAATTCAACGCCTAATAACAGTTAACGAATTAAAAGATGCCGAATTTCCTGCAACCATCCAACACGAATTGGTTAAATTAGGTCACTGTGTTCAATGCAATGTATCATGGATTAATGTTCTTGAAGAGCTGCAGTGAATTTAATTTGCCGTTATGCTAACAGCCGATCGAGAGGTCCCAGAGTTGATGATTGGATCTAGATTTGGATTTTAATATTTTATAAAGTATTGACATATCTTAATTATTATTATTATATGAAATTTTGACCCTTAATAATCTGTGCATTATTCTTTAAATTTATTTAATTTTATAAAATTGATTGAAGAGCCAGACTATACCTTTCGATGTCTAAGAATTTAATGTGTAGTAAACTTTTACATGCCACTTGTGGGAAAATAGAAGGGCCGTGTACCAATCTGACCACCTTATTGTACTCTATTTTATGTGAAATAAATATCATTTCATTTCATTAGAAAACTAGGTATTTTGAATTTCCCAGTATATTATGGAGTATAAAGTTATAACTAAAGAATGGCTGGGGTCGCCATTAAGACAGACCTAATACATATAATTGCACGAATTGTGAGAGTAATGTATTTCGGTATTAACTTATGGACATAATTAATAATATTAACCCCTATATATAAACAATCCCACTGCTGGGCACGGGCCTCTCCTTTATGTATGTGCTAGGCCATAGTCGACAGTGCAGACATCACATATCTTCGAGAACTCTCAGACATGCAGGTGCCCTCACGATGTTTGCTTCACCGTTAAACCGAAGGATCATTAATTATTTAATACGCACATAACTTTGAAAAGTCAGAGATGTGCCTTGGGATCGAACTCGAGACCTCTGAGTAGCTTTATATTATAGAATGTTGTACTATATTTCTAGTTGAAGTCATATGCGTACGCGAAAATGAAGTTAAGATACATATTATTACATCGAGCATACCGACCACTAGTGTAATGAGTGACTAATGAATGAATAGGGTTGTCACACAAATGTAGAAAAGATTGCTATAATAAAAAAAAAGGTTAATTGCGTGTCGGATTCGCGTTTCCAGGGTACCGAGACTTGGAAAAACCGGTGAAATCTAAGTTTATATATGTGCGTGGACTGTTATGGAATCTCATAGTAGCATGAACCGTCGCAGCGGTGTTGTACGTTTTTATATCTCATTTTTACAATACTGTATTAAAATCTTACATTATAACTGTAATTACTATATTATTACATTATGATTATGTATGTTAAAATTTGTAAAGATGTTTGTTTCTCAATCAGGCTTAATCAATTAAGCAGATTTGGACGAAACTTGGCACACAGATAGACCATGTCCTGAATAGTAAAAAGTATCCTATGTGTTACATAGAATATTTTTTGTCTCGGTATGCCTTCCTATCATGCGAGCGAAGTTTGGGCAGAAACATTGTAAAAGAAACAAATTTGATCTTACATAGATTTGGTATCCAAAACTTCGATACTACCAGATCTACAAAGAACTACTAGCGGATTCGACGGTGAGATTGATAATGAGTTCTTACAGAATATAATTCCTGGTCAGATAACAAGCGGTGAACAAACTAAATACTTAGAATTGTACCTACTACCTAAGCTAACATTGTGGAATGCAATAAATACATTGAGTTTATAGAATGGCATGCCGTTTGCAGCGATTCACAAATACGTTATCCTTTAAAAGGTCATAAATAATATTTAGCTGGATACTTTTGACGTAGAGAAATGGTATTTTAAGTATGCTCACTCCATTTACAATCATATTGGCAGTGCAGAGGGTGCATAAAATAACAATCGATTAGGTATTGTCTGAAATTGTGTAGAGGGTTGTTTTATAAAAGTTTGATTGTTCCCTATGAGCTTTTACATATACTCGTAAATGTACCTACATATTGTAATTTACAGCCGAATTAGTTATCCAGGCTTAAAAATATATAAACTTGAAGGAAGTAATATGTAAAGTTGTAATTTAGTAGTTTTCAAAACAAGCTTTCTCCGCGTCTTCGCTCGCGTAAAAGTATATTGCGTTAGGTTACGTTAATAACGAAATATTTTAAAAAAAAATTAAGTATTGCCAATGCTACTCAGTGATTTTTAAAATCGGTTGAGTAGTTTTTGAATTAAATCCTTACAAACAACCAAAGAAACAAAAAATCAAATCATTCCTCTTTATAATATTCGTATCGACGATAACACAATTTTCAAAAATATTCTTCCCTAGAGCGGGGCTGAGCTCCTGATCTACATATACCTAAAATCTTTTTCAAACCCATAAATCTCCACGAGTGGTCATAAGTCTGACCTACAGACTGTAAGAAAGCGACGCGTCGTGACATATACACAAGCGGCACAATGCAAGCTGTGTCTGGAGGGTTCGCTTCGCGCTTCGTTCCCTCCTACAGTCGCAACCAAGAGGCACGTCACTTGTTACATACTCTACTTATGAAGAAGATCAGTTATCGCAACAAACTTCAGTAATCCAGTAACATGACACATCTTGCAGTATCTTCGCCTCTTCTGTACAATTTTAATCGCGTCTGTGTCTTATCCATTTTATGCCTGCACTGTAGTATAAGCCTTACGCCTAGAGTTGGGCTCGAATAGCATGTTGGAACATTTTGAAGAAGAAGAAGAGATCTACCGTACACCAACGAATGCGTTTAAAGATTATAAAAATAATGTCCTCCAGGCCGTATTTCAGTCACGGCAGCCAATCATAACGGAGACTGGCCATCTGCGCAGGAGATATTATAGTGCACAAGTATGTGTGCAAACACTAGTGCACTCTCTGTTCCCTAACTCTCAAGATGTGACTGGCGAGACATTAGGCGCAGGACCAACGGCTTTACGTGCTTTCTGAGGCACGGAGGTGTCTTACACCGCCAAGTTCCTAACTCCGGGCTCGTATTGAGATTTCTGAACAGAAAATCCAATAACTTTTTGTTGGATTGCAAATGCAAATCCTCAGCTCTACATACGCAAGAAACAGGTATGATTCTATCCGTATTTATGAATGATAGCCAGTCTGGTTTACTTCAAAACTCTTGTCTATACAACCCTGTTCGCATTCCCTGGTGAGCGGATGCAGTACAATAGCCAATTATGCGTCTTATGTCATTTCATTGTTTGAGCCGTCGCGCCTCGCACGCGTCACAGCGCCGCCGGTGTTTGTCTGATGGTCGAAGGACGAGCCATTGGAATTTTAATGTTAATATGTTTATATTGAGTTAATATAGGCGTCACTTAGGCAAGCCTATTGAAAGGAAGACATTAGGCACCCTCGAATTGCCGATCCCAACTATTGTAACACTGAACTCCTCTGATGATGGATACTGTGTCATGGAATCTAGGCGTATGCCAAGTAATATGTTGTTGCAAACCCAATATATACTTAGATGCTAAGCATTCTCGTGTAACTATAAAGCTTGGAAAGGCTAGGACAAAAAATATGGGCTGTATCTTCAAATTTGCAAGTGTGCATAAGTTATTTATCTGAACATTATACATTAGCTTCTAATAGCGAATTCGTTCTCGCAGTTCTATGGAAGAATAATGATATGTTTCGATCTCTGTCCGGTGCCTGAATTACTTTTAGCAATTATGCTGCGTTACAAAACAAAAGAAGGACAAACCGACAAAAAAAAATCCGCGTTTGTTTAATTAGTAAGGATTTAGCTCTAGGATTTTGGAGTATATGGCAGTCCATTGCTCGGTGTAAGCCTTTTCTAAAGCTGACTCTTAGCCTAACTGAGGCTTATCTCCATCTGTTTTTCGGACTAGTGCTAGTGACTTTACGTATACCGATATTCCATTTAGCAGGAGAGTGTCTTAAGCTATGTACCTTAGTTATATTATATGTCCGAAAGACCGGCTTGCTTAACTAAAACTATCGATCTAGCTAGAATGTACAGCAGTTTATTATTCGATGTAGGACAAGTATGCCTTTAATTTGCTTTAGTAAGCTCATCCACGACATGTAAGCAAAATTGTAAAATTATAAATGTAAATCTTGTAAACATGTTTGGATGTTTTCAGTTTTTTAGTCAATCACGCGTAAACAGCTGAAACTTAGCACATTGAAATTAAATTGGATACACATAGGATACTTATATCTCGGTATGCGATTCTCTGTGATTTACACGGACGAATCCGTGAGCAGAAATAGTTCAAGAATAGAGAGGAAACAAGACTGATTTTAATTAATTACTGTAATAAACAAAATTATATAGTGCTTGCTTTATTATAAAACGCATGACATGCTACTAAACGTACTGGTAGTAATATTATAAAGGGCTGCGATGTGTGGCTGCGATATAGTGGCTATGTTGCCAGAAATAATACGCATACTGTGCAATACACGGCAATATTTTGCATATGGCAGCTTGGAGATGAATGTTTGACACAGTCGATGCAATACACGTTAGAGGCATGGCCAGAATATAGTTGAAAATGACAGACAAATAAAGCAAATAAAAAAGGAACCTTTGATAAAGGAGCACCAAGTGATCAAAATTATTACTGCTATGTGTAGCTGCAATACAGTTATATTATATAAGAATATCAGCTCTGTATGCATGGGGCACTTCTCACTGAAGGGTTAGGCCATAGTCTTACCGCTGCCCCAGTGCGGGTTGGCAGACTTCACACATCTTCAAGAATATTACGGGTAGTTACCCGTAATATAACCCGTAATAACTCTTAGACATCGAGATTTCCTAACGATGTTTTTCTTCACCGTTAGAGCATGCGATAATTAACTAGGTACGCACATATCTTCGAAAAGGCAGAGGTGCGTGCCTGTGGTCGAGCTCGAGACCTTTGCGTGGCAGTCCAACAGTCTCCAATTAGGCTATTGCTGCTACCATATTAAATAATACACGTCAATATTTTACATATTGTCACCGTAGAAAATTCTTTGGTATGGCCGATGCAATGTTTTTGAACTGGTCGGACTACAGCTAGAAACATTGCAGCTACATAATTATTTATAGTATTCATTTCGTGTAAAATGAAATCGTGTATTCGTCCATTTCATTTGTTACATTTTGTGTTGTTTCAAAGGGCACAGCAACATTATTATATACCAGATATTGCCGGTTGTCGGTTAGGTAGATTACATTAGTAACAGTAGGTACTTATTTCTGGATAAAAGGTACCCTATGTCCTTTTCTGTTGCCCTGACAAAGTATATGTGGAATCATGATGATCGGTCGAGTAATTCAGGCGTAAAAGTGTAACTAACAAACAAACTCACATTGGCATTTATAATATTATAGTTAGGACTAGCTGCCCAGACAGACTTCGTTCTGACAAAAGTAATTTTTATTTTTTTTATGTTTACTTTATCACTTAGGGTATGAAAAATAGATAGTAGCCGGTTAAGCCGTTTCGGAGGAGTATGGTAACTAACATTGTGACACGAGAATTTTATATAAAAGATTATTCTAAAAAAACATAATTTTACAACAATAAAGTTAAAGAACAAATTATTAAAACATCAGCTTATCCAGTGATAACATCACTTACAATATTGAGTGTATATAAGCCCCTTAACTTAAAGACAGGTTGTCCACTAAACAATAATTTGTGGCTCATATAGAGCTCGACAACTAGTCCGCTATTTAACGGGCTTTCCTACTTTTTTCCTTGGAAAAAAGTAGACATTTTCACAGTTGAGCTGGTTAACAAACCGACGGAAAATTATAACGTAGGGCTAATGAATAAGTCTTGTATGTAATTATGTCGGAGCAGCTAAGCTCTGATATGCGTTTTACTTCATGTTACATTATATATAATAAGATTGACGGCATGGATGGTGTTGTGGGTTAAGTGGTAGACTCGTCACTGTTACGGCGTATTTGATTCTCAAACGTGATAAACATGCGAGTAATTTACTAATAGACGCCTGACTTTGGATTTGTTTAAATAGTTATTATATGAGCTAAGCTTCTTTACAATCCAAAAACGATAAAGGATGTATTGCAGAATATCAGTACCCTATTACTTTTCGGATGGACTCGATGGGGTATTTTGTACAGTAGAAAGCACAATCCAATAATAAAATCTTTTTGTGAAAACAGTATTATAATTGTTTTTCAAATAAGGGAGTCATCAATATTTTAAATTTGGATATAAGAAAGAGTGGGGTCGTAGTCGGGATATCTTGCTTTCTCCCTCATAGAAGGATAGATAGTTAAATGGAGGTTACGTCTTAGTTTGTATCGTGCATTCTTTTTCTGTCATTTGACAATCACCCATACTACTAGATTTGTATCGCTTGTATCTTATTTATTTTTGAATAGATTTCCAAAGCTCTTTGTATTTTAGAGTTTGGGTAATGTAACTATTTGACTTCAATAATAAAGAATTGTGAATCAACTACCCTATTGTAAGGTTAAGTGTGGATAAAAGTCAAACTAACTATTTATTATTTGTTGATCGCCCAAATTATATTTGTACCGTGTGAGTTTGAACCACATACATATATGTTGTGGTTCGAACGTATAACACTCAGTAAGGCGACAGAGACCGCTTGCCTGCTACGCCATTCATGCAGTCAGATATTAAAACACTATAGTTAATTATTTTTAATCACACTAGAAGAAATATAAGCCATTTATTATTGATTGACTCTATTGAGAAAGGCATATTGCCTATTCAAGCCAGTTGTAATCACCATACCAATTATCTATATTGGGGTCAAAGCCCTTCAATATGTAATTGGTGAGGTGATTACCTGTTGACTAGGTACTTGGCCATATCATTACAGCTCATTTGTTCCGGCTTTATGACGTACTAGCTCAACCCACGGCTGCGCCCGCGTAAATGGTGTTTCCAAAGTTGAACTGTTTCATAAATTACACATTTATATTACCTGACTGCCTCGCACTTGTACACTATACTATTAGATATGATATATATATATATATATATATATATAATGATATTTATTTAATCGATATATTTACCCTCTTTATCTATACATTGCTGCCATCTAAACGGAAGTTCATTTACGCCTTTACGATAGAAATCCAGGATCTAGATTCGACAAACTGCGGGAAAGCATTTTGTACTGCCTCCTGGGAAGTTTTTTTTATCACGTAGACAATTATCCAAATCACGAAAAAAAATGTTAGTCCGTTGGAACAAGGTCTGGCGAGTACGTAATAATGGTGAAGATCGATTCACGAGTCGGGGCTGTTTCACTACCAGTTTCGCCATCATTGTTCGAAGTTCAGCACAGTAAACATCTGCTGTTATTGCCTGACCAGACCTGAGAAAGCTATAGTGAATAACACCATGAAGAGACCACCAAGCAGTTACCATAACCTTTTTATTAGTAAGCTTTGCTTTAGGGCACTGTTGCGGCGTTTGACCAGGGGTCAGCCATTGCATTTTTCGCTTACTATCGTAAAGCTTATTGCTTTACGATATTTGATTTGTATTGCTTGTTATCGTAAAGAATCCACCTTTCGTCACATTTGTCACCGAAGATATTATGCGATGCACCGATAAGCGTTCTAATGGTCAAAGAATTTTTAAAATCGGTAGCTTCGATTTTGAGTTAAATCATTACAAACAAACAAAAAAATCAAATCTTTATAATATTAGTATAACCTATTACATAATTTTGAACACTGCTGTACTACTACTACTATTAAACTTTATTAATTTTTAAGCTAATTAAATTATTATTAAAACTATTTATATTTAAGTTTACACTTTCCCCGACATTTCGGTTGCTTTTCAGCAGCCATGGTCACGGGGAGATCCGTCTCCGTATATAGTAGTTTTAATTTCAATGAATAATATTCGCGTAAACAGAAGACGATATTATATTAGTATAGATAAAAGAAAATAATTGTGTTATCCTTTTTGAGTTTTGGTGCAAAGGGCACTTGGTGTATTATTTTTTGTGGTCAATGTCCTAAACAGTTGGTAAAACAACTAATATCGACGTGGGTAGTTTCGAATCTGTCGTAACCTGACCCACAATGTAGGCGCCTACGCACGCAGGATATCAAACATAATTGTTATTAAGTGCTTTAAAAAGTCATATTTAATTGGCTTTTGCGATATGCTTGGTTAAAAGCTTGCATTGTTGCCCGAGCTTCTATGGCTGACTACGATTTAATAAGCGTTTCATCAGTGATATCATACTCAGTAGATACATTACGTATAAGGGTCCATATGCACGTTGTCGTTAATTTTTACATCTTATTTACCCATATTTGGAACTTGTTTTATTTTGATTAATCATATGCATACATTTTAGAAGTATTGTTTTCTTGTTCTCGGCATCGATTTTAGGCGAACTGATTAAAAGTGCTACAATTTGGCAAGATTTGGTGACTACTTATGGCGCGCGAGTAGTCTTTTTAATATAAAATATATCTATGTAGTGTCAAATTTTATTCGTTAGTATACGAAAGCACATTATCCGAAATATTATTTATTATCGAGTAGATGAATCCTGTAATAATACTACTAGAATGGTACGTACTAACACCAAATAATTAGCAACAGGGAACACTTCCATTCTAATACATAGGATTAATTAGAAAATACTAATATTTTTTTATCTGCGACTTATTTTTAACTTACCTACTTAACAACATTTGTTAAATAACTTTTGATAATTCATTATTAATTGTCGGCTTCGGTGGCGTAGTGGTTAGTGTAACTGACTGCCACGCCTGAGGTCGCGGGTTCGATTCCCGCACAAGTCAAACATTTGTGTGCATGAACATGGATGTTTGTCTTGGTCTGGGTGTTTCTATGTATAATATGTATATACTTACAAAAAAAAAGGTATATATGTATGTTTATCCATTGTCTAGTACCCATAGTACAAGCTCTGCTTAGTTTGGGCTAGATGGTGTTGTGTATATGAGGTAGAATATTATATTATTATTATATGATATTTTTTTGAACAGTAATACAAATATTTAAATTGGTTGTCTCTCTTCTCTCTACAAGGCAAAGCTTTAAGAATAAACGAGTTAGCAAAAAAAAATAAGCGGCGTAATCAAACAATGCATTGCGGCGTTAAGGAATTGTGCAGAAGGCAACGTAAGCAATTTTAAACTTGTTAAAATAATTATTTTGGAAAATATTAGCATAAGTAAAAAGTGGTAGAACAAAAGATTAGTATGATACAAAAAAGCCATAGTTTTGCGCGTAGTTTTTCAGCGCTTCGTCAGCTCAGTACTATTCTTTCTTACACAGGCAACAAAACAGAACGAGGCCAAAATTATCTTACGTAAGGAAACTCAAAAACTGCAACATCAAATTGTCTTTGCAAAAGTTCAAAAGCAAATTGGGTCGTACTGCACTGGAATGGCAGCAGTGAGGAAACTCGGACATAAATTTAACGAAAACTGATTCTGTGTTGGAAGCTCGCCACATGGAGTCGGTTAACTGTTGTGAATTGGCATTTCCACTGAATAGAACTGCAGTAATAGTAGCACAGAACTGTTTTAATGATCCACTGAATCATTCGGGCGAATGTAATGTTTTGTGTCATAATAGGGTAGTTATAAATGGGGATTGCGTCTTAGTTTCGTAGTCTGATGTCGTGTTTTGTGCTACTTTACCAGATCGTTTAGGGCTCATGTTATATGAGGTAAGCTATTGTCATCTAACGAGCACATTATTGCCTACTTCTTAGGGGATTCTAGTAACTTTTTTTAAACATTCCTATATACTAGTTTTATGTAACCCCAATTTTGTTACAATGTACTAGTATTCTTGTTAAGGTCTCCAGTAAAGTTAAATGCTGTTTCAGAAGTGGATTTACTTCGGTAGTGTGTAAGGGTGGTATTCAAACTCACAGCCTCGATCGCAACAGGCATGCTATCTATCATAACTTAATTCTCAAAAAACACAGTTCACTTATAATAAGATACCTATAGCGAAGTAACATTGTAATAAATATTTTTCCTCTGGGGCGTTTGTAGATGGACGTGTTCCTAACATATTAGAAAAGTAGATTTTTGTATGTAGGTATACATATACCTACATACAAAAATCTAGAGGCAAAATATTTATTGCAATGTTACTTCGCTATAGGTATCTTATTATAAGTGAACTATGTTTTTTTTATCTAACATTAAAGAGTGTAATACTATGTGATATTACACTCTTTTATGTTGGATGACGAATAATGAAACTATTATACAGTTTTTCTACTTTAAACAGTACCGTTTTCTTAGCATAATTAGTACGTGGATGATATAATTCAAGATTGTCCTTATTTCTTAAGCTACGCGTGATTACCTTTTTAACCTCTTGTATGCCGGAATACCAGACATAATAGAAAAAGCATTGTGTCTCGCGTAGATCCACGTTCCGGCATACCACAGGTTAAGCAGACATAAATTTTGCATAGGTTTTGTCGTCATATTTTTACTAAGTTTAGAAACTAGAGTAAATATCTCATAACCACCTTACGTGTAGTCGTGACATAATTCACCTAGTTCACGTTTGAACAATAAATCGATAAAGCTATACAATATTGTGTGTTGGTGCTTTAAGTTCAACGGATCGTTATCGACACTGATAAGTGGCTGATAACACCAGTTCCTATATGTTGAAATGTCTACACGTCGGGTGGGGCAAAGTAACACTCATTGACAAAGTCAGCTTATTAAATAAAATTGCTCACACCTTTTTTCTGGGAGGACAGGCAAAGACTACGTGCTTTATTTGTTGTAATCTCGATATATTTGTTGCTTCATGCATTTTTAATATATTGTACGTATACTCTTGTCGTTAAGAGTAGGTACCCTGAACATATCGTCAGGTTCTTATCTCGAAATAATTATCTACCTATACTAATATTATAAAGAGGAAAAATTCCATTTTTGTTTGTTTGTAAGATTTAAATCAAAAACTACATAACTGATTTTAAAAATTCTTTCACCATTAGATAGCTATATTATCACCGAGTAATATAGACTATATTTTATTTTTTAAAAGGTACTGTTACTATACTAACCTACTTTTACGCAAGCAAAAGCTAGTTTTCAATATATTGTTCGTATATATTTTTCTGTTCTCGAAGATATGTGAAGTCTGCCAATCCGCACTAGGCCAGCGTGGTGGATTCTAACAACCCTCTTCACACTGTGAAGAGGCCCGTGCCCAGGAGTGGGGCAGTTTAATACAGGGCTCATATTCTCTTGTTAACACATATTTAAACCCACATTTAGATATTCCACATATACAATATGTAGGTACACAGTCTTAAACATCCCGTCTGCGCATAATAACTAAATACCATGTTTCACTAAATTTCTTTAAATACTTTTATTTTAATTTTATGGATGTCTAAGGTTTTCTAATGTAATATGTATCACACCTCACAAGCAGAATGTATATCTATTTTATACAGTTGTATAGAATAAATATACATTCTATATAGGTATGTTCTTGGCAAATAAATAGGTACTTCTATTCTATCGTAACGCTTTTCTTTTATTATCTGCTCTGTTAAAACCGTAAATGAACGATATCATGTTAGTTATGAAGGAGCGGGTCTTCCTGGCACAGGTATTTAAACGGTGGATTCAACCTATATAATTGCAATGTAATGTTTTTAACCTATTGAGTCTTAGCGGCACACCGGTGGCCAGATACAATACGTTTTTAATTCCAAGACTTGATAGGTTAAGTGACAGTAAAGAATTGTTTAATATTATACTCTCGTCGGCTTACGGTACTTAAGTGATTGTTACCGCCAGGTTAAGTTCTAACCTGGACTTTCTTCAGATGACCAATCTAATCAGAGCATATGATCATTAGCCTAGGTCTTCCAATACTGACTGCCGTTTTCAGATATTATTATCTTATATAATTTCTTATTAAATGAAATGATTATTTATTTGAAAGTAAATCTTTTGTTGAAATAATATATTTAAATATTAATGATTATTGTAATATTATATTTTAAAAACTAATTTTGCACTAGGAATACCTCGCGGGAGACTTTACAAACGTTGAACAACTGACACTAAGAATTACTATACTAGCGGGTGATACAATTTTTTATCCAATACGAGGATCTAACCTGGAACTCCTCGCGATACTGTTCTGTTATGACCTGTCACACTATTGCGGTATGTATATCTACATGCAGTCAATATTAATTGATCTAATATATTTTAGATTGATCACGAATCGAGCCACTGCACAATATATTTTAAGAAAATTATGCCTTCAAAAAGATTTGGTGATCTAGGCATGGGTGCATTTATATATTTCTATCAATTCATTCTCTGTAGACGTATGATTGGCTCAACGCTGTCCGAGAAATGCGTACCTATACAGCGGTTTCGATCCCAGCGCTGACCAAAATTTACCATTGTTCACTTATTTTTTGTGTAAGTATGGCTCTTTTGGTAAGGCTTTTGTGAGTGTTTGCTTTTTGAGAAGCTTAACGCTACCATTGAGTTAATAAGTACTGCGTAAGAGACAACTTAGCTAAAAGTTTGTAAAACGTGTTAGAGTGCATACTCTATAACTCACTTAGTTAATTATTTAAGCTGTACCGGATTACATATAATATTTTGAATAAAAACATGTCGATGCAGTAAGCGATAGTCTCAGACTGAATGCTCTCTAAACTGTTACAAACGATTAAGTTTAATTTCTTCTAATACGTAGTACATATTAATTTAATGCCTACAGTGAAATCATCACTACCGATGTCAAATTATACAACTAAAATAAAGAAATTTAAGAGTAACGACAATGTCAACTGTAAAAAATAGTATACGTCCAGTATGTTATTTTTAAAAGCTCCAGTATTTTCTCAGCACTGAATGAACGCCGTGTACAATGTAAAAAACACTGTTAGCAAAACTGTAGGTAAATTAATGATACTATTGTGTAAACACGAAACTCCATTCAACATCAACATGCACAGTCATTATTCACATCGCCATTGTTAGAAAAACCATAAACATTATTTATTTATTAATTATTTCTCACGTAAACACACGATGATTATTATCACTATTTTTACCTTCTCATCCACCGGAAGAAACGGTTGCTCCCCTTTTTAGCAGTATTTTTCTTCTTTTTCCCCATTTTCTTCTAAATATATCATACAACACAAACACTTTTAAAAACTGTCTTTTTAACCAAATTGTATTTGTTTACTGTTTAGCCACAACTTAAATCACTTGGCACTCATCATTAAAAAGTCACGAGAATTGCTTCTGACCGAACCGACACAGGACTCAAATACGCTCTTAAAAATAACATGACATTAGTTAAACATTAAAATTAGTATTACTATAAAACAGTTATTGACAGAAAGCTTTTATTTACAATTATTAACATCTACAATTTTATTTAAACTCCAAATTAAACGCAAATATTTACCAAGATGGCGGATTGGCGGTAAAATCTATGATTTGAGTTTATAACTGCGCGGTGTTCTTGCGCATACTGGGCACGAGCGCGGACGAAATTAGACGCTAAAAAGAAACATGGGATGCACATCGAGAAATGCAGCGACCATTTTATTTTCGTACATCTCTTCTAAGTGAGAAATGAATATGTTGTTGTACTTTACAACTGTATTGGTTGAATAGAAGTGAGACTTTGTTGGGGTTTTGTTTCATTAGTATAATACCGCGTGTATTGTGAACATTTTGCATCGGAAAATAAATAGGGAGCGACTGAATTCTTGTAAATAATAGGTTAAAATAAAAATCCAGACTGGAGTTCCTGAAAAACTGCGACAAGACTGCATTTTGCATATTATATAAAGTGCGTAAGTAACAGTCGTATTTGGTGTAAAAAAAAAGGTTACATAATTATGTATCTATTTAAAATCGTTTATTAACGAATAATGTTTTGGAACTTGTTGTCTATGGGTACGATTTATACTAGTATTAATAGACAATCACCATTACATTTATATTTTATTATAAAATGATTAGACGGCGTGATCTTAAAATATGCCTCGTGAAAGTTTAGCTATTATTATAATTTTAAGTCGCATCTAAATATTATAATTTGGACGGTTAGGATAGCGCAGTGGTATTAATATCGTCACAGTTAAAACACAAACTACAAATTCCTCATGCATCCCAGAATGCTACAAAAATAATTGTTGTACCAAGTTTGAGAGATGTCCGTTGTTTCAACCAAGGACAGAGTGCACGAATTATCGGCTGATAAAATATCCCAGGAAAACAAAACATGGTAAAACTGTGCATTAATTAGTAGACAGTGCATATAATATGTTGTTTCATAAACGAATGGCTGGAAATCATAAGCATACAATCTGCGAAGGTATAAGCGTTATATTGCGGATTTAAAACTCCGTCCACAATATTACTTTAATGTACAATATCACTAGGTTTTTTACAATATTTCTTACAGTTTTGCGATTGATGAGAGGTTTTACTATATACTGACATATCGCGCGTATACTGATACATCATCGCGCGGGCAACCTACTATAAAAACGGCATTTAATATTTTCCGTGACATAACACACATTTACAAACATTTCTATTAATCTAACTAAGCACAAATCTGTTTAAAAAGTCAGCATTTATTATTCAGCGTGGCATAACACACATTTATAACCATTTTTACTAATCGCAGACGTTATTAAATACAGTTTTACGCAGTTTACTCCTCATATATTATATCTATAGCTATTATTTCTTGTACACAACCCTGGTCATCATTGGAAGTGCCATCAGTTTTAACATAAGTTATGTTTATTTACCGTTAAAGATCTCTCATAAAGCCGTCTAACATGGCTAACGTGAGTCGAAATAATCCGTATCTGTAAAGGGCAGACGATATAAATTTAGATGCGATGCTATGACTCAGGCTGATCTAAATGTGGAGATACTTCGAGATGGAGGTGGTGAATTGTCAAAATTACAGTTATTTCATTATGCTTTAGTGTCGTATCTATTCTGAGCATTAGGTTTTGAATAAGGGAAGCGTGTTATATATTTTTTAACAGTAAATGTATGCATTTCATTGATGTGCCGCTGAGGGCATGCTTGTGCGAGATTGCATTTAAAGTAATTATAGAATATCCTGGATCTATCATTTTGATATAGCAAGTCGGAGGTTTCAACTTATATGAAGGTACCGACACTGTAGCGCTGCTCGGTGTAGTAAAACAGACGACGTGTAAAGACGGCACTTTAGTATTTTGGATTCTTAATATTAATTTTTATGCAACTTTGTCTAGTCATGCTTTACCTGCTCGCTTTTTCCGTAAATATATTTAGATTTAGTTTGCTGGTTTAACAATACTCAAGTAAAAATATTATACAGCTTGCTGGCAATTGGATTTTAACTATATTCCACGGAATGACCAGATCAGAAAACTTAAGGAGTCCGTATGAACTGAGAAAGGGGTTCATGACAGCCAGAATCGATGACTTTACGTAATCTAGGAAGCAGATTTTGTCAACGGTTACCCATCCATGAACATGTCGGTGCGCCACTTACAAAATGGAGTCATGTCAGAAGATAATTTGTCTTTAACGCTTCGAGGACAAGAGAAAACATTTAAGTACATTTCCGCGCCAATCTTGGGTTAGGATAAAAACAAATCGCAAAGTAAGACTCAGTGTGGATGTAAGATGTTTGCACAGGGCTGAGCAAAATGAAAAAATAAATCAAAACAAAAGTCAACATCCTCACGAAAACTGGAGAAATGCGACCAAAAAAGCAATAATGTCCTTCAGACCGAATTTAGGTCACCACGGCCAGTTTTAACAAAGAATAGTTATCTGTACAATATATGTATATTACTAGATTCTGCCTGCAGCTTATTTATTTATTTATTTTATATTATTTTAACATTTTAGGAAAACTTAGGTACACCTAGAAATACAATTATCATAATACTTAGCTCGCGTAAATGTAAGCTAAGTAAGTAATAGTACTTTTTTCTGGATGAAAGGATGTGTCGTCTTCTGTTCCCCTGACAACATGTATGCGAAATTTTATGATGTAACAAACAAACTCACATTCTCATTTATAATATTAGTTAGGGTTAGGATAGTAATCTACTGTCAGTATACCACAGACACCAGCCTCCATTGTTTCATAGCAGCCTGTCTGAATGAAATGACTTATATCATTACTACATTGAAACGTAGCCGCTATTTGATTACACGCATGTGAGTCAGACGGCAGGTTACTTCACCAGGTCCCCCCGTTTTCTTATTTTGATGCTTTTTCCATAAAATATTTTGTTTTAGATAGTATTTGTTGTTGCATTTAAAATAGCATATAAAGTCCAACTTCGACATCTACTCTATTCAGGTGAAATAAATTAGGCAATATTGGATAACATGTAAAATTGTCATATTAATGATTTATAAAAATTAAGGATAATTGGCAAAAACGCCACCTTTATTTTAAATAACTACTAAATAGTGGTCGCTTTTCGGTTAGAAAGGAAATTGCACCGTAAATCAATAAATTTATACCTATTTTAGCTTGTATACTTCTCTAACCTACATATACCTAATCACATACTCCTCGGTATGCGCAATATGCTTATAAACGAATTCAGCATTTTCTCTACACGTATTAAAATATAGATAATATATTAACATAATGACACAGTATAGCACGTATATATTGCAAATTTGACATGGCTTATCGTGTAATATGACGTAAATATGGCGCTGAGCGAGTATTGAATTCAGCTGTGTGACACTTTGGGCTGTAGGAGCTGCCACTCTGCGACCAGTAGGTACGCACCTCATGAGGTTCAGCAAACAATTTACGATGGCGACGTGGACCTACAATCCCATGATTGCGAATTGAGTAGTTGACTCATATTTTTTTATTATTTACTTCAAATACTTACATTACACAAACTTCAAAATACGAGAATTTTCGAAATCTACTGAATAATAAATAATATACAAGCCTTTTAAATACGATAGTAGAGGTAAATGTCAAATGACAGAAAAAGGGAGCAACTATACAAACTATGACGTAACCGCTATTCAAATACAACTGTCCGAGGGAGTTAGCAAGAATCTTATACCTATTCAAATTTAAAATATGAATTACTAACAAATAAGTAGTAACAAGTAAGTAACAAAATAAGGGATTTTGTTACCAATTTTTATTCTGTTTGCACCAATAAAAATATTTTGATTGCTATTTGCTCTTGTATGTAAAATAATGTACATACATAAATTCACGCCTGTTTCCCAGAGGGGTAGGCAGAGACTACGGATTTCCATTTGCTACGATCCTGACACACTTCTCTGGCTTCATTCACTTTCATAACATTCCTCATACACGCTCGCCGTCTTAAGGTGCTCTTATTTGTCCAGAACGTCTCCGATCTGATCAAGAAACGTTCGCCTAGGTTCGCCCTTGCGACTGTTTCATTCACAGTAGCCTTATAAACCTTGTGCGAATGGGTAACACCCGATTACCTAAATCTGTGTTTTACGCAGAATTACAACATGGTAAGCGCAGAATCGGAGGACAATACCTACGATTTAAAGATGTCCTCAAGAGAAGCCTAATTGCCTGTGGTATCTCGTCAAAGGAATGGGAGCAACTCTCACTAAATAGAATAGAGTGGGCAAAAGCGTGAATAATGGGGTGAATCACTTCGAGAAATTGCGTCGTGAAAATCTGGACGCAAAACACCAACTTAGAAAAACCCAGCCCAAGCAAACTTACAATTACACTTACGACGCTGCGGGACAACTGTACTGTGTAGACTGCAACCGCTGCTTTAAGACTAAGTTTGGATTCGCCAGTCACATCAGAGCACATAACAGAAGAGAGCCAGGATGTCGCTGTCGACGAATACGTCGAGGAGGACATCATCATAAACTTTCTTAGTCAGTCTTTTCTCGTCCATTCTTTCTACATACTCAAATCAGCTTAATATCCCCTTTTCTATTCTCGTCACTATGTCGTTAAATAATGTACAATATCAAATATATACCAACTACCCTATAGTGCTCTCGTAAGTCTGTGGAACAATACCGCCAATCCGTCGTGCCGCAGGAACAAGAAAGACTGAGGAAAATGAGTGTTATCCTTCCCGCGACCACGTGTGACGCACACGTTTTAATAATGCGCGTGTAATGTAATACTGATATGCAATATAATACGTACACCAGGCAAAGGTGTATTATCAACATTAGCCATGCTCTTGGTCTCACGTAATAGGGGGCTTAGCCTATATCAGGCTCTAGGGTCTTGAACGGGTCTCCCTAGATGGCAATAAACTTTCTCACTATAATGGGAGATCTAAAAATTTAAACCATAGCTGGCGGAGCATGGGTTAGTCCACCACAGACCCTTGCTCTACTCTTGTAGGCGCGGTATATTACCTATTGGGACCATGAAAACCACCTTTGCTTAGTAAACAAATATGTGTAATTGTATTACACCTTTACAATAATATATTTCTTTCTTATGACTTAAAACATAATAAATAAATATTAAACATATAATCAATGAATTGGAAACTTTATCAAATTGGAGCTCGTGCGGCGCATATTCAAATCGGCGCGCGGTCGCCATAGTAAAATTGTATGGAGGATTTGAAGTGTTTTTTTGATAAATATGTACCTTTATTATCAACCAATAATTTAAATATTTGGGACGGACAAATTGTAATATAACTATTTATATTTCGTTTAAGCTGTAAAATAGGATAGATTTCTACTGTTATAATCATAAAATCTCGTAACACGAGCTTACGTTTTTGCATTTTTCGTGCAAATTTACGTAATTTTGTAAGCAAAAATATTTTTTTTTTTTAGTTTTTAACAGGAACCAATTGTAAACACATTCATTGTTATGGTAAATGTATATTTTATATTTGTACTAAACAAAAAGTGTTGATTTTATTCACTTAACTGTGACCGCCTATTTTGGCACATTTCGCTCGGCGCAGTCTTAAACATTTGGAACACAAACCCTTTTTAATTTAAAGATCCTCCTGTCTTCGTATTATGCAAGACATGAGCAAGTAGCAAAAACTACAATATAACATTTGTGATGTATAAAAACGTAAACAAAGATTACGTCACTGTGATGCAACGCTGTTTGGGCAGCGTCCAACTGTCGCGTTGAGAATGAGGAAACGGCTGAAATAGCCGACTGTGTTCTTAATCCTAATATATTGGTGTATCTAACTGAAACTGTCATGTGTAAGCTACAAGGAAACAGATACAGAGGTACAGTATTATGAAAATAGGAGGGTAGTTTGACTGCCTTGTTAAATATTGGGTTTATATATTTATTTATGGTTTGCTAACAAATATGAAAAAAGATTACATCCAATTGCAAGGAAATACTGTATGCATTTAATAGTTATGGATACCTATAATTAAAGAAAAAGTAGGTTCGAATAGTTATGAATTGAAAATAAAATGCTTTGCTTTTTAAAGAGTCTGCAATTTATTGAATTAGATACGAAATTTTGTCTGCGATTTCGCGTTTTGTAGATTTCGCCTATAAACTTCTATATCTCGGGAACTTTTCGGGGCTTTTTCTGGATAAAGGAAACCTGTCTTTTTTTATACCCCTGACAACATGTATGCGAAATTTCATGATAATCGGTCGCGAAGTTAAGGTGTGAAATCGTAACAAACAAACTAACTTAAACTAACTTCCATTCGTATTTATAATATTAGCTAGGCAGTTAAAATTATAAAAAGACTACCTTCGGTAGTGAATACGGTTACATTTCGTGAGATTATTGCAGTTTCCTCTAAGAGATTATCAGTAACAGTGGACTATGAAATGTGGTCTTTGACTGCGCCTGGTAGACGGTAATAGGCTAATACACATTATTTTATACCATTATGATGGTAAACAAACATACGGCCCGCTTGGTGATAAGTGTCCTCAATCGTTTTTATTTAACATTCTCTGATTTCATGGTTAGTATTCTTATACATCGTGTAACAATAAGATGTAGTTATATTCTGGGATCGACAAGTGTTGGCTATAAAAATAAAAGACAGACAAAAAAAATTGTGACGATGGCTGCTGAAAAGCAATCGAAAAGTACAAAAAGGGCAGTTTCGTAATGTCTAACATAAAATAAAATTACTGTTTTGTTAATAAGCGGTAATAAAATCCGTATAAAGTAATGAGAACAACGTGTTGGCAATACGAGGTACGTTTTATTGTGCAGTAATATTTAGTCACATTATTTTCATAATATACTTACTTATGGCAATAGGTCTACAGTACACAATATTATAGTCCAAGTATTTCGGAAGGGTTAACAGATTTTATGGCAGGCATTAAATCTACAACATTACACATGAAGTCATTCGTTACACCGTGAAAAGACAGTTTGTTCATGCAGGAATCTCTAGGTAAGAGTAGTCTGAAAGTTGTGCATCAGGGATGCTTCACGCATATATCACGCCTATATCTTTGAAGAAGTAGACAGAGATGTCTTACATCTACATTTTGGTCTAGCGCCTTAGTTCCCAAAGTGGTCCAGGTGGACCCCAGGGATCCACGGGCGACTCGACGGGGGTCTACGTTGGCGCGACAAAAAAATGGAGGTTCACAAGTCGTAAGCGAGGTTCCACGAAAATTTATTTGCTTTCGATAGTGAAGAACTAAAATGTTGGGCAATGTTCATATTTTAAGAAGCTCAGCGACTGTTACTTGTAAAGTCTTGCATATTCCATATTCAGTACCAGTGGTCTCGAACCAACCGATTTTCCGGTAGAGAATTAAAAAAAAAAGGTACAGCCTAGTAGAGTAGAGAATTGATCAAACTGTTTAATTTAATTGCATGAACTTGTTTGGGATAATCGGTGAATGGCAATCATTCACCGTGGCAATGCTAGCAGTCTTCTGGGCACACTACAAGTCGACTGAGCTGCGGCGGAATTATATTTGTTTATTTATTAGGGGAAAAACGGATACAATAGATTTTATAAAATTTACAATATATAGACAGTGCATAATCCAGAAGCATTTTTCGCAGATAGTAATAAAGTACATATAGGCTATAGTAAGAAAAGAAGAGAACCTAAAGAACCATATACAAAATATACATAATATTTTTAAAGAACCATATTATACATAATATACATATTCCCTCAACAAGAATATAGTCTATGAAAATCTAATAGCCAAGTTTTACGAAACATTTCTTTTAAATTCTGGGAGAGAAAGGTGAAATACATCAATTAGGTTAGTACTATCATTAGGCATTAATTCATTATAAAACCGACATCCTCTTCTTATAAAAGCATTTTTACCATAATTTGTCCTAAACTAAGAAATATAAGAGAAGCTTCTTTTGTTTTTTTTGTATATCTATTTCTTTTGGGAAATATTAAGATAACCATAATTTTTCATGGAATAGCAAACAAAAAATGGCAAACCAGGGGCAAAGTGCTAAATTCTATGTAGAAAACATATTTTACCGTTGCATCTTTATATATTTTGACTTTCATAAGTGTTACTTTGTGATATTAATGAATGAATAAATGATTTTTTATTTTGACTTTCACAACACCTTAAGCTGTTTGTTAGGTAAGTGGCAAAAGCAGCTAAGATAAGACAAAAGCGTAATGACCTGTCCTCTGGCTGATAAGCTTATCCATCAACACAAATGAGGTTTAATGGACGTTAGATAAAGGTTTATCGTCTGCAGTCTAATATTTAGACTGAAGTTTCTGTCTTTTTCTTATTCTTATTTAACATTTGAAGCTCTGGATTGGCCATTTACACTATTTCAGTGGTAGAGGTCTAGGCGCGAGGAATTAAAAAGTAAACCACGACAGCAGTTATGATGCAGAACGATAATTATGATGATTTGGTTGCAAATAAATTCCAGCGCCTATAATGTCAACTGGACTTTATATCAAGCCAGAAGTATTTTATTTATCTATAAAACTTTATCTATACACACTAATTTTATAAAGAAGAAAGATTTGACTTTTTGTTTGAACGATTTAACTCAAAAAGCATGAAAGGGGTTTTAAAAAAAAAACACTTTTTGAAAGTTATAGTACCTATCACCGAATTACATAGACTATATTATATTTTAAAAAATAGTACTGCTACTAATATAACCTAACCTTCTTTTACGCAAGCGAAACCGCAAGCAAAAGCTAGCGCTTAATACAAATACAATGTGTATTGGCGGACTCTATGCGTTATTACATGATATATGAAGTAGTTAAATGCGAAGCCTGTCTAAGTTTAATATAATAAACATATATAGGTATAGGTAATGATTGATAATAAGTAGGTACCTACAGTTTCAAGTTTTTCGAAGATTTCTTCAGAAGAATAGTGGACAAACCAAAAAGGTAAAGTTGGTATGCAGATAATAAAAACAAATAGCTTTCACAAATATAAATATCAGTCTTACAACAAAACGAAAATAAATACGCTAGAATGCGTTTATTCCGCGTAACCGTCAAAAGGATAAAGTACCAACATAACTAGAACTCCCAACTGATCGGTTTTTCAAGCGAAACGTGCATCTTCAATGGCGCGTGTCAGTCAAGTTATACTGGACTGGATTTTCGCGCGCTCTGACGAAACGACACCCGTTCCATTTTCAAAAGGGCTGTCAGATTTGTTTCGAAATTTGAAATACTTTTAAAGAAAGTATTTTCACACATTTTTATTTGACTGTATGTGTGTTTGTGTGCAGTTTTTTTACTAACTTGTCGATGAGTTACATTTGACACGATAAACAAATTCCAGCATTGTTTCACAATTCCATATTGTGCAGTCTGGGCACCGGTGTGCCGCTGCGGTATAAAAGGTTAAGTATAAAATAATTCCAGACATGGGCCTATATGTGTAAATATTATAAATATATCTCGTAATTGTCGTTTTGTTTTAGGATAGGATACATTCGCAGGCGCAGCACTCATATACATATCTTATTGACAATCGTATGCGCAGTGTTGCAAGCAGTATCCTATTCTAGCATAAGTTTTGGCAAACAATACCAGTACCCTACTTACGTAGGTGAATTACGCTTACATATAGCTGCTATGTTGAGGTCCCACGTAATAGGTACCTATCGAAACTATAAGGCTGGTGTAACTTAACGATTATATTTTTAAATTTATACATCAAGAGAAAACATTGTGGATGTGACAAATTTTACAAGGGTGTGAGATTTAGCAAAATTTAAATGTATATAGGAATTGAATGCAGAAAATGCTATCTAATATTATAAATGCGAATGTGAGTTTGTTTGTTACGCTTACACGGATTAGCTACTCGACCGATCATCATAATATTTCGCACACACGTTTCAGGGGTACAGAAAAGGACATAGGGTACCTATCTCTAATCTAGAAAATGTACTGTTCTTGAGGGAAACCGCGAGGAAAAGCTAGTAAAATATATAAGCACAAAAAAAATTAATCACTTGTGGTAAACACTAGTTATAATAACATAGATATCTGAAATAATTTTAATTCTATTTTAAACCATGAAATTACTCATCTATAAGCAAATCAATCATCTATCCTTTATACATTCTAATAAATCAATCGATAGAACCCATTCAGTCATTCTATAACAACACAGTTTTATAACAACAAACTTTTCAACTGAAACTTCTTTCGTTAAGAATTTAAAAATAGAAACGAATCCGTTTAGAGCTGTCGACATATTGTATGACTCTTTCTTTTATCTATTTCTGATGTCAAAAAGCGAATGGACATCGCCAAAAACACAATGTAAACAAACAAAAAACAGCGTCCACTTTTACCACAAATCACCACAGATAACCAATAAATCGCCATAAAATAACCTCTAAACTAAACACTATATACATAAATAGAACATAGACAAGAGATGCGCTATTTTAGGTGATATTCGAAATTTGAATATTGAATTTGTAACCGTATGGTGTTCGAGCGTTCGTCCCGAGTCCTGTAACGTCAGTCGTATACAAGACGTCCGCGGCAACTGACCTGAGAGATGTTAGAAAATGCGCGGTTTTCGGGGAAGTCATATGTTTAATTATAGTACGCTATGAAATGTTTGATACAGTATACGCGTGGTTTGCACATAAAATAGGAGTATGGACATTTTCATTTATTTATTTTAGGTACAGAACAAAGTACAAGTAGGTTTGAATATAAATGTATATTACAGTTATGTTCTATACTAAGTTCCTAACTATGTATGCACTGCATCTGTAGATCAATAAAAGTTTACGGCGCTCGTACGCCAAAACTATAGATTATACAAAAAAAATGTAATTACATAAATTGTAGGAATTTCTCTCTAGTTTAATTTTGTATAAGATGTTTATTGTAAAATGAGTTGGAAAGGAAATATTGTCGAAAAGCTGCTACCAGGCGCCATTTCGTCAATATGGTGGCGCGAGCGGCAAAGGTACGAGGTGGCAAAATTGGCATTCGGAAAGAGCACATCGAAATCTATAAAACTACAAATTTTCAATACTCCCTGAAAATTTTCCAGGTAAAACTACCAAATGACTATTATGTTGCGAACGACGAATGATGGTTATGCATACATAGTCTTACGGTTTAAATCTCGAAGGGGTAGGCAGAGATGTTTATACCCACATTTCACTAGCTATGATTAAAGTCTTTCGTTATAGAGTACGATTCTATTGCCGTCTACTGGGCGCAGTTCCAGACAAGGTACTGCGACTGAGAATGCATTGATCGAAAAATTCAGTTACACTTTGCTATGCACCTATATTGCTGTACTATTTGTATGCTATTAATGGGTGAAAAGGTTATTATTTATTTTCAACCTGTATTGTCCCACTGCAGGGCAAAGGCTGTGTTCCGCTTTTCCACATATCCCTATTATGCGCTAGTTTGCACCCGTCTCTCCTGTAGTTAGTTAATTCGTCTTGCCATCGACGTTTTGGTCTACCACGTTGCCGCTTAGGATAGATGAAAAGGTTTGCATTAAAAAAAATTATTGCATCTTTGTATGTACCAAATGTTATACAAGTAAATCACTTATTATTACTTATTTATTAAATAGGTGCAGTTATATCTATAGAACCACAAAGCCAATACTTTAAAAAAAATATTAAAATCTTGTGTCGATCTAGCTAAACCTCAAATGTGAATTGAAATGCATTTTATTTTGACATTGTCATTTAGTTTAATTTAGGAAATTACAATTAGTGATATTTATGACACTGGGGAATCTAATTTGAACAGATGTTATACTTTTAAATATTTACCAACGCGATTAATACCCGTTGTCTAATATAGTATTACGCATAGATTTATAATATTTTCGTAGCGAAAATATTATAAATCTATGCATAATACTATATGAGTAAAAATCTAAAAATCTGACACATTGAGCAGTAATGCCATTTATATTAATATCAGAGGTAACTTCGCAGCTTATTCCTATCTATATATATATTTTATTTATTTATTTATTTAATTTATAAGAAGACCAACGGCCTTATTAAATATAATAACATTGGTATATCTTCCCTTAAATTAAATTAAACAAGCCAAGGCAAAACTTGCCTATGAGTCATATCGACAAACGTACAAACAATATTTTTGTAAATACAATCCGAACTAGAACTAAATCCTGTGTCGTGGCGAACTTTACAAACTTCCCATAATAGACACAAAGAACACTCACGATTCGGAACACCTATTAATTGATCACACAATTTTTGTCCTCTGTGGGGATCGAACTCACACAGTCACAACACTACGAAGTGGCAGTGGCGAAGCCACTACTTAAACCGCTAAGCCACCAGTAAGACATATCGACTAACAAACAAATAATGCGGACTCTCATACATTGGTCAAACCAAGAGAAGTGCCTATACCCGCATTACAGAACACATAGCTGATGTAAAACACCAACGCTCGTTGAAGTCTGTTGTGTGTGAACATGTGCAACAGGGGACCAACCACTACCTGAGATTTGACAAACCACAGATTCTCGCTATAGAACACCGATTCCTACCAAGGATGCTTCGCGAGGCTATTGAAATCATAAAACATCCTAATTTCAATAGAGAAGATGGTTCGAATGTACCACCAGCTTAGGTTCCAGTAATTCAAATAGTCAAACCCAAGAAGAAGCAAACCACAGCTAGACTAATACTCTGAGCTCATTCCGCGTAAATAGAAACACCAATGATTAAATTATGTTCGGGTACTTTGAAATAACAACACTGGAACATTGAGACAACTACCATCTTAGTCTCCCCGTGACCATGACTGCTGAAAAGCAACCGAAACTTCGGAGAAAGTGTAAACTTAAATATAAATAGTTTTAATAGATTTAATAATTTAATTAGCTTAAAAAAGTAGTAAAGTTTAATAGTATCTAGTAGTAGTGTAACAGTTTCAAAATTATGTAATAAAGTGTAAAATAAATAACGCGATAAAATCCGTATATAGTAGTTTAATTTCAATGAATAACATTCGCGTAAACAGAAGACAATATTAAACAAATAATGTTCGAATATAATAAAAACCATCGGTCACACTACTTGCCTACTATGGATGTGTGCATTTCCCGTGAGGGAAACGAGTTTGATACGTATCACAGACAATACAATGAACAGCCTCGCGGTTAGGTGCTACTTCCTTTTGGTATTGAATGTCTATCCCGAAGGCCGACCTTCATGCTGTATTACTGACTCATGCATAAGAAATACGGTCATATTGTTAATATCTTGGCTCTTCGTATTTCTATGACATATAAATTATTAAAAACATAAAAAGCCGACTGCTAGCGTTAGGTTCGACAAATAAAAGATGTTGTTCAGTCTAATGATTGATCTATAATGAATAATCTTACTTGCTACGATACAATTATATATGAGGGTCGACGGGTAACACACTTTTCGTTTAAGTATTTTTACGTACCTACGTAGCAAAATATACTATGATATACATAATTATGTACCTCACTCTATTATAATAATAAAAAAAAACGTTTATTTCAGATTTTAAATCGATACCTAATAAATAAGTAATGTCTAGAGAGTCAGCATTATAAAACATTATAACACATACACATGCATATATCAAAATATATCAACAAAATAACTAAGAAATAAAACATTGAAATAAAAATTGGATTTGCATATATCATACATGAATATCATAAATCAGTTAATTATTGTTACGAGCTGGGCTCGACGGATAAGAATATAAACAATATTACCGACTAAAACACGTTTTATTCAGACACACAATTAATTTAAAACACAACAAACACTATACCACACTTTTTCACTGTACTGTTTCAAACTTCGTAGTATTTCCGCTTCCGTTCGCTTCGATGAACACTTGACCGCTTACGATTGTAAACTGACTCGGCGGTGCGCGTGCGCCCTATTTATACGCGGGTAAAGCGCTTCCAGAGCTTTCCAGTAACGCCGTACTCGACGTGTAAACAGCACGATGCTTCGAGAAAGTACCAGCATTCTCTCTAAGATTCTCATACCGTACTACGCAGTTCCGTAAGATGTCAATAGATGGCGGTGTAAACTATTAGACGGAACCGCCGAGTCCCTCCCACAATGCCGAGAGATGTCACTGGGCGTAACACTGCCCCCCTCTTAGACATGTTCGTCCCGAACATTGTTGGATCCGTAGTAGCGTGCCAATCGATCCACATGAACGATCTTTGGTGTACCCCGTGGTCCTTTCTGGATCCGGTAGGTGACGTCATTCATCTTAGTGACTATGCGATAGGGTCCATCCCATTTTGCCTGCAACTTAGGAGATTTTCCTTTGCTGCGTGCCGGATTATGTAACCACACCAGCGATCCTTCCTCGAAGCCTTTATTGTTCGCCTTCCGGTCGTAACGGGTCTTCATCCTCTCAGACATCTGCTGACCGGTCTGTCTGATGTGCTCGTATACGTCATTCATCCTGTTGCGCAAATCATTCGCATAATCTGTTATGCTGCGTGGAGATTCAGGTGGGATGCCGGTGATCAAGTCTGCAGGTAATCGTAGTTCCCTTCCGAAGTTAGCGAAAGCAGGTGTTACTGATGTGCTTTCGTGAACGGCACTACGGTATGACAGGAGAAACGGTTGAATGTGTTTGTCCCAATCCCTTTGTTTGCTTTCTACAACTTTTGCCAGATATCTTTCCAGAGACTGGTTAAATCGTTCAACCATGCCGTCTGATTGCGGATGATAAGCGGTCGTTCTCGTTTTGTGGGTACCCATTACCCGGCATGTCTCCTTAAATACTTCAGACTCGAAGTTCCGACCTTGGTCACTGTGTATCTCTAAGGGCACCCCGAAACGACAAAAGACTTCGTGGACTAGCTTGTCGGCGACCGTAGATGCCTCTTGATTGGGAATCGCAAACACTTCCGGCCACTTTGTAAAGTAATCCATGACCACCAAGAAGTACTTGTTCCCACTTTGGCTTTCAGGAAACGGTCCGGCAACATCTAAAGCTATACGTTCCCACGGGGCTCCAACATTGTACACCTTCAATGCACCCCTGCTGCGAGTGTGTGGCCCCTTCACGGCAGCACAACTCGTGCATTTACGGCACCATTCCTCAACGTCTTCTCGACAATGGATCCAATAAAATCGTTCTCGGATCTTAACCAGAGTTCTCTTAACTCCCATGTGACCTCCCGAACTCCCATTATGATAGAGTTGTAAAACTTCCGGTACCTTGAGCTTTGGCACGACCATTTGCAGATGACACTTGTCACCTCGAGCATTCTCCCATTTCCGGCACAGAACTCCATCCTGGATAACCAAGCTTTCCCACTGTGCCCAATAACTCTTGGTGGTAGGGCTCATTGCCGCAACTTCACTCCAGTGAGGTCTCGATACACCTGTTTTCTTCCATTCGAGGATGGGTCTTATGTCTTTGTCTTCTTGTTGCGTTCTCTGCAAAGTTTCCTTCCAGTCTTCACTAAGATCCGTCCTCAACATCCTCACTAGTCCTTCCTGCTTAGCCTCTTGCCTGGCGCAGTGCTTACACTGGTCGGGACACGGTCTACGTGACAGGGCATCCGCATTACCATGTGACTTGCCACTACGATGCTGTATTACGAAGTCGAATTCCTGTAGTTGTTCAATCCATCTTGCTACCTGTCCTTCTGGGTCTTTAAACTGTAGTAGCCATTTCAATGCAGCGTGGTCAGTTCGCAGGTGAAATTTCCGTCCCAATAAGTATTTACTGAAGTGCTGCAATGTCTTTACGACAGCTAGAAGTTCCCTTCGTGTGACACAGTAGTTCCTTTCAGGTTTGGATAGGGCCTTGCTGAAGTACGCTATTACAACTTCATGCTCTCCTTTACGTTGAGATAACACGCCACCAATGCCGGTGTTACTGGCATCTGTATCTACTATAAATTCATGTTCATTGTCGGGATAGCCTAGAATTGGTGAATTACACAGATGTTCCTTCAGCTTCTGAAATGCGACGTCACAGCTCTCATTCCAGCAGAACTTTATCTTATCCTCGGTGAGCTTATGCAGAGGCCGGGCGATGTCAGCAAAGTTCCTTACAAACCGTCGATAGTAGGAGCACAAACCAAGAAATGCCCTGACTTGTGTCTTGTTCTCCGGAACTGGCCAGTCCTTGACAGCAATGATCTTATCCGGGTCCGTTTGGATGCCTTCTTCGGAGACCACATGTCCTAAGAAGTTCACTTGCCGCCTGAACAACGCGCATTTCTTTGGACTTAACTTCAGGTTGGCTCCTCGAATCTTCGAGAGAACGCGTTCCAGGTTGCGAAAGTGATCCTCGAAGGTGCGTCCTACTATGATAATATCGTCCAAGTAGACCAAGCAGGCGTCTCCAATCAATCCAGTAAGTACCCGTTCCATCAATCTCTCAAAAGTGGCAGGGGCATTACACAGTCCAAAGGGCATGACGTTAAATTGCCACAATCCTTTGCCTGTGGAGAATGCTGTCTTCTCCTTATCTCGAGGATGTATCTCGACCTGCCAGTAGCCACTTTTTAGGTCTAGTGTAGAAAACCACTTCATCCCCGTTAGCGTATCCAGAGTGTCGTCAATCCTTGGCAACGGGTAACTGTCTTTCTTTGTGATGTCATTTAGCCGACGATAGTCCACACAGAAGCGCATGCTGCCATCCTTCTTCTTAACCAAAACCACTGGTGAACACCATGGACTGGACGAAGGCTCAATCACACCTTCTTTCACCATACCCTCGATCATAGTGTCAACTTCATGTTCCCGTGCCACTGGTACACGTCTTGGTCGCTGGCGGATCGGTACCTCATTTCCTGTGTTTATTTTGTGTTGAACTAGGGCAGTCTTGCCTATGTCAGCATCACTTGTCGAGAAGATGTCGGCAAACCGGTTTAACATCGTCTCAGCCTTGTTCTTTTCTTCTCTCGACAGGTTATTCTGGCAGTCTTTCAAGAGAGAAGATACGTCGTACCTTGCCCCTTGAACTTTGGCGTTGGTAGGCTGTTCATGGCATCTACGCATCCAAACTGCTCCTTCACAGGTGCCCAATATCGTGCCCTTCTTGAGTACCAGTTCTTTGTCGCTTGGGTTCAGTGCACGTACCGATGTAACGTTGGTATTTCTAGCCAGAGTGCGTGCAATCTTCCATGAAGCATCGTTGTCCAAGCCTTCTATAATTACACATCGATTTTCCTGATCAGAATTCCTTGGTAGACAAACCGGTATGATTGTTTCCGACCTCGGACGAAGTACTACTTTCTTCAGGCAGTACACTTTGCCTGATGATGCGCCCTCCATGAATACTTCTTCTGAGCCACACTTCAATACTCCTTGACTAACGTCGATCTCACAGTGATGCTTCCGTAAGAAGTCTAAACCCAGGATGCAGTCGTCCACTATGTCAGCCACGATGACGTTGTGACGGTAAATTTTATTACCTAGTTTCATATCCACCCCCTTCTCACCTCGGACGGTTATGTGCTGACCGGTAGCTGTTCTTAGATGTATACATTCATGGTTCCCGTAGTAGTCCCCAAGAAACCGTCTTGCTAGTCGGAAACTGACGACTGTCCGAGAAGCTCCAGTGTCCAATGTCATCTTGCACGGCATTCTGTTAATTTCACCTTCGATAATCAGGCTGTTTCCGTCACACGATTGTGAGATCGAGATCCTTGGGGCTCTCCTATCACCAGCCAGCACCCGCCCCGTAGTCCTGGCGTCTACTCGTTTCCCTGCTGTTGTTGCCCGGCAGGCACATCAGGTGTTCCTTCTACCGGCGACTGGTTACTGCTGCGTGGACTCCTTCGCTTCGGGCAGCTCAACCTGATGTGGCCTCTCTCACCGCAGCTATAGCACCGGGGCGAAGTCGACACTTCCCTGATACGGTGAGCTCGATCATCCCGTCGTACTGCTTCCACTTCCAGAGCGTGGGCTAGGGCGTCCTTCAGGTATTTGAAATGTCCGAGTCTCACTGCGGCCCTAACCTCCAGGTCTCGGATCCCGTCGGTGAAAGCTTGAACGAGGTTTCCGTCGAAGAGCGCAGGTGAGGACTGGTACGCCTTTCGAACCAGCTTCTCCACCTCCAGGGCCCACTGCTGCAAGGTTTCACCAACACGTTGCGATCGGTCTTTCAGCTGGGCGCGAAACACGTGTTCCAGATGTGCGTCGCCACATCTCGCTTCTAATGCCTCCAACAGCTTTTCGTACGTGATGTCTTGACCAAGCGCCTCTAACACAGTCAAGGCCTGGTCACGAAGCCCCAAGGTGAGAGCGGTCAGAGCCTGTTCTTGCGTCCACCCGTTCGATTTCATGACGGCCTCGAACTGGATCTTATAGGCTGACCATGACGATGATCCGTCGAATGGTGGGACTTTAAAGCCTCGTGGTGAAGACGCCACAACCGCAGGTGCCACGATCCCATCGCCAGCCTTGAGCCCACGTATCGTTTTCTCCACCTCGGCGATGCGACTTTCGTGGCGTTGGACTTGCTCTTTCACCTCTTTCACCTCCTTGCCAACCGTTGCGCTGAGGTCTTTTAACATCATCAGCTGCTCCTCCTGGCGGCGCATACCCTCCTCCTTATCGCGGTGCAGCTGTTCCTCAAGGCGGCGTGCCTGCTCCTCCTGGCGGCGTGCCTGCTCCTCCTGGCGGCGCATGCCCTCTTCCTTATCGCGTTGCAGCTGTTCCTCGAGGCGGCGTGCCTGCTCCTCCTGGCGGCGCATGCCCTCTTCCTTATCGCGTTGCAGCTGTTCCTCGAGGCGGCGTGCCTGCTCCTCCTGGCGGCGTGCCTGCTCCTCCTGGCGGCGCATGCCCTCTTCCTTATCGCGTTGCAGCTGTTCCTCGAGGCGGCGTGCCTGCTCCTCCTGGCGGCGTGCCTGCTCCTCCTGGCGGCGTGCCTGCTCCTGCATAAACGCCATCAGAGTCGCGAGGTCGGGGTTCACCGGCGAGTGAGCTGCACTAGATGGTTCCGCTGCAGCCGCGGAGTCACGTGATTCACCTGACGTCGGCGAGGGGGCGTCTCCAAAGCGCCTCTGGTTCACATCTTGCTGGCGCTGGTTCCTGGTACGCACCCCTTCCACTTCCTCCTTCGGTAGTACTGGCATATTCTTATCTTACTTCTGACACCAATTGTTACGAGCTGGGCTCGACGGATAAGAATATAAACAATATTACCGACTAAAACACGTTTTATTCAGACACACAATTAATTTAAAACACAACAAACACTATACCACACTTTTTCACTGTACTGTTTCAAACTTCGTAGTATTTCCGCTTCCGTTCGCTTCGATGAACACTTGACCGCTTACGATTGTAAACTGACTCGGCGGTGCGCGTGCGCCCTATTTATACGCGGGTAAAGCGCTTCCAGAGCTTTCCAGTAACGCCGTACTCGACGTGTAAACAGCACGATGCTTCGAGAAAGTACCAGCATTCTCTCTAAGATTCTCGTACCGTACTACGCAGTTCCGTAAAATGTCAATAGATGGCGGTGTAAACTATTAGACGGAACCGCCGAGTCCCTCCCACAATGCCGAGAGATGTCACTGGGCGTAACATTATGTTCTAACGTCAAAATATAAATACTTAATAACTAAAATTAATTCATAAAATAAAATTACATAAATTTAGATTAGTCCTGTTATTGTATGAGTCCACTTACATTATATTGGACAGTCAAACCGAAAAGCAATAATTTTTAGGATGCTGTTGCTACTGTCTCTCAAACGCCTTCACAATGAAGCCACTTTTTTACGTCTTATGGCGTGATAGCCATTCGTGTGAGCTTCGGCGAACATTAAAGACACACTGCAATAGGGAGGCAGCCCCATCAGCATCCTAAATATGTTATTGTATTGCACACGTAAGTCGTAACACACTGGCGGCCCCACGGGTATGACTTACCCATAAGTATAAATTTTAATTGATACAGGACTCATATATCGTCCTTGTACAGCAAAACTATGTTTTTTATCAAGCTTAGCTATTACGACACAAACCAATAGGTACACGCGATTTTTAAGTGACCCTTGCAACAATTTGCTGTCTAAAATATTTTTTTCTGATCTCTCCGTGACCATAGCTGCTGAAAGGCAACCGAAAAGTGGAGAAAAGTGTATATTTTAATATTAATATATTATAGTTTTAAAATATCTAATATACATATATAGTAATTTAATTTAAAAAATAATATTAATACTATAATGTTTTAAATGTAATAGTAGGTACTCAATTTATCTACAATGATTAAATATACTGTAATATAATTCAGTATGTCGTCGCCTCTTCCGGAGGTAGATTTTGGCAATGGCCGCCGTATATAATAATCCATTTAATGTTGAGGACTTGGCGCACTTTAAATCACTTTTTATTCAATAAAAATGGCATACAAGCAACCTAGTTTTGGAGCGTTTATTTAACGTTCTAATCAGTTTCGAATGTGTCGCTTAAATCTACATACACAATATTACGCCTCGAACTCCTAAGAGGTTTAAGCATATTACTGGCAATCTTGTTTTATGCCTGCTACGTTTGTAGAACGTGCGTACGCACTTAAAAGAAGCGACCCTATTGACGTTTGCCGGACACCGGTCGAAAGACCATATTGCTACTAAGAACTTCTTGACAAATAACCCAATAACAATTTCCCGAAACAGGAATCAAGACCTCACGCACAGCACATAAGTACACCTTTTTGTTCCACAAAATGCATCCATTCTACATTAGTTAATACTTAATGTTGGAGGGGAGACAGAAGCCTTTACTAAGAAAAGCTTGCGTTATGGGTACACAATATCGCTACGCCACCGATATCTAGACAAGCGTATTACTGCCAACTAGCGGTTCCTCGGCAACAGATTTTTTTCTGGGAGTACTTCACTGTATTGCCTTTTCTGTTTCGTTGACAACGTATAGACGTATTGCATGATGATCAGGTCTAGTACCTAGTCAAAAGCGTAACAAACAAACTCACATTCCCATTTATAATATTAGCTAGGATATTAGATTTGATTCCACGGCGATCTAGATTTGGTCAATAAATTTCCAATTCTTCGGAAACTTCTTTTTCCTGGATAAATTATTCTGTCCTTTTCTGTACCCCTGTCAATGTGTATGCGAAATTTCATGATAATCAGCCAAGTAGTGAAGGCGTGAAAGCGTAACAAATAAACTCACATTCGCATTTAATTAGAATATTCACGACAAATCGTATCATCCAAAGCGCCGATACAGCGCGCTACACACGTGATTATATTCCCGAAACGAGTCCAAGGTCGCGCGAATAACTTATATTCTTGTTTAAACTGAAACTAATGATTCATTTGTCGCTTTCGGGTTTACGATCATCAATTTGGAATGTCAGTAAAGTCATTGAAAAGACAAAGTGATGTAACAAAATTAATAATTATTATTTTTTATTGCGGATTGACATGTGCAGTCCATATTTTGGTATCGCTGCAAAAATCTTAAGTGTTATATGATTTACATAATATTGTCTTCTATTTACGCGAATATTATTCATTGAAATTAAACTGCTATATATACGGATTTTATCGCGTTGTTTATTTGACACTTTATTACAAATTTTTGAAAATTGTTACCGTAAACTATTTAGATTTAATTTATTTTTACATAATTTTTAGATTAAATAATTTTCAATATTTTGTAATAAAGTGTCAAATAAACAACGCGATAAAATCCGTATATAGCAGTTTAATTTCAATGTTATATGATTTGTTTATTATGTAGTAGGTACATAGTTAGGTATGTACCGTGTAATTTGTATACAGGCTATAAGGATTTTGGTCTGGTACTGTCAGTCTGTATTAGTAATCCTAACTGATATTACAAATGCAAATGTTTTGAGTTTGTTTGTTACGCTTTCACGCCTTAACTACTTGACAGATCATTATGAAATTTCGCATACACGTTGTCAGGGGTACAGAAAAGGACATCTACCCTATGTCCTTTTCTGTACCCTGACAACGTGTATGCAGAACACGTTTCATCTAGAAAAAAGTATTGACCGCGAGCGGATCCGCAGACAAATGCTAATACATAAATAATTGGATAATCTGTAACATACCAACAAGAACAAGATCTGTTAGTACAATTCGCTATATAATTACTTGACCATATAAAAATACAGCAATAGTATGTTATGAAATAAAAGTCCTATATTCTATTTTGTATTTTAACTAATAAGCAGCGATAGCTTAGTGGGACTGCCACGCAGAGATATCGAGTTCGATCCTAAGGCACACATCTCTGACTTTTCGAAGTTATATGCGTATTAAATAAATAATTATCTTATTTATAGCTTTATCTGTGAAGGGTAAAAACGTGAGTGAAGAAAACCTGCATGTCTGAGAGTTCTCCATAATGTTCTCGAAGATATGTATGTGAAGTCTAGCCAACCCGTACTGGGCTAGCGTGGTGCGCTTCTCACGCAGAGAAGAGACCTGTGCCCAGCAGTCGGAGAGTTTAATACAGGGCCGATATTATAAAAATATAACTATTTTTAACTATTATTGTGAAGTAGGTAACTAACATTTTGTATAATATATAAAGACAATTTAAATCTTGCACATGTGTATTTATTTTTATTTATTTTATCTATATTATACAAACATGTGATCAAAAGCTATACATTATTAATTATATTTATTCTATTTTCTGATGAAAAGTCATGTGTTCGAAGTTCCGAACTAGATAAAATTGATTATTTGTACTTCGGACAAGTATCTATATCGACATGTATACTCTAAGGTATCGACTTATAGCGCACTTCAAGCGATATAGACGTGTCTGCAGAACAATAACTTTTTACTGCCTCTGCACCAAGAATTGTCTGTTCGATCCCCAAACGGGACAAAAATTTGTGTGATCTATTGATAGTTGTTACGAGTCTGAGTGTTACTTGTGTCCCTTAGCTGAATTTACATATTATATTAAGTCACCCGCGACATAGGAATTAAACAAAGTGCGGAGGGGGTCATTTCTTAAAAATAAAAATGCATTCTTCTTGATATATATGAATTAAATTCTACAATCTATTAATTTTCGATAACTTATAAATAAGTAAGAAAGTTCGTAAATATATTTTGATGTTTGTAACCTCTAAGCCAAGGATAAACTGCAAATCGAATTCGAATGGAACTTGACACAAGACCATAACCTGGATTAAAGAAACACCTTTTCCTCTAGCAATTTTAGGCGGGCAACCCCGCATAAGCTCCAATACAAACAAGATTCAAACAAACTTATGTATAACCAAACTTTATTGTAAAGCCCGCGTATGTAACATCAATGAGAGATGATCATAAAGTGCGAGTTATTATAAACTTTTATGACGCCATATTAAAAACATCAGAGGAAAACTTAGTTATTTTTAAGTGTAAATCGTTAACATGCCCGACTAACATTTGCTTTACCGCTTTATTTTATTTTAACTGTGCGAGGCATAGACAAAAGGGTAGGGTTGTTTTTGAACGAAAAGTTAATGACAGAAACAAATTGCAAACATTTTCTTTATTTGGTACTTTCTGACCCTGGCTTCGCGGTTCGCCTGCGTTAATCCATACATGGGTAACATATATGGGTAGAGGTTACTATATTCTATTGGCTGCAAGTAAAATATAGTATTATAAAAACGAAAGTTTGTTAAGGTGTTTGAAAGTTTGTTATTCAATCACGCGTAAACCGCTAAACAAATTTGGATTAAATTTGGACTAAAATAAGACCGGTAATAATTCCTATGGGATTCACGCAATAAGTAAATAATTTTGGAAAATGGACTTGCTTCCGCGGTCCTGGGGCCATAGGGAAATAGGAACTAGTGGGAAGAGTGTGAGCAAGAGCTAACTAAGTTCAATATGAACTGCTAGAAATGACGATACCATGACATGGTTATTATAAATGGTCATATATCCACGAGCCTGATTGAATCTGCGAAGCTGTCTTCGCATCATTGGTGAAATCTACTAAAGCAATTCGCCTCTATTGGTTCCAACCGTTCCATACATAGACTATAGTTATAACTTATTAACCATAACTATATTTCTAAGTTCAATGTCTTCGAGTAAATTTAGACCATAGACAAGATATCGAGTTACAAAGTACCAAATGTTGCGCATCATTAAACACGAGTGTAGAAAGTTATTTCTATTACATTGTCAAAACATGCATTAGTTTAAAATTAATTATAATACTTTTGAAAGTTATAATAAGCCTAATAAATGTTACTAATATTAATATTTCAGTAATATTAATGTATTTAGTAGTATTTATTAAGGCTTAATCAGATTCATAATTTAATAAAAATGTTATGGTTATCATGTGAAATATATATTAAAGTGACCTAAATGAAATGACATAATTTATTTATTAATTTGTCAGAAAGTTAACGCCTATGATCTTCAGTTTTATATATAGTAAGATAAAATAAATTTAAAGAACATATTATAGTGACTATTATTGCGACAGGTATTGGCTTATTCGGGCACGCCACGATTGTGGCGGTAAGTCCCATTTTGGAGGAGTGGCTGGAAAGGCGGCATGGCACCCTCACCTTCCGGCTGATACAGGTAATGACTGGTTACGGTTGCTTTGGCCAGTTTCGCATTGGCTTTGTGTATAATTATGTATTTGGTATTACTTTTTGTTTTTGTAAAAGAAACGTGACAGATTAATTAACACGTTCATCACCTTGGACCCAAGTCGTGGGCTCACTATTGCCGCATTTGAGAGCACACAAACCCACGTCGAAGGCTCATATTAAAATACATTTTTCATTGCAAATACACAATAAAAAATAAAAATAAAATACCACAGTACCTAAGTATATGTATTAAACAGATCTTCGTAGTGGTGGTGTTGGTTTTTAGATTTAAACATATTTGTTTTAATTATTTTTCTTACTTCTTCCTAGATGCCAAGGACCCTCCGCGTGGGTTGTATGACAGGGCTGGCAAACAATAATATTATGCAAACAACTTCAATGTTATTCACAAAATCAACTTAATTTAAGGACATTTAAACCAATAATTAACTGAAATTTATATTCATTTAAATCTAATGTCGATGATTTGAAGTTATACGAATAATTTATATTCAAACTGTTTAACCGATTCCGTGCGGATGGCGCCGCCATGGATCTTTTGTGTACGGCGTGTGGCACCCAAAAGGAGCCGCCAAAGTTGTGAGCCAAGCCATCAAAAGGTTGAGAATCAGGTAATTCATTTTGCGAGTTTCCTGGCTGTCTGTTGACACCCTGGTTTTCTTTGGCAAAGTTTCATATTCTGTACACATATTCTGAGATTCGGAATTAACATTTTGCGTTTCGCTAATTAATTTACTATCACGTTTGGTAATCTTCTGCTGATCTGAAACAATAATAAGTACAAAGAAAATGAGTAAATAAAAGGATGTGAAAAATGTAGGTTCAGAAATACATTGAAAAATAAAGAATTTTAATTAATCTTTCTAAAAAGGTTGACGATTCATGTCTCATGACGACAGCGAATATAAAATAATTGTTTACCTACCCATATCTTAGTGTATGTACATTCTAACTAGAAAACGGCACTAGAATACTTCCAGGAATCCTATATCTAGAAGAAGTATGACCATATTCCTAATAATGAAAGGGTTTTGTGTTACGAGTCATTGCTGTATACCACAGACCCACGTCGTGGGCTCACCCAAGCACATCTGTATTACCGAGGATCCCGCTAGCGGGTTCTCTAGTAAAATGTATGGCGGCGGTATGGCGTATAAAGCGTGTAAAAATTATGAGGATGCGAATGTGTTAAAGCAAATACGATATGACAGGATCGAAGCAAATGGGAACGTAATATCTGTCTTCAACTCTGGTAAACAGACGTGAGCCTAAGTAAATAACGTTTTCCATGGAATCTTAACTTTCTGTATACATTTCGACACAAAATATTTTTTGTTATGAAATTATAATAAATAAAAATAAATAAAATAAAATCTTTAACGAACCTGGGTCACCCTGATTACGACTGCGTCTCCATATTACACAAGTTGTATTTCATGAATTATCAAAGCTGAGTAGTTTTCTGACAGTTGTCGTTTGCAGGGAATTCTGGAAACGACGGTGACGTATGGTTGCACTGACAGTGCAAAAAAGCTCAGTAGGTCTTCTATGAAAATGTTTACTCCAAACCTTAAGCCCAAGGAAATATATTAGCTACGAAGATTAATCGGATGTCTTTCTTTGAAAATAATATTTCCCCGTTGTGCTTCCACTTCATACCAGAGTTTAGAACTACGTGAATGGATTTTTTTTATAGTATGTACCAAGCCGACGAACATTAACTAGAAATTCGGCATTAATGTTTCAACATGTACTAACATGTGCAATGCAATGTATCAACATGTATCAAGTATCAACATAGGCTTCCTGGCTCTTTTATTGACTGCACAGCATCTATAGCCTTATTTTTACTTTAAAACAACTTACTCAATAGTATATAATGGGCAATTTGGCGATCCAGGGATATTTCGAAGACAATTACCCCGCCCATACACCTTAATATCACCACACATCCTCTGATGACGTCATCTACATCTCATCTAGATGACGTCATCTGAGGAGATGGCGATATCCTTTACATCCTCACCAAACACATATTATAATATATCAGGTTTATAAGTGAAAATGAGACTATGCCCAAAACGAAAAGCAGTTGATAAAGGCGCCGCAGTAAACACAAAAAAAAACCTACCGCATTGGGAACTTCCTCCTAATTTTGAAGTCAGTTAAAACGCTTCTGTTCGCCAATAGACAACTAGCGCAAACATAACACAAAGCTTAATTTGAATTTGTGGAGTGGAATCAAATTCAAAATTAGAAGTCACAAACATTCTATCCGATGTTTATTGTCTACGGCTAGACGTGCAGTTTGCAGTGCACCGCTGGCTGTCCGCCAATACGGGTGCGTCGACCCGCTTTGCAATTATGATATTTCTTTTTTCACGTCTGAGAATTCGGAACAGATCCACTAAGATATGGATAACATTGTATGATAAATATTTACGTAATATAATGTTTCTAAAATATTAACTAAATGAATAATCATCTTGCTTATTTAGTTAATATTTTAGAACACACACAACATATTCCTTTCGTCATCAAAAGAGTACGAGTTTGGTTAGAGAACTATTCTTAGTCTTAAAAATTCTTCAACGTTTTCAATTCTTTCAGTTTTGTAACATTAACAATGTGGGCACAAGATGCACCCAGATTCGGCACAACTATTCGTAGCCTTGTTGAATATCTGTCCTGCTTCTATGGCGTAGTGATTTAAATGTCACTACCAAAAATAATAAACCGTAAATAAGTACTCAAAGTCTTAGTGTCCTTTGTATTCATTGTTTGTTTATTTAATTCGTCCGCGACAAGGGATTACTTAATGTTTACTTTCGTATCTTTTCTTTTATACCGAGTCACTAAAACAAACGGTTTTTAACAAGCACAAATACCAGCCATTCCATTAAATGTTGCCGATGACAAAATATCGAGTAAAACCAATCGATATTGGTAACGATTAACCTTGAACTTTAATCGATACTATTCAATGTTTAGTAAATCATAAGTCATTAAAATATATCGTTTATCACAACTATAAATCTACAATCGATTTTATCGAGAAACGTTATGCAATTTAAAGCCCATAAACACCACGCTATATTGTTTTATCGTGACAAAAACTGATCTAGATTTGATTTTATTTTCGTGGGTAACATTGGCCCACTATGGACGGCTAAGAATTTCGTGAAACTAAATAGGAATGTTTCTTTTTGTCCTATTTTAGAAGCACATATTCACCATTGAATTTTTACTGGAAAAGTCGACAGATAAGTATATGAGTTACAAGATAGTAAGTAGATTGTATTGTAAGTTTGCAACGCCAGGAATAATAATCGTATGGTGCCCGTTCTATAAAAATGATGGCCCCATTTTACCAGCGCATGTGGCAAAGATTTTTGTTTTCCCTGAGAGCACAGCACATCCTTTAGGAGTTCTGGGGGTTTGCTTTCAAGTACATAATACTAGATTATTTATCTTTCAACGCACGTGGTAGCGCAAGGACATAGGCAGTGCCAAGGTCACAGGCAACTTTTGTTATGGTAAAGGTTGCTTATACAGAATTTGTATCTATCCTATAATTTTGAATTTTCTTTACCAGCAGCTTTTTCAATGCTTTTTTTTATTTCTCGTAATTACATTTATACCTTGTAGCTTGTTTTGAAGGCATTATCGCATATTAGTGTCATATTTTGAGGTTATTTTTTATTTGGGCTTTGTTTTTAATACTCTTTATATAGGTACAAAGATAAAAGTGTATAATCCATCGAATATAATTTGGTATATTTATAGTAATTTTACTATGTAAATATTGTATCAACATTTTTCGGTGTGAAATATGCATAGGATTACAATTATAATTATATTTCATTTATGATACACTTTTATCTTAGTCGTTAGTGGACACCGTACCAAACTCCATGTTGCTTCTGAGAATTTCTGGACAGAAAAAAACCCAATAACACAGCACAACCGAGCCCAAGATCGAGACCCAGCAGTCATATTCATTTGTTACCGAGGCAATTTTAATAGTCCAAGAAAACCTAGGGACAATGGCAGGCACAGTCTACAATATCCTCTATTGTTAAAGAAGAACATTGAAAATGTTATTATTTTCCTGAAAACAATAACACAAAGGTTGTTTACGCGATAAATAACGTAGGTATATTATTCGCCATTTGATCTAAATCTCAATAGGTGAGTGTATTGTGTGTGTGGCTTTACACGTCGGTTCCTGTACCTTCCTATTGTTGAACAGAAAAATGCATTCGGTTAATGGTTTAAATAAACTTGGATTCGAGGAGAAATCGCTTAGTTTCTATATAACAGCAAATTGTTTTTTAAATAGCTTTTCCTTTTACTTGTTGAGTCACAGCGATAACCGCCCGGCCAGACACAATATGTTTTTAATTGTCTGGTACAACAATTGGTAGGTTAAAAGACAATTCACAACTAGGAATAAAAAGTGGGTCGCGGGGTACTTTAAAAATATTCAAACACAGAGGACGCAAGGAACACCCAGACTCTGAACAACCATTTATGGATCACGCAAATTTTTGTCCCGTGTAGGATTTGAACCAACAACACTTGGCGTAGTGACAATGGCGAGGCGACTTCTTAACCCATTACGCCATCCATACAGCCTCTTGAAATAATAGTTTTAGTATAGAGCTCTACCTGGATGGATATCGCAAGTAAAAAGTATAGGTAAGATCGCCATTTAATGGATCAAATCTTAATTCGTTATAAAATGTGACTATCCTATACAGGTTGTCCGGTAATTAATGGATAACCTTGAAATATCTTATAGTAGAACAAATGGTCGTTCAGAAAAAAAAAAAATATATCTATCCTTACTACTACGATATATAATTACGAATATAAATAAGTCTAATATTCTGTACCGTATAAATATGGTAAAAAAAATTTGATTATTAATGGTTGTTTTTATTAATCCCGATTGGCCAGAAAGTATTTAATTTAAAAAAAATATAGAATGTTACACATTTTGTTTTTTAATCAAATTTGCTCCTTTCCTACATTAATAGCAATAATTCTCTATTTACAGTAGATACAATTATGAATAATACCATTAAAAATCTACTTGAAATCGACATTTTGATAAAAATATTGGTCACTCATGTATTCATAATTTTTTTTTATAAGCAAGTTATTAAAATTTTGATTGTATTTTTTCAACAAAAGAAATAGTTTCTTTTTTAAAGTGCAATAGCTATTCGTCCTTTTGACTATCTATCTATTAGCATAATAATTAGTGTTTAATAATGAAACAACAAAAAACCGATGGAATTCATTCATTTATGGTCGTAGTGTACAAGAAAGAAGAAACAAGATATGTAAAAATATAAATACAATATACAACCCGAGATATGTTTTTCTTTTAAAAGAAAAAATCATAGCTCAGGTAGTAGTAGTAAGTATAGATTTTTCCATTATTTCTCAAACAACAGACGGTCAAACGCATGTCTAATGCTGTAATTAGCTGACTGTATTAGCATTAGCCAATCGAATCGCTTGAGTTGAGTTTGATTACGAAGCGTCGTTAATAATCCTCTTAAAAACAAGGTGTTAATACTCAGGTCAAAGTTCGAGAGACTTGTCTATCTACAGTTATACACATGTATCGAATTAATAAAACTATTACAATAGAAAGAATAAAATAATTGGGAAGAGAGGAATCTGCCACACACCCTCAGATTGCGCGACCCAACTATTGCAATATGCTTCTATTGCAATATGCTTCTATTGCAATAGTTGGGGTGGAAAATTCAAAAGGTGTGTGGCGGGTTTCTCCCTTCCCAATTATTTTATTGCAATGAATTTCCGCCAAGGAACGCCTAAATTTATTCAATATAATTGAATTGGGTCACTAGGCATAATCTCTGTGTCGCTATCTGGAACTCATATAAAATATAAATTATCATTCAGTCCGGGTTCCAACTGGCAACTCTCGGTGCATTGGCACTACAGGAGTGGATGTAGGATGAGGAAATTTTTCATCGAGGATAGTTAAAAGAAAACATAGTTCCTTAACCAAAAGTAGATTTTGTTCCAAAATCAAAGAAGCAAGAAAGTCACGGTCGCTTTTATTAATCGCCAAGTTTACAATGTTATTTTACAAATCTGCTCTGTATGGACACAGTAAATACTGTGGTATGGAGCTGCAACCATTACACCACTTCTATAATTCTGAAGCAATAAGTAACATTTTAAAGTTAGCCTGTAATAGAAGTTTATGGTAAAATAGGCGTGTCTACTAACGTATACACAAAATAAAAACAACGAAAGACCATATTACAGTCCGCAATGAACAAAATTTAAATCTTCGTCACCTGTCGTACAGGGGCTGACTTCATCCAAAACGACAACTTCAGTTACGCCACTGAGTGGCAAGGTGATTATTTAAACAACTATGACCTCAGCACAGTATAAATCATTGATGATTAAGAGGACATAATTTTCCCACGGATTGTCATCTTCGCAATATCCATCTACAAACAAATGTTGCTATTTTCTCATGGTTGTCTTCTTGGTCCAGTGGTATAAGTGTTAACCATTCCGTAAATGTGGATTATTGGTGCAAGTTGTCTATGTGCTTTTTGGTGATCATGAGGTTACTGCCTTGTCACGCAAAGTTGTTATGTGAAAAGTTTATTTTATTTTGATTGTTCATAACAGCATATAACTATGGAACTGTGACTGGTTATTGTGTCGCTATATTATGTAGGACTAAAATACAATTGACAATATATGTATAAGTGTAAAATCTTGCCTCGTCTTCGACAATCAATTTAATGCCGTTAAGAATTTTTCTCATAAAATCCCATAAACACTGCCCAACCCAGCTATCCAACTCTGAATCACACAGTTGCATAAAAGCTCTCGTATACACCCCAATGGAGTGAATGTATATTATCTCTCTTTCTCCATTTCACATAAATTGACGTCCTACTACATTCTCGTTCACCGAAATTAGCATTCTACCCACAGTGTGATGCAAAAATGGCCGCCGATATTACATATTATTATAATATTTATCGCCTGCCTCGATATAGCGGTTGCATAAATTAGACAGATACGGTTGGCCGGCTCAAGACATAGATACATAGCCTCACAACTGTATGACCGAAAGGGTAGGCAGAGGTGCATTTACACATACAGGTGGTTGTAAATCAATTTAGATAGGTCTTACATTAGGACGACTTATTCGGAAAATCGTAGCACGCATCCACGTCTAGCGGCTCGCCCTCATAGATAAAGCATCATATAAATTATTGTGACATCTTGTTACGGTTTATGCATGCATGTTTAGACAACACAGGTTATGTATTTTCGGATTGACATTATATAATTATTAATACTTTAATAATAATATTGCTACTTTTAAAGGAATCCCACCGACTAGCGTTCTCATGCGGCGTGGCATCAGTTTTTAGGCATTTCTTAGAAAATCCACTACATATATACATACATATAGAAAAGTTTTACGCCCGAGCCATCCGCTCGAATGCAGGATTGTGACATCAAGCAAACTCACTGTCCGCCCTTGTGTAATAAATGCTTACACAAGTCATGTGATACTTCTATAACTGGACAAAATTATTGTTGTGTTAAAAGATAATTTTGAAGGGATCATTTTAAACACAAACTTTGCCTAGCGTATGTCACAACACGTAACTTATCGCTGAAAAGGGATATGAGGAGCCAAGCTTACATCAACAGTTAACTTTTCACGGGTTTTCGTGGTTCACACCGACTCAATAGTCGGCAATCTGTATCTGCGTAATCTGTAACACTATTTGATACGTGCAATGCTTTATGGTAGTGCCACAATAAGCCACAGATTATACATATTAAATCAGATAGTACCGCAATCGTATAATGTATCCTGCGGTAATAAATTCAGCAGGTATTCTATTTGGTGCAAACTATTTCTGATGTAATCTTGTGGTTGGAGTAGGATATAGTTTTCTTAACATTATTAGGTGGGTAGGTGCATAATTTTTTTACTACTGAATTTGTAAACCATTGTATAAATTCAGTCATCGCATTAAAAAGCGAGGCCAATTTTAGAGTTCTGTGTTTGTAGCAGACAGTTCGATCTGAAAGGCCTATCGTCTCTGGGAACGCGATAAATTAAAATTAAATGAGTCTTTTTACTTAATCATTATATACTTAATTTGTTTACATTTACTGTAAAAATAATCAGTCTTGATATTATGACGTCGCCGCGTCGGACTGGCTGACTCTGCGATCCTGTACAATAACATTTTACCTATCTCTTATAAACAGTACTTTTTCTGGATGAAAAGTACCCCTGACAACGTGTGTAATTTCATGTGATGGGTACGGAACCGTAAAGAATCAGCGTCGTATCGTCACATTACAAGTCAAATGTCACTTTATAAATAAACCAACAACACTAGAGAAGGCTTTAATTCTATACACGGACGCCTGACCTTTCGAACTTAGGTTCGCACGGATACGCAACAATCCGAATTGGTCAGCGAGGTGAACTGCGAAGGCTTAACTTAAATGACATATTAAAATAGCAGAATAATGATCGTATGATAATCATAAACAAACATAATACATACATACATAGATTCACGCCTGTTTCCCAGAGGGGTAGGCAGAGACTACGGATTTCCATTTGCTACGATCCTGACACACTTCTCTGGCTTCATTCACTTTCATCACATTCCTCATACACGCCCGTCGGTTCAAGGTGCTCTTAACCTGGCCTTTGTCCAGAACGCCTCCGATCTGATCAAGAAACGTTCGCCTAGGTCTACCTCTTGCGACTGTTCCATTCACACTAGCGTTATAAACTTTCTTAGTCAGTCTTTCCTCGTCCATTCTTTCGACATGCCCAAACCAGCTTAACATACCCTTTTCTATTCTAAACAAATACAAACATAAATCTAACGCAATATAACGGTTAGATTTTGTGAGGAAGAGTTCGCCGTTGTCTTTTACTTGGTAAAGGCTACTTTTAGACTGGCTTGCCTGGAGGACTAGTATCCTCTTACAGGAAACCAGTGTAAGGATAGCAACACTGTAAATATCTTTTACGAGGTAAGTAAGAGAACTGGAGGTATCCGTACTACCTCTCCCATTCCTGTCCTTTAGTCCCATCTTTAATTCCTTTTTCCGTAGAGTCAGCGACACGTGATATTGATATTGCAAGAGTAATGAGCCACAGTAACCGCTTACTGTTAGCTGGGCTGCTATGCTTGTTTGCCATCTTAATAGTATAAAAGATCGGTCTTCTGCCCGTATTCTGATACAAAAGGAGCCGCAACACCTGGCTTTTATTTTTTATGGTCAGTGCTAAACAATTCGTTAAACTGCTAACATGTGAACAGTTGCGAAACTCTTATCGGAATTGTTACCAGCTTACAATGTTGATGGTATATTTTCAATCCATCTACTACATTTAGAGTTAAATCCTAAGTTTAAGAGAAGGAGAATTTTGGCTTTCTTTATTCCAGATTTCTACTTAACATGTAAAAAAGAGCAATCGTAGCTCTTTTTCCAGCACGTTAAGATAATCTAAACTTAGTTAAAAAGTCAATAATCAGAGGTCATGCTTGTTAAGTTAGTTGTGTATAGCTCCCACATAAGAGGCAAATCTATGGTGTTGGACATAGTACATTACCTATTATAAACATACTATAGATTAATCTTATACAGAACTTAGAAAGTTGCAGATTAATTATTACTAACTACAGAAGAAAGGAAAATTTAGAGAGAAATTCATGAAAATATATTAACATAGTATGTATAGGTATCGGTCAGAAACAATTACCATTTAATCCGTCTGTAAACACTCCACATTGCGTTTTTACACATTTAAACACTATTTATAAAAAATGTACAGTCTCTCAAATCACACATCTACTTATCAAAGAGTTTAAATAAAAAGCTCTCTGCCATTAAAAAATATGACAGAAATAAAAAGAAATACAATTTTAAATTTCGAACACACGGTCCTCGCGTTCCATTTCGCGCCACTCACTGCACGAAAATATGGCGGGAAACGATGACAAACTAAAATGGTCGTGTGATAAATGTCTTCAATTAGGATTCAAGTTGTGTTCCCGTCCAAATACGAGAGTGTAACGTCGGAAGAATTCATGTGGCGACGTCGGAAGCGGGTCAATGGATAAATAATTGAGTTGTCGATTATGGCACCTCGCGCTCATTGTTGGCGACTGAAACACCTCGATTGGACCAACGGGTTGGCCGGCACAAATTCACTATAAAATTAATGGGAAATAAAGCAGCTGAATGTATATTTTTATTTTATATATGACTCAGAAACTGCTTTATTGGACTAATGACAGTTGGTTATCTGGGGTTATATTGCCGCGTTGGACCAACTATTACCTACTTGATTGATACTTGACAACTCCCGAACTAGGACTAATTTCTGTGTCACGGAGGACACAAAGAACACACAGATTCGGAATAACTATTTATTTATTTGTTCTATAGAAGACTTACAGCCAAATTAACAGATTAGCAGTAGAATAGTGACAGAAAAGACAGCCAATTACAGGTCTTCGCTTATATAAAACTGATTAATAATTAAGTATGACTGATTTAAGTTTATTGTACAGTACAGTCATTGACATACATATTATACATATATATACATATATATATATATATATGTGTGCATATATATATTAATTTAAATGCCTAAAAATGTGATAAAAGAATTAAACATTATCAAAACCAATTATTAATAATAATAATCCAATTATATCTAAAATAAACAACTTATATATGAAAAAAATAAAAGCATCAAGCATTTTCTTGCTGCAGGTATACTATTTACAAATAGATCAAGATTATGCTGTTTACACAATTTATTAAAAGTTCTACTCGCTCGCACAGTAATAGTGTTTTGTCTATAATTAGTAGAAGCATGTGAAACACTTATTGGGGGATTAAAACGAGATGATTTGCAAGGAACGTTAAAGTCAATGTTGTATAATAGATTGGAACAATTTGTAAAATTTTTAAAAAAAAGTAAATAGTCGGCAATTTCTCTACGATTCTGTAGTAGCAACAGATGATACTTTTTACAGTATTCAATGTAATTATTGGAGTCGTACGGCATCCCCTGACGAAAGCATAAGTGTTTAATAAAGCGCCTCTGTATGCTCTCTATTTGGTCTATATATTTTTTATAACATGGGTTCCAAATTTTTAAAGTTAGTTTAAATTTTCTATTTTTAGGTCATAAAAATTCTCCTTGTGGGGATCGAAGCCACAAACACTAGGCGTAGTGGCAGTGGCAAGGCGACTACTTAAACCACTACTTCACCATCCTTGCGGTCAAATACGAGGGCGGGTCACTTTTTACCTGCACTCGTTGCCACATTCATTAAGGGTATTAAGTTTCATAAAAATTAGGTAATTATTCACTGAGACACAGTTCAATAAACAAGTTAATCCGGAAGAAAATTTTAAACATGAAGAAATTTGTGCTTGGCGAAGTCAGTTGATGTCAGCCGCCCAGGGCGGAAGATTTTGCCGCCCGGAGCGATTTAAAATTTGGCGCCCTCTAATTTAGGTATTTTAATATAAAATACTATAATATAAAGTAAATCTAAATAACTTTTCGGCAAGAACATAATTATTGTGCATTGTACCCATTCTCGTTCATCATTAAATCAAATATTTACAAGATATTATTATTATTTATTTTGCCGTTCCCTAAAAGTGCTTCCCAGGCGGGCCGCCTCTGCCGCCCCCACTACGCTACGCCACTGTTACCAAGCAAGAAAATCTCCTCAGACTATTTTGACAGATATATTTTCTGTTTATGAAGACTCTTGCGCTAACAAAACCATGATTTACAAGTGGCACAACTTCTTCAACAGCTTTGTCCGTCTGTCTGTTATACAACTTTCAACTCAAGAACCGTAAGAGCTAGAGACTCGCGATCAACGCCATTCGACTCAGCATAGTCAATATACCATATAGAAATGACTATGACCTTTAACCTTTGACCTCAAGGTCACGTGGTATCACGTGACCTTTGCATATTACTTGAACCATTTTTTCAAACTCTAAGATTTACAGCAATTCATTGCTGTTTCTCACTTGTTTAAACTATTATTTATTTAAGACGATTCCTGCACTAGGAATAATGACGAGTGACTTTACAAACATTCAAACAACTGACACAAAGAACACCCAGACTAAAAACAACTGTATGGGGGGGGATCACACACATTTTGTCGAATTTGATCGAACCCACAACATTCAGCGCAGTGGCAATGGTGTATACGTGTAGTATATAAGTAGGTATATCGACAAACTGTTACGAAGATAAGTATCAACTATTAAAACACGTGATATCTTTGTGTAAATCTTTAATTAAAACATATTCTTCACAACGAAGAAAGCTAAAACGTATCTCTTACATTAGAACAAGATACATAAGAAGGTAGGTTATGTAAACAGTGGTAAATGAAATCGAGATAATATCAGTAAAAGTAGATTAATTTAAATGTATAACATTCATGTCAACGTAATAATAGTATGGCGTTATGTAAATTGTAACTGTTCTTAATTAAATCATGAATATTCTACTTTCGCTTTTGTAATTTGTGTATTGGGTGTTAATTTATACAAAGTTTCACGCTTATATTTGCAAAAAGGGTAGGCAAAGTTGAATAATTTCAGTTTCGTTTTGTAATGGTTCTTTGGTCTACAATAGTGTGATTTGCCCCCTACCAAGCAGTTTCAGGCTCAGTGCGGCCACAAAGGATTTTTTTGTTATAATCTTCAATCAGTATTCTACTATAAGCGGATAGTTTGGGCGGCATTGTCAGGTCAAGTGCATCCTCAGCGAAGATAGCTACTCATTGTATTTGTATGATGAGATTTCACTACAGTACGTCTTTTCGCTTGAGATGTTTTTGATAACTGCACGTTAGATTCGCCGCAAACTACATTCGGATGCTTTTCCAGCCGCTTCTGATACCTATTTTTCGAGGCCTGAATTTCCTCTTTAACTGTGGTCATATTTAGGTGTGCGTGGATTTCGGTATTAGTAATAAACCATGGAACATGCGCTAAAGTTCTTAATATTGCATTCTGCATTCTTTGCAATACTGCGATGTTTGAATTACTTGCCCTGCCCCGGAGCTGAATGCTATATGTCCAAGTTGTTTTAATATAGACTTGTATATTAAGACTTTGTTACCTAACGATAACTTGCTATTTCGACCCAGCATCCAGTAGAGGTTTCTGTGCCGTATATTGAGATTTTCTCTCTTGCTTTTGATATGCTGGTTCCACGTCAAACGGCGATCCAGGGAAACGCCTAGATATCTTACAATGTATTTTTGTGTATATGTGTATTAAGGATTTGCCAGAAAACTCAACACTCGGCCTGACCCGATCCAATCACCGAGCTGCTACTGAGAATTCCTGCAGAAAAATTGATAACATTTTGCCTGACCCGGGCAGGGAATATGATACCTGATGCACATTAGTCGCTGATTGACAATTATCACCTGCTCCATGCCTCGGAGAGCACGTTAAGCCGTCGGTCCCGGCTGCCATGAACATCTACGGCAGTCGTTATTGGGAAAGTCAGTACCCTCTAATATCCTGACACTGGTCTAGCCTTAGAGTATCGCTAGCCTTAGGGTTGCGGAGGTCAGGTGGCAGCCGCCCCGTGTAAAAACTGATATCTAGTCAAATCCGGCTTGACTAGAAACGCCGACCCCAAGTAACTTGGGAATAATAAAGGCTAAGCGAGAAGAAGATGCACATCAGTCGCTGCGCCATCAAGCCAATTGATGCTCTAAGTCTAGTCATCTAGTGGTATAAGTTTGCAGGCATCCATAAAGCTCCAGATCGGGTGACCTACTTATTGGATATTCCTGTCAGAATTTCTCAATACACACATGAAGTCTGAATATGAGGTAGATGGCAAAAGGTTCACCCGATATAACGAAGGAACTAAAAGATAACTGGTGAAATTTGTGTATTAACACCTCTGCATAGCCCTTCGATGACATAGGCCAGAGACCATTGAATTATCGTCCTGCCCGCGCGTGGAACATCTTTTATGTTTGAATTTGCTATTCCAGTGATCACATATAGTTCAATGCGTGAGACATAATTATACAGTCCATTTTCTCTAAGTTGTCTAATTTTGTAAACAAATATAGCGCATACCAGTACGCTATATTTATTTACAAAACTGCTAATAACAATAAATACATAAATTAATTTCTATAAATTGTCCTTCATTTTATTACATTTCTATTTATTAAATAACGAATAGTCTGAAAGCACTAACTAAATCCTAATTAATATTATAAATGCGAATGTGAGTTTGTTTGTTTGTTACGCTTTCACGCCTTAAAACTCAAACAATCATCATAAAATTTAGCATACATGTTATCAGGGGTACAGGTAAGGACATAGAGTACCTTTTACCCAGGAAAAACGTACTGTAAAATCCAGAATAACGCGAGATAATCCGCGGGCAAAATCTAGTAATTTATATAATGACTGTGTTTTTCATATAAGACAAGAATGAAAAAATATGCTACATATTATAATTATATATTAATCAAACTGTAGGTACCTACAGATAAAATCTACAATCCGCAAGCTCCACAGATAAAGCAACCTTGACGTTGGCCATACATTAGTCTCAGGAAATTATTCATTCAGCCTGATAGCTAATAAAGTTATCAACTGAGTGCCGTCGGAGGATCGTAAATAAACACAGAACCGGCGCATGAATCAATGTCCTAGACTAATTTATAACTCAGATGTGCCGTTAGAATGTAATTAAATTTAAAAAATAAACACGCCACTAATACCTAAAATGTTACCAGTTAAAATCTCATATCATCATAATAATTAATTCATTATTGTAATTTACTGCTGTTATTAATGTTTATAGTATCTCTATTGTACAATGTGACGAGCATGTGTTTAGTTTTAATTTAATTCTTGGAAAATTATTTTTGTAATCGGTTTGGTGGTTACATCGGTTAGCTTATAAGATCGAATAAATAAATTAAATAAATATCATTCAGTTGTAGTATAAAATATTTATTATGATTTGTTTTTAAAAACTCTCACTCTTGAAAATTCCTGTGTTGAGGGAGATTTTACAAACATTCATACAAGGGATACAAAGACCACCCGGTCTCGAAACAACTATAAGTGGATCACACAAATGTCTATCCCGTGTGGGTTCAAACCCACAATACTCAGTGTAGTTGCAGTTGTGAGGCGACCACTTAAACCACTATACCATTTGTGCAGTTACCTTCCATTCAGTCTCCATCATTTTATTCAATCTTCACACTGATTATTAACCTTTGAGTCTTCTTCGAAGAGGTTAATGAAAACACTATGTGGGTCCGTGTGTCTGTCTGTTAGTGACAGGCATAACTCCGGAACCACTGGACCAATTGACTTGTAACTTGGTGTGCAGACACCTTGGGGTCATCCCTCGGTCGAGTTTGAATATGGGCCCTGTGGGTCAAATGACCCCCGAGATATAGGGATCACAAGGTCATAAGGTCAGGAGATGTCCATCAACAGAGTGATTTGGAAGCCCAAGGGCGAGGCTTTTGCCCAGCAGTGAGACATCACAAAAAGTCAAATTAAGACAAAGAGGTTGAATCCTGGGTGTAAAACCATCTCGTTTTCTAAGGTAACATCACGAGGTCTGATACTGTCACCGATAAACGGCAATAGGTTCACACGTCCTATTACGTAGGACCGTAGCTAGCGAAATGTGGGTCAATGCACCTCTGACTACTCCTTAGAGAATATGGGCGTTTTTTCGTCGGCCTCGATGGCGTAGTGGTTAGTGTAACCGACTGCCACGCCTAAGGTCGCAGGTTCGATTCCTGCACAAGTCAAACATTTGTGTACATGAACATGGATGTTTGTCTTGCCAGGTGTTTCTATGTATAATATATATGCATTAAAAAAAAATGTACCTATACTTATGTATGTTTGACCATTGTCTAGTACCCATAGTTCAAGCTCTGCTTAGTTTTGGCTAGATGGTGTTGTGTGTATGTGATAGAATATTATTATATTATTTTTATAATATTGTAGGTATTTCATTATGTAATCCTGCCTAGTTGGTCCTGTGGTAGTGTATACGACTGCGGATCATGAGGTCTCGGGTTCAATGCCCGGGTCGGGCTTGGAAACCGTTACAAAGATTTTCCGTCAAGAATTTCTTACCAGCAATTCATTAAGAATTTCTGCCAAGAAGTTCTTAATAATCAGCCCGAAGTTAGGAAGTTGGCGGTGTTTCACCCACGTGCGTTGGAAAGCACGTTATACAGTGGGTCCCGGCTGTCATGAACATATGGCAGTCGTTATTGGGAAGTCAGCGCCCTCAAATATCCTGACGACTGCTCTAACCATAGAATGATGTTATCCGTTCTGGCTTACGGATGTCAGATGGCAGTTGCTCCGTGTAAAAGCTGATATTCAGCTAAATCTCGTTAGACCAGCAATAAGCGGACCCTGGCATAAGCTGGGATTAATAATCGCTAGGAAGAAGAAGATTATGTAAATCCTAACTAATATTATAAAATGTGAGTTAATTTTCTTTAATTATAATGCTTTCACGCCTTAACTACTCGACCGATCATCATTTCACATACACGTTGTTAGGGGTACAAAAATGACATAGGGTTCCTTTATCCAGAAATAGCCCCGAAAAGTTCCAGAGATAGAGTACTTTTCAACCAGAAAAAGTACTTTTCCTGAGCTATCGAAGCCGCGGGCAAAATCTAGCGTATGTGTTATTTCCTTCACCTTTAACTTTACGGTAATCAGGTAAACCGCAAACGGCTGATATCGAAGGAATCCCAGATAAAACTGCATTCTTGCTTTATCTAAATAGGGTTAGCATTTGACCTATTTGGATGATCCTTATTGGCGCCCGGCTCAATAAAGTTCCATGAATAATAATAAGCTCAGTAATATTAAGACATTAAAGAATACTAACTAATATTATAATTAATGCGAATGTGAGTTTATTGGTTTGATACGCTTTAACGCCTAACTACTAGACCGATCATTATGAAATTTCGCATACACATTGTTAGGGGAACAGAAAAAGACATAGGGTACTTTCATCAAGAAAAAATGTTTTTACGTGAAGGAATGCATTGACTCTTACCCCTCCGCGGGGGCGGACGGAGGGGTTATGTCGGACTGCCGGGGTAAAAGAGAAAGATGGAATAAGAATAATGTACCTCCCGGAATACCGACTAAACCTACCACGGTGTTCCTCGACAAAACCGCTATCGACGGGGCCGCGCGAATCACTTGCACATGCAGTCGCGACCCCGCCGAGATTTCGGGCCCACCGTATGAAACGGAAGGTCACTACACGATAAGACCTACCCTATGGTCACTTCTTAACAAAACCCTACTGTCCTCCCCCTAGAGGGGAGACGGACTCGACACTGAGGCGCACGTGGGAACATGCACGCCGCCTCTCGGACCTGGTGCTGAACGGGCGGTGGGCAGGCCCACGAAGCCCACCACCCCCCGGTCAAACCTCAGGGTGGCATGAAAAAATGTTACTATCCTAACCTACATTAAGACGAGCAAGGCAAGATCTAGTCAAATCATAAATGTGCGATCACCAGATCGCACGAAATTGTCCACACTAAGACGAGTGAGCTCACATATTAGATAGAACACAGTGTAAATATTTGATGAAATCAATGAGCGTAATAATGCTATACTGTATAGGTATGTATTTACAAAAAAACAAGTATATATGTATGTTTATCCATTGTCTAGTACCCATTGTACAAGCTCTGCTTAGTTTGGGCTAGATGGTTTTGTGTATATGTGGTAGAATATTATTATATATTATATTTATAACATTTTCGAGAATACTATGCAGAACTATCAGAAATGCAGGTTTCCTCAACATCTTTTCTTCACAGTTAAAGTGAGCGATAATTAACTATTTAATACACACATAACTTCAAAATCCCATGGGATTAATTACCTACCCATCTATGTATTTAATACACACATTTAAAAACTTAGAGGTATGCCTTGGAATCAAACTCGAGTCCATTGGCAATCCAATAATCTTCCACACGGCTACCGCTACTATATGGTCGGTAGTGGGAATTTATTTGGAATTACTTCTCGTATCCCATGGGGACGTATACCAGGATAAAAGTAAAACAGACGAAGCCACGGGCAAAGCTTAGTTTGGAACAATGTTATTACTTTTCTGTAAGTTTTATGGTTGATATCTAAAGGGAATTCGGGAACTATTAATCTTAGTCGTAAGACAAGTGCACAATCGGAGCCCTGGCGACGGATACAAATGGTTATTTGACCACATACCTACGTATAAAGGATTCTTAGTGGCGCTTCGTAAAGGATTTTCAGTGGATCTACGGTAGTCATGCATAGTGCATGAAGTCTAGGCTTCGATTTCTCAGTTGGGCAAAGAGTTGTTAGATGTTTTTGTTAGGAATTCTCAGTAACAGCAGAGAATCTACATGTGCAAGGTGGGCGGCAATAAATTCGCTGACTCTTATTTGGGACCAAAAATCTGGCAAAATTTGTAGGTGAACTACAGCCTTGCTTACTTCCTACAATCCTGTAGGAATTAATAATGTCAAGGCATATGAATGTACATTTTATGGGAGACCAGCATGGTGTATGTACTTATATATTTTTAACTAGCTGTGCTCGCCGTTTCACCCGCATTTATAGTTACTACGCCGCCTCCATGTGGGTCGTAGCATGATGTTATATAGTCTATAGCCTTCCTCGATAAATAAGCTATCCAACACTAAAATAATTTTCTATTCGAACCAGTAGTTCCTGAAATTAGCGCGTTCAACCAAACAAACAAACTCTTCAGCTTTATAATATTAGTATAGAAGTATAAATAAATAAATACATACACATTAATATATCTCCCTTCGTTATTTCACCAACAGGATCGCAGCAAGTGGAAATCAATAGTCTCTGCCTACGCCACCGATAAACAGGTGAAAGTACTTAAAAAGTGCATACATATTATAATAACATCTTTCCAGTTTATATCTATACTAATATTTTAAAGCTGAAGAGTTTGTTTTTTTGTTTGGTTGAACGCGCTAATCACAGAAACTACTGGTTCGAATTGAAAGATTATTTTTGTATTGGATAGCATATTTATCGAGGAAGGCTATATAACATCACACTACGACCCATAGGAGCGGAGCATCAATGTAAAATATTGCAAAAACAGGGAAATTTGTCATATGTGAAGCAAACTAAGTTGCGCGGGTCAGCTAGTAATTAACATATCAGTCCTGTATATAAACTGTCCCACTGCTGTGCATAGGCGTGACACTTTTTTACATAATTTAGAAACTACTACTATTAAACTTTACTAATTTTTCTCAAACATTGAGACAACTACCATCTTAGTCTCTCCGTGACCATGGCAACTGAAAAGCAACCGAAACGTCGGGGAAAGTGTAAACTTAAATATAAATAGTTTTAATAATTTAATTAGCTTAAAAATTAGTAAAGTTTAATGGTAGTAGTTTCTAAATTATGTAAAAACGTGTCAAATAAACAACGCTATAAAATCCGTATATAGTAGTTTAATTTCAATAAATACCATTCGCGTAAACAGAAGACAATATAATACAGGATTACTAGTGCGGTCGCACTAGGAATCCTGTGTCGCGGTGGACTTGACAAATATTCAAACAACGGACACAGAACACCCTGACACTAAACAACTATTTCTGGTTTACTCAAAATTTTGATTTTGATCGAACCCACTTAGCTTGGCGCAGGTGTAAAGACGAGGCGACCACCATCCCTGCAGTTAAATATATGACAATTTCATTTAATATTTCATACAAAATTATGGTTGCCTAACTCTTATATTATATAAAACCTCCAATATTTTTATAAAGATGACATTTCTAGCTGTACATATAATACTTAATGAAAAAGTATTTAATCCATCAGTACTCCACCTCGGGGACAACAGCCATTAACTGATTGCATTAATAACCATGCGGTGATGCAATGCAAATAGCTTACTTAATTGTTCTATATTTGGGTCACATTCCTATCAGTTGCACCGAATGCAGCCTGTGGAACTGCTGATATGATGAGATAGTACACCGCTACATATTACCATAATAGCTATGGAGTAATATGTTTATAACAGGGTAGTATGAGATTTTGACATGTAATGCTGAGCTGTATGGCTTAGCTGGCTGAGCGATATACAGATGGCACAATTTTTGGTAATGTGATATTGTGTTTTTTTTCTGGCTACACATAATTTTCATGTGTGGCTGAATGGATCCCAAGGCATGCACCTCTGACATTTCAAAGTTATGTGCATATATGTTAATCATGACTCAATCGTGTAGGCAAACAATGTAATGAAAGCTGTATGCCTAAGAGTTCTCTGTATCATTCTTGAAGATGTGTGAAGTTTGCCAAGCTACACAAGACCAGCGTGGTGGACTAAATTGTTCTCAAAAAACTGAGAAAAGGCCTTTGCCTAGCAATGGGACAGTTTGTATACAAGGCTGATATTGTTAAAAATTATATACAGGGTGATTTTGAAATCGTGTAATTCCTTTTAACGATGCATTTTACTAGTGGTATAGAATAACCCTGACCATATATTTTTTACTTGAATTATTTTTTTGGAAGTATTAATGTACCGTTTTTTTTCGTGAAATGTTTTCAGATAGTCATATGTTAACCACCCGAGGCAATTCTAATTTAATAATTAAAAATTAAAAATATCTGTAATTAATGTCCTAAATAACAACGGGCGGTCCTTTTTATTGTCCCTTATTATTTACGACATCAGTTATTGTTATTATTTTTTTTTAATTAGTTAAATATTAAGATCGTGTCGGGTGGTTTACATAAGACTATCTGAAATAATTTCACGAAAAAAATTCGTGCTTTAATATCCACAAAAACATAATTCTAATTATTCTATATCAGCAGTAGAATGCGTGGTTAAAAGGAATAACACGATTTCAAAATCACCCTGTATTTATATAGCAGAATAGCAGGAAGACTTAACAAACATTTAGACAATGAAAGACAACACTACACCCAGATTTGGCACGATTAATTATGGATCACACAAATTTTGGTCTATATAGGGATCAAACAAACAATGATATAGAGTGAGATGACTCTTTAAATTATAGTCTCTCCCCTCCAGTGAATTTAATAAGGTTGAGTGTTTTAATTTTGCTTGATGATCATAATTAATATATGCAATTATATAATTTATAGATGATATTTAAAGAAATAAAATTACATAGTGGTATAAAATACATATTTTTATAGAATTCAAACATCTTGTTTATTGCAATTTTTTTTATACCTCCACAATATAGACGGTGGGATGAAACGCGGGCAATGGGAGAAGTAGCTCCGAATATTAAAATTATAAACTATGGTGTGTGTGTAGGATCCCAAACTGATAAAGTTTATGTTACCTATTACTGGATATTTTGTAATGAATACATAGCAAAGATCCATACAACACGCAGAAAGATTCACAATATAGGTATTTTCTTCAGTTTTGTAAACTGGTAAAGATTAAAAGAGTAATTATATTGAGTTCTAGAATCCATACTTTTACATGTTGTACTTATATTGTTATCATATAACATCTAATAAATCTATTGTCATTGCTCATGTTTAAGATTTCAGTCTGGGTTAATAACTGGTCTGGTAAACCTGAATAACAACTGTGAGTCCAGCCGTTTTATAGATTACATTAAGAGTAGAGTCATTTGTATAGGACTAAGCTTTAGGTCCAATTGTAAAAAGTATAGCCTGTTCTAAGTTTATGTTAAATTATTATTTATATTGGCCTTCTATATTGGCCAAGATACAGGATTGCCTAGCTTTGGGTCAATTTTATGTTTGTGATATCTTATTGAAAATAAATAACTTTATAACTGAGCTAGGACTGAAAATGTGCAACCTGAAGAGCTTTAATTTATTAATCACATAATATTACAATTATTATGAATCTGGTTTTTCTGTAGATTGTATTTACACGATTTTATTAAATATAGTTCAGTCTTTTGAAATTTTCTTATCAATGTCTTAATATTCAGTTGGTGATTTTTTATAATTATTTAATATTGTATTTCATATAATAATAAAATGACTTTATGACTCTGTCTCTAAATACTACTTATCGTAATTTTAATCCGAAAACACAAGGCTTCTCTTTTCGAATATAAAATCTGGAATCTGGATACAAAATGCAGTAACATGATGTGCAGCATGTACTTGCGTTTTAAAAATCAATACAGCTTACCCTATTTTATTCATATAGTTAAACACACGAACATCAATAAGAAGATAAGGAAGAAGAAAATTTAAGTTTGGAGCAGTAGTCATTTAAATAAAGAATACAGTAAATTTTTTAATAAAATATATCATTAAAAACAAAACAAAAATGATGCGACACACGTATACCGACAGGCTAAAAGGAAAATGTATACAGACAAAACATAGCTCCTTCAGCGAAAAACCTAAAGGAAATACAAGTAATATGACAAAGTATTGAGACACATTAGTTTATAGAAAATAATAAGAAAACAATCATGCTCTCACCGAAATCTGTTGATCTATATCTTCCCTTGCAGTAATATTTTCACAAATAAGTACATTTAAATACACTATAGTAAATTAGGTCTGTTTATTCTCGAATACGGCGTCGGCTCATTTTTCGCACAAAGTTATTTATTTTTTAAAATAAAATAGGTCTTGTTTACGCACTTCGTTCACAACACTTCATGATTGACGATTGATTTGATTTTAAATCGGAAGAAAATAAACAAAAATTGTCTATAGTTTGCTGATTTTTATTTTAATTACATATCCATTTAGATTTTAAAATAATATTACGATTGTAATTCTTAAATTTATTATAGATTTCTAAAACGCTTTTAGAATTTGTTTATATGCTCTTATCTTTGTTGGAAAAGCTGATTATAAAACCTACAGTATTAGTTTTACTCATTGTCTATGAATCATATTTAGCGGGAAACTTAAAATTCTCGGCGTTGATAGCAATCGCAGGCCAATAAAAAAAAAACATTTTCTCACATTGTACTTATTTCATCTAATAGAAAACTTTGTTTCCTATTTATTACCGATAGATATTGAAAAAGAATACGTTACTTCTTTGGTAAAAATATTATTTTGCTTTGAATGAGTTAAAATGAGTATCTAGTAATTAAGAATCTATTTAATAGGTAATAGCATAACACTAGCCGATTTGTATTATATCAAGGTATTTTTATATATTTGTATTGCTTTATTAGCAATTATAATGAATCGCTATACATTTAAACAGGTCGAATTATTGTTGTGTCCCATAGTAAACGCTTTCCGTTTTATATTCCTATTGACTGGGCGAGCACTTTGACATTCTATCAATGATATATAAGTTAACGTCATTGCATTCTATGTAATAAAGGCATATCGGCACGCTCTTCTTTAGAAATCTATGTGAGAATGATGTAGAATTAGGTAAAATCTCTAGCCGCAATGCGAATTTGTATGAGATTTGACGTTTTCAGCTACATAAAAACCGTTTGCGTATAATCGCTGCGTTCTAAGATTAGGTATTGCCGTACACTGGGTTATTAGTGTCTCTAGTACCTAAACTTAAATAAAACACGGAAGCAATACTTTCATAATAACCACAATTTATTATTTACACCACAGCTACTTTCTCAACTCTACTATTTTACCCCTTTTTTACCTGGGGGAATGCTGTAACGCATACATCTCCACGTGGACAGGCGGAGGGGTTATGTCGGGCTCACCCGGGAAAGATAGAAACTATGGCCGGATCGCTCGCACGTTCACCCTGCAGCCCCTGCAGATCTTGGCCGCCACCGAGTCGTGGCGGCTTCGTCATGTTAACTTTCCTTCCTGACTATTTATTGAGCCTACTGTGTGGAAGCCGTGGTGTCATTTTGGGGTCTTCCATGTTTTATTTGACTGAGTGTCTGTGACCGGTAGTTAAGACGAGCCACTAAACGCAAGCATCAGTCGCACGTTTCTTTCTGTTTTAGAGTTCGAAAAACTCTTACGCAACAGCTTTGTCCGGTCGTCTGTCCGTCTGTTATACAACTTTCAACTCAAGAACTGTAGGAGCTAAAGACTCGCGGTCAACGCCATTCGACTCAGCATAGTCGATATACAACCAAAATGACTATGACCTTTGACCTCGTGACTCAAGGTCACGTGGTATCACGTTTCCTTTGCATATTACTTGAATAATTTTTTCGAACTCTTAAGTATTATGGCAATTCATTGCCGATTCTCACTTGTTTTAATTGTATTATATTATAAAGAAAAATATATTGTTACCAATACATGAGTTCTCTAAGATATCAGTTTTCAACATTCTTCTTCAGACTTCACGAATGGCGTCGTGGTTGAAGTAGTCACCTCGCCACTTCTACTACTACCATGTGTTGTGGTTTTAAATTACACACGGGACGAAAATTTGTGTGATCCACGAATAGTATACCTAGTTAATTCTTCCGAGTCTGGGTGTTCGTTGTGTCCGTTGTTTTAATGTTTATGTTTGTCCCCCGCGACACAGGAATTATTCCTAGAGCAGTAGCTGTCTTATAAAAGAAAAAAATATGTTAAAAACAGTGAAACAACATTTTAATTAAATAGGTATCATTTATTTATTGATTGTTCATTAAACTATATTGCATTTTTATTACAATCTACTATATTTAAACATAGTACAACGGTTACCGCCGTTTAAAGATAAATTAACTGTTCATGTCATATTATAAAATATCGTTTAATAGCAACTAATGAAACGTAGCCTTTGCTAATAGAATTAAATATGGTGTACAAATTCACCGAGTGTTGTGGGTTCGATTGACACGAGACAAAAAATTGTTTGAACCACAAATAGTTGTTCCGAGTCTGGATGTTCTTTGAGTCCATTGTTTGAATGTTTGTAAAGTCTCCCGCAACACAGGAACTATTCCTATCAGTTGATTTAAAAATTGTATATATTCTTCTTTGTTTAACAAAGAAGAATATATACAATTTTATATTATAAAGCCTCGGTAAAGCGGTAGTAAATACGACTGCTGTGCTTGAGGTCTTGGGTTCGATTCCTGAGCAAAGTGTATTTGGGTTTTCTTGTTAAAATAAGTGAGTAGCAGCACGCAGCCTACAAGCTATATTCGGTAACAAGCTTGCCATTCCATAACGTGAGAACATAAACTAAAGGTGACAAAATGTGGGTCTATTACACCTTTGTGTACCCTAGGGATAGCGGTAGCTTACATATGAAAACTCTAGGAATTAAAATTATAGACACATCGTTTTTAATAAAACAGCGATTTATCTCGAAATTTGGTAATTAGGCAATTTCACCTCTAGTTATGCGACTATAAAGACTAATATTATATTTTTGTTCAGTAATTGCAATAGAGTTCAAATTTAATAAATCCAAAATACTCAGGTAAATCTCTGTATTATTAAGAGAGCTAAAAATGTAACTAGAAAAAAAATCTCTGATGAAATCTTTTTAAGTATTTACCAAACTACATACTCTTTACATTTCTTTATGTCATCGTTTCTATTACGCATAAAGCTCTAACAAAGATGCAATTTAAATATTTATTATTATTTATACAAAACAGCTAAGCTCTAATTTAGTAAGCAGCTATAACAAGCAAAAAACGATTTTCACAATGATATGAACAGTTCCAAATAAGTTATTTTTATAATATTTTATTGACAGTATACACTAAATTGAAGATTAATAAATTAATAAATAGGCGTTTAGAAACGGATCCGACAGACTGGCAACTTTATGTCGCTTAATCGTTCACGCAACAAAAAGCAGTCGAGTCTGCACGTGTCCTATAAAAAATGTAAGGCGTAAATTATATCGTTTTCTTGATAAAACAGAGACTTAAATTGAAATTTGGAAGTTAGGCAATTTAATCTATAATAGTGTGTTAGTTAGAGTTCAAATTGCCTAACTTACAAATTTCTTGTAGTCTTGTTTTATTAATGGCGTAAGGCGAAAGCGCGGCGACGAAACTTTTCAATACAAAATGTAAGAAAGCGACGCGTCGTGAATTATACACAAGCGGTGCAACCCAGGCATGTTGTATCGCTGCCTGTGCCTGTGTTTAATAATATCAGCCCTGTATTAAACTGTCGCATGCTGGGCACGGGCATCTTCTCAGTGTGAGAAGGGTAAGGACATAGTCCAACCACGCTGGCCTAGTGCGGGTTAGCAGACAGAAAAAGACATGTTAAGTGCGGGTTGGCACTACTAAAACGGCCAGTTATCGCAACAATCAAACTGTATAATATCCTTCGTTGTCGTACTCGGCTTTTTTATACAATTCACGCCTCGCAATGTAATAAAAAAATTGTGAACATAGATATCACATAAAATAAAATTGAACACGAGTTTATGTAATATATTATATATTTGTAACCTGTAGGTTTTGTACATAAACTAAACATACGAACTTCTATGTAAATATTGTCGTTAGGAAGTATGTACAGGTTTGCAATACAGATCTTGGGTTGTGGCTATAACGCTCCATCTATAATCCTTATATTATAAATGTGAATATGAGTTTATTTGTTTGTTTTTTACGCTTTCACGTCTAAACTACTCAACCGAACATCATGAAATTTCGCATACAAGTTGTCAGAGGTACAGAAAACGATTTAGGGCACCGTTTACCCAGAAAAAGTACTAACAAACAAGCAAACTCACATTCGCATATATAATATTAGTTAGGATATATCTCTCTCTTTGCATGTCTAATGATGAAATACATATGGTGACAGAACTAAAATTATATGATCTGCAAATGTATACCCATACTAAAAAACTAAAAAAATAAAATATGTGTTATTATATATTTTAGACCGAACATTATAAAGGCAATATCGGTTGTTGGGCCTATACGAAAGTACCACAAACCATACCTAAAAAATACATATCGTACTGCGAAAATCTAAGAATATGGATGTGTATCTATTGTTTAGAATTCAGTTGGTCTAATACTTATATTTATATGAAACAGAATACCTTGTAAATAGGTTAGCAAAGCATAAATTGAAATGACCTTGAGTAAAGATATAGCGATCTGATTAAACTATATAACTAAGAATTTATAAACACACTAGCTGACCCGACAGACGTTGTCCTGTCTTGGATGAACTGCCAAACTCGCGAAGTTAAGTCGTTAAGTTTTCTATAATTATCCAAAGATCAGCACAATTTTCTTTACTTTTCTTTCCGTAAGAACCTTCTAGAAAGTATTAGAAAACTTAAAAAAATATGAGTAAAATCGGTAAAGTCGTTCTGAAATTATGGCGTGACCAAGGAAAGCAGGGATTCATTAGGTAATTTCAACGAAGAAAATTTCCAACAGTGAAGTTGCTTAGAGTTTATACAAATAAAAATGTTTTTTAGTGTTGTACCCAAAAGGTACTCTTAGGACCTTATTACAAAGCCTCCGCTTTCCGTCCGTTCGTCTGTCAGTCAGCAGGCTGTATCTTAAAAACCAAACTAGGTAGAGTTGAAATTTTCGTAAAGAGATTATTTCAATTGCCGCTATAACAACAAAAATAAGAAACCAAGATGGCGCATGCCAAAATTGCCGCCAAGTACTAATAACAAAATTCTATTATGCTAAGAATTCTGTATGAGTGTCAAATAACCTTAACAAATACCTGTATTCACGAATGCAATTCAACTAGACAATTACTTTACAAATTTTACATATTGTTATAGAGCCACACTTGTTTCTTTTACATACGTGTAATTCGCGATGAAGGTAATTTTACAAGTTTACTTAGAATTTACAACTGTGTAATGACTGTAATATACGTTATAACAAAAAAGTATGCGGTTTGTATCGTTGTCGAAAGGACACTTTAAATATTGATTAACAAGTATTTAAAAAGTACATAGAGTTATATATTATACAATAGTATGGAACCCTTCGTGTGCCAGTCCCACTCGCACGTAACCGATTTTTATGTTATAAATGTTGCCTTCTTTCTTTATATATTTCTATCTGTGCTTCGCTTAATCAAGGGGCCATGAAACATACGAATATATATAATAATACAGACGAATAAGTCCACCGCTTCAAGGTTTCGCTTGAAGTGAATATTTCATAGCCCAACATTCATTCATACTTGGCAATTAAACTACTATATACGGGTTTTATCGCGTTGTTTATATAACACTTTATTACATAATTTTCAACTGTTACACTACGACTACACTTTGAACGTTAATAGTTTTTAATCTCTCTGTGAACATAGCTGCTATAAAGCATACGAAACGTCTGGCTAAGTGTAAACTTAAATATAAATAGTTTTAATAATATAATTAACTTAAAAAGTATTAAAGTTCAATAGAAGTAGTGTAACAGTTAAAAATTATGTAATAAAGTGTAAAATAAACAACGCGGTAAAATATAAAATCCGCATTAAGTGTTTAATTTCAATGAATAACATTCGCGTAAACAGAAGACAATATTATTCATTCATACTGTAATGAAAACAAACACAGGCAGACACAAAAAATTTTTACTTAAAATATTTAATGGAAGTTCTTTTAGACGTCTATACTAATACTATAGAAATAAGGTTTATATTACATTGTGTTTATTCAACATGTCACATACAAATAAACTTAAAAGACGCCGTATAGACATAAAATTACATATGTTCTCCATTTAAGGTGTCATACAGGTCTCCGGCATTTAAAAAGAAAAACAGCGTACTACGTACCTAGAATTTTAAGTTGATACCTTAGTTTTGGGATGAGCACCACATGAGACAATTATGTGACAGGCACAAGACAATTCTATAGTGGGTACCAAACAATTCTATGGTAGAAACTAGACAATTCTGGGATAGGCATGCGAATCCGATCGTCGACTATGCCAGCATTACAGAAATTAATTTGACTGACTACAACATGGCTGCGCTAGAAGTCCTTTAAAATATAAAGGAATATTGAAATTAAACTAATGTTTAACTAGTTTCGCATAAACATAAAACAATATTATATAAGTAGGCGATTGCGCAGGTATACAGCTTTACAGCGCGTTTTCTCTTTTATACGGATGCACTCGCTTGCCAACGCACGTATCCGCGCTGTTACTCTCAAATAAATGTAAGTACTAGAAACGAACAAGGGAGATACTATGGTATCATCTCGCTCCATCCTGAAAATTGCAGGTTCACGGCACTGTTTACCGCACGTCTGAGCGTCACTGCTTCTATTTTTCGACTTTATATTCATCCGGCGTTCTATATCTTTGTATTTTTTGGCAAATGGTCAATTCAAAAAGAGTACCAAACAAAATCGTTTAAAACCTTTACATACAACAAATAAGGCGTTCTTTAGTTCGTTTGTCTGTGACATCATCTAACTTAATTTCATTTTCGTTTAGCAAGTAAAACAAAATCATTGGTAACCGCACTCCTGCTTTATCGCAGTCGGGTAAAACGTTCTACATCTAACAGATAGCTCGTCATTTACAGTCCAAATAAGTTCAGCTTCTTTTTGAACAAACACCGTTATTAATAAAAATAAGCAGCCACGACAGACCTTGTCCTGTCGAACGAAAAATGATTGCAACGGGTCCATATGTGAACCTAAACAATCCATGGATACATTCAAAGCGCCTCCTATTGGATCCGAGAAACTAAACCATCCAGAGATACACTTTGAAACCAAAAAAATTAATCAAAGTCGGTTCAGTCGTTTATGAGGAGTATAGTGACAATTGATACAGACAGAAGATATAATTATAAAGAAGAATAATTATTGTTTTTTGTATTCGTTAAGTTCTAAAACTACTGAACCGATTTTAATAATTCTTTCACCATTAGAAAGCTTCTTTATTCAGAAGTAACATAGGCGATATAACATCACGCTACGAGCCTCGAGAACGAAGCAGTAATCATAAACGTGAGTGAAACTGCGGCGGACAGCTAGTATTAAATATATTCAATGATACTTCTGCTACTCGGTGACGCAGCGGTAATGTATTCGACTGTCGTGCATGAGGTCTCAGGTTCGATTACCCAAGGTTTAAATGTTAATCACAGACATTTTAACTCACCACAAAATTAATATTTTTCTATATTCTACCACATACACACAACACCATCTAGTCCAAACAAAGCAGAGCTTGTACTATGGGTACTAGACAATGGATAAACATACATATATATTTCTTTTTTGTAAATTCGTACATATTATACATAGAAACACCCAGACCAAGACAAACATCCATGTTCATGCACACAAATGTTTGACTTGTTCAGGAATCGAACCGGCGATGCAGTCGGTTACACTAACCATTACGCTATCGAGGCCACAAATCATTTCAAACCCAGTGTTGTTACAAAAAGTAGCCAAAACATTCAAGGCCTTATCCATCATAAATACACAACAGTATAATGTCCGAAAAGACACAAAAATGTCCGTCGTGGTATGTCACAGTTTATATGAACACAAAATCATTCTGTCGTGTTGTGTTTGTGGATCAGCAAGACAGTAGGTCTCCCAGGGCCCGTGCGCCCCCCTCGCTGGCCCAATAGACCCCTCCGCATGAGCTCACCAGACTCCACACGTATGGAGTGAAGAACTCCTCTGGGCGTTCCTCTTCGACGTAACGGAATTTGAGGTCGGGGAATTTCTGTAAAAATTTGAGATTTGGTTAGTACGTGTACTGCCCCACTGCTGGGCATAGGCCTCTTTTTAGTGTGAGAAGGGTTAGGGCATGGACCTCTTCTCAGCGTGAGAAGGGTTAGGCCATAGTCTGCAACGCTGGTTCACGGCGGGTTGGCAGACTTTATATGTCTTCGAGAACTCTCAGACATGCAGGTTTCCTCACGATGCTTATCTTTATTGTTAAAGAGAGCGATAATTAACTATTTAATACGCATATAACTTCGAAATGTCAGAGGTGTGTGCCTCGGGATCTAACTCAAGACCTCTGTTCCCACTAGGCACTATTTGGGTATTACACTAAGGTATGTGTCCTAACTATACTAGGTTATAGCCTGGAAGAATTATAGCCAACCTTTTAGTTCTAGTCGTCAGAAATCTATTTTGTATCAACAACTTCCTAAGTCCCTTCATGCGAGAAAAACCAATATATAATCACGACTGCATATCACACTATAGGTAGGCGGAGAAGCAAGTGTTTTGTATTAAAATAATTCTATCCTAGTCTGTGAGGTTGAGGAAGAATTTTAATGAAACTTTGCAGTATTATTGTTCATACATCAGAATGACATATAGGCTACTAAAAATCTGTCTTAACATCTACATTAACCGTTGGAATGTGCCATGACTCATACCGTAGAGTCAATAAAACGCTACCGTTGCGCGTCCATGACTCATACCGTAGAGTCAATAAAACGCTACCGTTGCGCGTCCATGACTCATACCGTAGAGTCAATAAAACGCTACCGTTGCGCGTCCATGACTCCACCGTAAGAGTCATGGACGTTTCAGAGCGAAGCCGCGGACAAAATCTAGTAATAAATACCGCAAGCCTATTGTAAGCTGCTCGGCACTATAATTGGCTTCGAGCTGTAACAAAATATTATACGGAAGGCGCAAGGGTTGTCAGTTCGATTTCGACACGGGACAAATGTTTGAACTACAAATAGTTGTCCCGAGACTGGGAGCTCTTTAAATATTAATTGTTGGAACGTGTATAAAGTGAACCACGACACAGGCATAACGACTAGTGAAAAATCATCATATAAAAATATTGCACCCAGTCTGAAACATAACAAAAGTAAAAAATGACGTCATGTGACCAACAAGGTCAGAACTTTATATTACAAATAACGAATGTTTTAAAAGACCCTTCTTCACTAATTTTAATTTCTGTGTCGTGGGGGTCTTTACAAACATTCAAACAACGGACACAAAGAACATCCAGACATGGAACAACCATCTGTGGAACACACAAATTTTTGTCCCGTATGGAGATCGAACCCATAACACTCGGCGCGGCGGCAGTGGCGAGCCGAACAGTTAAGTCATTACGCCATCCGTGCAGTCTAATGATGGATGGAGAATGGTAATGATTACTCCACCGCTACAAAGTAATAGCAGCTACACAGCAGCGCGAAAGACGACTTTTAGAGTTCGAAAAAACTCTTATACAACAGCTTTGTCCGTCCGTCCGTCTGTCTGCTATACAACTTTCAACTCAAGAACCGTAAGAGCTAGACTTGCGGTCAATGACATTCGACTCAGCTTAGTCGATATACCCCCGAAATGACCTTTGACCTCTGACCTCAAGGTCACGTGACCTCTGCATATTACTTGAAGCATTTTTTCGAACTCTAAGATTTACGGCAATTCATTGCCGATTCTCACTTGTTTAAAAACACTACGCAATCGAGAAATTACACTACCCGAAATCAATTCTCAGGTTGGGTCCAGTATTATGACCAATATTACAATTAGAATAATAATATAGTGACGGTACCTTTAATCTGTCGCTAGACCACTGCTCGGCTCCTTTCTTAATACACTGCAACACTTCGGTCACTCCGAGGTCGCCGCCAGCTCCCTCCTGCACACGTTGTAGGCGCGTCGAGAAGTAACCTATCACCTGTTGACAAATTATCATTTAGAATATCTATCATCGCAATCAATATTATAATGTGAGGTTTTTTGTTACGCTTTCACGCCTTAACTCCCTCCATCCAGTTGAATCCCCTGAGGATTTATTTGGATTTTTTATCTACATTTATCCTCTGGGGAATCTATTTGGAATTTCTATCCACATGGATCCCCCCTAGAGGATTAATTTGAAAGTTTTTGTCAATACTGATAAACCTTTTTTTTTTAAAACACTTGTATATTTTTTATATTATCAAAAATTTGTTTGTTTTCGATAAAGCAATCAGTGTCGATAAAAACAAAATAAGTCCCTCAGGGGTTCCTAATGGATAGTTGGATCCATATAGATCCACCAAGGGATCACACTCGATAAAGGGAACGATGTGGACAAAAAATACAAATAAATCCCCCAGGGGATCGAAGCAGGAGATCCTTCTGAACGGAGGGCCTAAACTAACTAAAATAATTAGATTGGAACGGACTACCGTTCCAATCCAATCCGATATAAAGATAAACAAACCAAATTATGTTAAATTTATCACATAATTACTACATACTTAATGAAATAAATAACACATTTCGACTAATAATAATATAATATATATATATATAAACAAATACAAAAATATATATATATATATTAACACTTCGAAGGTTTTCACATGATACTTCAACGCATTTTAAAGCAATTCACCTTTTATTATAAATGAAATTTTAATTTGTATAGTAGTGTTTTATTACTATATTGATTACCTAGTACACACGGCTACACATCAAGTTAGACACCCTATATACGCATAACTACGCTACATACAAAATAGAGAATTGTCGGAAAAGGACAGTGCATAGTGGTGTCGATGTAATGGTAAGGATAGAGCATCGCGTCCCGTTCAGCGTGACTGAGACAAAATAACAAAAATATAACGCACTCTCGCACGATGCGCAGCGTTCAACTTCTAATAGTTCAAAGTCCAGTCTAGGTCGATGTGACGCAGTGTGTCCCTTTTAAAAATCTCTGTACATTGAGCCTTATCTAGTATGGAAAATCAATAATTATTATTACTGAAGGACCTTATTATAAAGAATCTTACCATATCAATATTCTGTGCTACGGGATGATGGTTCTGATGTTGTTGGAACAGATGTCGCTTGTGCAACAAAGCGTACACTACGTTCAAGTTGTTTGATAGCTGATGAGCGACACAAGAGTTTATAATCTCCAGCAGCATGCGTAATACCTCGTCGAGAACGCTTATGTGGTCCATCTGTGAATAATTAAGGTCAAGGTCAATAAGTCACAAAGTAGCACTTTTGAACGTCAAAGTTTATGAGTAAATTTATTTTTAGGTTAGTTGTCCAATCTTTGAAAAGATACCTAGAAGAAACTAAGAGGCATTATTTTAAATCTATCAGGTTACAGTTAAAGGTAACGCGATTACAGTTTAAAATAATGCGATTACAATAAATAAGTCAAAAATCAAACGAATGTTAAAGTTTATGAAATACTGAGTTCAGTAAAGTTACTGAATTTACATTTAGGTTAGTTGCTAGGTTCATGCAAAGGATTGAGCCTATGATAATATACCAGCAAGAAACTTACGCCCATTCTTTTCAATCTAACAGGTAATAGTTAATAGTAACGAGATACAAACGCATGATAGTATTTAAAAAAGAAAATTATTAAAAGAGGACAATAATACACATAGAATCCATTGGCCCCACACTAGGCAAGCCTGTCCTGTGGATGCCTTATTCCGATTACACGATACAATGTTGGCTCCCTTTATGGCAATCTCCATACAATAAATGCGGTTCGATTCCCGCACAAGTCAAACATTTGTGTGCATGGACATGGATGTTTGTCTTGATCTGGGTGTTTCTATGTATAATATGTATGTATTTACAAAAAAAGTATATATGTATAGAGTCTCCCCGTGACCATGGCTGCTGAAAAGCAACCGAAACGTCGGGGAAAGCGTAAAATTAAATTTAATCTAAATAGTTTTAATAATAATTTAATTAGCTTAAAAATTAGTAAAGTTAAAAAGTAAAAGTAGTGTAACAGTTTTCAAAATTATGTAATAAAGTGTCACATAAACAACGCGATAAAATCCGTATATAGTAGTTTCATTTCAATGAATAATATTCGCGTAAACAGAAGACAATATTATATATATCGCACTCTTAATAAAACAGCGACTTAACTCGAAATTTGAAAGTAAGGCAATTTGAACTCTAATTGTATATGTTAAATTCTAATATTATATTTGTGTTAAATCATTGCAATAGAGTTCAAATTTGTTTAATCCAAAATACTGAGATAAGTCTCTGTTTTATTAAGAGCGCGATATGTCTGTTTATCCATTGTCTAGATACACAAGCTTTGCTTGGTTTGAGCTAGACGGTGTTGTGTATATGTAATAGAATATTATTATTATTATTATATTATTATAATATAATACATATATATTTATATGTAAATAAAATACTCACTTATACTATTATTATGTATGATGTTAACTCAAGGTTATCTGTTCTAGGCTAAGTATATACGTAGTTTTGCCGTGGATTCATAATCTAGAGATATTGCGACATATATCAATATTGAACTTACAATTTCTTCAGTTTTCTCCTCAGACTGGTGTGGTAACTCTAAACCATTTATATCGCCTCCTGAAATAATATACAGTTATTATTTACTAGTTTCCCTATGTCCTTTTCTGTATCTCTAATAACTGCCATCAATATTTTTTGGATGGCTAACTTGGATTTTAAGGTATTTTTTTCGTGTATAGTTGCTTAGATTCAGGCCACAATGGTTTGTCTTAAAATTAATAAAAACATCAACCATGGAACAACGAATACCCGGTCGTATTTGTACGGCTATTCGTAGCCAATAGGCAATCAGTTTTGATCGGTAAGGTTGGTAATATACGGTTTTAAGCGAAGGCGGCGCGCGGCGTTTTGGCGCCAATTTGGTGGCTCGCATGCGAGCCACCGGCCTACGACGGGTACAAATCTGCCGGCTGGTATGCGAGCCGGCGGAATACGACCGGATACAGGCAGACACTTAGCGATATAACTTTAAATACAAATTGAATAAAATTATTGATAATATAAATATATATGTATATATAGCCTATTCTCGATATATAAATATAAAGATGTACGACATAAACGCCAATTTCATAGTTAAAGACCTTATAATTATAATGCTAAAGTATAATTGTTGGTCTGCATTTTTGCATAGTGATAGTCTACGAGGGACACAGTGACCGGGTACATTTATTTCGAGAAATGTACGTGTCCCATAGGATAGTTATTTTTCCTAAAATAAACATCCTATAGGAATGTGTATCTTCACCTGTAGTTTCTTATTAAAGTTAGATCTTACGGCAATGTCATTACGGTTACGCGGGTATTAAATAACATTATTGGGAAGAGAGGAACCCGCCACGGACTCTCGGATTGCTTAACACAACTATTGCAATAGAAAAAGTTTGACACTAGTTAGGGACAGCCACGACGTGAGACCAGGGCGTACTCCAACTTGCAGTATTCCGCTTCGAACACTCAAATATACGTCGACACGTGTTTCGCCTCAGCGCGAGGTATGTTCCATACCGTTATCGCTCGCTTTAACGGTGAAGGAAAACATCGTGAGGAAAGCTACATGCCTGAGAGTTCTCCATAATGTTCTCGAAGATATATGTGAAGTCTGCAAACCCCCCCGAGGCCAGCGTTGTGGACTATGGCCTAAATTTTCTCACACTGAGAAGAACCCCGTGCCCAGCAGTGGGACAGTTTATAAACAAGGCTGATATTATACAATTTCATTTATAACTATATTATTTATATTTATAAAACATACCTTCAATTTCACTGCATAGCCTCGATCTTCTTTTCGTCAACGTTTCAAACAGTGATACTAATCTTTGTGCGACGTACGGATGTAAATTTCTGAATTCACCTGAATATAAACGTAATATAAACTTATTAATAAATTTGTTCTCGAAGATCTGTAAGTCTGCCAACCCGCACTAAGTCAGCGTGGTGGACTATGGCTTAACCCTTCTCACAGTGAGAAGAAGCCCGTGCCCAGCAGTGGGACAGTTTAATACAGGGCTAATATTATTATATAAACAATTCGACACGACCGGAGAGAGATCAGGCGCAAGACCAAAGGCGCAACGTGCGCACCGAGGTGTAGGGATAAATAACACAATTTTAATAACGCAACTGATTCTTTGTCTGAAAATCCAATAACTAATAATGTGCTATATGGGTGTCCAAATGAAATACTTCATGGTAGATATGGATATATATAGCTATATTTACTGGTACCAGTTATAAATAACTAATATTAATATATATTGAGCCACGACCTAACTGAGTTGTTGCGGGGAAACGACTACCGCACGGCGCTACTGCATACTTGCGCCTGACTACACAAAGCTAACGCGTCAGCAGTATCGGTACAACTATTTGTCGACCCGACCCGGGATTCGAACCAGAGATCTTATGCACTACTAAATGATTCATGACTCAATATAACCATATGTACCCACAGTGACAAAAATATTGTCTGGATGCTGGCGTCAGAACGTCATCCTAAGAATTAAGTGCATTTATGCAAGAAATTTACTGACTCTATATTATAATAATAATAAAATAAATTATTATTTTATTTTCAGGCTAATATCCATTGTGTCATTGGGGGGGGCCTATGTCCAGCAGTGGACTATCATAGCCTGATGATGATGATGTTGATGATGATGATGATGATGATGATGATGATGATGATGATGATGATGATGATGATGATGATGATGATGATGATGATTGATGATTGAAAGATGGTATCACGTGACCTTGAGGTCAGAGGTCAAAGGTCATAGTCACTCCGGGGTATATCGACTATGCTGAGTCGAATGGCGCTAACCGCGAGTCTCTAGTTCCTACGGTTCTTGAGTTGAAAGATGGTATCACGTGACTTTAAGGTCAGAGGTCAAAGGTCATAGTCATTTCGGGGGTATATCGACTATGCCGAGTCGAATAGCGTTAACCGCGAATCTCTAGCTCTTACGGTTGTTGAGTTGAAAGTTGTATAACAGACAGACGGACAAACGGACAAAGCTGTTGTATAAGAGTTCTTCCGAAATCTAAAACATAAATGAAATTACACCACAGACTTATGAAGCCGCAATCAATGACACAGTATGGAGCTATCTCACCTGTCCACTATCCTGCTGAGGATACTATTGGTGCTGACGCGTACCCTATGCATGATGGAGGTGCATCTTTTTAAAAGCCTGCGAAGCCGCGGGCGTAATGTAGTTATAATTATGGTACTCACAACTCATATTGGCTATCGCAGCTAGGCAGTTGGTGTGTAGATACTTGTCTCGAACCCGCGCCATGTTGTACTGTAGCGCTCGCAGTATGACTAACACCATTAGACCACCGAGGGATATCTCTGAGATCGCACGTTCCGTGTACCATGTCAGGTTCTTTAGCATCTGTGGAGAAAAATAATTTTATAGGTATATAGTATAAAATATTTAACTCAAGTAAATGCAGTGTAATGCAAATGCAATTTTTTATCTCTGCGTCACCCTACGGTTGACTGGTAGAGAATGCCCTTGGCATTAAGTCCGCCAATTTATTGTTATGTGCAAGAAGTTTTTCAATAAATAAAATACATAAATGTAGGTTAGGTTGGGTTAGTAACAGTACTTTTTCTGGATGGTAGCCTATGTCCTTCACTGTACTACTGACAACGTATATGCTAAATATCATAATGCTTGGTCTAGCAGTTAGGATGCGAATGTGAGTTTGTTTGTTATCATCATTTCACGCCTTAACAATTCGATCGATCATCATGAAATATCGCAAAAATGTTGTCAGGGGTACAGAACGGGACATCTAGAAACACGTGAGATTCGGCAATGAATTGCCATAAATTTTAGAGTTCGAAAAATTGGTTCAAGTAATATGCAAAGATCACGTGATACCACGTGATCAGAGGTCAAAGGTCATAGTCATTATGGGGGTATGTCGACTATGCTGAGTCGATTGGCGTTGACTGCGAGTCTCTGGCTCTTACGATTCTTGAGATGAAAGATTGTATCACGTGACCTTGAGGTCAGAGGTCAAAGGTCATAGTCACTCCGGGGTATATCGACTATGCTGAGTCGAATGGCGTTGACTGCGAGTCTCTAGCTCTTACGGTTCTTGAGTTGAAATTTGTATAACAGACGGACGGACTAAGCCGCTGTATAAGAGCTTTTCGAACTCTAAAAAATAGGCTGTTATCGAGCGAAGCCGCGGGCGAAATCTACTACGTAAATAAAGCAGTGACCCTTTGTGAACCAAACAAGCTAAGATAAATAATCGACTGCACGGTTGGTGCAGTGGTTTAAGTGGCCGCTACGCTGCCGCCGCTTCGCCGAGAGTTGTGGGTTCGAATCCCACACAGGACAAAAATTTGTGTGATCCACAAATGGTTGTTACGAGTCTGAGTGATCTTTGTGTCCGTTGTTTGAAAGTTTGTGAAGTCCCCCGCGACACAGGAAATATTTGTAATATTTGTGGTAGAGATGTCTTTTTTAAAAAAGAAAGGAAAGCTAAGAACTAGTGTGTATACGTACGATGAGGTGCACGTTCTTGATGAGCGCGTCGTCCTCGGTGAGTATGAGTAGCACGATGAGCGACATGTAGATGTGGTGCGAGTTGTTGTCGGGCGCGTTGTACAGCACCTGCAGGATCGGCACTATCTGCAACGCATACGTAACACTGGCTGAGATTCGATGATTTACGTTGCATTAAACTGTCAAGTCTTGGAATGCCAGACTTAATTAAAACCCTATTGTGTCTGGCCGCCAGTGTGCCGCTGCAACAAAACAGGTTAATATGAAAATGTCAATTATCGCTCGCTATAGTGGTGAAGGAAACATCGTGAGAAAACCTACATATTATCTGAAAGATCTACATAATGTTCTCGAAGATACGTAAAGTCTGCCAACCCGCACTGGGCCAATGTCGAGCCAATTGACATCTTCCACTAAGAGGCCCGTTGCCAACAGTGGGACAGTGTAATACAGGGCTGTTACTCAAGAGCTGGTCGACTTCCTACACTAAGAGGCCCATGCCCAGCAGTTGGACAGTGTAATACAGGACTGTTATTACTCACGAGCTGGTCGACTTCTCATACTATGAGGGCCATGCTCAGCAGTGGGACAATGAAATACAGGCCAGTTACTCACTAGCTGGTCGACTCTCATACTATGAGGGCCATGCCCAGCAGTGGGACAATGAAATACAGGCCAGATACTCACTAGCTGGTCGACTCTCATACAAAGAGGGCCATGCCCAGCAGTGGGACAATGAAATACTGGGCTGTTACTCACGAGCTGGTCGATTCTCATACAAAGAGGGCCATGGACAGTTTAATACAGGCTTGTTATTCACCAGCTGGTCGACCCTCACACTACGAGGCCCGTGGCCAGCAGTGGGACAGTGTAGTACAGAGCCGTTACTCACGAGCTGGTCAATGTGCGCAAGTTGCGCGATGTGTCGCTTGTAGGCGGCGCACGAGTGCAGCATGAGGTACAGCAGCAGGGTCGAGTGCTCGCAGCCCGCCGTCGCGCACAGCGCCTTGTGTAACTGGAAATATTATAAATGTAAACTCCTACTTCTCAATCTTTCATTAAAACTGTAAACAAACAATTTCTTAATCTTTAATTAAAAATGTAAACAAATGCCCTATCGATCTTCAATTAAAATTTAAACAATCGCTTTCTCATTTTTTATTTAAAATTGGATCAAGTACTTTTTCAATCTTAAAGTGTAAACCACTGGTTTATCAACCTAAAAATGTAAACTACTTCTTTCTCGACGTTACATTATAGAGTAAACAAATGCTTTATCAATCTTAAATTTAAATGTAAACAATTACTTTCTCCATCATAAATTAAAGTGTAAACAAATGCTTTCCCAAGTGTGGTAGTAGACGTAATGTTTATTATAATAATCTAAAATTTACGTTAATCTCTATATAGGTATAAAAATTAGCTACCGTATATTATAATAATATAAAAAAGGATATAATTGTGTCCAAAACTTGACAAATAGTCGAAGGATTAACTTGAAATTTTTACACAACATAACTTGGAACTTTCAATATTTATATAGATAGTTATCGATAAAGATTTTAAACTTACGGCAGCCATGTCGATTCTTGGAGGTGTTATCTGTGATCCACCGTTTGCTTCCCGTTGTGGTGTGGGCGCTGATGTTTCTAGAAAAAGAATATAGGCATATATTGTGTAACTTTAGTTGAATGTATATTACACACATATTTTTATTAGCTCCATGTGAAAGAGCTGAACTTCTTCTCTCTTAGCCTTTATTATTCCCAAGTCAGTTTGACAGTGACAGTGACAGTGACAGTTTGACTGGATATCAGTTTTTACACGGAGCGGCTGCCACCTGACCTCCGCAACCCGAAGGCTAACGATACCCTAAGGCTAGACCAGTGTCAGGATATTAGAGGGTACTGACTTTCCCAATAACGACTGCCATAGATGTTCATGGCAGCCGGGACCGACGGCTTAACGTGCTCTCCGAGGCACGATAAGCCGTCCGAAAGAGCTGAACTACACTATTATAATGCTTATATATTTATTTTTAACGGCCAGGTTAAGAGCATCTTAAACCTGCGAGCGTGTATGAGGAATATGATAAAAGTGAATGAAGCCAGAGATGTGTGTCAGAATCGTAGCAAATGGAAATCCGTAGTCTCTGCCTACCCCTCTGGGAAACAGGCGTGAATCTATGTATTTGTTGATTTACAATTGTTCACACTTATACAATTTCAAAAATCTTAAGATTAGCAGACTATGAGCGAGTGTGACAATCTTTTATAGGTAAGTACAGCATGCATGACTTAACAATAAATGTTCAGCAAAAACATGAATAAATAAGTGAGAAACGGCCATGAATTGCCGTAAATCTTAGACTTCGAAAAATGGTATCACGAGTCCTTGAGGTCAGAAGTCAAAGGTCATAGTAATTTTGGAGATATACCGACTATGCTGAGTCGAATGGCGTTGACCGCGAGTCAAGAGTAAAGTATTTTCGCCACAGACAATTTTGATATATCTTTGCAAGACTCGGGAACCTGACATTTAAAGCCTGCAATACATGTTGGTTAAGCGTAGGCCAACGCGAGCGAAGGCAAACTGATACAAGGCGAGTACTACCGTCTAGACGTTCAGCAAGTTTGAAGAAAATCAATACAAACGGCCAATGTAGACGAGCTTTGTGGAACTGTCACGTTGAGCGCTGTCAGTCTTTATTGAGCATTGAAACAATTATGGACGTCGTGAAAAGCTGCTGGTATTTATTTAATTATGGCACTTTGATAACTTATTTACGATTAATGAGCGCATATAATTATTATATCAGCGTATACAATAGTAGACTTGTAAAAAAAACCATTTTGTACGTGTAACTACAAGCGCGAAATGGCAGACGAACCAATATGTGGACGCTATTGGCCGAGCACAGAATAACATTGCATTATTAGCATTGATTTGTGCAAAAATATCGACACCACTCCGAAGTGAGACGAGTGGTCGCGAGCAACTGCGAATTGTTACAAGCTACGTAAAATGAGCTCTATATACGTTGGCGCTTGCCTTCACTTGGCCGACTAGGTGAGTGATACCAAGCACTGGCAAAATACACCTATATGTTGGTATTGGCTGTCACTTGACAACGTTGGGCCAACATGTATTGCCGGTTTTACGATTGCACGCAGGTTGTCTACTATAAAAGTTTTGGTAGAGATGTGCCTATAGACTATACAGGTTGTCGTCGTTCATGCAGTGGTTGTCACCCACCTGCGATATCCTCACAGCACAACAGCGCGTTCCTATACAGGTTGTCGTCGTTCATGCAGTGGCTGTCACCCACCTGCAGTATCCTCGCAGCACAGCAGCGCGTTCCTATACAGGTTGTCGTCGTTCATGCAGTGGTTGTCACCCACCTGCGGTATCCTCGCAGCACAGCAGCGCGTTCCTATACAGGTTGTCGTCGTTCATGCAGTGGTTGGCGAGGGTGAGGAGTAGCAGGCAGGCCTGGTTGGCGAGGGGGTGTTCTCCCTTGACCCTGGCTTGTAACTCGGCGCGGTCCAGCGGTGGGTGCGAGTAGATCGTTTGACGGGATGTTGAGTTGAACGTTATCATGTTCCAAAGACCGGCTGGAACAAATATACGTAATATTATTTATTTATTAATATACATCCTTATATCATTTTAACAGTCTGGTGCTTATGGCGAGGCTGCAGTATGTTTTATCTTTTTTGAACCTCTGTAAATCTTTTGATATGTAAATATTAACCAATATCCAATTTTTTAAATACTGAGCGCCCCGTTTTAACCCGAATGCGTGCTCTTTGCGCCAAGCTACGATTTCATCCTTTAATCTGTCATGTAGTCGTGACCATGGTGTGCTGGACACTTTTTGTTTTGTCATTTACACATGACTGTGGCGGTCAAAAGGTTAAAATGCAACTCCCGCACTAGAAATAATTCCTGTATTGCGAAAGACTTTACAATAATTCAAATAACGGACACAAAGAACACCCCGACTCGGGACAACCACCAATGATCTTTCAATTAAATTGAACATACTGGTAAGCTCTGTGTGAAGATTGAAACATTGATTAAGTCATAATAATAGACTCTATTCACTAAATAGCTATTACAAACACGTGCTTTGTTAAGAATTCTATCTATACAAATAAATACAATTAAAGTGTCTGTTTGAAATATCAAAATATTTTTTTTTTTACTAAATGCAAATTTTGGGATATACAGCACATTTATAAAATATCAATTTTTAAAATTTATGTCTGTTTGTTGTTCCGGATAATCTCTGAAACGGCTGGACCGATTTTGACGGGACTTTCACTGGCAGATAGCTGATATTATAAGGAGTAATTTAGGCTACCAAGACATTACAAAAAAAAAATTGTAACTAGAATTCTTTTTTAACATTTTTGTTAAATTTCACCCGTAGACGCGGGTAACAGCTTGTTAGTTAATAAGAACACTAGTAAGTAATTAGTAACACAAACTGCTGGTAACCTTTACCAATTAAACTCTTATCAGTACTCCAGCCCAAAAGCCCAGGGCTCTATCCTGGGAGTAATTTTACCTACCTACATATATATTACTTCACTATAATAAAGACTATAGAAACTTACAAGCCAAGTTGATAAGGAGACTGCCGCCGACATGCGCGCCGAACATGCTCGGCGGGGCGGCCAACATGCTGGACAGGTTGTTCAGTAATGTTTTCACCAGCAGCGGCGCGTGCATGCCGTAGCGGCCTTGGAATAGAGTTCTGGAAAATAAATATAAATGATATTATTGTCCGATATTATGAGGCTGAACCAACTGTCCTGTATCAGACATTTTCGCTGCTACTGAGACATTTGCTTCATTTTATCTTTCGCGTACGGTAATAACAATACTACAGCATATAGTAATAAGTTTTGTAGACCAATCTACTTCTCTCTCCTTTACTTTAATTGCCTTCATAGTCACTGCCTGCCTCGGTAGCGCAGTGGTAGTGAATATGAATAGTGACTACTGTGCATGATGTTTAGTTGTTTACTGGTTCGAATCCTGGGTAGGGCCAACAAAAAACTTATGGAGTTTTCCTGGCAATAAATTCTTTAAGCCCAGTTAGGAAGTTGGCGGTGTTACAAACTCGCGTGCCTCAGAAAGCACGTAAAGCCGTTGGTCCTACGCCTGATCTCGCTCCGGTCGTGTCGTATTCGATCTCATGATCCGACGTCCCATCGGATCGTGAGAGTTAGAGAATAGAGAGTGCACTTGTGTTTACACACACACTTGAAGAGTTTCAAGGGATTGCTAACTCTTTGATACCTTCACGCGTTCCTGAGTGAAGGGTCTTGATAGACGGACGGGCCACGAAGAGGTTATTTTTCCTTTTGACATATAGAACCCTAAATGTTAACTCACCTATATATTAAAGAAGTGTCAACGAGTCTTGTCTGTCCGTGCACTCCGGCGAACATATACACTGACATCAGCACTAAGATTGTGTTGATACATTCCAGGTGGAGATAGTATGTATTGTCTCTGAAACATAAACGTTGTAACACTTAGGACCTTTATACATTTTCTACAATCACTACATATGATAAAACAAAGTCTTGCATTACCGGGTTGCATTACCGTACCGTACCTCAGTGAGTGACAGAGATAAGCAGCGATAGCTCAGTGGAAAGACCAACAGACTGCAATGCAGAGGGTCTCGGGTTCGAACCCACGTCGCGCACCTCTGACTTTCGGGAGTTATATGACTTTTCGAAATTATGTGCGTATTGATTGACAATTATCGCCTGCTCCGTGCCTCGGAGAGCACGTTAAGCCTTCGGTCACGGCTGCCAACATCTATGGCAGTCGTTATTGGGAAAGTCAGTACCCTCTAATATTCTGACACTGGTCTAGCCTTAGGGTATCGTTAGCCTTCGGGTTGCGGAGGTCAGGTGGCAGCCGCTCCGTGTAAAAACTGATATCCAGTCAAATCCGGTTAGACCAGAAAAGCCGACCCCAAGTGACTTGGGAATAATAAAGGCTAAGGGAGAAGAAGACCTCAGTAAGTGACCTCAGTAGAGATCGAACTAACGACCTCTCGATTGCAAATCCGATGGAAAATACTAGTCTTCTTGTTAATCCTACGAGCTAAGCTTGCGTCACAAATGACTTGCATTGCCGAACCGTATCTCTGTGTGTAACTAGGAATCGAACCAACGATCTTTAAAACTCCTCCAATGCCTTACCCATTGTTCTACTTCATCAAGTTACTAGACTAAGGTTAAGGTACTCACGTAACAGGCACGTCAATAATAAGCCCTATCAGGGCATCGATGAGCATTTCCACGCGGCTCTCGTTGCCCGTCAGCTTGGGTGACGTTGGGGTGTCCGCTTCTGGACTCGAAGGGGACGGGAGCGGCGAAGGCTCTTCTTGTTGGGGCTGTAGATACAGAAGAATAGAGAAGTGATGAATGGTGAACTATTTAGACTAGTGTACTCAGTGGTCGAAATTTGAGCATAATCTTGAAGATATTTAACTGTTCTGTCTTTACATATCTATGTAGGTATAAAGCTTTGATTCCTTTTTTTTTTGTTCCCAGGAAAAATGCTTGATGCACTGCCCGCCGGCTAGGGGACGACACCGAAGGTGGTGACTAAAAAACCTGGGGTGTTCCCTCTCTCATCCAATGGGGGGAGGGAGGGGGGGAGGGGGGGGGCAGTTGGGAACTCTTAAAGGATTCATCCATAACGAGCCCCCTCATGTGGGTGCGGGCCGGGTCACACGGACCCGACCACCTCTCGTCCCCAGGGGAGAGCCTCACCGCACAGTGATCCCGGTGTCACCGGGAATCGAACCCGCGACCTCAGGCGTGGCAGTCGGTTACACTAACCACTACACCATCGAGACCGACAAATGTTTGTAAAGTACCCTGTTTGAAGTCTTCGAATAAAAAAGAAGCATATTTGCTCGCGGCAATCGCATTTGCTGCAAATATTCGTTCAGAGTGCCTTGAGCTTAAATAAGGTAGCTGCTATAGTAAACGGTTGCCAGCGATAGCCTATTGGGAGACCGTTGGTCTGCCACGCAGAGGTCTCGAGTACGACCCAAAGGCACGGACCTCTGACTTTTCAAATTTATGTGCGTATTAAATAGACAGTCAACTTACATATCTGAGAGTTCTCAATGTTCTCGTAGATATGTGGAGTCTGCCAACCCGCACTGGGCCAGCGTGGTGGACTATGGCCTAATCCTTCTTGCACTGAGAAGAGATCCGTGCCCAGCAGTGGGACAACGGATGCCTAAGAGCTTCTACTCACCGTGAAGTCCGCTCCCTCCCTATCCACCGGCCCATTGCCCACCCTTCTCTCTGCCTGCACGTCCAAGTGTCTGCACAACTCGTACTCCGGCACCATCTCCACTAGATACTTGCTCACTGCTCGTATCACGAACAGTGCGTTGAACGTCTGCCACGCCAGCATCACACTAGAATTAATACAAAACCAATGAACGTCTTAACCTGGCCTTTGACAGAGGCTCGCAAACGAGCCACTACATTTGTACCGTGTAATTGTTACCGGCTACAAACCACCAAGTGCGCGCCACTTTATACATTATTTTAATAAATTTATCGCTTAAAAAATTAATTTTCGGATAATTCGGCAGATATAGACGTCTTCGGCAATGGTTTGGAGAAATTCAAAAAGAAACTGTATGATTAGATAAGAATTATTTCTTAGACAGATGTTTATAGTTCCTATTTTCTATATTTTGCCATATCGCAGTCTTAATAAAACAGCGACTTAACTCGAAATTTGAAAGTAAGGTAATTTGTACTCTAAATGTATATGTTAAATTCTAATATTATGTTTGTGTTAAATCATTGCAATAGAGTTCAAATTTGTATAATCCAAAATACTGAGATAAGTCCCTGTTTTATTAAGAGTGCGATATGTTCTGTTTTATTTAGAGTTTATTTTTATGAAATTTCTGTTATTTTTTTATTTTTTTATTAAATTTCATTTTTAATTTAACTGTGTCTTGTTGAATTTGTATTTGTATTCGTGTTAATTTACCAAACTGAATAATATCTAATAAAAATTTTTTTTTGTAGACTATTTGACATTATGATGTACTCACGACGTGTTCTCCTGTAATTGAAGGAGCACAAATCATCAAACAACTTTTTTTTAAATTATTGCATATACCGTGTATTCTTTGTTGGAGTTCCTAAGATTAAAAAATAAAATAAAAGTGATTGTTTATCGGCTACAAATGGATTTTACTGGTAAATAACATATCACAAGGTATTTCGAAAATATAAACATACGGTAGGTTAAGCTCTGTACCTATAGTAAGGCCAACGAAACGAGTGAAAACAATAGGGGCTTAAATATGAAGTTGCGGCTTTGTATGAAGAAAACCGGTAACGTTGTGTTTTTCATAATTCATGCAAACCATGACGGAAAAGTTAGCCTTTAAGCTACCGAGACTGGTTTATTTGTTTAGCTTACTGGTACTTCAGGACAACGCTAGACCCCATTCTTCACGACAGACGGTCGCTAAATTAGGGGAGCTGCGATTGGAATGTCTCCGACAATCACCATGCTTCCCGGACCTTGCTCCAACAGATTACCACTTTTTTAGGAACTTGAATAATTTCTTGCAATGAAAATAATTTAATTTCGATGAGGCAACACAATATTTTTTGTTATGAATAAATAAATAAATTCAGCTTAAATTGTAAATTGTTAATTCAGGCAATCCAAACGCCTTCAAAGATTTTATCGATTCTCGCTCCCACAATTTTTCCAGCAATGGAATCAATGAACAATAATAAAATGGCAAAAGTACATAGATAATAACGGTAAAAACTTCGATTGATTAAATATATAATTTCATAATACTTTTTGTTTTACGTTTTCTACCTATATAAAATGCCAATTTCATATCGCACTCTTAATAAAACAGAGACTTATCTCAGTATTTTGGATTAAACAAATTTGAACTCTATTGCAATGATTTAAGACAAATATAATATTAGAATTTAACATATACAATTAGAATTCAAATTGCCTTACTTTCAAATTTCGAGTTAAGTCGCTGTTTCATTAAGGGTGCGAAATATACTTTAGCAATTATAAATATGTAATACTTAGAGGTTTAAATATGAAGTTGCCGCGTTGTAAAAGGAAATCTGTAACGTTGTTTCAAACTAACAAATTTTCTAAATATTTTTTGAATTGCCAATTCGAATGATATGTTCTTTTGCCATGTATGTTGCTTTTATTTAAATCACCATCTTCTCTCTTAGCCTTTATTATTCCCAAGTCACTTGGGGTCGGCTTTTCTGGTCTAACCGGATATGACTGGATATCAGTTTTTACACGGAGCGGCTGCCACCTGACCTCCGCAACCCGAAGGCTAACGATACCCTAAGGCTAGACCAGTGTCAGGATATTAGAGGGTACTGACTTTCCCAATAACGACTGCCATAGATGTTCATGGCAGCCGGGACCGACGGCTTAACGTGCTCTCCGAGGCACGGAGCAGGGGATAATTGGCAATCAATACGCACATAATTTCGAAAAGTCATATAACTTCCGAAAGTCAGAGGTGCGAGACGTGGGTTCGAACCCGAGACCCTCTGCATTGCAGTCTGTTGGTCTCCCCACTGAGCTATCGATGCTACTTAACCTCTTGTATGCCCGAATACCAGACATAATAGAAAAAGCATTGTGTCTCGCGTAGATCCACGTTCCGGCATACCACAGGTTAAATCACTATGTTTTAATTATATTTTAATAATTTAATTAACAATAACATCAACCATCCTATAATTTTGGTGAATTATAACAAGGAATACGATACATATATTTCGTGTTTAACCTAGTTTGTGTAACCATACTCATATATTAAAAAGGAAATACTGTCTTACCAGCTGTGAATATCTTCTCTCAAGTCTTAGAATACCAGGCATAATTAAAAGTCTATCGTATCTGGGCACCGGTGTGCCGCTGCGACTCAATAGGTTAATAGTTTATATTTTTAGTTAGTTTTGTCTTCTGAATATTGTTTTGTACTTACTTGTCACTGTTAGGCGCTGCAAGTAGTTCGGTTGCTCTTGTGATGAATACCTGGACCAGAGAACCAAGGTTGCCAGTCTGAGGGTTATTCTGGAGGAACCTTTGCAGAAGCGATTCTGTACTAGAGTCGAATACAAGCTGTTCCTCGCTGAAATTGTAATTTAAGCTATTATAAATAGTGTTTCAAAATAAACAACGCGACAAAATCCGCATAAAATAGTTTAATTTTAAAGAGGTAATATATTTGTGTAATCAACTAGCTGTCTACCCCCTTGGTTTGTAACGTGATGTTATATAGCCTATGTTACATGTTATTTTGAACTTAGCGCAATGGACGCATTGTAAAACTGAGTAATATATTTTTCTTATGAATTTGTTAAATTAAATCTTGATAATTTATTTGTAAGTGGTCGTAATTCGACCATAATTGATTTCAATTTTAAGTTTCATCGTTACTATATATAGCGCGATAACCATAGTTACGAAGAATTGTATGACGTAAGTCGAACAATGCCAAAATACTACGAACGAGCGATTTGACTGCGTGTATCAAATGCATAGTTCTGGGCGTGTAGTTTTTTTCATTAATTTTATAAAAATATTAGGATTCGCCTCTCTTTCTCCATATAAACTTTAACTGTGCCAATTTCCATATTCCTCGCAATTTTCATAAAAAGGGGTACAAAGTTTTTTCTTCACGTATTCATTATATAGATAATTCGTGTGTGTTCTTGAATTAATAATGATAATCAAGGTAGCCTCTTTGACTTTGAAATCAAAGGCTCTACCTTCAAACGTTTGCTCGAACGACCCATTCCCACATGTTTTATTTCTAGCGATAGTAAAGTGATATATTAATGTGGCCTTCCAACGTTGTCCCACTAGGCTATCGCTGCTAAGTTTTAGTATATATGTATATTTATTAACATGGAGGCAGTCTTGCCTGCTTATTGATTGACAATTATCGCCTGCTCCGTGCCTCGGAGAGCACGTTAAGCCGTCGGTCTCGGCTGCCATGAACATCTATGGCAGTCGTTATTGGGAAGTCAGTGCCCTATAATATCCTGACACTGGTCTAGCCTTAGGGTATCGTTAGCCTTCGGGTTGAGGAAGTCAGGTGGCAGCCGCTCCTTATAAAAACTGATATCCAGTCAAATCCGATTAGACCAGAAAAAGCCGACCCCAAGTGACTTGGGAATAATAAAGGCTAGGGAGAAGAGAAGTCTTGCCTGCTTCTACATTATGTCTAGTACTGGCTTCTCATCGCCTCCCGCCTTCTATTTCTTGACAAATAAAACAGCTGCCAACATGTTATGTACTTAACGCAAATAAAATTCAAGTTTAAATTAAACCTATTTTAAATCTATTCATTAAGTTTTTATTGTTTTTAGTTCATTAAGTTGCCGTCTGGAAAGAAATAAGTCAACATTTATTTAAATGCAAATGACACACTTAAATAAATGTTTATGTTTTTTAATCTATATATAGGTATAAAAATCTCGTGTCACTGTGTTTGTGGTCGCACAACTCCGAAACGGCTCAACAAATTTTTATGATTTTTCATGTATATTTGGTAAGTATGAGAATAGGCCGTAAAGTATAATTCATATCGCTAGAAATAATTTATATGGCAGAACAACGTTTGCCGGGTCAGCTAGTATTATGTAATATTCTAGATTTTGCCCGCGGTTTCGTTCGTGTATATGTAGGAACTGAAGTAGGTTAGAAACAGTACCTTTTCCTGGATAAAAGGTGTGTCCTATGAGCTTTTCTGTTCGTCGGTCGAATAGATAAGGCGTGAAAGCGTAACAAACCAACTCATATTCGCATTTATAATATTAGTTAGGATTTGTATGTGATTTCGTACAGCGGAACGTTTATGACAAACTTTAGGTCATTAAGAGCCTGGGCGAAGTGGGATAACTAATATCCCTGCACTCCTACGACTGTAATACCTGTGTAGCCAAGTTTTAGTAATGGTGACCATAGGAAACACCGAGATTTGACACTCGTTATGTTAGTCACAGGAAATGTGTCTTGAAACCCGAAACAAAGTATTCAGGCTTTATTGTGAAAGTTTGCAAACGAATTTTACTTGCCTTCTTAGTAAAGCGGGAGAGAAAAGAATGATTAACACCAGAAAAGATAAGCGTTAGAGACAGGAACATTAAGGGATCTAATTGTGAGCTATATTTAATTCTAATAATATGTTTGGAGAAAACAATGAAACTCACGACATTTGGACATCATTAATTAATACAATCATAGAAGCCTAGAAATTACGTAAGTAGTATTTGTAAAGAAAAACCGTAGCGATAAGTGGACAACTTAAAAAAAAGTTTTTGTTGCACACAACAGACTAAATCTTGTAAAAGTTATCGATTTTCATAAAGACACACTAGCGCCGAGTCCATAGGGCCTGGAGGCGCTCAAACCTACCTCAACGGCGTTCTTGGTTAGACTCAATCCTACGATATTTAATCCTGTCTCCTTAAGTAATTGATAGTAAATTGGAAAAATTCGTCAGTTACCATTTGTTATTCCACTAGATTTTGTCCGTGGTTTCGCTCGCATAAAAGTAGGTTGGGTTATGTTAGTGACAGTACCTTGTTTTAAATAAAATATAGCATATGTTACTCGGTAATATAGCTTTCTAATGATAAAAGTTCTTTTTAAAATCGGTTGAGTTTTGTTTGAGTTATCGTAACAAACAAACAAATAAAAATCAAATCTTTCCTCTTAAGAGTATTAGTATAGATAGATATAGATGAAAAGTTATGATTACCTAATGATAAACCTTTTCTTTGGAAACGATTTTCACATTATTACATTATGAGGTATGATAATGTCAGCCCTGTATTAAACAATCCCACTGCTGGGCACGGGCCTCTTCTCAGTGTGAGAAGGGTTAGGCCATAGTCCACCACACTAGCCCAGTGCGGATTGGCAGACTTCAAATATCTACGAGAACATTATGAAAAACTCTCAGACATGCAGGTTTCCTCACAGTGTTTTCCTACACTGTTAAAGCAAGCGATAATTAACTATTTAATACGCACATACTTCGAAAAGTCAGAGATGCATGCCTTGGAATCGAACTCGGGAAATCTGCGTGGCAGTCCAACGGTTTCCGATTAGGCTAACACTGCTTTTTTCATCATCATTATTAGGTAATAAAGATCAAATTTATAAAGTCCATGCCTGTTACAGGACAGAGAGTTAAATTTTATTTATAAACGTAGTTGCATAGTAACATCTATCTGTCTTTATATTTATATACAACACAACACTTTTACTACGATTTCGTATCTACAATGGATTGCAATCACTAGAGACTAAGTAATGATTGTGTATGTTTGAGTAAAAATATTAGATAAAGCCGTTTTAAAAGAAACAGTTAATAAATGTTTTCCTGGGTTTCTGTTTCTACGTTATTAACCAACATTAACAGAATAGAATAATTTACTTTCTTCATTTGGTTTTAACAATTTTCTTTTAATAATACATTAATTTATTATAAAGCGTTTTAAATATGATAAGATAATTCGATGACGACCGTACTAGTGTAAACTGTGCTACAGTCACACTCAGTAGTATTCATGGGATCCCAGCGGTTTGACCTGGGGGTGGTGGGCTTTGTGGGCCTGCCCGCCACCCGATCAGCAGCAGGTCCGAGAGGCAGCGTGCGTGTTCCCACGCGCGCCTCTGTATCGTGTGTCCGTCCGTCCCTCAGGGGGACAGTAGAGATAACATTAGTGGTGCCCAAAGGGCAGGTCTATTTGTGTAGTGGCCTGCCGTTTCATACGGCGGGCCGAAACCTCGGCGGGGTCGCGATTGCATGTGAAAGCGATTCGCGGGGCCCCGCCGATTGCGGTTATGTCAAGGAACACCGTGGTAGGTTTAGTCGGCATTACCTGGATGTCGCTCACCATCTTTCCCCGGTGAGTCCGACATAACCTCTCCGTCGCCCCGCGGAGAGGTATGCGTCAAAGCATTCTCAATGTTAAAAAAAAAAGTAGTCATGGGATACCTTTCACCAAAACAACATTAAAATGAGTGAGCAATTAATATTTCTAAGTTTTGGGTATGAGAAAGTCCCACTGTTTCCTTGCGCAAAGGATTACCGGCCTACTGCAAGGTTTAGAACGGAGTGAGGTCTATTTATGATGCCTCTTTTTCTTGTTTCTAATATATACTAGTTGTGCATGCAAGATGTTGTCTAGATCTTGCAAGTTAAAGAACTTGTTCTTGCATTCCTTAACCCATTCTTTGTGGCAGGCTATAGGCTGTATAACATCAGGCTACTAGCAACGGTAGCGGATCAGTACTCATAATCGTGAATGAACATGGGACAGCTCGTTTGTAATATTCTGTTAATTTATTTTATTAAGTTTCTCATATCACAGGTATTTTCTAACATATTTATTTATTCCAAAACTTCATGCTTAAAGCAATACATTGGCCCTTTGAGAGGCTTACACGGAGACAGCTCCAACGGCCCTTCGAGAACGGCAAAGAGGCCCTTCGAGAACTTGAATCTAATTTGGGATGGAACACCTACCGCGGCACTACCCGCAGCAGGCGTAGGACTATTGCTACGTATGGATTCTAATATCTATGGGCTATGGGAACCGGTATAATGGTAACTAAGAATGAAAAACGGCGTCTGCCCTGAATACTCTTATAGTATCAAGTCGGATGCGAACTCACAACAACGACTTTTTTGTTTTATGCTTTAAAAAAGACACGCGCTGTCCCGTGTGGGATTCAATTCAACATTCGGCGCAGTGGGTGCGACGAGGCGACCACCTTAACTCCTAAGGCATTTGTGCAATCAATTATTAAATTACAGTGTTATTAAAAGCAAGCATGCATTTTAAATACCATATAATTGAAAATACTATCGAGACTTAAGTTATAAAAATGTATGCATGTTTTAAATTCCATGTAAAAGAAGATGCTTCAATAACTAAGTTATAAATAATTACTATATGAATTATACTCACGAACTCTGTGGAGGATTGATATTGAACGCCAGTAACTGGTTCCAGAACGGATCATTTGGACAGATGACTTCTGACGAACAGAACCTCGTCAACAACTCGTTTGAGGACAACTCCGAGTATTTACTCACTGCTACACCCATATTGACCTGGAAAACAACAAAATATTTCTTTTATTTTTATTTTTCAAAAAGCCAACTCTCTCGTTATTAATAATTCCTGTATCGCGGAGGCATTTACAAACATTCAAACAACGAACACATAGAACACCCTGACACAGCATAACAATTTGTGGATTTTTGACCCGACCTCTTTGTGTCCGTTGTTTCATTGTTTGTAGTTAAATTACGTCGCCCGCGATACAGGAATTATATTTTCTAATGTGGGGGATGTCATACAAACTTGACAGAAAGACGTAGTAACTGTTTGCCCGGCCTTAGACCTCAAGCAAAGCAGTCTGTTTTATACTGATTTAAAAGTACATATCTTAACGAATCGCAATTTTATAAATCTACTTTTACCGCCGTATAAACTCTGTTTAAATAAGTTCAATTTTATTTTATTGAAAACCCCGCTTTCGTGGCCGTAACTTATCGCGGAGAGCTCCGATAAATTATCAATTTACACGCGAATCTTTGAAACGATAGTCTTCAAATTGAAAGTTTACGAACATACAGTACAAGAGAATAAAATTTTAATTTATTTAATGTAATGCTTTTCTAATATTTATTTATAAGAAATTATTATTATTATTAATAAACAGGCAGGCAGTTGAAGCAACTGATATGTGCCTGTATCCTGAATTCCCACTAAGTAGTCTTTTCTCGTAAATAATTTGTTATATATGATATATGATCAGATGATTGAAATATGCAAAGTTGTAAAAGGCATGATTGTGGCACTGAGTCTTCACGACAAACACTGCAGATTGTTTGTAACTAACAACTATTGTCATGGTAGAAAGCACAGTTTGCTAGCGGTTCCAGCGTGCCCTGCCCTACCGTCACACGCTTTAACTCACCCATACTTCGGTCTCAAATTTGAAATTCTTGCAGATGAATGGAAGGTACTATTATTAGAATGTATGAGTTATTGTGAGGAGAACGCGTAAATGCTATATTTAATTTATGGCATATTATGTGTGATTAAATGTAAAATAAATAAATAGACTGTCGTGCTCTTTAACATACACAATACAAACATAGGTATTAACTTTTAAAACGGAATAGCTGTGTTGCTGGCAAACAAAGCAAACATCGAATAACCTCCCTGCTACCAGACCATCTCAAGGAGCTTGGATAACCTATTAACAGCAGAAATCCAATACTATATTGCTTGAAAAACCTTATGCAAAGTGCAGCTAGTTTCCTAGTGATGATTCAATTTTCGATAACACAAACATAAGACACGAATCATAAGGTTTTAAATAGAGAGACTGTTAGAACCGAGCTTTCACGTACAAAGATACTTAGGGCCTATCTCACAGAGAAGCCATAACGACGTCGTCGTAGGCATAGTTAGCCTCAGCTACCTTCGGTAGCTAAGAAAGGTAGCCAAGGGTAGCCAATGGCTACCATCTGCCAGTCAGTTCTCGCAGTTTTCCACAAAAACACGTGTATGGCGTCTGCCTTGGCGGCCAGTTGGACACTGGTTGTGTAAGACGCAGCTTGCTCGTGTACATTTCATTGACGACGTCGCCAGCAAGCCACAATATCCAGACACCAGACAGAGATCCATTGATTGTGGCAACATTTTCAAATTGGCGACGTTGCCAAACCGTCGCCAAGTGCGTTAACTGCCGTACGTTCCAATATAAATTGAAAGATACTGTTACGTGCTGGGTTCGAGGGATAAGAATGTAAACAGTATTACCGACTAAAACACGTTTTATTCTAGCACACTGTAGCGACACTGCTGACGCGTTAATTTTATAGTCAGGCGCAAGTATGCAGTAGCGCCGCGCGGCAGTCGTCGTAGTCTAATATGTATATTAGTAATTATAACTGGTACCAGACAATATATATATCCATATTGTATATCGAGTTATTTCGTTTGAGTACACAAGAACACTAGCCAGTTACCCCAACACTCACAATTAAATTTAAAACACAACAAACACTATACTACACTTTTCTACTGTAACTGCTTCTAACTCTGTAGTATTTTCGCTTCCGTTCGCTTCGATGAATACTAGACCGCTTACGATTGCAAACTGACTCGGCGAACGCTGGCCTGGCCTTTTATACGCGGGTAAAGCGTTTCTGGAGATTTCTAGAAAAGCCATACCCGGTATGTAACAGTATGAAAATTCGAGAATGTGCCAGCGTTCTCTCTACTCTTCGCGTAAGCTACGTAGTTCCGTAAGATGGCAATAGATGGCGCTGTAATAAATTATTAGACGGAACTGCCAAGTCTTACCCATAATGCCAAGATATGGCACTGTTTGTAACAATACGTATCCGGCGACGTCGCCATGGCTTCTTGGTGAGATAGTGCTCTTAATGTGAAATATGTTTAAATCAAAAGGCAAACGATTTATGGGTTTTAAAGGGAAAGGAGTTTCATTCTGGAGTTTAATCCAAAAGAAATAGAGATAATATATTGCATTAAAATGCTATCTTATGATATATCATACTATATCAAATCAATTTCTATAGCATGTTACAACAAATTAAATCAAATTAAATTGTTGAGCAGTGATAGCTCATTGGGAAGACTAACAGACTGCAATGCAGAGGGTCTCGGGTTCGAACCCACGTCGCGCACCTCTGACTTTCGGCACTTTTCGAAATTATGTGCGTATTGATTGACAATTATCGTCTGCTCCGTGCCTCGGTTAAGCCGTTGGTCCCGGCTGCCATGAACATCTATGGCAGTCGTTACTGGGTCGAAGTGTCGCCAGTCTGCACTGACTGGCCCCCACATAAGATACATACATACAACAAATTATGTTTTTGAAGATAATGCTTTGTTGTTGTAAATGTTGTTAATATTTTGTATATTGATAATCAAAAGTTATAATTATTTTCCTTTTATGACATAATATATTACTTAAAATGAAAAAAAATAAAAATATTGTCATGTAAACTTTTAATATACATGCAGCAATATAATGCACAAACTTTGGCACTTTGCAACAATTTGGAACCTATTTCTTCAAGACTAGTTACGTAACACCAATATGCAACCAACTGCTTTGACAATTCAACCGTATCTTTGATTCAGGGTCAACAGTAAAAGGACAATACAATAAGACAATAGAGATATACATATCAATGGCAATTGACTATGATATAATTCTTACTATCATGCAAATCACATGCATGCAAAATAACAACAGAGAAAATTTTAACCTAATTAATTGTTGTTAATTAAAAGACAGAGCTTTGTTATATTTATACTGATATTATAAAGCTGAAGAGTTTGTTTGTTTGATTGAACATGCTAATCTCAAGAACTACTGGTACGAATTGAAAATTCTTTTAGTGTTGGATTTATGGAGGTATATAACATCACGCTACGACTAATAGGAGCGGAGCATCAATGACAAATGTTGCAAAAAGGTGGCAAATTCTCTTATGTGAAGCAGATGAAATTGGGTGGGTCAGCTAGTCAACAATATGGACAAAATGTTTGTATTAAACTGCAAATTAGTGATACCAATGCTTCTAATGTACTATGACAAATTGCAAATTCTACACACAACTGCCTATCATTAACAGTTTACACAACCTATAGTTATATGCTACTGGCACTAGGTCATTATAATTGTTGTAAATTATTGTTTGCATGTATGTAACAAATTGTTTTAATAGGCAATAAAGACAAGTAAACTAAACAGTTAAGCTGGAAAAGATTTACAAGCATATCCTCTATAAGTACTCAAAACATACACATGACTGACCAAACTTAAATAAAAATATTTTAAGAAAACCATATGTTCAATCCCTTTCTTGTAAAATTACTTTATTTACTTTTTTGATATACAATGTTAAACAATTTGTGACGATATTCATCTCTCTTTTGAAATATACAGTAACCTCGTAAAGAAACAACACATAAACTTAGGCAAACAGTTAAGCAGATTAAAAATGCAAAATAATATAATTGATAATTGAAGCTCATTTGTTACCTTTGATCATAAACAATACTTGATTTGTATATAATACTTTACACAAGTAACAAATCCTTATATATTTATACCACAAATATATTTCTTGAATATTTACGACGAGCAAAATAATGCCAATGAAAAACACTGACAACTATTATTATTATTGTTAGACTAAATCTGTATCTCAGTTCACTACAGATTGTAATTTTAATCACATTAAAAAGCTATTAATAAGGTTAATACTATTCCACATTAATTAAGAAACAATAAAATCGTAAATTTATATGGAAAACTTACACCAACACTTTCATCACTAAGCACCAACGTAGTTATTGATATTATAATCGTTAATTTAACATTAGACGTTGTTTTTAGCGAAAAAGAATAACGGCATAATTCTTACCTGCTGTGTGTTAAGCTGTTACAGTAAATATAACATTAATATAGCGATTTAATCATTAATTTACACCGCAATTTGTTTTTGGCCACGAAACCATTGACGACTTGTCAAAATTCTGACATATGAGGCGATGACAATTTGAAAAATGAATGCGTTCAACTGTTCAGATACATTCACTTTTATATAGGTACCTATTGTAGTATCCACTATTGGCTGGTTTCATACATTCCTTCTTTTCGACAGCCTGTACGGGCTGTAGCCACTCAGTATTTAGTTTATACCTCAGAACAATAATTTTAATACTTTTGTTGGGTATGTTCTGTCTGTAGAGGTGTGGGCTTCTTTTATACAGAATGAGTCTTTATAATGTGCACATATCGAAATGAGGGAATTTATGCTTAATTTTATGGACGGAAAAAATATTTAAAGAAATCTAAATAATTTTCTTATATTAATTACGGAATCTTAAAATTTTTATTTTCTGCTGTGTCCCCAGTGTAAACAAAACGGTGTAACTTTTAAACTAAATGATCTATCGCGATGAGACAAACTCCATAATGATTGGAAGTAATTAGCCGTCCTCAGAAAATGAAAATTGTGGGGGAAACTACCCTCAGTTAAAATAAACATGTTTTTCAAGCAAAAATCTGCTTTTTTCATTATCTATTTTTACAATAATCGTAAAATTTCTCAATAAGACGCCCCCATTACGTACCTTTTTTATTATTTTAAGTTATTCTTCATCGTATTAGTAAAGTGGATACAGCTCTCAACGAAACGTGCCGGAAAATAACAGAATGTTTGAAGCCGACTCCGGTAAAGATGCTGTATCCACTAGCAAGTATTGCCCCTCCAGCTGTCCGCAGAGAAGTAGCCACTGCAATCGAAAAATGGAAACAGGAAACTGATCGAAGACACCCAGTATATGGCCAAATTCCAGCTACCAAACGGCTAAAAAGCCGTAACAGTTTCCTCCACACCGTACCTGCAAGTGCCAATGATGCTCCTAAGGCCAGAGTTAACCTGTGGCGCGAAAAATTCTCACTGCCTACCTTTATCACACCGGCGGAAAGGTTACCTCCGGGAGCCAAACTGCCTTGGCCAACCTGGAAGGCACTCAACAGGTTGCGTACCCAGGTTGGCCGATGTAAAGATAATCTGTCAAGGTGGGGTTATATAGACACAAGTGCGAATGCATGTGACTGCGGCGTATCACCACAGACAATGGGTCATCTGTTGTCATGCCCCGTAAGCCCAGAATCGTGCACACTAGCTGACCTGTATCAGGCTAAACCAAATGCAATCCGCGTTGCCGAAAACTGGTCCAAAATTATATAAAATGTGTTGCCATCGACACGATAAGTAAGTATCGTATTAGCCACCTAATGGCAAAAATTGCATGTTTATAACTCAATCATACCATTTTCTATTAAGTGTTAAAAGATGGCACTCCGAACGCGCCATTAATAGTTCTCTTAAGGATGGTTTATTTGGGATGATAAAGTAATACAAAAGAGTTCAATTAAAACCATTTATTATTATACACAAAATTGTATGCATCAGGTTCTCAAAATATCCACCTTGTTTCTGCAGGCACAAACCCGCGTGAATTAAAAATTAAATTTGTTGTGTCGCTCTCCTTATCATTTCGGGATCATTGTGAGTATCATTCGCACAGTTAATTATGTGGTCACGCAAATCGGCCTCACTGTTGATAGGGGTGGAGGTACTGTAGACTCGTTGTTTAATGGTCCCCCATAGGAAGTAATCAAGGGGCGTCAAATCGGGTGATCGCGCAGGCCACTCTACAGGTCCTTGCCGGCCGATCCATTTATCACGAAATTATCGTTTAAAAATGATCTAACATTTCTAGCATAATGGGCAGGGCATCTGTCCATCTGCAGAAATATCCTTCGACGCAAAGCCAGTGGTACATCCTTCAATAATTCAGGTAGTTTATTAGTCAATAGACTTTTAAAAATCTTTCACTGGTCAACGTTGTCAGCAATATGACTGGTCCAATCAACATGTCATCGATAAGACCAGCCCAAACATTTACTGAAAGTCTTACTTGAAGAGTCGATGAACGTTTCAATTTCACGTTTTCACCTGCAAGGCACCATCTGTGTAAATTTCTACAGTTAGTAATAACGTCTCTAGTGAATGTCGCTTTGTCCATCCACAGTATGGTTTTGGGAAAGTTTGGATTTGCTCTGGTTTTTCTTTGAATCCAAGTGGACATCACACACCTTGGACGCCAATCTACGTCTTCATGTAGATCAGAGGTTCCCAGACATTTTTCTCATAGACCACTAAAAATTTAGCAGGTTCCAGTGGATCCTCTGCAACTGCATTTCTACCATATTCCTTGGCATTTGTATTTATATTGGTGAAGAATCAAATCAGCCCGTAGATAACCTTTCTTTTTTGAACTTCGAACCTATGTAAGCGGGCTGACCATTTTTTTTTTTAATATCTTCTTACTTTGATAGTTGAAATCAAGCCAACATTTTAATTCTTCACTATCGTAAGCAAATAAACTTTCGTGGACCCCTCTTACGAATTGTGGATCCCATTTTTTGTCACGCCAACGTAGACTCCCGTCGAGTCTCCCGTGGACCCCTAGGGGTCCACCTGGACCACTTTGAGAACTAATGATGTAGATGATGCATCCTTTGGTATCCTTCTTTCTTTTTAAAATGCGCCTCGCTGATTTTTGGGATGTTACGTGACGTAGAGCCAGTCGTGTAGTACTTATGGATGGATCAGCAAACAAATCACTCAGTACTGCTTGTTCAATAGCCACATCAATAATCACTTGAGGCGGCTCGTGACGTTCTCTACTTGATCCAAGTTCAGTGATCGACAACCGTCTGTGAACTGCCTGGAAGTTGCGAGTAGATGGTACTGGTTGCCTGTTAGGAAATGCAGCTATGTGAGCTGCGCGCGCAGCTCTGGCACTTCCTCGTCTCACTCTATAGTAAAAATGAATGTCGGCAATGTATGCCGGGGAGAATTCCCTTAAATGCGGCATCATGTAGCAGCTAACGAAAGTTATAAAACTTAGATAGCAGTGGACGAAAGTAAAGAAACACACGTAACAGCGGCGAATAATTCGAAGCTACTATCTGCCTGTCATAATTCAAGGTCCATTTGGCTGGCCCTACCTCCCCGCACCCCGACCCGCGCACATTCACAACAAAATTCACAAAAAAGGCTATATACCTGCTAAACAATTAGTGCCTAGCTGTGCACTGGGCCTTACTTTAACAGTCGATAAGAAATTATGGGATTGAATTAAAAAGATGCAATTTTAGCCATTAGGTGGCTAATATGATGAAGAATAACTTTAAATAATAAAAAAAAGTACAGTCTTATTGAGAAATTTTACGATTATTGTAAAAATTTATGCAAAAAATCAGATTTTTGCTAAAATAACATGTTTATTTTCAATTGAGGGTAGTTTCTTTCTACAATTTACTAATTAATTATTTTTTTAGGACGCCTAATTACTTCCAATGATTATGGAGTTTGTCTCATCGCAATAGATCATTTAGTTTAAAAGTTACACCGTTTTGTTTACACAGGAATCACAATAGCGAACAGATTTTTTAAAATTCCATGAAAAATATAAAAAACATTCAGATTTTTTTAAATATTTCTCCGTCCATAAAATTAAGCATAAATTCCCTCATTTCGATATGTGCACATAATAAAGACTCACACTTTTTAAACTAACATAACATTATACAGAGCAAATATTTGTTTGTTATCGATAATCTCTAAACGATTCTTTTACCATTAGAAGGCTGCTTTATTTAGAAGTAACATTGGCTATATAATATCACGCTACAAGCCATGGGGAGGGGCAGTAATCATAAACGTGGGTGAAACCGCAGCAGAAATCTTATTCATTATAAAGGCTCAATTTATACCGATAGGGAAAGTTATAATAATAATATCAGCCCTGTATTAAACTGTCCCACTGCTGGGCACGGGCCTCTTCTCACTGTGAGAAGGGTTAGGCTATAGTCCAAGGGAAAGTTATAATACAGTTCAAAATAAGACGCTATTAGAATTTAGGCGTGAGAGTCTCACAGTGGTCTCACATCTATATTACGCCTCATTGTTAGGTTAGGCTTCTTCTTACCACGAATGTTTTTGAACTCTTAGCAGCTACTAAGAATTTGTTATCGATAATGTTCAATATTCAATACTGTCTGACTTGGGAATCAAACCCAAGACCTTACAATCGGTTGGCCAAACATATGTCATTGGGGTAAACATATTCCATGGCATCCTATGGGTTTTCTAAAAAGATAAATGTAAAACTCACAGACAAATTAATATAATTTCCAAAAATTAAGTATATAATTCAATTAATTTACATCTTATACACACAAAAAAACGAAATATAACTAAATATTAACATTAAAAAGCAAAATATCAATAATGATCACACAGATGACACAGATATAAGAAGTACAACCTATTCTAAATATCAATATGTATTACTTTGCTCTATGATATGAATTTTAATAATTCATCTGAAATATCGTTCATTCGCTCGTGTCAGTATTATAGAATTATTAGGTAAACTTTATCTGTGGTTTGGTGAGAATCGTACATTCTTTTCGCGATTCGCGAACAACGATGCCTTGTTTGATTGAAATAGTTTTAACGAGTTGTGGAACTTGTATCATTTATCGGCTCAAATAAATATAAATCTTATAACTGATAAAAATGGGACAGGATAAGTATAAAGTGGAGATTCTCGACTATGTAAATCCTCATCTAATTTGGGCGCTAGTTGAAGAAGAGGGTCCAGAAACCAGTCATCACTTCGAACAAATCGGCATTTATGGAATATTACCTTTAAATGTTGAAATTGATTATGAAGGCAATTTAACTACGCGTAGATGTAAGCAGTGGTTGCCTGCGGTATTTGTGGCGATGAAGAAAATATTACTTGATGCCTCAGAAGTTTGGTTTTCTGTAAACTTCTTGGACAAGACGTAAGTTTTAATTTTACTACCTGTTACCCTCGACTTAGTTTGCGCTTTCATAATAGCCTATGTCCTTACCTTGAGTGTACGAGCTATCACCAAACCAAGCCTAATCAAAGTCCGTTCAGTGATTTAAAACTTCGAAAGTAACAACCGGACAGTTACTTTCAAATATGTATATAGAATAATAGTGGTTCTTTGCTGTAATATTTTATCCTGCCGGATCTGTGCGATATGTTACTACAATGACTGTCACAGGAAGTCAAGAAGTCTTTTCAGGAATAAACTTAAATTTTAATAACATATTAAACTGATAAAGTCTGTTTTCATTTCAGAACATCAATATTTGATGACAATGTACATAAATATGGAGATCTCACAATAAAAATGAAAGATGGCAAGACTATAAGCTTGCTAAAGAAACTCCTTGAAACAGGCTTTGTGGTAGAAGATGTTCAATACTTTCATCAAAACTTGAACACTAAACTAGATTACGTTAACACTATAACCGTGATAGATAAGATCAAGAAATCTTTGAAGTCATTAAACACATCTTATAAATATTTGGATCACATTTTGAACAATCAATTATCAGTTTTCCAAAAGGCTGTTGAATTAGAAGAGACCATATCTCCTCGGAATTTAGACATATCTAACCGTCAGGTGCATGCTCAAGTATTATTACGTAAGCAAGTTCACGATTTAAACGCTTGTAAAGATGTTGATGAAGTCTCAGCAGGCAGAGCTAGTAGTCTGAAAGCTGTTAAATCGTCCAGTAACCATAATACAGGTTTAATGAAAATACAAAATATGGTCAAATCTCAAGATATAAACTCCGATTTAAAATTAGTGTTGCCTATCACAAAGAATAATATTGAAATTGTTAATAATTTGCAATCCAATAACAAAAGTGTGGATAATGATAATGTGAATACAGACCATTATGAATCTCAGAAACCTATTAATAACAAGTATAACATAAAAGGTAATTATTTATTTTCCACTGTTCTGTATTAGCAATAAGTAGTATAATGCATTCTACTGCTCACACATGAGTTCTCAATTTCAATGCCCCAGTTTGGCAAATGTAATTAAATATATCTATCAAGTTTTTACTATACTCCATTTGGTTAGGTATTTAACTAAAGGTAAACAATCTCCATGTGACTTTTTACATTAACACATATTAAACAAATAAACTACTGCTTAAACTAATGGTTCAATTGATTTAGTAATCATTATTGTTGTATTTACATTGATCTTTAGCAGTATTTTATTTTAAACTGAGTTTTCAGATAAATAGATAAAAAAGACACATCAAGATTGTTTATCTTTAGTTAAATACCTAACCAAATGGAGTGTAGTGGCATATGGTCTGGAACTCAGCGCGGTAGACAGCAACAGGCTTACCTCCTATTATGATGGACCTTAAATGTTGAAATAAGTGTGTATACTAAGCTAAAAAAGGCAGCTCTACAAATACATTAACATTTTTTCAAATAACAGAGAAAAGCATTCATAAATTTTGCAGCTTTCAAATGTAAATCTAATAATTATTTTCATACATTACACCAAAAAATCAAAAAACCACTAGTTAAATAACTTGTTGTAGCAGAAACAACAGTATCAGAAAATTTATTAATATCCATGCACTTTAGAGCCTACATCAGCAAAGTATTGAGTAAAAGCACATTGTATACACAAAGTGTGTTAAAGCTGTAAACATTCTTAGTAACATAATGAATGAAAATGTCTTATTTCTTTTGGGGTCCCAAGCTGGCTGGTGTTTAATCTGTATGAGTGATGTTTTCACTCTTTATATATAATCTAATGTACTACTATAAGTGAAATTTTGACTGCTATGTATGTATGCAAAGACAGAAAACTTACTGTAGTTTAAATTTTACTACTGTATATTTTCTAATACGAAGTCATATTGCCTATGTTATTTATCTAAATCTATGTTATAATTGTTTCTGTTTCTAGGCAAACACTCAAAAGTAAAGGACAACAACAATGACAAGAAACTAATTGCTTACGGACCTGCTGGACTCAATCTAGATTACTACCAAATCAAAGAAGTTGCAGCAGAAGAACAATTATTAAAAGAAGAAAATAGAACAGAAAAGATTAAACCAGAAGATGATGCTAAACATGAGATGTTTGATGAAACAGATTCCGAAGTGAACATAAGATTGAGTAAATTGGACATTTTAAGAATGAAAAGAAAACCTTATAGAGCTGACAATCATAACATAGTTAATAACTCTAATGAGAATAATGAGACCAAAAATTGTGCTCAAGATAATATTCAGAATGAAAATCCTAAAGTTGCCAAGAAAGCATCATCTTCCATTCACCTCAAAATGAAGATTCTTAAAGAGAAGATGGCGAAATTAAATGACAGCTCTTCAACAGCGGACACCGATAGTGCTCTACGTCAAGGTGATGACTCTGATTCTGAAAGTATTTCTGCTTTAATTGATAAGTTAGACGTAAGTAGCGATAGCACCAAAAAAGAAGTCATAACAGAACCAGAAATTCTTATAAATGATATTAAACATAATGTAAATCCATTCAAAAATCTTGATGGCAGTCAATCTGTGTTTGTCGAGAAACTAGTCAGCCCAACCCTTATGGTACATACTAAGAAAGGCAACCGCATACAACCGGTAACCAACATGAGGGACTTACCGTTTGGGACGGATATACATGTGGTCCTCAGAAACATGTCGGTAAAGAAACCCATGAGACCGCAGACAGTATCTTGGCCCACGATTCTGAGAGGTCACAGTTTATTCTTAGTCAGCCCCTACGGTAGTGGTAAAACTATGGGATATTTGCCTGCAGTTTGCCGTTTAGTCAGCGACTCTAGAAATTCTGCAGAGAGTTTATCTGTAGCCAGTCTCACTTGCATTATACTTTGTGCAACCGCAAACTCAGTTTCTAACGTAGAGGATATATGTAAGATGTTACTCCACGAAGCGCGTATTTTCGCATGCTACGCTGGCATGTCTGATATGACGATAACCACTTCCATTCTGAATGGATGCGATATTCTCATATGTACCCCAATACAGCTAGTTCGGTTGATTCGTGATAATTTAGGATTAGAATTACGCAATTTGAGCACTTTCGTTATAGACGACTGTGAACGCATATCGGAAGTATATCAGAACGAGTTCAAATTTTGTTTGTTTAAAGTTAGAGAGATGCTAAAAGCTCGTGTTAATAAGGAGGTGAAGGTTCAGTATGTGGTCGCGTCTAGGATTTGGTGTAGCTTCATGACGTCTTTGGCCAAAAAGGCGCCCGATTCGATAGTCTGTATCGGTGCGTTCCAAGAGTGTGTTTTATACTCAGAAGTGGATACATCTGTAGAGTTTCTTAAAAAGGATAATAAGGTAGATGCTGTGATAAAATTTTTGGAGAGCATTGATAAATCTAAAAAGTCTGTGATAGCGTGTAGAACTGATAACGAAGTGCATGTTGTGACAAAGGCTTTGACTAACTTATCGTATGTAGTTTTTGCTTGTGATAGTACGATGACCGTACATGAATTGTATAGTTTAGATTTGGCTCTGAGCGAATACCAGGAGCCTTTACTAGGACCTATATTAGTATGCTGCGACGGCAATTTGACTCACCTTAATATAACAGACGCGCATTACTTAATCCATTTTTCTCTACCCGAACTGTTATCGACGTTTTCCAAAAGATTTGCCGTGCTAATCGACAATTACTCGTCAATTTTCGATAACCAAGAATCTGATGTGAAAATTAAAATATTTCTTGAAGACAGCAATGTGGAACAGTTGCCCAAAATACTTCATTTTATTAAACGGTGCTCGGATAATGTACCCTCAGTTTTGGATGAAATTAGTACCACAGTAATATCCGGAAAAGATTTGAAAAAAGCCCAATCATTCGTACCGTTGTGTAATTCACTCTTGAGTCTCGGTAAATGTCCCGATATTTGGCATTGTAAACATAGGCATGCCATCTTCCAAGAATTCGACGAACCAAGTTCCTGGATACCTAAAGAAGGTACAATAAGCTTCAAGATACTACATTACCATACCGCTGTTCACTATTCGGCTAGAATGATATCTTGTACGACGAATAACGGAGTTAAAAGGTACCCTCAGACATACAGCATGCTATCTATAAAATTAGGTATGTATTATAGTAAAGATGTTAATAGAAAACTTCACAGCGTAGCTAAACCTGGGGACGTATGCGCCGTGTCTTTAAAACACAACTTATTCGCGCGTTGTCAAGTGTTGAAAATTTTAAAGTACACTCAGAATAATACACCCAATTTATTGTTAATAAATCTTATTGACGAAGAAAAATATGAAATGGCTCGTGACACCTGTTTATATTATTTGCCAGACGATTTGAAGAAGATAGAATCTCATGCCGTCAGAGTAATTTTAGATAACTTAGCGCCTCAAGATAGGGATATCACGTATTCAAGATTAGCTGAAGACCAGCTTAAGAATATCACAGAACAAAACGATGAAGTTTACATGAAGGGTCGAATATCATTGGTTATTGGTAACTGCATATTTGTAGAAACGCTTGAAGCTTGTCAAGATTTGTCTGCATTAAACGAAACTGTAGTTAAAAGTAATTTCAAGAATGAACTTTTAGATGGGTACGCAATAAACAATCCTGATCATATCAGCGCTTTACAAAAACTTGGTGAGCATTTAGACTTTATGCGTAAAAAAGAAGTGAAAGAAGAAACGATTGAAGTGCCAAAACCAATCAAAACTTTGCCCAAGGCTAACTGGGCGCATTTGGAAACCGATACTCACGTTCCGGTCTATTACTTGTATGCTAAAACTCCTGAACTATTTTTTGTACAACACGTTAAATTTCAAGATTGCCTTAATATTCTGATTAGAGATATTGAGAAATATGTATCAGAGAATCCGCAGCCTGTTCATGATGTAAAAGAAGGAGATATCGTTTTAGCTGAGTTTCCTGACGACGTTGCTTATGAAAGAGCAAGAATCGATAGTGTGATTGACAGTAATAAAGTTAAATGCTTCTTTGTTGATTTAGGTGATTGGAGAGTAGTTTCCATTGATAAATTATTGTCAATAACTGAAAAGATGATAACACAGTTACCGTTTCAAGCTATAGAATGTAGACTGGTTGGTATTAAGCCTCTTGGGGATGTGTGGTCTGAATTTAGTACTAATTGGCTCGTTGATCAGTTTTATGACACTTCAGGTAATTTAAAATATTTATTTGCTAAACGTTTTACGAAAGAAAAGGCAGAATTTACTGAAGGAGGAAAATATGGTGTTGCTTTAATTGACACTTATGCTGATGATGTCTGTATTAACAAATTAATGCTTAATGCGAACTTAGCAGAAGAGAATGATGAGATAATTTTTTTGACTAATATTAATCTAGATAAAGGGAAGGTAGCATCTTTCGACAGTAATTCTGCCGAAAAAACTAATTTAACACCAGGCAATGAAAAGGTTGAAGCTCTCGAAAACAAATCAGTGCCAGAAAATATGGCTTCTGCGGTAGGGTCTACATCGAAAGTTATTCTTGAGGCTGCAGTAAAGTTAGCGCCCTTTGCTAAAGATTTAGATAGGAAATACACAAATGGCATATCTAAATCAAGCAATAATTTTCCCGAGCCTAATACACAGAACCAACTAGCATTAAAGAATACGTTTGAAGGTACACATACCAGCACTCCTTCAAATTCAAGCAGTGATTCTTTAGAAGAGAATTTCCGTACTAATCAACAGGCTATAATGAGTTTATTTAGAAATACCCCTTTAAGGTCAGTGCCCTTAGTCGACAATGACGACATAGATGATGATAGATGGGATTCACAGAATCCTGTATTTATGCTGATGGATAGAAATCAGGGCAGATCAAAAGTTACTGAAGTATCAGTCTCTGATACAAAGAATGAACCTAAAATAGTTCCATTCGCAATAAATAATTCAAATACTAATGACAAGTCAAAACCGGAATGCAAAACAACTAAATCGGCGGCTGCATTGGACCGACAACCGAATGCAACTACTCCATTAAAAACGAGTACACGTCAACTTAATAAGACATCTCTATCAAAACCTGATGCAGATAAAAATGACACATCTGACAATAATAAACATAATCAAGAAAGTAATATTTTCTGGTCAATATTAGAAAGAGCAAATACGGTATTCCTTTATGATAAGTCATCACCCAACGACAGAAAAATTAAACTTGTTTGGAGTCAAGAAATCAGCAGTGTTACGATTCAAATAAAAGTTATAACAGAAAAATATGAATTGAATATTAAAAATAAAGCTATTCAATTTTATACGAACTCAAATGTGAAAGAATATGGATTCGAGTTAGAGCTTTATGGTGTTATAGATACCGAGAAGTCGACTCATTCTAATAGGGGTACTTACATTGAAATAAAAATATGTAAACTCATGTGTAAAAAATGGCTTAAGTTGAACAAAGGGGATGTCAAAAAATATGTAACTTGTGGTGATAAAAGCACAGATATTGCCGCAGTCGAAGATAATCGTAGTAAAGTAAGAGCCAACGATCAAAAAGAAACTTCATCCAAAGCTCTATCTACAGCTACTCTTGTTAATAAATCTGATACAAAAATTAACCATACCACACAAGAAGTGCACAAAATAGATAATTTAAGAAAACCGAAAGTAGTTTGGCGACAAAACAAATATAAAGTAACTGTTAAAATACAATTGATAACTGAACAATATGATTTGATTATCAAAGAGAAGTATATGAAATTTAGTTCAAACGCAAATGATGAGGAATATGGGTTTGAATTTGAATTGTACGGCGTTGTCGAAGATGACAAATCGTCACATTCAAACAAAGGACAATATATACAAGTAAATTTGACTAAAGTTATGGCTAAGAATTGGTTTATGTTGAATAAAGGTAATATGAAGAAATGGATAGTTTATGATGTTGATAATATTGACGTTTCATCAGAAGGTGAAAATGAATCCATAGATGAAAGATCCAATCTTCAGAAATGTTTAAATATCAATCATGAGAGTGACAGTGACGATGATTTTAATGATGATACTCATTTTGGATACAAAAAACAATATTAAAATATTTGTTCGAGCGAGTGTTACCTTATTATTTACTCGCGGCTTCGCTCGCGTAAATGTAGGTTATGTCAATTTTCTATCCCATGAGAACAGTATTTTTTCTGGAGTAAATGTAACCTATGTCCTTTTTTGTACCATTGACAACGTGTATGCGACATTTCTTGATGAGCGGTCGAGTAGTTAAGGCGTGAAAGCGTAACAAATATATAATGTACAATACAATATTAGTTAGGATTACCACAAATAGTTTTGATTCTAGAGTTCCCTTGCTTTATATTCGAAAGATGAGCATCTTTCGTATGCGTATTTATATTATCATTTTATTCATAGTAATAGAGACAATAATAATGCTTATACAATTTTTTCTGCGTGATAAATGTGACTTGAAATAAAATTACTCTTACAAAGCGTAGTACTTATTCAACTGATGTTATTATTATGTTTGAATAAATTACTTCAATATATTTATACTTAGGTATTACTCACGCAGCGGTAGTGAATGCGACTGCTGTGCATGAGGTCTCGAGTTCGAATCCTGGGTCGGCCCAACAAACGATATTGGGTTTTCTGTTAAGAAATCTCAATACCAGTCCGGCGTTAGGAAGTTGGCGGTGTTAGACACCGCCGTGCCCCGAAAAGCACGTAAAGCCGTTGGTCCCGCGCTTGATCTCTCTCCGATCGTGTCTGATTGTCGTCCCATCGGATTATATCAGATTATATGAGAGTTAGGGAACAGAGAGTGCACTTGTGTTTGCGCACATATTTATGCACTATAATATTTCCTGCGCAGATGGTCAGATAGCCAGTCTCCGTTAAGATTGGTCGCCGTGATCGCAATTCGGTCTGGAGATCATTATTACTTAAGTATAAAGATATTAAAGTAGCTTACTTATGAAATTTGTCACATATCAGACTGGTCAGCTTGTGGTAACATTTCTGAAAAGTGACAAATTTCGGAAGTCTTATTCAGAATCTCATTACATATAAGCTTGTGATGGTTTTAATTCTTCATAGCTTTCATTCGAAGGTGCCTTATTTTACCCTACTCACATATCGTTTTTAAAAACCTCTTTATTCTAAAGAACCTTATACGTATTCTTTAAACGGTTTTTATACAACACTTTTAAAGTCTATTGTTGTCTTTATTGAACTGAAATGTCTGCCCAGCAGTGTGACAGTTTATAAATAGGATGAATATTATTACTTTATATAATGAACCGTTATGTTACGTTACGTTACGAACGGCTTTGGGCTTAATAATGTTCTTGTAGGACACCAAATGCTGAGTTCAATTAAAAGAAATTATATTGTCAAAATATTAGTACAGCAAGCGAAAAAAGGTTCTAGGCTAATATTATTATTGCTTGGCTAAATGCCGTTCGTTGGCTTAAGGTGCGGCGTTTTTAGGGTATTGTTTGTAGGGTAGATGTTTCCAAATATGCCTTTTCGGTTTAGTTTTTCTTTCATGTACTCCACTTAGTACACTACCTTTGTCCGACTGTTGATCATAGACAGGTATTGCTACCACTGGATGCCTTGTCGCAGATAGTGTAAAATCCGCTTACCGATTGAAAGTTTTATTTTTTTGTATTTCAATCGCTTCACACAATCCTCTAGACATTTTTGTCGTTTCTGGATTGTTTAGAAGCCTTGCCCTCTGAACGCTCTTTCTAATGCAATGTAAGAGCTATCTCGTATTTGCCAGAGTCCGATTTTGTCTATCTTCGAGACGGAGACTGCATTAGCCCAGTATATTCCCGGAAAATTTGAGATTAAAACGCGTCTCAGAAATATTGTTTCTTGGATCTCATCGAAATTGAAGTGTGTTTCAGGACACCTCGTTTTACCCGTTGAGTCGTATATTGATTTGTGACTCAATGGGAATTGAATATATATTAGTTTAGGTTTAAATATTAGTTTTATTCACTTACTATGTTGTTTTTACTGCATGGATGGCGTCGAGGGTGGTGGCTTCGATCCCCACACGGGACAAAATCTTGTGTGATCCTCAAATACACTCGCGAGCAACCAAATCGACTCAACCCTTCACTGCGCACACCTACACCAATTTCACAAAAACTACACGTGGTATTTATGATACCAGTGTGTCATCGGAAAGTTTAAGATGTCAGCTTTAATTTGGTGTCATTATTATTGACATCCAATAATTATTATTTTAATTAATAATGTCTGAACGTAAGTGTAGGAAAAAAGGGAAAGTTAGGATAAAGAAATGCGGTCGGATGTTTTACAAATTAAACAAAAATTTTTAATTAGTACTTGGTGTTAAGCAGCGATAGCTCAGTGGGGAGACCAACAGACTGCAATGCAGAGGGTCTCGGGTCCGACCCCACGTCGCGCATTTCTGACTTTCGGAAGTTATATGAGTTCTCGAAATTATGTGCGTATTGATTGACAATTATCGCCTGCTCCGTGCCTCGGAGAGCACGTTAAGCCGTCGGTCCCGGCTGCCATGAACATCTATGACAGTCGTTATTGGGAAAGTCAGTCCCCTTTAATATCCTGACACTGGTCTAGCCTTAGGGTATCGTTAGCCTTTGGGTTGCAGCTGTGTAAAAACTGATAAAAGCCGATCCCAAGTGACTTGGGAATAATAAAGGCTAAGGGAGACGACTTGGTATTCCTCACAAAGCTCTAATTACAGCTTGCAGTCGGTTTTTCGTCGACCTTATTAACTTTTTGACGGTCTCTTCAGGAATGCCGTCCCACTCCTCTAATAACGCTGTCTTCAGCTCTTCTACGATCGAAGGGACTAGATTTCTAGCCCGTACTCTTCTTTTGAGCTCATCCCATAAGTGCTCAATAGGAATCATGTCTGGACTGAGCGCAGGCCAGTCTATTGTGCGTATTTCGACTTCATGAAGAAACTGCCGAGTGATACGCGACGGGCATTGTTGTGCATTAACACGAAGTCTTCGCCAACAATCCCTGCGTAGGGAACAACATGCTCCAACAGTATGTCGGTGATATACCAAACAGCCCTTAGCACGCCTCGGCCTCCCCCAGGCACAAAAACAAGCTCGGTTGTTCTTTCTAAAGAGATCCCAGCCCAAATCATGAAAAGAACCTCCGCCTTATGCAAGTGTTTCAGTGAAACAGCACTGTGCAAATCGTTCGCCCGGACGCCTGTAGACCCGGCCTCTCCTGTCACTGCCATGCAGACACATTCTGCACTCGTCAGTAAACAGGGCCGACCGCCATTACGCAATGCACTCTAGCAAATTGGAGGCGCGCTTGTCGGTGGCCTGCAGTCAATTTAGGGACCGTCGCAGGCCTTTTTGGAGTTTGGGTAGCTTACTTCAAGTGTCTTCTTACTGTCCAGTGTCTTTTCGTTAGCAACTCTCAGAGTTGCGATTGGTGAGCAGCTTTATTGTTCCGGTACCTATCTGGAGAATAGGTAGTGTCACTTGGGCACGAGATAGCTCGCTTACGAGAACTGGATCTCTGAGGTTAGGATGGAGAAATCAAGATTTGGGGACAAGACCTATCTATAACTAGACCCGGAAGGTGCTCTCGGGCATCGGAAGGTACAGCGGCTCCACCTAATATAACCTTGATGGTTGGTGTAGGGTAACGCTATATCATAAACTGGGCTAGTAGAGAGAGGGGATGTCCACTTGCTGACAGCCACCCCTCGTACCTCAATTGCGCAACGAGTTTGAGACTATGAAACGGTCGACTCTTTCGGCAGTTTACCGGCGGCTGGTCCTTGGTCTCCGATCGAAGGCACCAGTCTCTTGAAATCGTCTGTATGCTCTGGATACAGCAGACTGGCTCAATTGAAGCTGGGCAGCGACTGCTCGCTGACTTAGCCCTTATTGCAATAGGGCAACAGCTTAAGCGGCTTCTTCAAGTGTGGTATCCATATTTTCGTAAAAACAATTAATGCAATTTACAGAGGTGTATACCGGTCAACTTGTGATAAGCGACTGATAAGGGTAGCCGGTTGTGGGTGAGTTTTATAGCGGGGTAAGTAGCGCAAGTCGTGGGTAGCTTATTGCGCAATTTACTGTATCGCCCAATCAAATTGCATAAATTAATAAGGGTTTATTTTTTATAAGATATTGATGCTCATTGAAAGCTTAAATTTAAAACTTTCAAATGACATATTGTTGTCATAAATACCAAGTGTAGTTTTTGTAAAATTGGTGTATGTGTCCGCAGTAAAACGTTGAGTCGATTTGGTTGCTCCCGAGTGTAGTTATACCGAGTCAGTATTTTGTGTATTCGTTGTTTAAATGTCTGTAAAGTTCTCCGCAACACAGGATTTATTCCTAGTGCAAGGTACAATAAATAAGGTATCTTTAAAAAAAATCTAATATGACGGATTTTAACGCGGTATGCCCCAACTTAACGGAGACCTTTCACCAGCCAATTGAAATGTCCTCATGTAGTCATAAGTCATAGACATTTCATTTGGCTGGTGCGAGCGATAGTTCACTCGCCATCCCGATTACATAGGTCTAAGTGGATCTATATGTGATCTCGCAGATAAGTGCAGCACCTACTGATATATGTGCCGCACTTATTAAAACCAGGCTGTCCGTGATAGTATATAGAATGGTAGTGTGCGTCTGCAGTCCATTTTTATAACTCGATGTACCTTTAAACATTTATACGTGTTACTTTGTGATCTAAATGAATAAATGATTTTTACTATAAAACAGACAAGCGTTTTAAATCATCTTTTTAACTGTTTAAATAAAAAAAGTGCGCATCACTCGCTGGCCAATGTACCAACAACAAAAGTATAAGGATATTGGTTTATGAAAAGAAAAGTCAAATTCTGTTCGTTTTAAAAGCTGAGCGGTCTATAAAAACCATTCGATTCTTACATCGAAGGCTTTTTGACATTCATAAGTGTTATTTTGTGATTGCATTAGACCACGACAACGCAACTACAGTGCAAAATATGTTTGTTTGCAAATGTATGTGCGTTCAGATTCTATTATTACTATAGTGTTATACATACTATTAACCTCTCAACCAACGCTAGGACACCGGCATCCGAGCTAAACCAGACTATTTAAAACCTAAGTTTTCTTGATAGTCTTCTTTTGTTTGAATAGCTTTTGTGTTTTCAACTGGATTGGTTGAGAGGTTAATTAATAGTGTATACATTAATTAATGATTGCCGGCCCCGACAAGACCAGATAAACGGAGACAATAATGTTGCCACATCCTTTGTAGAAACGGCGAAGGGCAGGTGACGCAATATTTTTATTGATAACACTGAAGGTCAAAAACAGCTTATTAAAAAAAATAAAAGGAAAATGAAATACGTTGAGAAACAGATGAGAAAAACGCACCGAACTGATTTGTATTTGCCTATTTATATTTTACTAGAATTTGTCCGCGTCTTTGCTCGCGTAAATGTAGGTTAGGTTATATTAGTAACAGTTCTTTCTTGAATGAATGCTGTTTTCTGATCCCCTGACGACGTCTATGTGAAATTTCATGATTATTTTTTTATAAATAACTAGCTGAACTTCGTCTGCTTCACATAAGAGAACTTTTTATACAGCATTTTATATTGATGCTCCGCTCCCATTGGTCATAACGTGATGTTATATAGCCTATAGCCTTACTCGATAAATAGGCAATCCAACACAAAAATAATTTTTCAATTTGAACCAGTAGTTCCTGAGATTAGCGCGTTCAACCAAATAAACAAACAAACTCGTCAGCTTTATAATATTAGTATATATATAGATAAAACAGTCACGCGTATGTTCAAAGTCAGTGCGATTTATCAATTTCCGTAATCCCGGTATTGCGTGATCGAAAACGCTCGCACAATCCCAGGGAGGATGTTTAAATGTTCTCACTCCGCTGTGCACAGGACTAAATTATAATTCTTGGATACAATTTTGAACTCTTTTTTAATGTGATAAGATTCATATTTTATTGATATTTTAAAGGTGCTCGAGAATTTTTCGCTCTTTCATGTCGACCCATAGACAGCTCAGTCACAGAATGTCTACTTCTCAAAATGTCTACAGGTCGCAAAATGTCCATTTCTTAGAATGTGCCTTTCGCAGAATATCTGTTGTTTTCAATTCCTTGGTATCAGTCAAAAACGGTCAAGTGCGGATGAGATTCGTGGTTCCATAGTAATATATTATGCAGATATTTATCACAAAAACTACAATAAAAAACAAAATATATTTATAAATCTGGCATACTAATTAACGTATAAATAGTATGCTAGATTTATATATGTTATACTCTACAAAATGATAGAAACAGTATATTGTGCGACCTGTAGACCTTTTGAGAAATGGACATTCTGCGACTGAGCCCCATAGATGCCTAGAGCTGACTATCTCTCTATTTAAATTGTGCCGACTGATGTCAAGTCAATCCTATGCAGTAATTTACAATTGGACGACTTGCTCCAAAGTCACGAAACATATACACGCAGTTTTTGTTTTCTGTAAGAAGTATGTTAGCTTTTTCATTTTGATTTTGTTTTATTTTGACATTTTTCTATGCCAGGTGCGTGAGAAAACATATCGACCGCTAGAGTGCGCTACTGAGACGCGAGGTAAGAAAATGTCAAATAATACAAAAGTTTACTAACGTTATGTACGGTAAATATACGTCTCCTTCGTGATTCACTAATAAACGTTCCTAGAAGGCTGTAACGGTATATTATCGCCTTTTAATATTATACGCAGTCATAACAGAAATACATTTAGTTTAATATGTACTAATAAGCTCGGTTCCTATATTAAAAAAACTAGTCACCTAGACACAGTTAAATAATTTACTCTGTAATGCGCTGTCTCATTCACGCACATGATAATGCTTTATGAGAAGCTAGTAAGACCCCAGGACATGGTCTACCTGCGTTAAGGTTTTCCCAGTGTATTTCTGGTAATCAGATCTAATCGGTAGGTACTATTAGCATTTCATAATGATGCTTTATTAAACATGCAAGTGTTAAATTCACAAAGTTACATTTATAAGCGTCAAAGTTTATGAGTGAGTGAGTTTAGTAATTTTACTGAATTTAGATTAAGGTTAGCTGTAAGGTGCAGGCAAAGTGTTGAGCCTATGAGATGATACATGCAACTAACTCAATGGCAATTTATAACGTTGTTGTTCTACTATATTTCTATTCGGACACGCTAGCTTATAACTTCGAATATTATATAGGTAATCAGGGTATAATGCCCAACCTAAAAATGATAAATGAAAAAATTAAGAACGAACCGTTGATTTTAAATCAAAGCTTTATATTGGTACTACTTTTGAGATTTTTATATGTTAATTTTTTATATTTTGTTTATTACTTTAGTTTTAAGTAACGTTTAAGTGCATTATAATATTGAGTTTTGCTTCAACATTTCACTATTTAGCAAGCTATCCAAATGGTTGGAAACATATGTGTGTAAAATTAATCATATACTTTATGTAAAAAGATAACCTGCCATATTGTATTTATGTGCCATGGTCCATGTATACTTGCATATATTATGTAGCATTTTACGATAAATGCTCATATTTTGAAAATTAGGTATTTGCACTAGTAATGTGCATAATCACTTTTCAATAATATTTGAATACAGTTTTGTACAACATGATAGTAGTGTCATGTCAAGTGGCCAAGTGTGACACATACTAATATAATATTAATGCATTTGTGTAAATGGATACACAAAACAAGTGAGAACAGACGCTTTTATATAGATATGTGTGTAAATAATATTATTAGCCCTAATATATAAGCTATGCCACTGCTGGACTCTGGCCTCAGTGTTTGATGGGTTAGTCCATAGTCTAACACGCTGGCCCAGTGCGTGTTGGCAGACTTCACATATCAACACGAACATTGTGTAGAACTTTCAGATATGAAGCTTTCCTCACGATGTTTTCCTTCACTGGAGATCTGTGTATGTTTTGAATTTAAATTGCAGTTATAATATAGCTTGTTTAGCAATCATGGTATCTACGCATCTATGTGTGCGTATAATGTGTCTGTTTTTGCGTCAGTATGACATGTCCATTTGTATTTATATGTAGCACTATAGTCTGTTTTAAATACGAAGTCCCTTTTGACACTTCATAGCAAGTAACTCCGCACATTTCATATAATTTGCTAAAATAAACAATGATTACGTATGGTACTAAAGAATATTTAAAAATAATTAGAATCTATACAAAACATGACATAATTGTTTCACAAACATAATTAACTATTAATTTCTATTGATATTGGTCTTAAATAATTTAAACATCAAAGTAAAATAACATTTTACCCCAACACCATGGTTACGCAGTATGTTTTTTTTTTTTACTTTCTGTTTTAATGACGCGACAATATGAATCGGATAAAATCGATCTAACTCGAGCTAAAAATAATTGTCCAAGAAATACTTTTGTAAAATTGTATTCGGTATTAATTATTAGGTTGCCACGTACCTTAAATCCCATTTAGCAATCCCATAATATACATATTTTCATTATCAAAAAATTGATTTGAAGCGATATTGGACTTATAGTTTAAATATCTCATAGATTTACAAATAAACACGGTATGAATAACATTGATGTAACTATTCTTTCGATATGTCCTTTTTGTTATTCTGTTTCTATAATTTCTGTTTCACTTCTAAACCCACGATTACAGTTTGTTTATAAAGTTAATCGGTAATCGATTTCGTGCTGTGAAACGGTGTCTTTACTATTGCTGCCAAGCAATCAAATAGAACTTCGTATTTGAAACAAACTATAGTATTGGATAACTGGCCGCTCGCTTAATCATGGCACTATTAGTTATTAGCTATCGCCCGCGGTTTCACTCGCGTTCATGTTTACTGCTATGCTCCCGTGGCTCGTACATTCCTGAGAAATTGGGTTACAAATTGATACCGACTTTTGAAAATCCGACTAGTAGTTCCAGAGTTGCGTTTAAACTAAGAAATAGACAAACTCTTCATCTTTGTTAAATTAGTATACCTACTAGCGACGCGCAAACAATTAACAAATTATACACATAAACCTTCCTCATAAATAATTTTGTCTATTGGTGAAAACTGCATAAAAATCCGTTCAATACCTTGGTCTTTGAATTTATCGCGAACAGACAGACAGACGCGGCGAGGAACTTTGTTTTATAATATTTAGTGATAGTGATATACTTTTTTTTAAATTGTATGTCGACTTGTTTCGATTTTTTGTTATTCATTTTTATATTCCTAACTCCCACCAGCTGAGTAGAATGCTCTTATTGTATTATTTTTAAGGTCGTACAAACAAAATTGAAGTCTGATTTACATATTTTTGTACTATTAGGAATAAGTAAATTTGTGTCATTGGGGACGATTTTTCAATCGCTAGATGACTTATCTGTGGAATAAATACAGCGGTTTGACATATTGCCTATACAAAAGCTGTCAAACGTCAATCATATTCCCCAGATAAAAGTTATGATACGATTGACAAATCGGTTCCTGAGTGACTAGTGTGAGTTTGTTTTACGTTAATGCGATCGACACGTTTATGACGTTCGGCGCTCCGATTGGCCCGCTCCAAGCTCTTAACCAATCAGAGAGCTAAATGCGGTAAACGTTTCGATCGTCTTAACGTAAAAAACAACTCGCACTAGGCATCCTGGTTTATGTTAATCCTTTAATAAATATCTACTTTCTTGTTAAGATATCTCTAAACCGAATTACGTAAGTTTTAATTGTACGATTTGGCTTTGATAGTTACACAAAGTTTACAAACGGCAAATCAACAAAAGAAAATGTAATCGTCGATCGACGGCATCGATCGATGGTAGAATGGATTAGTCCACGTCGATCGATAGTTTGTACCAGACCAATCGTCGACGTCGACAACTTCGATCGACGTCGAACGATGCCGTCGATCGACGATCGATCGATTGTTCTGGTAACAGAATACCAAATGCATTTTAACAGCTGTAATCAGTAGCGTAAGGTGGGTGTCAGGAGCGCGGGAGAAAAAAAATTTGCCTCCCTCTTATTTAGGTATTCCCATTTAAAATACTATAACATACAGACATTCTTTTACATGTGTGTCAAATAAATATATTGATCAAATTTATTGTTTTAATTTTAAATAACGACTCCCGTATAATAATTCGTGTGTGACCTTACAAACATGCAAGGTATGGACACAGAACACCCAGACTCGGAAACCTATCTGTGAATCTCATAATATTTTGTCCCGTGTCGAAATCGAACCGACAACATTCGGCACAGTGGCTGTGGCGAAGCGACCACCGAAATCAATACGACATTCGTGCAGTTAATATAATATATTAAGTTTCTTTTGTCACAGGTACTGCCGGAATTAACTGGCCAATTAAATAAATGAAGTAAATAATTATTTTTTTTCATTTAATGAGCTCAACAATTAAGTTGCGTTAAGATACTTTTAACTGCCACGTTGGTATATTCATATATTGGATTAAGAGCGTTCGACTTGTGTAGCCTGCCCCGAATTAATTTATTTTTGCTATATTTTTAAAATGTTTCTAATACACTACCGACTAAAGTATATACACTGTGAAATGAAAGAAGCTCTAATAGAGGAATGGCAGAATATTCCGTAGCATCGCCTCAAAAACCTAGTAGAAAGTATGCCAAATCGCATAACAGCAGTATTGCGAGCTTGCGGAGGCAACACAAAGTCCTAAAATGCGTGAAAACGGCACATCTGTAAGCAATCTACATTTACGAAAATACTGGGGAAAATTACGCATCTTTTTATTTTACATTTAATAAAAATAAAAAGCTTGAATTCATTTTTTATTTTCATTTGAGCTTTCTTTTTCTTTATTTCATAAAGCTAGGTCAGGTACTTTTGAAGATATTGAAGATTTTCTAACAGACTCTTTTTCTTTGCGATCCAGTGTATAATACCCTACCCAAACCCTGCACTGTTCCACTAGTGGGCACGGACCTTTTCACAGAGTGAGAAGGGTTAGGCCATACTACCATTGTCCACCGCACTAGCCCAGTGCGGGTTGATAGACTCCACATAATATCTTCGAGAACATTATGGAGAACTCTCAGACATGCAGATTTCCACACATGATGTTTTCCCTCAACGTTAAAGCATGCGATACTTAACTAAAGGTGGGTCTACGCTAGAGGAGCCGAGCACAAGCCGAGCCACATACTCGCGGTGTCAAGTGTGGACGTACAACGAGCCTAGAACAATCACTGTCTTCGAACGTAGTGAGCGCGATGCAAATCCCTTTGTGTTCGTCAAAAAACCGACAGTAGGCGGAGCACAGTCGAGCACGAACCAAACGCTTGAAGCGCGCTCGTTCGAGGCTTGTAAGTTGGTCCACACTACACGAATTTGTGCTCAGCTCGTGCTTCGCTTGTGCTTGGTTCGTCTAGCGTAGACCCACCTTAACAATTAATACGCACTTAACTTCGAAAAGTCAGATGTGTGCTTTGGGATAGATTTGTGATAGAACTTGTTGCTGCCCTTCGGGATAATCTGTTGAAATTAAAATAACTATATGTATCTATATATTTTTATTATTAAAATTTTTTTATATATTAAAATAACTATATGTATCGATATGTCTTCATGGTCTTTATTGTTAATAACATTTTATTTTATCAGACTTTACTAGACTGGCTTAAAGTAACGATGCGTGGTTTTTATAATGTATTCAAATGTTGATTTATTAGTTGCTCGATGATTACACGAAACATAATTGAATATTGAAATACCAAGCATGTTGGCTGGTTGAGACTTGATCATTGCTCACATGAAGAAATGCTGTGTGAGAGAGGCGAAGTTGGTGACAATGGTTGCTGCTGCTGGTTTGCTCCTTGAAGGCTACTTGTAAACACGTTGGTGTCATCACTATGGAGGGATGTGGTGATATGTCCCTCCAATACAAAGGGAGGATCCGCCGACCAGGCTAGGTGATCGTGCCTAACGAAACGCAGCCCAACTGTTGATGTTGGGAACTTCTATAATAGTAACTCGCTGTGTAAACTTATTTTGTCTGATTTAGGAATGTATGGCGAAGTGTGTAATTGTGTACAGCACCATCTACTGACATTCGTCGAAACTTCTTCGTTTGTGTGGTCACTACAATCTGATGACGCTTTGATCATATTTTTCTTGCTCATCGCCATATTCTTCTAACTTTCTGTGACACGATTTTTATCAATATCCGACTAAAGGTGCTATTAATTAACTTTGTTTATAGCATCTTTAATCAATTATTAAAGATGAATGCATTCAAACAATTGCTTATCACTTATATAATCGAAAATATCGAATTAGTAATCGATAATTGCACATTACCATCTCAAATAATAATAATAATAATATTCTATCATATACACACAGCACCATCTAGACCAAACTAAGCAGAGCTTGTACTATGGGTACTAGACAATGGATAAACATACTTATATACTTTTTTTTTTGTTAAATACGTACATATTATACATAGAAACACCCAGACCAAGACAAACATCCATGTTCATGCACACAAATGTTTGACTTGTGCGGGCATCGAACCAGCGACCTCAGGCGTGGCAGTCGGTTACACTAACCACTACGCCATCGAGGTCGACATATTAGATAATAATTGTTTTTTACTATGAAAATACCTAATGTATAATTACAAAAATATTTTATCCGCTCTAGAGACAAAAACATTAGGTATCCGAAAAGAAGGGATCCCGTTTAATCTTTGCTTTGTTCATCATCATCATCAACCAGGCCCCAGTTATTGTCGCGTTCCTTCAGCACTGAGGCATTCCATATTGCTTTAAGGATGGGTGCAGGTAAACGTTCATTAATTTTGATAGGAGGGGTGACATTTGAATCGTGAGGCAAAGAATCTGAAAAAAATATAATTTTTAATTTTTAAGTTCCGCTACCCTCGCACTGTCAGTAATTACTGTATCGAGGGGGACTTTACAAACATGCAATGGACGCAAACAACACCCAGACTCGGAAAACTATTTGTGGATCATACAAATTTTTGTCCCGTGTGGGATTTGAACCCACAACACTCGGCGCAGTGGCAATGGCGAGGCAACCACTTAAACCACTACGTAGAGTCAATAAACTTTGACAGAGAAAAATGAAAATTCTTGAAACAAGACTTAAACTTAAACCCAAGACCTTGGCAACCGTGTCGACGCTCTGCCAACTGAACTATTCATAGTCCTACGTCAAAGACTGAAATGTCCCCTTGAGTATTGCATCTAAAACAATGCAATACGTTATCTATCTTAACCGATTCGTTGCGACGCCCATTTTTGAACACTTTTATCTGTGGCGGCGAACAAATATTTCGTGACACGATAGTCGTGTCAAGCGCCATAGAAGTTGATGACACGCCTATTGTGCCATAAGCCATGTACAAAACAAAATGCCCTTTTTATGCTTTTCTACTTGTTTAGTCTTGAATTCTGTTTAGTTGACATCAAACATCGGACGTAAACAGCAGGTTACGTTGTGTAAAGTGGTTTTGAAGTGAATAACTATGTGTTTTACTGAAAATGGATGGTAAGTAACTTTTTTATTCAGATGTTGTAAACCTTTTGTACTGTTTTTATGATTTAGGTAATATATGTCATACTGGGATTGTAAGTTATAAAACATTTTAAGTTTTATTTATAAGCATTTCTTATGCTAAGGATTATTGTCTATTATAATTTTTTTATGAGTCTAGTATTACACGCAAAAATGTATCTTATCACGCACGAGCATACAATAGATACTTCGCTGGTCCAAACACTCATTTCAATAATACATTTATTATATTAGCGACGAAAACATAATGGTCCTTTCCAAAACCTTGCTGAGCCGAGCAAGCCGAGTTACAAAATAAATTCTTAAGCGATCGCAACGAGATTTAGTGAATGTAAAATTCAGTTGCAAAAAATATTGTATGCATTTATTATTTATTTAGGTATCTTCTACTTATACTTTTAATGGTTATTACGGTAGTCTTATCGTACACAATTAAAAACTGAGGTACTATTTAGAATAATTCAAGGTAATGCGTTGCATTAATAGGTACCTTATCGCTGTATTCGTAATGCTACTTATCAAGGTTTTCAACTCCTGAAATTATCTGATTCGCATAATATCCAGAAACGAAGACTATAGGCATGATCTGAATTCAAAACAATTAATGTTTAGTTCAAGAAACACCTCATAAAAAATCAATTTGAACTAATTTTAAAATGGCACGACATTCGTGTCACACGCCATATACGAAAAAAATGAATGGCCCCAATGACACTCATTGTGTATCAATCCTTAAATAGCTGTCATAAGGTCTAAAATTGCGATGCGCCCGCAATAATCGAGAGCGCTCAGAAATTGTTAAAAAAACTTAAAATATTATTTGAAAATGATTGGTTTTAGTTATGGAAATAATGAGCTAGCAAATCACTAATATTGATGTTACGAATATATTTGAGTAATTCCTAAGCATAATGATAGTGTAACTTCCTTGTAATTTCAAAAATAGTAATTTTTCAGAGGTGTTTTCGAAAATAATTATGATCGAGCCAAAATCACAATATCGTGTTTTTGAGCTATTAAATTCTAGTTAAAGACATCAATTTACCTATATCAAAATTCTAGATTAATTGGTCTTCTCATAGTCCTATACTATTCGATGAAAGTTAGTGCATTTTTTCAGTGTGTCCTCTTAATGTTATAGCAATATCGATCAGCAAGTACATATAACGAATGTGACAATAGGGTAGTTGCCTCTATATTTCAGTTCCAGCGACCCACTCATATTACAAAGCAGTGAGGTGGCAGATCGTGGTGGTTTTAGTCGGTAGGCCCGAAGTCTCGGAAGAGCCCGACATAACCCTCTCGCCTCCCCTTGTGGCGATGGGATACGCATCAAGTGCATTTCCCCACGTTGGAAAAATAAAATAAAATGGTAGTTGCCTCACAATCGTAAATTATTTAAGTCAATTAGGTAGTTATCTTACCTAAACTCCAAAATATAATTAGTGACATCTACTCAAATATGAATAAGATTTGACAAGCGTTTCAAATCAGCGGGTCTACCGTGAAAATGTTTTTACGCAATGACGTGCCGAAACGAATTACGAACGAAATAATACACTTCGGATTTTTTAGGACATACAAATGTCATACGACGATTTTCGTGACGAATGTCGGCGTGAATGATGTTTCATGGTAAGAATAAGCACGAACGAACGTACGCAATTGCGTATAACGCGTTTCACGGTAGACCCCCTGGCAGTAGAGGTAATTGTCAAATGACAAAAAAGGGTGCACAAAACATACTGTGACGTAACCATTATTTAAACGTAGCTGTCCGAGGGAGATAGCGAGATATCTCCTCACTACACTCTCACTTTTTCTTATAACTTAATTATTATTATAATTAATTACTCCCTTATTTTGCTACTAATATTGATACTGATTGTAGAAAATTATTTCTTTTGAGAGTTATTTGCTTTTGCATGTAAAATAATGTACTTACAAAATTAAACATTGGCTACCTACCACCATATGGCTGTTAAAGATAAACACTGTCTAATATCTGGTAAAGACATATATTTAAAGAGTTTAAACCCTGGGAAACTTTGAACATTGACAACCACGCATTGGCGTACATAAAGGGGGTCAGGGTGCCCGTGCCCATTCCAAGATTATCAGGTGCCCAACCCAGGACGTAAGAACTAACAATTCTAGAGCAGTATATAAGCCTTCGCCGTTTCGGAGCTGGGCCCTTCCCAGAAAATAATTCTAGATACGACAGTGTATGCGGCCCATTAGAATTTTCTAACAGAAGAACTCAATAACAGACAACCGTCAGCTTAAGAATAAACTTAACCCACAGAACGAAAGGGACAGCGACTATATGACTAAACTAGCTGACCCGCGCAACTTCGTCTGCTTCATTTAGGGACACAGGTTGTATTTGTGTGTGTCAAGATTATATACATATTATGTGTGCATGTATTGCGGCTGCGCGCGCTGCGTAAGTTTGAGTTAGTCGTAAATATATGGAATTAAGTGAAAGACGTCTATCAATTATTCCTCACTTGATAAACACCTTTTGATTAGATATATAATAGTTACTAGAATTACCTATAGTGAAGAATTACTTTAAGTGAAATATTACCTAAACTTCACATAAGAGAATTTACCCCGTTTTTGCAACAGTTTTATTGATACTCCGCTCCTTTTGGTTATAGCGTGATGTTATATAGCCTATAGCCTACCTCGATCAATGGGCTATCCAACACTAAAAGTATTTTCAATTCGAACCAGTAGTTCCAGAGATTAGCTCGTTCAACCAAACAAACAAACTCTTCAGCTTTATAATATTAATATAGAATATAGATAATAAATAAGTCAACTACCACAGTATGTATTGCTGTGTCGCGGCCAGTGTAAGCGTAATGCAGACATTGTTAAACCTACTTGTAGGTAGGTGCCTACCTAATACCAAGTTATTTACTTATTTGATTTATAAATAAGTAAATAATATATATATTTTAAAAAAGTACGCTCCTTACATATCCATAAAGTTGCTCGGCCCTCATACCAGGCTAAGACAGACGAACTTTGCCTGAACCTAGCAACTAACCTAAGTGTAGCTTCAGTTACTTAGTAAACTCACTAACCTATATATTTTGACGTTTTTAAGTGTAACTTTGTGACCCAAATTAATAAATGATATTTGACGCCGAGAAAGATACAATTGGAGGCCCCAGTAGCTCGGACCAATATCTTAAAATTTCCCCAATTTGTACTTGCTATGCGCATACTTATCAGCGCTCACAAAATCTTGACATATTCAAGTGTAGGTACGTTGGCTAAACTCCAGAAGGTCAGAACACTACAGTATTTGTATACTGTGTAACTTATTTGTCTAAGATTATGTTTTTGATTTCATAAATAAGTATATAAAATAAATAAATATATAGCTGTAAAGATTAGTCTCGTTAATTTACTTTACCTTGTGCACATATATATACGAAGAAACACAGCAATATCAGTATTAAAACCTTCATTTTTAATACGCGCTTCCACACTATGCAGAATTTAGCTCGGCTCTGACACAAAACACTTACTGTTCATAATATGTAGGTATAAATATATCGCAAATAATTTTCCTTAAACCAGTTTTACTATACGACACGTAGTACCATGTTTATATAGTTGACGCATGTTCCTTTACAGTTGATCAGAAGTGTGCTAGCAAAGCCGTATCTATAAGCGGCGCGGCGGTTCCTGTTTATCCGGTTACCTGACCTTTTATCAGCAATAAATACTCTGGGTTGATTTGCCGTTATATATTTATAGCTTTTAACTATATGAATCGCGAGTGACTTGCTAACTACGGACATAGGAAACACCAAAGCTTAGAACAACTATTAGAGCATCACACACATGTTTGTCCCGTGATGAACGTAGCCACGATTACCTATTGACAGTCGCTACCATATAAATTGCTGCACTAGTTATGCAGCTATACATAACATGTTTAGTGTATCATTGACTATACGGATGGTGTAGCGGTTTGACTGGTCGGTTTGCCTTTGCCACAGCGCCGAGTGTTCTGGGCTCGATCCACGATCCACATGGGACAAAATATAGTGTGATCCACAAACAGTTCTTCCGAGTCAGGAAACACCTTGTGTCCGTTGTTTGAATGTTTGTGGTCCCTCGCGCCACAGATATTATTAGTAGTTTGAAAGAAAGAATAGATTATTTATTTGCACACAATACAATTCATTTTCCATATTGAAAGCAGTGGGTACATAATTATGTCAGTCCATATTTTAAAGTCACAAAAACACATGTTGGATACAAATAACGCCAGACATTAGTTGTTACATTATGTAAATCAAATAAGTAAATAAATTGGTATTAGGTAGGCACATACAAGTAGGCTTAACAATATCTGCATTACGCTTACACTGGCCGCGCCACATTGCAATACATAGATACTGTGGTAGTTGACTTACTTATTAACTATACTAATATTATAAAGCTGAACAGTTTGTTTGGCGCGCGAATCCCAGGAACTACTGGTCCGATAGCAAAATGTTGGATAGCCCATTTATCAAGGAAGGTTATAAGCTATATAACATCACGCTACAACCAATAGGAGCGGAGCATCAATAAAAAATGCTGCAAAAACGGGTTAAAATTATTTTATGTGACGCAGATGAAGTTGCCCGTGTCAGCCAGAAAAAAATTAAATTATCGGTATTCGGTACTGTATGTTGGTGATTGCGTGAACGAAGATTGACGATACAACATATAATTATGGTCAATCTGTACTATAAAAATTCTTGTTTATTTAACTCAGCATTTGACATTTACAAGAAATTGATCATAACATGTTACTCATTCTGTAGTTTCATAATATAGGTCTGTACCTACTTCATTCTTAGAAAACTAATTACATTAAAAAACTAGCAGTGCTCGAGACATAGAGGGATAGAAATAAGGATACAAAAGAAAACTGGATCTTTAAATACAGATTTTATTATAATGTGTTTCTTTCACACGGTTATTTCCGTAGTATTTCACGCTAGGAACCCTGCGTTGTTTACACAGGGTCATGTGCCCAATATGCAAGCCCATATAATGATTAACACAATTTATGATTAACCCATTCGCTGTTCCGTGATAGTCACAATAGAAAATCTATTGTTATGTATCATATGTGATTCATCACTTTCACCAGACAGAGAACCTGTTAAGATTTAAATTTAAATTGTATTAATTTAAAATTAACCCATTCGCTGTCCCGTGATAGACACAATAGAAAATCTATTGTTATGTATCATATGTGATTCATCATTTTCATCAGACAGAAAACCTGTGAAAACACGCAAATATTTGTATTGTGAGCAACACATTCCTAATTAGTAATTACACATAATATTGATGATACATTGGGTTGGTAGGTAGTAGTTGTGCAGAAGGTTCATCACGTGACACTAGTGTCTTGCAGATAAATGATCCTTAAGCTTATCTTAATACATTAATGAACACTACTTTTAAATGGAATCAGCTATTGTGGATATTGTTCGGACGATATTTAATAAAGCTAGATTACTGTTTTTATTTGTTATGATAAAACCTAAAAAGTACTTAACTGCAGCGATTTTAAAATAATTTTACGATCAGATAGTTATTTTAGGCCATATAACATGACACTACGAACCACGGGAGCGGAGCAGTCATTATAAATGTGGCTGAGGCCGTGTGAGACAGATAGTTAAATGTAAAGTTAAGTCACTATAACCTCAACTAGCTCGACTGGAGAATTAGCAACACTAGGTACTTATATAAGTCTTGTCGTGTTCATCTTCAAGCCCTGTGTTGTAGGCGACTTTGCAAAAACAAAATTAACGATACGTAGCCCATCAGGACTCCGAATAATAATTTGTGGAAGACACATATACTTATCTGGGGCAGGATTCGAACCTTCAACGTTCAACACGGCCGGCGGCACCGCCTGCTACACTATCCGTAGATTGGAAGATCACAGTTTTAGGTGGCCTGCCCTAAGTTACAGCTTATAGCGTCAAGGACATGGCCGCACCATAAGAGCGGTAGAACTCTGTGACATCCCCGTCCAAAGCAGAACTGGCAAACTGCCAAAAAAATGGAAAATCACCTTGAAACAAGCGGTAAATCACAGGCAAGTACCTAAACTTATGTTTCTTTCGGTATCTAAGTATACATTTTAAGTTTAAGACACCATGTATAGCTAGCTTATTTGGTGTATTTATGTCGTGGCCAGATCACAGAATTGATCACTTCATGATGTGGCAAATATCCGCTGCCCACATCATGATATGATCTGGCCAGAACAATAAATAATAAATAATCAGCTTTTGACGATATTAACGTGCTGCTGCGACTCAATAGGTTATACTTAACACAAAAATTACTCGCGTATAACGCCAATTCCTGAGAAAACTATCTGTGAATTGAACGAAACCGAACGAAAGCACTTACTGCTAGTTGCACACAAACCGATAGATAGATAGATAGATAGAGATGAGATAAAAGTAAATTAGGTAAATTTGAAAGATGTCGATTTAAAAACCTTTAGTCATCATTACATCTTCAGCTAGTTGGTGCCCGCGTTGTAATACTCACATTTCACCACATAGGAAAATATATCATAAGTACCTCCATTTTTTTGGCAAATTAACTATACATTGACTAGGTACTAATCTAATTTATTCCAATAAACAATGTCATAATTTAATAAATCAAAATAATATACATATGTCGGCGACTACGATAATTTAGCGATAGCAAGACACTCAATTGACTTCATTGTACGAGCGAGAGCGGAAAACGTCGTGTCGTCGACGAGTCACGTGAGCGCAATGGTTTGGTGGGGCGATAGTTATATTTAGAAGTGAAACGAACGTCAAAGAGCATTCGTTCGCAAGCTACGAAGAAGATCGGACTATCCGAACGGGATTACTGGTACTTTGGCTCAAATAGTAATAAGTGGTACTATTGCTACTCTGAAACTATTTAGTGTAACTACGCAGCTACGTCTGTAATTAGTTAATTACTGTAAAATAAAGTGGTTGTGAGAAGTGTATAGTTGCAGTTTGTAATTTACGCCATGAACCCGCTACCAGAAATCCTTACTGAAGTCGGCTATGCCGCTAATTTTACGCACACACCTAAACATACATATACACATATATATACAAACATTATTTACTAAAAAGTTAACCTAAAATAAAAACAGACAACGAAAATTAAAAAGCGTCATATTGATTATTTATTTCACTATCGAACTTCCTACATTACTTTAAATAACAAGCGCAAACGAGGCAGATTCCTGAAATAGTGGCACGGCACAGCACAGAAACAGCAAGCACAGGCAAACACTGGTGCAAACAGCTCGAAAGAACGATGGTAAAATTAGGATTGGTAATTTGTAATCGAATATTTTTGCTATGGTTGATAAAAATATTTGAGTATTTTGATTTCTGGTTACTCGATTTTGGTTTGTTAGATGTGATTACTAGTTTGTTAATATTATCTTGTTATATTTGAAGCTTCTCATCAGTGAAGTGATTTGTGATCTGTTGTTTTGGTTTTGTGGTTATGAATGTGTGAAATGAAAGTGTGCCTTTAGGCAAATCGGGTATGGGTAAAACGGGTACCCGATTTGCCCCTACACGTTTTGCCCTCGTAGATTTTCCAAGCATAAGTTTTGTGTGACATTGTTTTTCTTATTTTGTGAATGGTCATTAAGTATAAAAGAAAACTACAAACGCATTATGGGTCGAGAAAACAATGGAACTTGCAATGGATAAACCTAAAAAAACATCTGTCAATGCAGCTGCCAAAAAAAATGGTATCAATTTGTCAACATAGCAGAGACACATAAAAAAGGAATCTGTAAGGAAAATCCTTGGATGGCTTGTACCAGTTTGTAACGAAACTCAGGCCTTAGAGCAGGTCGAGTATATTTTTCATATAGATAATTTATTTTTTGGAATTAGTCTGCCAATACGCTGGAGAAAATACAATTAAATATCCATTTAAAGCAACGCTACAGGTAAAAGTTTGGTACATAGGTTTCAGAGCACGATATCTTGTTATCTCACTGCGCAAGCCAAAACCAACATCAATTGCACGTGCAATAGACCACAAGTGGAAAGATTCTTTGACGTTCTTAAACAAGTGATCAACAAGCACAACATCGATGCCACTCGGATCCATAACATAGACGAATTTGGCGTCCTGATTACTAGCAACAAACCATCCGAGTTCTAAGTAGGTCAGAAAATAGTCAAGTTGGCATTATATCCAGTGTAGAACGAGGCAAACTAACAACGGTGGTGTGCTGCTGTAATACTGCAGGCTCTTTCATACCACCATTCTTGTTCTTCTTTGAATGGTAGGCAGACTTCTAGATGGGGTTCCACCTGGTACAAGAGCTACTTGTAGTAATGAGGCTGGATAAATAAGCCTGTTTTATTTAAAGTGGTTGCGTCATTTTGTGGAGATGACAAGACCAACTGCAGAGAAAAGTCTTGTTAGTGATGGACAATCATGAGTCGCACAAGTACCTCGAAACATTGGAATAAGCATCGCAAAATCATGTGATATTCATCTCTCTTGCTCCACATACAACATAGAATGCAGTGGCTTGACACTTGTGTGTTACGGACCCTTGAAGAACTATTTTGAGCAGGGGGTTTCTGTGTTTCAAAGGACAAACGTTGGTCGCATCATCACTCAGTACGAAGTTTTGGTGAAGTATATATGAAGGCAGCAAGTGCCCAAAATGTTGTCAAAGGGTTTGCGTGTACCAGAATATACAAATAGGAACATATTTGAAGATTCTAACTACATGCCATCAGCTATGACTGATCGGCGAGAACCAACCCATGCTTCAGCCGTAAATAAGGAAAGACACACTTTTGATGTACCCAACACATCAAACCAAAACTGTTAATTTAAGTTCATATAAGATTTTCATTGTTATTACTACCCGCAGGGCAAAATGGGTATTTTGAATCTTTTCGTTATTTGATTTTTTTGTTTATAGTTAAGATACTATTTTTGAGTTTTATTCTAATTTGTTAAAGTTCTATGAGTAGGTAAGGAATTGTGATAATTAAAATGAAAGTTAAAGATATAATAAAATCCAATTTTTTTCATCTGAGCTTGGCTTATCCGTTTTGGGCTAGTAGCTCCTAAGTAAGTAATCAATAAAGCTTACCTACTTATTAGTTCTACTTAGCAGTATTGTCTTAATACTATATTAATTTATAATTCAAATGTCTTGTTAGCATTGTGTGGCTGACAGATGACAATTTACCGTCCAAAAAAGATGACCATAGTTTAACGTAGTGCACCTGTGATCATTGGAACCGAGATACTCTAAAATCGTAGCAAATGTTAATCTGCACTCACTGCCTATCCCTCCAGCAAACAGGCGTTTGTTTGTGCGTCTGTTTGTACGAATAACATTATCCTTGAAATTTATTTATTATACATTTATTCCCGTATAAAAGATCGTAGCCAAAAATGGTTAACTTGTATTCTTGTCGGCCTCAATGGCGTAGTGGTTAGTGTAACCGAGTGCCACGCCTTAGGTCGCGGGTTCGATTCCCGCACAAGTCAAACATTTGTGTGCATGAACATGGCTGTTTGTCTTGGTCTGGGTGTTTCTATGTATAATATGTATGTATTTACAAAAAAAAAAAGTATATATGTATGTTTATCCATTGTCTAGAACCCATAGTACAAGCTCTGCTTAGTTTGGGCTAGATGGTGTTGTGTGTATGTGGTAGAATATTATATTATTATTATTATTATATTATTCTTACTGTAAGTTTAAACACGTAGTCTGTCTACGCCTCTCAAGCCGTTTAAGTATAACATAAGCAAGATTTTATTCATTCGGTTATTTTTAATTATCAATTGTGAATGTATGCCGTTCATAGACCCACATAAACACGCACAAAAATTTCATCAGGATCGGTCCATTGAAACTAAACTACTTTATACAGATTTCATCGCGGTTTTTATTTTGAAATACTATTATTAGTTTACATAATTTCTAAAATATTAAGCTACTATTGTTAAACTTTACTTCACTTTAAGCTATTTAAATTATTAAAACCATTTAGACTTAAGTTTACACTTTCCCCGACGTTTCGGTTGCTTTAGAAGGAGTTCCGTGCCATACACACGTACAAGATAATTATATGTAAAGATGTAGGTACAGCTTCGTTAATGTGGTAATAGTTTATTCTCGCGCTAAAATATATTCGAGTAAGTTCATAAATTCTTCAAAAGGCAGTGCCGCGGGATAGCACGCTTGGGCGCAATCTAAAAATGAGTTGAATGTATTATTGTTGCCTTCACAACCAGTGTAGTTGAACTCCACACATCGCGTGATGCTCGCATCGTAGCCGAACCTGAAAATAATGATTATATTATATTTTCTGGATGAAAGGTACCATATGTCCTTTTCTATTAGCCTGACAACGTGTATGCGAAATTTTATGATCATCGGTCTAGTAGTTAAGGCGTGATACTGTAACAAACAAACTCACATTCGTACTTATTTATAATATTAGTTCAATATTTCCTGTTTTTGAAAATAGTACTTTCGCACTAAGTATTCGCACACTTCACAAACATTCAAACAACAGATGCAAAGAACATCCAGACTCAGATCAAGTATTTGTGATCACACCAATTTTTGGCCCGTGTGTTCCAACACGAAGCACTCGGCGCAAAGGTACCTAGTGGCGAGAAGATCACTTAACTGCAATAGTTCCATCCGTGCAATCAAATATAATCTCAAATAATGCATGACTTACTTTGTTGTAGAATTTATTCTCTGTCCTTTACAGTTGCCAGGGTCTATCGGCATATTGCAGACTGCCGCCTGTTCATCTAGAACAGCAGAAAACCATTAAAACAGCAGTTCCTAATCTTTTCAATCCAGCAGACTAAGTCAAGTTGTCTTTCTATAAACTTTAACGATAATAGGAAACTCAAAAAATATATGGAAATGACATTACAATGTCTTCCAGATTATCTAAAGATTGGTTACGGACTCACGGCAGCCAATCTTAACGGAGACTGGGCATCTGCGCAAAAGATATTACATATAGGTAGAGTGCGCAAACAGAAGTACCTACTATTGTCTTCTGTTTACGCGAATATTATTCATTGAAATTAAACTACTATTTGACACTTTATTACATAATTTTGAAAACTGTTACACTACTACTATTATTAAACTTTACTAATTTTTAAGCTAATTTAATTATTATTAAAACTACTAACTACTATTTAATTAAATTTTACACTTTCCCCGACGTTTCCCCGTGACCATGGCTGCTGAAAAGCAACCGAAACGTTTTAATTGATCTTTCTAAAAAGGTTGACGATTCATGTCTCATGATGAGAGCGAATATAAAATAATTTTTTACTTACCCATATCTTAATGTATGTACATTCTAACTAGAAAAAGTACTTCCAGGAATCCTATATCTAGAAGAGTTCTTCTAGATATAGGATTCCTGGAAGGTAGTAGTAGTAGGCTAGGTAGTTACCTATGACCATATTCCTAATAACAAGAGGGTTTTGTGTTACGAGTATTTGCTGTATACCACAGATCCACGTCGTGGGCTCACCCCAGCGCATCTGTAGGTATTACCGAGGATTCCGCTAGCGGGTTCACTAGTAAAATGTATAGCGGTATGGCTTATGAAGCGTGTAAAAGTTATGAGGATGCGAATGTGTTAATCCCATACCTACAAATTACTCCCTTATCTTTGATTGCATAGGTAAGTTTGAGGGTATAAGACACCCAGGTATCGAAACTGAGGCAGACGCGTCACTCGGGTCATGTAGTGTTAGTAAGTATAACAAATGTCTATGTGTTACATCTTAATTATATACGTACCGTTAATATCTTGCATTATCCCCATTTCAATAACAAACATTATAAACAATACAAAACTGAATACTTTAATGAACATCTTTTGTTGCTTTTCAAACTAATAACAAATACACAAAATTTTCTGTAAAACAAAAACGACGTGTTACAGAAAAGTGTAGTCTTATTTATGCATTATTTTTTTATAAAACGTACGGTAACTGTTTACTATCTAGACGCGTAGATGGCGCCTGGGTGGTAAGCGGTTACTGTAGGCTATAGAACATATATCCCACCATGCCTACACATCATAAAATGGAGTGTTATGATGTTAGGAGCAGTTCGAAACACAACTCTCACTCTAGGATTAATTACTGTGTTGCGGAGAACTGCACAAACAATGAAACTAAAAACACCCAGATTCGAAACAACTATTTGTGGTAGGTACACACCAATTTTGTTACGTGTGGAGATTGAAACAATAGTGGACGCAGTGGCAATGATGAGGCACCCGCTATGCTAAAGATATCCGACTAATATTATTGTATGAAAACACATTTTACACGAGGAAAGCTACTTTTTCTACAAATAATAAGCTTCGGTTTCTGAATTGAGAATAAAATGTTGAGAATGACTAACTTTAGTTTAAACACTCTTTTTTTTTCTATATCAAGTTTCCTTAAACTGTAATAATAATATTTGAGTAGGTATTTCAACATCATATACCTACTTAAGTAAATGCTTAGTTGATAGAGGTTTTGTAAAAATTGATACTATAAAAAATATTTAAATATACCTAATCAGTTGAGATTTGCTACTTTTCTCAATTCAAAAAGCGTGAGTTTTAGGTATTCGTCACATCTCGACTGCACGGACGGCGTAGTGGTTTAAGGGGTCGCCTCGCCGCTGCCACTGCGCCGAGTGTTGTGGGTTCGAATTCCACACCGTACAACAATTTGTGTGATCCACAAATGGTTGTTAAGAGTCCGCGTGTTCTTTATTAAAATGTTTGTAAAGTCCCCCGCGACACAGGAATTCTTTATGGTGCGGGAGTTGTCTTTTAACCTGTGGTATGCCGGAACGTGGATCTACGCGAGACACAATGCTTTTTCTATTATGTCTGGTATTCCGGCATACAAGAGGTTAAAAATTAAATGATATTATCTGCACACGTCTACACTTAACTGTAACACTTGTACAATAGCAACGAGGCACTTCCAACGAATAAAGAAATAAACTGTGTTGAAGATAATGCAATTGTCTATTGTTAAAGGAGGATAGTTTCGCAAAAACAACGTTTAAACCCTAATTAAATACACATCATGCTATAATTAGATATTGTAAAATGCTTAGCGTGCAAAAGGACATTGTTTTTCCGGCTGACCGTCTTACTTCAACAAAGTTACTAACCTTTATATCTATTGTCTTACGGGTACGCAAATGTTGCAACTTAAAATACTTACTTATTACGGATTCTGTAGACTGATTTTGGGCTGGGTCAGTCAGACAGGTCAAGTCAGAATCATAATTTCTCGTCACCGTGGTTGCTAATAAACAAACTAACAAATATTGGAAGTTAAAATTGGGCTAGGGCTTGTCCCACCACCTCCAAATAGCATTTATCTATAAGATAAAAGTCTCGCCATCTCTCTTCTTCAACCTAACAAAAGTGAGACAGCATGCGATTTATCTTTCGGATAACTTTTACTTGTTAGTTGTGGGACTGGCCATAATAGTTCTAAAATAATATTATTATAAAATATATAAATATATAGTCAAGTTCCATATAGATAAGTAATTTTGATAAGCCGCGATAATATCCATTTTATAATGTTGACTATTTTAGAAGTCTTTACAAGATTCTCAGTCCTTCAGGAGTGAAGGATATCTGTGATTTTAATAAAAAAACATTCGGATGCTCATCTCGTACTTCAACGGGAAACCACGGCACATTCAAAGGACGGCGCGCTAATCCCTTGCCATACTATCTCAGATAAAAGCGTTAGAACATCACTAATATCTACCTCTGGCTTGTTTCAGTAATAATAATGTCTGCCCTAAACTGCCCTACTGCTGGGCACGGGCCTCTTCTCAGTGTGAGAAGGGTTAGGCCATAGTCCACCACGCTGGCCCAATGCGAGTTGGTAGACTTCACATATCTTCGATAACATTGAGAAGAACTCTCAGACATGCAGGTTTCCTCACGATGTTTTCCTTCACCGTTAAAGCGAGCGATAATTAACTATTTAATACGCACATAACTTCGAAAAGTCAGAGATGCCTAGGGTCTAGCAGTCTAATGGTCTCGCACTAGGCTATCTAATATATCTAAGGATAAATTAAAAACATCAACAATTTTATTATTTTTATGAACATAGTAAGCTTAATTGTACTACACTATAAAATATCTCAATCTGTCAAGTTGTTATCGCAGTCAACTTATATTTTATAGAATATAGTTCGTTGTTCACTCGGTCTTCGGTCGCAGGCCCCGTATGCTCAGGTCGTAGACCACTTCCTCAATCTTCTTAACGTCGTATTTGAGGACATCGAAGCGTTTCCTAAGATGGTCGTTCTTCAAGTTAAGTAACCTATGGATATAGAACAAACAAGAATTAATGATAAGCATGACAGATCCTATAGCTTACCGGTAACAGCCTAGTAGGCGATTCTTTTTTTAAAACAGCTCTCGCACTAGTATCAATAATTCCTGTGTCGCGAAGGACGTTACAAATATTAAAACAACAGACACAAAGAACACCAAGACTCAGAACAACCAATTGTGAATCACAAAAATTCCTGTCCAATGTAGGGTTCTTACCCAAACACTCGGCTCAGTGCCAGCGGTGATAATTTAAACCACTACGCCTTTAGAGCTACGGAGAGGTGTCGAGCCGATCCCACGTCGTAGTTCTGACTTTACGAAGTTATATGATTATTAAATATTTATAGTATAGTTGTAGCTTTGTCGGTGAAGGAAAACATCCTGATTGGCATACTCAAATAAATAAATAAATTAAACCTAAAGTTGTTTAATATAAAATATTGTAATATTGTCTTCTGTTTACGCGAATATTATTCATTGAAATTAAACTACTATATACGGATTTTATCGCGTTGTTTATTTGACACTTTATTACATAATTTTGAAAAACTGTTACACTACTACTACTGTTAAACTTTACTAATTTTTAAGCTAATTGAATTATTATTAAAACTATTTAGATTTAATTTAATTTTACACTTTCCCCGACGTTCGGTTGCTTTTCAGCAGCCATGGTCACGGGCTGGCTTAACAGTAGTAGTAGTGTAACAGTTTTTCAAAATTATGTAATAAAGTATCAAATAAACAACGCGATAAAATCCGTATATAGTAGTTTAATTTCAATAAAATATTCGTCTTTCCACAATATTTACCGGAATCCAGCATTCAACTCCATGACGAATTTAGAGATCTGCATCGGTTTCTCGTAGTCACCTCGCGTGACTGCATTCACTGCCAGCCGCGCCTGCAAATTTAGTACAAATAATATTAGATATTTAACTATATATATTTAAATTGCCGTTTATATCCTGTAGGTATATTTTGTGATTTCTGTACAAAATGCAATGGTTATTTTTATTATATAATAATCAATAACCTTATAAACAATTTCTATTGAAATTTACATCGCTTAATGTGTGCCCATATTCGCTATTTCAATTCGTTATAATATAATATTAATAATAATATTCTATGCCCAAACTAAGCAGAGCTTGTACTATGGGTACTAGACAATGGATAAACATACATACATACTTTTTTTAAATACCTTCATATTATACATAGAAACACATGATGGTTGACGTTTTCGCTAATTTAAAGACAAACCATATTGGCCTAAATACAAGCAACTATATATGAAAACAAAAACAAGTGAGAAACGGCAATGAATTGCCGTAAATCTTAAGAGTTCGAAAAAATGTTTCAAGTAATATGCAAAGGTCACGTAATACCACACGACCTTGCTGTAAGAGTAGCCTGTAAGAACTAGAAACTCGTGGTCAACGCCATTCGACTCAGAGTCGATATACCCCGAAATAACTATGACCTTTGACCTCTGACCACAAGGGCACGCGATACCATTTTTTCGAACTCGTAAGATTTACGGCAATTCATAGCGGTTTCTCACTTGTTTTAATGTAACAAGTATTTTGGTCTACAAATTACCAATATGTAGCCCCTGCAGTTAAAGTAAAATGCTTATGTAAAGGATTGGGTTCACGTTGGTAGTGTAATGGGTGTGATTCGAACTGGAGACCTCTTGATTGCGACTACGATGCCCTATTTATTAGGCTATCACCGCGCACTGCTGCAAATTATTAGACTAGATAGTACTCTATTTGGAATATATTTTAATACGAGAATCGTCCTTGAGAAACGTTTTTAGTTAGGACAGTAATTACCAGTTCGGAGCACATCTGCAGTAGACCGCTGAGGTAGTCTTCTATGTCCAAGTGGAAGCCAGTAGTTTTTTCCTCTGCACTGACTGGAATGAAACATATTTTATAAATTAATATAGCTGTAGTCTTACATCTACTGATCCCTGAAGGCAGGTATAGGTGTTAATGTACCAAACTTGCGGATGATTTGCTTTTCGCGGAACAACATTACTTGTACTATTTGTGGTAGACTAAAGGTCATTAGCACACATATCAACTCGGAAAGGGATCGTCACCGTATCAGCTTTCGCTTCGCCGTCAAACAGGCGTACACCTAATGTAACCAAAGCGGATCAACAGCTCCGGTACGTCGACTCGGCTACGGCTAGGCGACGCCGCGCTTACGCCTCGCTCACTTAAAGCTTGCAAGCTTGTCCCGAGGCGAGGCGATTACGTTACGATCCGATTAGTGTGCGTTGCAGTAGGGAGTTTCATACAAAGAATACTGCACGGCTCGAGTTGATACGGTGCCGATCCGTTTCCGAGTTGATATGTGTGCTTATGACGTTGGAGAGTAAATAAAACTTACTAACTTATCTTATAGCCTAATCTAATGTTCACATTTGCAGAGTTCACTGAACCTTATACACTAGATGTGTGCGTACAATGATAGGGACTTCCAATTATTCTATCACATTCACATACACATAGGTACACACAACACCATCTAACCCAAACTAAGCAGAGCTTGTATTATGAGTACTAGACAATAGATAAACATACATATATACTTTTTTTTTTGTAAATACATACATATTATAAATAGTACCACCCATACCAATTCAAACATGCACATGCAAATGTTGGACTTGTGAGGGAATCGAACCTGCGAACTCAGGCGTGGCAGTCGATTACACTAACCACTACGCCATCTGTCGAGTGCTATGTCCTAACTTATTTGCACAAATTGCTTTGAACAATAGGCAAGAAAGAGGAACGAAAGAAAGAGGCAGGCAAGATAGATATAGGTGGATGATAGTTTTAGCTAGCTATAGCATTAGATCTCACGTTCTACCTCGCCATAAGAAATGCTTAGGCCCGGCTCCAATATTCAGACAACAAGTCGTTTTAGCTACGGTTACAGTTAATTTGTGACACATTTTCTATGAAAAATATGTCAAAGCTTATTCAACTTGTATCTTGAATATTGGAACCAAGCCTACGTTTTCAACATTAAGAGTTGCGATTAGCAAACTGTATTTACTTTATTTATTTATTTATAGCCTTTTCCAGACATAAGTATACATATATGTTTTTATATATAGGTTTCTTTTTATTGTGTGCCCTTTGGCAAAGGCTTCCTTCAACACTTTCCAATCTTCTCTCTCCCGCGCCAGTCTAGTCCAGGTTTTCCAGCTGTTTTGACCACATCATCTTCCCATCTTCTGAATGGTTTCCCCTTTTTTCTCTTTCCCTCTCTTAGGTACCACAATGTTACTACTTTGTTCGATTTCTCTTGTCCTCTCCTCCGCTAGTTACATGGCCAGCCCATTTCCACTTTAGTGTTCTTAATGTCAACACCACATCTTGGGTCTATGTAACTTTCCTAATTTTGATGTGGTTAATTTTATCTATTTTTCTTTTCCCCATCATGCTTCGTACCATGCTTCGCTGGCAAGTTTGAAGTTTGTTTTGTTGAGATTTAGTAAGTGCCCAAGTCTGACATCCATATGTTAGGATAGGGAGTATGCAAGTGTTAAATAGCAAACTGTATAAGCAACAGTTAATCAAATCACTTGACGCGTCGTTAATCAACCTTTAAGAAAGCTGATGTTAGTAATTCAAAAATCTACTTACTGCCCAGGATCTCAGCCACAGTCTCATGTGACGCCAGTGTTCCATTCTCCAGCCAAATAGTCAGGGCTATGAGGAAGCAGTATCGCTGGGTGATGTTCCGCCAGTGCTCTTGATATCTGCAATACACAAACATACAGCCTCACACTCATCCCTGAAGAGGTAGGATGTACACCAACATTTCACTAGTAGGATCTACATATAGGAGGCGAGTCAATTGACATTTATCAGGAACAGTTCCAGTCACTGTACCGTTACTAAAAAATTCATTACAGAGAAATACAATCACACTTTGCTTGATCTGCAAATCCCTCAGTCTCAGAATGTCTACTTTGCAAAATGTCTCTTTCGCAGGTTTACTCATACCAAGTCACGCAGGTTTTTATAGGTTTTAGTCATACTTATCTGAATAATATATTTCTATAGTACGCTCTGTACGCAAATCGGATACCAAGGACTTGTAAGCAAAGGACATTTTGCAAAGGAGACATTCTGAGAAAGGATTATTTTTGAAATGTTGAATTATTTTGATATATTTGGGGTTTTGACTCATTTGACGGCCATGTCAGTCCCATAATATACACATAACCATAAAATTTAAATGTTTCTTATAAACAACTGAGTATAGTAGGGCAACATCAATGGGTGGCTCTAAGGACCTTGTATTCTGTGTACTACTACTATGTAAAGAAACTTAGACATTTCAGATGTTTGGTTCGTTAATATACTCTGAACCACACCCACATTCAGCCAGTTAATTCTAAATGTATCAGCGAGATTTTCTCTTAAAGTAGCACTCCGAACACATTCCATTAAAAGATAGTATACATCATCTGTGACTCCACACAATTCACAACAAGGTGTGGCTGATTTCTTCATAAGATATTTATATTTATTTAATGGTACGGGTCCAGAGCGCAGTCTAAAGGCAGTCACCAACAAATTTCGATTCATTCTCATATTTACACACCACGCCACATGAGGAGGTTCACTTTGTAAAGTACTATACCAGGTTCCCTTCTCTCGAGAGGTAACATTAAAATATTCCTTCCATACATTTCTTACAATGTTTCTGTATTTTATAACTACTTCCTGGTATTTGTATACGAGATATGTTTCAGTACCATTTACTATAGCCTCCCTAGCTAGTTTGTCAACCTCCTCATTGCCGCGTATGCCAATGTGAGAAGGAATCCATTGTATACCCAATGTCACTCCCGCTGACACCAGGGCAAGGACCTTCCTTAATATTGTGTAGGTTATCAATGCACCTTTGTGAGCAGAGGAGCATCGAGCCACAAGTTGTAAGGCTCTTTTGCTATCAGACAAAATAAATGCATTCTTAAGTCCTGCACTGATTACATATGAGAGTGCTTCTGAGATGGCAAAAAGTTCTAAATACATGATTGAGTGCTTAGATTCATTTGTACATCTGAAACACTACCTCAAATTGCGACTAGAATCATAATAGGCTGCTCCACGACCATTACATGAGATCCATCGGTATAAATTTTAGACCAACCATCATATTTTTTATCTTACATGTACAATGTATTGTATTTTAATGTACTGTTTTCATATTTATTCTTTGGATGAATCATGCTAACCATCTCTGTTTGTATAAAGTTTGTAGAACATTTTGCAAAGTGGACATGTTGCAAGTGACCACTAGAATTGAACCTGAGACCTCATTCTCAGCCACGAAGGTAGTCTCAATATTTTATGTACCATCTGGAATTCATAATAGTAAGTATAAGTAAGCTCAAACTTCTTTAGTGAGACTAACAAAGCAATATTATTCAGTTTTCTGTCAAGCAATCCTCTGTAGAAGTACGGAATCAGGATTTGAGTGTTGTTTCTTCAAATATTCTTACCTGTAGTAGTCAGTCTCAGGAATGGCTTCTTTCAGTCTTGTATATCCCTCCCGTGCTTTCTCAAAGGACTCTCTTGCTTTGAGGCAAGCTGGTCCAACTGCGGTGAAATGTGCTTATACAGATAATATACACTAGATATTAAGTCACTTTCATAGTAATGGTTGACAATCAGATACATACTGTTTTGATATTAATAACTGAACATATTGTGTTGAAAACTGTTTTTTAAATATACTACAGTGGTTCATTTAAACCAGTTTTGTTTTGAGAATGATAGAAAAAGGGCCCAATTGGAATGTTTTTAGTCTTCAATTTTTGTGCACTAATAACATATGTTTTTTTTCCTGTAAATATATAGCCTCATGGGTTATTTTGAATAATTAGTGACCATCCAGAAGTCAAAATTCAACCATAATCTATTTATCTTTTATCCACTAATATATATAAAAAAACTTAGGCTAAGCTTAGCTTGTCTAAAGATAAACACTAAATAAAAATAATGGGAAATCAGTTGAGAAACAGAAGACAAATTGCTACTGAACTGTTTTTAATTAGAATAATATAAAGCACATGGATCTATCTGTTATTTTATATTACTGAGAATGAAACAGCTGTATACTGTAATAGGTTTGTCACATTCTCACTGCTTTGCTATTAGAGATAGTAGTACTGCTATAAGATAGCCATTGTAGAACAGAAATAAGAAACTCCACATTACCATAAATAATATATAATCTGGGAGTCTGAACAAAAATAAATCCAGTAAGTTCTTTATTTAAAACATTTTAATAATTTTGTACTAAGAATGGCTATAAACAATTATTATCAATGTTGTATGCCGCTGAGCTGTTATCATGTTCAAAATAAAAACTTTTATTGCTTTTCAGATAAAAGGTTTATTTAAATGGGCAGATATTTGTAAAGAATATGTGCCAAGCCATAACTTGTAGTAGTATCAGGCTCTATATAATTTTCAACTAATATTTGACCATATTCTGATTGTGGAATTATAATGATTAACGGATGACACCAAAAAGTATACTCACTGCCAGCTTCATTATGATGAATAACTTGAAGGACTGTTGTCACTTCTCGGGATATTTGACCAATATCCTTACATATGTTGCGTATTACCTATGTACAAAAAATGGCACATCAGTACTATATTTGTTGACGAGTAGGGGGGTTGTATTTATTTATTTTTGTATAAAGCTCTTGTCGTATAACACACTTGTGAAGAGTAATATTTGTATATAATTAAGAAAAAGGCAACAAATTATATTTCGTGAGTGATCTGGATTATTTAAAACAGAAACCTAATAGACTATAATAATTATTAAAAAAATATCAAAACTGAAACACCACGCCAAACCAAGATGTGAAGAAACCCGGAATAACAATACATATATTAACCTATTGAATCGCACCGGCACTCCAGCAGCCAGACATGATAGATTTTAATTATGTCTGGTATTCTAAGACTTGATAGACAATTAGGTTTCATTGTGTTTGCGGGAATCGCGAAAGCGGCGTCGTGTTTGGCATCATAGAAGTTTTAACAATATTGACTGACAACAACATAACCGCACTTTTTCGTTATTGCAATATTTTTTGTCAGCTCTTACGCATTTGCTATAAGTTTTGATTTCAAAATTACATTTAGTATACGTCATTATTTCTGTAAAAGATCCTGTAAATCATCTCGCGACGTGTGTTTTATTGCACACAGGAACTATTGATTACTTAGACAGTGTTTTTTTTCATAATGTATACCTACTTATTAGGCTACAAAAAACTCTGGGTGCGGTATACTATGTGATAGGAGTTCTCCACAAAAATAAAATTGAGACCTTAACTAATTGGGGAATATGGTGCACACAGAGCGCTACAGTACCTGTCACCTGATTTAAATAATCGATTTTATAAAGAAATATAAAGATGTACTAAAGACGTACATAACTGTAAGAGTAGCACATTTACATAAATTTATACGTATATACCTCACGAATTTCCTGCTCAGCATCAAGATTTTTCTGAAAATCAGTAAATATTGTGTTAATAACGTGATTTTCACACATTTTCACTTATTGTTTTGAGAAGCAAAAATAGGAAACTTGTTCAGCATGTATTTATCAATAACTTTAACAACAAATTGAACGAACGAATGATTCATCTTTTGACAAATGCGCGCGAATTTCATTCAATACAGATCATGTAGATCTGTATTGAATTAGATTCGCGCGCATTTTAATATTAAACTTATAAAGCATCTAATGAAAAATTTAATTGTTTGACAAAAATTTTAAACTACATTACATCTATTAAGTCTTTAAACTTAGTGGTTTAATCAAGTGATTAAAAAATGCATATTTTATGTCAGTATACTTAAAATAATAACATCTCAATTAATTATTCGATTCATTCGTTGGTCAAAAGTTTCATTATTTGGAGAGAAGTTTCATTACAGTGTAGAATCACAATACATTTGTATATTTTTGAGATCTCTGATTAATACTCTAAGTTAGTGGTTCCCAAACTTGATTGGACTCCGATCCACCAAACAAAGACTGCCAAATTTGGGACCGGTCCAGATCTCGGCTGTCATAAAATATTGGTATCGCTCAGATTGAGTCAGATTCCTTAATCTCTGTGGTCAGAGAACCTCTAGTCATAGAACGCGGCGCCCGACAGTTAGCCCGTCGCGCGTCGGGTTATCTTATGTTTCAGGGCCCACTCAATATTTGCTCGCCACCCGCAGACAGCGCAGAAAATTCCCATAATATTCACCTCGATTAAAATAATGTCTATACTGTAGGTATAGGTAGTCATCGAAACAGGAGACGTGAATTAAAAATAAAAGCTTCTTTCTCTCTCTTACAATTATAATCTCTTTTGTCGTTATTATTGTATATATGCTTGCGTTTGACTACATTCTTACATGCTGTTAATCAAAGTGGTTACTTGTGTCTTGAAGATGCCATGATGGTACTTATTACGCAGACAAGCAAAATCTTCCACTTGCCACTATTTGGAGTGACCTTAGAATAAATGTCAAATTAGCATACCATGTACATCATACCTATAAATAAAAATAATATACCAGCTACTTACCGGTACTTAACTTTGCTGTGACCTGTTTGTCTGGTCGTCATAATGAAATATTTTTTCTAGACACGTCCAAAATTGCGTCGAGAGTCCGTCAAATGCGATGATGATTTGTCAATCTTCTATATCACAGTACTACGGAGCTATTAATGTATGCCGCCTTTTTTTATTATAAAATGTGGAGTGCTGTACTACAAAATCGTACGAGTAAATTTTCCATTGATATATACTGTGTTTCTAGTGTCGCAGACCTTTAAAAATAAAGACTTAAGGAGTTATCAAACCCAAGAGTAGTACTTATGGAGTTTCCATAGCCTGCATTGCTCTGCCGGTATAAATGAACGTTTCATTCGTTCATTTACACTGAGGCATAAGGGTCAGCGAGTTACGTATTACTGAACTTTTAAATACGCATATAATTATTGCTTTATTATTATAGAACCAATAATTATTTTTATTGAGTAGTCACAGTCAATCAATTAAAGACAGTCCTAAGCCTCAAAAGTATGAAGGAGAGTTCATTGAATTTATTTTGCCTATTACTTATTAGATTACCTATATATTTTTAGAAAACATGCTCCACAGTTAATGTAGCGCATTTCAAGGTTATATTCCCCACGGCTCCACGCTACCATATTCTGTGACGCTACTAGCGTGCTTGCGCAGCGCGCTATAACATAGTGTATAAAATAGCGCGCTAGAAAAATATAGTATCTGGTCCGTAGCGTGCTATCTTAATATAGCGGATTTGAACACTACTAATGCAGACGTCATGCTCACGGTCACCCCTCCGTGAGCAAGCTCCGTTGAAAATGCTCTGGGTTGCTAGGCCAGATCAGTTTAATGCCAAAATCCGACGTTGGCAGACGTGTTCAAAATGTTTGATTGGGACTTAGTAATTATCGTCCCTTTGGCAGAGGAAGAGGAACATGAAGAATATGTAAATAAAATAAGACGTGATGACCCATGATTTCCAACTGACGGCGGCCGCGCCGTAGGTAGTAAATACACGTCCAGACAGTTTTTTCGCTGTGGCAATACCACAGAACACTTATATTCAGAGAGGGGGCAATACTGAGCGCGGGCGGCGTGCGGCGGCGGCTCAAGCGCGCTCGCGCATGTATAACGCATACTCGAGCATCAAGATTAGACGTGTATTTAATTTTGGAATGTATGGAATTGTCATAAGATTAATTGTTCAATAGCCTCAGAAAATGCTCTGCTCTCGGTGTGCGCTGACGCTAAGGAAGAACAGTCCGCCGTTGCTAATAATAATAATACCATCCACAAAGATGGCATAACACATGATGTATGAAAAAAAAACTAAGTGATCATTGGTTTACAAAACGAATTGAGGCCTATAGAAATACAAATTTATCTGAATGGAATTTTCTATCCTTCACATTCGCATCCTCATAACTTTTACACGCTTCATACGCCATACATTTTACTAGTGAGCCCGCTAGCGGGATCCTCGGTAATACAGATGCGCCGGGGGAACCCACGACGTGGGTCTGTGGTATACAGCTATGACTCGTAACAAAAAACTCTCTCGCTATTAGGAATATGGTCATAGTTCTTCTAGATATAGGATTCCTGGAAGTATTCTAGTTAGAATGTACATACACTAATACAAGAGGAAGAAATTTTTTTATTTTTATTTTCTGCTTCGTTATGAGGCCTGAATCGTCAACCATTTTAGAAAGATGAATTAAAATTGTTTATTTTTCAATGTATTTCTGAACCTACATTTTTCACATCTTTTTATTAACTAATTTTCTTTTTACTTATTCTATAATTCTTCTGCAAACAATTATATTCAGTCAGTTCACTATAGGAACTTATGACATCAAGAGTTCTTCTAGAAAATCCTACGAAATAATTATGTATAAAATAAATAAGTTTGAATAGAAATTATTCGTATAACTTCAAATCATCGATAATACATTTAAATGAATATACATTTCCGTTAATAATTGATTAAAATGTCCATTAAGTTGATTTTGTGAATAACATTGAAGTTGTTTGCATAATATTATTGTTTACCAGCCCTGTCATACAACCCACGCGGAGGGTCCTTGGCATTTAGGAAGTATGAAAAAAATAAATCTAAATAAATATTTAAAAAAATATATATATAAATCTAAAAACCAACACCACCACTACCAAGATCTGTTAAATACATATTATAATGTATGTAGTATTTTATTTTAATTTTTATTGTGTATTTGCAAAGAAAAATGTATTTTTAATATGAGCCCTCGACGTGGGTTCGTGTGCTCTCAGATGCGGCAATAGTGAGCCCACGACATGGGTCCAAGGCGATGAATGTGTTAAAGCGCAGTTTCATAGGCTGGGAATGAATTGAAAAACCGATCGAGTGCGAGTCGGACTCGCAAACGAAAGGTTCTGTACCATTGTAAAAGAGGAATGAGTGGTATTTTTTATTTATACTTTATGATCTATTAACTACCTAAATACACAATCGAAATTAAACAAACTTAAAATTCTGGGGACAACCACGAAACACTAACCTTAGTATAAAACAAATGCAACACCTAAAAAAGATCACATTTAGTGTGTAATTATATATTTAATTCAGTATGTACTGTTTGCATAACAAATAATAATAATAATAATATTCTACCACATACACACAACACCATCTAGCCCAAACTAAGTAGCGCTTGTACTATGGCTACTAGACAATGGAATATAATAATATGGCATCAATCTAATATAATCTACACAGCAATAACAAAATAAAAAAATACAATGCAAAGGAAACAATTTATTCAGACAGGAACATGCTTAAGTACAGTTAGCCGGGTGGCCAGTGCATCTGGCGGCCACCTAGGATGTGCACATGCAAGTGATATACACTCTGTGCTCCATTCTTGCCGTCATTGATCACCAATCTAAATCCGGATTTATCAAGACCTTCCAGTGCTGCAACTTTTTTTGCAGCAATCATGAGATGACCTGAAAAAGCAAAACAGTTTCAATGGGTAGCTACTTTTTTTTAAATAAAAATAATTGACAAAGTGTAAATTTAAAAAATCTGTAGCTGAGACATAATATTAAAAGTCAGTTTTCAGATTTGCATTCCTTTATGTGTGGCACATAAATCCTGTAGAAAACGGTAAAGAAGAATAAATTCTTAAAAGTAGTGGACCTATTATTCTTTACTTCTCAGCTCTCTAGCTACAGAAATTATATTATGTGGTATAGGTTTTACCAGCAGTCTATTATACATGTGGAAAATCAATTTTTTATAATGGTAGGCTTTATTTTCATAATAATTCATGAAATATTTTGGCTGTTATTTTAGTATGAAGGGTATGCAATCAAATATGGGGTAAAAAGATTATGAACTTTACTGCTACTCATAATTGAATATAAACTATTATGCACCACCTCTTTCAACAAATATTGTTTTATGACAACAATTTATTCATTAACCTATAGGAAATATGTTGAGTAAACAACTGCAGATGTAACTCTGATTAGATTATACACTACATTGAAATTAAACAAATTTTATTGCATTGTATATTTTTATAAAACACTATTATTACATAATTTTGAAACTTTAAACTACTATTGTTAAACACTTTTACTAGTTACTGCTTACTTCTATTTAAGCTATTTAAATAATAAAACTATTTAGATTTAATTCTACACTTTCCCTAACATTTCGGTTGCTTTTCAGCAGTCATGTTCACAGGGAGTTTTAATTAACTTTAATACATATTTTAATGAGGTAGTGTGCATCAGTTAGTATCAATTAGCCTGATCAATAGCAACTACAAGGCCAGTAAAACATGACTAGGTAAAGAAAATGTGACTCGGAAAATAATCTGTCAAGTCTTGGAATGCCAGACATAATTCAAAACCTATTGTATCTGGCCATCAGAATGCTGTTAAAATATTATAATTTCAAGATAATTGCATACCAACATATTATAGCACATTATGAGTGTGTGATAAAGGAAACATGATAAAGGTTGTATGATACAAACTTTATTATGTTCCCTTTATAATTTATGTTGCTGCAATATGTTTATCAGTGAAGTGAAATTATAATATTTACCGAGAAGTTGTTCATCTTTGTCATCTGCTTTAGACAACTGGGTAATTGGTTTTCTTGGTATCACCAGGATGTGAGTGGGGGCTTGTGGCGACACATCATGAAAGGCCACACACTAAAAAAAAGATCAGCATTATAACCTCAAGCAAATGATAAAAATCGTAAATAAAGCAAAATAGACATCAAAATAGTCTTCAACTCGATTGCTTAAAGAAATGTTCTAGAATCTCGACGATGTTATTGACAACAGCTGATAAAATATTTGACCGGCCGGTCAGAAAACAAAATATAATATTCTATCACATACACACAACACCATCTAGCCCAAACTAAGCAGAGCTTGTACTATAGGTACTAGACAATGGAATATGGATAAACATACATATAACATTTTTTTTTGTAAATACATTCATTACATATGTACAAAATGTCACCTGGTCATCTTCGTATACGAATTTAGCTGGTATTTCCTTTCTTAAGATCTTCCCAAAGATGGTATCACCGCCGGCAGATGCCGACTGCGCTTTCTCGACCTCACCTCCTGCCATCGCTTCTGGATTTTGCAGATCTATTAGATTTTTTCCTGTTTCGCAATCTGACGTTATTCCATAGAGTAGGTTATGCAGGCTAAATAGCACAACTATACCGAACTGCATCTTTTTTATTTTCTGTTTAATGTTGCCAGAGTTTAAAATTTAGTACGTAAGTAACAACAATCATATTTCTAGGGTTTCGTAAATCTATTGTAAAAGCAACTCGCTTCTCATTTTCGATGTTGATACTTTAAATTGTGCGAGACAAAAATACAAATTATCCTTGCAAAATGAAGTAAATTAACAAACCAATAAAAAAAAAGATCTATCTAAGTGCTACCGGTAGATGCATATGCATTTAAAATGTAGCAGATGATTGTTAAGGTTTAAGTTATCTACGGTGTTTACTTAATATCGCCAAAATGGTACTCAACGTGTCACTATTTAAATGTAACAAACATGCGGAGGCACATTGTCACTATTGGGTTATCAGCCAATAAATAGTCGGTAGCAGCACGAAGAGTCTGACACTGTACCCAGTAGACGATTAAAACTCATATTACGAGAGATCTTAATCCATAGCTATCAAATGTAAGCCTAATACACCTGTCCCATCCACCCCTTGGTAGAAATAGGAATGAGATTATGATGAAATGTAGGAATAAGAGAAGCCACATACGTGCTTTTAAAAATAAAAGAGTCATTATATCTTAAAGCATATTGTATTTGTTTACTTTTAATAAAATAGAGTTAAATAATTACAGTTTCGTTTCCAGCTAATAGAGACTTGTTTTAAAATATTGGCGTAATAGTAAAATAATAATAATATTATTCAGGTAAAATATACATATAGGTATTATAATAAATGGAATGAAATGAAATGAAATATCACTTGCAACATTGATTTTATATTTCTTGACATTCAACTGACTCATTCGACCAAACTAGTATACTCTTTGCATTCGACCTTTTGCCACGGACAAGATAATTTTATTTTCCTGTTAAATTTCATGAATTTTCGTACTTGTAGCAATAGATAACTTGTAGCCATGGTAATCCTATAGAATTAATACTTACGTAAAACAACACTTATTGATTTCATGGGTAACGTCTACGTACCTAATCGTCATTTAATTTAAGATTTGCAAGAAATTATTGGTAATTTATTATTTAATGGGAATATACAATAAACGACTTTACATTACAAATCAACTAAAATATAACTAAGTAATTATAACAAAATATCTTATACAAACATAACAATAAGTAGGTAGGTATAAGAAACACGGTTTTTAAAGCATACTGCCAGGCCCTGTGGGCCATAACATATGGTGTAACGCTCTTCCGAACACATGTAAAGCTTTTAATTTCTGGTCACGTTGATTTTCATCAACCATTACGTGATATCCTGTTCTGTCAATACCCATATTCATAGCAACTTGTTTGGCAACTATCAACATGTGTCCTGAAACAAATAATAAGTAGCTTTATAAAAAAAAAAACATCAGAATAACGCAAATAATTTATTTTACGAAAATAGCCACAACATTAGTCTGCCACCGTGGACTTGAACGTAAAATTTATCAAAAGTTTGACAAGAATGAGGTCCTTCATTCATTACAACCCTTAACCGGTCGTATACCGCCGGCTCGCATACCAGCCGGCAGATTTGTACCCGTCGTAGGCCGGTGGCTCGCATGCGAGCCACCAAATTGGCGCCAAAACGCCGCGCGCCGCCTTCGCTTTAGCTTAAGCTAACGTAAAACCAATTTGGTGGCTCGCATGCGAGCCACCGGCCTACGACGGGTACAAATCTGCCGGCTGGTATGCGAGCCGGCGGTATACGACCGGTTAAGGCTGTTTTGTCAATACTTTTCTCTTTTATCTTTAACGATTCGGCGCGCGATGATCAGTAAATGTCCTGTAAGGACAGGGTATTTTGTGTACATAGATAATTTACAGACTTATTTATTTATTTATTTTCTTTCACCTGTATACTCTCGAAGTAGTACTTAGCAGTGGCATATATTTAAAATAGATATTATTCTCTATTCTGTGGTTGACTGTAATTATTAATATAATTATGTTCTCATTTTAAAACCATCGTGGCAATTCTATTGGATATGGGTAGATATTATTTGACTTTAAAAAGAAAGCGAAATTACATCCTTTGATGACATTTGTAAGGTATATTATCATACGTGGTTGCGGAGCAATTCGAAAGGAAATTCGTGGCCCCGAAATGTAAACGGCAAGAGAAGGAACACGTGTGTGGCTTTAATCTGTGCAAGTCTGACATACCCTTTCGCTTTGTTTAGAGCGAAGCGAAGTGGTATGTCAGGCGCACCCTAAGCTGGTTCATCGTATGTATGGTACCCAGTATACTGTGATGTGTGATGCAACATAAATAGTATTATAATAATACTCCACATATATTCGACAAAATTATGGAGTTCTCTCAGACATGCAGGTTTCCTTACGATGTTTTCTTTCACTGTTAATAAGTAGTAATACTAACCTAATAATTTTTCGTCATCCTCTGTCGCGTCTACAAGTCTGGATATGCGCTTTTTGGGTACAACCAGGAAATGTACTGGAGCCTGTTTATTGTCTTGCTCGTCGAAAACAACGCACTGAAAAAAAAAACCAGTATTTCAGACTTTAGACATAAACAAATGGTTTAATATGTAAGTCATCACGATATTAAGACAAAAATATAATAAAGCTGAAGAGTTTGTTTGTTAGCCGACTTTAAACAAAGGAGGAGGTTTTTAATTCAACTGTAGTTTTTTTTATGTGTAAGTAGGTACCTCGTAACTGTTTTCTAGATGATGATTCTTGATTATCTTTTTATTTGATCTGGAGCTTTCCATTCCGTCCCATTTACTTTTGATCAAGATCTAACCATTAGTTTTAGAGTTATCCTTAATAATGCGTATTTGGTTTACTTCGGCTATATTGATGATGTTCTCATTTTTGGCCGATGTAAAATGAACAAAATAAACAACTGTGGAAGCCCCTTGTAGTATTTCGAGGTAATCCCATTATAATTTGGTCATGTTCTGATAAAGATCTTCGGTTTTATACAACGGAATTCTTTAATAAATGACAGCAAATCTGCCATGAGTGCTGCAATCACATAATTATGTATATGTATTGTTTACACAATTCCAAATTGAGGAGTATGGTTTCAAAATCCGCCAAAACGATATCAGAAGAAAAATAATGTTCCGATTGAATATGAAGCTCCTTCCTTGCTTCTATCGCATTGCAAAATTCTATTAAATCAGCTCACAAGCAGTTTGTTGCAAACACCGCTAAAACAGTCCATTTATATTGTCTCAAATGGTTTTTTGAGGTTTACGTACCATTATTTGGTGAAAAGTATTTTAGAGGATTTTAAAACTAAACTACTCAATTGGTTTTTGATAGCATTTAATAGTATAGGGTTATGTGCAACTGTTAAACTCAACAAGGTATACACAAAAAGGCTAATAACAAAATGATTTCTATAATACAACTTTTAATATGACGCTGAAGCCATCAGGTACCGAAACTCCGGAATAAAACATATCATCCCAACCGTATTTGGAATTATCATGAGTTGCACTATGGCCAAAAATAATTTAAACTGTATATATCTAGTCAGTGCCAGCCGCTCGCGCCGCGTGCTGCGTCTATGTGTGTAATTGTGCATGCCAATGTTATGTTATGATTTTAGTAAGACATCTCATGTTTAAGTAGTTACAAACCTACCTTGGCTGACACCGACTTCATTATTAACAATAATTTAATTATTCACGAGACAAGGAAATAATTTTTAAAAAAATTGTGCCCTACCGTTATACAGTTGCAGTGCATACAGTTTTAGAATATTGTCTTTTGAAGTCGGTTTTCTTTTTTGTTAATATTTTTGATAATTCAAACTAAAAAGGTTTGAACGCGCTAATCTTTAAAATTACTAGTCAGAATTGCAAATATTTCGTTTGATAGACCGTTTGTTGAAGAAGGTAAAGCTGTCCCCCGCGGTTACACCCACGTTTATTATTACTGGTTCTCTGCCATGGCTCGTAGCGTGATGTTATATAGCATATGTTACTTCTCAATAAAGTAGCTTTCTAATGGTAAAATAATTATTCGAATCGGTTCAGTAGTTTTTAAGTTTGTTTATTATAAACAGAAATACCAAAATAAAAATGTTGCCACTTTATAATATTAGTATAGATTCGGAGGACTTTATCATTGAGCGACTAGGTATTTATTATTGTCCAATAAAGAACACAAACAACATTTAAAACATTAGGTAAGTAAAGCTAGAACACTTAAAACTGAAATAATATCCATTTAAACCTAAATCTACCAATTTAATTAATAGTTTTAATTTTTCTGAATTAATATATGGTAACTTTGAACTTAGTATACAACAAAAATGAGCAAATAAATGAAGAAGCACATTTTTTAACACAGGAAAAATATTTCGGATGTCTGTTTTAATGTCATGATGATAGTATAAATTTCTTATCAGATAGATGAGCTCATTGGATGTAATTAATAAATAGTAAGTAATCTATACTAATATTATAAAGCTGAAGAATTTGTTTGTTTGAACGCGCTAATCTCAGGAACTACTGGTCCGAATTGAAAAATTTTTTTGGTGTTGGATAGACATAGATAATATATAGATAAGGCTCTAGGCTTTATAATATTAGTATAGTTAATGTAGATTTTGTCAATAAATATCTACCCCTCGGAACAGTACTTTTTCCTGGATGAAAGGTACCCTACCTCCTTTTCTGTACTCCTGACACCGTGTATGCAAACATTCATAATGATTGGTCGAGGCATGAAAGCGTAACAAACAGATAAACTAACAAACTCACATTCGCATTTATAATATTAACTGAATTTAAGAGGATGAATTATAATCATTATGATGGTTTGTTTTGTCAATATAAGAACATCTGTTGAGACTAAGTCCTAAGGGATACGAAAATATGTACAACCAACAAATTAATCAACAGACCGCGTTATATTTTAAAAACGACATACCTACATTAGTTAATACCTTGATTAGTAAGCATGACATTTATATTTTGTTCTAGTCTCTTATCAGCAGCTCTCTTTTAATTTCAACTTATAGTCTTATTACAGTTTCTGTAAGCAGTGCATTCAATTTCCGAGGTAACGAGAAAAGCAAAGAGGGAGAAAGGAAACAAAACGTACTGACTAAAAAAAACAGTAAGTAAAGGAGAATGTATTTAAAAAAAGAAAAGGTAATAAAACCAAAAAAATTTGATCTCCGTGCAAACATTATAAGTTTTACTTAGGTATACAATAAATTTACCAGAGATTAGTGGACTTCCTTAGTTTATTTATATTTAACCCTTTGACCGCCAGGTCCACGTTGTGTCTCGGCGCCAAGCTTCATTTCATCCTTTAATTTGGCATGTAGTCGTGACCGCACGCCATTGCTGGACACATTTTGCTTTGTCATGTATACATGACTGTGGCGGTCAAACGGTTAAAACATAGTAGATATGCCGCTGGTTACAATATCGTGCTTAGCCAAGAACGCCTAATAGTTGGTTTTCTTTTGTGAAATATAGTCAAAACCAAAGAATATATTATGTAGAACCTTTGTAATGTAAAAACCCTTGAAATAGCACAACGGACACTACGAATAGTGATCGAAGCAAAATCTTCTGAGTCTGGAATAGCGCCAGTCAATAAAAGATGCAAATAAGGTAAACGAATGAATTTAGATCCAGAAATATTAGTTAAAGATTGACTAAGAAAGTTTGTAAGGCTAGTGTGAATGGAACAGTCGCAAGGGGAAGACCGAAGCGAACGTTTGTTTGGTTGAACGCGCTAATCTCAGAAACTGATGGTTCAAATTGAAATTTTCTTAATATCAAGGAAGGCTATAGGCTATAAAACATCACGCTACGACCAATAGGAGCGGAGCACCAAATGTTGCAAAAATGGAGCAAATTCATTAATGTGAAGCAGACTTAGTTCTTTGTAAGTATGTAAGTATTTTATTTTTCAAAACATACACATTATTATAACAAATATTGTAACATAGAAAAACAAAACAGTACATTTATAATGAAAAATGAAGTTACCACTCAGGTTTGTTGTTGGTTTGCGCGGGTCATCTAGCAATAACATAATGGACATAGAACAATTCGAGTGCCGTGATAATATAATATTGTCTTATGTTTAAGCGAATGTTATACACTTAAATTGTTAAAATTAAGTAATAAACGTGTTTTAAAATAAACAACGTGACAAAAACCATATAAAGTTGTTTAATTTCAATACCGTAATAATATTAAGATAGTAGGTACCTACCTAGTTATTTCTAAAAGACAAATGAAAGCGCATACAAGTTGTTCAATTTTATAATCTGTTTAAACACCATACTAAACCACATACAATACTTTTATTTGCGGTACATATTTAAAAATATATAAATACCTGTTCGTCTTCGTATAAATACTTTGTGTTGTTGGTGCCAAAAAACAGCGAGAAGTTTAGATTTTTTACTTGTGTTGTCGCCATTAATTCCATTTTTACTGATTGTGTACGAACCTACTTGTTTTCAATTTACCAACACATTTGAGAATAAACCTATGTTTTACGACTTGTCAATTTCAATATTTCGCGATTGTGATCAATGACAAAAACATGCGATAACATATCATAAAAATATGAAGATTCATTGATTATTTATGGATAACAATTGATAACATGCTATAATCTTGTACTAACATATATTACTTATCTCTTTCTGTCAAGGAACCCTAGCTAAGGATAGAAAGAGATAGGTATGTAACAGTTTATTTCGCATCCTGAGCGTCTGTTTCTTAGAGTATACATACATATCAATATACATACCATTGGTTATGTATACTCTAAGGTCTGTTTTTTACTATACAAGTAATTCGATTATTTTTTATCCTTGTTTACGTGAAGTGGGTGCAATTTTATAGATAAGTTTAAGCTTATTCTATATATAATCTTCCGATTACTGGTGAGCAAATATATTAATTCGGTACTTATCAATTAAAAATCATTTATTCATTTAGGTCACAAAGTAACACTTATGAACGTCAAAATATAGAGGTTAGTGAGTTTACTAAGTTACTTAAGCTACATTTAGGTTAGTTGCTAGGTTCAGGCAAAGGGTTGAGCCTATGAGAAGAAACATCCAAGAAACTCACGGCCACTCTTTTAAATCGCCAATTAAATATAATTTCAGTATTTTACAACTCATATCAACAAGGTGTTGCAACCATTATACCATATGCTACTGACTTTAAAAAACTAATGATAATAACAATAATAAGTTAATAATATTACAGAGATAAAATAATTTGGATCTAGTTATATTTTTCAATATAAATCTAAAATAGGCAGTAGGATGGCATGATGGCGCATACACTTACACTTTGTGACAATGCAAAGGCAGTCTGTGACTAAATGCGGTTGTGGATAAATTGTATTTTTCAATAATAATCGAAATGTGAAGCAGGGTACTTGATACATCACATATAATCACGAGGTACCTTTACATTACTAAATTGACTTATAGGTAATACAAGAACTTTGAATCCTGAATACAACAAGCATCTAATGCCATGAGCTTTTGTCAGTTAAGTAGTCGTTGACTAATAACCCTTCCAAATGAGCTGTATTTTAACGGCACTTTTAAATTTAAGGAATGATTAATAAATTATATTTATAGGTAGTTTATTAAAAAAACGTATACGGAGTCCTGCAAATGTATTGTGAACTTTATGTAAACGATGATATGGGCCGACTAATTTATGCTTATTTCTAGTGTTTACGTTATGGATGTCACTATTCTTATTATATAAGTGAATATTATGTTTAATAAACATAATGTTAGCAAATATATATTGCAACGCAACAGTAAGTATGCCTATTTCCTTAAATCGATCTTTCAGGGAAACTCGTGGACCTAAATTATAAATACTACGTATTGCACGCATTTGGAGAATAAAAATTGTCTCAATATCAGCTGCCTTGCCCCACAATAATATACCGTAGGACATGACACTGTGAAAGTAACTGAAGTATACTAGTCTCGCAGTATCTACATCAGTAACCTGTCTTACTTTCCGAACTGCGTATGCGGCTGAGCTAAGTTACACTGCAAGACACGATATATGAGCGCCCCACTGAACTTTGTGATCTAAAGCCAAACCTAGAAAAACTGTCGATTGTACGAAAGTAATAATTTCATTATTTAAATTTATATTTATGTTAGGACTCTTTACATTTAGCAATGTAAACTTGATACATTTTGTTTTTTTTAGAGTTTAGTAGTAAATTATTCAACGTAAACCAGTCCTGGATGTGCGCGAGCGAATCATTAACAGTATTTAAATTTGTTGCTCTTCTGTCTACTTTAAAAATAAGGGATGTATCATCTGCAAATAAAGCAATGTCACACAAATCCTGCACGAAGAATGGCAAATCATTTACGTACACTAAAGACAGAAAGGGTCCTAAAATTGAGTCCTGTGGCACGCCCATTGTGACTGGTAATCCAGAAGATCTAGGTAGGAATGCTTAGATAGGAACCAACTAATTCAAGTGCAGTATCTCTGATGCCATAAATTCCTTTAAGCGATTAGATGTCATCGTTCTACACGTAACCTTATTCTCTTTATAAATGGTAGGTACTCACAGGAAATACTACCTTTTGCCCACAGTGCTCAGATGTCAGTTCACTCAATATATTAAGAAATTGGCAGTCGCAAAATACATTATCTAAACAGGTAGCAGAATGTGAAGTGATGCTAGTGGGTTCAAAAAATAAATGCTTTAAATTAAATGATCCAAATAAACAAATAAGTCTCAAAGAGGCAGCTGACTCCTCAAGTAAATTAACATTATAATCACCACACACTACTATACTTATGCCTATTACTAACACTCAAGCGTTTTAAAATATCCTCTATTACAGTTTCAAATACACTAAAGTCACTCTGCGGTGGTCGGTACACACAAACTATGACATGTTGCTCTAATTCCACACAGGATAATTCAACAGTGCGCTCGATAGAAAGATTTACTATATCTTTACGTTATTTACATTTTAGATTTTTACATACATATACTAGAGAGCCACCATGTATAGAATTCTTTCTTACAAACGCACTCACGATTGAATAATATTCGTTATTAAATATTAATTGATTCGTTTTTAACCAATGTTCCGTTATGCAACATATTTGAATAACAGATATATTTTAATAGGTACCTACCTACATAATATAATGTACTCGATAAAAAAATTTGATTCAAATTATCTTAGACAGTTTTGATTCTATTGATCATCATCACGTGTCTAATTCTAATGCATAATGATTTGTGTTTAATATCCGTGATCTAAGGCATATAATATATGTTATATATTGGTGGTCGAGAAGTTATGGCGTGAAAGCGCAACAAAGGAACTTAAATTCGCAGATAACACATTGAATGCCATGCTGGTTATAAATGACTGCGAATAATGAATTTTCTATTGTATCTGCTTCATGAAATTTAATGTGTTAGCTTAGTGGGTGACCGTTGGTCCGCCACGCAGAGGTCTAGGCTTCGATCCCTAAGGCACGCATCTCTGACTTTGCGAAGTTATGTACGTATTAAAATATCTAATTATCCCTTGCTTTAACGGTGAATGAAAACATCGTGAGGAAACCTGCATTTCTGAGAATATTCCATGTTCTCGACTATATGTGAAGTCTGCCAACCCTCACTGGACCAGCGTGGCTGACTATGGCCTAACCCTACTCACACTGAGAAGATGCCCGTGCCCAGCAGTGGGACAGTTTAATACACGGCTGATATTAATAACTTGAATAGGTAGTCGCACATTGGTGGCCAGACACGATCGATTTTAATTATATCTGATGTTTTAACGTTCTTTTTCATAAAGAATATTTTAATAAAGGCTTAATGCGCACACACATACACACCTTAATTCTCTTGTCCGTTTTCTTTTTATAAATGTTGTTTTCTTTATTTTCATTCCCCGTAACTGTAAATTTTGCAACATCAATGTAAATTTGAAATGGGGCCTGGTTATCCACCACACAGGTTTTTAACCATTTGGAAAGCAGTCTCCCACTGCTATGTCTTCAAAATAGTGTATAAGTACTTATTTTTGTCAACTGGGAGAAATAAATAAATAGCATTATATTATTTAAAAAAATATATACTATGTGTATTTAATAAAATTAGTATGCCTTTTAAATGCTTTGTAAAAAAGGTTTATCTTTTTTCGGCATCCTGAATATTAGGCAAGCAAGCATTCTCATAAACAATACTTTTAGAATTTTTACTTATAACGACGTTATAACCCTCATGTAAGTTATGAATATGGCGATAAGAATTAACGGATTTGGAAATATTGTGCCAGGGTTGCATACAAAAATAAATCCACAAATAAAAGTCACAGGAAACAAAACCATTTAATATATTATTAAGTTACAAATACATAACTTGGGCTATATATACAGCACAATTATTATTATATTAATATTACAATACAATGCAGATCACAGTCTTATACGGTATAGTTTAAAGTGTCTTTATGCGAAGAACACATAACTACATATGGATACAAATATACTATTTATTTAATCTCGTTTACGTTCATAGTCAATGTTTCTATCAAATAAAAATGAACTACAAGTTAACTGTTTGTAAAGATATTTCTACAAAATGTCTATTCTAGAAACAATGTATTGATGTTATGAATATTTAACATGATTACAGCTACGGAGCCAGGTAGGGGCAGGATTGGGTAGACCCTAATTCCTCCTTACCCACTTCTCCTTCTTGAGGGTACATTATATGTTGTTGAAGGTGGTTTAAATGTTAAATTATGTAAGCAGGATTAAAGTTATTGTTGAACCGTCTGTCCCCCTTGTCAGCAAAAGTAAAGAGCCAACCCTTCCTTCCCATTGTTTACAAAAGCTCTGGAATATTTTTGGAATATAACGTCGTTTTCATCTTCGAGCATAAACAGGTAGAGTTACCACATATGTAGGTATGTTCAATTCAAATTATGAATTTTATTAAAAGTTAAGTAAATATTGCCGTAGTTATCATCCTTACGTCGAACACCGTCGAACCTGTCCTCAATGTCATCATAAATAAGCAAACTTATCCCACCATACCTCCATACCCCATTGGTGCTTACGTACTTGCATGACCTCTTACACAAACTGTACCTGCTTTATATGTATCATTCATTGTGTTAAACCTATAATAGTACCTACATATCTTTACAATAATTTTATTATCTGATTACGATGTTTTTATTTGATAGAAACAGTTACTGAAAAATAAATGGAAGTAAATATGAAGGAAATAAGTTGAATCAAGAATAAAATAGAGTTGTGACAACGGTACCCTTTCACAACGTTAGGGAAGTGCTAAATCGATCGACTATACATACATTAACTATCTATCTTCTCTATGACGATCAAAGTCGATTCAGAACTTATGATAACTCAATTAAATTAATTAAAATTGGAAATAAAACGTATCGATTGTTGTCCTGATGTAATTAATATGACATCATTTTAGCACTGAAAAAAATATTTTTATTGATTATTGTAAATGTTTCGAAAATATGCCTAATACAGTAAGGTATACAATATTTTATCGAGAAGTTTCAGTCAGTTGTCTAAAGTTCTAAATCAATCTGTTGATCGCCTTATTTACAATTTATCAGAGAAGATGCATACCGACGGACATTCGTTTCTATAATTAATATATAACTTAAAAGATAATTTATTAAATAATTATAATAATTTCAAATATTTGTGATTGTATTTTGATGTTTTACTGTACTGATGGTGGAGAGTTCTGAAAGCAAGCCAACAGTTCTGGGTTTAATAGCAACAAGAATCAAGTTGGATTGTCTCACAGGTAATTTGAGAACTTCAATATTACACTTAATCACACCAAAAAGAAAATACAGAACCAATTAGAGAAACAAAAATAATGAAACCTAATTTTAATAAATGCGATATTCTTATTACTAAAACAACTGTCAATTTGGTGAACAACGGACACAAAGAACATCCAGACATAAGGATTTTTTAAGACTCCAGCTCTAGGGATAATTCCTGTTTCGCGGGACAAGACTTAAAAACATCCAAACAATGGACACAAAGAACATCATGACTCGGAACACTTATTTGTGGATCACACAATTTTTTGTCCCGTGTAGGGATCGAACCCACAACACTCAGCCCAGTGGCGTGGCGACCACTTAAGCCACAACGCTAACCATGCCTACCTGCCCTTCCCCTCATTCCCTCTCTTAAATAAGCAATATTGCCAACACATTCAAATATTATTCCATGTCAAAATACAATCACAAATATTTGATATGTCAATGAAAGCAAAATGTCAAAAGTTAACTGTTAAAATAATGGAAGATCATTCTTTAATTCAAATATAAAGGAACTTACACTATTGACGATAATCGCACCCTTAATAAAACAGAGACTTAATTTATCTCAGTATTTTGGATTAAACAAATTTGAACTCTATTGCAATAATTTAACACAAACATAATATTAGAATTTAGCTTATACAATCAGAGTCCAAATTGCCTTACTTTCAAATTTCGAGTTAAGTCGCTGTTTTATTAAGAGTGCGATATAGTCATATATTAAAATTATTTTTCATAGTGCATAATATATTAGAGCTTTATATAGACCTACGATACTTGTAAGTGTATTAGACCCACATTTTAATAGCTGTAGTTTTTAAGTCCACGTTTTCCTACCCCAGTTTCAGAACCCGTGATGCTATTGAGAACTTGTTGACTCATTAACTATCTGTCCGACCTGGCCATCGAACCAATAGCATATGAATCTAACGCCTTGTATTCTCTATTGCTACTTAGTTTCCCGATATACAGAATTTACGTGGCACCGAACTCGGGAACTTTCGAATATTAATGACACTGAACCAATGTGCTAGTGAAGTTACCCAGAAAAGAAATGATGCTATAACGATTGCCCGTTAGAACATTGGACCTATGATCGAAAAGTGCAGTTCGCGTTCCGCCCATAGCTCTACAGATGTAACCTACTAACAAGCTTAACTAGACCCTTAGACTAGTATAAAGTACTAGTCATTTGAAAACTCACAGCTAAAAAGCATAAATTTTTGGAAAATAATTATTTTGAAGATATCTTACAATTGTAAATAATTAATATTCTTATTGACCCCTTTAGCTAAGATGAAAGTCTGTTTCACAAAAAAGTTTATGTGCAGTGCAATGATTAGATGTCGAACCCACGACTTTTCGATTACAAGTCTAATTTCTTACTCTCCACTGTGCTAAAAATAAATAAAATAAAACATTATGCACTATAAAATCACCTTAAGTTTAAGTTATAATTATATAATATGTATGTATTTACAAAATTTACTCTATCTTTATTAGAATCACCAGTGGCTGAGTAAGTTAGTGTGTGGGCCGTCAGTCACCACAGTTATCATAAGATTATTTGCTATAGACTAAGATCCCAGATACGGCAGACCTAGGACATTTTAGCAAGGCTAGATATCTTACAGTAAATCTATACTAATATTATGTTTGTTTGTTTATTTGTTTGGTTGAACGCGCTAATCTCAGAAATTACTGGTTCGAATAGATTTTTTTGTGTCGGATAGCCCACTTAGCGAGGAATCACGCTACGACCAATAGGAGCGGAGCATAAATTAAAAATTTTGCAAGAACGGGGAATATTCTCTTATGTGAATCACACGAAGTTGCGCGGGTCAGCGTGTGTGTTATATATGGGTAAAAACAACTCGCTAGTAGTATATTAGAGAACGGATATTGTGTTTTCTTTAAAAAAGACAACTCTCACATTAGGTAAACTTCCTGTGTCACGGGGGATTATCCAAACATTCAAATAACGGACACAAAGAACACCCAGACTTGGAGCAAACATTTGTGGATTGCACAAATTTTTGTCCCGTGTGGGATTTGAACCCGACTCTCAGCGCAGTGACAGTGGCGAGGCAACCACTACGCCATCCGTTGCGTGCTTCATCGTTACTTCAAGTATGTATTTAAAAGTATAAAATCTATTTATTGCCCGATTTGTCGGCTGAAATAGGTAGGGTCCCGTAAAGAATTTATATTCTCTTATATGTTGGGAGCTAAATTTTTTTAGCTAATAATAAAAATGCAAATGTGGCTTTGTTTGTTTGTTACACTTTCACGCCTTAACTACTTGACCGATCATCATGAAATTTCGCATACACGTTGTCAGGGGTACAGAAAAGGACATAGGGTACCTTTCATCCAGAAAAAGTACTGTTCTTTAAGGAAATAAATTTGTTAACAATAATTAGATTAATAAGACGGAAACCGCAGGCAATTTAGTTTACTATAAAATAATCAGCTTTGTTACACTGACCTAGATCGGTCCTGAGATCGTGTACTATTAAATTCCTTGCATACGGTAAATGATCATTTACATAAGGCATAACGTAAAAATATGATCGGTATGAACGAAAGAACATTTTGTAGTCAAGTTTTTCTGTTTGACATCTGCCCGATTACAATACAATAGGCTTACCATGAAAATGTCTATCCGAATCTTCGGGCCGAACGAAATATTAAGAATATACTTATTCGTTCGGTACATTCGTTCGTTCGCAGTTTATTAACATTTATTTCTTTCTATGTGACTATGGCGTGGTGGGGACCGTTGGATTGCCACGTAGAGGGCCACAAGTTCAATCCCATGACTTTTTGAAGTTATATGCTTATTAAATAAATAACTATCGCTGGCCTTAACAGTAAAGAAAAACATAATAAGGAAACTAGCACGCACAGTGAGAAGACTTGTGCCCAGCAGTGGGAGAGCTGATATTATTAAAAATGATATAACTGCGTTGTTCGGAGCATAGTAGTATTTGGGACGATCAAAACGTTACTTCATGTATATAATAAAAGCAGCTTAACGCTTCTCTTGGACTTTAACTCAGTTGATATTATTGCGAATGAATGGAAAGTGTTATTATTAGAATGTATAAGGAAAGCAGAATGCGCGAATGCTAAATTTTAAATTTATATAAATTTAGAATTTAATAATTATTAAATAGTGTAATTGGCGCAAGTCGTTGCATTTGATGTGAAGTAAATTGTATGAATAGCACCAAAACTTGTAGTAACATTCTCTTGGTAGGAGACTGAAATCAATCAAAAGAAATGAAATCTCATACATGCGTAATTTCAGCCGAAAGACGTCCACTGCTGGACATAGGCCTCCCCCAAGGTTCTCCACACAGACTGGTCAACCGACCGCTTCCTGCTTATCAGGTCGTCGGTCCACGTTAGAGGCCTACCTCTGCTGCGTCTTCCGATACGTGGCTGCCACTCCAGAACCTTGCTGCCCCAACGGCTATCGGTTCTGCGCGGTATGTTAATTATATACTTATTATAAAATAGCTGCCTTAATGACCCACACAAATGAGTCATATATTATTGCACTGTTCTTTACATTATAGTAATGAGCATGATGACTAAAAAATAATTTAGTCCGTCTTTTAGATTAGCAAAAATGTTTTGTTCTTTTCACACTAGGAATAATTCCTGTGCCGCGGGGGACTTTACAAACATTCAAATAACGGACACAAAGAACATCCAGACTCGGAACAACTATTTGTGAATCACACAAATTTTTGTCCCGTGTAGGATTCGAACCCACAATAGTCGGCGCGGCGGCAGCGGCGAGGCGACCACTTAAACCACTAGAACATCCATATAGTAAAAAAAAAGTCAACAAGTATTGGACACGTATTTTTCCTTTGTCCCACAAACTAATAACAACGAATATACAACGCGTTTAAATTTCGTGTTACGTCACTGTTCGGTACAAAGTTTACAAACGTGTGACGTCACAAGCCCCCACTTTCGAACTTTAATGCGTTATATCTTAGTAAAATTTTATTGTTTAGTTAAAACAAAAAATAAGTGCCCAATATTTCTTGCTAATTTAAAAGATGGAATAGTTAGAATTACTTTTTTAATCCTGTCATCATGCCTTATGCCTATGCTTTTTTTAAAAACATACATACAAAGTTCGAAATCTGTGTATCCCTTAGGGCATACTAGCCGAACATATTGGCACCACCATTTTATTTCTTTCAATTTGGTTTAAAAATTACTAATATTGTTATTAATCCCTTCAGCTTAGCTAGTACGCTTGTGTTAAGGGTCAGGTCGGTAGTGCAATGGGTACAAACCCGGTATCTCTGGGTTGCAAGTCCAATAGCTTATCCATTGAGCTACCGATGATACCATTCCGTCTATTTCAGTCGCCAAACACATTTACGTTTCGACTTACGACGACCCTTATTTATTCAAAGTACCTAACTGGTTGTGTTTTTTTGGCTTTGCCTCAAGGAAATACAACCATGTAGTGGCGATAACCGCTTATCATCAGATAGCCCGTCAGTAAAAAATGCATACGAATACCAAAACATTCGAATAAATTATTCGAAAATATATTCGAATAAATTACTCGAATAACTTATTCGAATATTATACAAATACATATTTCGAATAAATTATTCGAATTTACTTATTGATAAAATTATTCGAATTCACTTTACGAATAAATTATTCGAATACACATTTCGAATATATAAATCATTATCCTGTATTTTTATTGGTGAACTGTTCACTGTGTAACGCACTGTCTCCCTGTAGGAGTCTATGAGACGCGTTTATACGTATGCTAGCCCCACGTGGGGTCGTATCTGGTCCAAGGGAAGGCAGGCGCGAGGTGTACGCGTGTCCCGCGCACGTAGCACGACACTATGCCACGGTACGCCGTCCGAGGGACACCACTCTGTGGAAAACAAAATATATATTAACATACTTACTTACAGTAGTAAAATTGGTAGGTTGTTCAAGAAAATCATTTTTTTCTACGCCGCATGGAATTTTATAGTCATACAATCAACGGACACAAATTAAACCGAGACTCGAAATCACTTAATTCCCACAATATTTATGTCGTTTAGGATTTTAACCCACAAGAGAAGAGACAGTGCCGTGACTAACACTTAATCCACTACGCCACCCGGGCAGTTGAATGGGTTGACTCGACCGCAAAAGTGGCACCTAAAGCCGACATTCTGGGCAAACTCTTTGCGTCCAACTCGACTTTGGATGACGGGGGACAAAAACCGCCTACCATACCGGTGTGACGGTTGTATGTCGGGTATCCGATTCTACCAACGCTCAGTGCGCTTAGCACTTCTATTCCTTGATATCCATAAGTCGAGTGGGCCTGATGGAATCTCTCCTATTGTGTTAAGGATGTGCGCTCCTGAGTTAGCGCCGGTCTTAACGCGACTATTTCGGCTCTCTTACTCTTCTGGCGTAGTCCCGACATCATCACAAATAGTTTTTCCGAGTCTGGATGTTCTTTGTGTCCAATGTTTAAATATTTGTAAAGTTTGCCGCGGCACAGTAATTACTCCTAGTGAGAGACATATCTTTAAAAAGAAATAGTATATATGCGATGCTAACGTACCCTAAAGTCGTCCATAAGGCCAAGGGTCTTGGCAGCTCGCTGGTAACTCTTAGCGTTATGGTACATGACCCTAACGCTCTTATGGCTGCTGATACCCTCGGCCACTTGCTCCGCCTTCATCTCCGGCAGGCTGTATATGCCGGCCAGGTCTGAATCGTAGTTCTCCTGAAACATATAATAATATCAGCTCTGTTTATAAACTGTCATTGCATGCATTGCCCAGTGCAGGTTGGCAGACTTCACATATCTTCGAGAACATTATGTAGAGCTCTCATATATGCAAGTTTCCTAACGATGTTTTTCTTCACCGTTAAAGTGTAGATTTATAAGGCACATATCGCACTCTTAATAAAACAGCGACTTAACTCGAAATTTGAAAGTAAGGCAATTTGAACTCTAATTGTATATGTTAAATTCTAATATTATATTTATGTTAAATCTTTGCAATAGAGTTCAAATTTGTTTAATCCAAAATACTGAGATAAGTCTCTGTTTTATTAAGGATGTTATCTTCGAAAAGTCAGAGGTGCGTGCCATGAGATCGAATTTGAGACCTCTGTGTAGTAGTCCAACGGTCTCTCACTAGGCTACAATATAATGTGGTTCGGTTAGCAAACGTCTTTGTAAAGTTATAAAATTATGTAAGTAAACAAAAACTAACAAATATCGCTGTAGATTATACAGGCGTCGATTACCCAGAAAGAAAGGATAAATATTGGATTCCTAGCGCTACCGGTCATGCCATTAGGCGGTCTGGGGCATCCCCAGGCCCTATAGAGTCGGCGTCAGGACAAATAAACATTGTTTACTTTCTGAATAATGTCTAAAAGCTAACAATACCACGTCATATTTTAATTATTATACGGTCTATGACTCTTTAAATATTACACAATTGGCAAATCTGTTATACTATTGTTTTTAAATGTCCAAGCAATTTTAACAAAACTAAATAAATAAATATATACAGACAACCAAATCCACTCTTATATTGGTTATGAAAAAAGCTATTGAAATCGTTGAAATTGAAAAAGTTTATATTTGTAAAAAGAAACAGGGAAATATGAGATGATGATCAAAGGCATAATCAGTCTGAGCTGTAGTTATCTCTTTTGCACATTGATATTTCGTTCGGGCCTAGCGCGACAGCAATAGATCTGAAAACCTATTCTTTAAATGCTTTGATGATATTACCTCTTAAGATTGGCAGCCATGAGCGTAGCTCGCCAAAAATTGTCATAATAACTTTTATAATATGGCTGCTGAAAAGCAACCGAAACGTCGGGGAAAGTGTAAACTTAAATATAAATAGTTTTAATAGTTTTAATAAATAAATTAGCTTAAAATTAGTAAAGTTCAATAGTATCTAGTAATAGAGTGACAGTTTCAAAAAATTTTGTAGTAAAGTGTAAAATAAATAACCTATATAGAAGTTTAATTTCAATGAATAACATTCGCGTAAACAGAAGAATATATTATAACTTTTATAATAAGTAAATATTTACCTTTAGTAAATAAGTAAGGTTTAACTTGGTGAAATGGACGTATTCATTGTTCAATCGTATATTCCGCAGATGGACGTCGAAGAACAGTCCTTTGCTTACGCCCACCTACAAGATAAAATTAAAAGGAATTCAGTATATTACAGAAAAAAGTTTTTGATTGACAATTATCGCCTGCTCCGTGCCTCGGAGAGCACGTTAAGCCGTCGGTCCCGGCTGCCATGAACATCTATGGCAGTCGTTATTGGGAAAGTCAGTACCCTCTAATATCCTGACACTGGTCTAGCCTTAGGGTATCGTTAGCCTTCGGGTTGCGGAGGTCAGGTGGCAGCCGCTCCGTGTAAAAACTGATATCCAGTCAAATCCGGTTAGACCAGAAAAGCCGACCCCAATTGACTTGGGAATAATAAAGGCTAAGAGAGAAGAAGACAGAAAAAAGTTGGTATTTGCCTAAGTTTAAGCCAAATTCAATGTAGTGGTGAGTGTAACCGACTGCCACGCCTGAGGTCGCGGGTTCGATTCACGCACAAGTCAAATATTTGTGTGCATGAATATGGATATTTGTCTTGGTCTTGGTGTTTCTATGTATAATATGTATGGATTTACAAAAAAGAAAGGATACATGTATGTTTATCCATTGTCTAGTACCCATAGTTCAAGCTGTGCTTAGTTTGGGCTAGATGGTGTTGTGTGCACGTGATACAATATTATTATTAAGTATATTATAGTATTATATTATATATATGTAGCCAATGTTGACTGCACGGCGTAGTGTTTTAAGTGGTCGCCTGCTGCGAGTGTTGTGGGTTCGAACCACACTTAGGACACAGATTTGTGTGCACCACAAATAATTGTTCTGAATCTGAATGTTCTTTGTTCCGGCCTTTTGAATGTTTGTAAAGTCCCACGGCACAATAGTTCCCAGCACAGGATATGTCTTTTAAAAAAATAGAATAATAATGTAGAATTGTTGATATAGTTAAATTACTTACAACCTTTTTTAGATAATTAATTGAATAGTACATGTTGACTGATCATAACATACAGCATAATGTCGATATCTTGATATCGATATTTAAAAAGATAATTTCCACATTATCGCCAGTAACAAATCCAAAGTATACTAGACTCAGAACAATTATTTAGGGTATACACAAATAATTGTTTCGTATGGGATTCGAATACTCAAGGCCGCGCCGCTCACCGCCTACTCGTGGCATCCGTAGTGGCAGAAGTGGAGTGGGCCCTTACCCAGTAGTGGGACAGTTTATATACCTTTCCAAAGGAATAAGTCCTGGATATCTCGGGCCGTATACAGGACTTGCCATCGATGTTGTTCGGGTTACGGAGCCAATCGTCGAAGAAACTGCAAACAGAAATAAGAAATGTTACACAACTGCTCTCTCAGGATTGGTTCTTGTTAGACGTGGGCGTTATTTCACGTCACTGGTTACAGTAACTAGCTAAGCGGCACGTAACCGAATAACTACTTCCGAGTCAAGTGACAAGTAGTGATTTTCGTAATGCGTTATTAAACTGCCCACTGTAATTGTTAAGAGTAAAATACCATACTGCATTGTTACATTTAATGCAGTCAGTCCTAAGCCTGAATAAAGTATGAAGGGAAGTTAATTTATTCCGTTAGTATTACGTTATTAATTAAACTGTACCTATAGCTACAAACACTTAGACAGTGATTTCATTTATTTTCGTTTCGTGAGTAACTGTATAGGTGGTCGAGTTATATAAACAAACAATCACAGTAGCAGAATAAAAAAACTAGTTACAAAAATCACTATCGGTGATACCGACAAAGTCACTAGTTTCGTTACATTTCTTGAAAATGACGTAACGACCCACGTCAAGTTCTTGTCCGGAGTAACAGAAGTGGCTGTCATCAGGTAATCAGGTAGGTATCGACATCCCATTATTGCACGAATCGACAACTTTTAGTTCATATTTTAAGCCATCCGGTCATTGTCGCAAATAAGTGCATATTTAAATGTTTTCATATACTATACAATAAACTATACTTTGACTATATATATAGGTATATATTTTACTGCCTCCGTGGCGCATCGGTAGTGAATACGACTGCTGTGCATGAGATCTCGGGTTCGAATCCTGGGTCGGGCCAACAAAAAGTTATCGGGTTTTACCGTTAATAAATCTCAATACGAGCCCGGAGTTAGGAAGTTGGCGGTGTAAGAAACCCCCGTGCCTCGGAAAGTACGTAAAGCCGTTGGTCCTGCGCCTGATCTCTCTCCGGTCGTGTCGGATTATCCTGCCCATCGGATCATAAGGGTTACGGAACAGAGAGTGCACTTGTGTTTGCGCACACACTTGTGCAGTATAATATCGCAGACGGCCAGTCTTCTTAAAGATTGGCCGCCGTAACCGAAATTCGTACTAGAGGACTTTATTATAAATATAGCTATATTCGTCGTTTCTTTGTTTGGGAGCACATGGCCATCTCAACTCCATCATACCCTAAACTATGTAATATACTATGTATATAATAACTATTCATATTCTACCATAAGTCAACCTAATCTATTATCTTATAAACTTAGACAGGGGCTCAGCTAAAATACTTATGAAGGCACTAACATATACCATAAGCATTTTAAGAGATTGAAGCATAATAGTTCTTAGCTCCTGGGTTCTGATACGAATGCTTCTATTTGACGTTTAGTTTATGTTTATAAAATAATGTACTAGTCACTGTTCGTGTATCTTATCTTATCTTATGTGGGGGCCAGTCAGTGCAGACCGGCGACACTTCGACCCAGTGGGATCTTTTGTGTCGACACTCTCCCAATAACGACTGCCATAGATGTTCATGGCCGGGACCGACGGCTTAACGTGCTCTCCGAGGCACGGAGCAGGCGATAATTGTCAATCAGTACGCACATAAGTTCGAAAAGTCATATAACTTCCGAAAGTCAGAGGTGCGCGACGTGGGTTCGAACCCGAGACCCACTGCATTGCAGTCTGTTGGTCTCCCCACTGAGCTATCGCTGCTCTTCACTGTTCGTGTAAGTAGTATTTGTTTTGCGACCAATTATAAATGTGTGAAGGATTAAGATGTCATGTCCCTCCTACACACAAAAAGGTTGGGTGATCGTGTCTGGCGGGTTACGGCTCGACGGTTGACGTCGGGAACTTGTAGGTATATTAAGTCACTGTGTAAGATTCACTTGTGCGATTCAGGATTGTATGATAAACGTGGTTTTTAAGAGCTTATTGTGAAAAACGCCATCTGTTGGCTATCGTCGAAACATTCTCGTCTGTGCGAAGTCGCCACAAATGGTTCCCCGGGATGATAGCTCTACATCCAGACAATTGTCAGTATAATAAGGATGTAAATGAAAACATTACAAAACTATTGAAAATAATTTAAACTAAACAGAAAAATTAACCCTTTTCCTGACCCGTGATATCCTCTTAACGTTTGTTTACATTCTTTATATTTAGTTCCAACCCTCTACACACATACTCTACGCCACATCACACACACCAAAGCAGACTGGTAACGTTACCAATAAAAAGACTTACGCAGCAGGCCACATAGGGGCCAGTTTGGCCCAGGTCTCACTCCGCAGCACCCACCCGAGCCCCGGGAAGAAATCTGTACGATGCAGCAGTTCTGGGTGAATGAGGTCTATTACTTCTTTTTTTCCGTTGTCGTTCCATGCTGATATGCACCTAGAGACACAAGCAATAGTAAAAAGCTTTTCCGGGTTAAAGATTTACTTATTTATTCTCAAAAAGTACAGGTACAGTTCACTTATATTGTATATGTCGAAGCGTAAAGAAAATAATCATTGGAATGCAATTTATTTCTGTAATTGGAGTTGAATAAAGCGCTAAGCTATTGCTAAGCTATCTATAGGTTTGTTTCGGAACATCAAGCGTAAGCTTGAGCAGTGACAGTTATGGCTGCCAGTGTTATATTGATGTTATATAAGCGCTAGAGACGTTTACGCGGGCACATCCAGTGTGACAAACTCGCTGCGTTACCAATCAAATCAGTGATAATCAAAGTTAACCTTAATTGTTTCATTTCTTTTATATTTGCCTATCATTAGTATACGTACGAAGTATAATACCACGCCTATATTTTGTTGCTTCATCATGTCAAAAGCGAGTTGCCGTCCAACTTGCCGACATATTTAATTTAAGTATGTTCTATATAATACAGTGTGAGTTACGTTAAGGTAAGAGATGGTCCATATCTCATGGTTAGGGGCAAGCTTCGTCCCTGGGCACCCCCTTTGTCCCAGAGTCTCCGGCCACAGTTGGTAGAGGAGGTAGTGGCCGCTGTTTCCCTCACGGGCGGAGCACACTCCTCCGCCGATGGTTCTGCCTTCCATGGCGTCTAGCGCGGACGTTGACGACGATGTGGTTTCCGAAGTGACCCAGGTAGAGTTGCGAGCGGCGGTGTCAACACTTCGCTCGAAAAACACCGCTCCAGGGCCTGACAGCATTCCAGGCCTTGCATTGGCCCTGGCCGTCGAAGAGCTCGCGGCCCTGGCTCAGGGGGCTCCTCAGCGAATGTCTAGTGCAGGGCCAGTTTCCACCCCAGTGGAAGGTGGGGAAACTGGTCCGGGTCAGGAAGGAAAGGCGCCCGGCGGACTCTTCGTCCGCCTACCGGCCCATCGTGTTACTGGACGAGGTGGCTAAATTGTTCGGATTTATCATCGGGGAGCGCCTTGTCCAGCGTCTTTCTTTAGTGGGCCCGGATCTGGCGGACAACCAGTATGGTTTCCGCCGTGGGCGCTCCACTATTGATGCTGTCCTGCAAGTGAGGAGCCTGGCGGAGGATGCGGTGTCCCGGGCGAGGTTGTCTTCGCGGTATCTTTGGACATCGCGAATGCCTTTAACACCTTGCCCTGGAGTTGTATTAGAGAGGCACTCAATTCCCATCAAATGCCAACCTACCTCCGCCGCATTGTCGGGGCATATTTGTCTGAGAGGGTAGTAGCCTACCCGGGTCACGACGGTTGTCTGTTTCTGTGGAACATCGGTTACGACTGGGTGTTTCGAGGTGGGCTCCTCCGTGGCGTCGGCGTTATTTGTTACGCCGACGATACACTAGTCACGGCGAGGGCTAAGTCGCACAGGGCGGCGGCCATACTGGCGACCGGTGGGGTCGCACAAGTCGTTAATAGTGTCCGACGGTTGACCCCGAGATGGCCCGAAGAATTTTGAGTTAAATTTCTGTTTTATCAAGACAACGAATATAATAAACGGACACAAAGTACACCTAGATACAGAACAATTATTATTTGTGGATCGTACAAGTGATTGTCCTGTGTGGACATCAAACCACAAGACTCAGCATCCTGGCAATGACAACGCGACTATCTAAACCAAAACGCCGTCCGTTTACTTCACTTGAAATTATTGCACGTATGGCGTATTGGTTGAAGTGCCCGCCTCGCCACTACACCGAATGGTGGGTTTGTCCGTTGTTGTTGTTGTTGTAAGTCTCGGAATACAAGAATGACTCCTGTTGAGGAAAACGTGCTATTTTTAATTTTTTGATCTCCAACCTATTCTGAACGCGATGTGTCCTCCAGCGCCAAGCTATAAATATATAACTAACAAAATTTGGCTACATCAATTATGCTGTTTTTAAAATAAAACGAAAGATTTATTAAAATAAAAATGTAAAAGTACAGTTTTAGGCAAAAGTAACATTACGCACAAAATAAAACAAACAAAAAATTTTTAAGCATTTTGTAATAAATATTGCGATTAGACATTGTCTTCTAATAAAGACGTAGCGTGGAGGGCACGGAAACGTTTGTCTTCTATACAAGACAGTAGCGCTCAAAAGGTTAAATAATAATTTACTATACGGACCCAAAACCAGGCCTTACGTTACTGTAACACTATACATACATACATATGTATGAATTCATAAATGGCTTTTGATTAGTAAACTTACCACAGCGAGCTATCCTTGAGCAGCAGAGGATACGTGCCTAAGAAGTACTCAAAGAAATCCGGTGAGATGTCCAAGTCATCTGGAACAATCATAATACAAGGTTGAATAGCGATTATTATTTTAATAAATGTCCACCACACCGAATTTCAATATCTTCCAGACTGAATTTCGATCACGGCGGCCAATCTTAACAGAGACTGGCTATCTGCGTAAACACAAGTGCACTCGACAATGCGACACTATCGGAGAGAGATCATGCGCAGGACCAACGGCTTCACGTGCTATCCAAGGTACGGGAGTGTATAATATCGGCAACTGTTTGTCATGGAATGACAAACAGTTGCCGGTATGCACGTATTTATTATAATATACAAGGGTATATAATATTATAATAAATACGTGTTCTGCATATTATCCAGTTCTTTTTATTATTTCTACCTATATCAACTTTATAAATCAATAATCGCGAGTCGCCTCATTCGTCACTAAACATTTGGACTACCAAGATATCTGAAACAATACCCGGTAAACGGCATTGAGCTCGCCGCGTATAATGTTAACATGTTACATGTCACACATGATTAAAATCTGTGACCGGCGTGTATACTTTACCTACCAGTCCAGTTTAGCGGCCAAGTTACAGTTATTCGTATAAGGCTATGTTATTGAAAATGTTCTTTTTTTTAACATAGGTGAATGAATTTACGCTTTCTTCTCTACGGGAAAATGGGAGCGGAGAGGGTATGTCAGGCTTACCCGGGGAAAGATGGAAAGTCCAGGGTACTACCGAGTGTATCTACCACAGTGTGCCTACTCTGCCTGGAATGGTAGGTGGGTCGCTGAAACTAAAACTACTTCAGCGACATAATGTTAGAACTTCTACAAGTTTGATAAATGTTATCGAATCTAATAAGAGTTACAATGTGAATTACTTTTCATTGTTCACACTGGTATGTGAGTAGGCACTAAAATTTACGATTTGATAAGAATATATAGGTACATATATGTATATAACTAACATTATTTGTATATACTATTTACAAACTAATAAAATTATTGGGCAGAGAGGAACTTGCCATGCATCTTCGGATTGCAAACCCCAACTATTGCAATAGAAAAATGTTGACAATACCGAACTCCTCTGGATAGGGACAGCCACGACGTGGGACCAGGACGTACTCCAACTTGCAGTATTGCGCTTCGAACACAATATATATATAATATATTTTGTGTTCGACCTTTTTCTATTGCAATAGTTGGGGTGGGCAATCCGAGGTTGCGTAGCGGGTACCTCTCTTCCCAATAATTTTATTACAATGGAATTCCCCCAAGTAACGCCTACTTCGATTCATTGAGAATATATTTATAAACTAGTTTCTGCCTGTGGCTTTGGATGCTTTAATCACGAAAGTAATGGATACTGGGATAAAAAGTATCCTATATCTTAATTCAAGATATCGCCTATCTAGGGGTTTGTATGTTTGTTCCTTAATTGCGTGTAAACAGTTGAACTGATTTGAGTGAAACTTTGCACACAGATAGACATTTGCTGAATTAACACAAAGGATACTTTAGGAATAATTCCTGTATCGCGGGGGACTTTACAAACATTCAACTAACGGACACAAAAAACTCAAACACGGAACAACGATTTGTTATGTTCGGAAGGGGTCTTTATCAAATAATGAAGCAGCGATTACGTATTTAACAATATATTTTAGACTACACCCAAAAGGTATTCGCTCGAATAATCGGACAGAACTCTCCATTGATGGGGTTAGAGGATGCTTTATATATGCTTTCAAAATCAACAGGATCATTAGGAATGATAGTGTACATTTTCAAAGGTCACAACAACAACTTAATGGAATATTAAATAAATCATTACCTAATGTGATGAGAACAGTAAATAATTGATTAGTTAATACTTAACATAACAGGATATTTTGATATAATAAATGTGTGTACATTACACCGTGTAGTTTCGAATCCACAAGACTCGACGCGTTAACAATGGCGCGGCTATCACTTATGACATACGCCATTTGTGCAGTATTTTTTATTCCCTCGGAAACAGTACTTTTTTATTTGGATGAAAGGTACCATATGTTTTTTTTTGTAGGGACGTTAGGTCCTGCAAAATTGTATGATGGCCAGTCAAGTAGGTAAGGCATGAAAGTGTAAGAAACAAATAATCATATTTCCATTTTAAATAATAATTAGAGGTGGCCGTTTTTAAAAAAACGTTGCTGATCAACGATGTTAGTAGATGGTGGTGGCATCCGATGCCAAAATATTGCACAACGGTTGGCAGAAACACCGACCGAAATTCAACGCGATCATAGGTGGTATCGAATAATGCCGACCATAACCGACAACGACCGATGTCAAGAATACGAAAGAGTACGAATGCGACCGAACGACAACGATGCCACCAACTAACCGCGTGCCTACGAGCTTGCACCCGACTAAAATGGCGCGAAACTTAGGAGCGTACCACAGAATTATCATTACTAGTTTCATGTTATTACGTTGAACTACGATTTTGTTTTTAACAACGTCTATGAAAACGCCAACGTAGCATGCTACCCAGTATGCTAGCTGCATGTCCGACATCGTTGTCGGAAACAACGATGTTGACAACGGGTGACGTTAGCTAAACAACGATGCGCATCGATGATGAAAAATAACAAAAACGCCCATCGCTAATAATAATATAAGATTTTACCTACGAGTGCGTTCTTGTGGGATTCCCTGGAAACGACAAGCAATAGCCAGTCTTTAAAAAATAAACGTCAAAAGTATCCGTCCGTATCCGTGCAGTGACTCATAAGTCATAGCATAGTAAATGTGTATTGTTATTGAAACTAAGTTGGATTTCGTTCCACTCCAATTATTATAGTTCAACGAATTTGTTTTTTTTCACCATTAGAAAGCTGCATCTTCACTGAGTGATATAGGCTATATTACATTTTCAAAAAAAATAGGGATCCTTAATAAAAATGCAATAATATAACCCAAGGTGAGAAAAAATTTGTTATAAAAAATCTGTCATCACGTGCGCTGCGGAAACTATTGATGATAGAACAAAAAAATGTTTTACAGTATTATAGAACGTATCAATATCTACAAAAAAGTCCGCGATACCATATGTCCAACCACTGTAGTTATGCTACTATAACTACTTTTTTACATTTTAAATGTTGATAAAAGTGCCGACAATAATCAAACCATATTATTCATACCTCTGTATTAATCCTTATCCCATTAAATTATATTTTATTAAAGACTGTTTCAATACCCGTAAAATACCTTTTAAATTATTAAAATCGGACATTTCATTCAAAAGATATAATTCTTTAAATATAGTAGGTAGTTTTTAAGTAATAGCTATGTATATATATTAATTTATTAATTTCTTATTAATTTCTTTAGTTGTAGTTTTATATATTAAAATTAGATAACAAATTAAAAGTAGGTATTGGGTAATAAATTAAAGTCCACGCAGACGAAGTCGCGGGCAACAGCTAGTATCATATATGTATAGTAACTCTGTGTAACGAAACTATAGCGCAATTCAGAAACGTGAACAACGCCATCTAGGAGGACAGAGAAAACGTTTAACAGTATTATATTTGTTCAGCACTGATCGCAATATGATTAATCGTATTATTTCCTCATGATCAATAATTAATTAATGTTGAAACTATTACACTACTATTGTTAATCTTTACTATTATTTAAGTTATTGAAATTATTAAAACTAACTCCTAACTTAGTCTGCTCGTGAACATGGCTGCTGAAAAGCAACCGAAACGTGGTGGAAAGTGTAAACTTAAATACATACATACATACATAGATTTACGCCTGTTTCCCAGAGGGGTAGGCAGAGACTACAGATTTCCATTTGCTACGATCCTGACACACTTCTCTGGCTTCATTCACTTTCATCACATTCCTCATACACGCCCGTCGGTTTAAGGTGCTCTTAACCTGGCCTTTGTCAAGAACGCCTCCGATCTGATCAAGAAACGTTCGCCTAGGTCTTCGTCTTGCGACTGTTCCATTCACACTAGCCTTATAAACTTTCTTAGTCAGTCTTTCCTCGTCCATTTTTTCTACATGCCCAAACCAGCTTAACATACCCTTTTCTATTCTTGTCACTATATCAACTTTCATGCCGCATCTCTCTCTAATCACACTATTCCTTATTCTATCTTTCAGAGTCACACCACATATATTTCTCAGCGCTCTCATTTCTACAGCATTTATTCTGCTCTCATGCTTCTTTTGCCATACCCAACTTTCACTTCCATACATAAGTGTGGGCACTAATAGTCCTCTATGAACAGCCAAACGTGCCTTTTCGGAAACATTTCGACTGTTCATAAAAGCGCGTAGAGTTCCATTCACTTTGTTTCCCGTAATCGTTCTCCTTTCAATATCTCCCTCATGTTTACCATCTCTTGTAAACAAAGTACCCAAATATACAAACTCTTTCACTTGCTCCACTTTTTCTCCATCAATCATAATATTACACATCGTCACGCACTCTTCCTTTTCAAATACCATTACTTTCATCTTGCTTACATTTATTTTCATTCTTTTACTCTCAAAAGCACCATGCATAATAGTTACCATCGCCTGCAACTCTTCTGCCGATGACGCAAGTATTACTTGGTCATCGGCATAAAGAAGACATTTGACAAGTAACTCATTCATTCTTAATCCCCATTCACAATATTTTAAGCAATTGTCCATGTATAGGTTAAACAGCCAAGGCGACGCTACACATCCTTGTCTAACACCTTTTTCGATGCTAAACCATTCTGTGTAGGTCCCATTTATCCTAACACAAGCTCTGGAATCATCATAAAGAGATTTCAGAGCTCGCGTGAGGGTGCTATTCACTCCATACATGGACAATACCTACCAAAGTTCATTCCTCTCCACTTTATCATAAGCCTTTTCCAGATCCACGAATGCGCAATAGACCTTTTGACCTTTGGCCAAAACTCTCTCGGCTATGCACCGTAAGGAAAAGACCTGATCCGTACATCCCATACCCTTTCGAAATCCCGTTTGTGCATCCCATATTTTCTCGTCGGTTACTTTCACAACCCTTTCAATTAACACTTTCGCATATAATTTACCGACGACGCTGAGCAAGCTAATGCCTCTATAGCTTTTGCAATCTTGCTGTGAATCTTTTCCCTTGTATAAAGGTACTATGACGGCCTTGCACCAATCACTTGGTACACGGCCGGTATTCCAGCACAAGTTAAAAAGGCGGCACAACTGAGTTGCTATGAGACCCTGTCCAGCTGTTAGCATTTCGACTGTAATCCTATCATACCCACCAGCCTTGCCTAATTTCATGCTTTTCAAAGCTTTCATTATTTCATCCATATTAATAGGGCTTTCATCATTACTACTATCATTATCATTCATTTCGAAACTTTGCCCTTGCCATTCCTCTCTTTCAAATAAACTTTCAAAATATTCCTTCCATCGCTTCAGTACGCTCTTTTCTTCATTCGATAAACTTCCATTCTTATCTCTGATTAATTTCAGCTCTGTGGTTACGGTTTTACCTCGAACCGAGCGAATGGAATGGAATTAAACTTAAATATAAATGGATTAAATAATTTAAATAATAGTCCAGTTTACTTTAGTAGTGTAATAGTTTCAAAATTATGTAATAAAAGTGTTCTAAAATAAACAACGCGGCACGTTTTTTTTTTCGTTTCATTTTCGTGATCGTATTCGTAATTTTAACATAGGTTATTAATTTCAAACTAGGTATCCATCTTTTTTCGAAAATATCTATGATGGTAGACTCACCTTCGACAATGATGACAGCTTCGTGCTTCAGCTTTTCGAACACATAGTTGAGTGCAAACTTGTAGTGTCTGGCTATCTTGTAGTACCCTCTGAACTTCACCTTGTTCCTCGGGAGTATGATCTCGGAGAGATCTGGCTGACGGACCACGCTGATCGTTGGATCGAACTGCGTGAACGATGTGATCACTTGGTATGTTGCGTTGTGACCGCAGTCCTGGAAAAATATTACATAACATTAATATCAGATTGAGTCACAGCGAACCCGAGACCTCGTGCACAGCAGCCGCATATACTGCCGATGTGCCATCGAGGCATTGCGGTATAATTGGCTAGAGTTATCACTATGAGCCGATTTTAGGATAGTCAGCTTCATAAAACTGATATTGTATGTGATGCCCGTACTGTGGCACGCTTAACTCACCCATACCTCGGTCACTAAAGCAGCATAACGCTTTATTGGACTTTAAACCTAGAAGTTGATATTCTTGCAGATGAATGAATGGTAAGTATTATATATATTATATATAATTAAATAATAATAACTTTTATTTTCCAATATATTTGTACAAAAATATAAACTTACGTTAATGGCTGCAATAGTGACGCAGCCATTAGCGCTCACATCCGAGAACATGGTGGAAATTAACAAACAAGTGAGAATCGGCAATGAATTGCCGTAAAACTTAGAGTTCGAAAAAATGGTTCAAATAATAGACAAAGGTCACATGATAACACGTGACCTTGAGGTCAGAGGTTAAAGGTCATAGTCACTGAGGGGGTATATCGACTATGCTGAGTCGAATGGCGTTAACCGCGAGTCCCTTACGGTTCTTGAGTTGAAAGTTGTATAACAGACGGACGGACGGACAAAGCTGTTGTATAAGAGTGTTTTCGAAATCTAAAAATAAAACAAAAATAACAGAAATGAAATGAATGCTACAACACAATAAAATAAAAAAATAACAATAAAGAAAAAAGCCATGCAATGTTATTGTGTTGAATGTGTGTGTGTGTGTGTGTGTGTGTGTGTGTGTGTGTGTGTGCGTGCGTGCGTGCGTGCGTGCGTGCGTGCGTGCGTGCGTGCGTGCGTGCGTACGTGCGTGCCTGCGTGCGTGCGTGCGTGCCTGCGTGCGTGCCTGCGTGCGTGCCTGCGTGTGTGCCTGCGTGCGTGCGTGCGTGCGTGCGTGCGTGCGTGCGTGTGTGTGTGGAAAAGAGGCATGTACGTTTGAGTGGGTTGAAAATATATATATACTGTGAAAATATGCTTTAATATATATTATTAATGAAAATATACATACATAAATATTTGTTATTTTCTTTTATCTCACCAATAGTTCTTCACATTGTGTGAAGGATAGGGAGAAGAGCAAATTTTTGAGGTTTACCTTACATTTGCAAGTTGTTAAGGGGTACATAGTTAGTATTTTATTGATTTTATTGTAAAGCTTCGGACTTAAGTGATAGAACTGGTGACTGGCTATAATAGTAGTGGAGTGTTTAATAAGTTTACAAACTCTGTCAGATTTGCGCGTGTTTAATGAATGAATGCGAGAACGCTTAATTTGTTATTTCTATTGTATTATGAAATAAATAAGTAGTGTAATTGGCGCAAGTCGTTATATTTCGTGTGAAATGAATAAATAAATGTAAAGAGTGGATGTATTAAGGTAGTGCAGTGGCGTAACAGTAGCGGTAGTGATGGTATGCGAATGCTGTGCATAAGACTGACTAACTCGAGACGAGTTTCACTCCCGGGTTTGGCAAAGTGTTATTGGGTTTTCTGTCAAAAAATTCTCAGCATAGAGTGTAGAACAGTGCCCGGTAGACGACAAGACTCGCTCCTTATTTCATGGGACCTAAAACATACCAGTGGCAAACCTTGGGGGAGGCCTATTCCGGCAGTGGACATCTTTCGGCTGAGATGATGAAAACATGGCTGGCAAAATGTGGCTGCAATACACCTATGCCCACCGCTTTTGGATAGAAGCTGCTATGTATACGTAATAAAGTAAATATATTAAAGTTTAACAAGATAAATAAACAGTATTTTATTATATTATATTATTTCCTCTATGCTTTTCAATTACGTTTTTAATACCTCTATAAACCAGTAACGATGATAACAATATATTATGCTTATTGAAATCAAACTCCATTTAACGGCTTTATCAACTTTATTTATATTATATACATACATAGCCACACACATCTATCCCAAAAAGGGAAGGCAGAGGTATCTTACACCCATATACCGCCAACTTTGAATTTAGGTCTCACCTTATAGGGGGCTAACCTGTCAATGTCTACTGAACACAGTTACTTACTCCGTGCTGCTATTCAGAATTAATATTCTATATTTTAATATTCTATTCTATCATCCCTTCGGCCGTCTATAGAACCTGAGTTTCAGAACTGGTTCCGTACGAGGCTTTTAATTTACTTGTATGGAACTGGTTCCCATCGAGGAATTTCATTTCCTTTTTTTTATTGACTATAAATTTACAATAATAACACCACTCGTTTAAACCACTACTACCACTTGTATGGAACTGGTTCCCATCGAGGCTTTAATTTAAGTAAAATAAAGCCTCGATGGGAAAATCTCAGCCTTCATGTCAAGAGTTTTGCCCGTGTGCGAGGTCCAGCAGTTCGATATACTTGTATCGAGCTCGCTCACGGGCATAACGCTTGACATGAAGGCCGTAACTGTCTATGCAGAATTTTCTCCGAGGCTGCGTGGGGGAAAACTCTTTCATGATAACTGGCCAGTTATATACACACAACATCATCTAGCGCTAACTAAGCAGAGTTTGTACTATGGGTACTAGACAATGGATAAACATACTTATATCCAAGTTTTCTTTTTGTAAAAACATACATATTATACATAGAAACACCCAGACCAAGACAAACATCCATGTTCATGCACACAAATGTTTGACTTGTGCGGGAATCGAAACCGCGACCTCATGCGTGGCAGTCGGTTATACAATTAAATCATTAAATGAAAAACCTAGCAGCACTTTATCCGGATCAGAAATCGAACCGGAGATCTCATGCGTCGCATTCACTACCGCTACGTATACTGATACGTATCAGAGATACCTGGCTTGGCACCGACTCCAAAAATTGTAAAATTTTATTATAGGTTAAAGATCGTTTAGGTTATATAGGTTAATTATTTAACATTTTTGATTTATTAGATTGAGTATTATTTTTAACTTTTTAGTGCTTATAGGATTTTTTAGTTTAACTTTTTACGTGTAGATATAGTTTTGAAGTCGGTTTTTGTATTTTTTCTAAAAATTAACTTTATTTTTAAATTTTTAGTGGTCAGTAAGTATATTTTGTTTATATATAATATGGGTAGGCCTACTAAACGCGCTGTTCAAATGAGACATTGTTAAGAAAACTAAATGGCCTGCTCTCCGAAGATATCAATTGGATGAAGACGAGTTGCCTGAATCTGCCCTTATTAAATTTGATGACTGTCGGCCTTAGAATGACTGCTTGTGTAGCAATATCACCTGCTTGCACAACATTCCAAGCGCAAAGAGGATATGGAGAGTCGAACGCAGAATGTTACCGCTCATCTTGAGCTGGGCCGTAACTGTCCACAAACTGCAGTGTACAACGCTTGCTATAGCAGTAATCGATTTAGGAAAGAAGAACTTTGCAAAGGGCCCGATTTATGTAGCCCTCAGTCGCGTCAAAACCTTAGAAGGCATTGCCTTGTCTGATTTGGATGCAAATAAGCTTTTAAATCGACCCCACGATGAGAAAGCTTTAACAGAAATGACACGGTTGCGTAATCTTGCCAACAACTAGGTAGTTTTCTATAAGATTATGTATTAATGTATAATTATTATGACGACTCCTCAACAAAAATGCATACAATTTTCTTTGTTCTTGGCTAATGTTTCTGTGATGACAGTTAAAACAGAGATTGAAAGTCCTCATCAAAACTTTTGCTGAAGGGAACCACAAACCAAAACGTAATCAATGTATATTTTTTTTGTTTTCGTTGATTTTTCAACATGCGCTGAATCAATGTCTATAAAATTTACATGGGACCACCTCTGAAGTACGACCTACCAAACAAAAAAAGAATCATCCAAATCAATTCATAATTGGCGGAGTAATCGCGTAACAAATGTACAAAAAAAAACATACTGCCGAATTGAGAACCTCCTCCTTTTTGAAGTCGGTTAAAAATAAACGCAATTTTTATATGTATCAACAAATTCTAGAGATTTTTTAATAGATTGCCATTTAAAATCTACTCAATGGATGAATACAAAACACTGAAATTGGAAACAATTTCATTCATTGGAAGAAAACGCGGTTTCAGTTGATTAATAATGATGTCCAATACTCGATAAAATATGTTCACTTAATTCTGGGTTGAATAGTGTAGCAGAAATATGGTCTATATTTCTGCTTCACTATTTGCTTCCATTTATAAATTTACAAATGCATGTCGATCGAACGCTTTGAAAGAATTTGAAAGAAGGCCTTTCATTGTGTTAGCACTATCATATCCTTATCCTCGACACTTATTTAGAGGAATTAATTTTGTAATTCATGATTTTAATAATTTGGTGGGATAGTAAGTTATGGTAAGTTTTCTGAGGCAGTTTGATCCTTAACAAACACACCGAACAGAACAATGTGTCTCTTTTTACTACGCAATAGAGTTTAAAATGAAATAAATTTTAGTTTCAGAAGTACGTATGGTAAGTTGGTCCGTTTCGTCCTTCACCATACTAATGCCGGTTGCTTATTCAGATGTCCCCCTTCATGAAATCCCCAAAATGACTGTTTAATGACGAGCGCCTTTGGAATTCCATTACCATCTTTTTCGATCATACAATTACGGTTAAGTTCACACATTTGATCAGTTTTTGAAATATCTTGCGGCACTTACTTAATTTAGAGAATTTTGTATTTTTAAAATCAGAACAGATATTACTCATTTTGTATTTTTGGACTTAAGTATTTTATCTAGCCCTTTGGTTTTCTTAACAATTCTTGTAAAATCGGATCGTATTTTCCTAATAACTCAACAATACTCAAAAAGATTCCTCGGGAGCTTGGATCATTGCTATCTGCCTTCTCTTTGTGGCCACAAAAGGCTAAATTACACGTTGAAAGTGTCAGAGTAACAGCAAGGAGTCTAGAAAGTACTTGGCGCCAAAACGACTTTATTTCTTGATCATCTACTCTAGTGGTCCGTGTAGCCGCAACTGTTAATATGTAAGACAAGAATCTAGTTTCTAGTCGGCATAGCATTCCATCCAAACATTTTGTATTTTTTTGGATAGAATTATTATTAGATTTTTCATGCTTCATGGTCGTTGAAAGAAAATAATTAATTATTAAATTTTCCTATATTTTTATTAACAATAATTGTTTAGCGGTGTCCTTGCTACCTTCTATATTATAAAAACATTATATTATCTTGTAAAACACGTTAATTAAAATATAGTTAGTTATTTCATTTTCCAAGTGGTCTCTGATCTTTTAGCACGGTAAAATTTTAAGTGCAGCGCGTCCTTAACTATTAGTTTGAATTTGTATATGGTCTTTAGATGTGTCTAACTTTAATTAATTTTAAGTATCGAAAAGAGAAAATAATTTTTTAGCCCTGAAAAATATTTTATGTTGTTAAAATGTTAGGTTAGTTCTGAGCTCGAGACCACTTGGGTCTGGGCCCTCTTGGCTCGGGAGCCCGTGGCATTTTGCCAGCCCTGCACCCTATAGTTACGCCACTGGATGATACCTATATGAAATCTGATTGTGTCTATTCTTTCTTTATTGCCCTTACTTAAATGCAGGGAATAGTGCCATACACATGTGCGAAACGCATCGGAAGATTAATGGATTGGATAATTGGATGGAAGGTTCTTCACCAAATAGTCGATCGACATCGATCGGGATGGCCATTTGCTTATGCCAATTTAGTGCTCCAAATCGCGTTCGATTGATACATATTTAAACCACTCACTCAAAGGCTAGAAAGCTGGTCTTTTCTCGGAACAAAGACTCAGCATTTCCATTCAACGTGGCAATGCTGACAGTCTACTAGGCACGTCACCAGTTGACAGCGATGTTGACAAATTCTACGACGCCTGAACTAGTATTATAATTATTAGTATATTTATAATTGTTTTGTCTTTATTACACGTGTAAATTTTGTATAAGCTTAATTAGTGTAGAAATTATGAATAATGTTTAATATATTTTATATAAATAACTGAAATTAAAAAACCACACAAACGCATACTTAATAATAATAATAATAATAATATTCTACCACATACACACAACACCATCTAGCCCAAACTAAGCAGAGCTTGTACTATGGGTTCTAGACAATGGATAAACATACATATCGCACCCTTAATAAAACAGAGACTTATCTCAGTATTTTGGTTTAAACAAATTTGAACTCTATTGCAAAGATTTAACACAAATATAATATTAGAATTTAACATGTACAATTAGAGTTTAAATTGCCTTACTTTCAAATTTCGAGTTAAGTCGCTGTTTTATTAAGAGTGTGTGTGTCTGTTTTATTGAGAGTATATACTTTTTTTTTGTAAATATATACATATTATACATAGAAACACCCAGACCAAGACAAACATCCATGTTCATGCACACAAATGTTTGACTTGTGCGGGAATCGAACCCGCGACCTCGGGCGTGGCAGTCGGTTACACTAACCACTACACCATCGAGGCCGAACTTACTTAACGCCTTTGAGTGGGTCTCTGCATGGTTTAGATTGACAATTTGGTATAGACCTACAGGGTCAAATTGCGGTGGCGCTGCAATCGGTTCGTTTGAGCAGGACAACGTCTGTCTGCTTATGTATTTCTTTTCCCTTGTTTCAATAATATACCTCATATGTATGTATATGCATATATATGTAAGTACATAAGTAAGAAATATAAGCGGCATTCAATAAAGCAGGTGTAAATTCGCATTACATTTACACTCTTATCGTTGAGACGCGATAACAACATACCTACCTCCATCATTTCCTACTAGCAAGCAGCCGAGAAAAATCATTACGATTCATATAGAAAAGATTATAAATATATGAGATACAGCTATTTTATAGGCAGGTTGACGCCTTTTTACCTCCGAAAGGGTAGGTAGACGTGTTACCTGGTGATTGTTGGAATGCTAGATATGATTGAAAACCTATTGTGTATGGACGCTGGTGTGCCACTGCCACTCAATAGCTTAGAGCAATTAGAGAGCTATGTAAACACTTATTGTCGTCTAACTAGCACTTATTAAGATTCTGTGCTGGTACTGATAATTGCCAAACAGAAACTATAATAGTAATAATAATAAATCCCTCTGGGACAGTCGTTATCTCATCATGAGATTAACGCGATATCGGAGGGCACAGTACACTAGCTTTTAAACTATCACCTTCGCCTTGTGATATAAACAATGTATCACCAGGTTAAATAAAAGCCCACAAACCGCAGGGCAGCTTGTGGCGAGCTGAATGTGAGTGGCGACACTGCGGTCCTGAATGTCTCAGAGAGTTGGTTAGGGCCTTGTCCCCAGCTTGCCGTTACTAGTTGATTGGGTGGAATTACAAGAGTGCCCGTTGGACTCTCAACTCTGGCTTGCCTTGGTCGGCCGGTCAGAGGGAGGCCGCTATATGCTATGGGGTGGAAGTGTCATTTTCAAGGGCATAACTACGGGGAAACCCGCTCCGGGTCTCCGTTGTCACGAGACCCGTGATGGTGAAACCGACGCCGCACCGCTCGACACTCCTAGCCACTCGCACCGGTGTTGCCCTCTGCTGCTGGCGTGTATGCCTATAGTGGCTATTCAAGGGGCCCATCTAGTGAGTTGGCGAGTCACCGTCTGCCCATTGCATTGATGCTATTAGAGTATTCAGCGCAGACGCCGTTTTTCATCCATAGTTAGCAATATACCGGTTCACCAGACACCCATACCCATAGCCCATATATTAAAATCCATACGTAGTAATAGTCTTATGCCTGCTGTGACTAGTGCCGCTGTAGGTGTTCCATCCCACCTTTGATTACAACTCTCGAAGGGCCACTTCACGTTGGACCCATGTCTCCGTGTAAGCCTCCCAAAGGGCCAGGTATTTTCTAATAAAATATGTTAGAAAGTACCTGTGATAAGAAAAACATAATAATAATACATTCTTTATTTGTTCTCTCACACAGAAATTACAGAGTATTGTATAGTATCTAATTAATACATCAGTGTGTCAAATTATCAATGTGAGAGACTGGTATCTATATTAGGAAACTCGGTGTGTATTCTCGTAATAATAACTCATTTTCTGAGCCAGGAAACGAATTCAGTATTTCACGTTCAGCCGCAATTGCAAACGTTGATTATGCACCTGAACCAACGGTACCGCGTTTTTATTATTGTAAAGCTATAAATTCTTCTTCTTCTAAGAAATCTTCTTAATCTATTGAGTCGTAGCGGCACACTGGCGGCCAGACACAATAAATTTTTAATTATGTCTGACATTCCAAGACATGATAGATAAAAAATGGCAACTCCTGCACATGGGTAAATGGGAAATATGTTCGCGCCATTCATGCCATACCACCATGGGAGCCTTGGAAGCCGCTTTTCATATGGTCTCGCATACTCACTCTACCCTGTATGTATGTACAAGAGTCAGGTAAATTTGTTATGCAACACCCTAACTTGTTTAAAAAAGCAAGAGACTTATACCCTTGTAACACCAGGCATCCCGACAGAATTGTATTGCAAAAAGTACCTAGAACGGCTATGTACATAAAAAGTAGTTTAGTAATGTGTGGACGCATTTTTAATGCGTTAACTAGTTGTTTCAAACAAATGCTTACTCACAGATTTTGCAAGAAATTAAAAGACTGGCTAATTGATAAATCCTTTTACTCATTAGAAATAGCAGCGATAGCTCAGTGGGGAGACCAAAATACTGCAATGCAGAGGGTCTCGGGTTCGATCCCACGTCGCGCACCTCTGACCTTCGGAAGTTATATGACTTTTTGAAATTATGTGCGTATTGATTAACAATTATCGCCTGCTCCGTGCCTCCATGAACATCTATGGCAGTTGTTATTGAGAGAGTTTCGACACAAAAGATCCCATTGGGTCGAAGTGTCGCTGGTCTGCACTGACTGGCCCACACATAAGATACATACTCATTAGAAGATTACTTTCAAGTTAGTCAAACATGAATGTAAATTGTAGTAAAAGCGTAATATATGTGCATGTGTATAATTATAACAATTATTAGTCCAAGCAATAATTTACAATGTGAGAATTATTTATGATGTTAATGTGTCTTTGATTTTTATTAACATTTGCATGTCACAGTTTGACAAAATGTATATGGCTCCAATTATATAACATTCCAACTTATGTACAGACATTATATGCAAATAAAAGTATTCTATTCTATTCTAGGAATATTATCTGTATCACTTTACAAACATTCAAACAGACACAAACAACAGAGAGACTCGAAAAACAATTGTTAATCACACAAAATTTTGTCCGGTGTGGATGTCAAACGCATTATACTTGGTGCAGGCACTTGACTACTACACCGTTTGTGCAGTCTGCAAGTGTAAACTTAAGCATTCTTAAAAGAATGAGGTGACCCGTAACACAGGTATATACCTATATCGGGCAACAATTTCTCACAAATGTATTTGTCTAATAATATTAATTATTATTTAATAATGATATAATAATATCATATAATCATATGATAATAATCAGCCCTGTATTAAACTGTCCAACTGCTGGGCACGGGCCTCTTCTCACTGTGAAAACGGTTAAGCCATAGTCCACCACGCTGGCCCAGTGCGGGTTGGCAGACTTCACATATCTTCGAGAACATTATCGAGAACTCTCAGACATGCAGTTTTCCTGACGATGTTTTCCTTCACCGTTAAAGCAAGCGATAACTAACAATTTAATACGCATATAACTTCAAAAAGTCAGGGATGCGCGCGCCTTGGGTCCTCTGCGTGGCAATCCAACGGTTTTCCATAGGCTATCGCATTTATATTATATGATTACATTTATATTATATATGTCTATTTAAATTAAATTAAGAACCAATACTGTACAAACATTTGTGACGAGATAATCAATAAATTACTATTTATTGGTTTACCAGCAGTTATTACACTAAAAGTTCATCACAAAACAGAACATAGTATTATGCTTAATCTAAGTGCACAACTTATGTAGGTAAACACCACATGCATGTAATTCAATATAATTTAAGAAATATTGATACAAGTTATCCAAATAGCGAGAAAACAAATGTCATAACATAGTATCTATCTCTAAATAGGACAGTATTTAGAAGAATAATTTCAATTATAAATTGATAGAAGCTTACCTGACTAACTATAATGGGGAAGGTCTCCTTGCTGGGTCTGAACTTGACTAAGTTGTCCAAACACCTCTTAACGGTGACCCTGTCGCAGGCTATCACCAATACTGGCAGTACTGGAGTTGTACTGCCACCTGCAACCAAGAAACCATTGAGCTGGAATAACAGAGGATTAACTGGCATTCAGGTCTTTGGGAGTGGATGGGTACGACCGTTGCTAATTATTTGGTGAGGGCGCGAATGAGCCGACTCATTACAGAGTACCACCCTTCCTTTTATAGGGAACCAGCTTAATACTATTAATGTTAAAATACCACTCTCGCACTAGCAATAATTCCTGAATCGCGGAGGACATTACGAAAATCAGACACAAAGAACACTGCATAAAATCGCAACTCATGCACTAGAAATGTTTCATATGTCACTTACGAAATTATGAACATAAAGAACAACCAAACTGAGCAATACCATTTGTCGATCACAAAAAATTTTGTCTCGTGTGGGATTCGAACCCACAACACCCGGCACATTGGCAGTGGCGAGGCGACCACTCAAACCACTATATCAACCGTGCAACTTTTAACCAGTAAATAAGTTTGTCGGAGAATTATGTCCTGCTTGTCTATTTCTACCGTTTTATTCCATCTTGAATGGCATTTCTCTTGGTTTGGCAACAGCTGATACGTCTGGTATTGCAAGCAGAGCTATCAGTAACCTCTAAAATCATACGACATATTTACAAACGTTCAAACGGCTCGGATCAATTATTTTTGGATTACACAAACTCTTATCCCGTGTGGGGGAGTGCCCGCAATAATCCGCATGAAAAGTAGGCAAAAAAAAATTTGAGCTTTACTATGTAACCACTTCAAATATTTATTTGCAGTTCTCATTATCATTGTAGAATGGTGTATTTTTTATTTTTATTTCGTTTATCCGTTACAGACGAGCATGCGACCCACCTGATGGTAAGTGAGAACCGTGACTCATACACATGGCTGTATTTTCTAAGCATTACAGAAGCAATGTCAAAAAAACACAACCAAGTCGCTGCCTACCGGAAGTAAAAGAGAAATGGAGCAGGATGGTGTTTGGGAAGGGACGGGTGATTGGGCCTCCGGCGCTCTCACTCACCGAACGAAACATAACAGATTCTTTTATTTTACGTCGATCTTCTGTGAGAGGGTGGTACTTCCCCGGTCGAGCCGGCCCATTCATGCTGTAACCAGCGTAGCCCTACCACTCAATATAGAATTATCAAGTCATTAAAGCAGACATCATCATGTTGATGAAATTGACGGTAAATTATATGTATCTAAACATATTGCGCTTCCATTTTGAACAATTTTACTTGATTGGTGTCAAAATTGCATGTACTTCCTGTAGAACATTAGGATAAATACATGAAAATGAATACAGGATTTCCTGTTATCCATTTCCGTAGCGTTAACCTGGCACCAGGCCAGAATGTTTCCGAAAGGTTAAGACCCAGTAGTGTGCCTAAGGCAAGCCTGATATATTGTCCTTTTAACTGCAAATTATATTAAATCAATTTTGTTTCGTCTATTACAAATACTGCACCGAAAAACTTATTTTTAACTGATTAAAAGTATAGGAGTTTTCCAATTCGACTGTATGTTTTTTTGTTACGTCATAACTCGGCCAATTATGAATTAAGTTTGATGATTCTTTTTATTTGGTAGGTTATACTTCAAAGGTGGTCTCATATAAATTTTTTCGAAAACGATGCTGCTCTACTTGAAAATCTGAAAAATTTGGTATTTGTGGTACCCTTCAGAAAAAATATGTATTTTCTACTTTTTAGTTTAAATTTGTACATGTGGATATAGTCATGAAAACTATCTTTGTTTCTTCTAAAATATAACTTTTGGTTCACAAAACACTGCATAATATCTAAATAAAAGACATTAGTACGCTACCAGGCAAAACAGCGCTAACTAACATTCTGTAACATCTCACAAACTTGTAACCCTACTAATAATAATAATAATAATAATAATGATAATAATAATAATAAATTGTATTTATTTTTCTCATCACAAAGGTACACAGTTTAGGAAATAATGTTTACAAATACAGGATATCTATAATATGAGCGATCATGCAATGGCACCAAAACTGTGTAAAATACCTTGACAAGTTAAACGAAGTAAAAACATTAATTACTTTAGAAATTGCCATATTTCATTTAATAAAGCAGCGATAGCGTAATAGGAGGCCGTTCGACTGCCAATCAGACATATCGAGTTAGATCCCAAGGCTAACAGCTCGCCTTCAGCATATTAAATATTTAATTATCGCTAGCTATAAGCAGCATGTTAGAGAGTTCTACATAATGTTTTCGAAAATGTGTGAAAACTGGCAACCCGCACGTGACCAGCGTCGTGGTCTATGGCCTAACCGTTATTAAACTGAGAAGAAGCCTGTACCCAGGAATGGGGGTTCATATACTAATATTATAATCTACTAGTAGTTTTCCCGCGGTTTCACCCGCGTAAGTCCCGTTCCCATGTGAATATCGGGATTCACTCCTTTCACCCCCTTCAGGGTGGAATTTCCAAAAATCCTCTCTCCCTTACACTCTCCAAGGAACATACATGACAAATTTCAGCATCTTGCGTTCAGTAATTTCGGCTGTGCGTTGTCTGTCAGTCACTCAGTAACGGAAGAGTTTTATATGTATAGATTAAAAGATATGTTATTCTATCAAGGAGTAAATCAAATGACCAAGTCTGATAACTACAGATATTATAATTCTCATTTTCCACGGTGATACGTAAAATTTTTAATATAAAACCTTAAACCTTTTAGATTTCATATCTCTTAATAATTTAGACCAATATAACTGCATTCTTAATCATAAAAATAAAATTCTTGACCTTGTTTTGACTGATGTTTCACTGGACAGGCTGAGTATGTCGGATAACCCATTGTGTAACGTTGATTTATATCATCCACCTCTTGAATTTAACTTGCTTTGTAGCATATGCGTGGACACCCTGGGCCCTAATCATGAGCCAAAGTTTCAGTTTCATAAGGCAGATTATTGTAAAATTATTCAGGAACTGAAAGACATATCATGGCAGGACATTTTTTCTAAATGCGACAATGTCGACAGTATGGTTGAGTTATTCTATGAAAATATTTATAGAGTGATAACAATGTATGTACCCAAGTCAAAGCCTAATTCTCGTAGATATCCGCCATGGTTCAGTAGGGATCTTATTCGTCTACTACAGGAAAAAAACAAATACCGTATTCGTTATTCCAAGTATCATAACCCGATGGATAATATTTCATACAAGCTGCTTAAAGATAGGATTAATAAATTGACACAGCTTACATATAAAAAATATATCAGTTCTATTGAATCTTCTATCACTTCCAACCCAAAGTTATTTTGGTCCTTCTTGAAGCAAAAACGGTACGGCAATAGTACATATCCTTCAAGTATGTTCGATGGAGATAAAAAATCTAGTGGAGGGGAAGGCATTTGTAACCTTTTCGCCTCGTGTTTTTCTACAGTTTACGATCCCGGGCTTGGTAGTAGTGTTAGTCATGCATATAACACAGTTAAGGCAACTCAATGCACACAGGTTTTACATCAGCTGAGATTTTCAAAGGACTCTGTTATAACTGCTTTAAAAAGACTTGACCCTCGTAAAGGAGCGGGACCCGACGGGTTGCCTTCCTTGTTTGTTTTAAAGTGTGGCGAGGTCCTGGGGGAGCCTCTCTCTATGATTTTTAATATGTCCCTATGTACAGGCTGCTTCCCTAAGTTATGGAAGGAAGCTTTAGTTGTGCCGATACACAAGTCCAATGACAAGGCACTTGTGAAAAACTACAGACCCGTGTCTATATTATCTGTGTTTGGAAAGGTGTTTGAATGCATAATTTACCCCTTTATTTCGTGGCATGTTAGACACATATTATTGCCTGAGCAGCATGGTTTTGTAAAGGCTAGATCAACGGCAACCAATCTTACATGTTTTGTGTCGGATGTGGTGAATGCTTTAGATCGTGGATGTCCTGTAGACGTCATCTATACCGATTTCAGCCGGGCTTTTGATAAAGTGGATCATTCAATATTGTTAAGCAAACTATATTATTATGGTATAACAGGAAACTTATTGCAGTGGTGTGAGTCTTATCTTGTCGATCGATCCTCGAAGGTGGTAGTTAATGGTTTCACATCTAACTCATACGAGACTCCGTCGGGAGTACCTCAAGGATCTCATCTAGGCCCACTTTTTTTTAATATTTTTATTAATGACGTAGCATCTTGTTTTTTTCACTCTCATATATATTTATATGCCGATGACCTTAAAATTGTAAAACGTATTGAGAATGATTGTGATAGGCATAGTCTGCAGGATGACCTTGATCGTTTCTCCCAATGGTGTCTCGATAACAAGATGTTACTTAACGTTGACAAGTGTTACCATATGCACTTTTCTAGAAAAAAGGGACCTTATTTTCAAAATTATGTAGTTAACAATCGCAAAATCGAGGAAAGGGATGCCATTCGTGATCTAGGTATTCACATCGATAACGGGCTGCGTTTTCACACTCATGTCAATAACATAGCCTCAAAGGGCTTTAAGCTGCTTGGATTCGTATTGCGTAACAGTAGGGAGTTCAAACATGCCTCAAGCAAAATATCCATATTTAACTCTCTGGTCAGATCAGGCTTGGAATATTGTAGTGTAGTTTGGACTCCCTACTACGATATACATAAGCGTCGTTTGGAGTCCGTTCAAAAAAGATTCCTGTGGCATCTGTCTTACCACTGCAACATGGCTAAAGAATTACCTTCATATGCTACTCGATTGAAACACTTTAAACTAATGGCCTTGGAGGATCGTCGACAGCTTTTGGACCATCTCTTCTTTTATAAAATTTATAATAGCCATATTGACTGCCCTCATTTACTTACTCAAATAAATATTAATGTGCCGTATAAACTCGCTCGGTCGTCTAGATACCAGCCTTTCTGCGCCAGAACCTCCAAGACAAATCTAGGGCATTTTTCCTCTATCAACAGAATGCAAGTGCAATACAGTCGCCTGTCACGCCTACCTGATGTGGATATCGATTTATCCTACTCCTTGTCCAAGTTTAAATCAATATGTGTCGACAAGTTGATGTGGAAGTAAATTTATTAATTTTAATTTATTTAATATATTAATATAATTATTATATTTTTAATTATGAATATAAATTACAGTGTCAGCATTTTAATTTTTAATAATAATTATCAATTTGTCATTTCAATTACCTTTTTTAATATAATTTATAATTACAAACTATGCATGAATTTCGTTATGATTATTACTATTCTATTTTATATAAAATATTTGTTTGTATGATTTTTTTTTGTAATTAATCTCACTTTGTAATTTCACAGACGAGCTTATATAAATATATATATATTTTTTGTTAATGCATGCCGTGGCAGCCTTTAAGTAAGGCAGCACTATGTTATGTATCCGCATTTATGTTTCATTACGATGTTTAAATTAGTGTATGCTTTGTTGGTTGTCCATAAATAAATAAATAAATAAATAAATAAGCCTTTTAACCTGATAATAATTGATTTGTATACTTTTTATAAGCGGCACATGATATGCACATTATTGATAAGCAACACGTAATCAGCTATGTTCTCAAAATCAAGAATTTATTCTTTAAAAGCTTTTTGCCCGCAGCTCAGCTTCGTTTGGGAACAGCACATTTTTCTAGAAGAAAGGTCGCGTTGAAAGGAGTCCTAGGGTCCCCGAACCACTCCAATGACATTGTTGGTAGGGCTGAACCCTCCCAATAATATTTCCTACTAGATTTTGCCCGCAGCTTCGTTCGCATATATAAAGGATGGTTAGATTAGTAACAGAAGATTTCCTGGATGAAAGACTGCCTTTTTCTGTAAAGTAATCGTACTAATCCCTACTTCTCTATTATATCTATGAAGAGTTTGTTTGTTTGGTTCGAAACTATGAGTTCGAATTGAAAAATTATTTTAGTATTGGATAGCCTATTTATCGAGGAAGGTTATAGGCTATATGACATCACGCTGCGACCCACGGGGACGGCGCAGTAACTATAAACGCAGGTGAAACCACGGGCGCATTTAGTAATATTATAAATGCGAAAGTAACTCTGCTTGCCTGTTACGGTTTCACGCCTAAATCACTGAACCGATTTTGATGCAATTTGGTACATATAGACTTGACCTTGGGAAAGGACATAGGTTACCTTTTGTTGTAAAAATGGCATGAACGGGTTGATATATGAGATTAGGGATGAAAGTTTATTTAGGCATTCATCATTATCGAAGATAAAACTATGAAACTTTTTATTTAGGCATTTGATAAGAAGTAAATAAACATTTGTTCCAGCGTTTTTAAAATGTTGCACTACATGGGGATGAAAGTTCGTATGGAAGTCTAAACAAATCTGTCTATGTTTACTATACGTATATTTATCGGAAACATGTGTATGATTAGTAAATGCCATCAGCAGCATGTACGTGTATTATTAGTGAATAAAGTCTCCTCAAAAATTTAAAATGCCGTTCAAAGTAACTACTCCACGCGTACGAAGTCGCGGGCAAAAGCTAGTATTATAAATGTTAAATTTTGTAAAAGTTTTGTATGTTTGTAACTCAATCACGTGTAAAACGATAAACGGATTCAGATTAAACTTGGCACACAGATGGGACTTCACACAATTTCGTATACATATAAAAATCTCAGCCATGTAGGTTGCCTCGTGATGTTGCCCTTCACCATTAATTAAAAGCACCTTATTAGGCCGTCAAAGTAGGGACCTCAACATCGCCTCAGCTGCTATGAGGATGTGTGGAGGCCACTGCTCTTGGACCACATGATCGCTTACCATCAGGAGGCATGTGGTCATTTTGACGAGAAAAAAATGTCAAGTGGCCGATATTTAGGCAATTCTTAGTAACACGGCGTCGTTAAGCCATGTCAGAGGCCTACGGGCGGCTTGAACAACTCTTGACAACAGGTTGGCCACTAACCACCCGAAAAGAAGAAGAAGAAAAGAAGAAGTAGTAGCGCGGACCCTAACCCGGTAATCGACAATAGGCTCGCCCCCTTGAAGAACAAAAAATATAGCTAGCGAAAAGTGGGGGTGATATACCTTTGTCTATACTATATAACTCGTAAGCCATATCTATATACTAGCAGACCCACGCAACTTGGTCTCCATTACATGAGAGAATTTTCACAGTTTTTGCAACATATTTCATTGATGCTCCGCTCCTATTGTTCGTAGCGTGATGTTATATAAAATAGGCTATCCAACACTAAAAGAATTTTTCCATTCGGACCAGTTCCAGTTCCTGAGATTAGCGCGTTCAAACAAATAAACAAACAAACAAACTCTTCAGGTCAATAATATTAGTATAGATATAAAAATCTCGTGCCACGGTGTTTGTGATCCTTCGAAACGGCTCGACCGATGTTTATGAAATTTTTTATGTATATTTGGTAGCTGTATAAGAATAGGTCGTAAAGTATATTTCATACCGCTAGATGATTAGCGTGACCCTATCGACTGAATTTATATGGCAGAACAACGTTTGTCGCGTCAGCTAGTACGTTATATATAACATATTTTTGACTCAACAAAAATATGATAATACTCAACATAATGATAAAAGCATTGTGTCTCGATATGGTTAAGCTGTTATTTTATTTACAACCTGTAAATTGTTGGAATGCCAGACATAATTGAAAACCTATTGTGTCTAGCCACCTGTGTGTCCTCGCGACTCAATACGTTAAGGACAACCTCCGCACTAGATAAATCTTTAAAAACAGTCAAACAACGGATACAACGAACACCCAGACTCGGAACAACTATTTGTGAAACACACAAATTTTTGTCCCGTAGTGGCGAGGCGACCACAAAAACTGCTACGCCATTAGTGGTTAAAACACGAAAAAAACGATAGTCGCTAATAGCGTTTTTAAACTACTCCCGCTCTAGGAATAAATCCTGTGTCGCGGAGGACCTTACAAACATTCAAACAACGGACACAAAGAACCCCCAGATGAACAACAATATGCGGACCACACAATTTATTGTCCTGTGTGGGGATCGAACCCACAACACTTAACACAGTAACATTGGCGATGCGAACATCTACGCCATCCGTTAAAACACGTTATATTTTCAGATAGCCCCTAATCGCTTTACTGATAAAATTACTTTCAGTTTGTGTTATTTTATAAACACACTGTATACCAACCATATTGCCTTGACATACAAAAGCCAGAGAAATTACTGATAATGTTCATATTTCACACAACACACAATACAGAGATAAATTCAAACACTTAATTGTCGCAATTATACACCACACACATTAAAACATACTCTAAAGCTTTAATTTTATGGTTCAAAGTCGTTTGGTATAATGTATCGTTCCTGTCTGGCCATGCACGGTTTTAATGAAAATAGGAAAGATAAGAGTAACTGTGTTATCGATTCGACATGTGTTGGTTAAACCGAATTAGACATTACACATATGGTTTACTAGCTATGCCTAGCGAATTGTGCCGTGATGTTAGAAAGCTTATATCATTCATCATCATCTCAGCCGAAAGAGGTCCACTGCTGGATATAGGCCTCCTGAAAAATTTCCCACATAGACCGATCTTAAGCCGCATCCAACCGCTTCCCGCGGCCCTTACCAGGTCGTCAGTCCACTTTGTGGACCGACCTTGCCTAACCCTGCTGCGACTTTCTTTGCGTGGTCGCCATTGCAGACACTTTCTGCCCCAATGGCCCTCGGTTCTGGGAGCTATGTGACCATTGCCACTTCAGGTTAGCCAACTAGAGAGCTATAATTTCTGACAAAATATTTCCACAGCCTGAAAAGTGCAGCACTAGAAATACCAAACACCTTGCAATTTATAAAAGAGGGCGTTGTGTTTCTAATAATATCAGCTCTGTATATGAACTGTCCCGCTGTTCGGCACGAGCCTCTTCTCGGTGTGAGAAGGATTAGTCCATAGTCTACAACGCTAGCCTATTACCGGTTGGCAGACTTCATATAGCTTCGAGAGCATTATGGAGAAATCTCAGACATGCAGGTTGCCTCACGATGATTTCCTTCACCGGTAAAGAGCGATAACTAACGTTTTAATACGCACATAACTTGGAAAAGGCAGACCGATAAACTGCCACGCAGAGGCCTCGAGATCGATCTCAAGACGTCTGCGAGGCAGTCTATCGGTTTCCCACTAGGGTTTCGATGCTGTTCTTTTGGGTTATATCATTATAAGTTTGCCAAATAATTATAGACTGTGTCGTAAATTTTTATGATACTTAGGATAATATTTAATCTTTTTATCTTGTAGAAAACTATTATTACTTTATCTATAACTGTAACTCAACCATAGATTAGATAAATACGTTTTTATTAAAGAACTAACCGCTGCTTCGGATCAGTCCATTTTTCTGGATGAATGATACCCTACATAAGTTCTTTGCTTTACGCCTGACAATGTTAATGCGAAATTATCGGTCGATTAGTTAAGGCGTGGAAGCATAATAAACTCACATTCGCAGTTAGTATACTGCTTTCTGTGTTACCATCCTTAATAAGAAGATAGAATTATTGGTTATTTGTTGATCGTTTAATAATTCTTAATTAAATAATGCATTTTTAAATTAAGTACCTAAATACACAAATATAATAAATAAAATAATACACAAAAAATACCAAACAGGATGATAATTTTTATTTAATCAAAATTTAATCTTGCTGCCTTGTGAGCTGTAGTAAATTAAGGAACAGTTACGGGTCTGTATGGCTTTTAATGACTTTCTTTAAGACGCCTTCTGACTGTCCTATCACTTACAGCAACACTTCGGACATCTCTGAGCAGGTACTGTAATTCTACGCCAGAACGATGACATTTTCTAAGGCTTGCTGACACTATAAATCGATCATCCCGTTCAGATATCTTTCTTCTTCGACCTGATCCAGGTCTTCTGATGTAGCCTTAGGTCTCCAGATAACTTTTGTGGACACGGGACTGTTGAACCACTAACTTCACATATATACGAGTGACATTTCGCTGGCTCATTCTAGTTTGAAACAACATTAACGATTCGAACAACTTTTGCTTCACGTTGATCCATATTTATCCGTGATATGGAAATGGAAGGCACAGAACTTTAATAGGAGCTACAAATTTAAGGATAGTTTTAAAATATCGTCGTCAATACAGGGAATGCAGCATAACATAATAAAAAGGGGGTACCCGACAAAACAGGTTATATTGCATTTGGCACTGTAACACCTGATAATTTTATCAACTTACCCACTACTAAGACAGCAAATTAACGTTTAAAAACGTATAATTTAATTTAGTCTTTAAACAGAACGTAATCCTTACCAATATTAGGTATAAATCCGAATATAAGTTTGTTTGTTACGCTTTCACGCCCTAACTACTCGACTGGTCATCATGAAATTTCGAATACACGTTGTTAGGGTTACAGAATAGGACATAGGGTTCCTTTCATCCAGAAAAAAGGACTATAACTAACCAAACCTACATTTACGCGAGCGAAGCCGCGGGCAAAATATTGTTATTTACGGCTACGAAGTTACGAGTCTAACGACTATTAAGACTAGAAGATGCTAGAATGTACTAGCAGGGAATAATAATGTCTTTCAGATGGCGTACGGAAAACAGCGATCATTCTTAATGGAACCGAGGATAGATGCTATCTGCGCATGAAGTAATACGCCTAGTTCCTATATCAATGAACGAGTTGGTTTAGTTACGGACAGTTAAATTATGACATATTTTTCATAGATTATAATCATGTCAAAAATTACCTTCTCATAGGTAAAACGACTCGTTTCTTGTTATTAGAACCGGGCCTTAGTGCACACTTGTGTGCGCTAACACAAGTGCTCCCTTTTTTTCCTTATTTATAACCTGATGGGACGGTAATTAGATACAAGCGGAGAGATCAGGCGCAGGATCAACGCCTCAGCAACCCCGAGCTACGTGACGTGTACGTATCTCTGTAAGCTATTAATCATTTCTTGACTGAAAAGTGAGAACTTCTTGGCTCTATAACATAAGAGTAAAACTCTAAAGGAACCGTGTGGGTATAATACGTATATTTCTTATTATAAAGGCAACGCCAGCACTAGGAATGGTTTCTGTGTCGCGGGGGACTTTACAAACATTCATGTAAAGGACACAAAGTACGCCCAAACTCGGAACAACTATATGTTGATCACACAAATTATTGTCCTGTGTGATTATCGAAACCACGTCCCGAGTGTTGTGGTTTCGATCACCACAGCAGTGGCAGTGACAAGACGACCACTTAAACCACTATGACATGAATGCAGACCGGTTCTTTCGGGAATGCACGGTCATGACATGACTTCATGTTAAAAAGGCCTTATTTAAATGTTCACGTATCGTAAAATGGCTACACGGAAAAACTGTTACACAATAAACTTAAACAGTAGGTATTATAATATTCATTGTTACACGTACAATACTTGTTCGTTCAAGTTGAATAAACAGCTCACATCAATGACTTAGGTTATACTTAGCATTACATTATTTGTGAACATTGTTTCTGGTGCAGCTGTGGAAATAGAACTTAGATAATGTATCAATTATGTTGAATAGAGTATGGAATATAATCGAACGAATACCTATGCAAGGTTGCAATTAAGATTCTCGACATGAAAAGCCCAACACTAGATTCTTGGCAGGAGATTCTCGACTCGACTTTGTCGACGCGATATTCTCGCAACGAGATTCTCGAGACGAGTTTCTCGACTTAAATGGGAACTACAGATAGCGTGTTTGCCTATGCAAATGCACTTACAGTAATGACTCTATGGCCATGACTGTGAGTGGTTACCGTAACTCATGCTTATTGTCACCAAATAGTGGCCAACATAGGAATATTTAATTTGTCAGTATAACAATTACCAGCGGGATACTGCTTCTGGTCACGAAATTTCCAGTAGCTGATAGGTGTTCATAGGCTTACTCCTTATTATCCCGCGGGTGGTAGCTTCGCACCACCGGCCGCTCGGCCGAGCCCATGAACCAAATGTCCGAAATATAAAACTTAGCTCGCAAAATCTATTTAAGTATATTAACATTGAAATTATATAGACTTGGAATTTGGCCGGATATAATAATTACAACGTAAATGAGGAAAATATTTGCTTAAATTTTTCTCCTAAGGCGCAAGAGATTTTATATGAAATGACAAACATTTGCATCACATTGTTGCCTCAATGGATGTAATAAAAAGAGGTATGGGTTACTTCCCTATGCTATAATGGTGAGACTCAAAATTACAGTTTTAGGATTTTAACCTCTACTTGTGCTTCTTGCCAACTGGAAGTACCCTATAGGTAATGATAGCAAAATATGTGGCACAAACCGCTGTATCTTTTGGTTAAGTATGTTAACTTATAATTTTGATTATTCACAGCTCAAGGGAGTGCAGACTTGACTATTTAATATTAATCTCAACTTGATATCCCTACATGTTCCAGAGACAGGGTCTCAACAGACAGACAGGACAACAATGTTATCTTATAAGGGTTCCTTTTTTCCTTATGAGGTACCGAACCCTAAAAAATGTATAGTTATATCAATGGCTTCGAGTGAAAATCTCGTATCTGCGAAATACGTAACTATTCAGGAGGCACAAAATTATCATACCAAACTGACACGAGAAGTATCCAATCAAATTTTGCATGAAACAAGATTGTGTATTACGAGCTTTTCTTTCCAGAAATATAATAAAATAAATTAACCTAAAATTGCATTCAGGTTTTTACTCTAAGCCATCGATATGTAGATATATTCTGACAGGGCGATAGTTGGACATCATTAAGTCTGTATTCACATTTCTTTTTAACATTGTAATGTTCCTTGGCACCCCTAATTCAAGATTATTTTTATCTTGAATGCCAGAGTATTAAGCTACATGTGATACATATTGTATATAAATAATAATAATAAAATCTTTATTGCCACACTTAGTACAAGTAACATAATAATACTGGTTATTGTACAGAAAAGACCATCATTATAATGTCTTGCTGGTACTTAAAATAGGATACCCTGTGTTATAAAAAATATTATTACTTTTATATTATAGTATAACATTATTGGCAGTTAAACATTAATTATGAGTCAATAGGTCTGTATGTATAGGGTTCTTCAAAAGGGGTGTTACAAGGTTTCTACAGGGTCTGCAATGCACAAGTGATGCCTCTGGTGCTGCAAGCGTCCATATGCAATGGTGACCAATTACCATCAGATGAGCCAGCCATATGCTTGTTTGCAACTTCAGTTGTATAAAAAAGAATATTTTTTTTTTATTTTTTTTTATACTCTTATAGGCTTGCGTTTGACTGCGATCTCACCTGATCTTAAGTGTAGATGCATTCGATTTATATAGCATATAATTTATTTAGAATATAATTTATTTGATTATCAACTTGTTAGTAAACATAATTATTCAGACATAATGATAAAATCATTATGAGACCTGCTTCTAAATTATGGATAATAACGCAATCAAACTAAACAGAACTTATTAGAATCATGTTATGAGTTAAATTAGGTGTCAGACAAACAGTGGCTGTGAGTAAACTAAAGAGGTGCTATAAGTTCCTTGCCACTTCTACACCCTTGCTGAACATGGCAATAGATAAATGTAAATCCACATAAATAAGTATAACTTTGAAGTTCATAAATGTTACTTTGTGATCTCTATGAATAAACATGATTTAGATTTAGACTTATTATTTTATGTTATTATAATTTTTGGAACCCAACTCAAACAATTTTTTTCATAAATCTAATGATTGTAGTTTATATTGGTTAATTAATTATGAGCATTATAAGAAAACATATGTTAATCATCCCCACATGGCCCACAGATATATCTATGGTTTTAACATGATCTAAAAATTATTTCAATAACTTACTTTGTACAAAATCCACATCTTTATCCTCACTAGCGTCGACAACATCCTCGTTCTCGACGTCAGTTTTCTTTAAACGTAACTTTACTTTCTGCAACAGAACATAGCTGTCTGCTAGCTGCGCATCCAGCTTTTTTTCTAATTTTAATATTTTATTTTCTATATCTATTGTATTCGACTTTCTTCTAATAGAGCTTGGCACTTCTATTACCGACGTATATGATATTAGAAGCCACAAAAATAGTATAACGCCGACCACTAAAGTCAGTTTACGAAGATTCACACGCATCTTGGAAAACTAGTTGGCTACGTGTTTTTTGAAAGAAATTATCTGTCAAATACCACTTATCTCGTCCATAGTCCTATTACGTAGGTTCCCGCTATTCGTTGAACGTAAAAGTAAACAACAAACATCATTGAATTATGAATACGAGAGGAAATATTTCTGAACACAACATTCGCCCGATTACAATATTATGACGTGTCCAATTCTAATATAACGATGTAAAGTTCATAAATGTTTCACAAACACTGCTACTATAAATAAAGCGTGTAATTCACAATTTTATTATAGAAAAATTACGTTTTTTCGACAAAAAATCACAACAAACACCGCCGAGACGTGTGTACACGTCAAAAACAAATGACAGCTGACAGCGGTGTGACCAATGTACATTGTATAGAAAGGAAATTTATCTAAAAATTTACAAATAAAATTTTGGAAATTTTAAACAAATATTTCTATCCTCTATTGGTCATAATCATAATACAATTTTAAATGATTATGGCTCTGTAGCCGTGGTTATGAATAATATCTTGCATACAAAATTCATAGTAATTAGCAAAATTAGGATTACTAAAGAGGTTAAAATAACTGTTCATTGATGCATGAGTATGACATTAGTTGGTATGCAATTGTGAAGTCTTGGGTTCGATTCCCTGATTGTATTGATTGTAACTGGTATTAAGTTTTTCTGTTAGGCTTTTATTAGTACAGCATCTAGTCTGGAAATTTACCTGATTAGTGATTAGTGATTATTCTATGATATGTTTTTAGTATAGGGGTGTATTAGAAATGTGACGTATTATACGTTATGTTTGAAATGGGATAAACAACATATAAATAGGTTACAAACTAACTAACTTATAATTCAGCTGATTTCTGTGTTCAAACAGTATCATAGCAGTTTTCCCCGAGGGGCTGTGACCATTCCTTACAAATAAAAAAACAAAATAAAATATAGCTCTCTTTCAAAGTAGCGATGACAAATACGTTACTCACTCACCTAGTTCGTATTTACTGTAAAAAATTTAACTTCGCTGAAATGACATAGATCTGGCGGCTTTGGGATTTCAGGGCAGATACTAATAATAATAATAATAATAATAACTTTTTATTTACCAAAATATTACACAAGTCCTTATAATACTTATGATACTAGTTTTATGGATAGTAGATTCTAGTTGAATTCTTTATTTTGAATTACAATTTGTTGTGATTAGAAATCGCTAGATGGCGATAGCTGTTCACAATCTGTTTAAACAACGGTTTAACAGATAGCGCTATGATACGGCGCTAAATTAAATCAAACATTTTTTTACTTTCATATTATATATTATTTGCTTTAATAATAATTTGTGTATTATCTATGATTTTACATTGTTATCCTTAAACATATTTTTATTGTTATTTTATTTTATTAACGATTTAATGGTAAGAAAATATATCATACAAATTTTAGTACTACTGTATGAGTAATAATAAATGTATGAGTTCACGTTTTCAAAGATTTATATCGTAGTTTGCTAATGCCAAAACTTAAAGTAACTATGCTAAATAAAAGCAGATGCAGCAACATGCCGAAACGAATACGTGGCGCCCGCGCCGTGTCGACAGCACCGTTTTGTCGACCATGTTAAAATATTTAGATTTTGATACAACTAAAACGGTTACTGAAATATAAAAATATAATGTAAATGAATTTTCTTAAAAAAAATTCTACAATCCTGCAATAACTACACCTACTAGCCGATTATGTTCGTTATTATTCTACAATCTACAAGTGTCGCATAAAATAATCAAATTCTGTGTACATAACTTCAAGCAGAAACAAGAATAAGTTATTAGTTACAAAAGTAATATTGTATTCAAAAACATATAAAATCAATGTGTTACTACGTATGTAGTAGGTACACAAATAATAATAATAATAATTTTATTGAAAACCTTGTTACATTTTCACAATAATTATACGATAATGACTACAGTAGTATAAACTGTGCCGTAGCCATTAACGCCCACATCCAAATATATTTTTAAATAACTAAGGTTAGTAAAGGTACAATTTTATTGTTTGTTCATAATAATTTTGTGCCTATGTTAAGGATGAGAGTAAATGCGTTTGTCGGTGAGTGTATGTGTGTGTATTGTGTATATGCAAATATGTGTGTGAATGTGTGTATCGAAACAAACTCAATGTGTCATCAAGAATTTTTTAATTTATAAATACCTATATAAATAATAAATTCTCACGCCGTTTGAAGATGTTTGATATTCAACAGATTACACGTGATTGAGTAGCAACAAAGATTCTGGAACTGTACCCGATAGATGGCAATATGCTTGCCCTTTTACGTAGGACTTAAATCTATAGAGCTGTGTAAGTATTATAATAATAATATCAGCCCTGTGTATTAACTGTCCCACTGCTGGGCACGGGCCTCTTCTCAGTGTAAGAGCTAGGCCATAGTCCACTACACTGGCACAGTGCGAATTGGCACAGCTCACATATTTTCGAGAACATTATGTCAAACTTGCAGGTTGCCCAACGATGAATTATCTATTTTATACGCACATAACTTTAAAATCTCAGAGGTGCGTAATTCGGAATGGAACTCAAGACCTCTGTGTGCAATTCAATGGTCTTCCACCACAGCTTTTGCTGCTGTATGTTAGTGCCATTGTGTAAAACATCTCTGCTAGATTGCTTGATTTGAATGAAAATTCGCCCCCAGGTAGAGCATGTCTGTGTACTTTTAATTCCAGCAACACTTTCCCGTAGGATTCATGTGGATGACGCCGCGACAGTAACCAGTTTTAGAATGGGCCATCCACGCACACTTGGCAAAATTACCGTATGGACTTCTTTATTAGCATACCGACAGCATTTCATAGATACCTAAACAATTTAATTTTATAAAAATGGTCTGCCGCGCTTGCAATCCTTTGTCGCGGGAGACTTTACAAACATTCAAAGAACGGACACAAAGAACATATTAGATATTTCGTATGCTAGTAGAGTATGGGTTTGTTTTTAGAGTAATATTCCTGTCTTAGTGGCGCAGCGGTGGTGAATGTGACTGCTGTGCATGAGGTTTTGGGTTCGAAACCCGGGTCGGGCCAACAAAAAGTTATTGGGTTTTCCTGTTAAGAAATCGCAATACTAGCTCCGAGTTTGGCAGTTGGCGGTGTTAGACACCCCTGTGCCTCGTTTGCGCACACACTTGTGCACTATAATATCTTCTGCGCAGATGGCCGTAGTCTCTGTTAAGATTGGCCGCCATGACCAAAATTCGGTGAAGAGGACATTATTAATATTCCTCTAAACTTTCAGTAGAAGCAATCCACTTGACATCCCGTTTATATTATATTTTATACTTAAAATCGTTATTAATATTAAGTATAAATTGACGTAAATTATATACATAGCCTCAGGCTTAAGTACATCCACGAAGGATAAACAGAGGTGTTATTAAATTTAAAATATTGTTTTAAGTCCTACTTAGCAAACGGCGAGCATTTTACAGACTCCGTGCTAAGTGGCGGCCCAAGGTAAGTTTGATGATGAAGCGAGATTACAGAGATCTCTCTTGCTGGTATCTACATACACATTAATTTACTTTCTGTAACCACTGAAGCAATGCAGGCGCCCCCTAGGACCAGGCGCGTGACACAGTCGGCTCTATGGTAAGGCCGGCCCTGTCCGTGCTGCTACTCAGAATTTATTTACAATAACACTACCCAGCGTTCTTACTAAAAACATTCGTAGTATTCAATTGTCTCGATTATTCGATTGCGTCCAAATAAAAATCGATGTTTGGTGTTATTCGATTGTTGATTCGCTGCTAAAATGTTGATCAGCCAAATCCAAGAAATCCTTGACATTAGGTTAAACAATGGTATGTTAGTAAAATCTTATGCATATAACTCGTTACCCGCAGGCTGTCCTGTCCGTAGCGAACCTGGAGAAGCGCGACGTGAACTTCGAGCTGATCAAGGTGGTGGGCAAGGGTGGGTGCGCATGAAGGACTCCATGCTCGTGAAGGGCGTCGTCGTCGACAAGACCATGAGCCACCCGCAGATGCCCAAGACTCTTCAGGTTTGAACCATCACCTCCCATTATTTTTTTAATGGATTATATGTTGTATATGTAAAAAAGACAACTCCTGCACTAGGAAATCCTGTGTCGGAGACAAACATTTTTTGTCATGTGTTATATTCGAATCCTATACACTGTTGTGGGTTCGAGCCCACAACATTCGTAGTGATTCCTCAAAATATCCTTCGATCGACGTTTATAGATGAAGTTAAGCCAACATTATAGTTCTTCACTATCGAAAGCAAATAAATTTTCGTGGACCCTCGCTTACGAATAATTGTGAAACTCCAATTTTTTTGTCACGCCATCGAGTCTCCCGTGGATCCTTAGACCTGGACAAATTTGGGAACTACTGATTTAAACCATTACGCCATCTGTGCATTCAACTTAAATCAATATGTGTTACAAGTTATTCGTAAATATTCTTGTTAGCTAACTCCTCCAGCTTAGCTACGCTTGTGTTACGAGTGGGTTCACGTCGGTGACGCATTAGGTGGAATCCGAACCTAACACCTGATGAAAGCATCAGACTTGCGGTCAAGGGGTCATGGATTCATGCATTGAGCTACCGCTTCTATCCTAATAAATGCAGCGAAATGTAGCCGAAAATAAAATGTTAATTGGTAAACCTAATAGGTATGGCATGAAGACCGCAATCGAGAGGTCGTAGATTCGACTTCTTACTTACCAATTACACTGACGAACTGAACCTCGTAACGCAAGCATTAAGTTTAGCTGGAGGGGTCTATTTCCTCCCAGGGGTAAAACTGCCCTGGGGGGGAGTTTATTGCGACGTAATGCGCTAATTCTGCTATTTGATACAGAAAAGATGGGTAAGTATTACTGTGTTATTAATATTAGGATTTTCTTAAGACTCATAGTTAAGCTTATAGTTAACATATACATATATGTGGTATTTACAAATGAAAGAAAATATTTGTCGCAACAAATTAAAATGAATTGTGTAGGTGTGTGTGTGTGAGTGTGTGCGTCTGTGTGTGTGAGTGGATGTGATATGCATGTGAGTGGTGGTTGTGAAAATGTTATGTGTTGTTGAGTTTTTTAAGAGTGTTTACAATGAGAGTGAGGTGTGTCATGAAAGTGTCGATGGTGGAGTCATTGGTGATTATTATTTCGAGGTTGTAGGGGTCTATTTGTACATTGTCTGGAGGGGTCAGCAAAAGAATTACTAGTCATTTGTAATCAAAACAGTTTGCCTATCACTTATATTTTCTCGTTACATTATTTATATAATGGATGACGTGTACTACCGTGATCATGCTCAGTATTCACAAACTTTTGTGAAACAGAAATGCTTCCGTATGTGAGGTAGATGTTCTTGAACTTATTTTAGGAACATCTACCTCACTAACGGGCTGACATGGCCGTACCAGTCGCGCCATTCTGCTTGTGCTTGTGTTTGCTTGTGACTACAGCCAATGCAATCTGACTGAAATGTCATGTCTTTCCAAAATGTATGTAGGTAAATACTGTATCCCGAGTTATCAATCTATAAATTTGTCGTATCGAGTAACAAATACGGGTAAATATATGGTAACTTAAAACTAAAAACAGCGAGTGTGGCATATTTACGAATCGTAAATCATAACACACACTTACATCAGGGTGCTGAGTGCGAATTGTTTTTACGTTAACGCGATCGAAACGTTTACCGCGTTTGGCTCTCTGATTGGTTAAGAGCTTCGAGCGGGCCAATCGGAGCGCCGAACGTCATAAACGTGTCGATCGCGTTAACGTCAAAACAACTCGCACTCGGCACCCAGTACACTTGTATTTGCATTATACATCCTGCGCAGATGGCTAGCCTCCATTAGGTTTGGCCACCGTGACCAAAATTTGTTCTGGAGGACCGTTAATTTTATTACCTGACGTAGACTTTAACCACTAATTCTTTTCTCCTTTAATACTTCATAATATATCATCATCCTCTTACCCTGCTCCCAATTTATTTGGGATCGGCGCAGTATGTCCTTCGCTTCCATACTTCTCTGTCACCCGTCATCTAATCATTTACCCCCTTCCCTTTCATATCCATCCTCACACAGTCCATCCATCTTTTCCTTGGCCTTTCTCTCCCTTTTCGTCCCTCTACCCTCATATTTATTACTTGCTTACCTACATAGGTATCATTTCTTCGCATAACATTTCCATACCAAGCCAAACGATTTCCTTTCACCTTTTCGTCTATGGGCACCACTTTCAGACCTAATTCTGTCCATTCTCGTCACTCCACACATCCATCGTAACATTCTCATCTCTGCTACATGCAGTCGTTTCTTATCCATCTTCTTAGTAGCCCAACACTCAGCCTCATACAGTACGACAGGTCTTATAACCGCCTTATATATGCGACCTTTTAATTTCAAAGGCAGTTTAGGATCGCATATTGTCCCCGAGATCTGTCGCCATTTCATCCATCCTGTGTTGATTCGTTGCCTAACATCCCGATCAATTTCGCCGTCATCTTGCAGGAGTGAACCGAGGTCACAAAAGTCGGAGCATACTGGTAGAGATATACCGTCGAGTGTAACCGGTATAGGACTGGAGAGACCGCCAAAGTCACAGAATATGTATTCCGTTTTGGTTCTGCTTATTGAAAGGCCTACATACTCCAGTCTCTGCTGCCACTCCTCCAGCTTACTCTGCACCTCTTGTCCACTCTCTGCTACCAAAACGATGTCATCGGCAAATAGCACTTCATAATATATATAAATATATAATACAAATAGTATTAAAGGTAGAGTTCAGCTCTCTCAAAAATGTATTAAGCGCCTCTGGCTTATTGTCAATATCCCTAAGAACATTGGCGAAAGGAAATATTTGCCAATTATTATTAATTATTTCATAAAAGAATATGGTTACTTAACTTATACCAAAGCCAATATTTTTAATTGTTTTTATATTAAAAGCCTCCTTATTATTTGTATATAGTCGACGCCTCTATTCACGCTTTAATACAATATATAATTGCAATTTGATATTATAATTCATTAGCCTGCGTGGTCCGAGGCCTGCCAAGTAAAGTTTTTCTAAAAGAAAATTTCTAGCTTTACGGACAGTCTGCAAACGAGGGTCATGTGACCAAAAATATAACGAAATGTTAGTATAATAGATATAATTTCGCTTGCTTCTTTAAGCATAGGTGGCGGAAGCCTAAAATCATATGTATAAATATGTGGATATATCCCTATTGGTGTGAAATATCATGTATCTTTCCTAAAATATTTTGACGCTTGTTAAGAAATAACATAAATTCCGCGTTGCCTGCAAAAAGTCTTTGTAGGTTCCGGGTCATAAACGTTTGAAAGTTGCTTTTTTTGGTAGGAAGTTAATTACTGTTGCCATAAACAAAAATTCGGATGACTTTAGAAGAATTATGCTACAGTTTTTTCGTCGGAATGTAATGAATGTGAAAGGAATTGCGGCAAGTTTGGCGCCTGGCACTCGAATTAACTAGACAGTCATAATAAAGTAAATGTTGCGTATATGTCGATTATTATCATCTACACCAAAAAGGTGTGGTAATGCATGCGACTATACTTACCACTGTAATTAGATATGAGGTACTCTTTAAAAACTTCAGTAGCCGCACTATGATCTCACTTTATGATCTGCAGTCGGCTTAGTCAAAAACGTATGTAAACACTTTTTTTTTTTATTTCTCCTTTTGCTACATGTATTTTGTGACTGTACTGTGACGTAGTGTTTTCAGAGATTGTCTCGCCACAGCCTCTGTGCCTAGTGTTATGGGTACGATCCCCAAATGTTCAAATTCAAAAAATTGTGTGATCCACAAATAGTTGTTGCGAGGCTAGGTGTTCTTTGTGTACTTTGTTTGAATGTTTGTAAAGTCTCACCACTGGAATCATTCTATGTAAATGAATCATTCCAAAAAATCCTTTTATCACGATATATTATATGTAAACACCGCTACACATCAAGTTAGACACCCTATATACGCATAACTACGCTACATACAAAGTACAGAATTGTCGGAAAAGGACAGTGCATAGTGGTGTCGAAGTACTTAATGGTAAGGATAGAGCGTAACAAAAATATAACGCACTCTCTCGCACGATTCGCAGCGTTCAACTTCTAATAGTTCAAAGTTCAAACAGTCTAGGTTGATGTGTCGCTGTGTGTACAATGTAATGTTTATCGAATTAAATAAAATACCTACTTGTGTTAGGAATTCACGTAGATAAGTAGTGTATGTAGATGCGAAAATTACGATATTAATGTTAAAAAGAGATCGTTTTAAAAACTATACAATTTCAATTGCATGTCTTTGGTGTTTTGTTTTAGACGAACAAATATACGTATAATAATATCAGCCATGTATATCTACTGCCTAGTTCAATTTTCAATGTAACAATGTGGAAGTGTCGCGTACCCCACTTTGTGAAGCATGCCATGCAACGTCTATAACAAATTATTACTAATAAATCTATACTAATATTATAAAGCTGAAGAGTTTGTTTGTTTGTTTGGTTGAACGCGGTAATCTCCGGAACTACTGGTTCGAATTGAAAAATTCATTTAGTGTTGGTTAGCCCATTTATCGAGGAAGGCTATAGGCTATATAACATCACGCTACGACCAAAATGAGCGGAGTATCAATGAAAAATGTTGCAAATACGGGCAAAATTCTCTAATGTGAAGCAGACAAACTTGCGCGGGTTAGCTAGTATTACAATAAACCTGAAATAATAATAATAATATTCTACCACATACACACAACACCGTCTAGCCCAAACTAAGCAGAGCTTGTACTATGGGTACTAGACAATGGATAAACATACTTATATACTTTTTTTTTGTAAATACATACATATTATACATAGAAACATTAAAAACCACTATTTTAAAACAACATTTTAAATGCTTCATTTAAAATATTAAGAAGTGGTTTTACATAATAATATACAGTAACATATGGCATGACTGCAACACCTTGTGCATAAATGAGTTGTAAAGTACCGAAATTATAAATTTAAAAGAGTGGTCGTGAGTTACTTGCAGGTATCTTCTCATAAGCTCAACCTTTTTTTCTGAACACATCAACTATTCAGTAAATTTAGTAAACGCTCTAACCCCTTTGACGAACATAAGTGTTATTTTGTGACCTGAATGATATAATTTTTTAATTTTAATTTTATATACCTAAGTTGCGCCACTGCTGGGCTCGGGTAGTAATAAGAGGGTATGGGCCATAGTCCACCACGCTGGCCCATTGCGGGTTGATAGTCTTCACGCATCTCCGAGAACATTATGGAGAAATATCTGTAGTTCAGGTTACCTCACGGTGTATAGTTTCATCGTAAAAAAATCCTAGATGCGTGCCTTAAAATCGAACTCGAGACCTCTCCCTGGCAATCCATCGGCCTTCCACCAGGCTCTTGTTGTACATACATACGTATTTAAAAATAGTTCTATGAATAATTACTTATATATTTGCACAAAATCAGTAACTGCAAAACCGATGATATATTTTTTAATTATAAAGCAGACATATTATGTAGCCATTAAAAATAACATTATTTTGCATAAATACAAACTGCACTAAAATATGACAACAGCGAATCAAGTAATACCTTCTAATATAAAGCTAAACAAATAAAGATGTTACAGAACAAATGGAAACCATAATAAAAGCAATAAATATACAACAAAAAATTGGTCCCTGTCGCCCTTTCATAGACCCGACATATTTTGTCATAATTAGGTAGCGGTAGAGGTAGCGGGCGGTGGCGCTTACTGACGTCATTTTTTTTATTTTTCTACCATTGCCATTGACGAATGCGCGGTGTCCCCGTTCAGAAATTATTGCTTAAGCTGTGGTAATCATTTATATGGTTCCGTTGTCCCTTTTTGTAGTATTATTAAATTTAGTATAGTGATATTTTAGTGTAGATATCGACGTCCATTACTATGAAAGTACATAATAATGTACTTTCATAGTAATGGACGTCGAAGATCTGATGCCCAGACTGCTTTGTTATTAATAACTGCACTTATGTAAACAATTTAAACTAATTACTTGTAGTGCAATAAATATGGAAATAGCTTTTATTCGAATAATTACGCATTAATGTTTTGAACCGATTTCGTTTTGAGACCAATAGAAAAAAGTCCCTATTGGCACAGATAATATAATATTATACTTAGTACTATATTGGTTCATTTGTTATTACTCTTTAGGTGCGGTAGAAGTATATTTTATTATTTCTGTTTTTAATATTATTACGTTAGAATTTATATCGCGGACCAAGTCAAATAATAAAGTACCATAGATATACAGTAACTGTATACGCCATTATGGCCTTTCCTTGCGAGGTATTGATAATGTATTGGCAGGAAATAATTAATGCTTTGGCCTTTACCGGGATTTAGAATCTCAGAATCATTTTAATGTTCCTGTTGCAATATTTTTGTGGTATTCTTGAGTTAAGTCTTTATAACTGAATAAGCTATTACGAGACTTTCTTCACGAGCTGCTACTTAAAATTTCTTAGAAGTAATTCCCAATAATTTTTTCGTAGTTACCTGGGATTCCAACCCAGGACTCTATTATCTGCAGCCGTATACAATAGCAACTAGACCAACCAGAGAGTCCAATCTTATATGTACATATATGTACTTACTTACCTGTATTTTGATTCATTCCAATTGAAGACGTTAATAGATCGGCCCCTTCATCGTTCGAAGGTACCCTAAAATTCGAATAATATTTGACAAGTCGTCACGGGGTCGCGTTTCTGCATACTCGCCGGCGCTATACCGTGGCGTCTAAATGTTTCCAACGTGCGCGCACGCAGGTATCGACGACTAGCGACACGTGTTGGGGACGAATGAATGCTTTTACTGCTCCATTAACTCATCTCACGTAATGTTTTGCGTAATTGGTTCAGATTGTATGTGTCATTGAGACTTATTGGCGCCATATTTAAATAAATAAACGTGCGTATTTCCAATCTCAAAATGTTTTTTTTTTGCGTTCATTTGTCAACTGCCATCGAACACAAGACCTGATGTACAGCAGCGCAACAATAGTAAATGTTCTGCACTGTTGTGCACTCTTGCAGGCCTTGGGTTCGAATTCTAGGTCGGGAACCAAAAAGTTATTGCGTTATCAGTCAAGATATTGTCTGTAGCAGCACGGAGTTTGGAACTGGGACCTGTAGATAACCTCGCCCCTATAGGTTCGCACTTAAAACAATAGCTGATGAATACACTTACCTCACTTCCTTAAATAATGACTTAAGGAATTACTTATTAAAATAAAAAATCTTACGTGTCGAGCTAAAAAGTCGGAACACGACTGACTCTGTAGAGGGAGCAAGAGACAAGAGATACCTATACTTTAAAACAATCCGACACGATCGGAGAGAGATCAAGCGCAGGACCAACGGCTTTAGGTGCTTTCCGAAGCACGGGAGTCTTACACCGGCAACTTTTTAACTCCGGGCTCGTATTGAGATTTTTTAGCAGGAAAACTTCGTTACTTTTTGTTGTCGACGCGGCATTCAAACCCGAGTATCATGTATAGCAGTCGCATACATACTGATCCGCCAAGGAGGCAATACGATTTAGCTGGTTTGGATTAGCCTTAAAAATATTGACATTGTTGCTCAATACAACTCATACTCACCGGGCAAAAAGTGCCCGGTGAGTATAAGTTCTAATTAAAGCCTTAATTATATATCTAACTCTCCTAATACTCGGCTTTTATACCATCTTTTGTATCTTTTCATTATTTGAACGACAGCATTACCTATTAGTAGCTAAGATAAGCAGCTGTAACAGATAAACAAACAGATAAACGAACGAAATGGCAACGTAAAAAAACTCGTTACAAAATCTTTGAACGAAATACTAAAAAGAGTAATAATTATACATAAGTACAGGGGGAGCGAGCGTCTTGCGTCTACCGGGCATATTGCTAGACTCCGTTCTGCTACTGAGAATTGGCAATAGAAAACCCAGTAGGTATTATTTTTTGACCCGAGAATCAAAACTTAGGAGCTCGTGATGTGCCGTAATTAAAATATTTCTGTTCAAAATATATTAATTAAATATTCAATCAAATATTTATAAAATTGTATATTCTTAGTTATACACTCCGAAATCGAAGATAATTGACTCTTTATTTTCCCAAATCACAAATCATACCTGTACTCTTTCTTAGAAACACTAAATTCGGTTCCTAAATGCACCGGACAATAGTATTCGGGATCCCACGATTGCCAATTACTCCTACGCCACTGTAACTCAGAAATTACTTAAAACAATCTATAACCCAACTTCATTACCACTAAGCAGCTCCGACAAACATCATAACCAATTACAACAAAAATTAATAAACACAACGAACAAGCCGACGCTTATAATAAATCAATTAACTCATCTACATTCTATAGCCAGCATCTGACTACTGTAATTAACCAAACTAACTAAATAATTATCAGAATTAATGTGCCTGCGCATATATCAGCTAGCTCCTCGAATAAATCTCCTTTTGATGTCCAAATGCGTGCGTGTGCGCATCCCGGACACGCCCACAAACCTCTCATTGGTCCAACTCTAATTATAACTTTGCCGCTCTTCATGAGCTATTTGCATCGTTTAACTGAACACAATATATTTTAGACTCAAGTTTTAACAAAATAGAGTTCACATTCAAACGTCTGTGAATCGAAAATACTGTCATCCAGAAAGACGCCCATTAGTAAAGGCTCTTAATCTTCATTCGAACCACTAGCACCACTGCCAGATATAACTAATTTGACACTTAAACAATTCTCAACCTTATCCCTATTATAATAAAGGATAACAACACCAAGATCTTTTGGAAGACGATTATGTTTTTCAAAAGAGGTTGTTAAAATTCCGTCCGCAGTTTCAGCCGACGAATTGACAAAAACGCATCGTCGAGCGTTCTTATTAGTTTAAATTATGGCGCATTAAATAGTTGGGTGCTTATAACGTGATTCAAAATGTCCCCCGTTTTCTTACGGAGCACACGTTGACAACAAAACAATATAAAATATAAAAATCAAAGTGTAAAAAATCGAAATGGAGAGTTCTACAATGGATGTCGACGAAATAAAAACTGAAAAAAATGATACGAAATTACCATTTTCCATTGAGAATTTATTGGCTGATAAATTTAAGAAATGTACTAACACCATCGGTGAAGCGTCGACTAGTGCGGTGATTTGTGATCTAAAAACTAATTTTTCTAGTGATGTGGCTGATAATATAGACTCGGATGACGATGAGAGGTGTAGCAATAGCTCTGAAAATGTTGACGTTGAGAGTTCCACCGTCGGCGACGCGCAGGAGTTTCTTGACGTGAAATCTTCTGATTTCGGACAATCAGGTATTTATAAGATTCTTTTTTTAATAGTTTATATCCATAACTTCACTGTAACTCCTACAGGAGCATAGCATATGAAAGTAGGAGATGTAGTTATGTCACAGCAAAGGTAAAATTGTTTAAGGAAAAGAAATTAATCAGAAAATGAGATGAAAGAGCTTAAGACAAATAAGTAATATCGTTTCCTTCTATATAATCTATTAAGGCGCAGCGGCACACCGGCGAGAATGCACAATAGGTTTTTAATTAGGTATGTCTAGCATTCCAAAACTTGAAAGTTTAACAAAATGAGTAACAAAGTAAAAATATGATATTTAATTTTAAAAATCTATAGACTGAGAAAATTTTCGGGCAGCCCAAGATCAGTTTGTGTGGAATACTTTGGGGAAGGCCTAGGTCCAGCAGTGGAAGTTTTTCGGCTGAGATAATGATGATGCTAGCTAGTCAGAGGTATGTATCATGATTGTTAAGACCTTAATCCAGGCTTTATCTAAAAGACGTGTACATTCTAATTAAATAAAACGATCTTTATTGCACTTAAAACATTTAAAATCCTTACTTTTAATATTAAAAATGCGAATGTAAGTTTGTTTGTTAAGTTTTCACGCCTTAACTAGTCCACTGACCATCATGAAATTTTACATACACGTTCTCAGAGATACAGAAAAGGACATAGGGTACCTTTCATTTAAGATCAAAGTAGCATTCTCGAGATATAGAAATGTATTGACTAAATCTAGATTAACACGGGCGTAGGCATTTTCTCTTTTTCTTTTCTTCATCAACTTATCAATATGAGCACATTCGATACCAAAACAACACAAACAGCTTACTCGCTGACCTCCAATGCAATTTTGATAAAGACGTAGTACATTTGATTCGATGTTGAAATAATCAATCATTCAAATGTATGAAATAGAATTTTTTTATCAACGTTAAGGTCTTGTAGCATATTTTTCAGATATATATACATTACGATTATTAAATATGCAGCGTATATATATTAAATACGCTGTAAACATCTTACAAAAACATTTAACAAAACTAATGAAAACATATAGACATAGCCCGAAACTCCTGCTCATGAAATTGATTATCTTTCGTTTATAATTTTTGAGAAGGAATAGGGAATACCGGGTGATGATTGGATACCTAGTTAGAGCATGTTGTAGATTTTACGTTTTTCGCACATTGATATTTCATTCGAGCGAGACAACAATATAACTTTTAAAAACCTTTTCTTCATATGTTTTTCACGGATTGACTCTTAACACCTACATCAGCAGCTTTAGCAGTATAGGGTCAAGCAACAGATCTGTATAAAATTAAATTGGAAAATGGTGTATAAACAAAATTTTCGTGCAGTTATAAAAATTGTTAAGACCTTCTTAGTTCTCAAGACATTTTCTTTGTTGCTGTAAGGACGATCTTACAGCAACAAAGTGCCACTATGAAATTTATTAGTCTTTATAACGTTGGTTCGTTGCCTGAAGTGCTAGTTTAGCCAAATAGTAGTTGTTGTAAATGCTACGAACCTGCGCAACCCAGAAACCTTCAGCTCAGGCAAAAAGGAATTCAGAATATCACTCAAACTAAAAACCTCAAGTGAAATGAGAGTCAACCGCACAGTTGTGTGTTCGCACAGGAACACATACCGGAATGAAAAGTATAGTATGTGTTAATCCAGGATATGGTGTACTAGCTTATGCCCACATCTTCATCCGCGTGGAATAGTTACTTTGGGCAGCATTTTAAATTTCAGGATACATATTTTGCAATTAATACACATTAAAACTGCTGACGGCAGTTTTACTAATCTTATACATGTTTCCGATAAATATACCTTCAGTAAACATAGACAGATTTATATAGAGTTTCATACGAATTTTTATCTCCTATTTCATTCCCACGTAGGTCGAAATTTTAATAACGCTGGTACGAATATTTATTTACCTACTTCTTATCAAATGCCTCAATACAAAGTTTCATGGGTTTATATTCGATTATGAATTTCCAAACCATCTTTCACCCATCCCTGTTTTTTACAACAAATGGTATGCCTATGTTCTTTCCCAAGGTCTAGTCTACCTCTGTACCAAATTCCATTACAATCGGTTCAGTGGTTTAGGCGTGAAAGCGTAACAGAGAGACAGACAATAATTTTGCATTTATAATATTAGTAGGGATCTATGTGCCATGTTTGGTGCAAATCCGTTTAAAGGTTTACGCGTAATTGAGTAGCAAACAAGCCAACATCTTCACATAACATTTATAATATAAGTAAGAAAGCATTTGTAAATATTATAACTAAACTAGCTGTCACGCGCAACTTCATCTGCTTTACATAATAGAGTTAATTCTCATCGATTTCACAACATTTTTCAATGCTACTCCGCTCCTATTGGTCGTAACGTGATGTTATATAGCCTATAGCCTTCTTCCATAAATGGGCTATCCAACACTAAAATAATTATTCAATTCGAACCAAAAGATCCTGAGATTAGTGCGTTCAAACAAACAAACTCTTCAGCTTTATAATATTAGTATAGATAACTCGACTGCACAGTGCACAGATGGCGTAGTGGTTAACGTGGTCGCCTCGCCTTTGCCATTGCGCCAAGAGTTGTAGGTTCGAACCACAGGAGACAAAACATTGTGTGAACCACAAGTAAAAAGAAAAAGTTCTCAATTCAGGTGTTCTTTGTGTCCGTTGTTAGAATGTACCCTGCATCACAGTTATTTATTCATATTGCGGAATCTTGCTGAAATTAACTATTGTCAGGACACTACTGACGCAATAGTTTTATGTAGTCAGACGCAAGTATGAAATAGCGTCGCGCGGCAGTCGTCTCTCCGCAACCATTCTGTTAGGTTGTAGTTGAATATATGTATTTATTTTATTTGTAACTACACTCGCGTGCAAGTAAATCGACTCAAGCCTCAAGTGCGCATATAAAGTGATATAACTTAAAAATGCCTTATTATACCTCTATATAATGTTTTACATAATTAAAGCCTAGTAATTGAGCTTTAAAATGGTGTAAGTTGCATGAAAATCGATTCAGTAGTTTAGTAAAAAAGGTTAATGCCAATGATAATGTAAAAAATGTTGAAAATTCATACAATTTCACAGTATGGGGTTATTGTGTTTAAATGAAACAAAATGTGCGTAAGATAAAAAATTTATTCGTGTCAATATTTGGTATTTCCTCCTCTAGCTCTGATCACTGCTCTCATGAGATTCTTCATCGACCTTATCAACTTTTTAATGGATGATTGTGGTATTCGACCCCACTCTTCTACCAACGCAGTCTTGAGCTCATTGATGTTTGTCGGAGCTGGATTCCTCGCTCTAACTTTCCTTTTGAGCTCGTCCCATATGTGCTCAATGGGATTTAAATCGGGGCTGAGCGCTGGCCAATGCATAGTGTGAATTCCAACTTCGTTCAGGAAATCACGTGTGGCCCGAGCAGTGTGACATCGGGCATTGTCATGCATCAAGATGAAATTTTCCCCAATAAAGCCTTGATAAGGGACAACTTGATCCAGTAGAACATTTTCAATGTAACGATCACTGGTCAGACCTCCTCCCCGGCCTCCCCCAGGAACGAAAACAAGCTCCGTTTTGCCTTCTAAGGAAATTCCGGCCCACATCATGCAAGATCCGCCACCATATGCAACGGTTTCCACAAAGCAGCACTGTGAAAACCGTTCACCGGGACGACGGTATACCCGACCTCTCCTGTCGCTGCCATGGAGACACATCCTCGTCTCATCTGTGAACAGGACTGACTGCCATTGATCTATGCTCCAATCCAAATGCTCTCGAGCAAAGTGAAGGCGTGCTTGACGATGAGCTGTGGTCAACTTCGGGCCTGTAGCGGGTCTTTTCGGAGTAAGGTTAGCTTCTTTCAACCTTCTTCTAACTGTCCACTGACTGACAGTCACCCCGCGAACTTGACGTAGCTCCTGCTGCACATCTACGCCGGTAAGGTGTCGATTTCGGAGAGAGGTCGAGACCAAAAACCGGTCGTCACGCTCCGAGGTGCACCGGCGTCGGCTGGTATTAGGCCTCCGAGTGAAGGCACCAGTCTCTTGAAACCTTTTGTATACTCTCGAGACAGCGGACTGACTCATATTCAAACGACGAGCGACTTCTCGCTGGTTCAACCCTTCTTGCAATAGGGCAACGACTTGAGCGGCTTCTTCAGGTATTGTATCCATAATTTTCTTCAAATGACGGCTTTAATTTGCAAAGATGTGTTCAGGTCAACGTCTAATGAGCGACTGATAAGAAAAAACGATTACAGAGGGTTTTTATAGGGGGTTGTGTCGCGCAAGTTGTGTATAGAGCGCAGAGCAGTTTACGGGAGGTTGCGTTCAGTTGCATTCTAAGTACAAGTGTTTATTTAAATTACTGATATTATGCTACCATTTGAAAGCCTAATTACTAGGCTTTAATTATGTAAAACATTATATAGAGGTAAAATAAGTAATTTTTTAGTTATATCACTTTTTATGCGCACTTGAGACTTGAGTCGATTTACTTGCACGCGAGTGTAGTTTTCGGCTTCGCTCGCGTAAAAGTAGGTAAGGTTATATTGTAACAGTACTTATGCCTATGTTACTCGGTCATAATACAGCTTTCTAATGGTGAAAGAACTTTTTAAATCAGTCGATTAGTTTTTGAGTTAAATCCTAACAAACAAACAAAAAATTTAATCGTGCCTCTTTTTAATATTAGTATAGACTAGTAGGTACTAGGTACCAGTAAATTATGTCCCTCTACCACGAAGCCTTATGAAAAAAAATAACAGGTATAGAAAAATTTTGATTTTGTATATGCATGCATCATAGGCTCACTTCGTTGTGACTCGTGAGCGCGTCTTTAAGACTGCGCCGAGCGAAATGTGCCCAAACAGGCGCTCACAGTTAAGTGAATAAAATAAACACTTTTTGTTTAATACAAATATAAAATATACATTTACCATAACAATGCATGTGTTTACAATTACTCCGTGTAAAAAACTTAAAATAATTAATATTTTCGCCTACAAAATTACGTAATTTTGCAATTTGCAAAATGCAAAAGCGTAAGCTCGTGTTACGTGATTTTTAAATTATAACAGTAGAAATCTATCCTATTTTACAGCTTAAACGAAACATAAATAGTTATATTACAATTTGTCCGTCCCAAATATTTAAGTTATTGGTTGACAACATATCTATCAAAAAAGCACTTAAAATCCTCCATACAATTTGACTACGGCGGCCGCGCGCCGATTTGAATATACACCGCACGAGCTCTGTCATTATATGTCTTGCGCTCGGCGCAGTCTTAAGGAGCCTGGATAATAGTCAAGAGTTTGACATTGCGGTTGTTCCATTGATGATCTGACTATTATATTTAATTATATAACTATTTAATCAGCGGTAGTGAATGCGACTGCTGTGCATGAGGCCTCGTGATCGAATCCGGGGTCGGACCAACAAAAAGTTATTGGGTTTTTCTGTTAAGAAATCTCAATAGCAGCCCGGAGTTAGGAAAGAAAAGTAAGAGGAAAAAGCACGTAAAGCCTTTAGTCCTGCGCCTGATCTCTCACCGCTCGTGTCGGATTACCGTCCCACCGGATCATGACAGTTAGGGAACAGAGAGTGCACTTGTGTTCGCGCACGCACTTGTGCACTATAATATCTCCTGCGCAGATGTCTGTCAGTCTCCGTTAAGACTGGCCGCCGTGACCGAAATTCAGTCTGGAGGACATTATTATTATTGCGATCAACAGTTCTATTAGTGATTAATGGATTATTAGCTCATTTTTATAGTGAATAGCTTCCTGCCTTTTTTTTTTAATACAATTACGTTGGCAAGCACCCTTACGGCCCACCAGATGGTAAGTGGTCACCGTAGCCTATAGACGCCTGCAACACCAGAGGTATCATTTGCGCGTTGCAGATCCTTTAGGAAAGGAAGTGTGAAGGAGAAGGAGCGGGAAGAGGGAAGAGGGTGATAGGGCCTCCGAAACACAACAGTAGGAATACTGCTATTTTACGTCGATATTCTGTGAGAAGGTAGTCCTTTCTCGGTCGAACCGGCTCATTCATCAGCGAGGCTCTACCACTCTAAAGTATTCAATGAATTTAACAAATTAAATGTCGACAGTCGTTTTGATCTTTTTACTAATGGCTGATAAACATTCTGCTAATGCCTGTTTAAATACTTAGTTGATAATATACAAATGTTGGACACCACTATTGGCTCTATCTTGTGAAAACATTACGTACTCACTGAACTAACTGGGCTTAAGCTGTTTAAAGATACCATCACGTTGCAAAGTAATTGTGCTAGCTTATTATAGGCTTTTATTGACCTAATTTTTATATAATTTTTTATATATAAAAGCAGCGATAGCTCAGTGGGGAGACCAACAGACTGCAATGCAGAGGGTCTCGGGTCCGTACCCACGTCGCGCACCCCTGACTTTCGGAAGTTATATGACTTTTCGAAATTATGTCTGTATTGATTGACAATTATCGCCTGCTCCGTGCCTCGGAGAGCACGTTAAAAAGCCGTTGGTCCCGGCTGCCATGAACATCTATGGCAGTCGTTATTGGGAAAGTCAGTACCCTCTAATATCCTGACACTAGTCTAGCCTTAGGGTGTCGTTAGCCTTTGGGTTGCGGAGGTCAGGTGGCAGCCGTTTCGTGTAAAAACTGATATCCAGTCAAATCCGGTAAGACTAGAAAAGCCGACCCCAAGTGACTTGGGAATAATAAAGGCTAAGGGAGAAGAAGATTGACCTAATTTTTATAAGTATTTGTATGTAGCTGCCAAATCCCGTTATAAAATAAAAGTTCTGTAATCAGAATTTTTCACAGATACCGGATATGTTTGAGTTTGAGATATACAAGCATTAAGAAATTGTACAATTTTCGGCACGTGAATTTCAATTTCAAACTTTATTGCATTCCATTACTATCACAAGATATTATTAAACAAAGTCCCCCGCCACGTCTGTCTGTCCGCGATAAACTCAGAAACTACTTAACGGATTTTCATGCGGTTTTCACTAATAGACAGAGTGATTCATGTGAAAAGCTTAGGTGTATAATTTGTTAAGGTTTTGTATTACCCGTGCGAAGCCGGAGCAAGTCGCTAGTGATGTATTAAAGATCTTATAATTAGGTTTGGTAAGTAACAATTACATTATGAGCCGTGTCGTGCCCACCAACAACAGGAGAGAGAGAGAGCAGTTACTTTATTTAAAAGTAATAACTAGTACATTTTCTGGATAAAAAGTACCCTATATTCTTTTTGTACCCCTGACAACGTGTAGGTATGCAAAATTGTATGATGATTGGTGAAGTGGTTAAGGCGTGAAAGCGTAACAAACAAACAAACTCATTGTTGTGTAGCAAAAGTGTATAAAATAACACCGAATTTAAGACGGTGTTTTGTAAGAACACCGATTCCTACCAAGGATGCTTCGCGAGGCTATTGAAATCAAAAAACATCCTAATTTTAATAGAGAAGATGGTTGGAATGTACCACCAGCTTGGGATCCAGTAATAAAAATAGTCAAACCCAAGAAGAAGCAAACCACAGCTAGACTTCATGATACTTTGAGCTCATTCTGCGTAAATAGAAACACCAATGATTAAATTATGTTCGGGTACTTTGAAATAACTACACTGGAACATTGAGACAACTGCCATCTTAGTCTCCCCGTGACCGTGGCTGCTGAAAAGCAACCGAAACGTCGGGGAAAGTGTAAAAATAAATGAAATCTAAATAGTTTAATAATAATTTAATTAGCTTAAAAATTAGTAAAGTTTAATAGTAGTAGTAGTGTAAAAATTTTCAAAATTTTGTAATAAAGTGTCAAATAAACAACGCGATAAAATCCGTATATAGCAGTTTAATTTCAATGAATAATATTCGCGTAAATAGAAGACAATATTATGTATAAAATAATGTATCAATCATAATCTGAGGGCATTATTAAACGTACCTTGTACTGGTAAACATGTCTCTTTATTTTAAGTAAGTAAGTACGTTCCGTTTTTATATGACGACCCTGCCAGGACAGTATATTCAAATTCATTATATTAGTTAAAATGGTGTCTCAACAGGCCTCAAAGAACTGACAAACATTATCCTATCTTAGAAAAGATCACGAAGAACGTCGCGTTTAAAAAGCTTATAATTTGGTTGCTTTAAGTGTGGTTTGTAACTATATATGTATGTTTATCCATTGTCTAGTATCCATAGTACAAGCTCTGCTTAGTTTGGGCTAGATGGTGTTGTGTGTATGTGGTAGAATATTATTATTATTATTATTATTATTATTATAAGTTTACCCAGAGGCAGAGAATGGTTTGTTTTGTTTTAAAAAAGACACAACCCACATTAGGAACAATTCCCGAGTCACGGGGGACATTACAAACATTCAAACAACTGACACAAGAGCACCCAGATTGTGAACAACCATTTGTGGATCACACAATTTTTTGTCCCGTGTGGGGATTGAACCCACAACACTCGGCGCAGTAGCAGCGGCGAGGCGCCCAGTTTAACCAATACACCATCCGTACAGTCTAATTAGAAGCCATCTGTTTCTCTGTCTGTATAAATTCATTATTTCATGTTATTATTAAAAAACAATATTTATTGATTTTTGTCGTTTATAAAATTATAATGAAAAGAACAAAACCGAGACCGTTCTACACAGTAGGATAAATAAATTATGACTTGCATTTTAATAAGATTTATATCAAGATACTACAAACAATGAAAACCTATTAAGTAAAAGTCATATTATTCAATCATACAAAATATATTTTTTAGATCTCCATTTCTATTTTCAATTAATCAATTAATGTTTTTAAAGTAAATAAGTAAGTTGTACTTCATTTTATCATTCATTTTCATTCATTTCATCATCACTCCGCGGGGGCGGGCGGAGGGGTTATGTCGGACTCGCCGGGGTAAAAGAAAGATGGAATAAGAACAATGTACCTCCCGGAATACCGACTAAACCTACCACGGTGTTCCTCGACAAAACCACTATCGACGGGGCCGCGCGAATCACTTGCACATGCGGTCGCGACCTCGCCGAGGTTTCGGCCCGCCGTATGAAACGGCAGGCCACTACACGAACAGACCTACCCAAAGGCACTGACCGCCTACTGTAACTCACTGTCGCTTGTATTCTTCAAAGAATAGATGCATGGCTACAAGTTCATTTTGTGATAACACTTATTTTGGACATTAATATTTATTATTTATCAATTATATATTTTATGAACAGTCGAAATGTATCCTTAAAGGCACGTTTGGCTGTTCATAGAGGACTATTAGTGCCCACACTTATGTATGGAAGTGAAAGTTGGGTATGGCAAAAGAAGCATGAGAGCAGAATAAGTGCTGTAGAAATGAGGGCGCTGAGAAGCATATGTGGTGTGATTCTGAAAGATAGAATAAAGAATAGTGTGATTAGAGAAAGATGCGGCATGAAAGTGGATATAGTGACAAGAATAGAAAAGGGTATGTTAAGCTGGTTTGGGCATGTAGAAAGAATGGACGAGGAAAGACTGACTAAGAAAGTTTATAAGGCTAGTGTGAATGGAACAGTCGCAAGAGGAAGACCTAGAACGTTTCTCGATCAGATCGGAGGCGTTCTGGACAAAGGCCAGGTTAAGAGCATCTTGAACCGACGGGTGTGTATGAGGATTGTGATGAAAGTGAATGAAGCCAGAGTAGTGTGTCAGGATCGTAGCAAATGGAAATCCGTAGTCTCTGCCCACCCCTCTGGGAAACAGGCGTGAATCTATGTATGTATGTATTTATCAAACTAATATTATAAATGCGAACGTGAGTTTGTTTGTTACGTGTTTACGCCTTTTAAAACTAGGTAGGTACTCGACCAATCATCGCGTAATTAGCATACACGTCCGTTGTCAGGGGTACAGAAAAAGTCGTGGGTACCTTCCAGAAAAAAATTTGTTGTCGAGCGAAGCTGCGGGCAATACCTAGTATATATTATTGGGATTAGTTTATTTTCGATTTTGTTTATTGTTTTCTCCAATTATAAGGAGTAGCGGTCGCCGAGTGCTCAAAATTCGACCAAAGTTTGCCTATAAGTAAGATATTGCTGATATATGTAATTATATATTGATATACGTAACCATAGTTACGCGCTTCGACTGCGTGTGTCAAATGCATGGTTATGTACGTGTAGTGTTTTTTCATTAATTTAATGTATTTCTAATGCATATTATATATAAATATTAGAATTCGCCGTATAAACTTTAACTGTGCCAAATTTCATACTCCTCCGTCCGCGCAATTTACGTAAAAAGGGGTTCAAAGTTTTTGCTTCACGTATTTGCACATATATTAATATAGATAATACAGATCAATAATATCTTGTATCCTAGCACTGGATTTTAGGTGATGTCAAAGATTTAACAGTTGTATCGACGTTACAATCTTATTTAAGTATAGATGTGAAAGAAATTATACCTACGATTTTCAAAGACTTCTTCGCTTGGAGAAACGTTATTGAATTATTTTTGTACACAACGAAAGTACTAGTCATATAGTAAATTGAATAATCACAGCACTGCCACGCGCTGACACTTAAATATATAACAATTTACACATCATTGTGTATTTCACTGGATTCGTATGAAGTCCGCCATCGCTTTTTCAAAAACAAATATTAATATAAAACTGTGTTTACTTGTTTTCAAGACACTTACCACCGCATTGAAATATGTATTTGGCTAAAGGATAAAAATAATATATTTCAAATGCTATAATAATAAATTGAATAATATATTTGTATTTAATGCTTTTATGATTTTATTTTCTTATTAGATAATTGATATCTCGAATGATTTGATATTTTGAATAGATAAGCCTCCATCACTTATCTATACTATTATTACAAACAATTGAGCCCTCCAGGCACTCAAATATTAAAAATATTAAAAAAATTGTTAAATAAACTAAAAAAACACGCTTTAAAAAGTTGAAAATAATTTAATAATTTTAATGTAAAAAGCGTTGGGTCAAAATATCTTAGATAGCGCTCCATGCTTTTTACATGAAAATTATTAAATAATTTTTTATTTGTTTTATATATTTTTACGCACAGTTATCACGGACCGATGACAGTCCAAAAATTTAGAAAATGAATGAATATTAAATAAATCTTAGTAAATTAATTTAATTTCTTTGCTATAAATGAAATCTACGGACGTCAAAAAAACACTAGACAAAATTCTGCCATTGTTCTTTCAAGATTCTAGGTTAGCCGGCATTAATAATATTCTATCTATAATAATAATATTGTATCACAAACACACAACACCATCTAGCCCAAACTAAGCACCTTCTATATAAAACTGTCACTGCCTCTTCTCAATGTTAGAGGGGTAAGGCGATAGTCTACCACGCTGGCCCAGTGTGAATTGGCAGACTTCACATATCTTCGAGAACTTTAAGAATACTCTCAGACGCGTAGCTTGCCTCAAAATGTTTCGCTTCACCATTTAAGCGCGCGATAATAAATTATATTATACGTATTGGACAAGGTCCGTCTTCTAAGAGACGTTCTTAACTTCAGAAAGTTATATTTGCGCGCCTCGTGATCGAACTGAAGACCTTCGCATGGTAACTAAAGTAGCTAACAATAACACTCACTTATATTGAACCGGAAAGTATAAAGTATTACTTAACCAAATTTATTTAAAGTGTTCTTTCGTTATATCCAACACGTCATGTTATTGTAAGTATCGTACCTTAGCTTTACTTAAATTACATACAGATTTTTAATAGAGACTTGAATATAGTCATACAAAAATTGCAATATCTACCTAAGCCTTAAATTTTAATTATTCCTTCCGCCGACAAAACAAGTCAAAACACACACCAGATATTTCAAACAAACAAATAAATCAAAGAAATACGAACTTGTAATTTTATACCAAACAACATTATTCATTTAAAAGATAAAAAAGTATAGCAATTGACGCCTTCCCGCGCTATTTGACTCCACGCCATGCTCCCGCGCTTCATGTATTTTTGGCGCCAATTAATCTGTTAGTTCGGATATCTTTACGTTTTTTAAAGACACCACCGTTCAGAAGTCAAGTAAAAAATTACAGGAACATCAAATTAATCATTACTTCACTATGTTTAAGGTGCTCAATATTTACTAATTTGAAGTTTTCCGTCGGATAGAAAAGAAGATGTAATCTTGTCAGCTTTTTTTCTGTTATTCTAATTGTGCAGCTATGAGCCTTACTAACTCACAAATAGCCGACTTTTGATTTTAGCCCAGCTAATGTTATAAAGGGCAAAGATTGGTATTTAAATTTGTAATAAATACATCAAAAACCACTGGACCGATTTTAAAAATGATTTCTCCATTAGAGAGCTACTTTATTCAGAAGTAAGATAAGCTATACTTATAACGTGAGGGTACAAGCAACGGGAGCGGAGCAGTGTTCTTAAACATATTGTTTCTAATTTGACTACAGATTAGCGAATTTAAACAAAATAAAGTCTTCAGCTTTAATATATTGTATTATAGTATAGATAAACTTGAAAATACTTAGCACAGAAAACCTAATGCCCTCTGTAATACAAAATCAAAGTATAAAATTCTAATTTTGGAGAAATATAGTAACGGCCAAGGAATAAAGTAACACTGGTATTTCGGTTAAACTTGGACGGAGCCTGCTACGGAATTTTGTCCAGCCTTCAGAAACTAGCAGATAAGCAACTTTGAGTGGGCTTTCAAACAACTTGAAAATTCGTTGCATTTTTAGAAGATAGACCAGTGCGATCGATGTATACAAATAAATTGAATGAGTTCAGCTAGAGCAAAAAACCTCTCTCCAGACCAAACATCCTTCAACAAATAAAATACCTACGCAAGTAAAAATAAGTCAGTTTGTTCATCGACACAAGGATAGTCATAATTTTCATCCTACTATATTATAAATGTGGAAGTTTGTGAGGATAGCGACTTTATTATTAAAGCCTTACCAATAAGTATTATAAATATAAATGAGAGCTTGTCTGTTTGTTACGCTTTCTCTTACCGATCATCATAAAGTTACGCAAACACGTTGTCAGGGCTACAAAAAGTACATAATGTTCCTTTTATTCAGCAAATAATTAAGTATGTACTGTTTTTGAGCGAAGCGCTAGCAATAACTATCTGAAGTAAAAATACCTAACAGTGGCGACTTACTAAAAAGTATTAACGGAATAAAGCATTTTAGATACTTTCGAATTTATGGTATTAGTATAGAGATTTATAGCTCAGTGAGGAGACCAACAGACTGCAATGCCGAGAGTCTTGGGTTCGAACTCACGTCGCGCACCTCTGACTTTCGGAAGTTATATGACTTTTCGAAATTATGTGCGTATTTTAAAATCTTAACTAGTACTATTATTGGTAATGTGAGTTTGTTTGTGTCGCTTTCATGCCTTAGCTAGTCGATCGGTCATCATGAAATTTCGCATACATGTCCACAAAAATGGACATAGGCTACCTTTCAATATTGTTTTCTGGTTGACTTTCATCCAGTCAGTCATACATAAAAGTTCTTTTACCTAGCGAGCGAAGGCGCAGGCAAAAGCTAATCTTATATTAGCCCAGCTCTCATCACCAAGTTATATATTTGTTTATGTTATTTTTGTAAGTCATTTCCTGCACTAGAAATAATTCCTGTATCGCGGGGGACTTTACAAACATTTAAACAACAAACAGAAAAAACACCCAGCATTGGTACAAGTATTTGTGGATCACACAAATGTTTGTCCCTTGTGGGGATCGAACCACAACACTAGGCAATGCGGCAGTGGCGACGCGACCACTCGAACCACCACGACATCCATGCATTCAGAATAGTACCTCTGGCATTGTAAACGATCATAGACAACTCTATTCGCATGCCATCAGACGGCCGGATCGCTTATTTTTTACCTTTGTTGTATTAAAAAACGAGTCATTATCACACATTACGAATAAAGCATAATATAAACAAACATAAATCCTATTTAACGTAAAACATAATAAAAAAGTATCTAAGAAGTTTTTTTCAGCGACAATTGCCAATAACTCGTTGTAACGAGATTTAAGTGAAAAAACATCATTAAATGTTAATTTATTTACGATCTGCCAACTATAAAGCGCCTTCAGAGTCCGAACGTTTTTGAACGAGCAATTGCGGCTCGAATTAGCCGTTTGAATTGGTTTCCCGCGTTCCACGCACACATGAGCATTGTGACGATTTAATTTGACGCACACATGTGGACTTAGGGTTGTCTGCCGGCAAGAAACAATAACTTTATTTTAATAAATAATTATCCAAATGTATATGTATAATAATAAAGAGTCAATAAAATTTAGTTTATTAGTGTTATTTTTCAGTAAGTTATTTACTATAACTTTATAGTTAATATGTAAAATAAAAATCGCTTTTATTAGTTTTGTTTTTTAGTAATTACAGGAGATCCCTTTGTATAGGTATACGCTTTTAATTATATCAATATAGTAGCTTAAGTGGTCATCACTCCACGGCCACCGTGCTAAATGTTGTGGGTTTGACTCTCACATGGACAAAATGTTGTGTGGTTCACAAATAGTTGCGCCGAATTTGGATGTTTTTAGTATCCGTTGTTTGAATGATTGTAAAATCCCCCGCGACACAGAAACTAATACTAGTTCGGGAGATGTCTTTAAAAATAGAAAAAATAAAGAAAGAGTAATTTACTAAAACGAATGCACGTGCAGTGTGACTTAGAGTAAGGTTACATGCTGAATCCAGCGAACCTTTGCTTACCAATCAATAACATTAGACTAACCATCCTAATCTAAAAATATTGAGGCATTATATTTTAAAATATGAATAATATTAAATGGCTTAATTTAAGCAGCGAGGCTACACAAATATTTTATTTAGCATAAGGTTAGACACTGTCTCAGATCATAAAATGGAGCTGGCTAGTTAACATGCTGATTTGTGTATTTACTAGCCGCAAATAAATTATTTTATTAATATTAACACGCACATTCGTATAACAAATTGACGCCCTCACAGTAATCCATCATTTATGTGTTTATCCGAAAACTGTAAGGTGGCAGCCCTGCAGTTTACACCCATTAACCGCGCACTGATGTCTCATTTTCTAAATTTGTTACGAAAAGATAAATCTCCACGCGTCTCGACTCTCGTTAGCTAAATCTTTCTCCCCCATAATTATTCACCCGTTAGAAAAAAAAGGGAAATAAACATGAAAAGAAATGTCTCCCAACTGAAATTTAGTAAGTGGCCGGAGCTCATTAAAAAGCTGTAAAATTCTATTACCAGACTATGGGATGGCTGCGTATCCGAACGCGGCTGAACGTCATAGACACGTACAACTTTGACACTTTCGTTTTGAATTTCGAACACAGAATAAAAGTCAACTCTATGACGTGGAACAGAAGAGGTATGATTTATTTTTTGTGTGTAAAGGAAAGTTTTGACAGCCACAGTGGCGGGAAACAAAGAAGTTGAGCGTTGACAAGTGAGGATAAATTGACATTAATTGCCTTACCAGTGTCGTAGCGGTTTGCGAGCGTGTTTAGCTTTGTTTTTGTCGCAATGGGATTATTTTAGACACTAATTAATTTACTTTCTACATTATTGCGAGCGATTTGATGTATGGCGGCTGTGACGATGTTGTGTGTTGGTAATGTTTTATGCTGCGTTCGGATACACTTAATTAGTAAACAAAGGATATTTCTTATGTTTTATTCTTGAACCAAATATTTCTGAAGGCATTGACATTCCTATAAACTATTATTTTATTTTAATGTCACGTCGGGGCCATACATACAGAAGAAGATATTAAACGTTGGAATTAGGAATGTGTATTTAGAAAGATAGGCGTAAAAGTACGACAAGAATCTCATCAGGTCATCATTATCTTAAGTCTATTAAACCAAGGGTTACATGTCTAGGCTAAGTAGATTGGCTGAATATCAATTATTCCACTAAGCGGATCCATTTTATCCTAAATTCGTAATTAATATTATGAATGTGAGTTTGTTTGTTTGTTACACTTTCACGCCTTAACTACTCCTCCGATCATCTTGCAATTTTGCATACCTTGACCTTTCGTCCAGAAATAAACAAAATTTTAACAAAAAGAAAGAAAACCGTCTTCAAAAAAGAATAGGTATTCTGAAACAAAGATGCAATAAAAAGTTAAAAGATATTAAATTTAACTGAGACCAATCGCAAAGCACCAGCTTTCAAATAAAAAAAGAATCGTCGAAATCGGTTCACCTAGAAAAGACGTGAGGTAACACATATAGAAAAAAAAAACATACAGTCAAATTGAGAACCTCGTCCTTTTTTTGAAGTCGGTTAAAAAGTATTGTTAACTTAACCTACATTTACGCGAGCTAGCCACATGTAAAATCTAGTATTAAATAATTGCTTTATTTAATAGTAGATTATCAGGCACGCTGTGTGTTCGTTTGCTCCCTAGACCTATGATTTACGGTAGGTAGCAACTTAGTTGAATTTTCTTGGAATTGTTTCAATAATAGACTTACTAATATTATTTATTATAAATATATTATTAACGCGAATGTGTGTTTGTTTAAGTAATTGTTTGTTACGCCTTAATGCCTTAACTACACGACCATACACGTTATCAGGAGTACAGGAAAAGACATAGGTTACATTTTATCCAAGAAAAAAGTACTCTTACCATGATGTGATGCCGCGGGCAAAAGCTAGTTATTTATATTTGGCAACTACAAAACTGAGCAAACAAAAACATTTAGTAAAGTATTTCATATATATTAAAATATTTTAAGAAGATCGATTCTGTGAAACATATTTCAACACCGGATACAATATTTTACAACTAGACACACATTTTGAACGCTTGTATTTGACAGTGGCACTCTTTCAATCATTAAAATCGAAATACAAACCGATTTTAAAACGTTCCGGGTAATTTGTTTGAATAGGACCGCCATTTTGCAATAAAAATATCTATAGTATGCAATAGCTAACTCACCACAGATAACACATTTTTTTTAATTTGACGAATTAAAAAAGCGACCGTCAGTTTCTTGCTGGTATCTTCTTATAGACTTCAACCCTTTCTAGAGACCTAAGGTTGAGTAACTTAGTAAACTCACTAACCAATAGATTTGTGACGTACATAAGTGTTACAGTGTGACCGAAATTAATAAATGACTTTTAACTGTTACATTTACTACGGTTTGCCTTGTAGGTAATCTGTTACTTATGATCATGTGTAATGCCTAGAATATCATTACGCGTAGTCAGTGGACTACGCTTGTTACGATATCCTTTTTTTTTTTTTTTTTTTTTTTTTTTTTTTTTTTTTTTTTAACGTGGGGGAATGCTTGATGCATACCCCTCCGCGGGGGCTGGCGGAGGGGTTATGTCGGACTCGCCGGGGTAAAAGAAAGATGTTAAGAAGAAAATGTACCTCCCGGGATACCGACTAAACCTACCACGGTGTTCCTCGACAAAACCACTATCGACGGGGCCGCGCGAATCACTTTCGCATGCGGTCGCGACCCCGCCGAGGTTTCGGCCCGCCGTATGAAACGGCAGGCCACTACACGAAAGACCTACCCTATTGGCACTTCTACACTCCCTACTGTCCCCCCTAGAGGGGAGACGGACTCGACACAGAGGCGCGCGTGGGAACACGCACGCCGCCTCTCGGACCTGGTGCTGAACGGATGGCGGGCAGGCCCACAAAGCCCGCCACCCCCAGGTCAAACCTCAGGGTGGCTGGAGGTCGTCCCGCGCCCTCCGGCGCCCGGCTCTGCGGTTGGGGAGAGGGTTCAAACGCTCCCTCTCCCGCTCCGCCGCCTCCTTGATGGAAATGACTTCCTCACAAAAGGAGGCGACGGCGTTCCACGACCTCTCACTCCGGACCATAGACTGAACTACGGCCGGGAGCGAGAGGGCAACCAATCCGACTGCCGCGATCAACTCACGGCGCTGCGATGCCCAGGCGGGGCAAACCGCCAAAGTGTGCAGCGCCGTGTCCTCAACAACGTCGCGGCAGTCGCCGCAGTGGTGACAACCGGGCGTCTCTTGCCGGCGTATGCGACACAGGAACTGGCCAAAACAACCGTGGCCAGTCATTACCTGTGTCAGCCGGAAGGTGAGGGCGCCATGGCGCCTCTCCAGCCACTCCTCAAACACGGGACTTACCGCCACGATCGTGGCGTGCCCGTGTTACGATATCCTATCCTAGTGCCTTTCATCTCATCTTATATTTATTTTTCATAGAGTGCTACGAAAAAGAAATTTAAGATGAAGGCTACTATTTATTTAATTAATATTTATTTAATTATTTAATTTGTTTTGGAAAGCTTACTGACTAATATTCTAGGGTATAGTTACAATGTGTAATGAATGTTACAAACACAAATAAATGTTGTGTAGGTATGTACCTACCTAATTTAAAAGATACAGATAAATCAAAAAATGAAAATAATGTGAAGACACATAAAGTAAAAGTAAAATACACATAAAGTACAAATTATAAAAATGAGAATTGTATTCAATTTATACTATAGCCACAATAATATTACAATAACATTATCAATTATGGATAAGTTATGCGTTATTAATACATAAATAAATAGCAGTACCACGTAAACACAAATATGCTAAACAAATACAATATAATATCTAGAAAAAAGTGAAAAGCAAAAACGTGGGTTGCATGTAAGAGACTGATCCTTCTCTGTTGGAGTCGGCTCATTCGTATCGTAACATATTCAACCGCAGGCAAGCTATTCCTCGAAAACACTTCCATACAAGCATAGCATCTTTATGATTTCATTCTTCATAATTATATAGATAAACTTCTCAACAACATATAGCACTTTCCTCGCCCAAGGAACCAAATCCAAAATTATCAAAACAAAAACAGTCACACAACACTCGGCGCAGTTAGCATAACTGCGCCGAGTGTTGTGTGTTTAATTTCTTCACGAGACAAAAACATTGTGTGCTCACTAAATAGTTGTTCCGAGTCTGGTATGTTATTTGTTAAATAGTTGTTCCGAGTCTGGTATGTTATTTGTTAAATAGTTGTTCCGAGTCTGGTATGTTATTTGTGTCCGTTGTTCGAACGTTTGTAGTCCCTCGCGACACAAGCATTATTCCTAGAGTCGGACTTGTCGTTTTTAATAATAAAACGACTAGACAAACGAAGTCAGCAAAACATTAACATAACACGATGACAACTTCTTCAAAGTCTTTCATATAAAGCTCAACTCTATAAAGAATACGCTCATAATAACGATTTACTTCACTTTGCACGCTTATAAACTATTTTATCGAACGCAAAAATATGTAATTTAGTTTATATAATAGCTTTAGTTACGCAATAAATCACTATAACGTCTGAATTAAGCAGTTAAGATAACGAATTTCTTGTTTCCTGACGTTAACACGGTCATTACGTTATTTAAAAAGATTTATTGTGAGATCGTTGATGATCTGTTATAGATAGCAGTTGAATTATAACGCTACGTATGAAAATAACGCTCGTTCTTCAGAACTGACGTACCTAATTATTTAAACATAGACTAGTTTAGCACGATGACTGCGTTTCTATCTTCGCAGCTAAATAGCCATGTATTGTGTCCCTGCTAAATCTACAGGGTAAATGAAAATACAAATAATCTTTACCCGTGACTTCTTTATACCTTACCAACTTTTGTTCTACCATCCTTTATTTTTCTTTATTTTATGCCACAAGAAGAGGCGGGAGGGTTATATCGGGCTCTCCCGAGACTTCGGGCCTACCGACTAAAACCACCAAGTGTGCTAACTCGCTGCTTTGTATGATGGGTGGGTCGCTGGAACTGAAACTACATCAGAGACCCACCCAGCAGAGCCCAATGCAGACAGGGAAAGTCTGCGGGCGACGACTCCTGGGCGACGCCCTGACACGACAGAGGACGTCGCTCCGACTCAATAGTATTGTTTAACCATCCTAACTAATTTTATAAATGCGAAAGTTAGTTTGTTTGTTACACTTTCACGCCTTAACTAATTGACCTATCATTATGAAATTTCTCCGGTCGTGTCGGATTATCGTCCCATTGGATCATGAGAGTTAGGGAACAGAGAGTGCACTTGTGTTTGCGCACACACTTGTGCACTATAATATCTCCTGCGTAGTTCGTCTCTGTTGAGACTGGCGGCCGCGCCGTGGCCGAAATTCGGTTTGGAGGATATTATTTCATTACGAAATGTCGCATACACGTTGTCTGGAGAACAGAAAAGGATATAGAGTACCTTACATCCAGGAAAAACTACTTTTACTTACCTAACATAACTTACACGGGCAAAGCCGCGGGCAAATCTAGTATTTCATAATTCATTATTTGATCTCTAAGATTACTTACACGCGATCGCAAAAGAAAACAGCGGTGCCGCGGTGTAAGCATACAACACACCACATGTTGCGTTGTGTGGGAGGCAGAACGCATGCAATTTTTAACTTGTTATAATGTTTTTTGAATATACTTACTATTAATTTTATTTGCAACTTTTTAAGTAGGTATGATGTATAGAACACACGGGTAAAAGATTTAGTACCTATTTTTTCTTTAACCCTATATAATTTATATTTATTTCATTATTTTTGTGCCAAACAGTGTTACAATTGCTTTTCACCAGTTATCGCAAAATCTGTGAAATAATATTTACATAGTATTAGTAGGATAAGTTACATTTCCTGGACTAGTTAGAGAGTTTTCTGTGTAGTACGAGACTCATGATGACAATGCAATTAAAGTAATTCAAATACGCTTATGAGCGTAAGTTGCGCCTTAATTGTGGTCTATTTCGAACGGCAACGTCGCAAATAAGTGTCATATTTGGGATTATTTTAAATTAAACTGCTTCATACAGATTTTATCGCGATGTTTATTAACACTTCTATTATATATTTTTAAAGATATTACACTACTACTAAATCTATAATACTGTTTTTGCTAGTTAAAATTAGTAAATCTACTTATTTAGATTTAAATTTACAGTGTCCCCGACGTTTCGGTTGCTTTTCAGCAGCTATCTCTTCGTGAACATGGCTGTAAATATAAATCTAATTTAATCTATACTAATATTATAAAGTTGAAGGATTTGTTTGGTTGAACGCGTTAATCTCAGGAACTACTGGTACGAATTGAAAAATATTTTATTGTTGGAGAGCTTATTTATCGAGGATGGTTATAGGATATCTAACATCACGCTACGACACATGGAGGCGGTGCAGTAATTATAAACGCGGCTAAAACCGCAGGTAGACCTAGTGTATAATATCTGCGTAAACGTAAGACAATATTATGTAATTCTAATTAATGTATATGGGCTTTATTTAGACAAATATTTTAGTAGATTCTATAGACTAATGTAAAACTGTATCGTAGATGAAATGTCATTATATTTTAGTCCTTTTACTATTTAAATATAGCGTCAATAAAAGATTGATAAAAATATGTAGGTATGCCTTAGTGGCGAAGTGGTAGTGGATGCGACTGCAATGCGTGAGGTCTCGGGTTAAATTCCCAGGTCGATCAGTGTTATTATGTTATTAGTTTGCCTCCGCGGTTTCACCCGCGTTCCCGTGGGAATATCGGGATAAAAAGCCTATGTATGAATCCGGGTCTCCGGCTATCTACATACCAAGTTTCATCGCAATCGGTCCAGTAGTTGTTGCGTGAAAGAGTAACAAACATCCATACATATGGAAAACGCGGCAAGTTTGTATGGACAAACTTTCCGCGTTTATAATATTAGTAAGGATTTCGTCAAGAAATCCTTAGTGCAGCACTGTCTAGACTGAAACTGTGTCTAAATAGGGAGCCTATTGCAGGCAGTTCATCCTATAACGTGGTACCGACCACAGCTAGCAAAAAAGTGCATTATTATACCTGTGCCTACTGCTTCTGAAATATAGACATACCTACTATGTGTATGTATGTGTAAGTGTTTTGTATTAAATTATTAAAAGATAGAGGCAATATTATTTACCTATATCAGGTCTACATACAACCATAGATTCACATCACAGTTTTTAAATCTAATTTATAGTAGATGCAATGAAGACGTTGGCATATTGAATAACAAATCTAAGACTTAATTGACTCAACAGTTTATCAAGACGTGTGCCCCAATAAAAATTTAAAAAGTAAAATGACATTTATTTTGGCGCGCTCATTAGCGCGTTCGGATACACAGTGCGACGCTCACGATTCAAGATGGCGTCGTTGGAATGACATGTTGATATATTACCACTAATTACTCAAAGCGGGGAGGTGTTTATTGAAAATAACTGTAAGGTGACGACGAAACGTGTCTGCTACGATCTCTATGTCCGTTCAGAATGACTTCCGTAATGTATTAAGTGATGTATTACTAGCTAGTTCAACAGACAGTATTTCTTATTAGTAAGTTATAATCGTATTTACGTTTAAAGCTCAATAAATTTACATAAATCTTATTTAATCCGTATTAAACACTTGACACACTTGTTTTTTGAGGTGCATACATATATTATGAATTACCACATACTATGCTACATATAATAGGTATTTTTATTGCAACATTATCTCTATTTGCGTTCATCGAATGCGCTCGTCAAATAAATCTGGCTTCAATATTAATTTCTTATATATTTTGTTTTACGTAGATTGAAATGCACGTCTGAGAGTTCTTCATAATGTTCTCAAAGGTATGTAAAGTCTGCTAACCTGCACTGGGCCAGAGTGGTAGACTATAGCTTAAACCTTCCCACACTGAGAAAAGGTCCGTGCCCACTTTATAATATATATGCAGCATTCGGCCTACATAATGACAAAAATTGCTTGCTTGCTTGATATTGTTGACTATGGAAGTTTGCAACATCATATTGGCTACAGTCATGTAAAGTCCTATAAGTCGAAGTACTGTACTGTCTCTGTTCATAACTAAGATTATGAATCCCACACGGAGTTATGATCAGTCATCCTCATTTCTTCTCTCAATTTCACTCTGCTTCCTACATAATTGTTAGACAGCTAACTCTCTATCATGTTCCTTAATACCAGATCAAGATATTTATTACCACACAAGCTTTGGTGAAGATATTATCTACGCCAGACAATTCTACACTTGACTGAAGATTCCTCTTAGCTTAAGCTTTTAAGAAGGCGGCGGAGCGGAAGCCGGAGCGCTTAAATCCTCTGCCTAACCACAGAGCCGGGTGCCGGAGGGCACGAGACGACCTCCAGCCACCCTGAAGTTTGACCTGGGGGTGGTGGGCTTCGTCGGCCTGCCTGCCACCCGATCAGCACCAGGTCCGAGAGGCGGTGTGCGTGTTCCCACACACGCCTCTGTATCGTCTGTCCGTCCCCCTCTCAGGGGGACAGTAGAGATAAAGATCAGTGGTGCCCATAGGGCAGCTCTATTTGTGTAGTGGCCTGCCGTTTCATACGGCGGGCCGAAACCTCGGCGGGGTCGCGATTGCATGTGAAAGCGATTCGCGCGGCAAATAAGACATTTCAAGGTTATCCATTAATTACCGGACATCCTGTATAGTTACTCGCTGTGAAAACTTCGCTTGCGTGATTCAGGAATGTACGGCGAAGCGTGTAATTGTATAAACGCCATCTCTTGACATTTGTCGTAACTTCATAGTCTCCATAGAGTCCTCCATGTCAGGACACCGGAAAGCTGCTGCCTACCGTAGTACAAAATATTGATGTGTGTTTTATAATATAACCGGTATTGCCGGCCAGTATATAGCAGACATACATTACAGTAAAAATTATGCTCGATTAGAACCCCGCTTTTATTAATTTTATTTCTTGTTAGTATGTTCCACTGCTAGAAAAACATATCCATCCATCTCATCCATTACTCTTGATCACTATTGCCCGTGCGTCGTTGGTTAGTTGTTCGGGAATCTCTGTTTGGGTTTAACCTTTCTTTTTTTTTTTGACTCAGGAAAATCCTTTATGGATACCCCCTCCCCCGGGGGGGAAGGGTGGTTATGTGAGACTCTCCGCCCCTGAAGGGGGTCGGTATACACAATAAAAACCTGGGGTGAGCAGTTCCTCCGCCGACGGAGTGGGGTGGGATGGGGTCGCGTTAGCAATCACCATCCCGCCCCGGCGGTTGGCCCGGCTGATGGTGACCGGGCCTCAGCACCTGTGGAGGGAAGGCCTTGCTCACCAAGGCCATCCCTCAGACGTGTGGGGCCGTGCAAGCCGGTACAGATTCCTCCGACTCTGTACCAGTGACCCCACTATACAGGAGCGAAAAGGCGGGCGAATCGCTTCCTTCTCGCTCCCGTCCGTCTGCGCCGGAGAGGGTCAGCGAGGAGGTTGTTCTCCCTGACCCTCTCCGCGGTCTCCTTCTGCGCCATGACAGCTTCGCAGAAGGAGACCACTGCCTGCCACGACCTCTCGCCGCCGAGCATGGCGTTGATCACGCTCGGCAGGGAGAGATCTCCGCCTATTATAACAATGATTAAAGATAACGTGCCTCAAAACAAAACTCATCAACGTAATCACATCAATAATAATTTGTATAATAAATAAAGCTCAACAATTAAACGTAGATTTATGGCTCATACCAAAAACGTTAAACATTTGGCCACAAGAAGCGATCACTCACATTTAATCAACGCTATAACAATTGAGATCGAACGGTCATAGTCTTCAGTCCTCGTCGCAATAAATATAACAAGTTGTACAATCTGTGACACATATTTGTTGTTGATTCGCTCTTTGAAAACATATTTTGGCAATCATCTCTTTTTGACTATTACGTAACGTTAGCTATTTACTAGTGGAGATACGTTCATATAAGTTCAAAAGCCTTACCTGCCTTACTAAAATGCTTGGTCCAGAAAATATAATAGTTTATTATATTATATGCAATCTAGCATTATTATGCATTCATACATTTTGCCCACGGCTTCGCTCGCGTTAGTGTTGGTTTTGTCTGCTCCGCTGATGTGATGTTATATAGCATATAGCTTTTCTCGATAAATGGGCTATCCAACACTAAAATAATTTTTCAATTCGAACCAGTAGTTCCTAAGACTAGCGCGTTGAAGGAAACAAACAAAAAAAATTCGGCTTTATAATATTAGTAAAGATTGGTTCAGATATTTGATAAAAAAAATCCTTTAATCTGTTTGGTTTAGCCTACAAGTGGACTAGGCCAGTCGCAGAGTGCGCTACCATATTCAAATTCCGCTTGCCACCTAAAGTCTAAATTCGCTACCTTTTTTAAGCGGTCAGTCCATCAAACAGAAACAAAAGCGCGAGAAAAATAACACTTTGTTTTGTTGAGGGATTTCCTCGTTCGAAAGTTTATCTTTTTAAAGAATTTATTTAGGACTGGTTTTATTGTTAACACTTACGACATTGTAACGCGTGCATAGAAATTGCAATACAAATTAAATTCAATCGGCAATTTTTATGTCGGATTTGGATTCACCTTACTAACTAGCACCCGTAATAATTAATCCAATGCAAAATATTAAGATTCAAGATATTACAAAAAAGTTGATGTTATATAAATTATCGTCTAAAGAATCTGAAATGTTTGAATTATATTAATTATTTATTAATTACGACTTGTAATGTATGTATGCAGCCCTAAGAAAGCTATTTATGGACGTCGGTTCGTTATTTGCTCCTATAGTGTTTAAATTAAAACTATATTTGATGATACTTTCTACCGTGTTCTGAGACAGTGCCAAATCATTTAATTTAGTTATGTGTATTTGCATTTTGGTGGTGTAATTTGTAGTCACCGTTGGCAGTCATATCAGAGAGTGCAGCGCAGCTGTCCAGCTACTACTAATAATCAGATAGTATCAATTAAGATTGCATACACTTTATGCAGTTACTGCCTCGGTGGCACAGCGATAGTCTATATAACTACTGTGCATGAAGTCCCGGATTAAAACATCTGTAGAATAAAAATGGAGGCGAACAGAAATATCGCTCTAAGTAGTGCTAAAGTCAGGCCTGGACTAAGTAGGTAGTCTTCTTAATATTATTAAATACAATGTAAGCTGCCATATATTTACATTGTCCAGGGTAGCTGCCCTACTGCCTCTCCCTACTTTCGCATCACGCATGTCTTATGGTATACAAAAATCAAATCTACTCGTCAGGATCTGATTAGAGACTACTGACATAACGTATGAGGTATTTAACTACTAATTATTTTTTTACTGTTATTTTACAACAGTTTTTGTATCAAAACGGATAGCTCAGCAGTGGTTTAAATGTTCGCCTCAGTATTGACGCTGTGCTGATTGCACCAAATAGTTCTGCCGATTCTGGGTGTTTTTGTATCCGTTGTCCGAACTCCTTACGTTATTGGAATTGTTTCTAATGTAAGTAACGTATTAAACAAAAACTGTTATTTCATAAATAAATAGCTTTATTATATTACTTGTTCCCAGGATCATGCTCGTCACGAGGCAAGCGCGCGCGCACAGCTTTCAGCGCACAACAGATCAAGAGTTTGGAGGCGGAGTTTGAGAAGAACCGCTACCTCTCCGTGGCGGCCAGAGGAAGGCTAGCGAGGCAGCTGAGACTTACTGAGACACAAGTGAGCTTCCTTTAACGTTTATGCTGCATTTATGAGCGTGGAATGAAATGATAATTATATAGCAAGGCGGTGATAGTATAAGTTAAAATAATATCAGTTGTGTTTTAAACTGTCGCACTGCTAGGCATGTGTCTTTTCTCGGTATAAGAAGATCTTTAGTATACCATAGTTCACCATGCTAGCCCTGTACGGATTACAGGATACACTCATATTTTCTTTTTTTCTTCATCTAATGTGGCAAACAAGCATACGACCCACCTGATGGTAAGTGGTCACCGTAGCCTATGGACGCCTGCAACACCGGAGGCATTAACTGCGCGTTGCCGACCTTTTAGGAAAGGAAATGGGAAGGAGAAGGAGCGGGAATGAGGAAAAGGGGTCGATTGGGCCTCCGGCACTCTCACTCACCGAACGAAACACAACAGTAGGAAAACTGGTATTTCACGTCGATATTCTGTGAGAGGGTAGTCCTTCCCCGGTCGAGCCGGCCCATTCATGCTGAAATCAGCGAGGCTCTACTAAGAGAGAACCTTATGTAGAACATTCAGACATGCAAGTTCCCTCTTGATGTTTTCAATCACTGTTAATTCAGGCGACAATTATCAATTTAATTCGCACATCACTTTGATGGATTTGATGGATGACATTAGGCTAATTACTACACGTCAAATATATTGAAAATACACCATATCGTCTATGTATATATTGAGAATAATTTGATCGGACTTTTAGTCCGATCAAATTATTCTCAATACATTGTTTTTACTTAATATAAAGTTGTACTTCACGTTTTTCACACATGTTAAATGACATTCATCGTTAGTGCTGAACTCCCTTAAGTTGTGGCTTACCCAACTAGAATTCAGTCTAACACATACATATATTTCAAATTTGTTTAGTATTGCCTGATATGTTGCGTGTTCAAACTAGGAACATTTCACGCATACTTGTAAAGTCTATTCTTACAAAATAAAAATAATTTTCATCATTTCAGATAAAAATATGGTTCCAAAACCGAAGAACGAAATGGAAGCGAAAATACACAAACGATATCGAACTACTTGCTCAGCAGTACTACAGCAGTCTCGGCATCGTCAGCCCACGACCGATGTTCGTCGGCGACCGCCTGTGGATCTTCAACTATCCAAACCGAGTCCCGCCCACACAGCAACAACAGTGGATGAAATCCCTCAACCATATGAACGCACAGAATCAAATTATCGATAGAACAAACATGTTTAGAACATTACCAAAACCAGACATACCTCTTATCCCACCTAGCGTGTATCCGAACGAACGCGTCTACATGGACCGTTTGAATTTGGCAGGAAATTCAAATGTTAAAGTTCCCGCGCAAAATCGTATTCTGCCAAGAGAAGTTTACAGTAATATGGCTCAAAGGAGTTTGGATGTATACAAAAATAATATTTTAAGTCATAGCAGTCCTCCACAAGAGTCAAATGTCGATCATTTGAGGAGATTGGAGGAGAATTTTAGTATTTAAGTTGGTTTAATTATGGTACGTTTAGTTATCTATGTATTTATGTCATGAAGAGGTTTTGTAAATAAAATAATTGTTGATATGGTGCGTTGGAATTTTTTATTTGATCAAACTTTAAAAGACAGTATATTCATACAACCTTGAAGTACGTAAGTACACATTCATCTTTAAATAGGTATTAAGTTAGCTTGTGCCCATAGTTCACCGACAAGTGATGGTTGCGACAAAGTTGATTTTGCAAAAATATGATGTTGCCACTTTTTGGCAATTGGTTGCTCTAATCGCACTACTAAAACTTAAGACTACACACGATCGCAAAAGAAACCAGCGGCGTAACCAAACATCTCAAGATAGGTGGGGTCGCTTGCATTTTAGAAATTACAAAAAAATTTTTTGCCCGCATCGCCAGCCTAAATGTAGGTCAGCTTAGGTTAGTAGGTAACAGTACTTTTTCTGGATAAAAGGTACCTCTTTATTATTTCTTAATACATAGTATTTCATTTGACTATCCAGAAGAAAATTGTATTACGCCTCACTTCCCACTTCCGCCCAGTGTAAACGCAAGATCTCTGTGTTTTAAAATTCGTTTATAGCATTTTGAAATCGATTCACGGCTCATGAGGTGCTAATGGTTGTGTATATTAGTACTTAGAATCAGTGTATTGTTATTTTTTAACCTATATCCTCGTCAAATTGTGTTCATTTAAAGAAATCATCAATCGGTAAGTCCAATTTTTACTTAAATGTGGGTACGTTTAAAATTATGGCACTAAACTGATTTATTTGTTCTTTTGTGTTATTCTATAATCGTTTTCTTTTATCTGCGAATATTATTCACGTGGTTAGTTTATAGCATAAGGAATGTAGCTTTTTGTTAATAAGCAACCAGATCGTGGTGGAAGAAATGAACTTGTTACGACAAAGTCACCCTCTTCAAAACGCGTGTTTAGTTATATTTCGCCATCATATATTTACACTCAAAGACAGGTCAAAGCGTTTTCATAGTGAACCTTTAGGTAATATCAGCGTGAATGATGTTTATTGCGAGTTAGTGCCACAGCTGCACAGGCAACTTGTTATTTAGCAAATGTCAATGAAGTTAAACAAGCTTTATAAATATGGATTTTATACCGTTGTTTATAAAACAAATAAACAACGCGATTAAGTCCGTATAAAGTTTGTTTAATTTCAATGTATAACATTCGCGTAAACATAAGACAATATTATGTAAAATTAAATGAATTCGTAAATGTCACGAGGGTCACGAATCAATGTCGCAAGAAATCGGCCATCATGGCTTTTACTCAGCGTATTACAGAGATTTTAGTTCCTTTGTAAGCATGAAAATCTATGCGCTACCTACTTTTTCAAGTCTAAGTAATTGTTGGTTAACCTAATCCTAATATTATAAATGCGAATCACGGACGAGTAAAATCGAAGGATTCGGCGCCACGCATATTACAAATGAAGCACCGTACTGATCTATGTGTGCGTGATTTGAGCGTGAACTGATCTATGTGAACGGCATGCGGTCGGCATACTATGATGTAAATGTATGCGTGAGGCATGTTTGTACGAACAGTGCGGCATACTTAATGTGCCTCTCTTTCGATGTACGTGGCGCGGAGGTCCTTATTTTACTCGTCCGTGATGCGAATGTGAGTTTATTGGTTTGTTACGCACGCCTTAACTTCTAGATCGATTATCGTGAAATTTCGTATACACGTTGTCAAGGGAACAGAAAATGACATACATACATACCTTTCATTCAGGAAAAAGTACTGTTACCAACGTAACCTACATTTACGCGAGCGAATCCGTGGGCAAAATCTAGTTACCTATATATGCGAATGTGAGTTTGTTTGTTTGTTACGCTTTCACGCCTTAACGTCTCGATTGATCATCATGAAATTTCGCATACACGTTGTTACGGGTACAGAAAAGGACTTTGCATCTAGAAAAAAGTACTATCTTCGAGCGATAGAAGTTTATTGACAAAATATAGATTAAAGCAGGCGAAGCCATGGGCTAAATCTAGTAAATAAATATATCTTCTTCTCTCTTAGCCTTTATTATTCCCAAGTCGCTTGGGGTCGGCTTTTCTGGTCTAACCGGATTTGACTGGATATCAGTTTTTACACGGAGCGGCTGCCACCTGACCTCCGCAACCCGCAGGCTAACGATACCCTAAGGCTAGACCAGTGTCAGGATATTAGAGGGTACTGACTTTACCAATAACGACTGCCATAGATGTTCATGGCAGCCGGGACCAACGGCTTAACGTGCTCTCCGAGGCACGGAGCAGGCGATAATTGTCAATCAATAAGCATATAATTTCGAAAAGTCATATAACTTCCGAAAGTGAGAGATGCGCGACGTCGGTTCGAACCCGAGACCCTCTGCATTAGTCTGTTGGTCTCCCCACTGAGCTATCGCTGCTTAAATATATATAATAATAATAATATTCTATCAACAACACCATCTAGCCCATACTAAGCAGAGCTTGTACTATGGGTACTAGACAATAGATAAACATAGAATATACTTTTTTTTTGCAAATACATACATATTATACATAGAAACACCCAGACCAAAACAAAGATCCATGTCCATGTACACAAATGTTTGACTTGTGCGGGAATCGAACCCGCGACCTCAGACGTGGCAGTCGGTTACACTAACCATTACGCCATAGAGGCCGCTACCCTATGGACAAGTCTTCTATTATCATCAGCAAGGTAGCGCTATTAATCCTAATAAATATTATAAATGCGAATGTGTTTGTTTGTTTATTACGCTTTTAAGACTTAACTACTCGCCTGATCTTTATAAAAATTTTTATACACGTTGTCAGAGGAACAGAAAAGGGCATAGAGTAGGTACCATTTATCCAGAAAAAGAACTTTTCCTGAGAGACAGGAATTTAACATAGTCTACATTTACGCAAGCGAAGCCGCGGGCAAAATCTAGGAATAGATATAAGACTAAAGGAGCAGTCTGGGAGTTCTCCTGCTCACTTTTTAGAATTCGAAAAACTCTTATATAACAGCTTTGTCCGTCCGTCCGTCCGTCCGTCTGTCTGTCTGCCTGTCTGTCTGTTATACAACTTTCAACTCAAGAACCGTAAGAGCTAGAGACTCACGGTCGACGCCATTCGACTCAGCATATTTGATATACCATCGAAATGACTATGACCTTTGTCCTCTGACCTTGAGTCACGTGGTATGACGTGACCTTTGAATATTACTTGAACCATTTTTTCGAACTAAGATTTACGGCAATTCATTGCCGATTCTCACATGTTATTATACTAGGGCGTATGTATATAAGCAATATAGCATCGCGCACCAGTCGTCTCCCCACAAACATTCAGGCAGAACGTAATATAATACCTATTGATTTTTTTGTGAAGTATACCATTCAATATCTATACTTATATTATAAAGCTGAAGAGTTTGTTTGTTTATTTGGTTGAACGCGCTAATCTCAAGAACTACTGGTCCGAATTCAAAAATTATTTTAGTGTTGGATAGCCCATTTATCGAGGAAGGCTATAGGCTATATAACATCACGCCACAACCAATAGGATCGGAGCATCAATGAAAAATGTTGCAAATACGGGGAAAATTCTCTTATGTAAAGCAGACGAAGTTGCGTGGGTCAGCTAGTAGTCTATAAAACACATTACATAACGTCTTCCTCATAGGCGCTCATAGCCAGTTGCAATCACTAGCCGGTAAACGATTAGCGAGGTTAAGCAACGTTGGGTGCGGTCAGTCTCTACAGACTGACCGACGCTCCGATGAAATACCAGTAAGCGGTCACCCATCTACATGGGTGACCGCTTACTGGTATTTCATCGGAGCGTCTCCGTGCTTCGGAGGGCACGTAAAAAGTCGGTCCCGGTTGTTGTCAAATTTACAGCAGTCGTTAAGCCATTTCAGAGGCCTACGGGCGGCTTGAACAACTCTTGACAACAGGTTGGCCAATAACCATACGAAAAGAAAAAATTGAAAAATAAATTTATTCAGATTAGGTTACAAGGTAACACTTATGAATGTCAAAGTTACACTAATTTTTCCTTCGAATTTACATTTACTGCCACGTTCAGCAAAGCAAGGAAAGAAAAGAAAAATGAAGAACGTCTTCCTGTATTCCTTTGCTTATTGTGTCATAAGTGTCATAACTTGAATGTGATCTATTGTGGAGTGCCTATCCTTTACAAAACCCGCTTTAATAGAAATTTTATATGAATTCCTAGTGAGATTGGCCTACAGTTTCTTAGGTCACTTCTGTCCTCTTTCTTGTATAGTAGTATAAATGTTGACTACACGAATTGCGTGGTGGTTAAAATGGTCACCTTGCCACTTGCCAACGCGTCGTGTTGTGGGTTTATTTATTTATTTATTTTAATGGCTAACCAACAATTGTTCACACACATACAATTTTTAAAAAAACTTAAGATTAGCAGACTGAGCGAGTGTGACAATCTTTTATAGGTAAGCACAGCATGCACAACTTAACAATAAATGTTCAGCAAACATAAATAACAACAATAGGAACAAACTTTAAATACAAAGCAAAGTTAAATCAATTAATAGTAATATTAAGTAAACTAAGTACAATATTAAACACATTATATTCTTTAAAATTAATCGGGTTCGATCCCCATACGGAACAAAAAATTGTGTGATCCAGGAATTACTCCTAGTGCGAGCGTTCCCTTTTCTGTAAAGAATAAAGAATTTAAAAAATCCGAAAGCACACAATGTCAAATGAAATCTGAATTAGTGGCATATTAATGCAATATGTACTTATATACCACTGATTTAAATTAGAATAATAATATTTATATTTAGTTACCTTTTATTTTTCATTTTATATATTCATTGTGTTTTTTTTTATTTTTTGTGTATAACGTAGGTTAAGTAATAGAATTAAGAGCGCTTCTCGCCGTTAAACAATTACGTTTGGCGAGTTTACATATGTTATATATTTATGTTACTAGCAAAGGAAATAAAAGATTTAAAAATAAATATCTAAAACTCTTGTCATTATAGTGACATGCAAATAATTACAATACAGTAGGTATTTCGGCCATTTGGCGAACACACGTACTCGCCCAAGTTAGTGCTGATATAGTTTGGTCACAAAAATTCCTAGTAAGCATTTACGTAACACAGGAATCGAACCCAAAAGCTGTTGCACAGTAGTCATATGTACTCGTCATACCGTTGCACCATCGAGCCGGTAAAACTCAACCGTAAAAACGCAGTACATAATTATTATGCTCGTGTAGCTCCAATCACCTCTTCAATCTGTCTTTTCCCTCTGTAAGTGAGGGGAAAAGATCCATTACTCAAAATAAGTGTATAATAAAGTTAACTTATTAAAGTCAAACTCTTCAAAAAATGTGGAACGCTTCACGATTTTGCGTGTCATCCTTGCGCAGGGGCCATGCTAATCTTCTCTGTATCGTTCCAATTTTAGTATATGTACTGCCGAAGCAAGTACACTTGCTAAGAGCAAATTTTTGTATATATACTTACACCTAATGAAAACTTCACCTGCGCGAGTTAGGATTTTTTATATTTTTAATAAAATATCACATATCTTGTGAATAAAATCTATACCCACCTATATGAAAGACAAAAAGTAACTTTGTTAATATAATATATATGCTAAATTATAAAGGGTTATTGAAATATTCGACAAAAATACTGTATTTTAACTGATATTGCTATAGTAGTGACATCTGTGTAATCCTTTGGAACTAATTTCAAATGAACTAATACACTACACCAGCTACTTTTTATATTATTATATAGATGGCGCTACAAGATATCCAGATTACGCTTTTTTGTGGTAGATGGCGATATTGTAAAAGAATATTCCGTTCCCAGTACCTTGCAGCATATTTTAACAAATAAATTATTACATAGATAAGTAACATAGATAATTCTATGGTGTTTTGAAACTATTATGTGTACTACTAATATTATAAAGGGGCAGAGTATGTAAGTTTGAATGTAGGATGTTATTTCCGGAACTACTAATAATGATTTCAGTAAGTACATACATATGTTACGGTGTGATTAATTGAAAATTATTAATAATTATCTGTCATTATTAATAATTACCTCATGATTTGGTAAATGTAAATATAAAATTGAAATTCATCACGTTTACCAGTTGTTATTAATAATTTACTCCTCTCGTCGGTAAAAGTAATAAAATTAGACTCGAAGTTATTTGTTCAGTAGGTATTTATATATAATACCATAGTTCTTACAAATACTAAAAGAAACTAACATGCAAATAGCTTTTTTGCTTAAATCAAACAAAAACATTTGGATATTTTACTTAAAACCTAATCTTTTTATGTAATCATTATGATAACCATAGCGATATTTTATGGAGTTATTATGAATGTTATTATCGTCATTTATTCTAATAAATTTACAGTTATTATAGCTCTTTACAATTAGTTTTAGATGTCTGTTCAACATTGTTTCGTTAAGATAGGGATTATAGCGAATTTATTTTTTTCTTTGGTTAAAATTACTGACTGGTTACTTAGTTTGCATAATACATTGCATAATTCTGACATTAATTTATAAGGGCATTTATTGTTATAACCTGCAGCATTAATAATGATGTCATCTGCAGTAAGATTCCTTATAAACTCGTCGTTGCAGGCACTCAGGAATTATATAATATATATATAGGTTTAATTATTGATGAGACACGGTACCTGTCATTCCATTCATATGCTCTGGTCTTTATAATATTTCTGGCTAATCCTCGCGCATATTGATCGCCAAAGATTAATATTTTGTGGTTATTATTTGGGTAGGTGGGTTTTACGGGCTGTTTTTGGAAATCGTGTTGTGTTGAAGGTTGTAATGTACGAGTAGCGCCATCTATTTTATTCGTGGCACTTTCGCCTTAGTTCTTTTCGCAAATTGGGCTCTTAAAAGTCATTTCTTGAAACTTTTTTTCATTGAATGTGTATTGTATGTCATTTTCAGTAAAATTATCAGTCAAGCGACGTTTTTAATTTGCTTGGCGCTTAGATTTTGGAGTTTTTCTAAGAGCTGCTCGTGGACTTATGCAAAATTCCTTTAAAACACAAATTTCTTGGTTTAATTTACTTATGATCGTCTTCAAGATGTTATTTTCTCATATTATATTCTCAAGCTTATTTTGTGTACATTCTAAGTTAGTTTTAAATTCCTTTAGTTTAACTTTCAGTAGTTCTATTGTATGAGGATTCGTTTTATGTGTCGATATATCCAGACTTCTGCCCAAATAATCCTCTAACGTTGAGTTGTTAAAAGAGCTTCGATTTAAGCTTTCGTACGATTTGGTTTTAATGAGACGGTTTCCTCTTAGTGTTATGTTGCTTATTTCGGTCATTTTATATGTAGTGTGTAATGCCCTCTACTGAAAATCAATGTAATGTAAAAAGACTGATGATGCGGTTCAGCTACTCGCTGTAAGGTGTCGCTGTTTATTTTAAGTGTGTTTAGTATATACATATAAATGGCGTAATACTCAAATCATATAGAATGAATAAGCAGGATTTTAAAGCTTGTTTTTTCTTAACGTACTTCCTTTTGTGGAATTTAAAAGAAGTTTTCTTAATAGGTGTTTCACTTACTGGTACGATGTAAAGATATTGCTAGCGTGTACTTTTCTTCAATTAGTCACTTGTATGCACTGATAATGTCCGGTTACTGTGTTTTTGTATAATATTTATAAGATCACAAGATATGTTTACACTGATTATTTGTTCTTGATAACACTATAACTGATGATTCATGTGTCCTTATTTACTTTTATGCTGTACACGAAGTCTATTACAGGTTTTGCTAATTTTATTTATTAAGAGTTTCTATTACAGTCATGTCTACGTTTCTGCGCCATCTAGCGGAGCAAATGGTGAGGACCAATGTCGACGATTGTTACGAAGACCTGGGAAACGCTATGCCGATGTGTGTTTTGACGAAAACACCCCTTTATGGTGGAGGGTCCGTTATGTTTTGGGCGAGCGTAACTTCCAACTATCGTACCGAGATAGTATTAATTGAAAATGGCTTACTAAATGCGCAAAGGTACATAACAGAAATCCTTTGTCAACATGCACAATCTGCACTGACTAATTGGTGAAGATGTCATTTACATGGACGATAATGCTCGGACCCAGCGTTCTGGCGACGTAGATGTATATGCTTATATGAAAGAGCTCGGTAAACGTTTGGATTGGCCAGCGAGGAGCCCCGACCTTAATCCCGTTGAGCACGTCTGGGACCTCCTAAAAAGGAGAATACGATCTGTCCAACCATCTCCACAAAACATCAGGGAGCTTAAGCTGAGTGGGAACACATTCCACAGGACACCATCAAAAGCCTGGTGGAAAGCGTGCCAAGACAATTACATGTCGTAATCGCTACAAGGGGAGATCATACTCGTTATTAATTTTCATTTTTTAATGTCTTCTTTTATTAAAATACTCGTAGACTTAATTTATTATACTCACAAAATGTCCGTTTTAACACGGCTCTCTGTTTATATTAACTAAACACAGATTCCAGTATTTAAGTTTTAAAACCTATATTCTCATTGATAAGTAAGTAGTCATATTTGATTGTAATGACATACTAAAAATATTAATACTATTCATAGAAAAGCCAATGACATTAAGGTTCCCGTTTTTTTTGGAAAGGAGTGTATATCACAGAACTGCCTGAAGAAAAAGTATAATGTAAGCCAAATATCATATTATGCCTCTTAAAATTTATTTAGGCGTTTAGTTTGTTACAGTTTTACTTTGGGAGGTATTCTAAGGTGCATTTATTTTAGTTTGTTTCTCATTCTCTTCTCTTCTTTCTACACACAGACACAAGTCCAACGTATACTGGCCATAGCAGGTAAAATATATAACATACTTACATTTATTTGTCAATATATGACAATTATTGTTTGGAGAACCTGGTGTGATGTCCCTTCAACATAAAGCGAAGATTCACCGACCAGGCTGGGTGATCGTGCCTGGCGGGCCGCAGCCCGAGGGACAACAGTCGATGACGGGAACTTATATATGTAGTAACTCGCTGTGTATCTAAGCTTTGCTTGCGTGATTCAGGATTGTAGTTAACTTAACAAAACCATTAACCATCATGTACTTAGGTATTGTTAATTGAAACATGGAGTACTGACAGACACTAAGCGATATAACTTTAAACAAATTGTATATAAGCTTATCGATATATTTATTATTAATAAAATTGTGTATTGTCGAAAATAAATGATTTATTAAAATAATCAATGCATTTTGTACAGAAACTACGAAATTAGATGTAAGATAAAAACATTTCATAGACCTGATAGTTGAGCAGTCTGAGAGTTCTTTGTGGACGATGTCTGAAAGTTTGTAAAGTCCTTTACGACAAAGGAACGCTAGGTCGGAGGTTGCCTTCAGAAAGAAAATGAAACAACTTGGGTCAATGTTAATATTAAGTCAAACTAGGATCCTTCTCTATTAGCCTATTTCCAAATATTCTGTGTAATAACTTTATGCAAATAAAAGTTAAATAAAAAAAAGAAAATGCTAGGTCCATGTCGACGAAAATTGATTACCTACCAAGTAACCTATAATCGCTTATTATTGATATTGACGCAAAAATGGCCGGCCCTATACTAAGTTTACACGCGGACATGAGTCACAGCGTCTACCGGCCATGGCAGGTAATTATATAAACATAATTGCATTTATTTGCCAAATACGATTGAAAATTTTTATTTGGAGTCATTTATCAATTACTGTTTACAGGAACTGGTGTGATGTCCATTCAAAACAAAAGGTTTTTTTTTTGACCTGGCTGACTGATCGTGCCTGGCGGGCCGCAGCCCGGACGACTGTCGATGATGAGAATGAAACCTTTGTATTTTTGTATTTAAAATCCAATTAATAATTATGAAAAGTGATAGCACAAAAGTTGTAAGGTATAAATAAGTCACAGGTGAAATATTATTAATATTTTTAATGAAGTAAAATATTTTAGAAGATGTTAAATAAATAACGCAATGTTACCTTTATAGTGGTCTGAATTTAACTAGCGAGTATGATACATATTACACATTTATTGTTGAAATCTTAACTTTAATAAAATAAGTACATTACATATATGCTAAGGGTTATATACCTACTCTACAAAATAATATAAAACTATTTTGTATGTATTGGACTTAATTTTGAATTATGAGCGTTGCTCATGCTTCGCTCGGCGCGCCTGCTCCGCCCACAAGGCACCTGGCCTTCTTATCTTTATTCTATGCTCTGTGGTTTATCATCGGCGTGTTTACGGTAATGTACATTTAAACTGCTCTTTTGAGAAAAACAATTCATACAAATATTACATTTGTATGGTTTTTCACCGGTGTGTATACGGTAATGCTCATCAAGATTGCCCTTTTGAGTAAAACATTTCATACAAACATCACACTTGAATGGTTTGTCACCAGTGTGTAGACGGCAATGTGTAACTAATTGACCCTTATGTCTAAAACATTTCATACAAACATCACACGTGTATGGTTTGTCACCAGTGTGTATAAGGTGATGAGCACGCAAACTAGTTCTTAGACTAAAACTCTTCATACATACATCACATTTGTATGGTTTATCACCGGTGTGTATACGGTAATGCTCATCAAGATTGCTCTTTTGAGTAAAACATTTCATACAAACATCACACTTATATGGTTTGTCACCAGTGTGTAAACGGCAATGTGTAACTAATTGGCTCTTATGTCTAAAACATTTCATACAAACATCACACTTGTATGGTTTGTCACCGGTGTGTATAAGCTGATGAGCACGCAAACTAGTTCTTTGGCTAAAACTCTTCATACATACATCACATTTGTATGGTTTATCACCAGTGTGTACACGGTAATGTGCATCTAAAATGCTCTTTGTAGTAAAACATTTCATACATACATCACACTTGTATGGCTTATCACCGGTGTGTATTCGGTAATGTGTATTTAATTTGCTTTTAGTAGTAAAACATTTTATACAAATATCACATTTGTATGGTTTGTCACCGGTGTGTACACGGTAATGTCTATCTAAATCGCTTATATATCTAAAACATTTCATACAAACATCACATTTGTACGGCTTTAACCTGGTCACTGAATGTTCGCGAATATGTGCAATTAATAGAGTCTTATCGTTGAATACTTCTTTGCACTGATCACATATATAAGATTGTATATTATTACATGAGCTACTACTGTCCCTAACATCACTGTCGATAATGCCTTTAACACTATCTCTGCAGTCCTCGTTGAATGCTGTTAAAGTGATATCTTCAACATCTCTTGTGTGAGTGGCAAGTGCAAGTTTCTCAGGACCACGGGCACCTTAAAACATGTATAATAAAGTAGTAGTAGTTAATATACATATATAATACGTAACGGGTATTAACGCGATCATGCAATGTTTACCTTTTAACTGCTTTCCAGAACAACTAAAAGAGACTGTTATAAAACTTACGCAGGTGAAATTAAATGAACCTACGTCTAACATTTTAGCCAAAGGTGAGAACTTTGCGTTAACACCAACGCTAATACCGTACATTACAGGACTTATTGTGATTTAAAGGTGATATAAACGGGTGTCTTTCAATCTGACGGCTGGAGTAACACGCAAGATACTTTTACTAGAATTATTGGAACTTTTTATTTTTATTTAACGAACTTTGAGTCAGGAAAACAAGGTCTTGTTCTCAGAAGACGAATACAATAAACTGTATAAACCAAAGGCACACCAAACACAAAAATAATAATACATATAAATATAATGCCAGTAAACAGAAAATTGTCCAGGCGTAAGTAGCCAACATCGCTTACCGTTCGCTAGCCATGCACGAGCGCACCGAACACTGAGTTTACAGCTAATATGTGTGCTTGTGTGTACTTACTGATTTGCTCCTCGAAATGTAACTGCGCTCGCAGCGACTGACGCGCGGCTTCTGACCCCACGTGTGACTCGTGAGACGACGCCTGAGTACCAAACTCTTACTTCAGAAACACACAATACCCAGTAACAATAACGTTTCGAAATATCCATTCGGACTATTTGTCTAGTATAGTTTTCGGTCAAAATGATTTACAACATATATTAAAGTGCCTTGATGTTTCGAAGGGAAGCAGGTCCTGACGGTATACCTCCAGTTTTTATAGTAAACTGTACCTCAAACCCTTAACAATAATTTTTAACAAGTATTGACTTGTACAAGTATTTTTCCTAAGGTTTGGAAGACAGCTAAGATTGTGCCAATATTTAAATGTGGCGATAATTATTGCGTAAAAAATTATAGACCCATCTCGATCCTCTCCATTTTTGGTAAAATCCCAGAATCTTTGCTATGTCCGTTTGTACAGAGATATTTTAAACATATATTGGCATCATCAGCATGGATTTGTGCGACGTAGATCAACGACTAGAAATCTAGCCACATTCGTTGAATTTGTAGTAGATGCGATGGACGTTGGTAACGAAGTTAATGCTGTATATACGGACTTCAGCAGGGCATTTGATAGATTATCCCATGATATACTTATAAGAAAATTGTACGCGTACGGATCATGGGGCCTCTTCTAAATTGGTTTAGATCCTACTTGGTTGATAGATTATTTTATGTCGTGATACTATAATAATCGTACTATAAAATAATTCGCGAGTTCCGCAGGGTTAGCACTTAGGCCCTCTTCTTTTTAATATCGTTATTAACGATTTAACAGACTGTTTTTCCATACCACACCAGTTTTGGTTGCAGATTATTTGAAAATTGTTAAAATCATAAACTCTAACTCAGACGTCCTGATGCATCTAGATATAGACAGATCGTCCGATTGATGCACTCGGAATATGGTTATGCTTAACTGCGACCAATGTTATTAAATTAAATTTAGTCGTAAAATGAATAGTTTTAATTCAACATATAATATTAACGGAAGGCAATTGGCTTAAGTTAATAATATAAAATATTATGGCATTAAGTTAGATGACAAGCTAACCTTTGTCACCGATATAGACAGTATTAACAAACGAGCTCTAAAAGTGTTTATAATCAGAAATAGCAATTATTAATACCCTTCACTAAAATAGCTCTTTATAACAGTCTTGTCGGTAGTATTTTGGAATACGGCAGCATTGCATGGACCTCGTTAGAGAAGAAGGAAGATGGAAGGTACAAAAAAGATTTCTGAAACATCTGTAATACAAAAGCGGCAGAGAAACTTCATAGATGTTGTATAGCGAGAAACTTCATTAATTTAAAAAGTATGACGCTTCAAATACGATCTGATATTATCTATCTAAAATTCATAAACTATTCCACGATAATACAGACTGTCCTCAGCTACTTGATAGATACCATCTTAGAGTTCCTCATAAATCTCCTCGGAGACCAACAACACATCTGATCCCACCACTCCGCAGGACAGCATTTGGCACAAGTTCACCGACGTCCCGTTTAACAAGGCTACTAAATGAATATAGTGACATTACAGATATCCATTCTGTCTACCAAAATAAATTCATCAGCCACATAAAACAGGCACCTAAACAAAATGTTAAAAACAATTTGAAGATCATAGTTTTAAGTGTTACATGCTTTTATTCTATCTTTTGTTGCATGATATGTAATAGTACTAACCGTTTATTTTGTAATCCATGTATAAATTTTAATCCTTTTTTAACTTATGTATTGTATAAATGTAACAAATTGTTTACTGAATGTGGTGTTTACCTGTAAAGATTGTACAGATAGCATTTAAGAAATATGTAAGTAAATCGTTATTTTTTGTATCTTTGTAACAATAGCTGGTAAACCTAAATAAATACTCAATGTAAGAAGAATAAGTAATACCTTGTGGATGTAGGTGTTTGTAACGTTTACATGATGAGAACTATGATTTCTTGAGGTTTACAATGAACTGCACTTAAGACTACAAAAGAGTTGCAGATTCGAATTCGGATCTTTAGAGTTTAATTAGACCCACTTAAATTTAATTTCAACAATTATATTTACCCAAATGTGCCCGCGGTTTCACCCCCGTTTATTGTTACGACGCCGCCCCCGTGGTTCGTAGCGTCATGTTATATAGCCTATAGCCTTCCTCGATAAATAGGCTACCCAAAACTAAAATAATTTTTCATTTCGGACCAGTAGTTCCTGAGATTAGTGCGTTCAAACAAACGAACAAACTCTTCAGCTTTATAATATTAGTATAGATTTAATTATATTAATATTTATCTAAAATTAATTATAATAGTTTTGGCATTTCAGTTAACTTGACGCACAAAAAATGGACGCATGTCAGATTGACGGCAATATGGTACAATAAACGAGTTAACTCGCGCTATCACAGCCAGATTGTCACTGAGCTCTAAAATCCTAAAGACATTGTTACCACAAAGCATGATCGGTCATCTTCCGAGAAAAGTTCTCTCAAATTACTACCATTCACAACCTAGTACTTAGTTTCACTAGAAGTTCACGAGTTTCTTACCTAGTCTAGAAATACGATAGTTGCGGTGTTTGAATTTATATTGGCTTAAATGTTATGTTTCATATGTCTCACTTAGCTACCGAGCACTTTCAAGTATATAAAGCCATCCAGACTGACCATTTGCGCCAATCTGATGTGATGGAATTCCGACACGAACTGAGAGAGATCAAACCCAGGACCAATGGCTTTACATCCTCTGTAACGTTGCTGTTTCTATACTGACAATTTCTTAACGGAAATCCCAATCACTAACTTTTTATTCGATGCCGAGATCACGTGCACAGCAGTCGCATTCACTTTCGCAGCAGCTGGTAAACGTAAATATCTGCAATACATCGCGTCTTGGAGAAGATCGAAATGACCGCTGCGACGCTATTGAATTCATGTGTGAGATAAAGAAATCCGATGAGCATAGCATAGAGTAATAACTCTTCACTATTACCAATCATTGTATACCATCTGTTTATTTAACGAGCCACAAATGAAAAAGAAGAAGTATCATTTAAACTGCACAAGATTTCAACTAGAATACCACTAGGGTGCATCCTGGGACCAGTTTAATCTAAGTATATGAGGACGCTCGATCACTAAGAAAGAAAGAATTAAAGCATATAAATGTTAAGCATGGTGAACTGAACATGACAAACACACTGACCTGTTCCTGTTCTGTTTGTTTCTCGTGCTTGTGTTCAAGTATCGATGAGTTGCTCGGCAATTCATTTAGGTGATCTTCAAAACTAAAAATAAATGGAAACCATATGAGGAATAGAGGAAATAAAATATAAATTGGAAATAACGCGCTGAACCTATTACAGGCTGCAGAATATTGCGGATCACGGGTCCATACAAAGTATTTCTTGGCAGAAAACCGCGATAACACTGATCGACCTGACAACAGATGGACATATGCGAGCTACAGATCGCGAGTGCCCCGGTAGAGACCCGCGATCGTTAATCACGCTCAAGGTTACGTTTCTGAATCAACGCGGCAGTGTTATAAATGTCACAATACTCACAATCAACATGACTGCAAATATGCTTACCGCCATTCTTCTATTGTGATGTTATCGTTGTAATAGTTCTCAAATTTAACTTCTGCCATTTCAAGTTTGATTGATGGTGAATTATTATTTTGTTTTACCATTTCCTGTAAATAATTAGAGATGAACACAAAAGTCTTTAACACTCACATGTAACAATTTGTTAAAGTCGTACCTGTTCAGCTTTAATGCCCGACAATTCGTAGTGTGTGATACTTGTTTGAGTTAAGTGCGAGCTCTTGTTCTCGACGCATTCGAACTGACAACAAACATCAAAAGAATATCATAAATCTGGATAATCCATTTTACAATGATAGCTTCAATATTCCAACTGCTTTATACGTTGTTCTGAACTATATAATATATATGAATCTAACTTAATTGTTCTCAAAATTATGGTACTCACCGGTACACTCTCCGTCACATATTGATACAGGGTGTAATGTGATTTTATCATTTTATTTCTTAAAATAACACATTTCTCTAACAAAGCTGAACATTCATAGCACAGCCACTGTGGTAAGCCATCTGATGGTGAGATCTGAAATATAAACAATTATATTATAATCAGATCCACTTTTTATATATAACGGGAGCATGTAACTACTGTTATATTTTTATTGAATTTAAGTTTCCACTGATGATATAGTTGGGAGAATAAATAAATCTCTATTACTTAACAAGGTCGATCTAATAGAAGTATCTTGATAATTTCGTTCATAATGGAAATCAAATTAGTAATTGCTTTATTTGTATACAATTTCTCACGAGCTTACTAAATGTCATTCTTATCGAAGGCTTCTCCCTTTCTTTCTTTAAAAATGAAAATATGATATATCGCACCCTTAATAAAACAGACTTATCTCAGTATTTTGGATTAAACAAATTTGAACCCTATTGCAAAGATATAACGCAAATATAATATTAGAATTTAACGTATACAATTAGAGTTCAAATTGCCTTACTTACAAATTTCGAGTTAAGTCGCTGTTTTATTAAGAGTGCGATATATTCACAGGTTTGGATTTTAAATAAACATAGATCATGAAAGGAGTAACATGTCTCATAATGTTATAAAACAAAGTTGCTGTTTGTCTGCATATTGCAACTAAACTATGCAATGGATTATGATTCTATTTTCACTATCATCATTATTCTTCTTGAAGTACAATACAAGAAGTGTACAATACAACTTTTTTTTTTTAATTACTCCCAACAAGCTAATGCTTTGTAATCAATTTGAAAAGTATATATATTTACAAAGCTTACATTATGTTTCTCTATGTTCCTTTCCTATCTATGTTCTTTAAAAGTTCGAAATAAACATTTATTATTATAAGATACATCAAAATAATATCCTATCTAATAATATGAATGTAAATGTGAGTTCGCTTTCATGACTTAACTGCTACACCATGAAATTGTATACACATTGTCAGGGATACAGAAAAGAACATAGAGTACCTTCAATGCAGAAAAAGGAATTTTATTAATGTAAACTAGTCTACATATACATGAGTGAAGGTGCAGAAAAAATCTAGTATTGAATAATAATTGTAGGTATCATGAAGGCCCATAATAATACCTACAATTACTATTACTTATTATTATAAAAATTCTCCTTTACATTATCAAATTCATAATTTAACAAATGGATATATGTGGCAATAGGATTGCAAGAAAACACATTAGTTTTGTGTAGCGGTGCAGATTGTTCATTGTAAGTTCATATATAGTGTAAGATTACAGGTGCCTATACCTTCATTGTTTTATTAATGAATGTGTTACTATTAAGAATGTGCTTACTACTAAGCAGCATGGTAGGGGACCTATCCCAAAAGGATCGAGCATAGGCTCAGTCCCCATGCCTGAACCTAACCAAGAAATAAATGAATGAACAAAAGAAGTGGTATCTTGAGTGGTAGAAAGCTCTTGTCACATGGGCACAGTCTTTTGTTTATTTTAGTCATGAAATATAATTTTGTAACAAATATATATTTCATGACTAAAATAAACAAAATCTGACTAACAGCCAAACTTGATAGCCAATATAGTACAGTAGTAGTACCAAAAAGAGCAAGATAGAAAAATTTTGAAATCTTAGCCGAGTAACAGCTGCCAATTATTTTCTAGTAAGTCATTCCAATGGTTTATTGAAAAAGCTAGTTCTAGTAATAAAGCATATATGAATAGAAAGGCAAGAAATTCATGTCTATGTCTAATCTTAAATTGTCAATTCATTACAACATATTATTAAGTACATATATTTTGATAAACTTCTTAAAATAAATAAGTAATGCATCAATAAATCAGTAACTAATACTGTAACTACAGTTTAATCACAAGCTTTTCGACTTCTCCAATCTAAGGCTAATCCCCTAAGGCTATACACCAACCATAAGTTTAGAACTTATAAATTATTGACTTCTATTTAGAAAACGTAATTGTAATGCTTGGTATTTTAAAAGGGAAAAGAGTCTCATTAGTTTATATTTATTTTTGTAGAAGTGCTTTAACCATTTATGATTTATCAACTTTAAAGCTAGAAAGCCGGCCTCTTTAGTTTGTTATACACCGTGTTAAAGTAGTGTTAATGTTAATGTTAGAATATTTACGGGTCCGAATTAGTTACTTAATCTCTTGAAGAAAGGAGGATGAACTCACAATTAAGCCAGTCAAATCCCTGTACATAGCTTCATATCGTGTTGCACTGATCATCCTTCGGTCACTAGCCAGGCAACCTCTACAAACACTCATCTGTTTAAAAGTCCCCATGTTTTTACTCATAATATTACTGGTAAGTTCCATTGGAATTAATTAAATTTATTAATTTCTTTTTAAACTAATGAATTAGCTGCTCATCAATATATTACGAGCCTCGTAAAAAACGGAACAATACAATAACAAATACCTATATACCTAACATAAATAACATCAACACGCCAACGCAGTGTGACCAGATCAAACTGCACAAAAAAGCCGAAGCACCTTAAAATAATACCGAAATATACCAACTTGCACAAGGAAAATATACCAATAAAAATACTGATTTTCAAAACATGTTTTATTCATTCATTATCATTATCACAATAAATGATAGAATTGTATTTTAACATTCTATTTGAAGCATAAAAATTAATACAACCTCCTTCATTTTTTACACCTTGCTGTTTTTAAAATTGCTGATACATTTTTGTTTATAAATCTGTTTCTTTGTTTTATTTTATTAAATTTATCTGTAAAAATATGCGCTCGCATGCAGCATTCGATACTAGTATACATAACAAAGATTTACTGAAACTAGATATATTTTTGTATTTTAATGTACCATCATGTTAGAAATTTTACCGATTTCCACCCAAAATTGTTCATAAAAAAGGGGTGAGCCAGTACTTGAAGATTGTAATAAAAAAGAATATAGAACACTCAAACTTGATCGCGAAGTAAGTACTTGGCGATCAAGTTTGAGTGTTCTATATTCTTCGTCAATTAACTGCATTTGTTCTGGCCGTACTTCGTATGGGAAAGTTTCTATTACATTTCTTAAACTGCAAAATGCTTTATTTACATATGCGTGCGAGTCAAAAAATTTCAGTTCTCGGAAAATTTAATTTTCAAATGACTATCGTGGTTGCAATTGTGTGCTCAACTGGATTAAAAAAGATTGGCACCCTTTGAAAAATCAGCAATTTGTTCTTTCATGTTTATGTTTCCCCTGTGTTTAATTAATTCTTGAATCACTTGGATCCCTAAGTACATATCATTTAATGGCAAATAATTCACACTAGACTTTGGGTCTAATGTAAATACGTTGTCCGTGCTTTATATATAATTAGTTTCCATAAAGCAACCCAAAATCGACAAGTTCATACTATATGCGTCATCATATAGTCGCCATGAAAAATTATGTTAAATTAGTTTACAATCGGCAAAATGTAGTCTAAAAAGTAAAAGTACAATTTGTTTATATTATTAGTAAAAAAATGATACAAAAATTCCGATGACATAATACGATCACTCAAATGTTGTTCTTGAAAGAACAACTGCAGTGCCCTCCATTGCTCAATTATTCTACTAACACAAGCATGACGCGATAGCCATTTTATATCATAATGACGCAATAGTCTGTTTTTCAGTGACAGTGAAATTATGGAACTCTACAAATTCCCGGCGCTTGCTGCTTTGAGAAAAATACTTATCCTTACTTCTTTTACTATCTGTTCTAAATTTCTAGGCAGTATTTTGCAAGCATGGCTAACACTTAATGCTGCAGAGTGACAAACGCATTTTATGATAAAGCACTTTGGGTTCTCTTTCTTTAATTTTTGCAACAATGCCAGAGTGTTGACCAAACATCGCAATCGTAATATCAGCAGCGAACCCTATCACATATTTTATATCTAAACTTATGTAACATTCGGATAACTTTGATGACAAAACATCAAATAAATGGTTCGCGGAGACGATTGCTACACTGTTACCATAACTTTTTATCCAAAATATACCCAAAAATGTCGCGTGAGTGAAATATTTTTTAAGGTTACGTTTTTGCTAGTCAAATTATTATTTTTGGTTTTTATTAAGTTTCTGTTACTTAGCTTTCGCCACCCGTGCATGGGACGACATTGCAAAATATATTGGTCCTGCTAACGAGGATTCCAAGAATGATACATTTTGCACCGTCTAATGCCATCTAACGCCAGGTGCCACTTTCATTTTGATTGTATTTTTGCTGCTCTTTGTGTTCCTCTTCCTATAAATTTGATACATTACTTACTTGAAAATACTCGCACAAATTATAACACTTATTGTAATCTTATGCAAAATAATAATAATAGTCATAGTTGTGAACATACGCTCGGCTTTATCTATCCTGCGATTACTGGTTCAAATAAATATGTCTTTCAATATAACATCTATGACGTCACTAGAACTTATTGAAGATGTAGATAATTCACTAAACACTACCTACGTGTCACAGGATAGAGAATGTTGAGCTTTGTGTAAAATACTTGTGTCAATGTGATTTCAAGATTCTAATATTTAATATTAGAAGCATCTCACGCAATTTAAATAGCCTTATAGTGACTATAAAGAGAACTGGATTAGAGTTTGACATAATAGTTCTAACAGAATGTTGGATAGGGATTAACACTTTAATTCCTACAATGGATGCCTATCTTAAGTTTGCTTCCAATAAATTCGTAAATCAATCGTGAGGGGTTGTGGTATTTGTAAGAAATTGCTGGTGCCCTGTGGTAAGTGAACCTAACCTTCTTAATGCAAACTGCTTGCAAGTACATATTCCTGGCTTTATTACTTTGCTAGGTATATATAGATCTCCTTCTGTTAGAAATACTAGTGTTTTCTTAAACTCTCTCGAATTAATTACAAATAGCATGACAAAAAGCCCTTGCCTTATTATTGCTGGTGATATTAATATAATACTGTCTTCTGTTTACGCGAATGTTATTCATTGAAATTAAACTACTATATACGGATATATACGGATTTTATCGCGTTATTTATTTTACACTTTATTACATAATTTTGAAACTGTAACACTACTACTAGATACTATTAAACTTGACAAATTTTTAAGCTAATTAAATTATTAAAACTATTTATATTTAAGTTTACACTTATTGAAATCAAAAAACATCCTAATTTCAATAGAGAAGATGGTTGGAATGTACCACCAGCTTGGGATCCAGTAATTCAAATAATCAAACCCAAGAAGCAACCCACAGGCTTGCAAATTATAGCTCTCTTGCTCCACTGCCGCCGATGCAGATACTTCCCCAAGCTGTCAATGTGTACGCATAACCAAAGTAAAGACAGTTAAATATTTAGGCATTATTATAGAAGAGAGACACTTTTGGGGAGCACATCATTGTGGCCACATCGGCAAGTCAGAAAAATCATCACATTATAAAAATACTATGTGATGTGGCTCCGGTGTGCTTGCTAAAGAATATGTACAAGGCTCTTTGCGAGTCTATTTTAACTAACTGCATCGCGGTTTGGGGAGGCTCTGCTGCATCCCATCTAATAATTCTGGAAAGAGCCCAGCACGCTGTTCTGAAAACTATGCTGAGAAAGCCTTTCCGTTTTCCTACGACTCTCTTATTTAGTGAAACTGAATTACTAAGTGTTAGAAAGCTTTTGATACAAAAAATAACACTTTTAACACATAAGTTAGTTCTTACCTTTAGTGACTAACGAGGACATGATCAGGAAACGGGTTTTCAAACTTCCTTTTACTAAGACAAATACTGCTTTTGCCAGGCGGTTTTGTGCCTTTAGGAAGCTGTATATTTATAATAAAATGAACAGGCTATTGCCTTTAGCCAACATATCATCGATGCGCGATGATAAAATTGCTGTAAGAAAAAAATTACTAACCTGGACCTATGACGACACCGAGAGCTTTATAAAGTCTTTAATTTGATTAAATGTTCCTTTATAAATATAATTATATACCCCGGTTTATGTTGGTTCACACAAATGTTATATAAATTTTATAATTAAAGAGAGAGTAGCAATACCTTCGTGTGTCTCTGTTACACATATAAGTTGCCGTGGTTGCATTTGTAAGTAAGGGAAATTACGCATTTACTACCGGCAGAGACCATCCTGTAAATACGTTCCTGGAGAATTAGATTGAAACCTTATTTTTAAGGCTTTATTTAATCTGGGAATCGAATATTAAAAATATATTGTTTTGTGAAATTTATAAAGTAGATATAATGTCAGATGTATTTTAAGTACCTACAGTCCATGCAAGTTGAGAATTATAGGATGATAATAACAAAACCATTACAAACTATTTTAAATATTTGTACAGGGACATACTAAGTTAAAGTAGGACTCTCTCGTCAAATCCTTTCCTTTGTCTATGATTAAACACATTATGATATATGCAATTGAGTTGAATTTATTCGTAGAAAGATAATCGCTGCTTATTCTTAATTTATTCCACAAATTAGTTAGTTAACAATAATCATATAAACAGGTATATTATATTATTTTAATAGAAATATAGATAGTCTATAGATTTTTATAAACAACAATTGGCCGGCCCCAGAGAATAAAATTGTAATCATAAAAACTTAACTTTTCAGGAAAAATAAATAACAGATTTTTGTCTATAACTTAACTGATATAATTACTCTGTCATCTGCATAGTTAATAACATTAGCATTCCTAAAGTTAAGTTGTTCTGCCAGGTCGTTAATATAAACTAGAAATAGCGTAGGTTCCAATATAGTATTCTAGAAGAAACGTTTTGTGATTTACTAAATTAATTACCAACCTCTACGCACTGTTTTCTGGAAGTAAGGTAGCTTTGGAGTAGATTTAAAAGAACTCTCCGAATACCTATTCCCTCTAGTTTCTTGGCAAGATTAGCGTAGACACAATATCAAAAGCTTTTGCCAGGTCCAAGTATAACCCAAGAGGTCTCGCCCGGCCCGCATCCAGGTATTTGCCCACGATATCAGTAATAAAACTGCTGCTGCATCTTCCGTTAATCTTCCTTATCGAAAACCGAATTGGTGAGCTAATAATATAGGTATTGTGCGATTCTAAACATCGTATCAGTTGCGTATTAATAATTTTCTCCAGCATTTTGCCAAAAACACTCAAGAGCAATTCTCGAAAAGGACGTCCTTCTACGGCGAATACTGAAGATAACGTGAGTGCTGTGCGGTTAATAATATAAGTTTATAGAAGGGTGACATACCAACTGATTCGGGCAGCTTTAGGCATTGATATGAGTCAAGTACAAAATATCTTACATGAATATTTAGGCGTCAGAATCAAACACGCCGATGTTTGGATTGGTGCTTCTCAATGCAAAAAGTATGACGGAGGAGACTCGAATCCTGAATGACATCGTCACAGATGATGAAATCTGGATTTATTGTTACGAACCCGAAACACAATCTACACAATGGATGTTTCGATTTAAAGATTTGCCGGCAAAAGTAAAGAAGGGCAGAGGCCAAGGGAAAAAGATGATTGCCTCATTCTTTGGGCGGACAGGTCATTTTGCAACAATCATTCTAGAAGATCAAAGGACTGTTACTGCAGATTGGTATGTCAGTCATTGCTTACTAGTTGTCTTGGGAAATGTGGACGGCAGCGCCCAAGAAGCAGGATCCTCCTCCACCACGACAACGCTTCAGCTTACTCCACCAGACGGATTATCGAATATTTGTGCTTCGAACGTGTGGAGTTAGTGAGTCCTTACAGTCCTGGCACGATGTGACTAATTTATTTCCAAAAAATATGAAAGACAAATTTAGAGATCTTTTTTTATGAACCCTTATGATGCCGTGGCTGTTTGAAAAAGTCGTGGAGAAGATCCATAATGATGAGTGGTGATAAGTCAATGGTTCCATCGAATGCAACGGTTCTAAGAAAAGAACGAAGACGAAAAGCAATAAGCTTTTCGGAGTAGTATCCGTTGCTTTATATACGTAGTATGTATAAAAAACGCTGTCCGATCCATTAAGGGCTTATTTCTGCCTTGATAAACATGACAAGAAAAATAATAAAAACAATCTATATCATCATAAAACGTCAACATAATATTTTTTAACCCAGTATTGATCAGCAATTATGTCAAAATAGCGTTATGTCACATGGAATATTATTATGAGGTAAAGCAGCTGATAAACAAAGTATATTTTTATTGCAAAAAAGAGCTGTGCGTGCTATTTGTCAATTACGAACTAGAAACTCGCTCAGAGAAAAATTTAAGAATATAGGTATTTTAACTGTAGCATCACAATATATTTATTTTAATATTATGCACGTCCGTCAAAATATAAATTTATACATAAAAAATAGTGACATACATAACATCAATACTAGAAATAAATAATAATTATGTGATCCATTCTACCGTCTACGTAAAGTTCATGGTTTCTTCATGGGTCTTGGTATACGTTTTTGTAATAAAATTCCGACCAATATTCTAGAATTACCAGATAATACGTTTAAAGTTAAAATTAATTGCTTAATTTCTAAAGCATATTATAATATATATGATTATTTGAATGACAAACATCGATGGCACTAATATTTGCATCAGATCACAGGACGTTAAATGACAAATACTAACATTTATTCTTTTTTAAATACGTTATTTTGTAATATTATAGCTTGTTTAAGCTAGAATTTACATTGTTGTTACACTCAGTCGTATTTTTATCAAGAAGAATGTGCAATGAAGACAACTCTGATCATGGACAGTTCCGTAGTTTTCTTTTTGAGTCTTATTCTGAGTTCGCATGCCAAGGACCGTCATGCTCACTCAAATGTCATTGCTTGGGGTGGCGTCATGGACCGGGTCGTTCCTATGCCTTCAATGTGGCGAAGGGGTCGATGGCTGGCCCATGTGTCGTACTCGTGAATGGGTGTTACTTGTGGTGACTGGTCGACCTTGGTATCGTGGAATTCAATAACTTACTACATTTTTATTTAAACAGTTTGATTAAACTACGGACTACAATCATGCCTTGTCTTGATTATTAATGTACATGTAAGTGGATGCTCCTATTTACCATACTGCTGCTTTAGAAGCTACCACCAAATTTTATTAAATGTTTGAGTATGTTCAGTAGTAGTTCATGGAGAAATAGTTGCAGCACCTTACAGCTGTCATGATTTGAAACAAAAAACTTGGCGATTAAAAAGAGTGGCCATGAGTTTCTTGCCCGTTCTTCTCATGAGCCCTACACCCTTGCTTTGCTGTACGTGGCAGTAAATGTAAATTCACAGAAAAATATTTGTGTAACTTTGACATTCATAAGTGTTACCTTGTATCCTAACCAGAATAAATTTATTTTGAATTTGAATTAGAATTTGCATTTTTAACTTTGAATCACTGAAATTTCGTACAGACTGACAACTCTCAACTAAATGGCGCATTCTTTAAAACGGCACGTGTAAAACGCGACGAGCTGATTATATCAAAGAAATAGGTAAACCTAGCCTTTGTAGACGACGCGCAGCGCAGCGGCTAGAGTTTGGAGGCTTTCTTGAAAGAAGTCGGCGTGGCGCGCCGCGGCAGCTGTGGACCTTTATGAACTTTAGTGATACGTAGCTATTCTGATTTATAAATTGTCGGTGTTGCCATGGGTAATCTATTAAGACATTATTTTAACTATATCAATATTACCAGGGTAATGTTTGCGCGATTGTCGACGGACAAAAACAAATGAATGTTTGAAGTATGAGCGTTACTCATACTTCGTTCGGCGCGCCTGGCCATTCTATCTTTATTCTATGTTTTATCATCGGTATGTTTACGGTAATGTATATTTAAGCTGCCCTTACGGGTAAAACATTTCTTACAAACATCACACTTGTATGGTTTGTCACCGGTGTGTACACGGTAATGTTTATTTAAATCGCTGTTTGATCTGAAATATTTCATACAAACCTCACACCTGTATGGTTTTTCGCCAGTGTGTACACGGTAATGTCTATATAAACTATTCTTATGTCTAAAACATTTCATACAAAAATCACACTTGTGTGGTTTGACAACGGTGTGTTTACGGTAATGTTTATCTAAATGACTCTTTCGAGTAAAACATTTCATACAAATATTACATTTGTATGTTTCGTCACCAGTGTGTATACGGTAATGTAAATTTAAATGGGTCTTTTGAGTAAAACCTTTCTTACATAAATCACATTTGTATGGTTTGAACCCGGTCACTGGATGTTCGCGAATGTGTGTTATTAATAGAATCTTATCGTAGAATACTTTGTTGCACTTATAACAAATATAAGATTGTATATTATTACATGAACTACTACTGTCCCTAACATCACTGTCGACAATGCCTTTAACACTATCTCTGCAGTCCTTGCTGAATGGTGTTGAAGTGATATCTTCAGCATCTCTTGTGTGAGTGGCAAGTGCGGGTTTCTCAGGAACACGGGCACCTTGGAAAATATATAATAAATTAGTGGTCATACACAAATGTAAATGTCAGACAGATCTGTTTAATATACTATATAATACGTAAGTATTATTAACGGGATCATGCATATCGTTTACCTTTTTAATGCTTTCCAGGACAACTAAAGGAGACCGTTATAAATGGTGTTGGTGTGAACTTTGCGTTAACACCAACGCTAATACTGTACAAAAATGTAATCAGCATCAAAGCATTGAAAACGATTGGGGAAGACCGGGATATTTTAGAGCTTAAGGCCAATAAGGCAAACGCAACAGTAGCGATGAACGGAACATACATGACTTATTTTGTGATTTCAAGGTAATATAAACCGGTGTCATGCAATCTGACTAGAATTTACTAGAATATATACTTTTACTAGAATTACTGGCACTTTTTATTTTTATTTAACGAACTTTGATCCAGGAAAACATGAGTTTGTTATCAGAAGACGAATGCAATTAACTGTATAAGCCAAAGGCACACCAACCACCTAAATATATTGTCAGTAAACAGAAAATTGTCAAGTAAGTAGCCAACATCGCTCATCGTTCGCTAGCCATGCACGAACGCGCCGAACACTGAGTTACAGCTAATGTGTGTGTACTACTTATGTGTACTTACTGATGTGCTCCTCGAAGTGTAGCCGCGCTCGCAGCGACGGACGCGCGGCTTCTGACCCGACGTGTGACTCGGGAGGCGACGCCTGAGTATCAAACACTCTTACTTCAGAATTGCACAAGACTACAAACGAGTTGCAGATTTGAATTGGGTTCTGTAAAGTTTAATTAGACCCACCAATAATGAGGCGTAATTTAGGAGGCCGATTAATAATAATTCCCACAATTAAATTTTTAGTAAAAACAATTCTTATTATATTTTTGACATATTAAATTGGTGGCAATATGGCACAATGAACGAGTTATCTCGCGCTATCACAGACGCTAGGACTTAATGTCTTGATCGGTAGGCAACCGGACACAGATCGTCACTGACCACTAAAATTCTTAAGATATTGCTGCCAATTCTGTTGTCACAAAATTCTCTGAACTAAACTAAAAATCACTAAAATTAAGATTAGTTCTGTCCAACGACATTTCGTATTCTGAAATCGTTAAAATTGACAGGACTAAACTTATTTTAGTTTGACAGGATTCAAATTGGTTTAGTTACTCAAATTAGTCCTTTTTGCATTCTGTTGTACGGCTTAAACGTCAAAAGTGATCTAAAATTAGAAATGTCAAACTAATATTAGATGAGACCAGTAAACATGAAACAATGTTTAGTTTTCCTAGAGATTTGGTAGTTAAGGCATAAACAATGGCTTTTAAAATTTAATATAATTTCATTTAAGTCTTATAATTTGTATAATTACACCGCAATGTGCTTAAACACTGTAAATACATGTACTTAATGTTAATGTATAGTGGCATGCCACTATACATTTTATTTACATTTCTTCGTATAATAGGTATAAAGAACCTTCCGTGTAATTCATTATAAAAGGATCTTCTATTTAATTGTTAGTTAAAATAAATTTTGATGTTAGGCTCAAACCATGTTTCCAATAAGTTAAGCTTCGCAGCTACAAGTAACAAAGCAGCACAATAATAATATATGAATGTAAGCTAAGTGGGAGCCTGACAAAAATAAAAAGTACCTACTAAAACTTGTATATGTATTTATATAATATTAAGTAAGTACCCATAAAATGCTTCAGTTTTTGGTACTACTAACAGAACTACATACATTTCTAAGATCTGCATAGATCATGATATTATATTAATGCAACAAACAAGTAAGTTATAAATAAATTTTTGAAGAACACAGCTGTGATAAAAATAGCAATAAAAGTATCACTTTGTTCCCAGAGCTAGAAAAATATGGATGGGCCTTTGTCATACAAGATATATTTAGTATAGAAGATGTTAATATGATGAACAAATATGCACATTGATAAACAATAAGATTTCGTAATATTTAGTATCTGATGACTTTATTGTATAATATAATGAATAAATAACGTGCTATCGGTATGCTCACTTTCTGCTTTTGTTATTTTTCTTTAGAACATAACTAGTTATGTTGCATAAACATGCACAGCTAATATCTTTAACTTTGGGTTTAGATTTATTGTAATGTCAAGGTCTATTTACGTTTCTGTTCTTAAGTTAGATTCGTGTGCTTGCTTCGGATCTACCATTAATGGGGAAACAATCTTATATCGGTAATTTTCAGCGATGGTCTGCTGCCTACTCCAATTATTGTTCGTAGCTCCAAGGCAGTATAGTTGACATTAAATGTCAACATAGAATTATACTCATAAACCTTACCGTTTATTTTATAATATGTGTAAACAAATATTTTCATACACTTCACAAAGCTCAAAAATATTATTTTAAATTTATTTTAATCGTTCACTCTTTGACATTCATTCTGTAGTATTAAGTATTTTTAGTACCGGTATCACTGCCTCAGTTCAATTTAGGATTGTCAAACTCGAATTTGTGCTGTCTAAACGAAATCTAAATTTAGTTCGATGGAACAGAAGAATGCTCTACACGAAATCTCTTAACTAAAATTAGAGAATTTTTGACTTGTTTTAATTAAATGAAAATTACAACAGAATTGGCACCATTGTTACGACAAAAGATCATCGGCCATCGATCGATAAAATATCACCCAAATTACATTCTCTCATTCACAACATAGCACTCAAATTCATAAGTACTCAAAGTGTAAGTCTTACCTAATCGAGAAATACCATTGCTACGGTATTTGAGTTTATATTGCCTTGAAAATTAAGTTTCCGAATATCTCATTTAGCTATTGAGCACTTAAAGTATATAAGGCCGTCTAGACTGCCATTTACGTCAATCTGATGTGATGGCAATGCAACACAACGGAGAGATCAAGCCCAGTACCAACGGCTTTACATGCTTTGTAACGTTTCTGAGAGACCGCAAACCCAATCAATGACTGTTAATGTGATCCTTAACACGTGCACAGCAGTCGCATTCACTATCGCTGCAACTGGTATACGTAAATATCAGCAATACACCGCGTCTTGGAGAAAATCAAAATGACCGCGGCGACACTTTTGAATTCAAGCGCGAGACAAAGAAATTCGATGAACTAGCATAGAGTATCAGTTTATTTAATAAGTCGCAAATGAAAAAAGAAGAAGCATAATTTATACTGCACAAGATTACAACTATAATTTCAATGGGCTTCACCTTGGTCACCAGATTAATCTATGTAACAGGCCACTCAGAAAGTATGTTGGAAAAAGTTTTTATGTATGAGACACTGGCCGGTTATATTCTATTTTGAAAATATGATTAAACATAAGTAAAAATAGGTACGTTCTAATTTCAAAATTTCCCTCAACTTTTTGTGTGCTCGTGCACACCGCGCTCAAAACGAGGGACTTCCCGGATAGCACGCCGGTCAAGCTCCTGGGTCACCCTCCTTACAGCCCTGACCTAGCACTGTGTGACTTCTTTTTATTCCCGGAAAAAAAAATGGCTAAAGGGATACAATTTCACCGGACGGTGCGCTGTCAGCGTTCGAGCAGGCTGTAAACGATGTGTCTGCGGCGGACTTTAAGTGTTTCGAAAAACTGGTTCATACGCATGATATTTTGTATAGAAGCTGATGGAGAGTACTTTGAAAGGTTTTATTAAAACAATATATACCTATAGAACACTTTTTATTTTCGCAAAACTTTCTGAGTGTCCCAGGTATATGATGACGCTTAATCACTAAGAAAGAAAGAATTAAAGCACTTCAAGGACCATAACTTGTGACACTTAAACTACTGCGAGAAATAATAATAATTTAAATGTTAAGCAACTGACCTCTCCCTGTTCTGTTTGTTTCTCGTGCTTTAGTTCAAGTATCGATGAGTTGTTCGTCAATTCATTTAGGTGATCTTCAAAACTGAAAATAATTCGAGAACATTTGAAGGAGAGAGAAAATTAAAACATTAATTGAAAATAACGCACTGAATCTATTATCGTCTACAGAATATTGCGGATCTCGGGTCGATACAAAGTAACTATAGGCAGGAAAACCCGATAACACTGACCGACCCGGCAACAAATGTACATATGCGCAGCTACAGATCGCGAGTGCCCGGTGGAGATCCGCGATCGTTAATCATGCTCAAGGTTGCATCTCTGAATCAACGCGGCAGTGTTATAAATGTCACAATCAACATGACTGCAAATATTCTTACTGCCATTCTTCTATTGTAATGTTGTCGTCGTAAACGTTCTCAGCTTTAACTTCTGCTATATCAAATTTGATTTGCTCTTCAAGCTGAAAATATAATACTATAATTTCTAAAAATAATGTATTTATTATAATTTGTATTCATAAATTAAATGTAATTAACCTGGTTTATTAATTATATATTTGCTATTTTATCCTGGCCTGGATCTTGTAGCCTGGATGTTGTAAGTCAATTATATGTATAACTTTAAAACAGTTACAGGACCAAGAATTGCATCCAGAGAGAATACACGTTGACCAGATATCCCGAAAATTAATTAACCAAGGTTCTAAATCGTATAACACATCTACCTAATAATTATTGGCATTGGGTTTGGAGTATAGTTAATTATCTATCAAGACATATAATTTTCTAAAATAAATTAAATATGAACACAATCAAGAGGTTTCAACAAATCAATTTCTCTCATGTAATAATTTATTAAAGGCGTACCTGTTCAGGTTCAGTTTTAATGCCAGGGATTTTGTAGTGTGTGATACTTGTTTGAGCCAAATGCGAGCTCTTGTTCTCGTCGTATGCGAACTGACAACAAACATCAAATCAATATCATAATACTGGATAATCTAGTTTACAACGACAGCTCCAATATTTCCATTGCATTATCCATTGTTCTGATCCATACATGAACCTAACTCAATTATTCTCACAATGATAGTACTCACCGGTACATTCTGCGTCACATATTGATACAGAGTATAATGTGATTTTATCATTTTATTTCTCAAAATAACATATTTCTCTAACAAAGCTGAACATTCATAGCACAGCCACTGGGGTAACCCATCTGATGGTGAGATCTGAAATATAAACAATTGTATTATAATCAGATCCAGTATTTAAATATAATGAGACAACATTACTATTATTATGTTAATAAATATTAATTTAAGTTTCCACTGATGATATTGTTGGGAGAATAAATTAATCTCTTTAACTTAACAAGGTCCTTCTATTAAAGTACCCACGCCTCCAATAGTTGTTCATCTTGACAACTTTGTCCATAGTGGAAATCAAATTAATAATTGCTTTGTTTTGTACTAGCTACGTTACTTGGTAATATTAAAGCTTTCTAACGAAGAAATAATTTTTAAAATTATCTGCATTATTATTGAGTTAAATCCTGACAAATAAACAAACAAAATACCAAATCTTTCCTCTATATAATATTAGTATAGATAACATTTCTCAAGATTTCACTAAATGTATGACATTAGCCAATAGTATTGGACACCCACAAAATCTTTCAGTTTCTTAAGAGTTAGAAAACAATATAAAATAAAACTATTTATATTATTATTTACTAATAAATAGCAACAGGTGAAAGGTAATTGTTGTGTATTGTATTACCAAATTTGGTGATGTAATATGTGGCGGTTGCATCTGTTGTAATTTGCTCACATACTGTATTGGTCCTGCGAGAATATCAGCGTTGCAGTTTCAACTGCAACAATAGTTGACACAGATATCTAATTTGGTCTCCGTCCTATATACTGTTCTGTATATATAATTTTCTTTTTTGTAAAAAGGAAGTTGTTAAAATATTTTTCTTTTTTCTTTCTAATACAATAGGTTTGTTTTACTTTTTATTAGTAAATAATACATTTTGTGAGTCCACCCTTCGCTTTAATTACCGCAGAAATTATTGTTGGTATAGAGCGTTTACAAGAATTTTACAATGTACAGGAGTACACGCATTCCATTCCAGGCGCAGGCAGTGTTTCAATAATTCTTTGTTATTAATTGTCTGGCGCCTAACTCTGAGCTTTAATAAAGGCCATAAATGTCCTATGGGGCACAGATAAATGTCATGGTGCAGGGCGATTTGTGACAGTTCAACACTACCAATATTTGAAAACATGCAATTTCTAATACATTAATGTACTTTGTAGAGTTCAAGCGACCCTCACACACAAACGACTCGCCAACTCCAAAATGAGACATCATATTAAATAAATTAAAATAATATATTAAAATAATTGTAGTTATTATGAAGGCTCATAAAATTCTCATTGTTTAATTAGTGTATATAAGTGGTTGTGTAGTCTTGTTATTACTTCTGTTATACCAAGATAACACATTAGTTATAAGATGCTGTGCGGGTTGTTCACTGTAAGTTCATATACATATAGAGTTAGATTCCAGGTGCCCATACCGACATGAATGTGCTATTATCAAGAATATGCTTACTGCTTAGTAGCTTGATAGTGGGACCTTTCCCAAAGGAATTAAGCATAGGCTTTGTCCCCATGCCTGAATCTAGCAAGGATATAAATAAATAAATGAACAAAAGGACTGCCTCCTTTCCTAATCTGTACTATATTCAACACCAAGTTGATGTCTCTTGTATGGTAGAAAGCTTATGTCACATGGAAGTCTCACACTAAGTGATTTTGCAGCAAATACATATTTTATGAGTAAAATAAACAAAATCTGGTAAACAGCCAAACTTGACAGCAAGTATAGTACAATAGTAGTACCAATAAGTGTAGGAATGAGAAATTTTTACATCCTTGTCCTGTAACAGCTGGCAATTATTGTCTTGTCAAGTTATTACAATAGTATATTAAATAAAGCTGGTTCAAGTAATAGAACTTATAAAAGAATAAGGCAAGAAATTGATATTTTATTTATTTATTAAGGATCTCTTACAAGAAATACCAGTTCTCAATCAATAAATCGTTATAATTAAATAAGGTCTCTTGTTTTCTCAATTACATAAGATCACAACATGCCAAACGAGAAAGTACAAACAATAAGGTGAAAGAAAGTAATATTATGAAAAAATAAAAGATTTACTTAAATTGAATTATCAATTTAAATTTACTACAACACATTGTTATATATTTTTTGATAACCTGTTTAAAATAAATAATGGATCAATAATACATAACTGTAACGAATACTACAACCTCAGTTTAATCCTAAGCTTATTACTTATTATAAATGATTGAAGCGCTTTGACCAGTTCTGATTTATCAACTTTTAAACTAGAAAGCGAGCTTTATTAGTTTGCTTTATACCGTGTGCTTATAATATTTATGCTTATCACATTTCGCACAGTTCAAATTTATGTTGTTATGTAAATAAATGAGAGCTATACATATAAAGTAGCTTGCTACTGTTATAATATATACTGGTCTGAATTTGTTTCTTAACCTCATGCAGCAAGTAGGATGTACTCACAATTAAACCAGTCAAATCCTTGTACATAACTTCATATCGTGTTGTACTGATCATCCTACGGTCACTCGCCAGGCAACCTCTACAAACACTCATCTGTTTAAAAGACCCCATACTTTCACTCACTATATTACTGGCACTGAACACATATACCCTAACGGGTTCACATATACCCTCATTACTGGTATGTTCCATTGGAATTAATGTATTTCTTTTCAAACTAATGATTTAGTTGCTTATCAATGTATGATTCTCGGATAAATCGTAACAATACAACCAATGACCATAGAACACAAATAACCTAGCGGAAAAATGACAACTTCATACAAAAAAATGAAGACGGTTAGACTGTGCTGCCATCTAATGGCCGATTTACATTAAACAAAAATCTTTAAAATTCGTACTTGATTAATGCCGAATTTTGTCGCTGATTAGAGATAATAAATGGTAAAAATCCTCTGACTCCATTCTACGAAAATTTTGGAATTGACCACTATCTTCTTGCTCTTGCATATTCGTCATTGTTTCACCTACATTATCCAGTATCCTTCGTTGCATTAAATTTGTCACCCACCGTTTCTTTATTTTTTTCTTTTTGGGTGTTTGAGACAAAATAATAAATGCAGCAATTGCAATCATAATATTGCTGTCAGAGTCAAACATAGCGGAGCACTACCAACCACAGAATAGACACGAATGAGCAATGAGCATTCGTTCGGCTGATCGAAACATCTGCAAGAATTTTGTGCAAGAATTCTAGTTCTTGGTTCTCTTTCTTGCTCGTTGATATTTAGATGTAACCGCTGAAAACGAGCTTTCTTTACACTACAAGATCAAGAAAGAATTCTCTTGTTCTAGCTCTAGCTCTTTGTGCGTTTGGTGTAAACCTACCTTTACTGGGTCCCACTAAACTATTCAAAGCGCGAAGATTTGAAAGCGGTTTCTGATTACACCTACACAATAAATTTTAATTGGAAACTAGAAACGAATCTGCAATAATACTAATGGAAAAGTAACATGCGCTACTTTTCCTTAGTAGGTATTATTGCAGATTCGTTTCAGTTTCCTTAAGTTAACATCCATATTAGAGTAAATGGGTTATAAAAATAACACAAAGGATAGTGGAATTATTGATATTTATTGACATTATTTCTCAATTCTTTTACAAAATTTGTTATATTATCTAAATATTTCCTGATTCTTTACACAAATACTGAATAACTTATCAGACTAATGAAATATTATCTTAAAATGAACAACATTGGAAGACAATAAATTATATATAACAATAAACCTATGCTCTAATTTCTAATTACATTTTTGTGTGTGAAACGTTTTTAATGCTTTCATGGACAAGATTGCGTTTATTAGACAAACAAAATAAAGATCTGGAAATACAAGTATGTAATCTGTGTAAATTAATTTAATATATGCGAGGAAGATGCACCCAGAGTATACTTATAGGAACAAAGTGTTACCAACAGAGGTCAACTTATTCATTTTCTAAGTACATGATACTCGCACATATACAAATATGTATTGCAGTCACTAAACAGTGTGTGAGTTATAAAATAAAAATACAAAAAAGAAATATTATTTTATTAAAGAAAAGAAAATGGAAATATGCATTTAAAACATAAGTGAAACTCACTTATGTTTCAAAACGTCTATTTTTTTAAAGACCGATTACTAGCGGCCTCTATATATTTTCTGTTTTGTAATGTGAAAATTCTTTTTACACATGTGAATAACACTTTTGTATAAAAACTGAATATTTTATTCAGTATTGTTACGTGCTGGGTTCGACGGATAAGAATATAAACAATATTACCGACTAAAACACGTGTAAAATTTTTTGATATGAACTATTTACTGATATATTCATTATAGGACTAAGTAATATTGCAAAGGACATCATACTGTAGATATCGCTTTATCAAAATTAAAAGAAAAGTTGTTAGTAGTGATAAGCCGATACCACGATTGTACGACAAAACGATTTCGAAATTAAGAGATGATGGTGTACACCTTGTTTACAATATACCTTGTAGCGGATGTATGTGTATCCGAACGTCGACAACTCCCTAGTCGTACCGGCCGTGGCAAGGCGCCTATGCGTTACTCGCCAACTGGCGGGTGCGTATCCAAACGCACTACCGCGCATGCGCCTTGCAGCGACCAATAGGGTCGCCGTGTGCGAGCGCCAGCCGTAGGGACCAATACCTAGTGTTTAAGATAGGGTAAGGGGATTATTACTCAAGTATGGCGGACGATATAAGATTTCTCTTGTAATATGTTATGTGTGTGTCTCAAATATACAAGTTTATAGTTTATAGTAAAAAAGCTCTTATCATTGTAGACCCACCCCGACTATATCTTGGCACCCAACGTGTGTTTTTGTTTAATAACAAGACGATTGCGACACAAATTCGGCAGTCAACGGTGATCTTACAGTTACTTTACGTTTACTTGCGACCCTTTGCTGGTTTGAGAAGACCACGAACTGTAAGTTATCCGCTTTATGTAACTAAGTACTTGTTTGCAAAATGCCGCGTAAACGTAAGTCCCGTTTTGCCGATAATGATATTGACTCAATTCAAGAAGAACCCAGCAACATAACTATGACACAAGAGTTCACAAGACGCCCTTACTACGTTGTTGACTACTTTGCAATAGTCTCAAGTCGAGTTTTGCAGTCAACTTTTACGCGAAGTTCATTCGTCGACGCCATTGATTGATGCGTCTACGACGGCCGCCACTGCCGGCGCCGCCGCGGTCATCATGAAGTCCACGACTAATTTCGCTAGATGCTCGTCTCGTTTCAGTGGTAACTCAGATGAGTCCGTAGAAAACTTCATCGATACAATCGAAGTTTACAAGGCATGCCTACATATAAGCGACGAAAACGCGCTCTTGGGTATGTCCATGCTACTTACTTCATCAGCAGGAACTTGGTGGCAAGGTGTGAAAAACACTACGAAGACTTGGGACGAAGCCCTTATTAGACTTCGTAGGGCTCATGGTGAACGTCGGCCGCCGTTCAAAATTTATGGCGACTTATTCTCCTTAACACAAGGCAAGGAAAATACGGACTTGTTTATAGCTAAAGTTTGAGCCTTGTTTGCTAAGCTGCCACAAGGGGGTTTATGTGAACGCGTCGAGTTAAATATGATTTACGGTTTACTAGATCGCCGTATTAGAAAACGTCTCTATAGAACTACGGTCGCGACGTTCGACGAATTATTAAAGAAAGCGCGTGCTATTGAGGACTCATTAAACGAGCCTATGCACGATCGACCATTGCAACATAAATCGTCTCGTAGTTGCGACAAAGGTTCGCGCGTTGCAACTACCGCCGAGCCAGCGCCAGCCGCCGCGACGACTTCGGGCTTCCGCTCCTCCACCGCCGCCGATAGTCGCACAGTCGACTCTACGACAAAAAGTGCAAACGGGCAGATGAAACGATGTTGTGTTTATTGCAAGCGTAGTGGTCATACGAAAGACTCTTGTGAGAAATTAGTTAACTGCGATAATAAAAATAATAGCATCTCGAAAAGTGATGACATAAAGTGTTACGGTTGTGGTGCCGCGAATGTCATTAGGTCGAAGTGCTCGAAGTTTAACGCTACTACAAGTTCAAATGGATATGCAGCATTTTATTCCCTAACTTCAACCCGTGAATCTCGCGCATGCAGTCATGTCGACTCGTCTCGCACACGCAGTGTGCAAAGCGTCGAACGCTCCGTGGTCGAGCGTAGATCGTCGCCGCCGCGGGCGTCGCAGACGCCTACCCCGCCACCGCGAGGGAGCGTGATAGTTTCTGGCACGCCACTGCCGCCCGCGCCCTCGCGTGCGCCGCTACCTTCGCCGAGCTCAGAGTGTTACATCTCACAAAAATCGATGTAACCCCGCGCATGTCGCAGAGGCTTGTGTTATTGTGCCTAGTTCAATCAATGTTTTCACTATGGGCACCGATAATAATATTTGTAGCAGTAAAGGTTTAAAAATAAATTAATATTACTGTAAAAATGTTGTACAAAGTAATACATTTATGAACAATAATTTTAAGTCACAAAATATGACTTGTGTTGATAATAGATTTTATAATGTTTCTCTATCTTCAAATATTGATTTGAGTAATAATAGTTGTTATTGTGTTGTAAATAAGGAAAATGTTTATAGTGGCAATAAAAAGTATGTCTGTAATACATGCATGCATACATTGCGTCCAGGGGGAGTCCGCATTACCGTTGAAGGGTTATATTGTTACGGCATATTACGATAATAACAGTGGCTCTCAACATTTTTTCGACATTGTAAATAACACTGATAACAGTGGCTCTCAAAACTTTTCCGAAATTGTAAATAATACTTATAATAGTGCACTCAACAGTTGTGCGGCATTACCAGTGATTCGCAACCTTTTTCCGATAATAGTACTAGTAGTCAATCCTTTCTGCGGTCCGTGCTAAGGATTAGTATTTTTTGGTGAAAACGATACTTCGTTGATAGAATCAGCAGCTAAGAGCTGTGTAGCTCTCAAATATACAAATGTATAGTATGACACAAAGCTCTTATCATTGTACTGACCAACCCCGACTATAACCTTCATTATCTAGCGTACAAGCTGTCTTTGAATGAGCATGTAGCCAAAATTGTAAATAACTCATTTAAAATGTATGGTTTCGTCATGAGATCATCTACTGAATTTAAACGCCCTTCCACCTATCTCTACTTATTCAAGATACTTGTAAGATCGCAATTGGAATATGCCGTGCCTATATAGAGCCCATTTTATCGGCAGTATGTAGATGCGATCGAAAGAGTCCAGCGTAAGTTACTTCGCGCCATGCACTTTAGGTGTTGCAGATCATATCTACCATATGAACAGCTATAACATAAGTACAATCCACTGACGCTAGAATCTAGGCGAATATTATTAGAGGCTAATGTGTTGCACAACATTGTACATAACAAATTTGACTCTATTGAACTTACATGCAAATTATGTTACACTGTTCCCCGTACTGTAAATAAACGAAGTGTCCGTGCAGGTACTCTGTTCGCTTTAAACTCATGTCCAACCAACTCGGGACTAAGCTATCCTATTCGACGAATAGTAGATTCTTATAATCGTAATTTTATTGATATTGATATTTTCATATGTTCAAAATGTAAATTCAAACAAAATGTTATTAAATATTTATCTAATTAATAATTTTTCGCCATGTAATTATACCATAATTATAATTTCATTATTATTATTATTATTATTTCAATATTTTCATTATACAATTTTAACTATTCCTAGCATAATGTTTCTTAATCCTTAACTTCATTGTATTCATAATTATTTACTATTAATATGCACAATTAATTAATATATTTAAACATACCTACTATTGATGTGATGCTATTTAGTGCCTTTTTTTTGTGTCATACTGGTTTTGTTAAATCGTGGATAATGTAGTGGGCTGCAATATTGTTGATGAAAGTGTGGACGCCTGCGCAAATTCTAAGAGCAATACTGCGTAATACATATGTTCTGTTTTATTACGTAGGCTCTCTCTCTCGTCTATCCTTGTGAACGCGCACTGTCATGCACTTAAATCTTTTTATTAAAATAAATAGTTTAAATACAGTTAATGCTTTTTTCATTATAACTTCAGGTTATGGGCCGTCCCACGCCTGTCGTGTAGAGTGTTTTTTGTGCTATAATCAGTATTATTAAAGAAAATAGTAAAAGTAAAAATTGCAAGTATAACCTCACTTTAGTTACCGCGTGCCGGGAGTTTTTTTCTTTTCAGCAATTTACTTAGAGAATATTAAATACATACCTAAATATGGCTGGAAGTAATTCAATGATGTCTATTGAGAAGCTAACTGGTCGTGACAATTGGGCGAGTTGGAGTTTTGCTGCCAAGGCATACTTGCAACATGAAGAGTTGTACAATTGCATTCTAAAAGTACCAGATGTCGAAGATTCCAACTCAGTTAAACAAGATACTAAAACGAAGTCAAAGTTAATATTGTTAGTCGACCCAATTCTGTATGTACATATTCAAGAAGCACAAAATGCCAAAGAGGTATGGGACAATTTGTCAAAGGCATTTAAAGATAGTGGACTGGCTCGAAAAGTTGGTTTATTAAAAGAACTTATTAACACCAACCTAGAAAATAGTTTGTCAGTCGAAGATTATGTGAATAAAATTATGACAGCTGCGCACAAGTTAAGAAATATAAAATTCAATATTGACGATGAGTGGTTAGGCACATTAATGCTGGCAGGGCTGCCAGAAATGTACAAGCCTATGATTATGGGATTAGAGAGTTCCGCTATAAGGATTAGTGCTGATTTAGTGAAAAATAAACTACTACAAGAAGTAAAGGCATCGGACACTACCGCACTTTATACTAACTCCAGAACTAATCAACCCAAAAATAACCAATTTAAAAATAAGAAAGGCCCCAGATGTTATAATTGCAATAAATATGGGCACTTGGGCAAAAATTGTTGGCATAAAAAGACAGGCAATAATGAAAATATAAAAAATAAAACAGGGTATGTCGCAGCTTTTTCAGCATCAACAGCAAATTACTTCAATTTTTGGCATGTTGACTCGGGGGCATCCATGCATATGACCATGCACCGGGACTGGCTCACTGAAATTAAACCTGCACCTGTACCGAGCATACGAATTGCGAATAACAAAGTATTAAAAGTTGAATGCTGCGGTAATGTATGTATCAAAGTATATGCAAAAGATGGCAGCACCGATGCAATACAGGTGAGGAACGTTTTATTTGTACCAGAATTGAAAACTAATTTGTTGTCCGTCAGCAAAATAATCAAAAGTGGATGTCGAGTAGCATTTAATGAGAATGGCTGTCAAATTTACAATCCGAGTAACAAATTAGTTGCAAAATCAGATTTGATCAATGAGACATATTTGTTAAATACTTGTAAAAATCAAGACATACATGTCATGATGGCCAAGACTGATGATGATATTTATCTGTGGCACCAGAGAATGGGTCACTTAAATTTCACTAATCTTAATAAATTACCTAACTGTACAGAAGGTGTAAAGCTGTCACAAAGAACAGAAAATTCGACTTGCATAACATGTCTTGAAGGTAAGCAAACGAGAAAACCATTCCCCACTGAAGGTTCCCGCGCAACCAGTTTGCTAGAGCTTGTCCACAGTGATGTATGCGGGCCCATGGAGCATACGTCTATAGGAGGGGCTAGGTATTTTTTAACCTTCACAGACGACTTTTCTAGGCGAGTACATGTATATTTTATTAAGAACAAAAGTGAAGTATTCGAAAAGTTTGTAGAATTTAAGAATAGAGCTGAGAATGAATTGAATACAAAAATAAAAATTCTTAGAAGCGATAATGGAACCGAATACAAAAATAGTATATTTGAATCCTACTTAAAAAAACATGGAATATTGCACCAGACATCCAATCCATACACTCCAGAACAGAATGGGCTTAGTGAAAGAATGAATAGAACTTTAATAGAGCGTGCTAAATGTATGATTTCAAATGCTGAATTACAGGTCACGTTCTGGGCAGAGGCGGTTGCTACAGCGGCCTACATAATTAACCGATCTCCCACCTGCTCCTTATCCGATGTGACGCCCCATGAAGTATGGACTGGAAAAAAGCCAAACCTGAGTCACATGAAAATCTTTGGATGTCCTGCAATGGTTCATATTCCCAAAGAAAAAAGGACTAAGCTTAATGTGAAATCACGTAAGTTAATATTCGTTGGCTACAGCGACAGTACAAAAGGCTACCGATTCATAGATCCTGAAACAAATAAAGGAGTAATAAGTAGAGATGTTGTGTTCCTTGAAGCTTCAATTAAAAGAAACAAAGTAGACAATGTAACTGAAAAAGAAAAGGACATTAATAAACATAATTTACAGATAGAGAAAATTAAAAATGAAATTGCAAAGGACAGTTATAATGAAGTAAAAGAAAACAAAACTGTATACTTACCTGTGTGTGTCGAACCCGAAGAATCTGTAGAAGGAAACATTAATGATGATGAGTCACACGAAACAGACGCAATACAAGCTGTATCTCAAAGTACTTGTTCCACAGATGATAATGATTCAGATCAATTTGTAGATATAAATGATGAGACATACTTACCTGATATAACAATTGAATCACCACCAGTATCCAACATAACTTTGAGACCACGACGACATAGAAACAACGATGACTACAATGATATTCATCAGAGCCCTTCATCACTTATATGTCAGAATGTAGAAGCAACAATTAACTTACTAAATAATGATCCACAGAGTCTACAAGAAGCTCTAAGCAGTGAAAAGGCTGATGAATGGAAGAGAGCCATGGAGGAAGAATATCAGTCGTTGATAAAAAATAATACGTGGACACAAGTTACCTTGCCAGAAGGAAAATCAGTAATTCCTAGCAGATGGGTTTATAAAACTAAAACGGATAGTCATGGATCTATCACACGCTATAAAGCTAGGCTAGTAATCAAAGGATATAAACAAGTCAAGGGCATTGATTACAATGAAGTGTACGCCCCAGTGGTTCGGTATACATCTATTCGATATTTGATTGGTCTTGCTGCTAAATATGGACTTAAAATATCGATGAGGAAATTTATATGTCTTTGCCACCTGGCTATGAAGTAGAAAATAAAGTATGTAAACTAAACAAGTCAATATATGGACTCAAACAAGCCAGCAGACAATGGAACAGGAAATTAAATACTGCTCTGTTAGAAATTGGAATGACTTGTTCAAACATAGATCCATGTGTTTACTACCGTATTTTAAATAAACATGATATGCTTTTTATAGCAGTATATGTTGATGACCTACTATATTTTTTCAATAATGAAGAAACTACTTGTATGATAAAAGGGAAATTAAAAGAAAAATTTTACATGAAGGATTTAGGAACAGCCAAGCATTGTATCGGATTCACAATATCACAAGATGAAAATTCAAATGAAGTTTCTATTGATCAATCCATTTACATAAAAATGATACTTACAAGATTTGGAATGAACAATTGTAAACCAATGTGGACTCCTACTGATGCTAATGTTAAACTAAAGAAAGCGGACAGTCAACAAGAAGTTTTAAATAACATACCATATCAGGAAATAATTGGCTGCCTGTTGTACCTATCACAGGGGACTCGACCAGATATTACCTACATAGTGAATTCTCTAAGTAGATTCAATAATCAACCAACTAATGAACATTGGATGGCATTGAAACGAGTCCTGAGATATCTGAAAGCTACAATGTATATGAAGATGGTTTATAAGATGAATCATGATAGAAATATTTCAGGCTATTGCGATTCAGACTGGGGAAATGACATTGAAAATAGAAGGTCCTGCACGGGCTACATATTTCTCTTTCAGGGTGCCGCAGTAAGCTGGAATTCTAAAAAACAGCTGACTATTGCCCTTTCAACAACTGAAGCGGAATATATGTCTTTAGCGTCGGCCATTCAGGAGGCTCTTTGGTTAAAACAGATGGCAGACGAGTTTCAACCTGAACTTAAAAGTATACCCATAACTCTTTATTGCGATAATCAGAGTGCAATTAGTCTTTCAGGAAATGCTGTCTACCACGCACGCAGTAAACATATAGACATACGCTACCACTTCGTGCGAGAGAAGATTGCTGCCAAACAAGTTATGGTTAAATATAGATGCACAGCAGACATGGTCGCTGATATATTGACAAAAGGACTGCACCGACCGAAGCATGAAAACTTCACCACACTAATGGGTTTAAAGCGTCTGCGTCCAGGAGAGGATGATGAAAGTGTGGACGCCTGCGCAAATTCTAAGAGCAATACTGCGTAATACATATGTTCTGTTTTATTACGTAGGCTCTCTCTCTCGTCTATCCTTGTGAACGCGCACTGTCATGCACTTAAATCTTTTTATTAAAATAAATAGTTTAAATACAGTTAATGCTTTTTTCATTATAACTTCAATTGTAACATAGTATTATGCAGTTTCTATATTTAAACATATTGTATATTGTAGCTGTTTATTATCCCAAATTATAATAAAATAAAAGTACAGCATTGTTTGTATCATACTCGTAATTCAGCAGCAAATGTAACTAAAACTGTGTTTACCAATATTAAAGAAGTGCAAGTTCCTGAAAAAATATTATCAACTCATTCTGGCCGATTATTATATGGATGGTGTAAGAATATTATTTTGTTTTCCGGATGTCAAGGAAAAAATATGTGAAATATTAGAATTTTTCGGAGACGCTACGTTCAAGGCTTGTCCTCCTCCTTTTGCAGAATTATTTACAATACCTACTTGGAGATGTTTGCAGTACCGCAGAAACCACAAAAGTGGTTCCTTTAATTTATGCACTCTTAGCCGACAAGAAACAATCAACTTATCAAATAATGATTGATTTAATTAAATGTACTCTGCCGCAATTTGTACCAAAAATCTACCACTGCGATTTCGAGATAGCAACAATTAACGCCCTTACTGTGTTTTTTCCAGAGGCTCAGATAATAGGTTGTTATTACCATTGGTACACGTGTCTTTGGAGAAAAAACAAATCGGTAATGATAAGTGTAAATCAGAAATGCGAATTGTTGCATTGTGTACTGCATTACCACTCCTGACAAAAGAAAATATTTTAGAAGGTTGGTGTTACGTGCAAGCATAAAGCGAACACCTTGATATGGACATATTTCTGAGTTATATCAAGCCTACATGGATTAACGATAAATACCTCAAACTACTAAGCGGTTATGGTATGCGACATCAAACTGGAAATGTTGCATGTACTTATATATATAATATTTGCACACTTCTTTTGAGGTTATAACTCAACGTGTTCTATATTATATACCTACCGACTATGTACCAACTTTATGTACCTGAGTTATGCAAATAAATGTTTGATTTGATTTGAACCAACAATGTGTTGGAGGGTTATCATTCGAAAATAAATAAGGTCGTTAAAAAAACACAGTAACATTAATGCGGTTACTAAACGTTCTTAACAAAGGTTTCACCAGAAGTTGGATTTTAATCCATTCCAATTAAAAAAATTACAAACAAAAAAGAAGAAATAGTGTTATTAGAAATGATGACAATATACGGCATATTTTAATGCAATTGATCACTGGTGAGATCTCAGCAGGTAACGCACTAGAGAATTTGCGTTAAAATATGCCGTACTAAGTTAATAAGTTTTTTTATGTATATATAAATGATAATGTTTAAATAATTAGTTAAAAGTTTAGTGTGTTTAAGTTTAGTTAAAAATAAATTATATTCGAATGTTAAAATTTGTTATTTCATTTCGTTTTCTAGGACGACGAGGGCGACTGCGAGTAAAAAAGAGTTAAAAGAAACTTTAAAATATTTTACTACAATGTTAGTAGTACTACGGGTAGAATTTTTTTCCATAATACTATTAGACTGCTTGATAGCACTACGGGAAGAAAATTTTGCCAAGAAATGCAGAATTGAGTCTCGGTTTTTTATTTTAACACATGGAAATACCACAGCAACAACAGCACACAGTTACAATAGCGTAAGACGGCATTATACTTACTTTTACGCCGAACGTTGCTCTAGATCCCAGTACGAGCGCGAATGTCAACAGACGAAAACGATTAAACAGTTGAAGTATGAGCGTTGCTCATGCTTCGTACAGCGCGCCTGCCCCACCCACAAGGCGCCTGGCCTTTCTATGTTTATTATATGTTCTGTGGTTGTGGGGCCGACACAAAAGATCCCACTGGGTCGAAGTGTCGCCGGTCTACACTGATTGGCCCCCGAAATAAGATAAGATATGTTCTGTGGTTTATCATCGGTATGTTTACGGTAATGTGTATCCAAACTGCTCTTATGTCTAAAACATTGCATACATACATCACATCACATACACGCGTATGGTTTATCACCGGTGTGTATAAGGTAATGAATATCCAACTTTCGTTTTTGAATAAATCTCTTCGTCCATACATCACACTTGTATGGTTTATCACCGGTGTGTATACGGTAATGCTTATCAAAATCGTTCTTTTGAGTAAAACATTTCATACAAACATCACATTTGTATAGTTTGTCACCGGTGTGTATATGGTAATGATTATCCAACTCGCTCTTTTGTCTAAAAAATATCATACATATATCACATTTGTATGGTTTGTCACGGGTGTGTATACGGTAATGTACATTTAAACTGCTCTTTTGAGTAAAACATTTCAAACAAATATCACATTTGTACGGTTTTTTGCCGGTGTGTATACGGTAATGTACATTTAAACTGCTCTTTTGAGTAAAACATTTCATACAAACATCACATCTGTATGGTTTGTCACCGGTATGTACACAGTAATGGATTTTCAAATAGCCCTTATGTGTAAAACATTTCATACAAATATCACACTTGTACGGTTTGTCACCGGTGTGTTTACGATAATGCACATTAAAATTGCCCTTTTTAGTAAAACATTTCATACAAACATCACACTTGTATGGCTTATCACCGGTGTGTATACGGAAATGTATATCTAAACTACTCTTATGTTTAAAATATTTCGTACAAACATCACACTTGTATGGCTTGTTACCAGTCACTGAATGTTCGCGAATGTGTGTTATTAATAGAATCTTATCATAGAATACTTTGTTGCACTTATCACATATATAAGATTGTATATTATTATTACATGAACTACTACTGTCCCTAACATCACTGTCGATAATGCCTTTAACACTGTCTCTGCAGTCCTCGCTGAAAGGTGTTGAAGTGATATCTTCAGCATCTCTTGTGTGAGTGGCAAGTGCAGGTTTCTCAGGAACACGGTCATCTTGAAACATGTATAATAAAGGAGCGGTCATACACAAAAATACCATACAATTTAATGTGCCAGAACGAGTCGCAGCGTCATTAAACAATATGCAATGTAATGTATATGCAGCAGCTTCTAGGCCTCACCGTATTTGGAGGAGACCGGAGAGATGTGTGCATTATACAAGTATTGCTCAAGGAACGGATATATTAGCCAACATCAGTTGGGCGATGCTTAATGACCTGGTTTCGTTAAAACATAGTATTTATATTGTTTTTAGAATAACAGTGCGACATCGTGAATGACGATTGAGACACTTTTTAATAACGATCAACAATAAATCAATCACAATCTTTAGTATTTTCTTTCTGTTTGTTTAAAGACAATGATATTAAACATATCCAACAAAGTGGCCAGTTGTATATTCGAATTGATTCCTTGCGCAGCTGGACCCTTGTACAGCATTTAATATTTCATCAAGAGGGAATAAATCAATTTACGAAATGAGATTTTCGTACGACACAAGTAATGAAAATATGTATGTTGGAGTGATTTGGATTTCAGACATTAATATAATGTCAGTACACGAAAAATTGCCAAATTTAGCCAGCCGTAAGTAGCAAACATCGCTTACCATTCGCTAGCCATGCACGAGCACGCCGAACACTGAGTTTACAGCTAATGTGTGTTATAAGTACTTGTGTGTACTTACTGATGTGCTCCTCGAAGTGTAGCCGCGACGGACGCGCGGCTTCTGACCAGACGTGCGACTCGTGGGGCGACGCCTGAATATTAAACACTCTTATACCAGAATTGCACTTAAGACGAAGAAGACAAAATAGTTGCAGATTTGAATTCAGATCCGTAAAGTTTTAGTAGACCCACCAATACTGAGGCGTCATATAGACGGCCGATTGTAATTCACACAATTATATTTTTTATGTTTCGATCGGTAGGCAACCGGACACAGATCGTCACTGATCACCAAAATCCTTAAGATATTGTTACGACAAAAGATCTTAGAATATGTTATTATCTGTTATACACCGCGTCTTGGAGAAAAAGAAATTCGTTGAACTAGCATAGAGTAATAACCCTTCGCTATTACCAATCATTGTCTTGCAGCAGTTTATTTAGTGAGGCGCAAATGAAAAAAGAAAAGCTTAATTTATACTGCACAAGATTACAACTAGAATTTCGCTCCGCTCCACCCTGGAACCTGATTCATCTATGTATATGAAGACGCTTGATCATTAAGAAATAACGAATTAAAGCACTTTAAGGACTATCGCTTGTGCGTTGCGCTTAGACTCCTGCGAGAAATAATATAAATGTTAAGCATGGTTAACTGAACATGATAAACACACTGACCTCATCCTGTTCTGATTGTTCCTCGTGCTTGAGTTCTAGTATCGATGAGTTGCTCGTTAATTCATCTGGGTGATCTTCAAAACTGAAAATAAATGGAGAGCATATGAAGGAGACCGAAAATTATAACAGAAACTGAAAAAAACGCTCTGCACCTATTATCATCTACAGATTACTTCATCACAGCATCACAGAAGTGTATATTGGCAGGAAAATCCGATAACACTGACCGACCCGGGAACAGATGGACATATGCGCAGCTACAGATCGCGAGTGCCCTGGTGGAGTCCCGTTATCGTTAATCACGCTCAAGGTTACGTCTCTGACTCAACGCAGCAGTGCTATAAATGTCACAATCAATAAGACTGCGAATATGCTTACCGCCATTCTTCTATTGTGATGTTATCGTCGTAATAATTCTCAAATTTAACTTCTGCCATTTCAAGTTTGATTGAGGGTGAAATATTATTTTCTTGTACCATTTCCTGTAAATAATTAGAGATGAACACACAATTCTTCAACATATCACAGTTCTCACATATAACAACTTATTAAAGTCGTACCTCTTCAGCTTCTATGCCCGACAATTCGTAGTATGCGATACTTGTTTGAGTTAAGTGCGAGCTCTTGTTCTCGTCGCATGCGAACTGTCAACAAACATCAAATTAATATCATAATACTGGATAATCCAAACTGGATTGAAAATGACAGCTTCAATATTCCAACTAACTATACAATATACATGAACCTAACTGAATTGTTCTCACAATGATAGTACCCACCGCTACACTTTCCATCACATATTGATACAGGGTGTAATGTGATTTTATCATTTTATTTCTCAGAGTAACATATTTCTCTAACAAAGCTGAACATTCATAGCACAGCCACTGTGGTAATCCATCTGATAGTGATATCTGAAATTTAAACAATTATATTATAATCAGATCCATTCTTTAAATATAATGAGAGAACATTACTATTATTATATTTTTATTGAATTTAGTTTCCACTGATGGTATCATTGGGAGAATAAAATTAATCTCTATAACTTAACAAGGTAACTATATTATATTGTTTATCTTAACAACTACGTCCATAATTGAAATCAAATAAATAGTTAGTTTTTTTTGCATAAAAATTCTCCAGATCTTACAAAATGCAAGTACTTCTTTTTTTTAAAGATATTAAATTCGTATTTACTCTCACAGAAAAAAACACAGAAGAATTTTATTTGTCAAACATAGGTGAATTTACATTTATGGTCTTGTATTGATGACAGTTTATAGTGCCCCAAAGGCATACAAATATATCACAATAATTTGTTAAAATGTAAACAATAGTTATACTTAATGCTATAATTAAAAATATAATATGATTGAAAGTAAACAAAATATTAATATAAACTAGTAAGATCAGTAAAATAGCAATATAAAAATTAATTACATTTAATAACCATAATAATAATTAACTCACATTGCTTGAAAATAAATACTCTATAATTGATAACAAATTCATCATCATATTTTTTATGGAGTTAGGTAATTTATTATAAATTAGTAGAGCCATACCAAAAAGCTTATAAGTGCATTTTTGCATTTAGTATGAAATAACTCGTCTATATTGGGTGTGTATTGGAGCCTTTCTGACGGATGATGATGTAACAAACAAGTGTGGATTACGTTTTACAAACAATGCTGTTTCCAATATATAGGTACAGCACTGGCAATGAAAGAAAGTTTTGCTTTATTCTTTTTTTTTAGGGATTTTTTAGGGATCAGTTGAGAGTGAGCGTGATTTAGGCGTTTTAATACACAATAAGTTAACATTTAGTGCGCACATGGATAAAATAATACTAAATGCCTCGAAAATGTGCGGATTCATAATCAGAAATACCCAAAGATTTACACTTACCAAAACTAAAATTCTCTAGTTCAACTCATTAGTACGTAGTATATTAGAGTATTGCTCTCAAGCTTGGTCACCGCATTACCAAGTTCACAAAAACCGACTCGAACGTGTTCAAAGACGGTTTCTTAGCCATCTCACGTATAAAACAAAACTACACAGATCTCTACATTCGTACAATGCCCGACTTAAACATTTCAATTTAGTCCAACTAAGCCATAGACGTAAGCTCCATGACTTATCATTCTTATATAATATATCAAATAACGTTGACTGTCCTGAATTATTGTCCAAGATCCATATCTCAGCTCCTAGTAGGTTGCCGCGCTCAAATGTCTTCAAACTGTTCAATATACCTAGATATAAGACCAACCTAGGGCTTAACTCGCCAATAACTAGATTGACGAAGTTATATAACTAACTCGCTCGTCTGCTTAAGTTAGACATTTTTTGTGATCCTATGTCTAAATTTAAAAAAGTAATATTAAAGTATCTCAAAAATACAAGTTAATTAACTTGTATTTTTACACTGTTAACCATTTTTAAACACTTATTATCGTTTTTCTCATTTCCATATTTTTATTATTTTATATTAAAGTTTATTGTACTGGTACTTCCATGAGAATAGTTGTGGTTGCCTATAACAGAATGAGCACAAGGCATGTATTATTAAAACACCTTTAATTTTGTGTAAGAGTTGTGTATCATTTGTTGGCGATCCTTATAAATAAATAAATAAATAAATCTTGTATTTTTATATAACTGCAATAAAGAACAAAATCATCAGCATATTGACATAAACAGACATTTTTTAATTTTCTACATATTTCAGCTGTAATAATATTGATAAGGAGAGGGGATAAAGGGTCACTCTGAGCTATGCCCTTGCTAATCCATGTAATATGTTTTCTGTCAGATTCGTTATTATGAGATGACTTTCTTTTAAAAATTCCCATATATAAGAGCAAACATAGGAACCGACTTTCGGATCATCCAAAATATAAATTACGCGACCAATCAGAACATTATTATATGCTCCTTCTATATCTAAAAAGAGCGAGTTTTTGAGCGAGAGCAATTTGTATTTTAGTAACTAAAAGTACCATACTATCTAGACAAGAATGACCAATTCTAAAGCCAGTTGTACTAGGGGATATAATTTGTTTATTTTCCACATACCATTCAAATCTTTTGAGTATCATACTATGTAATATTTTACACAGACATGTCCATTAGTGCTATAGGTTTAAGTTTATTGTCTGAACTGTTCAATTTAGATATGGGCATAATATGAATATCTCTCCATTGAGAGGGCGCTTGCCCTCTGTTTGGAGAGAGGCTGAATTTTTTGGTGCACGCTTACTCTTTTCTTTGTATAAGTCCAGTGCTCGTTTGTAAGTACAATTGTTTTCACTCATTATATTTCTTAAAGATTTCTCTCTAAGAAAGATTGGACAACTTTTGTTATGTGCCATATGAGGCCCTTTGCAATTAATACAAGTGAACCCCATCTTGTCCACATTTAGGACATTTAATTTTCTGTATAGGACAATACTTTTTAGGTGGGCATATTTCCAACACCCTGAACATTGAGTGACAAGAAATATATATGGTTCAACCTTAAACCGGCACCTGTATCCGTATATATACGGGGGTAAGGATGAACTTTCGAAAGTTAATCGTACGACTTCACTCTCTGTCCATTGTCCGTCAACTGTCAATCTTTTGAGTCGTTTAACGGCAAGAATCTTTACATCACTTTCCAGTATTTGGAATAATTCATTATCCTCTATTTCTAGCTCAATAATTTTGATTATACTGTTACGTGCTGGGTTCGACGGATAAGAATGTAAACAATATTACCGACTAAAACACGTTTTATTCTAGCACACAATTAAATTTAAAACACAACAAACACTATACTACACTTTTCCACTGTAACTGCTTGAAACTCCGTAGTATTTTCACTTCCGTTGGTTTCGATGAATACTTGACCGCTTACGATTATAAACTGACTGGCCGAGCGCTGGCCTTCCCCTTTTATACGCGGTTAAAGCGTTTCTAGAGTTTTTTAGTAACGCCATACCAGGTATGTAAACAGTACGAAGATTCGAGAATGTGCCAGCGTTCTCTATACGCTTCGCGTATCGACGAACTACGTAGTTCTGTACCTCGTCAATAGATGGCGGTGTAATAAATTATTAGGCGGAACTGCCGAGTCTTCCCCACAATGACGAAGGATGGCACTGGGCGTAACAATACCATATGTCATTCTTGATAAATCCTTCCTTTGACACCTCCAATCTAATTCTTTGAATTTTGAACGTAAGTAAGTATTTTATTAGTATTTACCAAATCTTTCAATGAGATAAACATTTTGTAGGGGCTTTTATATTTTATCTTTAAAATATTATGGACATTTTCACTTTTTAATAACTTTGTGATTCCAATCGACTATGGTAAAATTTTTGTGGATGAAATACATACTTCATATTCTTCACCTCTACCCACATTATCACTATTATCATTATTATCTGAATAGCTTCTCAACAATCTTTTAGTACTTCTTTTTACGGTAATAAATCCATCATCATAATTTTCCTCACTATCATCTTTTCTCAACAGACCTTTGTGTTCGATATTCAGTACTAACATTCATGATCATGCTAATTGCCACCAATTGTTCTTCTCTCATGTTTTTTATCATATTTATCATCATCTCTTCATTAACTACAGTTTCACCTGATTCAATTGACACCACACTGGAGGATCTAACTATCTATTTGCCAATTTATTTGAAAACATAATTGTTGGTAAACCGGAATATTTTGTAACACGACTTTCGTACGACGTCTGCTCGTCTCGGCCGGCCATCTATCACTGAATGTTTAAGATTTGAAAGTAAAGAAAGCAATTTTCTGTTGATTTGACACCACAGAGGTTTGGATTTTATATAAACATAGCTGACGCACGCAACTTCATCTGAATCACGTAAGAGAATATTCCCTGTTAATGCAACATTTTTCATTGATGCTCCACTCCTATTGATTGTAGCGTGATGTTATGTAGCCTATAGCCTTCCTCATTAAATGGGCTATCCAACACTAAAAGAATATTCTATTTGAATGGGTAGTTCCAGAGATTAGCGCATTCAACCAAACAAACAAACAAACTCTTTAGCTTTATAATATTAGTATAGAAGTATAGAGAGATCATGCAACACCAACACCAACACCTCTCTTAATTTTATAAAACAAAGTTACTGTTTATCTGCATATTACTACTAAACTATGCAATGGATTTTGATTCTGTTTTCAATATCATTATATAAAAGGTTTATATGTACAAACCTTTAAGAAGAAATTCATAATCAATAATAACAACAATACATCCTTATTCATTTTGTTAATACTACAGACAAGCTTATACTTTATAATCAAGTTGACAAGTATATAATATATTAAGGCATTTACACAGCTTACATTATAAGATACATCAATATAATACATTAAAGAATTGTTAATATTATGAAAGCCCCTAAAATTTCTCCTTTATATTATTGAAATAATTAATGTAATAAATAAATAAATTTAATTCATCTATTTAAGTGGCAATAGAGTGGCTGTGTTGTCTTGTTATTACTTCTGTGATATCAAGAAAACACATGAGTTGTGAGAAGCTGTGCGGGTTGTTCATTGTAAGTTCATATATAGTGTAAGATTACAGGTGCCCACACCTACATCATTTTTGACAATTAATGTATTACTATTTTGAATGTGCTTACTACTTAGTAGCTTAAAAGTAGAACATTTCACTAAAGGTTTGAGCATAGGCTCAGTCTCCATGCGTGAACGTAGCAAAGAAATAAATAAACCAACGAAAGGAGTGTCTCCTTTCCTACTCTGTACTATAAACAACACCAAGTTGAGGTCTCTTGTGTGGTAGAAAACTCTTGTCACATGGGAGTCTCACACTAAGTGATTTTGTAACAAATATATATTTTATGAGTAAAATAAACAAAATGTGATATTGACATCCTCACCCTACAGCTGGCAATTATTTTCTAGTCAAGTCATTCCAATAGTACATTAAAAAAGTTAGTTGCAAGTAATAGAGCTTACAGGAGAAGAAAGGCAAATTTTCATGTTTAATGTTTAATTATCGATGACAACATATTGTTACATATTTTTTTATAAACTGTTTGAAATAATTAATGGATCAATAATAACATTAACAAATAATACAACTTCAGTTTAATCCTAAGCTTCTTGCCTTCTCTAATCTATTAATATATAAAAAGCCTATTACTTATTATAAATGATTGAAATTTAAGTTGTGAATAATGCTTGGTTTTTTTACTGAATTCAAAACAGGAGGAAAGCCTCAATTTTTTTTTTGCAGTGTTACCTTGACCAGTTATGATTTATCAACTGTTAAGCCAGAAAGCGAGCTTTATTAGTTTCAAATTTGCTTTATACCCTGTGGTAATGTTATGTATACTTATCACATTTCGTACGGTTAAAATCAATGTTGTTATGTACATAAGTGAGAGCTATACATATAAAGTAGCTTGCTACTGTTAGAATATATACTGGTGTGAATTGTTCTTTAACATTTTGAAGCAAGGAGAATGTAAGTACTCACAATTAAACCAGTCAAATCCCTGTACATAGCTTCATATCGCGTTGTACTGATCATCCTACGGTCACTCGCCAGGCAACCTCTACAAACACTCATCTGTTTAAAAGTCCCCATGTTTTAACTCACTTTATTACTGGTGTGTTCTATTAGACATATAAAATTAATATATTTATTTGAAACCAAGGAATAATTGTACCTTGTCCATCCGTTTATTTTCTTGTTGACGGTTCGAAATTAGTGACGCCCTCACACGTTACCCCTTTGATTTAAAATAATAATCGATTTTATTTAAGAGCTTTCAATCGATTTAATGCATCGAGATATTTTTAGTATAAATAATAAGTATTAATATTGTCTTCTACTTACGCAAATATTATTCATTGAAATCGGGGAAAGTGTAAAAATAAATTAAATCTAAATAGTTTAATAAAAATTTAATTAGCTTAAAAATTAGTAAAGTTTAATAGTAGTAGTAGAGTAACAATTTTCAAAATTTTGTAGTAAAGTGTCAAATAAACAACGCGATAAAATCCGTATATAGCAGTTTAATTTCAATGATAAGTATTAATTTATTAGTTAAAAAAAAATTACATACATACATAGATTCACACCTGTTTCCCAGAGGGGTAGGCATAGACTACGGATTTGCTTTGCTACGATCCTGACACACTTCTCTGGCTTTATTCGCTTTCATCACATTCCTCATACATGCCCGTCGGTTCAAGGTGCTCTTAACCTGGCCTTTGTCCAGAACGCCTCCGATCTGATCAAGAAACGTTCGCCTAGATCTTCGTCTTGCGACTGTTCCATTAAAAAAAAATTGAATTAAATAAATATATGATTAATAAATCATTAAAATAAAAATATTTATACTTATAAATAATATAACGTATACGCGCGTTAAATTCCAAAACTTAAATTCCAAGATTTCGAATTAATTCCTTGTAAATAATTAATCATGGAGTCATAGTTACTATTTTTATAAAATTTACAGGTACAATACTTACATAAAGTAAATTTTTTTTTCATATGGTCGATTATCTTATTTCCAGATCTGTTTTATAGTCTGTGGTTGTTTGTTATGCACAGGGCACTTCACTAAGCGGGCGTTACCCGTCAATAAAGAACGACATTACTGTAGTACCTACATAATAATGCCGAAAAATAGATGGTATTTCATAGGCGTGAGCTGTCAAAAAGAAAATTAACTATAGTATTTTCGCTGTATAAT